>CM028132.1:1093707500-1096107500 GCA_016271365.2 Neoceratodus forsteri | reverse complement strand
ATTTGCTAATAAGTCAATATGTTAGACCCATTTTTGTTGGAGAACCCCCAAACATCGAACTTGCCATAAATGATAACGAATTACAACCAGAAGTACATACACAGTATCATATTTCTGGCATAAAGCCTGATCCCACCATACTTAATTTCTGGATGTTAACAATGAAAATTTGGGTTCCCCCAGAATCTACTCAAGTAAGCCCAGAAGTTCACTACATATATACATTCCTTAAACAAATGAATTTGTGACTCTAAAATTTGAGTACAAGAATCACATGAGCAATATCTATCTTCCAACTGTTTATGTTTATGATTGCCCCTTACACTGAGCCTACCAAAATTCCCTAACCACAAACAATCCCACATTTTGGGAGGTATTCGTGCATTATGCAAATGCCGCAACACATGAATCTGTTGTACAGATGAACACATAGGGATTTCTACAATAGCCTGACTATCGTTAGCCAAAACAATACGATAAATAGCCTTCCTGTCCAAAACCATAGGATCCTGAGGAGAAAGCCTTCACTTTATAGACAACTTAAAACTTTCAATACCATAATCTGGTAAAGGGGTTCTCTTTCCAAACAACCTGGTACTACCTTGTTCCCAAAACTGCCTATTTGGAATAAGCCAATCCAGAACCAAGGGACACCACAGTTTAGAGCCAGGTTTAAGGGCTATACCAAAATTATAGCTGAAGAAAACACTAAAATAAAAGGCAACTGGATTGACCATTCCTCTACCATCTTCTATAATGGGCCTGTAAGTAATATCCCTCTTGAATGGGTTCAATCTTAACCCCCCCCACCAAAAGCCTGAAAAAAAATACACAACAATTTAATAAATAACCTCTGAGGGGGTGGGAAAACATAACTAAGATATAAACAAAATAGATAAAAGCAAAGTTTTGATCAAAAGCACTCTTTTCTTTTTACCTATTAATTTATTATGCCAACCCTGAACCAGACGCTCTGCTTTCCCAACATGAAGCATCCAATTAGAATACGTCATATCCTGACCCCCAAACCTCACCCCAAGAATTGTCAGAGCCTCACCCATAATCCTGAGACCCCGTAAGAAACCCAATGGTGGAATAGAGGTGTTTCCCAAAGGAATACTGATACTTTTATCCCAATTAATCCTGGAACCAGAAACATCTGCATATTGCCGCAAAACAGTACAAAGTACCTCCTCCTTAGTATTAACCTCTAAGGTGAGTAACATATCATCTGCAAATGACATAGCCTTAACTAAAAAACCAGTATGGGGAACCAGAATACCCTGTATGTCAGGAGTTGTGTGTATAAGCCAGAAGAATATCAATACAAAAAACATACAAAGGGGGCTAAGAGGACAACCCTGCCGCACCCTCATCTAACCATAACCTTCTGGCCATACCACCCATTTACATTAGGACATAATGAAACATTGGTATATAGAGCTTTACCCCAGGATACAAAAAACACAGGAAAACAAAATGCAGTCAAAACTGCAAATAAAAACTGATGCAAGACCATATCAAAGGCCTCTCCTTGATCCACTCCCACCACCCACCCAGAGACCTGTCGGGAATCAGCCTGCTGAAACAACTTCCTAAGCACAATTAGATTGTCTTTGATCTGTCGTCCTGGAACTGCGCACGTCTGTTCAGGACTAATTAAATAATCTGAAATATTATTCAATCTATTCAACAAAATTCTGGCCACAATTTTCCTATCAGTGTTAAGGAGACTCAGCGGTCTCCAATTTCCTACATCATTCTGAGCTCCCTTTATATAAATCAATACTAAAACTGCTTCCTGCATGGAATCAGTAAAACTAGAAGAGTGTAACATGTGATTAAAAAGAATAACCAAAGCCAGAATCAAGTCCTCAAGAAAATGTTTATAAAAGCCCGCCCCCAACCCATCCAAACCAGGGGCAGCATCAAAATGCAGTTGCTTGATAGCTGCTTAACTTCATCCTCAGTGACAGCTGCCGTCAACGCTGGGATGTCTGCTAGGTGAACCTGTGGTAACTGCAAAGTTTGCAAGAGCTGTGTCAGGTCCCCACTAACTGCTTTATTCTCAAACATGTTTCTGAACCTATCCTGGACAATAGACAGAATTCCTGAAAGGGAAGAGACACATTGTACAGAGGAGGAAAGCAATTCAGAAATAAATCTATGCTTAACCCAATCCTGACAACTCTTATAGGATCTATTGAAGGTTTCTAACCCACGTACCAAATCTGCCCTCCTGTTCTAAAGATTTAGCACGTGTATACTGAAGAGACATCATCCTGGCCTTAACATTTTGAATCTGGGAGCCATAATCCTGGCCAGAAGTTTCCGATAAAGAAATCAAGTGCTGTAAATGATGACGTAACTCTAAATACTGTAAATAATCCGACAGACACCGAGATGCAGCCAACGACTGAAACAGAACTTTCCATTCTTTTTTAGAATCCTCCCACCAGTCTGAAATATCATAACAGTCACTAACCGACAATCTAGCTGTCCAATGACTGCGCCAAGCTTTCTGTATCTTAGGATTCTGCAATAAAGCATTATTCAGCCTCCACCCACTTTTTCTACATCTAGTAGTGTCCTTCCAAGAAATCTTGGATTGCAACATAACATGGTCAGAGAATTTCACCACCCTAGTAGAAGAGTCCAAAACCCGTGAAACTTTAGACACAAAAATAAAATCAATCCTTGTTTTCAGCCTACCCTTGAAAAAGTGTAGCCTCCTATAACACGCGATATGTGTCCTGTAAACCAGCTGTATGCAGTATTCTGATTAAGCGCTGGTATCACAAAAAGTTTAAGTTTGTAACCCCCTATTAGATTGGTGCAAGCCACAATTAAAATCCTCCAACCAAATCACTATTCTAGAGGTATGCAAGTATTGGTGTATATCATTAAACACAGCAATTCTAGTAGCCTTAGTCTGTGGGGCATAAATTGCAACCAAACAAAATCGTTCACTGTCATAGGTAAGATCCAGTAACAAGGCCCTCCCAGGATGTATATCTACTAACCTAGTAACCGTGATAGCAGAATTAGTAAAAAGAATCCCAATCCCATCACAGGTATAAGTTCCAATAGACCAAAAGAGAGACTTAAGGAGCTTAATATGTATAGCCTCGAGGAAAGGAGGGAGAGGGAGGACATGATAGAAACTTTCAAGTACCTCAAGGGAATCAACAAAGTCCAAAAGGGTAGCATCTTTCAAAAAAAGAGGTGTGCAAGAACAAGGGGCACGATTTGAAGATGGGGGGGCGGCTCAGAGGTAATTTAAGGAAGTATTTTTTCACAGAGAGGGTTGTGGATGCATGGAACGGCCTTCCGGAGGAGGTTGTGGAGTCAAAAACAGTGGTGGAATTCAAGCATGCATGGGACAGTCATAAGGCAATTCTAGGGGGTTGGGGTAGGAAGAAGTAGGCTGCTGGTTAACTAGGATCTGCAACTTATCCATTAGGTAGGGAACTGGGCAGACTGGGTGGGCCAAGCGGTCCTTATCTGCCATCAAATTCTATGTTTCTGTGTTAAAAGGAGGCTCCCAGTGGCCAGGCTTGAGATGCAGCCTGCAATTCTGCATGAGATTTAAGTCTGGTGTCCATTAAACAAATAATATCACAGGCTACTGCTTGGAGTGAAAACAATGTGCAGTCAACTTTTTCCCCCTTTGATACTAATAACATTATATAGCAACAGAAAGGGCATCCATGAAGAAAAGGAAAAAGCAGAAAGGTAACAGCAAATAACTACATCTCATGTTATCCTAGCTTTCCTGCACCTGGTTCTTTTAGTAATGGAATCTGTACCCTTTGTCCTCAGTATCAGTAGAGGATAACAAGGAGGAGGTATCAGTGCCATCATCATCAGACTCCTGTCTGCTGGTTCAGGGCCCAGCAAGGCAAACTTGTTTCCTGCGCCCAATCACCAGAAAGCCTCTCTTTGTCCTGTCCCTCCCGGCAGTTTGAATCTTCACTTTCCTCCTAACCATGGCCTTTTTTAGAAACAGTTTTAAACCAGAATCCTCCCGCGGGGGAGAAGGAGGCATGTCAGGCACTACAACTGGTCAGCTGAGCAGGGAAAGCACAGAAGCACTAACTGGAACTGCAGGTTCAAGCTGTATCTCCATATCATCAGCTATAGACAGGGTAGAGGCAGAACAACCCCATCTTCTTGGGGTTCACCATCAGGCAACTCAGAGACCTCCCTAGCAATAGTAGCCATTCCAGCCTTGAGACTCAATTCAGCAATTTGTTTAGCCTCTGGTGCTGTGCCCTATTAATGATATCTTCATGGAAGGGCAGTCATCCCTATTATGGGAAGCCCAGGGATATTTACCATAGGCATGTCCAGTATTTCAAAAGATTGCACCAAAAAGATTAAGACACTTTGCAGACCCATGCGCAAACTCAAGGCAATGACTACATTTAACAGTATCACAGGCTAAACTAAGGTGGGCCCAAGATCGCATTTAAATCAGGACCTGGGCTGACCTACATAAAATATAACACCCCTATCCCTACCTAAATAAAAGGTACTAGGTAAATGCAGTGAAAATAGAATTAGTTACAAACAATTTAACCTGTATTCTCCAAACCATCGTCCCAAATCTGTTCGCTATCTAAAGTAGGGGGGGGTACCCAGAACCTCACATTGCTTACGAAGCCAAAATAAAATATTCTCCACATTAACCCATTCATTCTTAAACATGACAGTAATAACCCTAATAGTAGGCTTCGTAAGAGGAATTACCTGGAAGGGTGACCAAAGGGGAGTATTCTTACATGCATTATACTGTGCCCAAAACCTATCCAGACTAGAAATATTTTTAAAACTGACATTGAAGTTAGAATTACCAATATTGATAAGGGCAAACATCTCAGAGGAGAAGAACTCATGGAGCCCTTCAACAAGGCCCGAGCAATATAAACCCAATCAGGGGCCTCCTGTAAACTCCCTTTATACAAAATACACACCGCATTGCAACGTGAAGAGGCCAGGTTCCTTTCTATTCTGAAGAGATACAAAAGCTTAAATGGGGCTTCATGGCTGTCTTCAGACAACTGATGAACAACCTCGGGAGGGCCTATCCGAATATTTCCTCCACCACCCCAGTACCCAAGACCATAGTAACATGGAAATACCACCTGAAGCAGAAACCTGAGTCCCCAAAGCTACACTATCAGCACCAAGGGCCAAGTCAAGAACCCCAGAGGGAGTCACAGTGTCAACAGCATTAGTAGCAGAGTCATGTACAGCTGAAACAATAGAGTTAACAGACAAGTCCTCATCCCAGGGTAAAATGGGTGGAGCTCAAAGGTGCAAGCAGTGGTGGCCACTTCACTGGTCGCTTTCGCCAACATGCAAAGATAAGAGTGATTCTGGGAATCTGGAGACCAAGTTCCTCCATCAGACATCTCCCACCCAGCCTCACGTAGCGCTCATTATGGAGACCAAGACGGACCTCCTGGTATTTCAGACAAATGCCGAGCTGAGGCCTCAGAAGTGCTGGCAGTAGCAATATGACCTAGAAGTGAAGAGGAACAGCCTGAAATCTTGCTCCATCCCGAATGGGCTTGATCCACTGGAAAAAACTATGCAGGAGGAGGCGAGTGCAGACAAACCCGAGGAAACAACGTCAGAGGTCACATGAGCGGAATGCTGCAAGGAAGGATCCAGGATCAGAGAGTCTTCAGGATGTGGGCACATGGTTGAAGCACCATTCAAACTGCCAGCCTGATCAATAGCAACCAAATTCACAGCAGCAGATGGCAAGGGAGCAGGCAAAATCACAACTGCAGCAGCGTTATCAGAAATAAGGCACACATCACAGGTATGTTGTACTCAAAGGAGCAGACTCGGACTCTGTAGGAGATCAGCAAGTTCACGTTCAAGCTTCAGTATTTCCAAAAGCAACTTAGATTTTTTCTTAGTCAGTGCTGTGGTAGACTTACTCACTGTCCCCTTTGTTGTAGTTTTAACTCGCTGAGCAACTGCCGCTGTACAGGAACTGTTTTGCATAGTTGGGACCGGGTTCAACAACTCCGCACCAGAAGCAGTTGATTCATACTCCACTGTAACAATGTCCAATTCAGTAGCCTCTTGTGAGAAAGGAACAGGAGAGGAGGCTCACTCTCCTGCACCATCTACATCCATTCCGTCTGGAGGTTCAGCAACACTGGCCATCCTGTCTCAGAAGACCAAGGGTTCCCCTACTGGAAAGAGTAGGGGAATTTCCCCAGTGTCCTGGTCACATTTCACTCATTCACCAAAAAATACCATCAACAGCTTACAATCTGGTTCAATTTCAGTTGGCATCCATCTGTATCCCCCCCTCCTGGGCCGAAGCTGAAAACAGGCAAAAAACTGTCTAGTCCTCCTTCCCGGTCAACAAAAACTAAAAAACAATATATATATATATGTACATGTATTGTTCTTTTGAGTGATGCTCCCTTGTTTTGCTGTTTAAGTTTTAATGCATCAGGAGAGCTGCCTGACCTGCCCCTCCGCACTGATATCTTGCAGATTAGAAAATAAAAACTGTTGCTTCTGATTTATTTTGCTTACTGAAGGGGGAGAGCAACATGAAAGTGCAACCACTCTACTAAACACCCTCTCTCTCTGTCTCTCTCTGTCTCTCTCTCTCTCTCTCGATTTGTGTACATTGATCTCCTCCTGATACATTAAAACTTAAACAGCAAAGCAAAGCGCATCACTCAAAAGAATATAAAATACTTTATAAACAAATAGAAAAGGTGGGAAAACAAGTATTATGCCTACTTTCTTCATCCTATTTTCTTTTCTTTGTTTTTCCCTACATTCAAGATGTGGAATGTTTACCTATGGAACACAGGATTCAAAATTCTGCCCAGTTCCACTGGCAGAATGCTTCTCTCCAAACATACTGTACACACACACACACACACACACAACAAGCAGAAGAGATTTTCCTGACAAGCAGGTGAACATAGAAGGGGGATTTTTCATTGCCAGCAAAAAAACAGTTGTAATGAAAACTATAAACAATATTCAATGTTTCTAATTTGTCTTGTGTGTATGGAAAGTTTGATGATCAGGGAAACATCATTTAACTAATATGTTTTACTTTTTATTTAAGCTAGTTTTATTTTTAGGGCACAGTTGAAGGTTTATACTGTGTAATGGTGGCATTTCAAACCTGTGTATTCTAATGGCACGTAATTGTAAGTAATGCAGTCTTGCTTTCAAGAACTTATTACCTGCGCATGAAACAGATTTCATGCACATGTAATAACCATTAGGTAGTAGGATTGTCTCTTCCCATTTTACAATTTATTTTATTGCTGTTAGCTGTTTGCTGACCATGGAAAATGACAAGAAAATACAGACACAAAAGTTTTTTAAAAAGACTAAATTTTATTTTATTTTTTTTAACACAGGGATTTAAAAGAATAGTATTGATGCATTTCTCATCCTTGAAAAGACTAAAATAGGTCTACAATTCATCAGAATATTTCAGAATAAATCAGAACCTTTTAGAAAAAAATCAGAGTTGGAATCAGAACCAGGTCACAGCTGACATGCCCATCCCTAATCAGAGCAGACAACCTTAGTCTTTGCTGGACTTCTGGTTTTGCTGCCTTGATGGGTTTGCTGGCTAGCTGGAGGCTTTGCTTGAGGTCTGGCTGGCTGGCAGTGGGCTGGCTGATAGCTATTCTGCCAGTTATCCTAGGTGGTGAGCTGGCTGGCAGGAAGGCTAGCAGGCTGACTGGCAGGATAAGTGGTCAAATGGAGGGCAAGATGTCTGGTGGGCTGGCTGGCAGGATGTCTGGTAGGATGGCTGGCTGATGTAGCCATCTTCAAAGATTTTATACTGTGTCTGTGGGCATTACATCGGAGAAGCAAGATGGTGTTAATCAGATGGATTTATATAACCAGGGCACAACATGAGGGAAAATATTCACTGGAAAACAAACTGAATCATAAAGGAAAGGTTAAGGAGAAAATGAATGAATCTGATCTAACACTTTCCTGTTTATCGCGCTACTACAATCATCGTCAAGGAAGCAGCCCTCACAGTCTTCTAGAATGGAGTTGTCCCAACTTGGGAATTCTTTCTCCATTACTGCATTATCTACCTCACTGCAAGGCAATTTGCCAATTCCAGTACCAATACCACCATGTTGTTCTGGTTCTTCTTCATCACCACAGCCATCATGTGGTATGAACACTGACGTAACTGTGTCAGGTGGAATGTGTCCTGCATTCATTTTAATAAATGCTAACATGCCAATCTTTCTAGGGGACAGATTTGTATGCCTGCCCAGCACAATGTACCCCACTGAACTAAATACCCTCTCCACGCAGACACAGGAGGGTGGACAGCTGAGATATTTCACTGCTGTGAAGGCCAGTGCTGGCCAATCAATGACCTTGCTACTCCAGTACAGCAGAGGCTTTTCTAGTGTGTTAAGGTGCCTAGTGTCCACCAAATGCATCCACCATGCATTGCACTGCATGCAATCCTGCCAACTCATCAATATCCTCCTCCTTTTCCTCCACATCTGCAATTCTCACCTGGGACAAAACATCCCAAAGGGACTTACTGTCATTTTCCTGTTACTAGGCCTGTTTTCAGTCTGCTGAACTGAGATGGTAGTAACACCTTGTCAGTGATCACTGTCATGTTGTGTCTTACATAACTGTGACCGTAATATCTGTTCCCCATATACCTATCTTACTAGCTGATTGGTTAGATTTTGTACTAGATCACACCCACCATCAAGTATTGATGACAGACCCCTTTATTTCGTAGGTCCAGTATGGTATAGTACCAAAATCTGCAGACTGCAGAGTGATGGAAATATGGGTATTGCAGTTTAATACTTGCTGCATGTGTTCCATTAAGGCACAACTCTCATTATCTCCACCTGCCTCTAGCACTTGCTGTACATTTAACATCTGCCTCAGCACCCTTAGAAATGAGATGGCCTGACTGATACAGGCAGTGTCCCCACTTGCTGCCTGTGTAGCATGTTCAAATGGCCTCAGTATCATGATGAGGCTCTCCATTAGTCATCATGCTTGATACAGATGCTCCAGAATGGTCATAGCTTGTATGCAGCAGCAGGTATTCAGAGATGGCTTTGTACTGCTTGTACAAGTGCTGAGTCATGTAAAGTGCTGAGTTCCATCTGGTGACAACTTCCAGCTTTAGAGGCAGTGCTGAGGCAGGTAGTTCTGGATCTGCAGCTGCCTAACTGGAATGAGAAAAGTGGGCACAGATTCAATGGCCCACAGTCAACATTGACTTGATTTCAGGATATGATAAAACATTCTGCACCACTAGATTAAGACAGTGTGCCATGCATGGAACCTGAAGAAACCCACCATCACTAATGCATTTAGCCAAAGTTGAACCATTATTTCTTGCAATCAAACCTGGTTTCAGGGAATGTGGGTGCAGCCACTCATCACTTCCAGTCAGAAACAGTTCTAACATTTTCTTGTGAGCCTCTTACACTCCTCATTGACAGTGTGGCATGTTGGAGAATACCCAGAAAGTTGCTACCACTGCAGTTGGGTTTCAGACAATTTGTTTTTCATTTAAGCATCAAATACTACCCCAGGTGCCTGTGCCTAATGGGTGCAATACACAGATAAGGGCTACCAGCTGTTTGGCCACTGGTCCACATATCCATACTAAGATTTATGCATGGTGATGCTGAATGTTGCAGGGCATGTATTAATATGTGTGTGTGACAGTCCTATAAAGTTCCAGAGTGGCATGGATGGAGAAATAGATTTGTGATGGAATGTGTTGCTTTGGGCAGGCATGCATCATCGACCTTTGGAATCTTACATATGTCCACAAAAGAGAATGGCAATTGATCAACTGCCAGCACTCAGCGGTTGCTGCATTAGGTTCCCTTGCAACAGCATGATTGGGTGGGTGTTTGGTATGACACTCAAACTTGCTATGCAGTGTAAGCTGCACCTTTCAGGGTGTTGGACTTGGGAGACCAAACAGATGGATTTTGTGTGCTGATAGCATGGCTGGTGGGGTAGCTTTTAACTTGGGACTTGAGATGGGTTACAGATGCTGAATGAATGAATTTCATGATTTTTGTGTTTTATGGACTGGGGTTGATGTGCTTCAGTAACTCTGGATACTAATACCACCACTGCTGTTCTTGCCACTATTATGCAATCACACCAACTTCTCCTCCTCATAACTGTAGTAGTCCTCTGCAGTCACCTCTGACTCCACCAAGACTGTATCCATGGCACTTTGGGATGCCTTGCACAATGAGGATTATAAAGGAGAAGGCCCCCCGTACCAACTTCCCTTTGGTGCTGAGTCAAGCGTAACAGGTTCTTGGACTTGAGGTGTGTGTGTTGCTCACCATTACCTAGGTGGCTCCCCCCCCCCCAGCTAACATGCACTCAGCACAACTGGTAGATAGCCACTGTTATATCAGCTGGGTCCAGAATGTAAAAATCCCAAACTTAGGGATTTTGTAGCCTTTTTTTTTAAATGGCAGTGGACCAAGTACTGGGACATTGAAGGAGTGGAAATTAATGTTTTGGTGGATGATTTATGCACTGCTGTGACAGTAGTGGACTTGTGCTCTGTTAATATTATTGGCTCAACAGTGCTAACAGCAACAACAACTGGAGGACTGATGGGGAGGTTTTGGTAATTTCCAGAAATTGTGGTGTACACAGCACAACAGGCTCAAGCATGGTCCTTACTGTTTTTGGGTTCCCATAAAGGGTCCAGATCATCATCCTCATCCCTGTACAGGCTGATAACCTCCTCCTGAGATCTGTCCTCTTCCTCATCCTCACTTTCTACACTCTCTATTTCCTTCTCAGCATCTGATTCCCTGCATGAAACAGTCAGCTCTCACATCAGACTGAATCATGGTCTGGCCCATCAACACCAGTTCTGGGAACATCAACTACCTCATCATCCTCAACCCCATTTTCGGAGCAAGGCATTTTTTGTGTTCTTGGACTAGTCCTGTTGTTTCTACCTCCACCGCCAGCAGTGCCAGCACCAGCACCCATCTGCATTGATGCCATAGATGTGACTGAGAAAAATCTGATCACACTAATGTCCCCACCACTTGCGCTAACTACTCCTTTTCAAGTACTAGTACTAGCAGCCCTGATGAGCTTGCAGCAGAGGTACTTGTTTTACATACAGTACCCGTCTGAACAGGACCTATGCTGTTCTTGGCAACATCACCGCTGTGAGCAACTCCAACTTTACCAGAGCGTATCTTTACAGGCATTTTTATATGTAGCATTTAGAACACTGCACTTGACTGAGCTAACTAATAGTAGATACACAGACCATAGAAACATCAAAAATATGTTTTTTAGTTTTTTTTTCTTGCATGAACAATACACAAGAGGAAACTTAAGAAATAATGAGACATGCAAAAACTGAAGTAATTATAAAGAGGTTACTGTCACTGCTACAGTAGAACTGTAACTTCAATAACTAAACAAAATAACTGAAATCAATATAGTCAAACCAGACTGACAAAAATAATTCAATAAAACACACCAAACTTTTCTACAGAACTAAAATCACAAATCTGTACTGTATTTCTCCCGGGTCATACTTGAAAATAGGCATATGCATGCCTAGTATACCCACCAGTCAACAAAAAGGAAAACAAATAAATAAATCATAGAACAGAAAAATAATTAAGACAAAATGCTGAAGAAAACAGCACTAGAATAGCCTGGTGGGAGGCAAGATATTTTTAAGGTATATCAGCAAGAAAAGGAAGACCAAGGGAAGGATTGCATGGTTAAAAAAAGTGGGAAGGGGCTGTACTGAGGAGGACCAAGAAACAGGCAAACATTTTAAACAAATCTTTCTGCCCAGTGTTCACAGTTGAGGGGGAAAGGGAGGAACCACAAATAAGCACAAAGAGCTTGGAGGGGAGGGAAGTGGACACCAGTCCCTTTTCTGAGGAGAGAGTCAAGAAAGCACACGCTGAAGATAAACAGAGCCATGGGGCCAGACAGGGAGGTGTTAGCTGCACTCCTGACAGACTTGTTTAATAATTCACTGGAGACCGGCATGGTCTCAGAGGACTGAAGAAGGGCGGACATAGTCTCACTTCTCAAAAGTGGTAGCAAAGAGGAGGAGGGAAATTATAGATACAAATTACTGATATTTGTACAGTACTAGGGAAATTGATGGAAACACTATTAAAGGAAAGAATCATGGGACACCTGGAATCTAACTAATTACAGGACCCAAGGAAGCATGGCTTTACAGAAGGGAGGTCATGCCAAAAAAATCTAATAAATTTTTTGACTGGGTAACCAAGGTGTTGGATCAGGGAAGGGCAGTGGATGTGGTCTACCTGGACTTTGGCAAGGTCTTTGACATAGTTCCACATAGAGGCTCATAGGTTGAATAGCTTGGGGTGGGCAATAAGGGGTAACTGGGTAAGAAACTGGTTAGGGTATAGGAGGAAGAGGGTGGTGGTAAATGGAGTTCACTGTGAGGAGGGAGAGTGACCAGTGGGTACCTGAGAGGTCAGTACTGGGGCCAGTCCTCTTTAATGTCTTCAATAGTGATATAGCAGAGAAACTAGAAGGAAGGTCTGCCTCTTTGCAGATGACACCAAGATCTGCAACAAAGTGAACACTCCAGAGGTGGTGCAAAGGATAGAAAGAGATTTAAAACAACTGGAGGAGTGGTCAAAAGTTTGGCAGCTAAGGTTTAATGCAAAAATGGCAAAATAATGCACTTGGGTCACAGAAACCTGGGGTGCAGTACAAAATTGGGGAGAGATACTAGCAATGACCAAGTAGAAAAGGAACCTCGGGTAATCATATTGGGTGACCTAAAGGTGGCAAGACAATATGACAAAGCAATCGGAGAGCTAGTGGGATCCTGGGGTGTATAGGTAGGGATATTACTAGAAGGAAGAGGGAACTGGTGTTGCCACTATATAGATCTTTGGTAAGACTCCACCTGGAGTGCTGTGTCCAGTTTTGGAGGCCACATCTCAGGAAAGACATAGACAGGATGGAGACTGTTCAAAAGAGGGCTACCAAGATGGCACAGGGTCTACATCAAAGGTCCTATGAGGACAGACTAACGGAACTAAACATGTATACCCTGGAGGAGAGGAGGGATATGATCAAGACCTTTAAATACCTTGTGGGGGTGAATAAGGTACAAATGGGAGGTATTTTTTAGAGGAAAGGGTGCTCTAGAACAAGAGGCCTCCATATGAAGCTGGGGGGGGCAGATTCAGGACAGATGTGAGGAAATATTTCTTCACAGAAATGTTGTGAATGCCTGGAACAGTCTTCCAGTGGAGATAATGGAGCAAAAACAGGGGTGGGATTTAAAAAGGCCTGGGATAAGCACAAGAGAATCCTAAGGGATAGGTAAGGGGTGGAATAGAAAGAGACATAGACCTGGAAGGGTCTACAGCATAAGCAATGCCACAAGAAAGGGGTAGGCTGGATGGGCCAAGCTGCCGTTATTTGTTGTCAGTTTCTATGTTTCTATGCTCACACCGACAGGGTTGCTTTGCTTGCTGCTAGCTAGCTAACACAGCTTCACTACACAATACACAAAACAAAACAATAACTTTAAAGTACGTAAATCAGAAAAAAATACCCCAAATAATTAGTGATCTAGAGGCACAAGGTACACTAGACACTTTTGGGAGGATTTTGTTCAAAGACTGTGTTTCAAGCACTTTTGAAAGATTTTTGGGCACAGAGATTCAGATCAGACTTAAAGGGACACTGTCAGCTGTGTAGGTAACAAAATAAAAAATATTCACAGAGTTGGGTTTAGTAGCTGCAGCACTCATCTCCTACAGTATGTGCAGAACCCAGGAAGCAATATTTGCACACAAGAAAGAGTTACTTTCATAATTCCAAGCAAAGCGAAACCTGTGCGGTCTGCTCCACTCTAGTGCACTGGCCACAGAGGTGTGGTTACATTTTCAAATGGCACCAAAGTTCCCAACTTGGGAAAGGTACACTCATTTGGAAACGAGGGCTTTAACTTAAAAAAATCATGTTCGGAAAACTGAGCTGTGATACTGGACATGCACTTATATATATGCATATCCTTGGGGGATATGTATATATGTATATTATGGTAGCATGGTAGTGCTACCATAGTTAGGGTTGAGGAGCCATTTCTATGCTAAACCCCAAAACTTTGCACCTTAATAACTTTGCAACTGTTTGATGGATTTGCCTGAAATTTGGAATTTATGATCAAGAACCATAGGCCTTGGGATCTGCCAAGTTTCATACTGGTCAGATATATATGGCTGCGGAGTTATTAAGTGTGATCTGTGCGCACGTTTACGCTTTTCTGGAATTCTGTGGTCGCACCTACAGGTCGTACGGTTTGCGTGACCGGCCCGAAATCTTCAGGGAACATGCAGCCAGGGTCCCCGATGTGCCTTTCAAAGATTTCGTGAAAAAATATTAAACGGTTCAAAAGTTATTCAAAAAACAGTTTCCCATTATAAGTCAATGGGAAAAGTTAACAAAAAGTTCAACACTTTCGCAAATGCATTTTTACTTTCGCAAATGGGCCTGTTACTTTCGCAAATCGGCCATTTTGTTTTCAGTTGGTGATCAGAAAAATGGTTGGCATTTAAATTTGGGACCCTCTAGCAACCTAATTTTTTGTATTCACCTAGTCGGCCCTGAGGATGCTTGCCATGTCTTTATTTTGTGGTAAAACACCCCAGAAATATGTTCTTCAAATTTCTGGAAAAAGTACTTTCACAAATTACTTTCGTGCTCCGAAAGTGTCATGAGAATTGCAGCTTTATGAAGTGCGACGGTAATTTTCTAGTCTGTGGGAAAATTACAGCAATTCTTTGGCACTGCACTGCAAAATAACCGTTGGGAGTTTTGGGCTGAAATTTGGAGGGAACGCAGCCGACATCTCACAGATGTGCCTTTCAGTGTTGTATTGAAAAAATATTACACAGCAGCAAAGTTATGGCACTCCAAAGTTGACAATTTTTCCCATAGGATAACATTACGGCGCCCGAAGCATTACAGGAATCCTTTGGCACCCTGCTGCAAAATAACGGTTTGGTCTTTTTTCCTGACATTTGGAGGGAAGACAGCCAACAGTACACAGATGTGCCTTTCAGTAGTTTGGTGAAAAAATATCACATGGCGGCAAAGTTACGGCACTCCAAAATTGACGGTTTTTCCCATAGGATAACATTACGGCGCCCGACACTTAACAGAAATCATTTGGAGCCCTGCTGCAAAATAACGGTTTGGTCTTTTTTCCTGAAATTTGGAGGGAAGACAGCCAGCAGCCCACAGATGTGCCTTTCAGTAGTTTGGTGAAAAAACATTACAGGGAGGCAAAGTTATGGCGCTCCGAACTTTTCTTTTTTTCCCATAGGATAACATTATGGCGTTCGACGCGTCTTTCAGGGCCCATATCTCGGAAACGGTGCGAGATACGGACTTTTCGTCGGAAAATTTCTTAACCCCCTAATGGGGCTAAGATTCAAATTAGCCAGGACAGTTGTAAATAATATGACTTTTAAATTTTTTTTCTACGTCGTACGGTTCCTGAGATATAATGTATTTAGTATTCCAAGATCTCATTTTCTGCGCCGATACTCATTATTTTGTATACATTATTTGTACTCACTGTCTTTCTCAATGCAGGTTTTGGGGAAAACCAGCCTGTGCGCTTACATTACTGTTACTGTTGCCCTTTCCGCTTGCGGATCCGTACCCGTTTCACTTACCATTGACGTCTGCGCCACCATGTGCGTTATCCTTTGCGTTTTCATTTGCGCTTGCGTTTCTGTTATTTTTTTTGCCATTTCTGTCTACAGTACTGTTTATCTTACTGTTTCACTTTACATCACCATGCCCATTGACATTTCTGTTTGCAGGCACCATGTTACTATGTGACAACACATCACGTGGCAGACCATTCCCATCTACGCCACCATGTGCGTTACCCTTTCTGTTCTCATTCGTGCTTGTGTTACCATGTGCGCCACTGTTAGCATTTCTGTTTGCGTTGCTGTCCCTGTTAGTATGCCACAACACATCATGTGGCGGGAGCGTGGGGCCCCGCCAACGCATTATGCAGCGGGAGCGCGAGGGCCCAAAGGGGCCCGTGCTCCCCTGCTGCATTACATTCACTATTTCTCGTTATCATTCTCAAAAGAAGGAATAGGGGTAAAATTACATTTAGTATAGTTAGACAAAGTGAGAATTGAAAGCAGTTGACTTTCACATTATTCAGCAGGACAGATCGTGGTCCCAACTTCTCACCCCATTCTCCTATACTTCTGCTGCTTTTACACATGTCATGGGGTGAGAGTTAGGGCTGACGTATCCCAATGCGCACCCCAATGCCGGTTGGGGGGTGGGCGGGGGTCCAAGGGGGTTTTTCAACCCTAACAGTGAATTTCCTCACTTTTGTCGCTGTGGAACAACCCTAACTAATGCATTAAATGGAGTTTTTGCCTCTAATATATATAGATATAGATATAGATATAGATATATATATATATATATATATATATATATAAGTGCATGCCCAGTATCCGTTCGGCTTTCTGACTGTGATTTTGTAAGTTACAGCCCTCATTTCCAAATGAGTGTCACTTTCCCAAGTCCAACTTTTTTTACTCTGTCACACTATGCTTCTAGCCAAACCCGGGTATTGGGAGGCATGCACAAGCCTCTGTGCGCTATGGTGCCATTTGAAAATGTGACCGTGCTTCCACAGCCAGCGCACTAGAGTGAAGTGGACCACACATGTTTCAGCTTTGCTTGGAATTATTAAATGTAACTTTTGGATGCAAATATTGCTTCCCTGAGGTTCTGCACATAGAAGAGGAATGTTGCAGCCACTAAACCCAGGTCTGTGAATTTGATTTTAGTACCAAGACAGCTGAGAGTGCCTCTTTGAGACCAACTTACTCTTGATAAGACTGCACTGAATTCAGCCTACGCATGGTAGTACAGCTAACTGCAGCAACCTGTGACCTCCAATTCCATGGAACATTGCAAACGTCACCTGTGAGACCCAATTTGCAGGCAAGGTCATAAAATGCACAATTCACAAAGTTTCAACTGTGATATGAATTAGAACTCCACATTGCAGATTACATTTGTGAATGTGGTGAATTTGTGAATTTCTCCACAGAGCGAAGTTTTCTAACTTCGCACATTACTACTACCAAGCCCTCCATGCTGCTTCTATCTTCATGCAGCTCCTAGCACCAGCTCCCTGCCGCTAACCCACAATGTTCTAAGCTTGCTTCTCCAGACCACCTCTCACTACAGCACACTGCACACCACTAATGACCGTTGCTCCTGACCATGCACTTCCTCTGTCCTTAACCACCATTCCCTGCACTCTCTACATCACTCCAGACCACATGCCATGCTGCTCCCTTTCAGAATGCACTAGAGAAAGGACCACCAAAGCCAAGCCTCCTACTACTGAAAGCCCCTACGTTACCAAAACACTACAGAGGCAAAACACTTCCAGTCCCAACAATGCCACTACATGGCAGAATAATCGTGATGACTATACTATGAAAAAGCACTACACTATGGAAAGCATTAAAACTACTTACACAAACACCACGAACCCCAGAAACAATTGCAAATGGACCAAAAGTGTCCATCCTCAGATATTATATAAAACAATGGATGGATAATTTCTGTATGGGAAATATACCCATCTCTGGAGCTAGCAATCTCATAAAGCCACTCACCTTTTGGGCTTGTGACCTTTATGATCTTGTTAGGTCCCTAAATGGGTACATTTCCTCAGATACCACACTTATCCCTCATTTATTTTCTCTTGAGTTTATAAATATGTATTTTTCATTTCAAATTGAAATATTTTAATTTTATCAAAAAGGTACAGTATATGTCCATCACAGAAAATGAATCATTCCATCAGACTTCAAATAAGACGGTTGTGGCTGTTACCATGGTACTGCATTCTAACCAAAATAAAATGTTTCAAATATGTTAATCTGATTGGTTAAAAAGATGATGTGATGTATGTAAACATAGTTATATATTTATTGTGCTATACTGTAGTTAGACACTCTATGTTAAATAACATTGAAAATTATGTAAGTTATATGTAATGTGTATCATGAGAGTATGAGTAAGTTATCTGAGGGAGACACACTTCTTATATTCTAATTCATCCACAGTCACAGTTGCATGTGATTTCTTTGTACTGAAATAAAAATACTGTAACTTAAAAATGACAGAAAAAGGTCACACACATGGATGTGAACCAGCTCCTTAGGCATTAAAAAGCCTTTTTTCCTTCAAAGAGAACTAAGCATTGCTAATCAGAAAATCAATTTTGTGTTAATTTCTTAGAATCATTATTTTAATAGTAGACGTGCCAAGGCAATGTGACATTTTGCTAGAAAATTCTAATTTTTCACAGTTATCCAGTAAATTGAATTATTTACAACATTGAGTAAATGTATTACAGTGTGTAGTACAACATTGTTCTATATATAATTCCAGCCCTTCAAAATGCTGTTGTGCCACAGTTCAAAGGCCATGGAATGTGACAGTACCCTTCTGTGGTACAACAGCATTCTGAAACCTCTAGAGATTCCAAAATCAGTTTTGTTCTGTACACAAAAGAACCACCATGTGCACATTTCACACTATACACTACAAAAATACTGGATGAGCAACTCATGCTGTACAACAGTGTGTTCTGCTCCCTCAAGGTTCTGATTCCTATGGAACTCTGAGCTTCACTCTGAGGTCAGAGAGAATCAGAACCCCTCTGTAGCAGAATACACTGTTTGAGCATAGTTAGCATCCAGTTTTCCTATGTTTTTCTCCAGTAGCTTGATACAAAGTCTATGGACAAAACTTTTCCTGTACACTGCTCTGTATTCCTATGACTTGCTGGACCCCTGTACATCTTACAGCCCTGTAAACAAAGTTACTTTATAAAACTGTCTCCTATGTAATGATTTACTCATAAAAAGAGTGGTTGGTTCAGATAGCCAGAGCTAAGGCGATGCTCCTGATTTTGTTTGTTGTGGCAGAGAACTATTTATCATTACAAAACCAGCTATTTATGGCAACCAATTAAAATGCTTTCCAGTCATCACTAGTGCATGGTTGGAGATTGTTAAAATATGAAACACTGGAAATCTGCATGAATAAAGTTTCTAAAAGTATCTGAATAACAACACTGTAGGAATGAGTAAAACAAACAGAATTAAAGAGCAACTGACCACTCAGTGGATACTTCAGAAATTATAATATTTAAATGCAATTCAGTTTATACAATAGTTTGTATATTCTGTCGCCCTCAAATTTAAATTAAGAAACCATTATTGTCATGACAGGATGTCCAGATATTGCCAAAGTGTATGCGTGCACTATCCATAGAACTAGAGCTGAACAAGCTCAACAAGGTTTGCATTTACCCACACTCACAAAAAAATCAAATCCAATTTTTGTGAATCTGAGTTAATCGCATTTCATAGTGTAACACTCCATCCCCTGTCAACCTCAAGATCAGTTCTCCCACCTCCTCCCCACTACATTCTGTTCTCTTCTTGGGAACACCTACATATGGCCTCATCTGTGTCCTCTGGGCCTGAAAAGCCCAATATCAAGCCCTCTGTGGCCCAGGCTGCCACTGCTGGATAACTTCAGACCTACAAGCACCCCTCCCACAACACAGTGAGCCTTCAACTCTCTCTGGTTACCAAAACCAATTAAGTTACCCCCAGTCCCCAATTTCCAGGGGCACACCACAACACCCACACACACCTTAATTCTTTATTATTCAGGCAAATTGCATGGAACCAGGGCCTTTACCCAGGGCCAGCTTAAGGCATAGGCAACATAGGCACAGGCCTAGGGCCCCTGCCTGCCAGGGGGCCCCCAGCAATCCCAAACATATATTTACTATATATCCTTTTCTTTCTGCCTGAGCTGCATGTTTTTTGTAAATGACTCAGCCACTGAGTAAGTCAGGGGCTGAACTGTGACACGATTCTCACCTCCCTGATTAGGTATTAAGTGCAACTGACAGCTTCAGGGGCCCCAGCCAGTATGACCTTTAAGGTGTGAACAAGCCCATTTCCTTTGCTTTGTCTCCCACACACATTTAGAATCCCAGCTTAGAATCTTACTTTTAACTATAAAAATTAACAGTGAAATTCTGTGTATGCTTTATATTTTATCTTAAGTATCTGTTTTATTGGTTTAGGAAACCTTGTATCATCCTTGAAATCTGAATGCAAGCAATAGATTAATTTGCTTGAAACCTTTGTACCATGTTTGACTCTGGGTTGTTTTACCCTCTGCATTAATTTATAATACCTTTCATTGTATTTTCCATTTCTCTTGTTTTGTACTTCCATGATGTGGAGCCTTTGCAAAGGAGTCTCCGACTCGAAGGTTTGTAGTTCCGATATCTCAATAAATAAAAAATAAATATTTAATCCCACTCCTAAAATTAAGAAATCTACAATAAGTTTCAATGGTACAATTAAAAATCACATTCTTTTTTTTTTTTTTTTTTTTTTTTTTAATTCTCTCGTCTCACTCATACTCATGTTCTGGCCCTGATACAGCTCTGTTTTCAGAGTGAACAAATGAATGTATTTCAAGATTCCCATCAGTAAATCTTGCCATTTATGGATCCTGACTTACTTATCAATAACAGAAATGTTTGATATTAGGAATGATTTCAAATTCTTCCAATAATCACTGCTTTGCAGTATAATCTCTAAAGTTTATAATCCCCTAGTGAACCACAAACTTAACTCCTACACCACCCAGGACCTAGCCTGTTTTAGAGATCAGTCCCTACCCAACCCAACAAAACTCCACATCCTGTTTCATACTACCTAACAGGACAATATGATAACACCTAGTCTGCAAGTGCACACATGTGTGTTTGGGGGTTGGGGGCTTTGGAGAAGTGCAAATCATGACATTTCGCATACACAAAATTATTTTTATCAGGCCTATTATTATTTTCTCTTAATTATCAAAACTCAGACTATTGTTATTTTTCCATACTGATAGTATAGTTTCATTAATTTTGAAGCATTTTATGCCACGTTTTAGGGACAGTAAGAACATTGTTTTCATGTTTCAGTAACTGATATGCAACAGCCAAGAGGTGCAGTCATGGCTAGCAGCATTTTATTTATTTATTTATTAATTCTTGATTAGAAATTTTGAGCACAAAGGGCTCATTTACAAAGGTTCCACGTCATAATGGCAGAGGGTTACAAAACAGACAGAGGAAGAAGCATATACATTCTAGTATACAGCAAAAACAAAATCATTAGACATAGCTATTAACATTTCAAAAACAGTAGTGTAAGCAAAGAGGAGATCATACAGGAGATGGAGAGGTAGGGAAATAAGGGAGGGATATGTGGCAGGGCACAGTAATGGAAAAGGTTGCAGCCATGAGGCCTTGTCAAGAAAATGAAGCATGGTAGAATGGGAATATGAGGGTGGCTGGGAGGAAAGAGGGGGGGGGGATGACACCAAGGGGGACAAGGGTGTCTAAACGGTAGGGTATTAGTGAGAGTTGAAGGAGGGTGAGAAATGAGGCAGCACATGTAGTGGTCATTGGGTAAACCCAGTAGAGTAGGAAAGGGGAAGGGGTGAGTGGGATGGACAAAGTGGTGCAATTGGAGAGAAGGAGCCAGGGCCAGCGCCATTGTGGTAGATGTCGGCTGGGAGGTGGCAGATGGCAAGGAGTACGATTAATTGAGGTAGTCACAGGCAGCTTCATTCATGATGCGCTGGTACAGGAGTTGATAAATTGGGCAATATATGGAAGACTGATCAGTTGGAGGCCCAGACCATTTAACCAGTTTGGGGCTCAGTAGATGAAGGATCGCTGGCATTGGGTAGTCTGTACCCTAGGAACAAGAAAAAGTTCAGTGTCAGAGGTCCATGTGTGATGGGACTTGAGGTACTTTGACAAAAGACAGGTGACACCAGCTGGTATGACTCCAAGTAGCACTTGTTTGGCAAGTTTGCACGATTTGTATTTGATCCAGTCTTGTAGTTTTAGCCAGCAAGTCAGGGTGTAGAGGTCACAAGTGTGTGTGAGTTGATCAGTGCCAGTGGTAAGTCAACAGGCTTTGTTAAGGGTAGTGCTTAGCCTTTTGAGAGATGTGGCTGGGGCAGAGCCATATATTAACAAGCCATAATCAATAATGGGTATTTTGACTTTGTAGACAGCAAGTATAAGTGCTTTTCTGGGTCAGACTCCTTCTGTGTCTGAATAGTTGACCTAGTTTAGCGTTTGCATTCTTGGCAACATTTTCGATGTGAGGTGCATAAATAAGGTGATTGTCCAAAGTAAGGGGTTACAGTGAGGGGCCCCAGGTTTCTCTTTGGCCTAGGGCTAGGTTGCCTTAATCCGACCTGCTTTACCCTTTGGATGTCATATATTCCTGTTTCTGGCTACATGTCAAAATTATCCAAATCTTCTTCCACAAAGCACTATTGTTTCTGATGTAGATTTCAGCTTACGATTTCTATCTGTGTGTAGGATTTATGTTTTTAGGTACTTATTAGGTATGTACTCTTAGTAAAGAAAGGAAAATTATATCTTAAGTTCTCTCAACTGCCACACATAACGAATCATTCATTTTATCCCTCCACAGTGCTATATTTCACATGGATATGATATCATGCCACACTTTACCCTGCAGCTTCAAAGCAGAAAGTTATATCAGTTTGCACAGTTCATTTTTTTTGGGTAATACTTTTTAATAGAACAACTGAATAATTTTTACATATGCTTTCCATAAACTGTCCACTCGGCTTCATGAGTTCTGGTGACTTGTCTGCACCTGACAACCTAGTCTTTTGTTTGTGCCATCCAATATTGCTTTGGAATCATAAATTATGTCATAAGTAGAGGAATATGACTGTGACGTCAGGTGTACCGTCGGTGAGTATGAGATGTCTTAAAGTGGCAGTGATCCAGTTTTTACCATCAGAAACATGTTCAATGTTCAAGGTTCAGAAACATGTTCCAGCACCATCATATAAACACTGTAAATCCACAATTTACATTCAGAAGGTAACCTTTACAGAAGAGATTTTTAAATATTTCAAGTGGCAGACATCTGTAATGACTTGAGTTACTGATTACAACAATAGTTACAAAAACTGTATACAGTGAGGTCTAAGAATCGAACACTGATTGGCTGGCTACCACCTTGCAGCTGTGGTAAATCCTAGCATTACCACTGAAAAAGGTGACAGTCAACCACTGCAGCAAAATAGTAGCACTACTACTCTGAATAAAAATAATTATGCCACCACTGTTTACCCTGCATACACTCAGTGGTAAAAGTAAAAATGGGATACCCAACCACAGTTCACCCCACTCATAGATTTCTAAATAATAAAAAAAAAAAATAAGCTTTTCCAATACTCAGCAAGCATAAACAATAGCACTGTAATGCTTTCCTTCACATCGAATCCATGTAACTGCAAACCATCCAGGCCAAAGTGAGACTATGACTGCCTTTCTAATCCCTCTCCACTGCATGTGATCCCCCCCCAAACATTTAAGCCACCATTGTTTTCTCCACATACGCTCAGTGGTAACAGTAAAAATGGGATACCTGACCACAGCTCACTCCCACTCGTAGCTTTCTAAATAAAATTAAAAAAATTCTCAATACTCAACTAGCACAAACAATAGCACTGTAATACTTTCTTTCATATCACATCCATGTAACTGCAAACCATCCAGGCCAAGGTGAGACCACATCTGTGTCTGCAACCCTCCTGGATACCTGACCACAGCTCACTCCCACTCGTAGCTTTCTAAATAAAATTAAAAAAACATTTTCCCAATACTCAACTAGCACAAACAATGGCACTGTAATACTTTCTTTCATATCACATCCATGTAACTGCAAACCATCCAGGCCAAGGTGAGACCACGTCTGTGTCTGCAATCCCTCCTGGCTAAGCATGACCCCTCCACGTGAACTTAATTCACCTGAATGCTGGCATCAACCCAACATGATCACTATTAACCCACACTCACACCACCTAGTATCCTGCACTCACAACACCCACGTCTCAATAACAGCAGTTGCTACAAACTAATTGCAACCCCTCATAATTTTGCACCATGCCTCACTTTTCCAGCATTTACTAATTTTTTTGCTGAAACTGTTCCTGCTTGCATCCCCCACACACACACACACAGAGCATCATACTCTACAATGTCTCTACAGTCAGAGTCTACTTCGATTGGAGGAGCAGCACACTTACCAGTCAATAGTTTGCACAAACGAACATTAATTACAAAAAATAAAAAAATAAAACTAAAACAAAAACAAAAAAAAATAAATAAAAAAAGACAGGAAAAACTCATTTTTTTGTGAGGGTTGTCTCCTACAACAGTCTTCTATCTAGCAACAGATGACTGTATTATACAGAGGAAAGTTATTACAGTACAAACCAATAAAGACATTTTAAAAAAAAGCTTTTTAATTTTTGTAACCTTTACTTACTGCAAATTGTATATTCACAATAATCCCCTCCAGAGTGTGCAGTGTAGTGGGATTTATTTATTTTATATATCGGTTTACAACCCACAGATACCTCGTCACATGTAAGACAGAAGCTAATACAGACAGGGTATAACAACAGTAACATAGAGCATGTGCTACAGACATTTGTCACTGACTATTTACAGTATTCACAGTAAGTACAGACTTTATTTACAATATTTGGATGATGATATTCACATCATCACAGCAGAGAGACATTATAAGCTTGAGACAGCATCTAAACAGAGTAGTCAGTCCTATTTATGGGTTTGCTATTATTGACATAGGTTGCAATCCACAATGGACAACTGGTGCAGTTAAGTCACTCAGCCTGCTGACTCATGATCAAACTGCACCAGGCATGGTACCTTCCCACTACAACACACACCTTGTCATGGATTATTGCTTAATTTTTTGTAACAACTCATCCTGTCAGTAGAAGGTGGGTGGTTGTTACCAGAATGCAGGGATTTATTTAACTCTAAAAATTGATTAGCGTTTTGCTCCTATGAAAGTGCTAAATCTTTGTGAAAATGCATAGCTCTTGCCTCACTGTGTTTAACAAACACAGCACTTCTAGAAAATCTATATAAATACTTTCTGCACAGTTAGTATAGTCCCAAGAAAAAAAAACTGCTAATCAATTATTTAAAACCCTGAGAATGCCAGACCAAGAGCATATGGATTGCTAGTGTCTCTGATTAGGGAGGCCAGTGGGAAGAGCTGTGAGTGCCAGTGTGAAAGAAAGGTGCCAGTTGTGCCTTTGAGGCAATTTACCTTTGGTCAATTTCCAGACTGCCTGAGAGGGCAAGGACCCCACACAGAGCAGCTGTTAATGGATCCAGATCTTGAGAGCAACTTTTTTCAATGTACCTGGTAGCCTCCAGGGACAGGCCCATGGAAACAGTGGAGAATCCAGGACATTGGGATCTGAGGGCATTTAGTGTAGGTTGCTGATAACTGCTGGGAGTATGTGAGAGAGACATCAGAACCCTAAAGGGCTTCTCCTTAAATGGAGTCCCTGGCAGCCTTGTGGCACAGGGAGGGTCCCACAGAAGATGACCTGTTCACCTTTTGGGGGGCAAATATGTGGTCCTGTGCTTGAGACATGTGGTCAGCAGAGCTAAAGAGATCTGGTGTGAGAGACTGAGCTGAGACTAAGCTGTGGACTAAGGTAGGAAACAGGTCCATGTTATGTATGAGATCCCATGCTAGTATGGACACACAAGACACTACCTCTGGTTGAGGGGTTGGGGTGATTGCCAACTACTGCCAGATGGCAGGATGGAGTATGTACTGCTGCAATGTACCCAGAAAACCAACCAGAGAGTTGCGTTAGACTGATGTGAGGAGCTCAGTGCAGGGATGGCATCTGGGATTCAGTGGGGAAGAATGGCCTGGGTCAAGCTGCAACTGTCATGGGACCAGGGCACCCCCTAGATGCCATAAGCCAAAGAACTCTAACAATGAAGTTCCTACAGTGGTAATGCATCCTACATCACCTGTTGACAAGACACTACAGTGTCACACAGAATATGTAAAATTGTGTAAACCCAAACATGTAGTAAAAAGGAAGATTCTGGTAATTGAGTGAAAATTAGAATTGGTTTTGGCCATAGATATAATAACCTCACTCACTGGAGTTAAAAGAGTAATACAAGGGGTCAGATGACTCCTGAGATGTGTGGGGAGGGTACAATGTATAAAATGGAACCCTGATGTCATGACACATGTCCATGGTCATAATCAAACCTCTCTGTACAGTGCTAGCCAGGAGAGCTTCCAGGAGCAGGGTTCCCATGTCTGCTAACAGTATACAGAATATGGAAGCGTGACAACTTCTCAAAGCACCCTTGCAGTGCTATAATTTTTGTCAGACCACAGGCACAGTACAAATGGAACTCACCAAACAGCTGGAGGAAGGGTTGCTGATGTGGGATTGAGTGTGGGAATCCTCTGGCAAGCAGATCACTTTACCCCTAGAAACAGAGTGGATTTTCAAAAGTAGCAAATGGGTAAAACTCCTAGTTACCTCAAGTCTGATGTTTAAAAGCTGTATAATGGATGCATCTACTAGCTGAGCGGTGGGCTTTACAAAAGTGATAACATGGGGTCTATTTTCAAATGTCAACTTGCCGGCAGAACTTCTAGATGTTTTTGTATCTTACATCCAGTCTTTGGATAGAAAAATACTAAATATTGTTGTAAAATGACAGACTATGTTACACTTGGGCTGAAAACTGTGTCCAGGCACATTTATACCTGAACTTTACTTTGCAAACTGGAGGTAACTAAGAGTTAAGAAAATTGGACATAGTTGTATCTTTTTAAAATTTAACACAGAGGGAATTTTGCTTATGTACAAATATTTCACTAGAATGTTACATCTAGACATAGACTGCTTACCTGGGATAAGGGGAAACACCTAGTCCCTACACTGCTGACAGCAAGATTATATGGCAGGAACCTCAGCTGAAAGACCATAGAGCAGCAGTTGAATTGGTTAAACATCTGTGGGAACTAAAAACAGATTATTAATCTAAGGATGTCAGAAATACATTTTTTTTCTCTATAAAAACTGTAAGATAACTGTTGCCAAATAAATAAGCTACTTTGAACAAGCTCAGAACTGAGACACAACAATGTGTGACTCCTTTTTGGAGTACGAAGTTTGCGAGGGTGAGGGACGTTGATAAATGCGTGCTGCTTGAATTTAGGAGACATGTGATATTGATTATGGCTGAGGGCTCCGTTTACTGATGGCACATGTAGCTCATCAGATTTGAAAGCAGCCAGCATGCAGTTACAATACACGGTTTGACCAAAGAAGAGCATTCGTAGTTGATATGGCTCAAGGTAAGTTTAAGGAGAGACCTGGTGGGATGCTGCTCACTGATGACTACACAGTGTTATATTATTGTGCTATCCCAAAAAAAGACATGTGCACATATAGGATAGTGATGGAATAGTTGACAACAGGGCTATTCCTTCACCGAGTTGGCACTATGATGACTCTCGAGGTAATCCCTGGTCATAGTGCCAACCAGGTGAAAGATGCCCTGTTGTCAACTGTTCCCCATGCACTTTTCTTTATAGTGTATGGTGGAAAGTCGTTTTTGGGGAAAAAAATCACTACAGCATGTTTCTGCTTCAAAACATTTTTACTGGGTTACTAGAAGGAAAAAAGAACTTTACATTTTTAACGTTTTCACCCTTGACATTTTAACTGTTTAAGAACTTTACATTTTGAACTTTTTAACCTTAACATTAGTACTGTCGCTGACATTGCTGCTTTCCCTGTGTGTCCTGTCTATGGAGTGAGCCCTAACTGTCAAACGCAGCTGGAGGGCACAGTGTGTGAGGTTCGCAGTGCAGTAGAAAAATTGTTCTGCTGCACTGCAAATATCACTAGTGTGTGACTACAAGGTTTCGACAACGATGGATTTCGGTGGAGAACGACGTTCCACCATTCACTATAATTAATACTGTCTGCACTGCATAGCCGAGGGGTTCGCTGACGTCATGACAGCCTGCAGCTCTGGCCAGCTGGCCTTAAAGCTGGAACCAAAACATGGATTGTGGATGCCTGCCTTTGAGACTGCCATGCAGTGACTGGTGGCTATTACTTACAGCAAAGCACAGAACTTCGGGAATGTATTTGTAAAGACTTGCTGTCGGCCTCATGCTGTCCTCCACAATAACCTTTGCGTCTTTTAGCAGTTTTGCAGCACCGCCGGCTGGCTTTTGTCTTGATTGTGGGGGTATATTTATGTCACCCATTACGTGTCTGGATACTGTTCTTTCCTACGGACTGACGTTTCTAGAATGTAGAAATCAACATGCCATCATTCATTTCATAACGTCGCTGGGCTTCTTTACGTAACATCTTTGGGAAAGAAAACTTTATTGTAAGGGTGCCCTCTGCTGACCGACTCACCTTTCTTTCCATTTGTATTCTAAGGTCTTCCTCAAAAATACACTAAAAGTATGTTTTTGACTGGACAGTTCTTTGGCCTATTATAAAAGAGTTCTGGCTTTACTTGTCTTGTAAAAGCGAAACAAGACTGTCGATTCAGTTCAGCTATTTGACTTCTACTTTTCATATTGTTTGCGTGGGCGGGGGTTGGGGATGAAAAAGTCTGACTTCCAATTATGATGCCCTTCATACTGTTAGGGAGACGGTCACTTACTGTACGTTTAAAAATTGAGTTTCTTTCCCAAGATTCTGTTATTTCTCCTTGAGGAATTTCATCCAGTCGAGGCATTCTTAGCTTCTACATTTTAGCAGTTTGGGACGAAAATACTTCAACACTTCTCAGCTCTCAAAGAAAGATTGATCATTCACAGGCAATGAGTCTTATCACTCGCTTTGCCGCGTGTTAACTAGACATTAATTCAAATCGACAAGTACTTCCATCTGGGAAATGTTTTCATGCAACTATCCCCCTGAACTGCCATTCTGTCTATTACAGTCAGCATGAGGTAGTGGTGAAAACACCTGCTATGTAATTGAAGAGTCAGTGGGCTCTAATCCCATTATTGCCACTTTGTGATTTTGAACAAATTACTTAACTTTTCTGTACAATTCTGCAGATAAACGTCCCCTCTGTAACTCAGATGTTACATTTCTGTTGGTCTGCAAAGCCACTCCCAAAGTGTTACCCTTGGAGAGTTTAGAGAATATGCAAACAATAATAGACAACTGAGTGTGGGTTATTGTGTGGTAAATTCATGCAGGAGTTTAATGAGGCACATAACCACAGGTCAAGTGCCTTTACTATTCCAAGAAGTGTTCATCACACAGTAACCCAGACAACAGAGTGTCTCATTGCACTTATAAAATGGGTATATGTTGAGAAACTGTTTAAAAATTTGAAAATGAAAAGTCCCATTTAATTTTAAAGAGTCCCTCTGCTTTAGAGTTATAACTAATGGCAGAGATGTATTATTTGGTGTCCCTAGGGTTTGTGTGTTGCAGTGTATGTAAAATGGGGTGGACCTTTGCTGTCTGCAGCTGGTGTAGAACATGGCTGCCAGGTTGCTGACTGGCTTGTCAAGATCTTGCCATGTCACACCTGTGCTCCGTGGCCTGCACTGGCTGCTGGTGCAGTGGAGGATGACCTTCAAAGTTGGCTTACTGACATATAAAGGCCCTACACGGACAGGGGCCGTGGTATCTGCAAGATCTCCTTTGTCTCTGCTGCCCCCTTTGTCCTCTGCGCTCTGCCAATGAGGGATTGCTACAGATTCCCAGGGTCCAGTTAACTAATTCTGGAGCTAGGTCACTACCATTTGCAGCTCTGTCCCTGTGGAATTCTCTACCTCGTCAGATCGAAGAGTGCTGATCTGTGGAGGCATTTAAATCTGCCTTAAAATCTTATTTATTTGATTATGCATTCTCAGATATTTGAAGACCTGCTGATGATATTGTTTGATTTTATGAATAAGATATATATTTATGTGTTTTTATTGATGTTTTTATATGTATGTACAATGCTACGGTCTTTTTGGAATAGCGTTTATAAATAAATTTTGCTTTCCATGCTTTGCTAAAAGAGCTGCTGGGGTCACTACCTTAGGCCACTGGCAAGACCTTGATTACCTTAAGGTCTTGCCAGCAGCACCCTATAATCTGTGGTATAACATTTCAAGAAACTCCCAGTGGTCTCTGTCTACCTGCAGGTTGGGAGGAGTTCATCAGTCTGTGATGTATGGCTCAGGAGGGACAGCGAGAAGGATTTCAGAACAATTTTGTGGCTTCTGATTTTTGCAGTGAGTGGCTCACTAGGACAAAATAATGCAGCCAAATAGTTTCAGAAGGCCTGGCATCAGTGGCACATGGATTTCTTGTGTAATGAGGCCACAGGTATTGACACTTATTTACTGTGTGTATACTAAAAAAAAGTATGGCTAGAACCTTCTCCCAGCCAATCACATTTCAGAACTGTCTCTACTCATTTTAAGATAAACAATATCTGAGCTGTACTGTACAGTATCTACCTGCTGTTTGGCAGAGGATTATTGGGCTAGCCATCTATTGGCAAACAAAACATCTGAGCTAACACTGTTTTCAGTAGTTTATAGGCTACAGGGTGTATAGTAAAAACTTTAAATGGCTAATTTTTATGTTCATGCTTGTACTTGTGCAAAGTGAACATGCTGTTGTGATATTGGAGTTGAAAGGTGCGCCATGTTTGGTCTAAAGCAGGGCAGTCTGCATGGGGCTCAACGGTGTAAGACCAATCATCATCTAGGCTGATCATGATGCTCTTCGATGCTTGCTGGGTAGAAACTTCATGAAGTTCAGAGAAGAACTGCTTAATCACAGTGCAGCTCTTTCCTTTGGTCTGCATGATGCTGCCCAGCAAGCACAGCTGATCAGCTTAATGATTAGCCTGTTCCTCACTTCCCCAGTGCAATCTTCCACTGCAAAGTATCCCTAACAACTCCCAGTTCTCCCCAGGAGCCTTGTGAATACTAACGTAACTCTTCCCACTGCCAAGTATACTGCCCCATGAGTAATAACACAACTTCCTTCCACTGCTAAGTATCCCTTCCACCTCTCGACTCTACCTCTGGTCCTCTGTGAATAATAACGCAACTTCTTCCCACAGCTAAGTATCCTTCCCACCTCCCAATTCTCCCCCCAGTGACCATAAATAGCAAAGCAACTGCCTCCTTCTGCCAAGTATCCTGTCCACCTCACCTTCACTTCTCTTGCCCCTTTCAAACACATGATATACAGAAAAAACATCCATAGTAGTCTTTTTTTTTTTTTTTTACCATTGTGACAAGCAGGCAAACTGGGTGGCTTCTGGGGAATACCCTAAAAATGAACACTCCTGACACCAGTTTAAAATGAATGAAATCTGCTTTACTTTCATTAACAGGAAAAAGAAACAAACAGCTTATATTCAGCATAAGAGAAACTTTTTGCAGTTCAGTCTATTGCTGTTTCCACAAGCATTTCCCTGAAACAGAAATTTCCTTCTGTTTGCTCACCCTGCTCTCTTTATTGGGCTCAGCTGTTGCTTGTTAACACCCCACCTCCCCCTGAGATACAGGTAACCAACAGTTTGGACACACAGTGCAGTGAGGCCTTAAAGGGCCAACTTTAGAACAAAAATGATTTGGTACAAACCCCACCACAGCCCCTGTGATAAGGGAGGAGGGAGGAAGTGGGAAGTTACAGGCCCGTGAGCTTGACATCAGTGGTAGGCAAGCTCATGGGGAAGCTAGTAAAAGGCAGGATCACCAGCTACCAGGAGAAAAACGGTCTGATGAATCCAAGGCAACATGGTTTTACTAGGGGCACATCCTGTCAAACAAATTTGATAGAGTTTTTTGATGGGGTCACCAAGAAAATAGATCAAGGTAGAGTGGTAGATGTAGCTTATTTGGATTTCAGAAAGGCGTTTGACTCAGTGCCTCATGGGGGGCTGCTGTAAAATGGCACGACTGGGGATGGGGCAGGGGCAGTCAAATGGGTGGGAAACTGGCTGTGGAAAAGGAGGCAGAGGGTCATAATAAATGGGGTGACATCCGAGGAAGGCAAGGTCATGAGCGGGGTCCCCCAAGGATCAGTGCTGGGGCCCCTACTATTCAATATATTCGTAGGAGACATCGTGGAGGGCCTTGAGGGGGGTGAGAGTATGTTTGCGGATGATATCAAAATCTACAATAGGGTGGACATGGAGGAAGGGGTGGAGCAAATGCAGAGAGATTTGGGAAGACTTGAGGCATGGTCAAAAAGGTGGCAGCTTGAATTTAATGCAGAAAAATGTAAAATCATGCATTTGGGCTACAGAAATCAGAAGGCAGGATACCGTATGGGGGGAAGAGAGCTGGAGGAGATGGAGCAAGAAAGGGACCTAGGCATCATTATATCTGGGGACCTGAAGGTGGAAGGGCAGTGCGGGAGGGTAGTGGCCAGGGGGAGTGGAATTTTGGGATGCATCGGAAGGGGGATCACCAGTAGGAATAGGGAGGTCATAGTACCCTTGTACACCCATTTGGTTAGGCCACACTTGGAGTATGGAGTCCAGTTCTGGAGGCCATACCTCAGGAAGGATGTGGGGACGATCGAGTGGGTTCAGAGGAGAGTGACAAAAATGGTAAAAGGGTTAAGCCACCTATCCTATGAAGAAAGGTTGAGAGATCTGAACATGTACCCTGGAGCAGAGGAGGGGGGACATGATTGAGACCTTCAAGTACCTTAAGGGTATAAACAGGGTGCCAGGGGGGAGCATCTTCAAGGTGAAAGAAAGTCAGAGGACGTGGGGGCATGGCCTGCAGTTGGAGGGAGGACAGTTCAGGGGCAACATTAGAAAATACTATTACTCAGAGAGAGTCGTGGAAAAGTGGAACAGACTCCCAGAAGCAGTTGTTGGAGAGAAAACAGTGGAGGGATTCAAAAGGGCATGGGACAACCACATGGGAGTGTTAAAGGGGAGAGGCACAGGTCCAAGCAGATAGCTGGGCAAATGGGCAGATTTGGTGGGCCTAGTTCGGTCCTTTTCTGCCATCACACTTCTATGAATCTATGAATCTATGAAAACCTGTGTTGTCTGTGTTGCAGGGTTGTGAAGCAGTTTACGGATGAAAGGAGCATGATGGACATACACTCTGTCACATACCCTCCACCTCAGCATCGTGCCCATGGCATGCTTGGTATGGGCTATCAGAGACCCACACTCTGTAGAGAAAAAAAAATCTTTATTACCATGTTGGGTAGCTGCCCGGTGGTGCACATTAAATGAGAAAGGCTGTGGCACCAAATACCATCTGGTGACACAGGCATTGGTATCCTGCATAGCACGTAAACACTTGAAAGGGGTCTGGTCAGTGATGAGGGTTAGCTTCCATCCCAGCAGTTGGTAGTGTAGGGTGACCTCCATCCACTGTACCACCAGATGTTCTTTTTCCAGTGTGGCAAAGCACTGCTCCTGGGGAAAACATTTTTGAGCGAGATCTAGGATAGGGTGAATTCCATCCTCAAAGTCTTCTGATAACAGTGCCCCCAACCCCACCACGGGGATGTCTGTGTCCAAAATTAAGGGACGATTGAAACCTGGATTCTGTATGACTGGCCCAGCACACAGCACATTTCTGATTGCCTGAACTGCTGTCTGACAGGTGACCAATGGACCCTATTTGGGACAATTTTCTTGGGCAGATTTGTCAGTGGGGTAGCAAAGCTGAGAATTCTGGACCGAACTAGTGGTAATACACTGCAAGTCCAAGAAAGAACCTAACCTGCTTCAGTGTAGTTGGATTGGGGCAGTCAGTTAGTGCCTTTACTTTGTAAATAACTGGGTGTATGTGGCCATTCCCAACCATATACCCTGAGTATTTAGTCTCCGGCTGCCCTAGGGTGCACTTTTTCTGCATTGGATCATGAGGTCTGCTCTGAGTGATTGAAGTACCACAGCCACATCCTGCAGATGGCTGCCCAGTGAAGGCTAAATATAACAATATTTAGGTACACTGCTGCATGCAGCCTATGGGGATGGAGGATGTAGTCCATCATTTTGGAATGTGACTGGGTCTGCATGCACTCCAAAGGAATTATGGAAAATTGATATAGGCCAAATGGGGTGGCAAAGACCATTTACTCATGGGACTAGGCGTTAGCAAGATTTGACAATACCCTCGGTAAGGGGCAAGTACTAATGTAACAAACCTTTCCCATTCGATTCTAAAGTTTGTCTACCCTTGGCAGAGGGAATGTGTGGAACTTGGAAAAAGCATTAACTTCTGGAAGTCTGTAAAATACCGCGTGGCTCCATCTGGTTTAGGGACTAGCACAGTAAGGTTAAGGCATTCACTCTGGGATTCCTCAATGACCCCCAACAACAACATAGAATTTCCTCAGTACTGTCTCTTGGATTCTTTACGGAAGTCTATATGGTTGTTTATAGATCTGGGCGCCTGGGTCTGTGTCTATGTGGTGCTAGATCACATAGGTTTGTCCTGGTTTGCAGGGGGAATACATCCCTAAAGTTCTCTGCCAGCCTCTGGACTTCTTGTTTTGGGTCTGGTTGAACTGATTGTCCACTGGTATGGCACTTTGTTACTTTACAAGTTTAGGTCTTAAATCCAGGGTTCTGTCATCAGTGTCCTCATCTGTCACCGAACTTTAGACCTATTTAGAATCTTCTGGGTCAGTATAAGCAATACTGTACTTCTCTGTCTTTCTAGGGTTTAAACAAATTAACATGGAACATTTTTTATTTTTTTTTCTGTCCTGTTGTAAATCTTCATAATCAACCAGCCCCACCTTTCTGAGTACCTCATATGGTCCCTGCCATTTAGCTAGGAAATTACTCTCAGAGATAGGCATCAGAAGGAGTACTCTCTTTGTGGACTTGAACTCCCATAGCCTGGCCCTTTCATTATAGTACCTTACCTGGGTTTGCTGTGCCTTTATTAAATTTTCTTTGGAAAATCTTCCAACCATGTCCAATGTTTCTCTCATTTGTAATACATATTAAAGCATGTTAGGTGGAAAATGTGCCGGTTCTTGCCACATATCTTTTACGAGATCCAACATCCCTTTAGAATGTCACCCGTACAACAATTTAAAGGGCAAGAACCCAGCAGACTGTGTCATCTTCTGAATGGCAAACATTAAATAGTGTAACAATTCATCCCAGTTTTTTTACTTCAGTTGACACAAAGTTAGACAGCATACCTTTTAATGATTTATTAAAGTGTACCGCTAAGCCATTGGTCTGTGGGTGATACACTGGTGTCCAGATGCACTTTGCACTTTTAATCAATAGGTCCTTCCTCTCAAACACCATACCTGACAACTGGAAATAGTGGTACTCGTCTCTCAAGAGCGGCCCTGCTAACCTTACTGAAAACTATAAACCAATATCTTTACTGTGTCCCTTGGCTAAGATCCAAGAAAGAATACTCTATAATCAGTTATCGCCTACCTAGAATCTACAAATGCCCTCACCATCTCACAACATGGTTTCCGAAAACTACACGGGATGGAGTCTGGCCTTATAAGGGTTATAGCTGATATCTATCATGCTATGGATCAGAGGTACATGACAGAGGCCGTCTTTAGTCGATCTCACAAAAGCATTTGATCTTGTAAATCACCAACTAATCCTATCGAAACTTAGTAAAATTGGCCTTGACTATCATACCCTTTCCTGGTTCTCTAACTATCTGTCTAATAGGCTTCAATGCATCAAATGGTGACGTTATCGCTTCCCGGCTTATATCACAGATGGGGTTCCCCAGGGTTAATCCTGGGTCCTCTATTATTCTCCATTTTCATTAATGAGCTACCTAGCAACTGTGGTGGTGTGATGGTCCAACTATATGCAGATGATGCTATTCTATATATATCAGATAAATGTATCTCCTCCATCAGGCTGGACACAGAAAAGATTTCTGGCTACTCGAAGCCTGGTTCAAACAAAATCTAGTGGTTCTTAATACCAAAAAAACAAAAACCATGCTGTTCTGACACTCCTCTTTTGACCTGTCCACCCAACAACCATTCATAATCAACACTTCCACAGGCATGGCACTAGAAGGAGTGGACTCCTTTAAGTACTTAGGAGTAACCCTAGACAAAAACCTTTCCCTCGAAGCACATGCCTATAGAACCACCAAATCTTCACATTAAAAACCAGGCCTGCTATATCGAATTGCCCCTTACCTGACCCCTCAATCCTTGAGAACCATAGCATCTGCAACATTACTCCCGGGTCTCTTCTACAGAGCCCCTCTACTTCACTCAGCCAAGCCATCTACACTGTCCAAATTAAGGCAAGCCTGCCATAGAATTGCATGCTTTGCCACCATAACACCTGCATGAGCACACCACTGTGATGTCCTTACAGCCCTGGCATGGCCAACCTTCGAGGATAAGTTTGACTTCCACCTACTGTGTACTACATTCAAACTCACACACCTTCCCTCCACTTCTGTCCTTACAAACATGCTTTCACTGAAACCTATTCCTAGGACCATCTGCTCCTCCCACCTCCCATTGCTAAGTATTCCCAAGACTCTCCTTACCGTGGGCAGGAGATCCTTCACCTTTCTAGCATCCCAAAAACGGAACAACCTCCCACACGGTCTACTTTCATGTACATCCCTTTCCCAGTTCAAAAATGCTTTAAAGAACTCTTCTTTCCCCACCAGTCTGCACCTGTTTCTAAGCTCTAGCCCCTCCCCTACTTCTTAACATTTTACTTCTCCTACCTCAAATCACCCTCTCTCCAGCTCTACACCTCTAATGCCCTTTATATCACCTTTCTCCTACTTTGTTGCTCTTGTACTCTTATTATGTCTACAATTCTACTGACTACAGCACTTATGGACTGTTTTGATGAGCAATCATCCTAATGTCTGTAATTAATTTTTAACAATGGCACTTTAGGACTATTGTTAGCACACTCTTTTCAGTAGAACACTCTCTGTAACTGTCTGTAATTACTCCTATGTTTTTAATCTGAGTATTCGCAAGCATTATTCTATATATTATTCTTTGTAAATGTTTATCCGTATTTCATTTCTGTAAACTGTCTGGAATTGTATTTCCCCAGGTCGCCCCTGAAAAAGGGATGTGATTATCTCAGTGGGCCTACCCAGTCATCAAAATTCAAATAAATGAATAAAGTACACACCGTCCTCATAAGTTTTGACATAAAGGTGGTGCCTTGATCAGTTAGGATCTTCTTCAGCAGCCCAACTCGGGAAAACACTTTTGTCAATTCTTTTGCCACTGACTGGGGTGTAGTGGAATGTAGAGAATAGCTTCAGGGTAACTGGTGGTATAGTAGTAGTAGTAATAGTAGAGTTTATTTATTTTGGGTGCCCTTCCTCATAGGCTCAGGGCACCCTTACAGCAAAATAAACATAAAACAGCAACTAGAAACAATCATATAGAGATATATAAAACCCAAAGATAAACCCCATTAAAAACATATACAGACAATTCCATGCTGTGTAGGAGTCTTGAGGTAAATTCTTCTGGTCCCAATGGCCTATTCAAAAGGAAGGTTTTGAGATGTTTTTAAAAATCTCTATGGATGGCGCTCCAGAGGTACCCGGTAGTGAGTTCCAGAGGACTAGGGCTGCCAGCTCGAATACCCGTCCCAAGAAGATTTTAACCTGGCTTTAAGGACCTCCAGGAGGGCCTCCAGCTCATCTAAGAGAGTGAGATGGGATGTAGTGATGGAGAAGCTCCTTCAGGTAGCCCGGACCCAACCCGGTAGGGCCTTTTAGGTCAAAAGACCTACTTTAAAGGTGATGTGCCACCTAATCTAGTTTAATACAACCAATAAATACGGATACCCAGATGTACATTTTATCAAGGATCCCACCATATCACCCCAATTCTTTCATATGGGGTGTCTGTTATGGACACAGGGATCAAAGGGGCCATTTTTATACTTCTGGGGGCCACTAGTTGAAACTCAGGGCAAGAAGCACAAAAGTCTGCCACTTCCTTCCATATATCTGGCCAGATGAACTGGGCAAGTATATGTGCCTCGATTTTCTCCCTGTCCAAATTATCCACTATGGCTATAGTATGGGCCAGCCTCATTACCTGCCTTCTTGCAGACCTGGGAACCACTAACTGGTGCTGTAAAGCCCCAGTTTGTTTCTCAGATGTTACTCAGTATAAAATAACATCTTTCAGTTTTAAACTTGGAAAACATGCTTTTTGTTCATCTCCCAATTACCATTTACCACAGCTAAGTTCTGGTAGGCATTCCTAAGAACATCAGCCCTTTGTTCAGAATTATATTGGCTGCATTTTGAAAAACATCTGGTCTGACCTGCAGAAGGATATTGTGATTTCCTGTAGATATGGATGCCGTGTCCTCATCTGAATCACATTGGACCTTCTTTGAACTTGGGTTGTTTCAGTCCCCAACCACTACAACCTCGGGACTTTGTCCCTCCCTCCATTCCTGACCCCAGGATTTCTTAGGTTTCCTTCTGGGCCAAATAGTTCAGAGTCAGTAAAGGGAAACGCATGTTGAAGTTCCTCTGTCTATGTGGCCTCCTGTGTGCATGAACTTTCTGTATTGCTCTGTGGAAGGGTAAGAAGCCCTTCCCAGTCTTGTCCCAAGACTACTTACCAGGGTATGGTTTTAGAATTCCCACCATTATTATTCCTGACCAGTTGCCTACTTTTAACCACACTGGGGCCATAGGGTATTTATGGGTTTATTTATTTATTTGCTTTTGGTAACTGGGTGCATGCACAAGGCTTAAGGATGCCTATTTTGAGGCATGACCAGGGAGGATACAAGTGGAATACAATGAGCAACAATGTGACATAGCACATAACATAGGTGAAACAATGTGAAGGAGTCAGAAATACAATCAAGTTAGCGAATCAGCGAAGTACATAGTTGGACCAGGTCAAAATATAAAAATACATTGAGATATTCAGAATAAACCAGTTCAAGAAGTACAGGGTTGTAATGTACTGTATACAGTAAGTGCTGTTACGAGGACTATGCACCGAGAAAGAGTAGAGGGAAGGAAGGGGAGAAGGAGGGGAGAAGGTGAGAGGGTACAGATAGGGAGGGGAAGATGAATGCAAGTGGAGGAAGGGTTGAAAGTGGAGTGTGATATAGCAAAGATAAGAGATGGGGAGATGGGAGAACTTAAGGTGGCTGGATGCATGTGCAGGGATCTGATACATGTAGATATTCACGGTGGAGTTTCTTGAAACCAACACGGGTAGGTGCTGAGCGTATAGCTTGGGGGATAAAATTCCAATGCTTGGGGGCAGCATAAGAAAAAACTCGTGCACCCATAGCAGTTTTATGTCTAGGGATATAGAGAGGAGCTTGGTCATTCAATCGGAGCCCATAGGAGGGGGTTTGGGAATGTAGCAAGGAGGCGAGGGACTGGGGAAGGCTTGATCTTGTTATACCGTCGATGAGAGAGCTGTAGGACTGGAGCTGGAGAGCAGTAGGACTAGGCCATTTTAGGTCGGTATAGAGCTAACAGTGGTGTTTGTACCATGGTGAGGCAGAGGCATAGCGGCAAATACTATTATAGGTAGTGTCCCACTTATGTAGAGAGGTCTTAGTGGTGCCTAGGTAGGTGACCGAGCAATAGGCCAAGGCCAGGAGCAGGAGGCCTTGTGCCACAGCAAGCCTGGCTGATGGGGTGAGGGCATGGCTCCAATTGCATCCTGGGTTCAAGAGCTTCTTAGCAAGAGCTCAAGTAGCCAGATTTTTAATATCTCCCACTGTCGAATGTCACTGGGTCAATGGTCCTTTGCCTACTGAGTTCCCCTCTGGATGAACACCCTACCCCCAGACATCTTATCCACTACCACCTTGGGCTCATTCAAGCAAAAACTTAGGCATCAGCTGGTTGCAGATGCCAGTTATGACTCTTCCAATAACACCTTCTCCCAAGTGACCAGCACTTAGCCTGACTGTTACCCTCAAATTACCTTAAATTAAGTACAGTGATTACAGCTCATTTAAAGTCTAGTTAAACTGTTGGAAACTGCTCCCTGACGCTTTGGCACCTAAAAGTAATCCTTCTTTTGTTTGCTAATCCCCGACCCCCTCTGCCTTAGCAACCTTTTGTTCAAACACTCTTTAAATTCTGCCCTTTCTGTCCACAGCCGTGGTCCCTGAACAGGGCCAGCTCGGCCCCACTGGAGCCTCTTCCACGGTCAGGCAGCATCCCTGCACACCAACCACTACCAGACACCTGGGCTACCTCCCTTAGAAGGTACGGCACCTCTCCAGCCAACCGGATCGCAGGCGCTTCGCTGAGGCAAGCCCTGATTGGTCCCTGCTTCCATCCTATTTCCTTGATTCTTTGAGCATTTCAGAGATCCTGAGGTAACTTCGGCTTGTTTTTTTGCTAACAATTTTAAGTCTTTACTTAAAATTATCCTACTGAATTGTACTGCTTGCCTGATTAGTTTAGCCCTTAAATTGAGTACAGTGATTACAGCTCATTTAAAGTCTAGTTAAACTGTTGGGAACTGCTCCCTACCGCTTTGGTGCCTAAAGTTAATCCTTCTTTTGTTTTGCTAATCCCCGACCCCTCTCTGCCTTAGCTGCCTTCTATCTAAACACTCTAAATTCTGCCCTTTTCTACCCACAGCCATGGTCCCTGAACAGGGCCAGCTCTCGCTCCCACTGGAGCCTCTTCCATGGTCGGGCAGCATCCCTGCAGCCACTGACCGCTTCCAGACACCCGGACTACCTCCCTCAGAGGGTACGGCACCTCCCCAGCCAGCCGGATCACAGGCGCTTTGCTGAGGCAAGCCCTGATTGGTCTCTGCTTCTGGACTATTTCCTTGAGCATTTCAGAGAGACCTGAGATAACTTTGGCTTGGTTTTTTGCTAACAATTTTAAGTCTTTGCCTAAAATTATCCTGCTGAATTGTGCTGCTTGCCTGATTAGTTTAGCCCTTAAATTGAGTACAGTGATTACCGCTCATTTAAAGTCTAGTTAAACTGTTAGGAACTGCTTCCCGCTGCTTTGGAACCTAAAGTTAATCCTTCTTTTGTTTTGCTAATCCCCGACCCCCATCTGCTTTAGCTGCCTTTCTTCCCTCCCAGACCTCCTTTAAATACACCTTTGTACAACCCCTTTTCGAGATATACACTCTTATTGGCGACACTCAGCCAAGTTCCTGCCCAATCCTTTTGTGCACTTCTACTCCTCCTTAGAGCTACTGATCTGCACAACAAGCTTGCTGTCTCTGGCAGGCATGGCACTTCCTAATCCTGTCTTCTCTTATCCACTTAACCAACTGTGTCCATAACTCTCCTAGCCTTCGACTTGTGGTGCCATGGCATGCTCCTTACACTCAGCTTTTTCTTATTCCTAGCCACCCTATCCATAGCGACTCACTACAACAAAGAACAAGGATCAGACTCACCTCTGGAAGTATCTAACCCTGTAATCAGAACCTTATTCCACAACACCTCCCCTTACTTAGCATGCCCACCTCCCTTTATACCCGGCCCATATCCTCCTGCCTTACACTTTCTGCTCCCCTCATATATGTCAATCAGAGCACTCTCACTAGCTTCCCTTCACTGCTGCCCTAGCATTATGTCGCACCTATCATCACCTTGTGGATGATTGCAAAGGAAAAAGTGCTCCTAACCTGTAAAATTGGATAAAGTAGCTGCTTCTCTGCTCCTTCACTGTTCAGGTAACGTGGAGCTAAACCCTGGACCCCCATTACCATTCCGTCTCCCACAGAATTTGCATCTGCACCTGGACTTAAGATAATGTCAGTCAACATATTGAGCCTTGCAAAAAGTTTGATTAGCTTAAAGTATGGGTGGCCCTACTGAGCCGGACCTTATTATTATAACTGACCCTTGGCTCAAAAAGACAAACAGTGATCAACAAGTCTCCCTTCCTGGCTACAATCTGCACAGGGCAGATAGGGCAGCCAGAGGGGGCAGTGTGGCCATCTACACTAAATCTGAATTTACAGTCAGTGGTATCTACTGTAAATCTAAATCTAAGGAGTATGAAATTGTATCTCTCAAATTACACCTTCCATCCACTGAATGTCTCATTATTATTGGTGGTTATCGTCCCCATCTGGTGGCACTGACATCCTCACCATACTTAAATCCTTAATCACCTCTGCCAACACCGAAACTTTAATACTTGGGGATTTTAATATGGACTGGCTTACCCCCAAGTCGTGCAGCCTGAAATCCCTCTGTGACGAAGTCGGCATAGCCCAGTTAGTCGGTGAACCTACTAGAACCAATACATCCAATCTGAGAGAGTTCTCTCCTCGATGTCATACTTTCTATGCATCCCCACAAAATTCTATACTCTGCAGTCTTTCACAGTGACATGAGTGATCATGGGGTGGTTGTTTGCACAAGATCGCAAGTTAAAGCTCGTCAACAACCAACACTCATAACTAAGCAGTTCTTTCGCAAGTTTAACGCATCGGACTACTTATCTGACTTGAGCAAAATTAGATGGCAAGATCTCTACCTTGCCAAAATGATTGGTGAGGCGGTCCCTGTCCTTAATGACAACCTCACTGCACTGGCCAATAAGCATGCTCCTTTGATCAAGGCCAGGGTGTGTAAAACATCCAACCCATGGTTTTCATCAGACCTTAAGGCTATATTCCTACCCCATGATAAACTCTGGGCAAAGGCTAGAAAATCCAAAAGCCCAGCTGACTGGCAAGTATTCAGAGCTGCTGGAAACACCAGCATTGAATAAATTCACTCAAGCAAAGCTAACTATTATGTCTACACCCATGAACAGGCAAAAGGGAATTCCCAAAAAATCTGGAAGACACTCGAGTCCATCGAAGGTAGGCCTGTAGCCCCCTCCATCCCACTGAAGATCCTCAGCAATGGAAGGGTAGTGGAAAACAGCTGCCTAATCCTGGAGGAAATCAACAATCATTTTGTAACTGCTGGCCTAACTTTCGACTCTTTGTCTTAAGCAGCCTGTGGTAGCAACTGAAACTGTAATAACTTTGCCTCTCAAACTTTGACCCACCCACTCCAGTTGCTCTCGCTTAGCTATAAAGGTCAAGATTCACTCTTAATATAGACATTCAGAAAAATGGAGGGACAATGACTACAAACCATTTATTCTTAAACTAGGCTACTTCGACCTCACTGCCCCTATCATCCACATATTCAGTCTTCCATTTCCACTGCCACTGTTCCCTCCTATTGGAAAGCTGCCCACGCCTATCATTATTCAAGTCAGGGACCCATGCCACCTAAACAACTATAGGCCCATCTCAATCTTGCCTGTCCTCTCCAAAATCCTCAAAAAGCTAGTTTACTCTCAAATAAAACTCCATATCGAATCATCTTCAATCCTCAACCCTGCACAGTCTGGCTTCCGGCCCAACCATAGTATAGTCACTGCTCTAACCAAAGTTGGTAATGAATGGGCCACAGCCATCGACTCCAAGAAAGTTACTGATGCAGTATTCTTAGATCTCAGCAAAGCATTTGACACTGTTGACCACAATCTGTTAGTCTCAAGCCTAATATAAAGTAGGCGCCACCCCCCTTGCTGCCCAGTGGTTTACCAGCTACTTATCTGGAAGGACCCAGAAAGTAAAAGCTGGTGGCCTTTTTTCTGCATCTCTCCCAGTGGCCAGGGGAGTTCTGCATGGCTCCATATTAGGTCCCATCCTTTTCTCCCTGTACATCAATAACCTTGGCGCACATACTGTATATCCAAGTCCTACCTGCATTTCTTCGCAGACGATACAGTACTGTACACAACAGGCCCTACACTGGCTGAAGTGAGGGATGTACTCCAAGCCGACTTTGCATAACTAGAAATCAACCTAATCAATGCCAAACTCCTCCTCAATGCCAAGAAAACCAAGTCCATGATCTTTGCCCCAAACACCACCACCATTTCCCTTACAAACACGCACAAAGATTTCATCACCACCTTCTTAGGTGAACCCCTTAAAATCACCTCCAAATTCAAATATCTTGGTATATGGCTAGACAACAAGCGTTCCTTTCATGACCACCTTGACGATCTGGCAAGGAGGCTAAAAATCAGGCTAGGTTTCTTCTTCTGTAACAAGTCCCTCTTTCCAATGGATACCAGAATTAGGCTGGCCCAGGCCACTTTCCTGCAGCTACTCGACTATAGAGATCTAATCTATTCCTCTGCAATGACCTCAGGACTTGACAAGCTAGATGTTCTCTACCACCGCGCCATATGGTTCATAACAAACCCACCCTACCGAACCCACCATTGCGATTTGTACGTAGCTGCTGGATGGACATCACTCTCAACTAGATTGCATGCTTCATGCTGGTATCTGGACTCTTAAGCTACTCCTGAACAAGCTCCCAAACTAACAACCCTTTTCCGTTTTTCTCACAGTGCCTACTGTCTTAGGAAAAATGACCTCCTCCTCCTTGATGTACTGAGAACTTGCACCTCACCCAGCAAGCTGGCCATATCGAGCATACTCCCAACTATCTGGAACCAGCTCCAAGGCATACTGAAGCTTCCCGGTACTGCCCCTGTCAGCCTATTTAAAAGGTTGGCTGCAGCCAAAATAAAAGATACATGCAGCTGCTTCTAATTCTAGCTCACTGCTCTAACCCTAGCCTACTGCTTCCTCTTAATCACCTGGAAATTAGCTGCCTTGTTTATTCCTAACCATGCACTTTGTACCTTTTTCAGTACTTGTATTTTTTTATGTCATTGTTGTTTTATGCAACATGTTAATGCTTGCTCATATTTCTGTACTTGAATTTGTACTGCTTTTTTGATTATGCAATCTGTAACTGTCTGTCTGTGTCAAAGGACCTCCCTGTGAATGAGCTTGCTCAATGGAGTTTTCTTTCAATAAACGTGAACTTGAACTTATCCTTACAGTTTATCTTCTTTTTCACTTATCCTGTCACTCGTCGCCTGGTCCCCCCCTTCCACCTCCCCTCTCTCTTGCTGTACCTTACCCCCCCACCGCCATCCCACAGTTTCTGCCCCTCAGTCACTCCTAAGCTTGGCTCTACCCACTCCCTGACGAGGCCCTTGGCTGATGCTTCTCTCCCAGTAGATTCTGTTGTCTGCCTTAGTCCGCTTTCTCCCATACCCACTTTATGCCTGTGTTCAGCAGTATAGCCTCCTCTTGTACCTCTGCCCCCATTTGTATAAACATGTTGTATATCAAGGCTTGCAATGTACTTTTGCCATTTGTACTATACATTTTGTATTGTTCAAAGTATTTCTTGTGTTCTTTGTATCTCTGTAATGTAATGTTCCCAATTTTTTTGTTAATCCTCTGATGTGGAACCTATGTAATGAGCTTGTTCTCACAGGTATAACCCGAGAATACAATAAATAAAAAATAAATACATTTATAATTGGCATATTTTATGGTGCTGAGACAGCAATTCTGGAGGACTGCCATATCCTGACATGTCCTGCACAGGCAAGGAATCCCTTTGTGGACTGGCACAAGCATCTGATTGGATGTCCATGGTCCAGCCCCAATTTGCTCAGACCTGCCTTTTCTTGCCTTACAACTCAACTCTGCACTAGTGGAGTGCACAGGCCAGGGGTAGCAGATGCTGTCTGGAGCAGATGGCCATGGGGGGTGTAGTGCCATAGCCAGGAAATGTTCAATTCAAGTGTATCCTGGCCACCTTTGTGGTTCTTCCCCTTAAACTGGGACTCAGTATTAAGCCAGTGTAATGGAAAATTCTGTGGGCCTACACTGTGCTTCTGTTGCATTAGTTTTGCCCTCTTGTGCTGCAAGGTGCAAAATCCCTGCAACATGGGAAATGTTATGGGTAACTTGATGGCTCATACAGGGGTAAATAAGGTACAGATTTGGTTGTTAATCAGACAGTGTTGGGTGGAGACACAGATGAAATATGTGTGTGTGGTGGGGTGCAGAGACGCTGACTTTTGGAAAAAATTGCTACTAAATATCATATAATACTCATGAGTACCCCATGTCTTGCATTTAAGGGCATTTGTTCTCACATTTGGGGAGCTTTTATCTTTGAAATGAAGTCAAGCTGATCACCATGAATGCTTGTGGAGGCAAAAAAATCTTTAAAGTAAAAAAAATCATGCAAAATAGCATTCCAAAGTATGGAGAGTCTGTATGCAGTTTAATTTTCTCTGTTCAGGATGTCATAAACTGGAAAGATTTCAACATTTCAAATTTAGTTATCAGTTTTATGATTATAGAAGCTTCAGGGCTACTCAATTTTTCATGTGTATCTTCCTTTGAGCTGATGTGGAGTATGAATAAAAACATAACCAGGCAGCATTTTCAGGGAGCTGTGACCATTTTATTGACCTGGCTGCTCAACATCAACTAGATAGTTAGACCACCTACAAAGTGGTCTAACTTCTGTGGTTACTGCAACTTGTGCATTGAAAATTATACATGTATCTAGATTTGTTGAATGAGTTTTTTTTGCCATAAAAAGCAGCAGGTGTTACAAATGCATTGGAGAATGTTTGTAAATGTAGCTCCCTGGCGCCTGTAGTGCTACTTGGCTACCCACCCTTGCAGACTGTCTCTGGTATCTGGCAAGGGCCTGCATCCTGCTATGGTGACTATTGGGGTTTGTTCCCAGAAATATTAAAATAGCAAAGTGCCTCCACTCAGAGTAAAGTATCAGTGGGCCAAATATTCAGTGGCACAGCCCTGGAATACTGTGCCTACCCACCTCCCCAACCAACCACTCTGCACACTGTGTCCCCAGTACTTCATCCAACCATAGACCATAGGACTCAGCAATAAACACATGCAATGAAATTCACTAGCACAGCAGATTCAAACAACAAATTCACAGCTTTATTTGGGGGGGGGTTAAGGATAGGGAAAGGGATACCTGGGTACCGGGTAGCTGTGAAAAGAAAAATGTTAATGGATTATGTAATGTGAACATATGGGCCCATAGGCCAAGCCCTTCCCCACTGGTGACAGTGCCCCAGAATTATCTCTAGGGGTACCCACTAGGTGCAGGCCTGGTACAGTGCCACAGGTTGGCTGGCTGTTGGGGCCCTGAAATTGGAGAAACTGGATTTGAGAAGGAAAAAACATAAATTCCACTGTCCCCTCCCCAGAACCAGGTCCAGGGTACTCACGGTTTGAAGATTTCAGCACCAGGAGAAATGAAGCTCCTCAATCTCTTGCAGCACAAACGAAACAGACTAGCCAGGATCTCTCTGTCCAGATGGAACTTGCTCGAGGATCTTGCAACTGGTCACCTTGATTGTAGTTCTGGCTGCTTGTCACCTTCAGCTATTTTTAGCCCTCTGCAGAGCACTGTGGCAGGACAACACCAGCCCCAGAAGGCCCAGACCTAGGAGTGACTCCACAGCCCAACTCCCACGATCAGAGCGCCATAGCACTCGGGTGCAAGACCTGTGACCTCTTGAGACAGTGGGTCCCACTTGGGAGGAGTTAGCAGGTTCCTCCTGGATCTGGGTGAGGACTTCTAAATGGTGGGGGTCCTCCTGCAGTCTCTGCACTGAGTTCTCAACAAGCAAAGATTTCAGGCAGTCACTCCAATGAAGTCCAGTGCCAAATTTATAGGGTGCTAGCCTCTGAGTCAATCAGTGTCAGTGCATCGGGGGGTGGGAGTAAATCAGCAGCAACAGCCCCCCTGCACACCAGTCCACACTCTCGTTTAGCAGTGTCCAAGCCCTTTCTTCGGCTGCAGAAAGAACTCAGCTCTCAGCCACTTTAATCAGTTCACTCAGGACACACATAATTCCTGGCTAGCACCCTCACGACCAGAGACACTCTGCCTCTTCAGGAAAAATGCAATTTGCAGGACACAAGCAAACGACCTTTCAGCAGCAACTGTAGTACTCAGATAATCTACTCAGTCATTTTGTCTAGCTCAATTTCCCAGTGCAGGGTGTCTGCCACATTCAGTTTCTCCCAACACTCATCAACAACTTCTCAGTACCTGGAGAAATAGGATCACAGTTCAATCTCTTCTCTTCCCTTTCACAACTCAGTCTTGCATCAAGCACCTGAGAAACCTTCCAGCAACCACAATCCTCAGATAAGGGCCTGGTAAGCCCCCTGAAGTCCAATGTCCACTTTCACAGCACAGTCCTGACTAGTATAGAGCCCAGCAGGAGACTGAAAATCCAAGTAAGTCCTCACTATATTAGCCGAAATCTCAGCATTCTGATTGGCTGTAGTTTTCAATAATTGATATCCATAGTAACCAATATTTCTGCTTGCTTATTGGGGCATGATCTAGGTGCCATAATTATTCTCCTTCTTTCCCAGGAGTCCCTTGGTGCACAGTTTGGGTGCCTAAATCAGTGATTGGCTGCATTACTAAGGTTAAATGTCAAACAATATGTCTGCTCCGCTTATTTACATGGAGTCCCATACATCTTTATGCAGTCTTTCCTTTCAACTGTGGTGCAGCTCAACACATTGCCTCTCTTTGGCCAAGCACCACACCGATGATAACCCCAACTGTCCTGTGTTAAGCAAGCCCACTGTCATCTTCTGGCTCCCAGCAGTTTTGTTATCACTGGCACCGAAACGCTATGCCCCTAGGCAGTAGGCAGTGCCCTTATTATTATTCATGAGGGCTCATGAATAATTCATGAGCCCCAACCATAGGCTCCCATTCAAACTCAATATCTGGCTCCCTGGCGGCTTCTCAGTCACATCCTCCAGGTCACTGCCCTCAAGTAGCTGGGAGAGGTGCCGGGACCATTGAGTCACCCTGATTCATCTGCCAGATTGTGAGTTGGCACATCAAAACACCGACATGTGCACTGGCCCAGACAGCATGCCAGCAGCTCGCTGTCATAAGATCCACTCCAGAATGGGGCAACCAAAGGATTTAGGGCACCTAGAACAGGACAAACAGGAAAATTAGGTACTCCCTCGGGCGGGGTTACAAATATGCCATAACATCATGACAGATTTGCTTGGATGCAGCATACTTCAAAATATGGACACACGTGCGCCATCTATATCTTCAAAAATCCCTACCAACATGTTTAAAGAGTTTTTCCAGTTTTAAGTCACAATGCACACATGATTTCCCCCAAAATTTGAATTTCAGGACGTTTCATTTTTTATCACTGCTAAAACAGGATCTTTTCCTTGCAGACTTCATCTATTGCATATTAAAAGGCTATGCCCACAGTTCAATAGGTGAGCAACCAGCCACGCCTACTTCCTGAGCTATATAAGTGTCGTTTCCTGCTCCCTCTGAAGCAGTTTTCTTCGCTGTTGGCTGGAGGCCCTATCGGTCTGTTTTTCTTCCTTGAGGCATGCATACCTCTCAACCTCTTACCTCACAAATCAGGGACAAGGCTTAAAAAAATCAGGGACAGAGACCCAAAATCAGGGACACACTTTAAAAATTGGTAATACTCACTCAGAAAGCTGTTAGGAATAAGGGAATTAGTGCAAGAAGCATTTTCTGATGACAAATTAGTCTGTAACTTTAATGTTTAACATTATTTTATGCTTACAGTCCCCACTGTTCAGTCACAAAAACAGAAATTTTACGAGGGACAGAGGAAAATTTTGAGGCAAAATCAGGGACGTCCCTGAATATCAGGGACAGTTGAGAGGTATGTAGGAATGCTGGTGTTTTGCCCCCCCCCCCCGTGTTGCTGTGCTTTGGGCTCTGCTTGGTTTGTACTGCACTTCTGTTTCTATGCTTCCTGCTTTGGTTTGTATTGCTTGCCTCAGCTGCTAGTGCTTCCTTGAGTGCTTGTTTCTTCTTGCTCCTGTACTTGTGTTTGCTTTGTTTGTTTCTTTTGGGCTTTTAGTTTTCTAGTGCCAGGGTCTACATTGTTTATTTGTGCTGCAAGTTACTTATTGTTGTTTTGTTACCTTATGCAGCCCTGTGCCTGCTATGGCTCAATTTACTCACTGGATTTTGCATGCCCTCAGTTCACTGCATTGTTCTTTGTATGCTCAGCTCAGCCTGCTGTTTTTCAGCCTAACAATCCACCCTCAGTTTTCCTGCAATTGCTGTTTGTTTCAGCTCCCATTCCAACTTCTCTGCTGCTGTTGCTTCTGTTAATTCATTGTGCCTGGCCTAGGTTCCTGCTCTCAGCTGCTGCCACTCCATGTTGTAGATTGCTCTTAGTTTTCAGTGTTAGCTCCACTATGATTCTGCCAGCAGCATTGCATTCCACTTTCGTTCTTTCCTGCTTATTTCCCCTCAGCGTTTCTGTGAAGATGGACTCTTCTACCTACATATCTGACTCCCCAGATCAGGGAAAGAAACAACTTACACAGATATTCCCTGATCTGTTTAAATCAAGGTGAATATTTAGTTTGTGTCAGGGAAGTTTCTGCAAAAGTGTCACTCTGGAAATAATTCATTCAGTTTTACAGACTTTCAGTGCTCTCTCCCATATGCATAGAAGGACGTTGGGAGCTGATACGGAACTTTGCTTCACTTTTTATAATATTGTGGTATTTTGTTTGCACACAGGCCAATATGTTATAAACATAAGGCTTTTATATTTTATTTTAATTGCCATAGGTGCCTTTGGATGCAGTTGGAAAGGGTTCACTTGTTATTAAGATTGGTTGCCATTCTAAGCAGTCCATAGGGGTCGAACTGGGACAGGATGAGTTCTCTACATTTTGGGTGAGAGCTATGGGAGTGGATAAGAATGGTATTTTTTTTCGGTTTTATATAAGGGGACCACAATGAGCTGAAGGATATCTGTCTGGTACGAGTTGGTTTTTGCATTGTGAAGGTATCTACGTTGTATGTTTCCTTACTGATGCCCTTAGGCTTCAATGTTGTTTAGGGAGGGTTTGAGAAAGTTCTATATCTTGTGTGTATTGCTTATTCTCTAGCATGTATTTTCCTGGTGGTTTAGCTAATGCCTTTTGAGTTAATTTTTATTTTGTGTACCAGTCGAAGGATGTTTAATTTTTTCATGTAAGTATACTTATTTTTTAGTAACAGGCAGTTGTTTTAACCACAGCCTAGATTACTTTTCTATTTAAGACCCCCTGACAAACATACTTAAACGACTCTGCTTTAGGTAATTGCACTTGTGGATTGGGTTTCTATTCAGGGAGAGGTTAGTGCTCGATAATTGTTAACTTAGGAGAAAGTGTATCCTTATCTTACACCGTGATAAGACGCACTGACTGGGTATACTCATTAGTAAGTAATGGTGCAACAGATAATGATTTTGCTTTCTTGCAGGATGATTTATCAGGACTTACTCTGACTTGCTGGAGACAGTTGAAGTTTGTCTAGGGTGACGTCAGCTAAATTGTTTACCTCTTATAATGGAGATAAAAATAAATAGGTAACATCTTTGAGGTTGTCTATACAAGATATTATGGGCTTTTAGTTGGTTATTTAGAGATGATTTGGGTAGCTCAGTTAAAGTCTAGAGTTGCATATATGGAGGTTTGCAAAGGCGAACTTCCATCTGTGAGTTACAGCAGCTTTATTTTATTTGAGGTATGAAAATGTGCAGGATCCACATGTTTGAGCCTTATATCTGTAAGGGATGTTGATGCTAACTAATATATGTTAGTTCTAGACTGTTTCTTTTTCAAGTGGTATGCAGTTTAATCCCGCCTGAGATAGGGCAGCAGAGATATTGGCCTGAGGCTTCTTTTCTTCTGATTATGGTAATATAGCTGTGTCACAGCATATGGGAATAAACTTCAGATGAGGAAAATTTACAGGTATAAAACACACCTTGATGTGATATTTATTTTTCAAAAGTTTGAAAAATAATAAATGAAAAAAATTGGATAGAAAATCACTACTTAACATCAGTAGTTTCTCACATAATATAGTCCTGGATCTTAGATCTCCTAAGACCCTTCTCATTTGCATTCAACAGCTTGTCTGCCTCTCTTCTCCTCTCTCAGGGCTGAGCCCCACTGGACTGAACTGAAGTGAACTCAGTGAAGAGGTTTTTATATCTTTCTGGTGGGGTCACCTGACTGAGCCCTTTCTATTTACATGTCTGGACATGATGTTTCATGTCTGAACAGGTTGTTTCAAAACCAACGGGGAGGGGTTGTTTCAGGGATTTCCTGGTTCAGTTAATGGTACAGATATATATAGCCACAGATATTGACTCTCTCTCTATAACTCTGATCCACAGTGACTAAGCACTTTTATAACGTATACCACATTCTCATACATAGAACCTTATACAGTAACAGGTTTATAGTGTAAATTTATGAAAATGCCTTATTGATTTCTTATAACTGTACTACCCATGAAATCATTATTGTTTTATATGGCTTCTGAATCCTTTTGATTTAAAACAGCTTTATTAACTGAATTTATTCCTGCTATCTAACATAGCCTTCATGTTTTTTGTTCACAAAATGCACTTATTCACTTTACACAACACCACTCTGGGTGTTTGGCATCATTCCAGGGACTGGATGTATGGAAATGGAAAAAGAATGAAAAGAGAGAACTAGTAGGAAGTTTAGTAGGGATAGTAAAGAGCTACACTAGGTGGCTAACCTAGGTGGGGGGGGCGGAGAAAAGCAAAGAGAAAAGCATTCACTGTTGTGCAACACAAGTTTTGGTAGCTAGGAAATAAGGAGATAGAAAAGTGGTCCATCAGTCACAGCTGAGGGTGTAGCCTAACTCCACCACACACCTCCTCCTTAAAAAACAGTTCTCAAAACTATACTGTTTTTTCAAGAACCCCCTCTCAGTCATAAAGATTCTACCAAAACAGTAGAGGTTGGTTGAAACTCTCTCACCCTCTATGAGAGCTTCACCCCAAGGTCCCTTAATTCAGCTATTTTTTAGTACTGTCTACCATACCAAGTTACTGCAATATTATAATACTTTCACAGCATTACCCCTGGGGCCTCATACAGTTTGCACAGTACTCATCTATGCTCTCAGAGGACTTCAGTCTGTACTGTCTACCCCCAACTACCACACTCTGGTTACTATAGCTCAGACATTTCATATGCAATATCAGGCACCCATCAATAGGCATCGTTTCAGCACCCATCACTTGGCATAATTTTAGAACCCTGTGCACCCACTATTCTAACTTCATCAGTACATTAAAAAGAGGAAGTAATACACAGCAGTTTTATACTGACTTCTAGCTTCTTCCATAACCCTTTATGTTATATATTTCTTGTAATCATTTCCATACATTTCATTTATCCATTTCCTTTCATATACTTTCTGGTAGACAAGTAACCTTCTCATGCTGAACATCAACCAGTCAGTTCCTAACTCCCAAAACCTTTGGGGTTTCTTTTTCAACTCTTATTTGTACATACCAGGGTTTCCTTTCAACCCTTACACCATTCTGGTGCCCTCAACTGACTGTACTCAGCACCAGCTTTAAAAGCTATATTCATTTTAAATATTACATGTTTCATACATTTCATCCCATATCACCCTGATCCCCAAGACCAATCTACCCCAATCAGTACTGTAAATACTGTTAATAGTGTCAGTTGTAACTGAACAAGAAAAGGTCCCTTCAGCCTCAACAGCTTCTTTCTTGCTTGAAGGTTTCCATTCCCCAATACGTATCTCTAGCAACAGTCTCACCTGGGGGGCTCATCTTCCTGGTCACCATCCTGCACCAAGTAACAGTCTGGGAAAATGGGCAACAACAGGACCTCAAAAGTGACTGGCAACTAAGGTTTTATCAGAGGGTCCTCCTCCTCTAGAACCCATGGATCCTGGTACTCTGTCTCCACCACAAAATCCTCTGGTTGGGAACCCTCCATCAGCACCTGGCAATGGTGGTCTGCCTCTGTGTTCTATCGAACTCCAATCCAGGCAATAGCTCCTCTCCAGTTCTCCTCACCTGGGCTCTGGTATGCACACCGGTAAGTCCCTCCTCCTTCAATAGATCTTTGGCATCCATGAGATCCTGGAGGTACACCATCATGCTCTTTGCCCCCATGTCTGGATACGAGGGCTGGTATCTGGGTACTGGTCTCCCCCTTGTTTCTCTGGACAACCAATATTATCCCACTGCTGATACCAAATTTGTTAGTGTGTGGGAATAAACTTCAGATTGAGACATTCAGGTTTGAAACAAACCTTGGTATGTACTTATTTTTCAAAAAAAAGTTTGAAAAATAATAAATGAAAACAAAACAATTGCAAAGAAAATCACTTCTTCACATCAGTAATTTCTCACATAATACAGTCCTGGCTCTCAGAGCTCCTAAGAACCTTATAACTGTACTGATCATGAAATCATTATTGTTTTATATGGCTTTTGAATCCTTTTTATTTAAAAAGGCTTTATTAACTGTATTTATTCCTGCTATTTAAAATAGCTTTATGTTTTGTGCACAAAATGCACTTATTCACGTTGCACAACTCCTCTCTGGGTGGTTGGCATCATTCCAGGGACTGGATGGATATAAATGGAAAAAGAATGAAATGAGAGAACTAGCAGGCTGTTTAGTAGGGATAGTAAAGAGCTACACTAGCTGGCCAACCTAGGGTAGGGGGGAAAAGAAGAAAACCAAAGAGAAAAGCATTGACTGTTGCGCAACAGAAGTTTTGGTAGCTAGGAAATAAGGAGATAGAAAAGCGGTCCATCAGTAACAGCTGAGGGTGTAGCCTAACTCCACCACAAGCTGATCTGTTTGGTAGCAGGGGAAGGATTAAGAACTCTTGAGCTGCTGCAACCTTTCAAAAGGGGTTTATTTTGATTGCGAGGGTCAAGAAAATGAAACTTTCTTTATAAACAGTTAAGATTTTACAATATTTTAGGATGTTAGAAATGTTTACATCCTTGGATACTTGTTATAATTTATCCTGTTGTGTATTCTTGATCTGTCAAGGTTGGTTCAATTCCTGGGTCTAACTAGGCTATTAGCTTTTATGGTATTTCTATAAACTTCTTATTGTTATTAAATATAATGGCCTTGCTACCTGTTTTCCTTTTAGTGTTCCCCAGGTGGTTACAGGTGGCAGCAGACTGCTGACTCTATTTCATTTGTTATTTCTCTAAAATAATTAGAGGTGCTGGAGACTCTGAGTTTGTGGTTTGTTCTTGAGTTCATCACAGGTCTAATTGTTTGAGGAGTTCGGTCTTTGGGAGCAGGGTAGGTATAATTTGTATATACCTTAGTTTTAGATTGTTGATGGATAGGTTTGGTGTTTGGGGAGTGGGAACAATAAAGGGGGCTTTACATCGCATTACAAGAAAACTTAAACTACCCAGGCACCTATGCTATTTTGTGGTCTTTTTAAGTTGGTTACCTAAAGATGAGTAATATTTAGAGGTTGACTTAGTTGACGGCAGATAAGGGCCGCAAGGCCCATCCAGTCTGCCCATTTCTTTTTCTACCTTATAAATGTGCCATCTGCCTTTACTAGGTCAGTGGCCTATCTATTCATACTCATCTGTATTGCTCCCTTATGCCTATCCCATGCCTTTTTGAAGCCCTGCACTGTAGTCATAGCCAACACTTCCTGAGGCAGGCCATTCTATGCATCCACCACTCTTTCTGTGAAAATAATTTCTACATTCCCCTTAATCGGCCTCCTCTAATCTCATGCTGTGTCCTCTTGTCCTGCTATTTTCTTATATTTAAACATATTAGACTCTTTCATCTTGTTAATGCCCTTAAGGTGTTTGAAAGATTCTATCATATCACCTCTCTCCCTCCTTTGCTCAAGGGTATACATATTGAGCTCTGTTAATCTGTCCTCATATGTCTTCTGATGCAGTCCCTGCACCATTTTGGTTGCCCTTCTCTGGACTGCCTCAATTTGGTTAATGTCCTTGTGAAGGTGTCACCTCCAGTACTGCATGTAGTACTCCAGATGGGGCCTAACCAGTGTCTTGTAAAGAGGGATTATTACCTCCCTCTAATGACTTGTGATACCCTACTAATACACCCTAACATCCCCCTAGCCTTACCAACTGCTTTAGAGGTCTGCTTGGATGATTTCAGGTCATCGGTGATGATGCTGCCCAAGTCTCTTTCTTCCTTTGTGACTGCCAGCAACTCCCCTCCCAGCCTATAGGTGGCTTCAGGGTTTCTCTTCCCTATGTGCATGATCTTGCACTTCCTTGCATTAAATCCCAGTTGCCACTCTTCTGACCATTTTGCTAGTTTATCCAGATCTCTTCTCATTCTGCCCACTCCATCTGGATCATCTACTCTGTTGCAGATCTTGGTGTCATCTGCAAACAGACAAGCTTTACCCTCTAGTCCATCTGCAATGTCACTAATGAAGATATTGAAGAGGACTGGCCCTAGGACTGATCCCTGAGGTACCCCACTTGTGACTTGCATCTCTTCTGACTGTATACCATTTACCACCACTCTCTGTTTTCTGCCCGTCAACCAGTTTGCCACCCAACTGACCAACTTCTGACCCACCCCGAGCTGACCCAGCTTATTTATCAATCTTCTATGTGGAACAGTGTCAAAAGCTTTACTCAAGTCAAAGTAGGCGACATCAACTGCTCCCCCTTGGTCCACCACTCTGGTTACCCAGTCAAAGAAATCTATGAGATTAGTTTGACAGGACCTTCCTTTTGTAAACCCATGCTGTCTTGGATCTTGTGCCCCTATGGATTTCAGATGTTGCACTAACCTTTCCTGAAGGAGTGCTTCCATAATCTTGCCCACTACTGAGGTAAGACTGACTGCTCATAGTTCCCTGCCTCCTCCCTGCTACCACATTTGTGGAGCGGGATCACATGAGCCCTTCTCCAGTCTTCTGGGACCTCTCCAGTGCTCAGAGACTCACTAAACAGTTCTGCTAATGGCTCTGCTAGTTCCACCCTTAGCTCCTTAAGTACTCTGGGATGTATGCCATCAGGTCCCATTGCCTTGTCCACCCTGAGCTTAGTGAACTCTTGTAGGACACTTTCTTTTGTGAAGGGAGTAGTGCTCACCTCCCTCCCCCCTGTGTCCATGGTGCTGAGCTGTGGGCCCTGCCCTACCTTCTCTTCAGTAAATACTGAGCAAAAGTATCTATTTAGGATAGATGTTTTTACAAGGTCCTCCTCCTCACATACCCCCTTTTCTCCTTTGAGCTTAACAATACCTTCTTGTCTCAAGATAGATACATGTAATGTGAAGGGAATTCTATCAAAAACTAAAAGGGATACTGATGGCTAATTATATTAAATCTTTGGGTATAATTTAATTTTTCTTCAGAAAACTCATTTATTAAACACTGAGATGGATTATCTTAAAAAATGTAATTATAAGGTTGTTTATGGGGTGGTTAAGTTCACTGCAAAATCAGGGGTGGTGATATTGGTTGATTCGCTGGTGGACTTTCACTTTTCTGAGCTTATTGTAGATCAAGAGGGCAGGTTTGTTTTTGCAGTAGGGACAATTAGCCAAGTTAATTATGTGTTGGGCTCTTTTTATGGCCCAAATACGGGATCCACATCCTTTTATATGCAGCTAATTTCAATTCTTACACCTTTTCTTTCTCACCTTACAGTTCTAGGAGGTGATTGGAACTTTCCCTTAGATCCCAATATTGATAAATCCAATACACCTATTTCTACTATATCTGCAAAGAACAGAGCCTTGAATGATTTCATAAAGGTATGTAATCTTACTTATCCATGGAGGGTCCACTTCCCAGATACAATATCATATACTTTTTTCTCACAAGCACACAATTCATTTTCTAGAATTATTTTCTTATATCAAAACATTTACTTCCTTTGGCTCAAGATCCATATATTTTAGCTAGAGCTTTATCAGACCATTCCCTAGTTCATCTTATTCTAAAGATAAATATACCATATCTAAAACATTTTACCTGAAGGCTCAATAACAACTTACTGAGACAAGAATATGCAGTAACATACATAAATAAAGCTATCAGTTCCTTTTGTGCATATAGTTCTCAGTGTCTGGATAACTTAGATACAATCTGGGCTTCATGCATGTACTACCTCAGGGATGAGTTCATAAGATTTGGAGCTAAGCTAAAAAAAAAAAGTCAGAAAAACTGGCAGATTTGACCCATAGATTAAGCCAACTTGAATCCATGAACCTGAATCTATTATACCACAGATAACTCAAAAAATTCAAGTCACTTAAAGAGGAACTTTTCTTTCTGTCGAAAGAGCAAGCTGAATTTCTCATTATTAGGTCAAAAGCCTCCCTATGTAGATTTAAGGAGAAAGCCCAGTAAGGTTTTAGTTAATAGGCTCAAGAAGATGTAACAATCCAGGCATGTGGAGTCTGTTATCTGTGAAAATGAAAACAAAATACTTACAAATTATAATTATATTTTAGTTGAATTTTTTTAATTTTTGTTCAAAATTATATGGTCAAATCCAAAATCCTCCTACTTCTGAAATGGTTGAAAAGTATTTGTATAACTTTAGTGGTCTGCATATCAAAAGACTGAAGCTTTAAACTGGTTTCGCCTATAACCTCTCAAGAAATTAGTGCTATTGACAAATTTACTATCGACAAGGCTCCAAGACCTGATGGCTTGACCACCAACTTTTATAAAACTTTCAAAACTTCTAATCTCTATTTTGAAGGAGTTTTTTCTTTATTCTGTCATGGGGTCTTTTTGAACCCTCACCCTAGAGGCAGTTATAATTCTCCTTCCAAAGCCTAACAAACCAAAAATAAGGTCTCTAACTATCGCCATTTCTCTGATTAACTATGATATTAAAATTTTTACACATATATTAGCCCAGATAATTAAACATACTTGTCACCCTTTGATTTGTAAGGTCAAGTGGGATTTATCGCCTTGAGGCAGGTTTCAGATCATATGAGAAAATCTCCCATATTTTTTCCGCATCCAGGAGTCCCAGCAATGAATGGTCTCGGTCTCCCTGGATCCAGAAAAAGCATACAACAGGGTTAATCTTAACTTTCTGTATGCCACTTTAACTAAGTTTGGTTTCCCTTGTCTTTATTAACTGGTTAAAGATATTATATTAATTTTCCTACTGCTAGGATTAGTTGTAACAATTTACTTTCCCTTCCTTTAGACTTTACCAAGGTACACGTTGGAGATGCCTGCTCTCTCCCATTCCATTTAATTTTTATTTAGAACCTCTACTTTATTTTTAAAATACCAATGAAGATATTAAAGGTAGATATATTTCAAAAATACAATTAAAATTATCTGCTTTTGCAGAGGACATATTACACCATGTTTCCAACCCTTTTACATCAATAAAAGCAGCCCTACAGACCATTGAGAACTTTAGCCAGGTTTCCAATTACAAGTTCAATAAAGATTAGATGGAATTTATGCCCTTGTCCCGCTCTTTCCTCAAAGATGAGATCTGTAGCTTGGGACTTTCTTGGAATCCCTCAGGTATTAAATATTTGGGTTTTAAGCTATCGACCGATGAGTCACAACTAATTAAATGAAATCTAGAGGAAGTTATTCTTAAAATCTTCCAAGATTTAATAAGATGGTCCTCACTTCCTATTTGTTCAGAATCTTTTTTCCCATTAACATGCTCAATGTATTTTTGCCCCTTAAATGGTTTACTAAATTACATTCTATAATCAGTAAGTTCTTATCATCAAACAAAGCCCACAGAATTGCCCTAAATAAGCTCATGTTTCCCAAATTTGGGGCAAAACTACCTAACTTCAAACTATATTATATCACCTCTCAGCCAAATTAATTCATATGTCCCTACCTGGTTCTTTTACAATTAACTATGTTAAACAATTATAATATATGTCCTGAAGCAATGCTATACACTTGTAACCAACCCAACCCTTCTATCTGCACACCCACTTGTAAGTGGGGCTGCCTAAGGAATATAGGTCGGCACCTGGATTCATGGTTAGAATTGGCTTGGCAAGTGGTGTGGTGCCTCCATCTATGGGGTTCCTTATAGCAGCGTACTGCCAGGGTGCTTCCCCACAGGAAATGAAATACAGCCCCCTCCCTTGATGACAGGTCGAATAGTATACGCTCCCTTCCCCACTTATCACTCTAAGCATGCAAATATTACACTACACAATAATGCAATTACTTCAGCAATTTGCAGGAAAATAACCAAAGGGGTTTATTTTGGGTCTGGATAATGAGGTAAGGAAAAAGGGATGCAAAGGGTAGTAAAACACCCAGTAACAAGCTTATAATAAATACTGTAATCAAGCAGAATAATCAGATACCACAGTACATTACAACCCAGTATTCCCTGTCCCATTCCCTCTCCCCCCACTGGTGCACCAGTTAACCACACAGTCACTGTGGGAGCTCCTAAATACCTTGTGTGCACACTGATGAGTTGCAGGCATGTGACTAGTAGGCACTGGGTGCAGCACTGGTGCAATGGTTGGATGCTGCAGATGCTAAGTACAAACTACACCAGGGGGTGTAGGAATACAGTTTATCCTGGCTGTAACAGTTGCTGTGGGGGTAGCTAAGGTTGTGCAGGAAGCCCAGATGGAAAGTTAACTAGCTAGCTAGCTGAACAGTTAGAAAAGTATTTCTTTGGGTAAAATCCAGTACTCATGACCTTTGGTGAATAGGAGATGCAGGAGATGGTATATGTCTCCCTTGCAGACAATTGGGAAGAACAAGTAGAACTGGCGTGGATGCAGATGATGATCCTCTTCACCCCACAGAGGGACTTGTCTTCACCCACCTTGGCAGTAGGCAGGCCATCATCTTTACCCCATAGAGGGACTTGTCTTCACCCACCTTGGCAGTAGGCAGGCCATCATCTTCACCCCACAGAGGGACTTGTCTTCACCCACCTTGCAGGTAGGCCAGCAGTTGAACAGGTAGGCAGGACCTCAGCACTTAGGGACCCTGGCAGGCATCACAGTCTCTTGTGTCAGGACAGTGAGGCAGTAGCTTTTGTTACCTCACCTAAGCTCAGATAAACTACAGTACTTCTTTCAGCAGTCAATGATATCTGGATTGCCAAATATCACCAGTTCAGGTAGGCTGAGGTAAATCCCTTGTCTCTGGGATTTACCAGACCATTGGAAATAAATTCTAAGTCCTCAGTTTAATTTGGCATAAACTAAATGTCTCTTGGCTATGACAGCAGCAGGAACTGTCAGAATCAGTTGTTTCCTCTCCAAAACTCTCACAGAAAAGATCCAGAGTCAAACTGTCAACCCCAGAATGTTTAGTTTGAATCTCAACACCTCATTGGTCCACCTTAGTCTGTAGCTCCACATCCTGATTGGATGCACTCCAGCTACCAATAGGATTCTATGCTGTCTTCAAGCAGACCTTGGCAAAGATGGCCGCCCCAAACTGTATTGTTCATCTCAGTCCATTATAAATAAAAATACACAGTCTTCGCAGCATTTAGCAGCATGGCTAGGACCCTTCTGGTCCCATCTGGTGGTCGCTAGGACCAGGGAGCACTTTTGGGGGACAGGAGCCCCATCGGAAGCTCTGTTTCATGAGCTCCCCAGCAGGAGCAGTCTCTAAAAAATGGCAGTTTTGCCACAATGCATTATGGAACTTGTAGTCCCTGTGGGCACCATGTTGTCCCCTTACTCCCGTCCCACTGGAGGCATGGATTGGGTCAGGGAGCCTCTTCAAAGTTTTATTTTTGTTTTGTTCTAATCCCCCAGCCCACACTGGTGTCCAATGGGGCTTGGGAGATTGTGACCCAAGCAACACTTGTGCCACGGTTTCCCTTAGATGCTCTGTGGCACTGAAACAACTTGTGGCCTTTCCCTGTGCTCCCTGCCCCACTGTGCGGCAGTTCTAGGGTGCAGGGAAGCAGCACAGTGTGCTGCTCACTGGCCACATTCTTAGTGGGTGCTTGAGGTGCCGAAACAGTTTTGGAGCACTCCCCAGCCCTGGCAGCCGTCCAGGATCAAGCCGGGGGAGCGAGGAGGCAAACAGCTCACTGGCCATGCTGAAGAGGTGCTCAGAGGTACTGCAACAAGGTAGTCTGCTCCCCGGCCCTGGTTGCAGTCCAGGAGTGGGCCGGGGGAATAAAGAATCAATGTGGCTGCAAGAGGCATCGAAGGCAGCTGCAGGAAGCAGCAGGTAAACTCCTGACTTGGGGGTTACACACTAAATTAAAAAAATCCTCAGAGTTAAAAGGTATGGTGATTGGTACATCTATAAAGATCCACAATCAGATTCATAAGTTTCTAATATTAACTTAATTCAAAGTATTGATCAACCAATTCCATATAACCCAAACTTTCGCATTCAAGGGAAAACTTACTTTTCATTCTCTTCCTTGCATCTGCAATTCTTCGTGGCTTCATTATTGGAAGAGGCTCAGATTTGTCCCTTTTTGATATTTCTTATGACCTTTTTGAACAAAAATACTACCTTAATTTTCTCCTCTGAAGATAGCTTTGAGGGCTCACTTTGGTTTATTTCCATGGCTTAGTCAGAGGTAGATATATTATCTGAATTGAAGGAGTCAAAGCAGTCCTATTTCCAATGTCTATCAACTTCTTTTGAAACTTACATTTACTGTTCATTTTCAAAATTAATTCTGGAACAGGTTGTTCTTGGATCAATCTTTACACTGGGCAGTAATGTGGCAAATATATATAAGTTTATCCCTTTGGATAATTTAAGATTAATTTGGTTCAAAACTTTGCATAATGCCTATTTAACCCCTCAGAGACTATTTAAAATGGGACTGAAGGATATTAACCCTTATCAGAAATGTAACTTGAATATAGGCTCCCTTGATTATGTGCTTTTGGTTGTGCACTCACATTCAAAGGTTATGGCATGATATAAGAGTCATAGTGATTGACAGTATAATGCAACCTTGTGTTTTTAATCTACACTCAGTTATTTTGGGTGATTTTCTAGATAATATGTCATTTAATGCTAAAGCTTTATTGTTTTTAATAGGGGTTATGACTAAACAAATCATTCTTAAACATTGGTTTGGAAACTCTATACTTGTCTTTAGAGAATTGATTGCCCAGATTAAACAGAATCTTTCATTAATTTCGATTGATCAGTTATCTCCATGGCAAACTAAGTTCTTTTACAAAGCACTGGAGGAAATTACAGAATTAGATTGATATCTTATATTGATTTTTGAGTTGATATTACTTTCTGGGATCATATTCTCTACAGCTTTTGAATTTCTGGCCCAGAGTCTCAAAAGGTTGCACATGGTGCAACAATGTTGAGCCATGCACAACCCACTGATGCGCCCGCACCATATTCAATAGGGAAAGTGCAACACAAATCCCGATGCACCAAAGTGCATCAGTAATGGCTGTAGGCACAGGTGGAGCGTCTACGTGGCCAACCTGCACAGCCCGATATTCAGCCCGGGATGTGCAGAGCCATGCATGCAACCCCTACTTGCGCCTGCACAAAGTTAAGCCAAAAAAAACAGGAACAAATGATGGCCACCCACAGGTGAGCTGCCTCATTGCAGGGCGCAACACAGCAGCTTCCACCTGTGGGTGGCCACCCGAGTTCCTGCTGCACCTGGCGGCAGCCCCCATGCCCCATCATGGGCATCTGTGTAAATAAACCCCCAATATCCCTGGTGGTCCAGTGATCACAGGTCCTGATCGCTGGCATTTATTACTGGGAATTCGTTTAATCCCCAGGTGGCTCAGTGACTGTTATGTGTCTTATCATGGCATTGGTATACCCCTCATTAATATTCTGGTGGGTCTGGCACGATCGCTCGATTACAGGCATCTTTTTGTCATTTCACATTCAGGAAACCATCATGCTTATCTGTAAACATAAAGTTTTATTTCAGGAGCCCAGGCCCACCGCCACCGAGCCACCAGCCCCGCCCCGCCAGCCGGTGCGGCAGTTCTCACCGCCCGCCTCAACGCTGTGCCGATCGACAGTCAGCAGATTGCCTACTGGGTCTGCAGCGTGAGTCTATGGTTACGTAGTCTATACCGCATTTAAGTCCAGATATGGAATGAATCATTCACATATCTGGAATGTGTAGTACGGTATGGGCTGCACGCCCATTGGCTAATGTTGAGAACCAGTGGGCATGCAGCCCTACCGAGCTGTCAGTCGTGGTGGCGGGCAGCAGGCAGTTAGTGCTGCCACCCGCCGTTGATGGGGGAGCGGGTGGTGGGTTCAGTGGCAGGTGGGGAGGGGGTACACTAGACCACCAGGGTACAGGGACTTTTTTATGTTTTTGCAGATGCCCACGATCGGGCAGAGTGCGGTCCACTGGACCACCAGGGATATTGGCAGGGGGGTGATTTAAAAAGATGCCCATGATTGGGCAGCGATCAGTCCACTGGACCAATTAGGATAGGATGGGGGTTTATTTAACCAGATGCCCACGATCGGGCAGCACTCGGTCCACTTGAACCACCAGGATATTAGACAAGGATTATTTTTAGACAAATGCCCGCTGACCGGGCTGCAGGGGTCGTTGGTCCCCACGGCTGCTGCTTGGCAGGTCGCCAGGCGTAGTCATTGGGGATCGCACACCTGCATGCTAATGCATGCAATGAAGATAAAGACATGCAATGGCCCTTGTGTGCCTTGTATAAATTATGGCCCCATTTGCATGTCCCCTTTTGAATATCGCAGGTGCTGTGCATGGCGCAATGGCACTTGCGTCAGCGCATCTCCATGCTCCACTCTGGCCACTTGCGCTGGTGCAGTGCCACTGCGCCATGCACAGTGGGGGTGGCCAGGGTGTGATATTCAAAGCTGCTGAGCCATAACGCAGCTCCGTTGAATATTGCCCAGGCCACACCCCTGCGCAACCAAATTGAGCTGCGCCCAGGCTTGAGCCACAGCCTGGCGCAGTTTGAATATCCGGGCCTCTATCTTTAATATTGTTTGTGCCTTTATTAGCTATTCACAACTGTAAAAGTATTTATTACAATAGGGTAGTTATGGTATCATGTATTATTGTATCAGATTTGTCCAAGTTTAAGATATATGGTAGATAACACCCTTTGCATGATGGAGTAGGATGGGGGTGGGGTGGGAGTAGTTTGTTTGTGATCTGTTAGACATTTTGTGTATGTTGTAATTGTGTTGTACTTATGCCTGTATAATCTTAAAACTGAATAAAGATAAGAAAGTAAAAAAAAAAATAAATACATTTTAGGTGATTTCAGCAAGTGGAAGCTCTGACTTGTGAAACAAGGAGATGGGCAAAGGCTTGCAGCCAGAAACCTCTTAACTGGCTGCAGGATTTTGCAGCATTTGCTGATGGAGAACAACTCTTTTATTTCTTTGAACAGTGCCCCCTTTCTAGGCTGGAATCACTTTACTGTATAGACCAGGCTGGGACCCGGGCTGGCATGTTTCAACCCCGTGTCTGGGCTATACTCCCCATGGGGAAATGCATATGGGAGTGCCAAGGTGTTCCAGAACCCAATCTGATGGTTGCATAGCATTCAGCACATTTATCCGATTTAGCACATTTATATCCTGTAGTAACTGCATCAGTAGTCACAGTTCCTTTTTCATGTGCCCCACATGGCAGACATAAACCTTTTTCCAGTTGGCTAGAACTTTAGAACCATGGCATATTCTCAATGATTTTAGGGCAAGCACCCCCACTCCTGCATGGAGTGTGCAACTAGAGCCCAGGCAATGGCTCCCAAAGTGGTTCACATGACACAGTCTCTTTGGCATGGGTGGTTTCCCAAGGCTAGGGCTGCCTCGAATGCTTTTGGTCCTTGCAAAACAACTAGGAGTGAGTGTAGGTGTATTCCTTGTACAACATCAGGTAACTTGAAATTTGCTTACCACCATTGCAGAACAACTTTAACACTGACTGAGCATGAAGCATGGTTTGCTACTTTAGCAGACTTTACTTGTTGGTAAAGTTGACACTGTAGACCTTTTAGACTTAGACACACATTACTTGGAAGCAACTGATTTCTGTAGCTCTCTAGGCTCACAATACATTAGTTGGCAATAATACAGTTCATTGCAGCACTCTCAAGCTCACAATTACAACACAGTCTCTTGTGGCTCTCACTGGCTTTGCAGCTCTCAGCTGGACACATAGATGGTTACTGGCCCACCAGACACTGTCCGGAGAAATTCCACAAGGTCAGGAACTCACCATTCAGTCCTGTGGTACTACTCAAATTGGGCAGATTTATATATATACTTGAACTGGACCCTTCTATGGTCACTAAGCAGGTGTCCACCCTTTTATTGCTTTGGTTAAACTAGGGTACAGACAGACAGTCACATCTTAAACTAGCTGGGTTTCTCTGCACCCTGCAAACTCTCTTGTACTTGTACTTGTTAGACACAGTTTACTCACTCAGATTACTTGCAGAAATGGCTTTATTTTTCTGAGGTCTCAAGCTTGCTTCATCACTCTCACTAATGAGGTCGGACATTCGTGCAGCTCTCTCACAGATGAAGAATCAGGTAACCCACGTTTTTCCAGAAGCATGGAAAGGTGCTGGCCAGCCCTGGAGGACAATTTGGCAACCCCCATGCTAGCAACTTCTGTTGCCTGTAGCCACTTTGTCTCTCTGGCAGAAGAAAGCCCCCTTCCCTGTGGAGTGGCTTGCACTGGATCACTAGGCCCATTTTGGAGCAAAGGGCCTGAGCCACCACCCTGTGGGGACTCCAGCTCAAACTGCTCACACAGCCCCAAAACACTGTGTTTGATGGAGTCCTTATGAGGCTCCCTATTGGCTGGGACCATTGGTTGCTCCCACATTAATTGGCTGATCCTGCTTGTCAGGCTAGAAAATGAATATTGATTAGCCTTACTCGATGCACAATAGGATCTCTGTTTTGGCACCTGAAATTAGGTCCCTGTAGTTTCCCCATAAGCACTATGCAATGTCTCATAAGTCCTAGGCAAAAGTCCCACAAATCCTGGCTTTCTGATTGGCTGTTGCTGCACTAAAATGGCTGCTGCACACACAGTCCCAATGCAGTGTTAACACAGTTCCAAATATAAAGTCCTAGTGCAGCCAGATGGTTTACTTTATTTCATTTCTTGCCCCACAGTTCACTAGCCCTTCGTATACCCTGTAGATCGCTGCCCAGATTGAACATAATTGTTCAATCCTTAACCTGTTGTTGCTGCTGCCATAACTGAGTGCCCCCAGGCAGCAGACAGGCATTCATCTGAGTCCCAGTGCTTTAGCTCTGGTGCAGTCAGTAACATCCATTTTATTTGCCCCATTATTTATTAGCCCCTCACATGCCTCCTTCGTATCCTTACTGGCACTCACAACCTTTACATTTACATTTATTTACATTTTAATGCTTGTCGCTAGCACTAATATTTAAGGTCTAGACACTAGGACAGACAACTCATGAATATGTACAGAGCTTGGGGCTCCCCTCTTTAATATGAATGAGTCCTGAGCTGTAGTGCCTCATGGCACTCTTTAATTACACAAAGAAGGGGGCTCTCCTGGACCTTGCTGAGGTCACTTGTCCTCACACTGTCCAAATCAGGGACCAGGACCACTGAACTGTCTCCCAATGGACCACAAAGTCAGCAGTCAGGAGATGAAAGGAGCGGCTTGCACATGCGTGATCCCCGCTGACACCAGAGTGCCAAAACAGCCAGTGGAGAATTGTGGTTTAACCTTTTGAGCCTGAAATGGGCTAAATTCACACTGGGGCTGCTCGGGGGGATTTTAAGGAGCACATATTGGACCTGGGAGTGGCGGTGAAGATCGGGACATAATCAGGGGACCAGGCAGGCATAGGGAGGTGCTCCATTGAAATGGGAGCAATGGGAGAATGGACAGAAAGTAAGCCCCCCAATTTGGATGGGGTTACACAGGCAATTACAGGCCTATAAGCCTGACCTCAGTAGTGGGGAAACTAATGGAGTCCTTACTTAAGGAGACGATTGTGAAGTTTTTGGAGGATAGCGGGGCACAGGATCCAAGGCAGCATGGATTCTCAGAGGAAAGGTCCTGTCAGATGAATCTTATAGATTTCTTTGACTGGGTAACCAGGGTGGTAGATCAGGCAGAGGCAGTGGATGTGGCCTACCTGGATTTCACCAAGGGCTACACCGTCCTGCACAGGAGATTGCTAAATAAATTGGGAAGCTTGGGAGTGGGTCCTACGGTGGTAAAGTGGGTTGGGAACTGGCTAAGGGACAGGACTCAGAGGGTGGTGGTAAATGGCATGAAATCTGAAGAGAGGGAGGTGAGCAGCGAGGTGCCACAGGGGTTGGTGCTGGGGCCAGTCCTATTCAGTATCTTCATTAACAACATTGCAGAGTGTCTGGAGGGAAAGGTATGCCTCTTTGCAGATGACACCAAGATCTGCAATAGAGTGGACACACTGGAGGGGATGGAAAAAATGAGAAAGGACCTCAGCCTATTAGAGGAGTGGTCTGGTATCTGGCAGTTGAGTTTTAATGCAAAAAAGTGCAAGATCATATATCTGGGTCACAGAAATCCAAGGAAGGCGTTCAGGATGGGTGGGGAAATTCTGGCCACCACAAGTCAGGAGAGAGACTTGGGGGTTATCATATCTGATGATCTGAAGGTGACCAAACAGTGTGAAAAGGCAGTGGGTAGAGCAAACAAAATGTTGGGGTGCATAGGGAGGGGCATAACAAGCAGGAGGAAAGAGGTGGTGATGCCACTGTACAGATCACTAGTGAGACCTCATCTGGAGTACTGTATCCAGTTCTGGAGACCACATCTCCGGAAGGATATTGACAAAATAGAGGCAGTCCATAGAAGGGCAATGAAGATGGTACATGGACTATACCAGAAGCTCTACAAGGAAAGACTTAAGGACCTTAATATCTATTCACTGGAGGAAAGAAGAGAGAGGGAAGATATGATAGAGACTTTCAAGTACTTTAGGGAATAAACAGGGTACAATTGGAAAGCATATTTCAGAGAAAACTCTGCACAAGAACAAGAGGGGATAATATGAGTCTGAAGGGTGGAAGGCTCAGGGCTAATGTTAGGAAGCACTTTTTCAGCTGAAAGGGTGGTGGAGCCATGTAACAGCCTTCCAGCAGAAGTGGTGAGGGCAAAACAATACAGGGGTTCAAAGAGAGCATGGGATAGGCATAAGGGTACCCTGGAGATGTGCAGAGCAGGAGAGCGCAGATCAATTAGGATCTGAAGCTGCAGCAGTGAGTAGAGAAATGGGCAGACTCGGTGGGCTGTATGATCCTTATCTAGCCTAAGGTGACTCTTCCAAACATTGGATGTTCAAGAGCTGGCAGTAGCACAATCAGAAAGTTAATCCAGGCTATCAAATCATTAGCTATTTGATTACAGGATCTAAACTAGTGTGTGGGCCTACTCTGACCTAGTAATGCTAGATGGGAGGTTAGGGTACCTTAAGGATGGGCTCCATCGACCCAGTTATGGGATGCTTTATAAGGAAAAATTCTGGCATAACTCAAAGCAACAAACATTGTAGGGTATAAATTAAAACAGGTCCATGTGTCAAAGCATACGTGAAGCCAGTATGTGCTCCCTCGATCACCGAGCATTCAGATACAGTCAGTAGCGCTTCTTGAAAATTAATCCCTGTTCTATAATAAGAGCTTATTTGGAGTGTTCTCTGTTTTCTTGGAGTTGGAAACTGTATGTCTACCTTACAGCTAAACTTAAACTCTTAAGTAATGGTATGCACATGGGGACATGTAATGCCATGCTAGATTAACTTAATGATTTTTTTTATCTGAGTGGAAATTATCTTTTTTTGTCATCTATGTATCACAAATCTAAAAATTTGTAATGGTTTAACAACTGAACAAATAAATCCAAACTGAACTGATGTCACAGCAGAGGATTATGACTTCAGGGCAGGAAAAGCAGCAGGAATAGATGAAGTCTAACGGGCAAAGAGCCTGATCATTACTGTAGAATGGAATGTCCTGACATTTGGATTGTTAAGGAATTTCCGAAGATGTGAGCCCTGTTGTTTATGACATTGATTATTAAGTCCCCTTAGCCTTGATAAATCTTTGGCATGGTGTTACTTGGGATTTGAATGATCACGCTATGCAGCATTCAGTATAGATCACTGGAAACACCCTACCTAGAGTACTCCATCCAAATCTATAGACCACATCTCCAGAAGGACATCAACAGAGTGGGGGCAGTCCAGAGGAGGGCAACTAACATGGTGCAGGGTCTCCATGAAAAATCCTACAAGGAGAGAGAAAGAGAGAGAGAGAGAGAGACTAAAGGACCTCAATATCTACACCCTGGAAGAGAGGAGGGAGAGGAGGGACTATGATAAAGACCTCTAAATACTTCACAGGGGTAAGTAAGATACAGGAGTATTTTTTTTTTAAAGGAGCTCAAGAACAAGGGGACATGCTGTGAAGCTGGTGGGGGGGGGTAGATTCAGGAGAGATGTGAGGCAGTACTTCTTTCCAGAAAGAGTGGTAGTCAATGGTAGATTCCTAGCACAGCGCTCCAGTAGAGGTGGTGGAGGCGAAAACAGTGGTGGGGTACCCTATACAGAAGAGATTTTTAAATATTTTGAGTGGCTGCATCTGTGATGACTTGAGTTATTGATTAAAAGAACAGTTATGAAAACTGTATTATACAACGAAGTCCAAGAACAGTACACTGTAATTGGCTGGCTGGCACTTTTCAGCCATGGGAAATGCTAGCATTGCCACTGCAAAAGGTGTCAGTCAGCCACTGCACCAAAATAGTATCATTATTGCTCTGACTGAAAACTTAAGCTGCTGCCATTCTTTTCCCCCACATGATCTAAGCAGTAAAAGTATACATTGGATACCTGAATACAGCTTACTCCCACTCGTTCTGAGTACAAAAAGCTTTTCCAATACTAAGCAAGCACAAACAATAGCGCTGTAACACTTTCACCTGAAATCCATATACTGTAACTGCAAACCATCCAGGCCAAAGTGAGACTGCATCTATCTCTCCAATCCCTCCCAGCTATGTGAGAACCCCCTTCTTGCACTTCATTCACCTAAATGGTGGCATCAACTCAACATGATCACTATCGCCCCTCACTCACAACACCCAGTATCCTGTACTCACAAGACCCAAGCCTCAATAAGAAGAGCTGCTGCAAACTGACTGCACCCCTTACATCTTTACACCACACCTCACATTTCTAACACTTACTTATTTTTTTCTGAAACTGCTGCCCCTGCTCACCACCCCCCCCCCACACACACACACACAGCGCCATGGTCCATAATGTCTCTACAGTCAGCATCTACTTAGCTTTGAGGAGCAGCACACTTGCCAGTTAAAGGTCTGCACACATGAACATTAATAAAAAAAAAAGCCAAGAAATGACAGGGAAAGCTCTCATCCTGGCGGGGAGGGGTCCTCTCCTACAACAATCTTCTACCCAGCAACAGAGTAATATATTATACAAAGGAAGGATGTTACACTACAAATCAATAATAAAATCATGTAAAAAAAGTTGTGATTTTTTTAACCTTTACTTACTACAAATGCTATGCAATTGTTTTAGCTAGTTATTATTTATGATGTTGTTTTATCTAAGTGACAAGGTATTTATATACTATAAATTTGTTATTGTCATATTTGTACTGTATTGCTTATTGTAATTTTGACTGGGTCACCTTTGAAAATAGGCACTTGTGCCTAAAGTTTTTTCCCCTCTCAATAAAATTCAAATTCAAATGGTATAATCACAATAATCCATTCCAGAATGTGGGTTGTGGTTGGATTTAACCACTCTGGTGTGGTTTAGTCACTCGGCTGGCGGCCTTGTGACCAAACCATACTAGTAGTGGATAAATCCCACACAGTGCACACCCTGTTGTGGATTATTGTTTAATTTTATGTAAAAACCCACTCCTGCCAGTAGAAGGTGGGTGGCTGTTACCAGAATGCTAGGCCCAGAGCATATGGATTGGTAGTACCTCTGACTAGGGAGGCAGTGCGAAGAGCTGTGGGTGCCAGTGTGAAAGGAAGGTGCCAGTTGTGCCTTTCAGCTGACTTGCCTCTGGTCACTTTCCAGACTGTCTGTGGGGGGAAAAGAGTCTCACACCAAGAAGCTGATGGATCCAGCTTTTAAGATCAACTTTTTGCAATGTCCAGTCACCTGGTAGCCTCCAGGGACAGGCCTATGACAGCAATGGAGTTTCCAGAGCTCTAGAAGGTAAGGGCATTTGGTGTAGATCATTGTTAATTCCTGGGAGTATATCAGAGAGATACTCGGAGGGCATCAGAACCCTGAAGGGTTTCTCCTTAAGTGAAGTCCCTGGCAGCTTTACGGCAAACAGAGGATCCCAGTGAAGGTGAGCTGTTCACCTTTTTGGGGGGAAATATGTGGTCCTGTGCCTGAGACATGCTGCCAACTGAGCTAAAGATGGAGATCTGGTGTGAGATATTCTACTGAGAACTAAGGAAAGAGACATGTCTACATTATGTATAAGAGACCCCATGCCAGTATAGACAACAGAGACACTGCCTGTGGCAGAGAGGTTGGAGTGATTGCCAACTACTGCCAGAGGGCGGGTTGGAGTATGGGTTGCTGCAGTGTACCCAGCAAACCAACCTGAGGGTTGTGTTAAGCTGATGTGAAGTACCCAGTGTAGGGATGGCTTCTGGGCTTCAATGGGGAAGAATGACCTGCACAGAGCTACAACTCTCACAGGACCAGGACATCCCCTGGATGCCGTAAGTCAAAGAACTCTGACAGTAAAGTCCCTACAGTGATAATGCTTCCTGCACCACCTGCTGACAAGACACAACAGTGTCATCACGGTATTTATTTATTTATTGAAAATGTTTCACCAGGAGAGGCACGCTGCGCAACAAGATGCTCATCTCATGGTGTGACCTGGGGGGTACAAGGGAGGAGGGTATACATAAAACAATCAATAGGTTGAACTTGGAGTCAAGCAATTCTAACAATTGTTACATAATTACTTAATTGTAATCCTAGAATTGAAATAAATAAATAAATAAAAACATAGTTAAGTGTGGCTTTACAAACTTGCTACATGAGGAGACACTACATACATGTGCCACAAGGAGGGTGGCATAACATACTTGATTACACATCTAGAACTATACATACTTACATAAGTGCCTAACATCTAGAGATTAATTTGAAGTATAATGCACCAAGTTGGCAGAGAGAAATGGAGGCCTGAGCTTGGGGCCAGGGAGAGGTGACAGGTCTGGGTAGTATACACATGGAAAGATGAGAGGGTTGACCTAGGGAAGATGTTGATGGGGAATAAGAAGGGAGATAGCAGACATGTCATGAGAGGGTTAGTGCATGGGTTGTTTAGGGAAATTTATAAGCCAGTCATTTGGGTGAAGGCCAAGCTGCTGGTCAGGCACGTAAGGTGAGGAGGGGATCAATGGGGAGGAGAGAATAGGGCGGGGGGGAGGTCAGAGGCATGTACAATTTGGTGCAAAGAAGTTAGTGAGGGCAGAGGATAGAGAGTGTTTGGAGGAGGAATGGCGGATTTGGGCCAGCAGATCATTCCAGAGCTTAGGGAGGAGGTAAGAGAAAGCCGATTGGCCTGCAGAGGTCCTTCGGTGAGGGATTACTAATAGCCTGGAGTCAGTAGATCTGAGGGCATGGGCGGGGGTTGGAGGGGAAGATAGGGAGGAGATGAGGTAGGGAGGAAGGGAACCAAGCCAGAAATTAGAAACAAATTTAGCACTGTGAAGTAGGCACCAGTTGCTCAGGGATGGAAGGGCCAGCAAATGGAAGAGCTCACAGTGATGGGTACAGGGGGGCATTAAGGGCTAAGTGGCAGAAAGCATTGAAGAGGGGGTCCAGTCTGGATAAGGTGGACTTGGAGGCAGAGTTGTAGACAACATCTCAGTAGTTAAAGGAAGGTAGAATCATTTTCTGGACTAATTCACATCTCACAGGGAGCGGGAGACTAGTGTGGTTTCTATAGACGGCACCGAGCTTAGGGTGCAGTTTTGACAGGATGGCATCCACATGTGTGGAAAAGGAGAGGTGGCAATCAAGCCAAACCCCCAGGTACCTAAAGGAGGGCAAGTCTTCAAGGATGGTGTTATTTAGGGTACGGAAGATCAGAGGGGATGTAAGTCTGGATAGTCTCTGTCTAGTGCCGAATGTCATAGAGACTGTTTTCTTGGCATTTAGGGAGAGTTGGTTGGAGTTAAACCAGTGTTGTACATTGTTGAAGTTGGTCTGGAGATTAGAGGTGATGTCTTTGTAGGTACGGCCGGAAGTAAAGAGGACCGTGTCATCAGCGTACATGTGGATTGAGGTACTGGAGCAAGCCTTTGGCAGATCATTTAGTAGGATAGAGAAGAGAATGGGGCCAAGGACTGAGCCCTGGGGAACGCCGGTGGTAATAGGAAGTTGGGGGGGAGGTGCACTCAGCTATTTTTGTAGACTGGGTTCTATTCTGTAGATAGGCTCTGAACCAATTTGTGGCCGACGCCAATAGCCTAGCACCTGATAGGCAGGATAACAGGAGGGAGTGGGATACCATATCGAAAGCTTTGGCTAGGTCGATGAAAATAGCATATGTAATTTGTCCTTTGTCCACCCCAGAGAGGATGGAATCTGTGAGTCTTAGTAGGGCGCTGGTGGTGGAGTGTTTTTTTCTAAAACCGGACTGGAATGGAGTGAAAAAGTTAGTTTCAGAGAGAAAGTGGGAGAGTTGAGATAGTACTAGGTGTTCCTGGAGTTTGGCGAGAGTGGAGAGGAGGGAGATGGGGTGGTAGTTAGCAGCGGAGGTAGAGTCACCTCCTTTTGGTAGTGGTAGGACAGTGGCATGTTTCCACTCTGTGGGGAGTGATTCAGTGATGAATGAAAGATTTAGCAGGGCAGTGAGTGGAGTAGCTATGGCTGGGGCAGATAGGAAGAGGAGTTTGTTGTCGAGACCGTTGGGAGAGTTACCTTTGGTGGGATTCAGGGAGCGAAGGTCATCTAAGTTTTCGATGGGGAGATGTGTCTGAAACAGAAAGGGTTCTGGCCAGGCGGTGGGGGGGTAGCTGTCTGGGGATTGGGTGAGGTTACTGGAGGAAGGGAGTCCAGGAGGGTCATAGCACAAGTAGTGAAGTAGAAATTGAACTCAGAGGCTACCATCAGGGGGTTGGAGTGTAGAGTCCCTTGGGAGAGAAGGAGAGGGGGGGATTAGTTGTTGGGGGGAGAAAAGGGAGTTGATAACTTTCCAGAATTTAGAAGGCCTCCCAAGATTTGCGTTTAGGATGTTGTTAAAATATCCGGCCTTTGCTAAGCGGATGGCCTTTGTTCACTTGTTTCGGAGCATGTGGTAGGTGATATTGTCACCTGGGAGGAGCGTAGATTTGTAAATTCGCCATGCCCTGTCATGGGTTTGCTGGCATGCTATCAACTCGGATGATATCCAAGGAAGGTGAGACCCTCAGACCCTAGCACGGCGCAGGGGGGCATGTTTGTCCCAGGTGCTAAGGAAGGTGTTCCGGAAGTGCATAAGGGCAGCATCCTTGTTAGAGCATCTTAGGATTGGGTCCCAATTAGAGTGAGCTAGTTCTTCCAGGACAGGGGAAAGGTTTAGAGTTTTATATGACCGGTGGAATATAAATTTGGGAGGGGATTTAACCTGGTGGATTTTGCTGACCAAGTAGGTTAAGTGGTGGTCGCTAATGGAGTCAGGATGGAGGCCAGAGCTGACGACGCGGTGTTGATGGGAAGTAAGCACCCAGTCAAGAAGGGAGTGGTTGCCGGTCTTATGGTTTGAGCGTGTAGGTTCTGGAATGGTTTGGGTAAGGTTGAGAGCAGATATCTCGGTTTGGGTTTTGTTAAAAGCAGGGGCTGGCCAGTTGTGGTTAAAGTCACCCATAACATATAGTTCCCCCGACTGGGCAAGAGACGTTAGTTGGCTTAGAAGGTTGGTGACTGTTGTGGCTGGGGTGCCAGGACAGCAATAAATAACAGCCACAAAGATGGGGAGTGAGGAAGGAGGGGACAATTTCAGCATAAGCAGCTCGTAGGCTTTGGGTTCAGCTTTTGTGAGAGTGACAGAAAAATGTAGGGCTGAGCTAGTGTAGATAGCTACCCCTCCACCTCTGGTGGGTCGGTCTTGCCGTGTGATAATGTACCCTGGAATAGCGATGGCTGGGTCCGGGAGGTTTGTGTTTAGCCAGGTCTCGGATACGATGATTATGTCAGGGGCATGGTGAGCAGCTAGAACCTGGAGCTGATCGAGCTTGGGGGCTAGGCTTCGAATGTTTAGATGGATTAGGTGTAGTCCCCGGGGAAGGGAGCCAGAGCGAGTGTCAGTGGTGGCCTTGGCTGAGGGGTTAGGCATGGGGTAGCTGTGACTGGGGCTTGGTGTTGGGCCGGGGTTAGGGTGTATATCCCCTGCAGCCAGCAGTAGTAGGGCAAGGATTAAGTGGTGACAAAGTATGTAGAGGCACCAATATTTGGGCAAGAGCCACTTAGGAGAGGCATTAGGACAGGCAGTGTGGAGAAAGTGGGATCTGCTTTGGTAGAGGGAGACCAAGAGGCAGCCATAGGAATAGAGTGAGGTGGTGTGGCTCATAGGGAAACAGGAGCAGGTAGTGGCTGGGAGAGATGCTGTGGACATTTGGGGGGCATTTGTGGGATGTGTCAGTTCAGCGGAGGGTGGGAGGGATGCAAGGTAGCAATTTATAGGGGGTGTTAAAAGGGGTAGGAAAATTAGGAAGGAGAAGATCAAAAATAAGTATCTTACTGATTGTGCTATTATTGACAAGTGTACTGGAAGCACAGATAGGAAGTGTAGAGAGGTACACTCTACAGAGAGGCAGTGTAGAGAGAAGGAGAAGAGGAGTGGTCATGAGAAACGCTAGGAAGATAGCTGGGGGAGAAGATGGGAGTGGTAGTACTTGTTTGGAAAGGGATTGGAGCAGGTAGAAAGGAGCGGGGCAAATAGCGTATTTAATAGGTGGCCTGGGAGGGGGTGGTGGGGGTGGAATAAAATAAGCTAGGCAGAAAGAAAGAGTTAGTCCCAGGCTAGCGGCCACTCTGGCAATCTGGCTGGAGGGCTCCAAGGGTCGGGTAGCAGCTTGGCTGGCTTGGGCAGGAAGGTGCCCCAATCAGATGCTGAGGGCTGCTCGCTGGTCCAATCAGGGACTGACAAATCGGTAGGCGCACCAATCGGGGAGGTGCTAGAAGCTGGACAGCTGAGGGAGTTTGGCGGTAGTTACCTTCAGTTTACTCCGGGTGGCAGGACCAGAAAGGCAGGAGGAAAGAGTCAGTGTGCTCGGCAGCAGCACTGATGCCTCCAGGATCCGTGGGCACCACTCAGAGCACAAGAGAAGTCTGGGAGAGAAACAAGGAAAACAGAGTGGTTAAATATGCAGGTAATTGTGTGGAACAAAGGAAGGCAGGAGACAGGCTGGAGCTCAAAGGAGGTGGGGTGAGAGAACTTAGGACAAAGGACAGGAATTAGCAATTCAGGAGGTAGAGATTTAGGGAGGCCGAAGTTTTAGATGGGTGGGGGAGGGGGGCAGGCTACAAAAAGTGAGCTTAGTGCAGGAGTTAAGGGAGGGAAAAAAGCAGAGAAATAGTTGGCACCAGGGAGCACAGAAAAAGGGGATTTAGAGAACAGGCAGAAGGAAGATGGCAGGCTTGGCTCGGAAAATAGTAGGAGTCAACAGTAGGAGTAGAAACAACACAGGGCAAGGCAGGAGTTAGCTAAATTAACTAGCTAGCTAGGCTTGCAGTAGCGAGGGGTGCAACTGAGTACAATTTCTTCTCAAAAGACTGTATCACTTCACTTTAAGCTGTTTGATATCAGAGGTATTAATTAAACATAACATAAGCAAGGTTTACATTACAGCGCTTTTATGCTATGTAATATGACTGCTACAGTAATTATTTCACTGTGAAAATAAGCTAGGCAGAAAGAAAAAAGGAGTTAGTCCCAGGCTAGTAGCCGCTCCAGCAATCAGGCTGGAGGGCTCCAAGGGTCAGGTAGCAGCTTGGCTGGCTCAGGCAGGAAGGCGCCCCAATCAGATGCTGAGGGCTGCTCACCAGTCCAATCAGGGGCTGCCAAATCAGTAGGCGCACCAATCAGGGAGGTGCTAGAAGCTGGGCGGCTAAGGGAGCTTGGCGGTAGTTACCTTCAATTTACTCCGGGAGGCAGGACCAGGAGGGTGGGAGGAAAAAGTTGGTGTGCTCAGCAGTGGCACCGCTGATGCTGCCAGGATCCATGGGTGCCGTTCGGGGTGCGAGAGGAGTCTTCAATTTACTCCAGGAGGCAGGACCAGGAGGGCGGGAGGAAAGAGTCGGTGTGCTCAGCAGTGGCACCGCTGATGCTGCCAGGATCCATGGGCGCCACTCGGGTGCGAGAGGAGTCTTCAATTTACTCTGGGAGGCAGGACCAGGAGGGTGGGAGGAAAGAGTTGGTGTGCTCGGTGGCTGCGGCACTGATGCCACCAGGATCTGTGGGTGCTGCTCGGGGCACAAGAGGAGTCTTCAATTTACTCCAGGAGGCAGGACCAGGAGGGCGGGAGGAAAGAGTCGGTGTACTCGGCAGTGGTGGCGCTGATGCTGCCAGGATCTGTGGATGCTGCTCAGGGCATGAGAGGAGTCTTCAATTTACTCTGGGAGGCAAGGCCAGGAGGGTGGGAGGAAAGAGTCGGTGTGCTCGGCGGCAGCAGCGCTGATGCTACCAGGATCTGTGGGCGCCGCTCGGGGCATGAGAGGAGTCTTCAATTTATTCTGGGAGGCAGGACCAGGAGGGAGGGAGGGAGGAAACAGTCGGTGTGCTCGACGGTGGCGTTGATGCTGCCAGGATCCGTGGGCGCTGCTCGGGGAGCGAGAGGAGTCTTCAGTTTACTCCGGGAGGCAGGACCAGGAGGGCAGGAGGAAAGAGTCAGTGTGCTCGGCGGCGGCGGTGGTGCTGATGCCACCAGGATCCGTGGGCACCACTTGGGGCATGAGAGGAGTCTGGGAATAAAGTTGTGTAAACCCAAACATATAGTAAGATGGGAGATTCTGGTAATTGAGTGCAAATTAGAATTGGTTCTGACCAGATTCCTTATCACGGGATAAATCGCCTTGTCTGGACGGATTCACTACAAATTTTTATCAAACATTTAAAGAAATGATTGCCCCTATTCTCCTTGATACTTTTCAATACATTTTTAACAAAGATAATTCCGACACCTCCCTGAATCAGACCTTCATAATTGTCATTCCTAAAGCAGATAAAGATCCTCTCTTCTTATTCCAAATTATAGACCAATCTCCCTAATTAATGTGGATCTCAAGATTTTAGCTAAAATACTCTCATCTAGATTAGGTCAGGTCTGGGAATCTCTTGTTAGCATAGAACAGGTTGGATTTGTTAAAGGGAGACTATCTTCTGACCACCTTAGAAAGGTAGCATATCTCTCTTCTGCATCCAGGGATCTCACTTCTTCCGCAGCTCTTATATCCCTGGATGCAGAAAAGGCCTTTGATAGGGTCTCTTGGGACTATCTGTTTTTGTTACAGGCCAAATATCATATACCGCAGGAATTTATACAATGGGTTAAAATACTATATACATTACCAAAAGCTCAAATTTATTGTAACGGTGTTCTCTCCACATCTTTTACTTTATCCCAGGGTACCCGACAGGGTTGTCCTCTCTCCCCATACCTTTTTAATTTGTACTTGGAACCACTTATTAGGAAAATTAAAAATTCGGTGATGGTATCCGGGATACTAATTGACCATATGGAATACAAAATATCGGCTTATGCAGATGATTTACTCCTGCATATCACCAACATAACCCAATGCCTCCTGGCAGCCTTTCACATCACATCGCAGTTTGGGACCATTTCGAACTATAAGCTGAATATCGGAAAAATTGAAGTTTTTCCCCTTAATAAATTTACTCTCAAGAATGAAATCGATTATGTAGGCCTAAGATGGAATACGGAAAAATTCAAATACCTCGGAATCCTACTGCATCCCCTTTCACAAATAATGAAAAAACTTAATTTGTATGTTCTAATTAGGACCCTATCGGAGGACTTCAAGCAATGGTCAAAATTACCCATTTCGTTATGGGGCCATTTGAGCATAATAAAAATGAATGTGCTACCCTGAATCTTATGCCCTTTAAAAATGTTTAATGAGGTCCTCCCGTTGTCATGGTTTTCACAGATACACAGAATCCTTAGTACCTTCATCTGGCAGGGGAAGAAAGTTAGACGAAACTATCTCAAACTAACTCTTCAGAAAATTGACGGCGGTCTTCAAGCCCCTAATTTTTATATATATTATTTAGCTATATATTTGGCAAGGATTAGATTCTGGTTACACCCCTCAGAAGCCATTTTAGAGTCCTCCAATTGTCCCTCCTGGGTCAAAATTGAACAGGATCTATATTTGGTGAATGGTATCGATCCTAAGACTCTTCCTTTTATCACTAGGAAGAATCTCCCCAAATCCTTGCAGGATACGCCATTATATGCCCGAATTTACACTCAGCATCAGTTGAATAATTTCCTTAAAGTAGATGCAAAAAAGAGATATAGCTCAGCCCCTGTTCTCTAACCCTAACCTTTTAATAGTGGGTAAGACAGTTATACAACACCTTTATTGGCCACATATGGGAGTGAAAAGCGTAGACCAGTTGGTCCGAAATCAAAATATTCTCTCTTTTACAGAAGCAAGATCCATTTTTAAATGGCCTGTGAATCAAGTGTTTAAATTATTTCAAGTATCACACCTATTAGTATCCCATTTTGGTACGGGGGTATGGAATAGTCCCCTAATGTCTACCTTACTCCCATATTTAGAATCCATCCCTACATCTCACATCTTTTCCTACTCATATAAATTTCTCCTCAAGAAAACTGCTATCCTCGAAGGTCAGCGGTTCTATGGGTGGGACAATATTTTAACTCTGAACCCCCCTCATAGGAATTGGCCCAGCATCTGGAAACATCTATGTAAATACATTAAGTGGGATAGGTACAGACTTATGTAGTACTATATTAACCACAATTTATATTATACGCCATCCAAACTGCACCAAATAGGGGCCTTATCATCCAGTAAATGTCCAAAATGTCAACAAGAATCTGTTGATTTATTTCATATGTTATGGGCCTGTGATAATACTCACTCTCTCTGGATGGATATACGAAATCGTCTTAATCCCTTACTTATGCTTGCCGATAACTTCAATCCTGAAGTATGTATTTTGGGCGATTTCAGGCAGGTTCAAGGGTCGCAGCAGAGAGCCCATATTGCTTTAATTTCTACCTGTGCTAAGAAAGTAATACTAAGGCACTGGTTAGACTCATCTACTCCACTTTATTTAGAATGGTTCAAGGAAATCATGTTTGCTTTACAAGCAGAATACACAATCGCTGGAACCAAAAATAGACTGGGAAGATATAAGCATAGATGGGAAACATTACACACTCTTATATCGGTACAATAGACTCCACTAATACTAAATTTTTTACCAGTGTGTTTTATGAAGGTTGTATCCATTGGGTATAACCCTGAAGCCAGTATTTTCATATCTATATTCTTTATATTAGTTCTTAACAAGAATAAGTGGCAGACAGGGGGGGGGATGTGGGGGAGTGGCAGGCAACTTAACTGTAATTCATGTAACTATTACCAGTTGTTTTTTCTCTAACAGCAATGTTAAGTTGTCTGCACTGAATGTTGTCAAAAATTTAAAATGAATAAAGTATATTAAATAAAAAAAAAAGAATTGGTTCTGACCATAGGTATAATAACCTCACCCACTGGAGTTAAAAGAGTAATACAATGGGTCAGATGGCTCCTGAGATGTGTGGGGATGGTGCAACCTATAAAATGGAATCCTAAGGTCAGGACGCATGTCCATGGTCACAATCAAACCAATCTCTATAGTGTTAGCCAGAAGAGCTTCCAGGAACAGGGTTCCCATGTGTATTAATTGTATACAGAATATGGAAGACAGACAACTTCTCAAAACACCCTTGCAGTGCAATAATTTTTGTCTGACCACAGGTACAAATGGAACTCACCAAACAGCTGGAGGAAGGGTTGCTGATGTGGGATTGAGGTGTGGGGAATCCTCTGGCAAACATATCACTTTACTCCTAGAAACAGAGTGGGATTTTCAAAACTGGAAAAATGGGCAAAACTCCTAGTTATCTCAAGTCTGATGTTTAAAAGTCATAAAATGGATGCAATTCCTAGTTATGGTTGGGTGGGACTTTCAAAAGTCATAATATGGGGGCTATTTTCAAAAGTTCAACTTGCCTGCAGAATTTCTAGATTTTTTTAACCGTGCATCCAGTCTTTGGATAATAAAAATGCTAGATGTAGTTATAAATGATAGATCAGGTTATACTTGGGCTGAAAACTGTCCAGGCAAATTTATACCTGAACTTTGCAAACTGTATGTACTGCAACTAAGTTAGAGACAGTCAAATTGGACATAGCTTTGTCCTAGCTTTGAAAATTGGACTTGGGGAAATTTTGCTTATGCCTAAAGTTGCACAATAGAAAATTGCATCTAGGTATATGCTTTGAAAATATCCCCAGAGAGTTTACCTGGGAAATGCCTGGCCCCTGCAGTGCTGACACCAAGTTATCATAGGGCACCAGCCCCAGCAGAAAAAGCATATAGCAGCAGCTGAATGAGCTTTTGTGTTTTTAAGTAAAGAATGGGTTGTATTTATATATCTGGGGAAACTAAAAATGTACAGATTATGAATTAAGGATGTCAGAAAAAACATTTTTTTGCTAAAAAAATGTATTTGATGATAATTGTTGCCAAATAAATTAGTTGCTTTAAACAAGTTCAGAATCGATGATAATTGTTGCCAAATAAATTGCCTGCTTTAAACAAGCTCAGGATGGAGAAACTAAAATGTGTAAATCCTTTTAAGAAGTGTTGGTTTGTGAAGGGTGTGCTGCTGATGTGTGTGTGTGCTACTTGAAATTCCCAGACATCTAGTACTGATTATGGCTTTATGGCTGACAGCCCCGTTTACTGGTACGACTTGTAGCTCATCTTATTGAAAGCAGTCAAAATGCAGTTACAATACATGGTTTGAAAACAGAAGAGTATTTCACTGTTTATATGGCTCAAGGTAAGTTTGACAAGAGACCTGGTGGGGATGTTCACTGATTACTACACAAGGCAATGTATATTATTGTATCATTGTGCTATGCAGAAAAGAATATGTGTGAACAATTAATACTTGCCGCACTGCATAACCAAGGGGATCCACTGATGTCTTGACAGCCTGCAGCTCTGGCCAGCTGGCATTAAAACTTTAACCAAAACACCAACTGCAGATGTTTTCCTTTCAGATAGCCATGCAGTGATATGTGGCTATTACTTACAGCAAAATGCAATACTTTGGGACTGTGTTAACAAAAAGACTAGCTATTGGACTCATGCTGTCGTCCACAATAACCTTTGTATCTTTAAGCAGTTCTTCTGCAGCACTGCTGGCCTTTGTCGTGGGGGGTGTATTTATGTCATTACCTGCGTGTCTGGATATTGATGTGCCCACTTCTCTCCCACAGACTGACGTTTCTGGACTGCAGATGTCAACAATTTGCCATTATTCCTTTCATAACATCGCTGTGCTGCTTATGTAACATATTTGGGAATGTAAAACTTTATTTGGAGGGGGCCCTCTGTGGACTGACTCACCTTCCGTTCCATTTCCATTTTTATTCTAAGTCTTCCTCAAAAACACACTAAACGTATATTTTTTCACTGGACAGTTCTTTTGGCTAAGTGTTCTGGGTTTATTTGCTTGTAGTTGTAAAAGTGAAGGAAGACAGTCCCAATCAATACAGCTACCTGACTTTTACTTTTCATTTTATTGGATGGGGGGGGGGGGGGGGGCAAAGCTTGACTTTCAATTAAGATTCCTTTCATTTCTGCTACCAAGATGGTCACTTATTGTACGTTCAAAAAAAAAAAAATTCAACTTTCTTTCCAAAGATTTTGTTATTTCTCCTTGAGGAATATCAGTCCGATGGGATACTCTTAGCGTTTACATTTTATCAGTTTGGTATGAAAATACTACAGTTCAGCACCTCTCAAAGAAATATTGATCATTCCTAGTCGATGGGTCCTCTCTCTCACTTAGTGGCGTGCAAACTACAAAATACTGCAAAGAGATAAGTGCTTCCAGCTGTGGACTGTTTTCATGCAACTATCCCCCTAAACTGCCATTACTTAATTGGAGTCATCATCAGGTAGTGAATGAAGTGCAGACTTTGTAATTAAAGGGTCATTGGGCTCTATTCCCACCACTGCCACTTTTTGATTTTGAGAAAGTCCCTCAACTTTTCTGTACAATTCTGCAGATAGAAGTCCCCTCTGTAACTCAGATGTTAACTTTCTGTTGGTCTATGAAGCAAAGCCACTTCCGAAGTGCTACCTTTGGAGATTCTATAGAATATGTAAGCAATAACAAAGGACTGGGTGTGGGTTAGTGTGTGATAAAGGCATGGCTAGGAGCCTAGTGAGGCATGAGGCCATAGACTGAGTGCCCTTACTGTCCCTAGTAATAGTAATTACACACTAACCCACACCCCGGAGTGTCTTACTGCACTTATAGAATGGGTACATGTTTTTGAAACTGTGATATTCTTTACAAAACTGAAAAAAATGGCTCACTTAATTTTAAAGAATCCGTCTGCTTTAGATTTGTAACTAGGATCATTGTTGTATTATCTTGTGTCACTAGGTGTGCTGCGCTCTGCTGCAGGGTGTTTTACAGAGCCATCAGGTCACTGCCTTAGGCAGCCGGCAAGACCATGATTTCCTTTGGGTTTTACCAGCAGCACACTACCATCTGCAGTATTGTGTTTCAAAAAGCTCCAAAGTTACAAAACTGAATTCTCAAAATTCAACAAAGGCTCATAATTTTGTTGTTTTTTAATTTACACCAAATTCTCAACATAGCCGTCTTATGACCCCACGTAATGAACAAGGGCAGAGAAAATTCTCAAGTCCTGCCTGAAAGGTGATTTCACGCAGGGACTGTGAAATCTCATTTTGGGATGTGAGAAAAATGTTTTGGCCAGGATTTGAAAAATGACAGCTGTCACATTTATGAGGTGCTGTAAAAATATGGCTATGTTGCAAATTTGGGATAGAAATATTGAAAATTACGAAAGTTACAAGCCTGCATTCACAAAATTCAATGTAGGCTCATAATGTTGTTGTTTTTTAATATTTTTACACCAAATTTTCAACTTAGCCTTCTTATGACCCAACCTCATGAACAAGGGCAGAGTAAATTTTCAACTTCTGCCAAAAAGTGATTTCACACAGGGACTGTGAAATCACCTTTCAGGATGTGAAAAAAACATTTTGGTCAGGATTTGAAAATGATAGCTGTCACATTTCACGAGGCACTATTAAGATATGGCTATGTTGTAAATTTGGGGTAAAAATACTGAAAATTACCAATGTTATGAGCCAGCATTTGCAGAATTCAATGTAGGCTCATAACTTTGTTGTTTTTTAATATTTGTACACCAAATTTTCAACATAGCCTTCTTATGATCCCACCTCATGAATAAGGGCAGAGGAAATTTTCAACTTATGCCTGAAAGGTGATTTCATGCAGGGACTTCAAAATCAACTTTTGGGACAGATTTGCCTAATGACAGTGCAATTGTTCATGAGGAGGGGACCCAAAAAAAGGCATGTTAAAAATTTGGGCCAAAAATTTGAAAATATGGCCAAGTTATGTCATTAAGTTCAAAACACCAGTGAAATACATTGAACTGCAGACCTGATTCATCAGTTCACGGTCTGGCTTTGAAGAGTGAAGATGTGTCTGCAGACCAGAGAGGATTACAGCATTGAACGTGGGTAAGTAAGGGCTTGGGGGTGTGGGGGGTAGTGGGTGCTGAGTGGGAGGAGAGGGTGGGCAGTATAATGGTGCGAAAGACATCAAAGGATTTTTTTTTACAGGTAATAAAAAAGAAACAAATGAGGATTCCTGCACTGGAGGACTGGGCAGCCCCAGTATCACTGTTAACAATTTGGGGGATGGGGTGGTGGGTGCTGAGAAGGAGAGTCAGGTGGGGAAGAAACTATAAATATAAAAAATTTAAAAACAAGAACACACAAATAACCACGCATATGCAGTAGAGGATAGAGGGGCAGAGGATTTGTTACTGGGATACTGGAGACTTGGGCACCCCCAGTGCCACTGTTATGTTTCTGGGGGGGGTGGTTGCTGAGAGGGAGGGTTGGGTTGGGTTTATGTATAATTTTAAAACAAAAGAAATCATCGGTCATGGCAGAACACAGCATAGTCCGCCATGACCAAGACGGCCACTGCAATGTACTGCCCATGTGCTAGTAGTCACGCATGTGCAATATGATTTGGTAGCCATCTTGGACATGGTGGAGTGTGCCGTGTTCTGCCATGACTGCCAAAAATAAAAATAGTGCAGTGGAAATTTCTATAGATACAGCGAGTGGAGTGCTTCACGATGACTGCTGTCTGGACGAAGATTATTGGGCTAGCCATTCATTGGGCAAACAAAATGTCTGAAACTAACATTTTTTTCAGTAGTTTATAGGATACATTGTATAGCAAAAACATCAAATGGCCAATATTTATGTTTGCACTTGTGCAAAGAGAACATGTTGATGTGATATTGGATTTGAGAGGTGTGTCACTGTTGGTCCAATGCAGGGCAGTCTGCAAGGGGATCAACTGTGTCAGACCAATCATCCACCAGGCTGATCATGATGCTGTTCAGTGTTTACTGGGTGGAAACTTTGTGACATTCAAAGAAAAGAGCCACCCGAATCACAGGGCAGCTCTTTCCTTTGGTCTGCATGACACCACTCACCAAGTACAGTGATCGACATAATGATCAGCCCTCACCTCATCCTCCCCCTACCAGCACAGCCTCCCTCTGCCAAGTATCCCTGCCACCTCCTTATTCCTCCCCATGGTGCCCCATGAATAATGATGCTACTCCCTCCCACTGCCAAGTATACCTCCCAACTCCCAAGTTTACCCTTGGTGCCCTGTGAATAATAATGCAATTCCCTCTTGGAAGGCTGCAGCCTGTAGTTCAAGGGGGTGGAGCAACTGGCCACACCCCCATTCGGCCTATGTAAGGGCTGCTCTCCTCACTCCACATACAAGCATTTTTCCTTGCCAACTGGAGGGGTTTTTCATCTGCCTTCTCACTTTGAGAAGTGCAGCTTTGTCCCCCATCTAGTTTGTGCTCTGGACTCTGCTAGGTTTCTTCTGGATGCATTCCTGTGCTTCTCCTACTTTGGTTAGAATTTGTTTTGCTTCTGACTGCTGTGTGCTGTTTTTCCTGTTCTACTGTGTTTATGCTTTGGTTTTGTGTATTCATTTTTTTTTCTTTTGGGGCTTTCTAGTTGCCCTTTATTTGTGCTATGTTGCTCCATTACTGTGCTCTGGTCCCCTGTCCTCCTCAGCTACCTGGCATCCTCAGTTTCCTGCATTTATTGTATGTTTCAGCTCCCATTCCATCCCTCTGCTGCTGTTTCCACTTAACTGCCTGCATCTGGTCTAAGCTCTTGCTCTCAGCTATGTGCAGGGTGCGGCAGCAGGTACTGCTACATTTCGGTTCCAACTCCAGGTCATTTGTGCTGCTTTTGCTCCTTCCTTCTTTTCCTTGGGGATTTCCTTGCTACAGTCTTCATTGTGTTTACAAATTATTCTACCTGTCCACTGCATTTACTCAGCCTGCAATTGCACATCCTTATTATTTGTGCAGACAAACCTATTTCACCTTGCTTGGCTATTCAGTGCTACTAGCTATGCAACAGAATCTCACCTGATTCTCCTGCCCTTCCATGTTGCTCTCCCCTTGTGTGCAGCCCTTTTGGGGTTCTTAATCTGCTCAAACACATGCCAACTCAGCTATAGCTGCAGATATTCATCAATTTAATTCCATCTACTAGTTTAATTCAACTGCTGGTACTTAAATTATTTTATCCTACTTGTTTAATTAGCTGTTTGGCATCATGGTGCATCTCTGTGGCTTCTTCATTTTGCCCACGGTGGGGGATTGTGATGTTGCAGCGGGCATCATGGCTCCAGGCAGCGGGAGCAGCTTTCACCTTCTTATATGTTTTATTGGTCACTGGCTTGCCCCGGCTTTCTATTGCTGATCCACACAGCCTTTATGGCATTCTAAAGCCAGCTATTCCAGGCAACTCTCTACCTTAGGGCAGCTGGCTTCACCCAGCTTTCTACCATCCTTTCCCTGCTATTCTGCACCTGATCTACATAGTCATCCCAGCCTTTCTGTCCCTGGCACTATCAGTATCGCTCATATACCAGCCATCATGGCACTAACGCAATCAACTTGCAAGTCCGTTCATTCCAGGACCTCTCCCCTTTCAATACTGGCATCCCCTTCCAAGTCTGAGAGCATATCATGTTTACTTGCTTTGAACCACACCTCCTACCATGCTGGCTTTGCAGCCTTCTCCTGCCTAACTGGCTTTACGGCCTCCTCCTCTCCAACCATCGGTCCCAGGCTTTGCTCGGCCTTGCTGTTCTCTTACTCATAATATACAATCCATTTCACTCACAGTTTGGCTTTCTAATGGACTTGGTTGGCATGCATTCCTGTGGTTGACAACTGCTATTTGCCTTACCTAGACCTACGAGAGGGTCCATATTGCTCAGCCTGACCTATGTACAGGTCTCATCCAGTCAAAACCCATGAGAGGGTCCACAGTGCTCAGTCTGACTTACATATAGGTCTCCCCATGTCTGCTATCATCCATCATGACCTACATATGGGTCCCATGCTCCTTACTATGTGCAGGTTTCATGCTCATTACAACTTACTTTTCCACATTTTGGAGACATGCCAACCATATCCATTACTCCAGGTCTCAGGGCTAGCCCTGTGGCTGACAGTCTCTCTCTCTCTCTCTCTGTGCACCCCAAAGTCTGCATCTTGAGCATGCAAAGCTTGGGACAAGGTCCTTCTCACCTGGCCCTTAGTTGGGGATGTCCTCACTCCTGGTGGACCTTCAGTCATCAACCATATCAACGACACCTCTCAATGTAGCACTTAAGACTTCAGTGGCAAAGGGGTGGGGTTCTCATAGAAAGTGCCCCTTTAGCTTCTCCCTACAACCACCTCTGGTTCACCTGGTTTATTCTTAGATTGGTAGGCTGGCTGAGTGCTTCAGTGGTTGTTACTCTCCTCCTCCTTCCTTGGTCACAACCTTCCATGGTGTTCCCATTAGAGGAACAGAGTGAGAGTGTTCCCTGAAATTGCAATTCCCCTGGATTGGTCTACTAAATTGTAGTAGCAGAGCAGTCACTAAACAAAACTGTCCCAAAGCCTGGAGGGAAGGTGACCTAAACCTTTGATCCCCAGAAGTTTCCTCCTCAAAGGGTTTTTTTCCTCTCCTCTATGCCAATGGTCATAATAATAGGTATAGTTGTAGTCTCTAGGTCAGTTAGTTAGTTTTCCACTGTTGGATGGAGTTGGGTGGCTGCCCCATATGTGTCCCTTCTCCCCCTTTGGATATTTTCTCTTTCCTTTGGACCAGGCCTCCACACCTTACAGTTGGGCCTCTGAATGGGTCACTTTTCATCTGTTTTATCCTGCCTACTCTACTCAAACAATACAACCAACTGACCCATGCTACCAACTGAACCCATACTACCAACCGACCTATGTACAGGTCTCCGACCCTGATAAGTGTTCACTAGTTTGTATGTTTTGCTCAACACTCCTTTTGGGCTTCTTCCTAAGGTACCTTTAGCCAAGCGAATCACTGCCATGGCACCTCAAGGGGTGGAACCCTTCCCAGGGTTCTGTGCCTTCGTACTCCTACAGGGTGGTATATCCCACGAATAGAGAGGCAAACAGCCAAGTTTATCTACATTACACAAGCATGAAACCATTTGCGCAGGCACACTGAATTGGAAATCTGTGGTCTGTAGTTCAAAGGGGTGGTGCAACTGGCCACACACCCATTTGGCCTATTTAAAGGCTGCTCTCCTTACTCCACACACAAGCAGTTTTCCTTGCTCCTCCATCCACCCCACCTCTTCCAGTGGCATGCCTCTGTCTCCTGTGGGCTTCTTCCTAAGGTACCTTTAGCCAAGGGAATCACTCTTGTAGTACCTCAAGGGGTGGAACCCTCCCCTAGGGTTCCTTGCCTTCATACCCCTACAGGGTGGTATATCCCATGGATAGAGAGGCGAACAGCCAAAGTTTATCTACATTACACAAGCATGAAACCAGTTGCACAGGCACACTGAACCACTGTCAAGTATCCCTCTCATCTCCTGATTCTTGCACCAATGCTCTGTGAATAGTAAAGCAACTCACTCCCACTGCCAAGTATTCAGTCCACCTCCCTGTTGCTTCCCACTCCCCTTTAAAACATCTGAAATAAAGAAAACCATCCCTCATAGTATTTTTTTACATAATGTAAAAAGGAAATGGTCCATTGATGTCTGCTACCAGCACCACCTGCCCTCATTACCCTCACCCACCCAACCCTCATCTCTGCACCCACCACCCCACCACCCACACCTTACTTACCTACTTGGAGTCCAATGCCATAATCCTTTCTGGACCAGAAATACATTTTCTCTTTTTAACACCAGACTGGGAACTGAGGAAATCATGTAAGCTGCAAGCATGTATTTCAATGCATTTGTAACTTGTACTTATAACATGGTCATTTTTTAATGTTTTCCCCTGGATTTTCAACATGGCCTTTCTGGGACCCCACCTCATGGACATAACAGGTGAAATTTGTCAAATCTGGCCTAAAAGGTAATTTTGTATTCACTCCACGAAATCACCTTTCAGGCAGGATTTGAAACTTTTTACCTAGTGGGGTCATGAGGTAGGGTCATAAGAAGAAATGTTGAACATATGGGGTAAAAATAATTAAAACACAACAAAGTCCCCCCCCTCCCTGAACAGTGCATCTCTGCAATAGCCTAGGAAAAATGCATTGTAAAAGCCACACCCTACTGAAAATGTAAGTCACTTTTCAACTGGGCTATCCAGGGTAAATACATTATGAAATAGGTAAAAGCAGGGCCCCATCTTGGCTGTGCTATCCTAGGTAAATACAGAGTAAAATTTTGAAGAAGTAGGATCCCAGTGAAAACAAGATAGCAACTGAGCTGCGTTACCCTGACACTACAAAAATGTGTCAAAGTCGGATCCCATCGAAAAGGAGATAATGCACCTCAGCTGGGTTATCTTGGTAAATATGCTGCAAAACTATTTAAAAACAGGACTCTACAGCAGAACTCCATGGAAAGGAGATGCAGTATGTGGGCTTCCCCATTTTGTTTGGGCATGACTAGGGGATTTAGTTTGCTGGTAAGTTTGTGACTGTAATTGGCTAAGTCTGTACCTAAAGCATAAGCATCACATTTCAGGGGATTAGTGTGGTTTGAAATTCAAGTGTTTTCCTAACTGCCATTCAGTGGGCTTCCCCATTTTGTTTGGGCAGGTCTAGGGGATTCAGTTTGTAGATAAATTTGTCCCTGTTTGTAAGTGGCTAAGTCTGTACCTTAAGTACAGGCATCACATTTTAGGAGATTAGTGTGGTTTGAAATTCATGTGTTTTCCTAACTGATAGCAGGAAGGGGAGCTGATTGTTTCTGGACACTGCCAGGAGTAATTCCACCCACCCCTCAACCCACCCACCCCAAGGCTCTTACTCCTTATATAGGGCATGGGACCATAGGGGAGTACACCAGTCAGTACGTATCTACCCAGGAAGGGGATGAGCTAGTAATTAAAGACTAAACAGGGGAAGGCCACAACAAACATGATGGGAGTGATGCAGTGCAGTGGTTGTAGAGTAGCTGTCTTGAGGGATATGTTCTGGAGGCTGCAATGCTGCCCTATCTGTAGGCACCTCTCTGAGTTGAGGGAGGAAGTCACCTGTCTCTGAGCTGAGCTGGCCAGATAACAGGGGGCTTTCATCTCCACCCAGAGGCCACCGAATCCACAACCAAAACCTCAAAGGATGCTCAGGAGGAGGAGTGGTTGGATCACAGTGGGCTCAGGTAGGGTGTAGGAGGGGGTGTCTGAGGCATATCCTTCAACCAGTCCAGCTAACTGACTCCTACATTGTTTTGGAGTAGCGGGATAGCCCCACAGATGCACCTGTAGCTGAGACCAGGGAGGATGAGCAGGTTCTCTATGATGGAGCCCGTGGGAAGGGGTTTAGGGAACCCCAGAGGAGGAGGAGGAAGCTTCTACTGGTGGGAGACTCAATTGTCCAGGGAGTTACTTTAGGGGAACTCAGCAGGAAAGACAGAGAGGTCAAGTGCATCCCAGGAAGCACGGTATGGAGGGATGGGAAGTGGATCAATAGGATCACAAGGGCAATAGCAAGGAGAGCAGAATGGGATATCATCATCCACCTGAGGATGAAAGACATGGCAGAAGACAGGGTGGAGTTAGTCAGAATACAGGAAGATTTCAGGAAGCTGGGGGGGAGCCTGAAGCAGGTAGCACACTCTGTCTCCTTCTCATAGGTTCTACCTGTCCACTGCAGGGGAGAGGCTGGGACACTCCACATCCAGAAATTCAACTCCTGGTTTAAGCAATGGTGTGGAAGGGAGGGGTTTGGCCTCATTAGGGACTGGGGCCCAACCTGGATGGATGTGACCTGAATAAGGATGATGGCTTGCATCCATCTGGGAGGGGGACCTCGATCCTGACTGACAAGTTTGAATACTTCAGCAGTGAGCATTTAACCTGGCCAAGGAGGTGGAGCCAGGAGGGTCATGGGGCTTAGTAACACTCCCCCCAAGGGCAAATGCAGGAAAATAATTTGACAGCAAGTACAACTGAAGTTGTCAGAGGGGAGGCCAAAGTGGTGGAATCAGGACCACACAAGAAAGGCAACTGGGGTTGGGGAAGGAAGCAGGAGAGCAGTAAAAGGGGAAGAGGGAGTAATCTAAAATGCACAACATGGAAGGCCATGGTAACCAATGCCCACAGCCTGGGAAATAAACTCCCAGACCTGGAGGCCTTGATAGAAGAAGCAGACCTGGACATAGTAACAATAACTGAAACCTGGTACACTACAAATCATGGGTGGGAAATCAACATACTGGATTATGCTCTGTTCAGGAGAGACAGGGTGTGTAAAAAATAGGGGGAGTCACCCTGTATGTCAGGGAGGGTATAATATTGACACAGATACAGGGTAAGCAGGGGGAGGCAGAGGCATTGTGGGTCACCTTTGAACCTGGAAATGGCACAGCAATATGCACAGGGGTGAAATACAGGCCTCCAGGACAGGGGGAGGAAGTGGACAGGGAACTAGTGGATGAAATGCATAAGATGGCAATGAATGGTGAAATTCTGTTGATGGGGGCATTCAATATGCCGAATGTGAATTGGACCACCAAGGCAGCTGCTTCAGCCAGAAGCAGAGGCATCCTAGATTCCCTACAGGAGGCAGGACTCAGGCAGCTTGTGCTTAATCCCACCAGGGACAGGGTGATTCTGGATCTAGTGATGACCAATGGGATAGAATCACATATGTCCAGGTAGAAGGGCAACTGGGATCCAGCGATCACCACATAGTGTGTTTCAGCATCGGGACAGGAACTCAGTCAAGTCACGCTAGGTCAAAGGTTTTGGATTTCAAAAAGGTAGACTTCACTGAAATGGGGAGGGTATCAAAATAGCCCTTGAGAAAAGGGGGATAGGAGGGGGGTGAAAGAGCAGTGGGAGCACCTAAAAGGAGCCATAATGAAAGTGACAAACCAATGCATCAGATTGGTATCAAAAGGCAAGAGAAGGAGAAAGCCACTATGGTTCTCAAAAGAGGTGGCAGATAAAGTAAGGGCTAAAAGGGCAGTGTTCAGGAACTATAAGGAGACCGAAAGGGAAGAAGACAGGGAGGTGCACCTAGAGTGTCTAAGAGAAGCAGGAGGGTGGTAAGGAGAGCAAAGGCGTGGACTAAGGAAGAATTAGTGCAGACAGTAAAGAAAGGGGACAAGACATTCTACCGGTACAGTACTGAATAAATACTTCTGTTCAGTATTCACGGAAGAGGGGGAGGAACAGGGACTGAAGCTGAGCAACAGATGCCAAGGGGGGAAGGAGAGGTGGACAGCAGTCTGTTCACAGGAGAGAGAGTCCTGCAGGGCATGGGGTCATAATGTCGTGGTGAAAACCACGCATGACAAGAAGGCCACATGAAAGTCAGTGTGGGGCATAACAGCACTGGCACAAGATGCCAACCACAAGGACCACAGCACACACCAGAACAATACTTTTGTTTTTGCAGGGGGCTCCACACCCTGCACCCCCAATGTGGGGGTCTTTGCGCCCCACACCCCCAGACTAAATATAACCAACTCCAGGGGATCAAGGACTTCGGGGAAACAAAAAAAATCAGAGTGCAGATTTTTTTTGTTTCCCAACCAAAAAAACTGCAGCATCATATTGGGACCAGGGGAGAATCAAACCACAGCTCCAGGTCCCCACTGCTGCCGTGGGCAGGTGCTCTAGCCACTCCACCAACAGAGCAGCTTGACAAGGCACCACCCTGGCAGCATCCTTTACCTTCCACAAAGAGAGATGACAGCAACAGGGGTAGCAGTTCTTACTGCATACTTATAGGATCCCTGTTGCTGTAGTACCAATCGTGCTTCTGACAGAGCAGTATTTCATGCACAGTTCTGTCCATGCTATATTCACCCAGTACCATCCTGGCAGAGCTCACTAAACTGAAGGTGGACAAAGCAATGGGGCCAGATGGCATACACCCAAGAATATTAAGACAGCTGCGAAGAGAACTAGCAGAACCTCTGGCAGCCTTGTTCGCCCAGTCACTCAACACTGGAGTGGTGCCAGAGGATTGGAGGAGGGCACATGTGGTCCATCTACACAAATCTGGCAGTAAGGAGGAGGAGGCAGGGAACCATAGGCTGGTCAGCCTCACCTTGGTAGTGAGAAGGATCATGGAGACACTGCTTAAAGAAAGGATAGTGGGACATCTGAAAGCCATCAATGCCCAGGACCCTAGGCAGCATGGTTTCACAGCGGGTAGGTTGTGTCAGAAAAGTCTGATAGATTTCTTTTACTGGGTGATGAAAGGAGTAAATTGTGGGTGGGGGGGTGGTGGACATCACCTACTCCTATTTCAACAAAGCCTTCGACACCATTCCACATAAGAGGCTGGTTAACAAGATGGGTACTCTAGGTGCAACCCCTAGGTGGTGCTATCCCAAGGGCTACTACCCCTGCTGCTTGACTAGTAGCAGTTTAAGGGGCCTGAGTTCTGAAATGGGTGCCTCCACCCGGAGGTCAGGGTTGGTAGTGGTCAAGCTAACCTGGGCACAGCCCTCCGGGACACTGTAACTCCCCTCTTTCCCCTCTAGTGGCCTGAACACTGTACAATAATCACTTTCACAACATCCCTGGTACACCACACAAGTACCCACACTGTTTGCACTTACCGCCAGGACTGGTTCCTTTGGCTTGACCCTGGGACCCCCTGTAAAACAAGGTTATGCACAGCAAATAGCAATAGTACAGTACTTTGAGCACAACCTGGAACCACAGTAAGATTACATGCAGAAAAAGTTAGATCTGATTTATTCAGGGGACTTGAACAAGGAAGGGGCAAAATCAGGTTAATTAGCTTAAAGGTTATATCAATCAAGCAGTTATGCATGTGCTTTGAGTCCCCCCACACAGTCACACCTCTGGGTACCCAGGTGGAGAAGAGATGGGCTAGCCAGGACTGTTGCCCGGGTTGCAGCTGGTTGGGGCCCTGTGATGGAAAACACAACATGCACAGTACACAATATTTGTAATCCAGAGCCAGAGGGCTCAGTTTGTAAAGGAAATGAAACAACAAGACAATCAGATGACACACTCAGATTAAGCTGTTGTTGCAGGGAGCTACCCTGGTATTTACTCATGATACCCAAGACTGGACACAGGCTGGACGAAAATTGAGACTGCAGGTAGTTGATCTGGAATGCCATGAGAAGCAGGGCCCAAATGAATCGCAGAGGTGTTATTCCTGTTCAAGCGTGGAGCAGGGGGCTGATCTCCAGGCAGGTCTCTCGTCGATGGCTTCTCTGTGCAGTGGGTAGTCTGGCTGGGCCAGTCTGGCAAGGCCCAGACTGCATGGAGACAAATTCGAATGCAGTCTGTTTTGGACTGGATACAGCTTCCAGCAAGCAGAACACAGTTCACGCAGTGGGGAACTAAATCACAACCCACTAGCAACTCATAGCACATTTACAAGTACAGGAATTCTACTGTACCAGGCAAAGCGCTCCCCAGTCACAATCGCAAAGTCTCTGCACACACCGGGAGTTTAGGGGTAGCTGGAACTCCTGACAGACCTATCGCATTCAGCAAAATCTTCAGTCTTCTTCAGGTTGAGCCTGGCCCACTTCAATAGCTTGCTTTAGTCACACAAACTTGGATTTAGTCCAGAATAATTCTCTTCTCTCCCTCTCAGGAGCAGCAGCAGGCATGCAAGCCAAAAACTCAGTCCTTTCACAGTTTTCCCATGCGAATCCACTCAGGATTCCTGCTCACAATCACTTCAGCTCCTTCTTCTTTGGCTTCCAGCTTAGATCTAACTGAAAACTGCAAGCAGCCCGGGACTTCCCCAAGATTCAAAAGATTTGGTTGGCTGATTTGGCTGTCAGTCAAAGCAACAGCTCCCCCTTCAGTTGCAAAAAAGGTGCAAAAAGTTCAAACTACAGTTTCTATAGATTTTGAATTCAAACAGCTCCTGTAGTCCAGCAACATTTTAGGTCCCACCAGTACTCAATACTGTTTGGTCCAATTTGCAGTCCAGGACCAAGATAGTGGAGACAAACAAAACAGTCCTTGCTACAAAGAAAGCAGGTTAGACAAACTACATTATCATTATCACTCTAAATGATTTTCAGTAAATTATTACATCTTTCAACAGAGCTCCCTCTCAGATTACTTAAGCTGCAATTAGGCAGCTCTTAGAGACAGTACACAGAGGCTATACAGGCTCTGGTAATCACATTTAAACTGCTAAAATGCAGGACACCAGCCTGGTAGTGAGCATTTAGGCAAGCTCAAGGAAAACTTTTTGGGAACCCCCATTTGTAGGGGGGGGGTTACACCAGCATGAGAGACAAGGTGGTAAACTGGGTTAGAAACTGACTAATGGACATGAGGCAGAGGGTGGTAGTAAATGAGGTACAATCTGGGGAGAGGGGGGGTGACCAGTGGAGTACCTCAGGGATCTGTCCTTGGGCCAGTCCTGTTCAATGTCTTCATTAATGCCATTGTAGAGGGCTGGAGGGAAAGGTCTGCCTATTTGCAGATGACACCAAGATCTGTAACAGGGTGGATACTCCAGAAGGGGTGGAGAAAATGAGGAAGGACCTGGGGAAGCTTGAGAAATGTCTGAGGAGTGGCAACTGAGGTTTAATTCAAAGAAGTGCAAAATTACGCACCTGGAGCATAGAATCCCTGGAGAGAGCCACAGGATTGGGGGGGAAGGGGTTGCTGACAATCCCCAAGGAAGAAAGGAACCTGGGGTTATTATTTCAGATGACCTGAAAATGTCAAAGCAGAGTACAAAAGCAGCAAAGAAGGCCACTGGCATAAGTAGGGGTATCACCAGCAGAAGACGGGAGGTAGTGATGCCGTTATTTAAAACCCTGGCCAGGTCTTACATGGAGTACTGTGTGCCGTTCTGGAGGCTGCACCTCTGAAAGGACATTAATAGACTGGAGGTGGTCCAGTGAAGGGCGACTAAGATGGTGCAGAGCTTGCACAACAAATGAGGAGAGATTAAGGGACCTCAATATGTACTCGCTGGAGGAGAGGGGGGAGAAAGGGGATTTGATAGAAACATTCAAGTACCTTAAGGGCATAAACAAGGTGCAGGGGGGAGACATCTTCCAATACAAGAGGAGTACAAGAATAAGGGGGCATGACATGAAATTAGAAGGTGGCAGGTTAAGAGGGACAGTGAGGAAGTTCTTCTTCACAGAGAGACTAGTGGATGCATGGAATTGTCTGCTGCAGGAGATGGTGGAAGCAAGCACTGTGGTTTGATTTAAACATGCATGGGAGAGGCATAGGGGAACCATAGAGGTAACACATAGGGAGGGTCCAAAGCTGTAATCAAGTACAGGGCTTATGGGCAGACTAGATGGGCCTAGCAGATCTTATCTGCTGACAGTTTGTATGTTTCTGTGTATTAGGGTCTAGCACTTTTGACCAGCTCTGAAAAAGGGTCTGTCCCAGAAAAATACTTTTTAAAAGCAGGACCATGCTAAAAATGAGATATTGCATCTCACCTCTACTATCCTGGGTAAACGCAGTATAAAACTATATAAAATCAGGACCCCATTGCAAATAACATATTACATCTCATCTTATTTGTCTTGGGTAAATATATAGTAAAACTGTGTACAAGCAGGACCCCATTCAACAGCAGTGCAAGCAGAGAACATCCACCATTGGCAAATGCTTGTTTATTTTAGATTGAGAGGGGGCAGGATGTCCTGAAAGTGACAGCAATATAATAACTGATTTTGTAATGTAGATGTTTTTTGCATTTAAAAAAAGTTAATAACATATAATAAACTAGTGGCTGGCAGAAGTGCTGCCTGGGGCCCAAACCTCAAAAGGTTTCTGGCCCCTCAGCACATGTAGAAGGGTGAAAAAAGTGATGGAATCCCCCCCCCATACAGGATGTACGCTCTGGGGTACTCCAGGGCATCCAATGTTGAAACATGCACCCTCCACACCTGATCCATGACTTGCATGCCTGGCCATGCTGGTGGGAGGGATGGGGAGGGCCAGGGGGAATGGGTGGCTGTGCATCCGATCCTGGAGGAAAACTCTGTGGTGTGGGAGGTTGGTGGAAAGGCAGTCACTATGCCTGCCTAGGCGCAGCAGTATTAACTCCATGCTTCCTCCATCTGACCACACACAAGGGTTCTGGGCCAGATCAGCCCTCTCTCCTTCAGCCCCAACCCAAGTAGCCTCTGGAGTGGGCTGGGGTCATCACCAGCACTAGCCAGTGTTTATTTATAGTTGGTGTATTTTATGGTGGTGATACAACAATTCTGGAAGACTGCCACATCCTGACATGTCCTGCACATGCAAGGGATCCCTTTGGGGACTGGCACAGGCATCTGATTAGATGTCTGTGGTCCAGTCCCACCCCACTCAAGCCTGCCTCTTCCTGCCTCACCAGATAGCTCTGCACTAGTGGAAGTGGAGTGTGGAGGCCATGGGCTGCAAATGCAATCCACTGCAGATGGCCATGGGGGTGCAGAGCTACGGCCACACTATGCTTAATTCGAGTGTATCCGGGCTACCTTTGTAGTTCAGCCCCTTAAACTGAGACTCAAAGTCAAGCCAGTGTAAAGGAAAATTCTGTGGCCCTACATTGTGCTTCCCTTGTATTAATTTTGCCCCTTATGGTGCAAGGGTGCAAAATCCTTGCAGAATGAAATGTTATGGGTACCAGGATGGCCATCATATTTGCAAAATTAAAAAAATGTTATGAACAGTTTTGGTTTCTAATCAAACAATGTTGGGGTGGGACACTGATAAAATATGTGTGTGTGATTGGGGACTAAAGGGATAAGATCACTGAGTTTTGGAAAAAATTGCCACAAAATATCCTATGATATGCATGAGCAACCAACCCATGTATTTCATTGTTGGGCATACGTTCTCATGTTTGTGGAGCTTTTACCTTTGAAATGAATTCACACTGACCTCCATGCATGCGTGTGGAGGGGAAAAAGTAAAAAAAAAAAAATTATGTAAAATAGCCTTCCAAAGTATGGCGATTCTGCATGCAAGTTGATTAACTTTCTCTGTTCAAGATGTCATATACTGGAAGGTTTTCAACATTTCAAATTTACAGTAATTATCAGTTTTATAATGATTACAGAAGCTTCAAGGCTACTCAGTTTTTCACGTGTACATTCCTTTGAGCTGATTAGGTGTTGAATAATTACTAGTGGTCAGTTTCAGGGAGCCACATCGATTTTACAGACCTGGCTGCAGGACATCCACCTTCTGGGCATGATTGCCACCACAACATGAACACTGAAAAATGAAGCATGCATCCAGATTTAATGCATATGTCTTTTTTTGCCATAAAAAGCTGCAGGAGTTGCAAATGCGTCTGTGATGTTTGTAAATATGCCACAACATCCTGGCACATTTGCCTGGATGCAGCACGCTTCCAAAACATGGATACAAGTACTCCATCCATATCTTTGAAAATCCCTACCAACATGTTTAAAACAAGTTTCTCCAGTTTTCAATAACAATTCACACAAGATTCCCTCAAATTTTGAATTTCAGGGCTTTCACTTTTCATCACTGCTAATACAGGATCTTTTCCCATCAGACTCTATCTGTTACCATTCTTGCTGCTGCCTTGATTTATTTATGTGAAAATCTACTATTGGGACAGGTCCACTGAGCTGAAACTTGTTTCCAGGTGCCACCCAGGGGAAGGTAAGAGAGAAAATGATTATTGCAAGCAATTTGATATAAGAGTTCGAGTTGATACAGACAACTTTGAAGTCAAATTCCTCTTCTTATGACATCACAACTTGTTGCCACGACAATGATTTTAATGCTGGTGTAACAACGTTTGAGATTGGCAGGGAACTGCTAAACAGCTGATGCCAGGAGGCATAATTAGGTGTAGTATGCTATAGGCATACCTGAATCCCTGACTAACCATGCAGCACTGAATTGGAATCCTGGAGGCACTAATATTGTCTATATCACAGTGTACATCAAAAATGAAATCTTCTAATTAATGGGACTTACGGACCTGCAGATTGTGTATCATAATGCTGTGACTGGGCCTGGAGTGTTGATCTGGAGTCTGGAGTGGAAGCAAGGAGTAGTTTGGATGGAGAAGAAGGACTGGCAAGGCAGTTGATGAGAAAAGGAGGGAGGAATGGAACAGCTAGGATGTTGAAGGAGTGTGGAAACTTTTATACTTGACCCAGTTTTAAATAATTAATTACAGCCTGCTTGGCCCACTTTTCCCCAGCTTTCAAGAGATCTGTGTTGTGAGGTCTTGTGTCATTGCTAGGGGGCTGTAGTGGGCTAGCCACTAACTGGATTATTGTTCAGTTGCTATAAGGCTGTCTGATTCCTTCTACCTTGTTTAATTGCTACTCCTATATTCTTTCTTTCATAAAACATTGGAGATCATCTTTGCTATCTGTGAAAAAGTGGTGAGGGAAAAGAAACAAGCATTTGTCAGTGCTGAATGTTTGCTTGCTGGTATTGGCATTGGTAGTGCAGGAGTTAGAGAGATGCATAATAGGAATGGCAGTGAAGTATTGAAGTAACTTTAACCCCCACCCCCAACCTGCAGAGGCTGACAGGCATTGGGGGTGTGCCTTTGGGTCATTGGCCATAACACTCATGCCATTCCACCTTACCCCACCTTGCAGACACCGACAGGTGTCGCACTGTGCCTTGAGGTCTTTGGCCCTTATGCTCACCCCATTCCATAAGGAAGTAAGCTCAGATGGGTGCAGAATAGAAGACTGTGGTGAACATTAGGACCGAAGACCCCAAGGCACACCTTGATGCCTGTCAGTGGCTGCAGAGTGGGGGGGTGGGGGTGGAATGGCATGAGCATTAAGGCCAATGACCCCAAGTCACACCCCTGACACCTCTTAGTCTGTACAGGGTGGGTGTTACGGTTGGAAACCCTAATGCCCTGGGTGTTTGTTGGTACTTTTGCTCCAAATTTTCCACATGGGCTTTTTGAGACCCTACCTCATAAAGAGTGGTAGTATCATTTGGTTACTAAATCCCAAAAGGTGATTTTGCACAGTGAGTGTGCCGTTCGGCACCACAGGTGTGAAAACACATTTTGGACAGGATGTGAAAAATGACAGCTCTATTGTTCATGAGGAGATGTGAAGAAATTACAATGTTGAAAATCTGGAGTGAAAATATGAAAATGTGGCGAAGTTAGGAGTGTGCATAGAAACTGTGCAATGTACACTTGTAACACACTCATTTTTTGGAATGTCTTCACCAAATTTTCAACATGGCCTTTTTGGGACCTCCCCTCATGAACAGTAGCACTGTGATTTTGTTAATTTATACTGAAAGTTGATTTTGCACAGTGACCAAGCCATTCTGAGTCACAGGTACAAAAACACATTTTGGGAAAGATATGAAAAATGACAACTATACTGTTCATAAGGGGGTGTGAAAAAATGGAAATGTTGGAAATTTAGAGTGAAAATATTAAAAACTGATGAAGTTAAGAGTGTGCATAGAAACTGCACAATGGATGCTCATAATGCAGTCATTGTTTGGAGTTTTTTCACCAGATTTGTAACACAGGCTTTTTGGGGACCCACCTCATGAACATAGTGGCACCATTGTTTTGTTAATTGGTCCAAAAAGGTGATTCCACACAGCATCCACGAAATCACCTTTCGGGATCGAGAATTGAAATAGCAGTGCCAGTGTTCATGAGGTGGGGTCCCAAGAACTCCATGTTGAAAATCTGGGACCAAAATTCCAAAAATTGGCTGAGATATTAACCTAAGTTGAAAATCCCCTTTGACTGCCATTATAGGGCTTACCGTCATTTCTTCAGTTCCCAGCTGATCTTTGAAGAGTGCAGACGTGTTCCCGGTCCACAGAAGATTGCTGCTGCCAACTTCCAGAGGTAAGTATGGGTGGGGGAGTTATGGGGAGGTGGGGTGCACAGAGAGAGGGTGCGGGTTGGAGGAGGAGGGCTGGCAGGAATGGCGAAGGACCGTTTTCTTTTTTTTTTCAGGTTAAAAGAAAAAGACGTTGTGGGACTATTTTCTTTTTTACAGGTGAAATACTAACAAAAAAGGATTTCAGCACACTGAGGTGGGCTCCCAGTGTTCCAGAGTAGTGGAGGAGGGTGATCAATGCCGACCCAGGGCACCCCAAGGTCAGCTGATAACATAGGGGTGTGCAGGGGGTGCATCCGACACCGGGAGTGGGCGTCCCGGTGTCAGAAACATCAAAGAAGTATTTTTTGGCACACTGGAGTGGGCTCCCAATGTGCCACATTAATGGGGGGAGGGAGATACATGCTGACACAAGGATTGAGCACCCTAATGTTGGCAGGGGACAGAGAACGGGGGTTCTGGGAAGGCAGCAGCAGTGGGAGGGAGTTAATATTTAAATCTGTTGTCTTGCTGTGTGCCTGGTTGGGAGGGAGGGGGGACTGCCACTGCAATAATGAAACTGCCCCTAACTGCTGCGGCAGATTTCTTTCAAGGGTAGCACTCACTCCGAAACTGCTGTCATTGGCAGCTTCAGCATTAATTGGTGGCCAAGGTACACGCCCATTAAAGCATCCACTGCATTGACCACAACACTGCCACACCTCTGTAATGCTTTATTATTTCAATATGTTTCTTGGGTGCTGCACATGCAGGCAAACATAAAAAGTGCTGTTTTATGAATAGCCATGAGCCATGTTAGTTCTCCCTACTAATTTATTACTTGTATGTATTTTTCATGTATTTTCATGCATTCTTCTGCTTCTCAGCTATTATATACTAACATACTACGAAGCCAGCAGATTAGGCCCTATGATCTATCAAGTCTGATCAATGATCAGTACCTTCCCAGGGCACCGTTTTTAGCCACTCCCTCCCTACAAGGTCCCCCATTCCCCAGTGGGGCTCTGGGATGCACCCTCCCTCTATACCTATCCCAGCCTTTCCTGAACCCCGCCACAGTTATAGCAGCCACCAACTCCCTAGGCAGCGCATTCCAGGGCTCCACCACCCTCTCAGTGAAGTAGCATCTCCTTGTTTCCCCCTTAAGTCTCCCCCCATCCAGCTTCACTGAGTGTCCCCTGGTGGCCCCCAACTCTCTTAGCTAAAGTACCCCCTCAAGGCTTACCCTATACATTCCTTTGAGAAATTTGAAGACCTCGATCATATTCACCCTGTTCCTTCTCTCCTCCAGTGAGTGCTTTAGGTTGAGCTCTTTCAGTCTCTCCTGATAGGGCCTTTTCCCTAGCTCCAGTATCATCCTGGTTGCCCTCCTCTGTACCTTCTCCAGAAGTGCAATGTCCCTTTTTAAGTAGGGATGCCAAAACTGCACACAGTATTCAAGGTGTGGTCTAACCAGGCAATTGTACAGTGGAAGGAGCACCCCTCGACTCCTTGAGGTTATCCCCCTGGCTATGCATCCCAGCATTTTATTTGCTTTGCCCACAGCCCTTGTACACTGCTCTGAGTTATTCATTTTGTCATCCACCACCACCCCAAGGTCCTTCTCCCCCCTAGAAACTTGCAGTGCCTCCCCCCCAAGGTGTATATATAAGCAGAGTTTTTTGGCCCCAGGTGCAGAACCCTGCATTTTCCAGCATTAAACTTTAGCTTCCAGGCTCATGACCATCTCCCCAGTGTCTCCAGGTCCTCCTGGAGAGCCAGCTTCCTCTCCTCCCCATCCACCACTGCCCGCAGCTTCGAGTCATCGGCAAAGAGGCTCATCCCACTCCTGATACCACTTTTGATGTCTGAGATATAGGTGTTAAACAGGAGTGGTCCCAGTGCCGACCCCTGTGGGACCCTGCTAATGACTCTCCTGGAGGATGAGACCTCCCCCCACCCTCACTCTCGGTACATGCCTCACTAGTCAGTTTCCTATCCACCTGACAAGCTTCTGCCCCACCCCCATATCCCCCAGGTTCCCCAGTAACCTAGGATGTAACACTGAGACAAATGCCCTGCTGAAGTCCAGAAAGAGAACATCTACCGGCCTGCCCTGATCCAGCGCACTCATCACCCCTTCATAGAACTCCACCAGGTTGGTCTGACATGATCTGCCCTTAACAAAGCCATGCTGGTGATCATCTAGGTGACCTCTTGCCTTCAGAACCCCCTCCAGCCTCTCCTTCAAGATGACCTCCATCACTTTGCCCACTACTGACATCAGGCTAACCAGCCTATAGTTACCTGGCTCCTCTTGTGAGCCACCTTTGTGTATAGGCATGATATGGGCCATCCTCCAGTCATGCAGCATCCACCCTGACTGCAGGGAGGAGTTAAAAAGTCTGCCAGGGGTGCAGTCAGGGTATCAGCCAGCTCCTTAAGCACCCTGTGATGGATCCCATCTGGGCCCGGTGTTTTATCCCCTCTTAGGGCATTGAGGGCTTCCCACACCCTCCCACTGGGGATTTCAACATCCATTTCCCCCACTTCATCTGCCAATCCCCCTTCTATCTCCCATAGCCATGCCTCCCCTCCATCCTCCTTGGTAAAGACCAAGGCAAAAAAATCATTTAGTATCTCTGCCTTCTCCTCCTCCTCCTCCACCCACCCACTTCCCATCCTCAGCCTACTAATCTGCACCTTCCCTTTTCTTCTTTCCCTGATATACTTGATATACCTGAAGAACCCTTCCCCCTAATGCACTGTGCCAATCTCAGCTCCGCCCCTGCCTTGGCCGACTGTACCACCCTAGTAACCCTCCTGGCTACCTTATCATACTCCCCCTTGGATATAACCCCACTGGCTACCTTATTATACTCCCCCTTGGATATAGCCCCCTGAGAACATTTGTATCAGCTATAAGTAGCCTTTTTTCCCTCACCGCATCCTGGACCTCCTTTGTCCAACAGCTTAACCTCTTAGCTTTGCCCCACTTTCGTCTCTCCCTCATGCAGGCCTTGGTAGTCTCTAGAAGCCCCTTTTTAATAATTTCCCACTGGGCCTCTATGCCCATGCTTGGCCTGATCTCATCTAGGTAGCCCCTAAGGATCTGCTCCATCCCTCCAAAGTCCGCCCCTCTAAAATCAACCACTGTCATTCTTGTGTGTTCTACCCTGCCATCTTGGTCAAGGGAGAACCAAACCGTGGCATGGTCACATATATAATATGTAAGTGTTAAGTAATTCAGGAATTTTTTTAACTCCATAGGTGGTTACTTATTGGCCGATTTTCTCGTTGATGTCATTAGAGTTTGGCACCTTTCTTTTAAACACTAGGGGCTGTTGAATTTTGGAATATAAAGAAACAAACTGTAACTTGCAACCTGAGCACCTAACTCAGTATCCCAGCTCCATATCATTTTAATTGAACAGTATTTACTCAAAACTTCAGAGTATTAATAACTAGTTTGTGATATAACATTATAATTATGTACTGTTGATCAGAATTGCACTTTAAATTCAGTCTTCTTTTTCTTGTACTCTTTGTATTTAAAGTGTGTGGAGCAGACAAAAAGACTAAACTCCTAGGAGAAAATGCTAAGAAGCCTGTTATTAATAATATATAATTATTTTTCATATACTAATAGGATAATCTAGAAATGAAAGGCAGAACTTAGCATACATAGTAAAAGTTGAAGTAAAATGGCAATGACTGACAAGCTCCATTTTTAATGTACTTTGTGTTAGGGCCTACTCTTTGATTCAAGAATTGTTTTCTACATGTGTGATTAAGGATTTTTTGAACTGGAGACATTCTATTGCCTGCCTATGTTTATTATAATAACTGGTGGCCCCAATATCAACCCATTTTTGAGACCTGTAAAAAGCTGTATCAACCCACAGGTTAATTAAGCAATAAGACATGACCAAGGGTTATGTTAATGGTCTGTTAATCACCCTCTAGGGGTGTAATGTTGCATGAGGCGTAGCCGAGTGCCACATGCCCCTAGATGGTGATTAACTGACCATTAGCATAATCCCTGGGAGTGCCTTATTACTATTATAATAAAGCTGTTTTCTTAAACAGTGTTAAACCATGTTCAGCATATGATTAAGCTCTACATGTATGTTAACAAAAGATTAACATAAGGCTGTTAGAATGTTTACAGCCAATCAGAAAGCTCCATTTCTCAGACCCTTGTTATAATATGGCAAAGTCTTATCAACTCATGAGTTTATACGACTTTTACTGTCTTGCACCAGGTTGTGTGTACCATGTTAGCCCATGAAAACACTCCAAGGCTGCACAAGATGGTTCTCACAATAGAACAGTCTCATGGTTTAAAACCCTTTACAATTTCCGACCTCTGGTTCCTAAGCTACTTACAGACTCGGAAAATTGAACTGTTCACAGTTTTTTTTAGACTTTAAACAATGAAGAAACCATTGAACCTTCACCTTGTCATCATAACAACCAGCATGCCATGGAGCCCATACAGAGGTCTAGTCGGCAACACTGGAAGCATGTAATGCTAAAGACTCTGAGATTTCTTTACTTAGCACCAGTTATTATAAAAAATAACACATATGAAGGTATGTGATCTGCAGTTTTCTTACTCACCCTCGGTGTGTGACAATATACAAACCTCCCGAGTTTCACTCTTGAGGTTTATATATTATCATACACCTTGGGTGTGTAACACAACTGCGTAACGCACACCTACACGTGCACTATTCTCTATATAGTTATCATTGGTAAAGATACTCTTCAATGGGAAAATGGAGCCTTTATTTTTCTTCTTGGTACCTAAGGTATGACTTACTCAAGGGATTACACCAGTAAAATAATGCAGGGTAGAGGGATGCTCACTGTATAAGCACCAAGGTGCTGTGGATGTTTAACATGGCAACATTTCATTAAAACATGGAGCTCCAAATGTGGCAGGATGTAGCCAGGACTAGGTCTAGGAGGTGAAGTATGCATGGTACTAAGTGAGCTCTGTCCTAAGGTGGCTCTTCCCAAACAATAGGTGTTCAAGAACTGGCAGTGGCACAGTGAGAATGTTGATCCAGGTTATCAAATCATTAGTTATTTGATTCCAGGATCTAAACAAGTATGTGGGCCATGTGGAGCCATCAGGTGCCCCCCCCCTTCAGCTCTGCCAGCACTTCCACCTGTGGTCACCAGGGTCACAGTGCTGTGATGAAGACTGGCTTCCACTCTCCTCAGAGAAGGATAGCATCTCCTGGGTTGCTCCCCTTCCTCCCACTGGCTCTCCAATGATCCAGGCTTGGGGTGTAACCCAGGCATTGCAAGCAACAACCCTATGACTGCAGATCAAAATCAAAGTTTAACATCCAAGTGTCTATATAACTCTAATTATAATAGAGAAAATATCCTTTTACTAAAAAGCAACACCTGTTATGATTATTCTTTAGAATTTGCTGCTTCAGCAAGTTGTAGCTGTAGAGATACCAGGGGCATAACAACAAAGGTTGCAGGGGGTGCAGTCGCACCTGGGCCCATGAGGTTTGAGGTGCCGAAATCGTAATTTTGATGTCTATTCAAAACCAGAGGGCCCTATAACATACCCTTGCACCTAGGCCCTCTGGAAATTTGCTACACTACTGAGAGACACCTGTAATCATCCTTCATATAGATGGAGTCTGGCTGGCTGTATGAGGTTACCCAGGCAGCCAATACCATGATGCTGAGCTGTCTTAAGAGGTGCTCAAGTTGTGGGTGCTCCTGCTCCCTTATTCAAAATCTGATCTTGCTACCTCGGCTGTACTGCACCATCCTGGAGTGAGGTGTCAGGTCCATGGAATGATCCTGGGTCTCCTTCATCATAGCACAGCTCACAAAAACTGGGTCTGCTGGTCCTGGCAACACAGGCTGCTTTTATGGATACAACAGTCGCCTTGAAAGAGTAAGTCCTCCTAAAGACTTCCCCTCTGTGGGTCTCCCCAAACCTGCAGTGTGCTGGTCTGGAGGGGTAGTATAAACAGAAGTGGATCCCGGATCAATGGAGCGGAGAAGGAGTAAGTCTGTTTAGAGCTAATTACGGTAACTAAGGTATTCTGATGGAATGGTTAGTGTGGCTTGTGGATCATAAAAACAGGTCCTGGTCCTGGTCCTGGTCAAGGGTTGGGAAATATGTGTGGGGTGGCAGTCTGTTGGACATCCCCAGTTTTGTATTGAAGAATGGTCACACACCTCTTCCTCCACATTCTGAGGATCAGGCTGGCCTTTGAACTGGACTTCCCTGGTCATGCTATGTGGCAACAGAGACAGCAGAATCAGCAGAATGAAGCATGGGACCAGCTGGGGGGATGGTATTACTCTGTGCCAAAGTTCCCATGGGATTCCTAATTTGGAGCACAGGGCCCTTATTATCTATGGTTTCTTTATGTCCTTCATTAATTCTGTTACATATTAGAGCATGACCTTTGCTATGCTTTCTGGAATGCAATTGACGTCACATTGTTTTACTCTGTGGGGTTGTTACTTTCTGCATTATGTTTGATTTCTTTTATAATTACATTTTATTATTAGACTATTGAAATTAGTCACAACTGTGTTTGTTGATTTTAATATTGTGATATTTTGTATTATTTCCTGATGTAGCATCAGCTAGGCAAGCAGTCATTTTTTGTCAGGCCCGCTAACTGGTTAAATGAATTTCCTGAAACACTGCTGTATCTTCCCAAGTTTAATCAGTTTATGAGATCTTTGTGGTCTGCCTTTGCTGACCAGTGCAATTGCAACCATTAAACAGTTTTATTTGGTTTCTCTCTGTACACAACTTGTGACTTGTTATACAACAATCTGTATGGATTTCTTTTCAAAACTGTAAGCAATTGTTCTGCCTTAAATGCTTTGAGCCTGACTCGACTGCATTTACTCCGTAACTGTTTAATGTACTTGTAATGTGGAACCTTTGTAAATGAGCACTTGTGCTCAAAGGTAATCTCTGAAGTTTTCAATAAATAAATACAATTTAAAGAGGAATGGTCAACACTAACAGCCCCACACCCAACTGAGAGGCTTGTCTCAATTTGCATTTGAGTGTGAAACAAAAATGTTACTTGCTGTTTACTGTAGTACAGAAGGTTGTAGTAGACTGATTCTGCTGACATCCAAGCTGCCATTTGCTATAACCAGAAATCCCAGATCCCCTGCAGCAGATGTCATAGCTGAGCTGCAACGGTGGGATATTTAATAGCTTGCAGTGCATGTTAGAACTTTCATAAGCCCAGATCAGCCATTTACTAGTCCCATTGTTCTCTTGGGGCTGTGTACAGTCCTCCATAATTGTACTTAACCCAGGAGTACAGCAGGGCCAACAAACAAAAGAAATGGACTTAAGTTGCGGAGTTGGGATTTTGGCAGCTAGGGCTGGAGAGTACTGCTGAGTGCAATGCAAACTTGATGAAAAGGGAGACATCCAGGTTCCAGTAGCACAGTGACCCCAGGTGGTGAGCTGAGAAGCCTGTTACCTTTCAAGAGTTGGCATACGCCCTTAGCACCTTATGAATTCCAAGGCTGCCAGAGGCATGGCCTGACGTCAGGGAAGGGACTTGGAAGGGAAGGAAGAAAAAACAATATGTGCCTTGAGCTATCTAAATGATGGTTGCCATCTCCCTCTGGACCTGCTTCATGCAAGTCCTCACCAGCTCAGTAGTGGGGGGGGAAGGTTGACTGGGCTGGTGGGGGCAGCTGGCAGGGGCCTGATAGGCCAAACAGCTACAGCATATAGAAAAAAATGCTGTGGGTAGGATTTCTGAAAACCTTCAGATGCCTTAAGACATAATTAGGATGCAAGTTAGCCCACATAAAATGTAGTTTCTCTTGCATCTAGAATCAACACAAATTGCATCTCAAAATGACTCAGCATGTATTTATTTAGTTTTTACTTACCGAGTAGATGAACTAGGCAATCAAATGTCTATGTTCAGGCATGATCTGGGAGATTACAACAATTTTGGTCAATGCAAGACAGTGTATACGATAGCTGATTATAGGCATATACAATTTGCAGTCAACAATGTATCTATCTAACAATGTACAAAGTTAATTCTTAGAGGTTTTAACAGTTATCAAACATTTGAAGGCTCAGGCAAACAAATGCATTAACATAATGCAAAACATGAAGCAGGGAGATCAGCAGTCATCATTTATTACGTTGCTTGCGCTTGCACAAGAAACATTTTGGTACAGAGAATGGCATTTCAGAGGTGTGTGACTGACTAGCCCAATGCAGGTCAAGCTGCGTTGGGCTCATCCTTGACAGACCAATGATCATGCAAGCTAAGTATGACAGTGGTTCACAGTTTATGGGCGGAAACCTTGTGTAGTTGAAACAAATGAAGCGCTCCAGTGAGAGAGCACGTCATCCTTTTCATTAGCTGAAGGAAAAAAATATTAAAGCTCAACACCGTTACCCTGCAAAATTTCTTGTACAGTGGGAGAAGGGCACCAAAATGTATGACTCTCCACTACACACTGCTAAGCCACTGTAAAATCTGGGAATTGGCCTTCCAGACCTTCTGCAAGACAGCATGGAACAATCGGTCATGCAACTAGTATGGAAGCCCATCAATAAAGAGAGTTTGGTGGGGAAAAAACTCTCATGGTAGTCTGTCCGACCATCTCCATAAAGACCTGCTTCAGCTGTTCAAGACTGTAAGAGGAAAACAGCAGAAATTATATCCTGGTATGGCAAGCATTTTAATACAATTTCTGGCTTAATGATTTAAGTTGATGCCTGGGGCTTCTCTTATCTCTCAGTAGTTACCCCACCTCTGCTCTCTGTTTTGCCCTGATGGTGGTAAAATGGATGTTAATGTATGCTGGGTCTCCACAACAATATAAAAGGATAAATAAAGCAACTGTGTAATGGTAACATCAGTAACTTGCACACAAATCACTAACACAGGTCCCAAATAGGTGGATGGTGGCACCTGACAAAGAGTGGCAGGAGTCAGAAATAGATTCCAAACACTTTTCAGGATTTTATTTACGCAAATGGGGAAAGAGAACACGGTCACATCCCTACTCTCCTGTACAAGGAGAACTCTAAATCAAATGACTGCAACAGCTCTGCTTTATGAGCGTTCTATACTCTATACCCTGTAGGAGGGCGACTCTATGCAAACTTTCAATAATCAACTGTAACAGCTCCGCTTTGTGAGTGGTCTATCTACTGAGTTCAGCAAATCACTATGCAGTATCTAATACAACCCTGAGGTGCACCTCTACCTAGGGCCTATTACTTGGAGTACTCCACTCTAAGGGACTCTAAAACATGTCACTACAAGACTCTACATACGTCATAAGAGGCAGTTTGTGCACAGTTGAGTTTTCTCTGTCATTGAGAAGAAACTGGGTTGCGGGATATGAAACACAAGGGAAACACTTGACTGACTGGCTGGAATGGCTTAAAAACTAAGAGAATGCAGAGAGGATTTTGAACAGGCCATGAGTTCTCAGCCAGGCCCCACTTCTCTAGGGTTGCTGGAATTTCAAAACAATGCAAATATTTCCTCGGCTCAAAAGCCACCGAGGGCCACTGGAATTGAAACACAACAAACCTGGCCACAGCCCGCCTCTGGAGTGCCAGGAGAAGAAGATGCTGAACACCCAGCCACAGCCCTCTTCTGGACTGCCGGGACACAAAGAAGATGCAGAACCTCCAGCCACAGCCTGCTTCTGGATTGCCAGAAAATGAAGAAGATGCGGAACACCCAGCCACAGCCTGCTTCTGTACTGCTGGGAAATGAAGAAGATGCTGAACACCCAGCCACAGCCCTCTTCTGGACTGCTGAGACATAAAGAAAATGCAGGAAGGAGGAAGTCTGTGGAATGTGAGAGAGTAGCAGGATTCTGGGCACCAAGTCCAGACGAGCCAAGGACTAATGTAAAATAAGAAACAGGAAGATGATGCAGGGTACTGTAACAGAAATCTGAATGACACTTCGGTACGGATGACAAAACAAGAAAAAAACACTACCTTTGTACTGGGCCAGGCCATACACTAAGAACTGGAGAATGGAAAATAATAAACAGGACCTTGCACCTGAGATAACTGCAGCATGGTTCTTCAAGAAGTTGCTGCTAGCTGCTTTGGAGATGCACTGGAGATGATTTCTGGAGTACTGAAGAAGATTGATCTGTGTGCACGTCGATGAAGTGATTCTAGAAGCTTGCTGAAGACTGATTTTAATACCTTGTGGCACTGAAATGCTGGCAAACAAAGCAACAAAGCAATACTTTCTGGCGCTGAAATGCTGGTACAAAGCAATACAAGGACAGTCTGGCACTTTTACTGTTTACAGGAATAATAGCAATGCATTGGAAGTCTCAGTTCTTGTTGCAGTGGTCAACCATACAGTTTCAATGTCCAGACCACAGTAGCTACACAGACACTTTACTTTTCTGGGTGAACCCTAGCTTCAGTGAACATAACTACCAGGGGTTCCTCTAGCTAGATCAAGGTCTTCCTGTTACTGTGGTTCTGTATAGCTAACTAGACTCCCTAAACATCCGGGGTCACTAATGCTGCTGGGCTCCTATAATACCCGGGGGTCTAAATGGGCTGGCAGTGGGCCTAACTTGCCCCTTTAAGTAGCAGTGGACCTAACTCACCCTGTCAGGTAACAGTGTAATGTGGCAGTGTGCCTACCTTGCCCCTTTAAATAGCAGTGGACCTATCTTACCCCTTTAAATAGCAGTGGGCCTAACTTGCCCCTTTATGTAGCAGTGTGCCTAATTTGCCCCTTTAAACAGCAGTGGGTCTAACTTGCCCCGTGGGTCCTGGGCTTCCCTTGCCCTTTTAAAGGGTACCTAAACAATCAGTTTTTTTAAACTGCAAACTCCAAAATCTGGCTTCTTAGTAAGGAAAAGGAAAGGCTGCTGTTTACATTTATGCTAAAATTGCATTTATGTAAATAACATAAATGCAGTTTCATAGCTTTTGAAAAATGTAAACATCAGCCTTTCACTTTCAGAAAACAGCCTTGGTTTCTCCCTAAGATGTCTGCCAAGTGTGTTAAGTGATGAGTCATGATGACGTCATCAGAGCCAGCGACAGAGATCCACATATATTTCTGTAGTGCTAACTAGTTCTTCTTTTTCTCTTTATTTTGAATTGTTGTGCCAGAATGATCAACACTGTGTATTAACTCATGGATTATTTTGATCAGTACACATGTTAGGCTATGATTTTGTTCATTTTGTTTACTCTAACTTGTGGAAAATGTTTTGCAATCCAGCTGACTTTTTCTTTGGCAAACTGCATTACAGTACAACACTTCAAATACCTGAAGATCTAGTGGTTATACGATGCACTGAATTTAGTTTTTTGTTAACCAGGAGAGACACACTAAGCTGAAAGCTTGTTTACAGGTGTGGCCTGGGAGCACAAGGGAGTTTAGTGACTTGCTCAGGGTCACACAGTAAAGTATCGGTCTTGTTCAGTTCCAAAGCTCATGCTCTCTTGTTAATCCACAAATAAGGCTTTCTTTTTCCGTGTGAACCCCCTGCACCGAGCCTGCCTTCTGTTGAACACCCCACCATCCATACCCTGTCCTTAGCACTGCCTGGGGCTGCATATGAGCTTGCGGTCTCATGAAGAGAATTATCACACCTCAAATTGTAATCTTGTACCTCATAGAGTTGTGCACACCTATACTGACACGTATCATCAGCTGGCACTGTTAAAAATGCCTCCCAAATCACTCTCCAGTCCACATTCTCAATGTTTGACTTCTACTTCTACAGTAAACATTGAATGGATCACCACCCTTCTGCACAGTGAAGGTAGTATGTACAGTTCCCTGTTGTGTTTTTTTCCCACCTCATTAATCAACAACCAGGTCTTCCTGGAGGGCCAAGCAATAAGCATCATGACCCGCAAGAAAAACTGCTGTTCATGACCTCATAAGGGCTGCACTTACAATGGATAACAATATTATTAGCAGGAGAGGCATACTTATACCTTGAGTGAATCCACTTGACTTCCAGTGTCAGTCTACTCCTTCATCTGTGATCTGCAGAACCCCCGCAGGACAGTTCCCAGCAATTCTTCTCCAGTACTTTTCTGTGCTCTACTCCCCAATGTGAGTTGGCTGGCTACCACCCTTCCAAATCTTGAATGAGCTATACACAACTCCCTCAATACTGTCCTAACAAACATCACCACCACCCGCCCACCAGAGGGTAAACTCCCTACACTGAATTCAAGTAACAGTTTAGGTGCAGCCCTGCCACTCTGAGTATTTGTCATCACTGGCTACTCTCATCCACAGTCAGGTAGTGGATATGATGCTGGCAGCCACACATTTCAGATCTCACAGTGATCTGCTCAGCGTCCTCCTTCATGTCTTCAACTAACCTGAATATAGCTGTACCCTGCTGGAATGGCATCTTCAGTCCCTCTCTGGCATTAATTCTTCTCACCTGCTCCCCATACCAAAAACTGGTGAGTTCACTACCCCTTCTGCATCATGAATGTGTTTAGTACAGTCTTCCATGTTATATTTACATATTAATAATAAACATGATCTTCTGGTAAGCCAGGATGATATCATGGCACAAGTGGAAAAATAGGCTTTCCTACCCATATAAGATCTAAGCCACCTATGATTAAGCACTATTATATGACATGCATAATGATGTGCACACTCATCATTTAAGAGTGTTTAATCAAAGGTGGCATAAATCTTTTAAGGTTAAGAAAGTCCATCATTCCCATTGTTCCCTGCTGCTGTGAGCCTGACTTACTGGAAAGATATGTTTATATTTCATATGTCAAAATAAAACAGGGACTGTACTACTTGCATTCCTCATGCAGAAGGGTGATAAGCTCACCAGTTTTTGGTGTGAGGAGGAATAGTGAAGAATGAATTCCAGAGGAGGGACTGAGAAGGCCACTCTTGCAAGGTATTGCTATATTCAGGTAAGGGGGACAACAGAATAAGAGAACTATGAGCAGATTACTTTGAGAAATAAGAAGTGGGACTGCCAGCACCTTGATCACTACCTGACCCTGTTGTCCTGGCCAACATTCCCCTTCCCATAAAACCAGTTCATGCAATTGTCCAAGGCTGTGAGTGGATATTAATGTATGAAATGGCTACCACTACACGTTCAGTCACTTCACTACCAGCCTAGCATTGCTTGTAAAGCACTTTGGGATACAATGTGTATGAAAACCACTATATACATGCTAATTCTTATTCTTATTATTATTTTCCATGGAAAAAGAAGACAAGACAAGCATATATTTCAGTTTTGGGAAAGTATGAACTCTAACATTGGACTGCACAAGAACTTTGCTACAAAAACAGTGGTGGCTCTCGGGGGTGGTGAAGGTGTGTTGCAGCCCCCCCCCCCCCACATAGTGACATGCTTGCTGCTGCTGCTGCATTTCACTTTGTTGAAGAAGTCTGATTTATTGATTGTACAAATGTTTACATTCAAACTATGGATTACATTTGTAGGTTCTGTCAAAAACGTACTAGAAAAGAATAATAGCAAAATATATAAAGGTTTAATAAAAATGTTAAAAAGTGCATATTAAGCATGCACACCACCCCAGCACCCCCATTGTAGCATCCTGGATCCATCATAACCACTAGATCACCAGTTTACTCAAGATTTGTACTGCACTGTGGTTTGCCACAGAGAAAGTTAGTTGGATTAAAACACATTTTCAGCATGTTAAAGTAAACAAAATGAACAGAACCATAGCCTAACATGTATATTATACAAAATAATGCACTTAGTTTTGACATTTGGGTGAAACAATTCTATACAAAGGGTAAAAAAGAACCAGTTAACACTATAGAGAGCCATATATTCAATTGACTTTGGCTCCAATTATGTCATCACATAACACATTTGGTGGCCATTTTAGGAAGCAGGTAAGGCATTTTTTTTTAAACTGGAAGGCCGATTTTACAATTTTCAAATGCTCTGGAACCACATTTAGGTAAATTATATAAATGTAGTTTTAGCATTAATGAATACAGCAGCCTTTCCTTTAGTCACATACGGAGTCAGATTTTTGAATAGTTTGTAGTCTAAATGTTGTCTAGGTATCCTTTAATCAAACATCTGGAACTATCTTGCGCCTTTAACTTGATGGGCCTCCCTTGGCTGGGCCCCTTTTTGTAGCCCCTTTATCATCCCTGGGCCTTTCTTGGCTAGACCCCTTTAAATCCTGGGCCACTCACTTGCTCTGGGCCCCTTTAAATAATTTACTACTGGGCCTTGCTGTTGGAGCCCCTTTAATGCACTGGACCTGGCTTGCCTCTTTAATTTCTGGGCCTGTCTTAAGCCTTACTGTCAGTCTCTCACAACCACCACGCCTCCCTAATGAATATTCATTGCCTTTCTGAGGCCTTTCTTTGCTAACCCCTCCCCATGGGCATCACTGCGCCCTGAAGGCTTAATTTATTTAGATTACAGAGCCCTTCTAACGCACCCCCTCCATGGCACTTGGCCGTTTTACTTTGCATCTAGCGTAAACTTTTAAAATAAGTAATGGAACTTTTTTTTTTTGTTCTGAGGTGGACAGCATTTTGTAGTGTGCTGCTGACGACTCACCGCACTAAACCAGGGGAAAGAGATGCAGATGGGATGTAGGAGGTGCTGCTTGCATAGGAAGGGAGGGAATGCAGGCAGGGATCAGACAGCAGGGGACCTTGTGAGGTCCTGAAAAAAGCGCAAACAATGAGGCAGCACTACCGCCACCTCCGGGGGACTGAAATTTTTACTTTTAATTTCAAAATAACAAAACGGGTCACCAAGCCCTTCCGGGGGAACAATGGGATGTCACTTCACTTCTGGTGCCTCACAATGGCACCGCGGACCATGCAACAGCTTCGGGGCAGGATTCAGTAGCTGGAGGCAGAGGAGGCAAGCAGGAAACCCCTCAGGGACAGATTCAGCCCACCAGGTAAGCTCTTTCTCATTCCTCCACACTTTCTGAGTCCTTTCTCCTCCACAGCTACCATGATTCCCTTCAACTAAACAATATTTTTTTTAATCGAACTTTCTGGGTTCTAGTTCTGGAAGGCAGGGCAGGTGCCACACACTGGGCATTCCATCTGCTCAGCCTGGCATTCTATATGCTCAGCATGGCATTCTATTTGCTGAAGATGGCATAAAGGCTTAACTTTTGTATTATTTTCTTAACTATTTACAATATTTAGATAGGGTTTGTAATGGGTTCGGTGGTTGCATCTGAAACTGGGCACTTGGGCATTTTCTGGGGTACCTTTCTGCTGTACTCTGGCAGCCTATAAGGCTGGGCACCTTTCTATTTTTCTTTCTGTTGTGCCCCCAACTCTGGGGCACTACATCTCCATTTTGTAGCCTGTCAGGGCATGAATGTTTCTGACAGCTGAAAGAGTAGCAGAAATTTACCAGTTCAATTGACACAGCTATAGTGTCTCCCCTCCTCCCTATGCCATCTCACAGCCTATTGGCTCCTATATGTGTCAGACAGATAGCTAAAAAACTGAAATTTACTTATGAAATTTACATGCCTAAATTAATTCTGCCTAACTCCCTCCCTTAATGCTTCATAATTGGTCTGATCCTGCATGTCCTGGGAGCCTGAGGAGACACTGAAATTGACTAATTGAACTGTCATGACTGACACTGCTTTCTGAACAACGTTTCAGTGATGGGCGAGGGAAATGTCAAGAATAACTTCTTTTCACCAACTAAACCTCCTCTTTGTTCAGCATCAGAAAAAAAACTTTGCAATTTCAATATTAGCTGTATCAGTGAAGGAGGGGAGGATCATCGAGCTTCCATGAAGTGGGAAACAGACCATGTGGAGTACAAAGGGCACAGTTGAGCAATGAACCCTGAACCATCAGTGGAGACATTGGCTTTAGGATGTTAAGGCTTGAACTTACTTCTAGCTGTATTATTCATTTCAAGGGCCATAAAATTGACTAACTCAGAGATGGCATAGTGAGGATTTCCTTACATGGCTGCTTGTACTGCTCAAATTAAGGCACTGTTAAAGGCAAGTACAGTAGGACAAAATGGACCTCACTACTCTATGGCCAGTTACATGATTCGAACTTGTGGGCAGGGCATGGAAGAGAGATGAGTGAAGCAATCCTTGTGCTAAAATAGAATACGCAAGAGACTCATACAAGTAGCGGCAATCTGTTGCAGCTCAGAAATCCGGGATGATTTGATGTGGAGTATAAGCATCAGAGTCAAAAGAACACTCCTTAATATACTAATATCAAACACATTCATGTACTGCTTGCTCACATTTATATTAAGATGCAAAAACTGCCAAACTCGTCTATGATCCGAACTCTAGAGTTAATGTAAAACAGACTGTGTGTCATTATAGTTAGTTAAGGGGTTTATCTGTACTGTGTTGGACACTAAGGGAAACAAACTTGGCTCAAAGGAACAGGGGTTCAGTTGCATGGAATTGCAAAGAGGGAAACAGCAGAAACAGGAGAAGAGAGGAGGGGGAAGAAAAAGACAGAAGGAAAAAAGAGGGAAAAGAGACTCAGTTGGTAATACTGTACAGTTTAATTATGAGCCGCTGTCATAGACAGGAAAAGGGAACATAGGGAAAACGAGCTGGCATGAAGGAAGACACCAACAAAATCCAAATTCCAGAAGGCCTGGGTTTGTGGAGGTGAGGGTGGGGGGTGGGGGATAAAGGGGAGAGACCCGAGCATCTAATCAGTACTAGCTGATGGAGTTAATAAAAGATCAAGAGATATGTGTTGCAACACCGGAGGTTAAACAAGGGAGAAAAAGTATGTTCTTCTTTTTTCTTTCTTCTTTGCAAACTTCAACATCTTCCTTAGGGTGCTCAGCTCTGCCAATGACAGGCTTTACAGGTTGATTGGCCAGTTGGTGTAGCTGGCACCATAGCTGAGTGCCTTAACTCTAGGGTGAAGGGAGAGTCCCTCTGAGCTCCAGGGTCTGTGCAGCAGCCAACTGCTGAGCATGATGGCTCATTTTTACATTGCTTGCACAAGAAACGATTTGATACAGAAAATGGCATATCAGAGGTGTGTCATTGACTAGCCCAATGCAGGTCAAGCTGCATTGGGCTCGTCCTTGACAGACCAATAATCATGCAAGCTAAATATGACAGTAGTTCACAGTTTATGGGCGGAAACTTTGTGTAGCTGAAATACAGAAAGAAAATAAATTTTGCACCCACCAAAATGCATGGACAAAATGGTATTTAGTATATCCCACCAATTTACTTGAGTTTTGTCTTTGACTTTTTAACTAACGACCCTCCTTTTTTTTCTGCTCTCTTTTAGCCACAAACCCAAACCAGGTTCTCCACTTTGGCTGAGTGGCCCTGGTGCTGCTACCTGTTGGCGGCCGGACCTCTGCTTCCAGCCCGCCACCCCCTGACCAAGGAAAGCATGTATGATTGGTCAGCTCCTAGCTTGGAGCTGTCAGGCTTCAACCCCTATAATTGGACTGGCTCCTGGGGACTGTGGCTGCTTCCTGATTGGATGCTGCAGATCCACATTGAGAAAGCAAACACCCAAGGCACCTTTTTCAAAATACAGCTCGGCCACTGCCTTGCTGTACTGCTCTCTGGACATTTTATTCTGCTGAATTTACTGCTCCTGTGGAAATGTTGTTTTTTTTTCTTTTCTCTTCTTGGAATTTTCAGCCATTTAGCCTGCTGTACTAGCTAGGCCTGACTTCTATATAGTTTATGGCTTGTACTGCTGAATATTTTTACTGCTTAAATATTTTACCTTTAAACTATTGCACTGTATATGTAGGAATTGCCTTCCAGAGTATAGCAGAGTTATAGCTAACTTTGACTGACTGCCTGATGTCTGTACAGCTTACTGCTTGCACTACTGAATTGTTTCTGCCGAGCTAATTGCCCAGTACTGTAGAATAGCTTGAACAACTGACTACTGCCTGCTGTTTTTCTGCCACACTCTTTTCCCATCACGGTCCCTCTCATTCCTCTTCGGACTGCCTTCTTTGTATCCCTCTTTTCTTTTGCTTTTTCTCTTTTGCATTTCTTCCCCACACTGTTTCCTTGCCATCTACTGGACCCCTGATTCCCTCTTCTGACACCCCCCCCCGAATCAGCACATTTCTGTAAATATTGCCTGGCAATTTTGGCCATCTTCTCTACCCATTCCAGACTACCCTGAGTCCTCTCCACCATACACCTCCTTTCCAGCTCTCCCTGGTCTCATTCAAGGCCCCCATCAACCTCCTGAACCAGCCTTTTGTTTTGCTAAATTCCCACCTGGCACCTTTGACCAGACCTCTCTGCAGGAACCTTTTCTCTCCCACTATTTGCACCTACTTCTGCCCTGAGCACTAAATTGCCCAGGGCCCTCCCACCAATTTACTTGACCTTTGTCTTTGACTTTTAACTAACAGCCTCCTTTTTGTTTCCTGCTCTTTTTTAGCCACAAGCCCAAACCAGGCTCTCCACTTCAGCCGAGTGGCCCTGGCTCTGCTATCTGCTGGCAACTGGACCTCTGCACATACCTCTCAACTGTCCCTGGTTTTCAGGGACGACCCTGATTTTGCCTCAAAATTTTACTCTGTCCCTCTTAAAAATTGTGTTTCCGTGACCAAACAGTGGGAGTTGGAAGCACAAAATAAAGCCAAACATTAAAGTTAAAGAGTTGTTCTTCCTTAGAAAATGCATTTTGCACTAAGCCCCATATTCTACCAGCTTCCTGAGTGGATATCATCAAGTCTGAAGATGTGTCCCTGATTTTGGTCATTTGTCCCTGATTTTTTTAAGCCTTGTCCTGATTTACAGGGCGGGAGGTTGGGGAGGTATGCCTCTGCATCCAGCCCACCACCCCCTGACCTAGGAAAGCAGGTACGATTGGTCAGCTCCTAGCTCGGAGCTGTCAGGCTTCAATCCCCATAATTGGACTGGCTCCTGGGGACTGTGGCCACTTCTCGATTGGATGCTGCAGATCCCCATTGAGAAAGCAAGCACCCAAGGCATCTTTTTCAAAACACTGCTCGGCCACTGCCTTGCTGTACTGCTCTCTGTTTCAGCCACCCCCCCAACCCCTCCGCCCTCCTTTATTAAATACACTTCCCCAGTGATCCCCACCCCACTGAGGCCTCACACTAGTCAATTACAGCAACTCCTTAAAGGGGCTCTCCTTCCTGTAACTTCTTAAAGGGGTGATCCTCTCTCGTGTTCAAATTTAACGTATTGTCCTCAATGCATCTGGGATCAAGTGCATTGACACTGACTAGGGTCCTCCTCCTCTTTCCTGCACCAGCCCCACCTCACTTACGACCATCACCCTCTACCCATAGTACCCCTCCCTCTTATCTACAACACCTTTACCAGACCCCCCGATGCTCGACCACCTCCCCAACTCCATACCCCCAACACTTCCACCCCTGCTACCTCTTACTTCCCACTCCTTGTAGTCTCTCTTCTCCTTTATGCTTTTCCCCACCTTCAGATCTACCCACCCCTTGCATCCCAGCACCCAGTCCCATGTCCAGTTGCAAGGTGAGATGCCACAATCACTACCACGCTTTGGTGCACCTAATCACCCTCCTGTTGCTTCTATCAGGTAACATTCATCCATACCGTGGCCCCGTGCCCAACCTTATGAACAAGCCTGCCCAGGCTCAAGGACTCTGCGTAGCTTCCATGAATATTTGCAGCCTTCTTAAGAAGGCTGCTGCATTCCAATTTATTTATTTTGCTTTTGTTTGCCAGGTAAGCACACTAGACAGCCAAGTGCCTATTTTCAGGAGCGACCCGGGAGGTTACAAAGGTAACAGATATAAACATTACAAGGAACAATACCATCAGCATTTCAAACATTACAGAGAACAATACCATCAGCATTTAGGCAGAGACAAGGTAACATACAATAACATCAAGCACTGACAGATTCAATTGATAGATAAATAACAACATATATATACAGGCATGGTCATTATCATTCAATCAGGGGTTCAGCCATAAATCCGAGGGGTGCAGGAGGGATAGGGGGATTAGGAAGAGTGGAGAGGAGAGAGACAGGGAAAAATGGGAAGGGATTTTGCTAGGTAAACCCTCAGAGAGCAGTCAGGTCAGGGAGTGGACCCCGTGCTTTGGGATACAGTTAACACAGCTAACTGAATCAGGAAACCTCAGCAGAGGAAGTGCAAATTGGTAAAACAGAATTATCACCCCCAGCAAGTTGAGCTGGGAATAAAACAGCCTCAGCCCTGGGTCTAGTTTGCACAGAGACAGTCAGAGACAAATTTAAGGAAGCTCCATAGGGAGATTTTAAAGCAAGGATGTGAGTTGGTGGAGCGGGTGATGGCAGGAAGAGAGTTCCACACTTTGGGCGCATAAGTGGCAAAAGCCCGATCACCCACAAGGGTGCGGGTTATTGGGACCAGTAGAGCTTGTGAGTCACTGGACCTTAGGTGGTAGGAGGAGATTCAATGTAGGAGGCATTGGGTGAGAGCAGTAGGGGTGGCGGTTCAGGCAATGTTGTCGATAAAGCTGCCAAAGACAAATATGCGGTGCTTTTCCAGAGGGAGCCATTCCAGCCATGAATAAAGCTCACAGCGATGTGTAAGGTGGGGGGCAGAGAGTGCGAATCAGTATATGTTGTTATAAGCAGTGTCCCATACTGTGAGATTGGTTTTCAGGATGGGGCAAAGGTAACAAGCCCATAACAGAGCATGGGAAGAAGGATCCCCTTAGCAAGTGCAAGTCATGCAGCCGGGGTGAGACAGCTTAGCTCTATGCTGTCCCAGTTTTCGTTTGATGCCTTACATATGTTCTGTATATGCAGGGTGAGGTCAAGTTGTGGGTCAAGTGTTACACCTAGGTACTTGACAGAGATAACAGCCCTCAGGGGGGGAGCCATTGGCTCCAAGGATGTTTAGGGGAGCGAGGCAGGATGAGGTCTTGGCTCTAGGGCCAAAGAGCATGACCTGAGTTTTATTGAGGTTGATGGTCAGCTTGTGGCCCTTGAGCCAGGTTTGAATAAGGTTGAAATCTGAATTTAGCCTGGCATTAATGGTAGTGAGGTCCTGAGAACTGGCCAGGAGAACGGGGTCATCTGTGTATAAGGTGGAGCGCCCGTGTACTGTGACAGAGGGCAGCTCATTTATAAATAGGGAAATGCTGAGTTACTCAGCACTAACTGGACATTGTTGCACTGGTTGAAACCTGGCTATCCAAATCCACCCCTGACTCCTTCATCTTCCTCCCTGGTTGCATCCTTTTCAGGGAAGATCGGGTTGGTAAGCATGGGGGTGGTTGTGCTGTCTACATGTGTGACTCCCTTTTTGGACATGCACTTCCATCACCCAAGCTTGATAACGGGGCGCAAGCCCTCACACTAAAAATCTCCCCCAAACCTGGTTAGTGCCCACTCTTTCTCACTGTTGCCTATATTCCCCCCAAAAAGCAAGACCTCGCCATTCAGGCACTTGCTAACTACCTCTCTGGTCTACCACCCAAAATGGCCCAGATAATTGTTGATGACCTGAATAGTAACTGGCTCTCTGCTGTGGCCTCCCAAACCAAAGATATCTTTGTCTCCATTGACATGTCTCAGCTTGTCACCACCCCAACTAGATTCAACCCCTCTACTGGTACCAGCATCCTCCTGGACATCACCATTACCAACCGTCCACAGAGGGTGCTCAATATCAGTGTACTTCCCAACTCACTTAGTGACCACTTCCCAGTCATATTCTCTTGGTCCGCTACCAACAGCAAACCTGCACCACAAACCACCCAGCAAAGTCACCTATGCCCAGGTGGCCTGCATCGCCTTAAACAGTACCTGTCACAACCAAATTGGTCCCTAATCAGGCTTGCACCATCCATAGATGAGGCATTGGATTTTTTCACTTGTACTTACGAACATACGAACATATGAAATTTGCCAGCAGATAAAGGCCTAGAGGACTATCAAGTCTGCTTGAATGTGCAGCTAGCACCCCTTATTCTGCAGCTGCCCCTCTCTTCCACCCTTTTCATTCATTAACCCTCCCCCTTGTCCTGTCCCATCCTCATTTGAAGCAGTCCACTGTTCTACTGCATACCATTTCAGCAGGTAACGCATTCCACCCAGCCACCACCCTCTCTGTAAAAAATTGTCTCCTCATCCTCCTGAACCTTCCTCGCCCAGTCTCATATCATGGCCCGTGTCCCTCCCTCTCCTACTTTGAACAGCCCTCTGTACCTGTCTTGCTTATTCCTTTCATGTATTTAAAGGTTTCAATCATGTCACCCCTGTCTCTCCTCTCCTCTCCTCCAGTGAGTACATGTTCAACTCTTTCAACCTCCTCTCATATAATAAGTCCCCCAGCCCCTTGATCATCTTTGTCGCTCTGCACTACACCCCCTCCAGTAACTTAATGTCCCTCTTCAGATACGGACACCAGTACTGCATGCAGTACTCCAGGTGTGGTCTAACTAATGACCTATACAGTGGCAGAATCACCTCCTCCCTCCTCGAGGATATACCTCTTGCAATACAACCCAGCATTTTGTTGGTCTTTGCAGCTGCCTTCCTACATTGTGCCGAGTTGTTCATTGACCCTGTAATGAGCACACCCAGATCCTTCTCCTCCTCTGTCTGGGCTAGCTGCACTTCCCTAGCTGGTAACTCCTCCTTGGGTTCTTCATCCCAAATGCAGCACCTTGCACTTTTGGCATTAAAGCCCAGTTGCCACGTGTCTGACTAGGTTTCAAGCTTTGCCAGATCATCCTGCAACCCCTGCCATCCCCTAGGTCATCCACCACCGTGCCTACCTTGGTATCATCAGCAAACAGACTGATCTTGCTCTTGATGTCCCATGATATGTCTGCAATGAATATCCCAAACAACATGGTCCCAACACCGAGCCCTGTGGAACACCGCTCGTCACTGCCCTTGGGTGTGAGAGCTCCCCACCCACCATCACCCTCTGTTGCCTTCCCTGAAGCCAGTTTCCTACCCATCTCACCAGCTTTGCACCCGCCCCTGTGCCTACTAACTTCCTTCCCAGCCTTCCATGTGGCACTGAGTCGAATGTCTTACTGAAGTCCAGATACAGGACATCCACTGCATGGCCCCTGTCCAGTTGCCTAGTTACCCAGTCATAGAACTCGACCAGGTTGGTTTGGCAAGATCTGCTACATATGAAGCCATGCTGTCTGCTGTCCTGTAGTCCTTGGCCTCTAGGAGGGCCACCAGCCTCTCCTTCAGGATAGTCTCCATTAGCTTACCCACGATGGATGTGAGGCTCACTGGTCTGTAGTTTCCCGGTTCATCCTTGGTGCCACTCTTGTGAAGGGGCACCACATGAGCCATCCTCCAATCCTGAGGTACACACCCCGAATGTAGTGAGGCATTAAATAGGTCTGCCAAAGGTCCTGCAAGGACCTCTGCCAGCTCCTTCAGTACCCTGGGGTGGAAACCATCTGGGCCTGGTGCCTTGTCCACCCTCAGTGCCTTCAAACCCTCTCGAACTCTGCTGTCCATGATTTCCCCATCTGTCACCACTTCCCACCCTGCTTCTGCTATTTCTCCCACCTTGGGTGTCAGCCCCCTCTTCTCTTTAGTAAATACTGAGCAGAAGTACTCATTTAGTGCTTCCACCATCGCACCCTTGCTTCCACCCAACCCTCCTTTCTAATCCTTACTATGTGGTCCTTACAGCTCCTTTTCTCCCTGATGTACTTAAAGAAGTCCTTCCCCTTCTAATGCTTTGTGCCAGCCTGAGTTCTGTAGATGCTTTGGCTCCTTACTGCCCTTGTCACCTCCTTCGATTCTGCCAAGTACTCCTCCCTGTCTTCCCCTCTGTTTTCTTGTACTTCCTAAAGGCAGCTCTTTTCCTCCTTACCTTTTCCATGACCTCCTTGCTCAACCAGATCGGTTTCTTAGCCCAGCCTTCTTGCTCTGGGCTTTGCAGCAGGTTTTGGTTGCCTCCACTATCCCCAGCTTTATGAGCTCCCACCCTGGTTAGTGTCCATACTAGATTGAATTCTGGGCCAGGTGCCCTTTTACCACTTCCCCCATCCTCCCAAAGTTGGCCATCCTGAAGTCCAGCACTATTGTGCCAGATTCCACCCCTTCCTTGCCCATATCCAATGTGAGCCATACTGAGTGGTGGTCACCCCTGACAGCGTTCCTCCACTATAAGTTCTCTCACAAAGTCCCCATTTGCCAGCACAGGGTCAAGGGTATTCCCTAACCTGGTTGGTTCACTGACCATTTGGCGCAGGAAGCTGTCCTGGAAGGCATCCAGCAGTACCTGCTCCCTTCTGTTCCTGGTTGTTGGGGTGCTCCAGTCCACTCCTGCATGTTGAAGTCCCCCACAATCACCACACTACCCTTCTGCAGGTCCTCCTGATCTGTCCCACTAGTTCCCTGTCTAACTCCTCCATCTGAGATGGTGGCCTGTACACCACTCCCATTCTAAGAATCCTATTCTTGGAATCCTGTATTTGCATCCAAAGTGACTCCGTACCACCCTCCTCCCCTTCCTCCCTTACACACTTCAGTCCTTCCTTCACATATAGTGCCACCCCTCCTTTCCCAATCACCCTGTCCCTAAGAAATAACTCTGTACCTGGTACAGACAGGTCCCAGTCATTGTATTGGGTGCCCATGTTTCCTGATGGCTGCAATGTTCACCTCTCCTCTGCCATGAGAACCTGTAACCTGCACTTTTCCTCCCAAGGCTCCTAGCATTAGGGTAACCACCTTCCACCCTTTTCCTCCCCTCCCATCCTGCCCTCCTTTCCTAGCATCACCAACAGTACTTGCCATTTGTCCTTTGTCACTGTTATGGGGTAGCTCATAGTTTCCCGAACCTGTGGTCTCTGCATATCTCTTCCCAACTGCCACCCCCACTCCTAGTTTAAATTCCCAACTTCCTCTATGTACTCCTCCATCCTTTGTTTCAACACTTTCTTTCCCTCCTCACTCAAGTGTAGTCTGTCCTTGGCATAGAGACTACTTTTAACACTGCCTGTGACCTCTATGCCCCCTTCGATAGAAATCGCACCAAAAAGCAAAGCATACCCTGGGTTACCCCCTACCTCCTTCACAAACTTAAAATGAGAGACAACCTATGGCACATTGCTGTGGAATCTGGCAAACCAGCTGATAGGCAAGCACACAACGCTGAGCGCAACAAGTGTACTTGGGCCATTTGACAGGTCAAAGCTCAGTACTACCAATCCACTCTTGTCTCCTCGTGGGGGTCAGCTAGGAACTTTTGGGATAATGTAAAAGAGCTGAAAGGGAACTCCCACTCCCCACCCCTCTCTCAACTCTCCTTTAATGGAACTTTCTGCTCTGACCCCCTTGGCATTACAGACTGCCTAAATCACGCTTTCTCAGACCTCAGTTGAGTCCTGCCCAGTAACTACTTTGACCCCATCCCAGTAGCGCCCCTGCCCACTTTCCAGAGACCTCCTTTCTATCTATGTACCATCTCCCCCTGGAGGTTAGACCCCTTCTGCAAAAAGCCATTAGTAGTAACAACCCTGGCACCAACCTACTGGACACTAGACCACTTCACCTGATGGTGGGTGCTATCCTGGCCCCACTTACCGAGCTGCTCAACCGCTCTCTATGCCTGGGGCAGTTCCCCAGCACATGGAAAACCACCATCAGCACTCCCATCCTAAAGAGCAGCGATTGAGCAACCCCAGGTAACTATCGACCTATATCCATCCCCCCCACTCTCTAAGGCCCTTGAAAAAGTAGTTGCCAACCAGCTTACCGAATACCTGGCTATGCACAATATCCTGTGCCCTGAACACCATGGCTTTTGTGCAGATCACAGCACCACAACTGCACTATTTGAATTTTGCAACCTCCTGCACTCTGCTCTTGATGCCGGAAGTCCTGCCAGTGCCGTGTTCATTGACATCTCCAAGGCCTTTGACACAGTTTGCCATCCCCTCCTGCTTGACTCCATCAGATGCCTTGGTTTCTCCCCCGGCCCCCTTGCATGGTTCACCAGCTACCTCTCTGCCAGAACTCAATGTCTAAAAATCAACAGCACCCTATCTGACACAAGACCTGTCTGCTCTGGAGTTCCCCAGGGCTCCATTTTAAACCCTCTCCTCTTCAGCCTCTAACTCAATGCCTTCCCCTCGGCCTGCCCAAGTAATATCCTCCTCTATGCAGATGAAGCTGTGCTCTTCGCCTCTGACTCCAACCCCAACACACCCAAGGCCACCCTCCAACTAGCTTTTGATAGGGCTGAGCATTGGTTCACATCATGAAGGCTAGTCTTGAACCTAAAAAAGACCAAAGCTATGCTCTTCTCACATCACCAAAACAGAGCCAGTGGTGCCCCTCTTGTGAGACTGCCTAGCACACTAAACCCCATTGAGCAGGTTTCCTCCTACAAGTATTTGGGCATTACCTTTGATTCGGTACGCTCCTTCCACTCCCATATCAGTACCGTTTCTGCTGCCACCAATGCCAGGCCTGAACTGTTATACTGCCATAGGGATTGCCTACCACAAGAGGCCCTTAGATTGGCAATCACCTCCTCTGTCCTGTCGCTAATCGACTATTGGCTGCCCATCTATGCTGCAGCCAACAACATTGCACTTGCAAGAATCCAGTGCTCTCTATAAACAAGGCCTGCAGGTTAATGCTGGGAGCCCCTAGGCACATTCATATGTGCCTGCTGTACTCCATCATCAACTTGCTCAACCTTGAAGAAAGACTTTGCTTCCAAACCTGCTTTCTTGTAAAAAAGACCCTGCTAGGGCTCCCCCCCCCCCCGGGGTCACCAACTCCCTGCAGCATGCTTCCCTCTCAGTCTGTACCCGCAGCACTGTCAAAACCTCCCTTACTGTCCCCAGGGTAAGGCCCTCTATGGCCCAGAGATCCTTTTGCTATCGGCCTCCCTACTGGTTCAATTCCCTCCCAGTCAACATAGCTGACTCCACTAAGCTTGGTCCTTTCAAGGTCTCCCTCAGAAGCCATCTGACAAGCACTCGTTACTGCAACAGCACATAATTCCCCACCTGCCCCTTACCCTCACCCCTAGGCTGGGTTTGCCCTGTCTACTTTTGCTGTATATGCCTGGGGTCTCAGGCAACATCTGCTGACTAATGTAATAAAATATCTCTGGTTGCTACTTGTCATGGTACTCGTGTACCTATATTATGACTACTGTGATCTACCTATTACCAAGCTTATACCACCAGTGAATTCCTGTAACACTGGTTGCTTTTTTAATCTATGCGTTATGTACTGTACTGTTTTGTTTGTTGTTATGTATTGCTCTCTTGACAAGGTGCCTTTGTAAATGAGTCTTTGACTCAAAGTTCTGTAAACCGATGATCTAATAAATAAATAAATATCAAACCATTTTTATTAACTATGAAAGCAGTTCAATACATCTCAATAATGCTTAAAAACAAGGAGAGAAAAAACACTAACATTTCACAATAGTCGTTGAAATGAATGAATGGAGCACTCCAATGAGAGAGCACTTCGTCCATTTTATTTGCATAATTTGCTACAGAGAATGGCATTTTGGAGGTGTGTCACTGACTAGCACAATGCAGGTCAAGCTGCATTGGGCTCGTCCTTGTCAGACCAATGATCATGCAAGTTAAGTATGACAGCGGTTCACAGTTTATGGGCAGAAACTTTGTGTAACTGAAACAAATGAAGCACTCCAATGAGAGAGCAGTTTGTCTGTTTCATTTGCATAATGCCCCCTCCTCTGTCGCTCCATTTTCCAGCCGAAAATGGCCACTGCTGCTTTTTGCATCACTGTACTGCCAACCATCGCTCCATTTTCCAGCCAATAAGGACTGCCATGGCTCTTTGCATCACTGTACTGCCAACCACTGCTCCATTTTCCAGCCGATAATGGCTGTATCTGCTTTTGCATCACTGTACTGCCAACAAGACCTGGTGTTGACTGTCACTGGTCCCTGTCCCCCTCCTGCAGGAGTTAGTGGCTGTCACTACAGTCCTGTAATCCCAGCACCACGGTGGCATCTTGCACGACCACGAGGAGAGCAACAGGCAAAGAGAGAGTGGGAGCTGCTGAAAGCATTTGTGACATCTATGAGGAGAGAGATAGAGGAACATGGCATGTTCCCTGCACACCTTGGATTGTTGACGGCTGGACATGACAATCAATCACCGGCCTTAGAGTCATTTGCTTTTCTCATTTAGGATGGCAGCCCATTATGGTGCAGTTACCATTTCATTCATAGCTCCTTCTGGAACCCAATATCTCCTTATGTGTCATTGGTCCCCATGGCTGCCTGTCACTTCATGTTTGGCCCGCGAGTGCAGTGACAACAGCAGCACACTTGGAAGGAGGAGGGCCCCTCGTGCCTAGTTCATAAATTTTCTTTTCACAGATGGAGCTGCATAGTGTGAGCATGAATGCAGCAGCAGGGCTAAAGATGGAGAGCAGGAGCCAGGAGTGGGGCATGGAGCCTGCTGCTGGAAGCATGGAGGAGTACAAGAGTCTGCCAGCCCATGCCTCACTGGTCACCCACATGACAGCCGGAGCCGTGACTGAAATTTTGGAGCACTTGGTCATGTATCTCGTGGATTCTGTCAAGGTGAGCAAGGTGGGACTGGTGTACTAACTGCTACTGGTGGTGAGAGGTATGGGGTTGCTTCTTAGGCAGTGTTGACAGGTTGCAGACTGACTTGGCATAAGGGCACTATCCAGCAATACACAGCCACCTGTATGTGATGTACACTGCAGCTGGCAAAATGTGGAGATGCACTCATTGGGTTTACTGCCCACTGTGCCTGCCTCCCATCTTCAGTTTACTTCCATTTCCAATTCCATCTCTTTTCACTCCTAAGGTAGGGCAGAGGTGTCATTTAGAGTGTTGGGCTGAGACCCCTCTCTGTGGCTTCCTTGCAACCCATGTAATGTGCTTTGCAACCTCAAGAAACTCCTCAAACAAGTTTTCCCTAGCATTTATTTATATCCAGTGTGGTGCAGGACACTCATAACTCATGATTCTAAGACATTTTCCAACTCCAGTGAGCAAGGGGAAATGATGCTACAGCATTTGGAGTTACCAATAATACAAGCAAGCAACATTCAGCATTGACAAAAGCTTGTTTACCATAGACTGCAGAAACTACCACAAATCTGTCTGAACCTTTGAAAATGACATTCAAAGTTTCAGACACTGTTTTCATGACTCAGGCTGTGCCTGAAATCAGACTGTATTTATTTATTTTGTTTGATAATCAGATAGGTATATTGGTCCCAGGGAACATTTTTAGACACTGCCTGGGCCAGCACATTGCAACACAAAATATAAGACGAAGGTGGTAAGAGCAATCTCACTGTACAAATGCATAAGGTAGTAGGAGCATGCCTAACATTCCCAACTCAATATATGATTGGAGCAGTAAGCAGGATACAACTTTCAGCAGTGAGATTGAGAGGCATGTAAGACACTATAAAACTGTGGTATCAACACAGAAGTACACAATCAGTATACAACTGGAACAATGAGCAGGTTACAACTGCAGCAACAAGAACGAATAACAAAAATGCCTAATAATAACTGGGGTAACAACACAAAGAAGACCAAAACAGAGAGAGAAGTGCAACAAATTTGGCCTAAGCATTGGGTACAAGTAGAACTGCACCACCAAACATGTGTTTGGTGCCTACTGAAAGTCCTGCCTGATGTTTTTACACAAACCAATAAATTTTTGTTCAAACCAATACAGCTTTGAAGTCAACAGTGCATATTTACTGTACCCAATATATTGTTAACTAAACAAATATTTGTTGAAACTGACATATTTTATTAGAGATGCAGGGAATGTAAACCTCTTTGGAGAAGTTGCTGCAGAGTTGCAAAACTTCGACTTTGCAAAGCTTCGTAAAGTTCCAATTGGCATCACCGGCTTTGAATGTCTCCATTTTTGCAAAGTTTCCTGCGTGAAGTGACACTTTTTTTTCTGTGAAGTGGCACTTTTTCCTGTGAAGTAGTAACTTTGCAAATCAAAGTGGTAACTGCAAATCAAAGTGGTAACTTTGCAAATCGCAGTGGTAACTTTGCAAATTGAGGTGGTAACTTCCCCAGTGAAGTTTAGTCTATTTGCGAAAAAAGTGCCACTTCACCTGACAAAAATTTCTCAAAGTTGGCACTTGGAACTTTGTGAAGTTTGTAATCTTTGTGAAGTAAGCAATGAAACATGATGGAACATGTGGTTACGGTGTAAGTACCACATGCTCCTTCCCCAGGTTGGAGGCAGGAGGCGTTAGCCAAGTGCCTTCAACGGGGGGAAGGGGTGTGTGGTAATTACATGGTAACTGCACACCTTGAGGTGCAATATTGCACTTATAAAATGGTATGAAACTCAAACTAGTCAAAACATTGAGGTTTTTAAAATGTAATTCATTATGTTACCATCTGTTGCATTCATGTGGAGTTTAGGAGATGTAGTAAGCAGTCTCCATGGAGATTGTTACTCCTACTTGAAGACTGAGGGAAAACTTGATCATGAAGTAGGTGAATCAGCATGCCAAAGTCTACTGGTTCAAACAATGTGTGTTTTTCCAATTTTAGAGTTGCTACATTTACAAGCTGCTTTGTTCTATTAAGTTCAACAGCATATTGTGGCACTCTCAGCCGTTACTTTATACTCGTAACTGTAAAATTGAGTGTCACAATATCTCTATGAGATTTTATAGACCCGTGCAGCTACCGGTCAATTACCACACAGGTCTGGACAGCAACTGACCAACTGGGATGCTGGATTGTCCCTGCCCATTTTATAAGTCCTGGCAAACTGAAGTTTTTCTCAGCTTCACACATCTCTAATTTTTATAAACCAGTGTATTCTCCATTATAAAAAAGGTCTCAGAAATGTTCTGTTCTGATTGACTGTTGGCATTCAGACAGCCATACATTGCCCTCAGTTACACTTTCATGTACTACCTGATCATCATGGCACATTCATTTTTCCTGGCAGCATTCTATTCTCTAGCACTGCTGAATGGCTGGAATGATCCATTCTGATTTTAAACTGGCATTCCTAAACAGTTGGTGGATCAACTATTTTATTAAAAATCTCACTCTCAATGAGGAAAAGATTCAAAAAGCACACTTCTAACACATTTCTTTTGAAATCTGTTTTTTAATAGCAATAAAGCACTCCCAGGAGTTAGATTATCAATCAGTCACCCCCCTTGGTGCAGTTTAGCACTTTGATGCACCTTGTGCCACATTATGCCCCTAGGGGGTGATTGATAGACTGAAAACCTAACCCCTGTCATGCCTTACTGCTTAATTATTCCAGTAATTGTCTACTGGAACTAATACATATTTTTGAAACTCATAGTTTTACTCAAACCAATATCTGCCCACTCCACATAACAGATGTGAAGCTATAGTTCACTAGTGTATTTATACTAAAATCAATGCCATCTTGAATGCAAATGAATATATGTTCAATCAAGCCACTGTAACTAAATCTGAAACAATATATTTCTGTCTAAACCCGAAGTCCAACAAACCAGTACTGTACCTTTGTGTGTCATTATAGGATTTTTTTCCTGTAATGCACTTCATAAAAGTCATGTTCTGTAATTAGGGAAACCATAACCGGAAATGTAATCAAGTCTCCTGACAGCTTGTTGCTGTGCTTCATGAGAATGGAACAAATATAATGGTTGTTAAAGGGATAGCAGCTGACTCCAACAGCTGAAATTGTGGCTGATAAACTAAAATGATGGAGCTGACAGTGTTTCTCACACAGTGTAAAAATCATGTGGTTGAGTTTTTAAAAATAGAGTGAGCACCTTATCGTTGTGGTAACACTAAACAAGCATTTCTCAATGCTTAACATTCACTTGCCGTACCACAGCTATTGTAGAAGCCTGGGGGATTTCAGAGGAGTGAGTACTGGGGAGAGAGAGGGCAGCAGGTGGCAGGAGCCACCAATAAGTAAAGTTGCACCGTGGCTAATGTAGAATCCTGTGGGGGGGTCAGAAGAGCAAGGACTGGGTAGGGAGAGTGTAGTGAGCGGCAGGAGCCAACAATAAGTAAAGCTGCACCATGGCCAATGTAGAAGCCTGGGGGGGTCAGAGGAGCAAGGAGTGAGGGGAGAGAGAGTGTGGCAGGAGCTGCCAATAACTAAAGCTGCACCATGGCTAATGTTGAGCTTGGGGGGAGGGGGCTGTCGGAGGAGTTGGGACCAGGGAGAGAAAGTGTGGTAAGTGGCAGGAGCTGCATATGAAAAGCTGGTAGCCGTAAGTCCAGGCAGTGCATTAGTCTTAACTGTAATGTACATGCCTGGAGTTGAGACTACAGAAAGAAATGAAGTGCTCCCTCATTGGAGCAGTTCATTTCTTTCAACTACAGAACATGCCACATCAGCAAACAGAACTACTGTCATGACCAGAGTGTCTGGTCAGTGCTGTACACTGCCAAGCCCATTGCAGTTTCAGCTGTAATTGGCTTGGCAGTGACACACCTCAGAAATGCTGTTAGTAGCAAGACGTTCCTTGCGCAAGTGCAAGTGAATGGAAAAAGCACAATGCACAGTTGCATTGAACTAACGCTCTCTCTCTCTCTGTAGGTAAATAATGCCAGTAAGATATTATAATACTACTGGGCAAATTAAAAATGATTTCAAAACATGTAATAGGCTTTCCTTTAGACAAAGAATGGGGTTCCAGAATTGATGGGGTGATGGTAAGCATTCATTTCAAACATTTACCCAAATGTGTGACAGTGACTCTCAGTGTCTGACAAAAGGATGGAATGCATGACACCTTTAACAAGCATTTGTCAATGCCGAATGTTTGCTTGCTGGCATTGGCAGTGGTAGTGTAGAAGTTACAGAGCTGCGTAATAGTAATGGCAGTGAAGTATTGAACTGAAGCCAACCCCACCACCACCCTGCAGAGAGTGACAGGCATTGGGGTGTGCCTTTGAGTCGTCAGGCATAATGGCCACGCCATTTCAGTACACCCCACCCTGCAGACACTGACAAGTGTCACAGTGTTCCTTGGGGTCTTTGGTCCTTATGCACACCCCATTCCATTAGGAAATACAGTGAGATGGGTGTGATACAGGAGAATGGGGTGAACTTTGGGGCCGAAGAGTCCAAAGCATTCTCGATGCTTCTCACTGGCTGCAGGTGTGGAATGGTATGAGCATTACAGGCAAGAATCCCAAGTCACACCCCTGATGCCTGCTTGCCTTCTCAGGGGTTGGGCTATGGTTGAAACCCTAATACCTCAGGCATTCATTGGTATTTTCACTCCAAATGTTCAACATGGTTTTTTGTGACCCCACCCTCATGAACAGGGAAATATCAGTTTTAGCCAAAAGCTGCTTATGCACAGTGATTACGGCATTTAGCACCACAGGTGCAAAAACATCCAAACAGGATGTAAAATGACAGCTGTACTTGTTCATGGGGAGGTGTAAAATGGCAATGTTGCAAATCTGCAGTAAAAATATTAAAAATGGTGAAGTCACTGAATGACATAGAAACTGTGCAACGACAATCTGTAATATAATAGGTTGGGGATTTTTACAGCAGATTGTCAACTCAGGCATTTTGGTGCCTCCGATCATGAACAGTGTCACTGTGATTTTCTTTATCTGTCCCGAACAATGATTTCCCACAGCGACCATGCATCTTTTCATACAGTGGAAAACACACTTCAGCCATGTTAGAAAATGACAGCTGTACTGTAATAAGGCAGTGTGGAAAATGCCACTGGTGAAAATCTGGACTTAAAATATTACAAAGTCATGAACTTCACGGTGTGTGGAAACTGCACAATGCTCACTCATAGCAGATCATTTATGGACTTTTGTCACCAAATTTTCAACATAGCCATTTTAAGACCTCTGCTCATGAACAGTGTAACTGTGATTTTCTTAATCTGTCCCAAACATTGCTTTCAGCACACCAACAGCACCATTAGTGCGCCTACATGTGCGAAACACATTTTGGGAAGTGCATATGAAAAATGGCAGCTGTACTGTTCATAAGGAAGTGTACAAATGGCAATGTTGAAAATCTGGAGGAAAATATTAAATTTGCAAACTTATGAGCATGCATAGGAACTGCTGCAACGCATTTCATAAAACAGTCATTTTAGAATGTTTTCATAAATTTCAACATAGCCATTTTAAGACCTCCTGCTCATGAACAGTGTTACTGTGATTTTCTTAATGTGTCCCATATATTGATTTCTACATCGACTGCGCCATTGTGCACTACATGGATGGAAACACATTTTGGGCAAGATGTGAAAAATGACAGCTGTACTGCTCATAAGGAGGTGTGGTAAAATGGCAATGTTGAAAATCTGGAGTGAAAATATTGAAAATTCGTGAACTTACGAGCGTGCATAGGAACTGCACAACGCACGCTCATAAAACAGTCATTTTTGGAATTTTTTCACCAAATTTTCAACATAGCCATTTTAAGACCTCTGCTCATGAACAGTGTCACTGTGATTTTCTTAATTTGTCCCGTACATTGATTTAGCACACCGACTGTGCCATTGTGCGCTACATGGGTGGAAACATGTTTTGGGTGAGATGTGAAAAATGACAGCTATACTACTCATAAGAAGGTGTGGTAAAATGGCAATGTTGAAAATCTGGAATGAAAATTTTGAAAATTCATGAACTTACGAGCGTGCGTAGGAACTGCGCAACATACGCTCGTAAAACAATTGTTTTTTGGAATTTTTCCACCAAATTTTCAAAATAGGCTTCTTGAGAGCCCACCTTATGAACACTGGCAGTGTCATTTTGTTAATCCATCCCGAAAGGTGATTTCATGCAGTGACTGCGCAGTGACTGCGAAATCATCCTTCGGGCCTGAATAATGCCATGACAGTGACATCATTCATGAGAAGGGGTCCCAAAAACCCCATGTTGAAAATTTGGTGCAAAAATTCCAAAAAATGCCTGAGATATGCAACAAAGTTGAAAAACCCTATCTAGCCCATTATACAGCTTATCGACATTTCCTCAGTTCGCGGTCGGCTTTGAAGAGTGCAGACATGTTCCCGGTCCACTGAAGATCGTCGCGCCGAGGTCCAGAGGTAAGTATGGGGTGAGAGGGGGTGTGGGGAGGCAGGGTGCACAGTGGGTGGGTGTGGGTTGTGGGAAGGGGGCCAGGGAGACAACGTGGGACCGTTTTTTCTTTACAGGTGTTCTTTTTGTTTACAATGATGACACGGGACATTTGCCATGCTGGGGTGGGCTCCCAGCATGGCACAAGGATGGTTGGGGGCGCTGACAGGGATTGGGCACCCCATCGGCCAAGACGATTGCCATGCTGGGGTGGCCCCAGCATGGCACCCAGTACTGGGGGTGAGGACAGTGAAGCCGATGGGGATTGGGCACCCCCGCTGGCTATATCGGAGTTGCCACGCTGGGGTGGTCACTCAGCATGGCATTTGGAAGGCTGTGGGGGTGGGGAGCGCAGCACAGCCGACGGGGATTGGGCACCCCTTCGGCTACAGTGTGGCGGGTGGGGGGCATGCAATGCTCGCGTGGTGCGGTGTGTGTGTGTGTGGGGCTGCGATGAGCAGGCGCATATTCTATCACTGCTCACTGAAGCATAGCTCCCCCTTTGAACTGTATGCCACTGCATTTTGGAGCTTGTCATAGACAGCTCCAGCATGCATTGGCTTACAGGGGCCGCGCCTGACAACACACTGACTGAATTGGAAGAGGGGGTGATACACCTCCGAAATCTCGGATGATGGCACTATGTTTCTTGCACATGCGTGCAAACAAACATAAAGAATCATGGAAATAATGCTCTGGGAAACTGGAAAAGCAGGCTTTGGTGCTCATGGCATTTAGGGGTATCAGAAATTAATATAATTTAGCACTTTAGAGTCAAAATCAAAATTTAACATGAGGGGGTAAAATTAGTGACATCACTCACAATGTGTGAATGTTGAGGGCTGTGGCAGTGAGTGGTGATGAGGCTCGCAGGTGTAGGGTGTTACTTTGCCCAGGGGTTCAGATAATGTTATTTTTGTTGAATTTTGTTGGAGTCAGAATACATGGGTCTGAATTTGGAAGTCATTTCTGTTTTGTTTTTAAATGGAAAATCAGTATAATTTCTGGTCATGCATTTTGGAAGTCAGTATTCAGGATAAACCCTTTTTTGGGAGCTAATGCCAGATTTTACTGGAAACATAAATTTTCTTTTAGAAAAAAAAATCAACATGACTCCAGTGCCATACCTGATAAACTGAATGTCTTTTCATTTTCTTTTTTTCCCCTGTTTATGAATCAATTTCCCCTATTACCATATATTTATTTAGGAAGCTGTACTTTCTTTTTGGAAGACAAATACTTCTGAAATGGAGTTATCTGAAACTCTTGAGTGTCCATTTAGTAGTATGATTTAACCCTGTAGACCTTAAGTGCACCCGATCATGTGTTGCTACCATTTTCATTTATCACAAGTCCATGTTTTTTTTTTTATTTATTTTTTATTACAGGGCTTATCTGATTACCCTATCAGTATGTTAACATAGTAACATAGTTTGTTGCAGCCCCTTCTCCCCAACAGCAGATATTAAAGGGACTAGTCAGTCAGTCCTCCCCCCCCCAACTGATTTTGACCATTTAAAAAAGGGAGTGTTGATAGTGTCAAAAGCATTTGGAAAGTCACACCCAGCACTCGTTTAGTTTACTATGACATATTCTTTCCTGAACTTAACTCTCTTCAGTGTAGATTTGTAATACTGACACTACAGAGCCACAGATCACTACTCCAGAAAAACTTGGGGGTCTTTTTGCAGTCATTGTCTATGTTTCTATGTTTGTGTATTCTTTTGAGATGGTAATACTTCCTCTGGGTTGGTTCTGGGTTGGTTCTGCCCCAGGATAAGTGTTGCTTCCGGGTCAGTCCTGCGCCTAGGTCAGTACTTGGGAAGCAATCTGTCATAACCATCCTTAACACAAAACTATAAGGTCTGGCTTTGAGTTAATGGGATAGTTTGCAGTACATGTCCTGAATGGTTTCAATAGAAGTGTTTTGCCTATATTTTGGTGTTACTATAGCAATATGGTGGACCAACTTCTTTACATTTTTTAAAATTAGATCTAGCTGAGAAGTCATAAACACAGAATTAAAATATGTGTTTATGACACTATAAGCCCACCACCACCCTCACACACCTTAATTTAAATGGGTCAACACTGGCCAATGGTGATGGGTGAAAGGGTCAACACTGGTCAATAGAGAGGAGTAACAGTGTCCCTTTAAATGATAGGAAGCTTTTTTTGTAATGAAAAGCCCCCAAAGGTTGTTCAGTTATTGAAAATATATGTTGCCAACCATTTACACCCTCCCTAAACTGTAAATTATCCAAATCTGACATTGATTGTGTTTTCGTTTAATGATATTTCTGCAATGGACAGGAAAAATCTTGAAAGCTGATTGGTCAGCAGCATTCTATGCCCATACTTAAATTCCATCATAAAGGAACGGGTACAAATGAAAGCCCTACATAGAGCTTGTTTACATACAGCAGCATCCATGTGCCCTGTCAAAACCCTTCATCACAGAAACCACTCACCTTCTGATGGACCAGCTTCCTGAGGAGAATTTTGACTTTCTTGAGGGAAAATCTTTCGAAGGCTATCCAAGTCAACATTCACGAAGCCTAACTTACCATTACTGACTTGTTGCATTACAAAATGCTCACTTAGCATTAACAAAATAAAAAAAAGTTTTGTTTCGAATATTTATTTGTTACAATAAACTGACTGCTTGTAATGTGTTATTTATGAAGTATTTATTGTAACCAGTTAAAAGTTACTACAGTTACCTGATTAATGACTCCAGCATTGGACTATTTTATGTACTATTGCACTTCCACAGTTTAAAAACAGTAAAAAAAATGGTTATACCTGTGTTTGTATCTTTTTTTTTGTTTACTGGGGACAATGTACCAACTGGGGGTGGGGGGGAGTATTAGCAGTCACAAAACAGGAAAGAGACCTGGGGTTATCAATTCTAATGACCCGACGGTAGCAAAACAGTGTGACAAGACAATGGGAAAGGCTAGTGGAATGCTTAGATGCATAGGGAGGGGTATCACCAGTGGAAAGAGGGAGGTAATAATACCCCTGTATAGATCGCTGGTGAGATCACACCTGGAGTACTGTGTACAGTTCTGGAGACCACATCTCCAAAGGGACATAGGTAAGGGGGATGCAATGCAAAGGAGGGCAACTGAAATGGTGCAGGGTCTGCATCAGAAGCCCTACAAAGAAAGGCTTAAGGATTTAAATATGTACTCCCCAGAAGACAGGAGGGAATGGCAGAATATGATAGAGATATTTAAGTACCTCACAGGCATAAACAAGGTACAGGAAGGGAACATTTTCCAAAGGATAAGATGCTCAAGGACAAGGGGGGGCTGAGAGAAAACATGAGGAAGTACTTCTTCACAGAGAAGGTGGTGGGTATTTGGAACAGCCTCCCAGAGGAAGTGGTGGGGGCTAGAATGGTCACAGGATTTAAGAATGCACAGGACAGACACAAGGGAATCTCAGAAGGAAAGGGAGGAGGTGTAAGCTGCAGTCCAAGAACTGTCTCAGATAGCACTATAGGTAGCAAATATAGGGCAGACTAGGTGGGCAAAGTTGTCCTTATTTACCAGCAACTTCTATTTTTATGACTCTGGGTCCCTCAAGACCCTATGAAACTATTTTCTATCTTAGCACTTACCCGGGACATCCCGTATGTTCCCAGTTAATGTAACCAACAACATAAACTTAAGCCAGGAATGGTTAGCCCTGTATTAATACACTGTTACTGTATGTACATTTTTTCTCTTGAATTTTACTTTGTACTCTTACTTTATTTGTACCTTTACTTTTATCTGACATGGAGCCTTTGCAAAAGAGTCTATGACTCAAAGCATTGTAATTCTGATTCTAGTCAAATAAATAAAATAAATAAATAATATACTCCAGGGCATGCTTTATCATAGGATATTGGCACTTATTGGGTATGTAAGGCACTTGGCTTTGCCTCCTGTCTCACAATGCACCCCAAGTGTGCTGCTATCCTATGATAAAGAACACCCTGTTGTGTACTATTTAATTATGAAACGTATTCAAAAATACATGAACCTGATTGGCCAAGGACCTTGGAACCCCATGTAGATATCCCAGTACAATAGCTCAAGAAGAGGTTCCAAGTTCTCTGAGACCTCTTTAACCCTATTCAACCCAGAGGTGTAACCAGGAATTTTAAAGTTGTACTCAAGAGTTGACAAACTTCTGCCCCCCCCCCATAAACACAAACCAAAAGATGTGCTGCCCCCCCCACTCAAACACTGCCCCACCCCCACTTCAGTCAACTATATGTGGTAAGTCAATGATCTTAGTAGATGCAAAACATTTTATTTTATCTAACACACACACTACCAATCAGACAGATGTTGGCTAGCTTTTAGTTATAGTGTTTAGGATACATTGTGATGAGCCTCTGTACCACATCAAGGTAGCCAGTCTTTCAGAAGTCCATTCAAATCAGCACTTATGTATACATATTCAATCGAGTCACTCATACAATCATGGCCTCTAAGTCTAGCACCTATACATCTTCCAAAGATCATTTACAAATTCACATTAAAGCACCCAAGTTGGGGAGGTTTTGTTTGTGTTTATTGCCCTGACCTGAGGTTCATGTTGCCCCTGTATTTTCCAGATTTTTACTGTACTCAGTAGAGTACACTGAGAATGCTTGCCGACACCCATGGTTCAACCTTTGGCACATCATTTCCTGGTACTTCTGACTGCTGTTTGCTTGTCTTTTGAAGCTTTTAAAAAATATTATCACACATACGGTCTTTTTCATTCACCACACCATGTATTGTGGGGAGGTAAGGAGACAAATAAATGCCGATCTTGCCATGCTAAACATATTCATTTCTGCCTGGTAGACTCACTAACCCTGTGTGGCCTGGCTCTCACCTGACATGCTAAGCACTTCCAGAGCTGTTCAAACTGCCCACTCTCACCTCTGACTAAACTGGTAACCCCACTCCTGAAGCAGACTTCAGAATTAAAAGCTGTTCCCAAAAAAGGGCTAAGAGCACCTGGCAATCTGACCCAAAAAAAAAAAAAAAAAACACCCCACTGTTAAGGTACTCGGGCTGCCGTCCTTATACTCTCCCTTATTTATAAACCATACAATCTTGGCGCCATCTACTGCCCAATCTATAAACTACAACTGCTATAAGGGATTGTTTTCTAGTCATTCTTTTATCTTTCTTTTTTTTAAAGTCTAATTATAAAACCTTTTAAAAATAATCTTATTTATTCACAATAAGGACACATTTCATAATCGCAATAAGGCATTCCATGGTATGCCTTATGCTAGGATAACGGCACTTCTTGGGTGATGGAAGCACTCGATTTTGCCTTGCATTTCTTTTTTGTTTTCTTTTCTTTATTGAACATTGTATAGTATCAACAGACCAAGAATAACAACACATTTACAAATGAAAAAGAAAACTAGGTAATCCTAAAGGACTGCTCACCTAATCAACCCCCCCACACACACACATACACATACACCTACACGCACAACATTCTGACATTCCTTCTTAATTTATTAGGGAGTAATACATCAAGAGGTTTAAGGATATCGATAAGAATCAAAATGCTATGTTACTGTGAATGTGACTCTATCTAGAAAAAAAGGCTACCATACAAATAATAAATTGAATAAGCAAAAATTTGTTAAAAAATCCGAATGTATCTGACTTATAAGCATACAGTTAAGGAGGGAGATTCTTAGGGGTCTGCGATTAAAAACACAACAGTGACCTTTATTGGGCCATAGGATGTACAACTGATCCAAAAGTTTCAACCCACCCGAGGTGTGCTGTCACCCCAGCAGAAGGCACACGCTGTTATGACTTGTTGCTTAAAATATGAATGGGTCAGGAAGCGCGTTAAATGTGTACCTGGAGTACTGCTTTTGTTACAGTGTGGGCCTGTAGTACTGGATTTGGTCCGTCAGTCTGACTGTCCCTTTTCTCAGTTTATATTGCTACATACAATCTGCGATGGAATGAAGGGGAATATTTGTTGCTTTATATGTATTGACCTTTAGTAGTTCACAAGACAAACGAGTTCACCGTAGCACAGTCATTAAACCACCTCAAGAGGCAGAGTTGTTTTCAAAACCAGTGAGTTTCCCGGGTATTTTTCCTTCAGAGTATACTCGAGAGTTTCTGGTCAGGCTCTGGACTGCATTACATACCAATTACTGTATAACAACAGAAAAAAATGCTAGTTGTACCAGTGTCTAAAAAATGTTGATAGGTGTAAGATCAGTTTCTTAACATTTATGGTTTGTGTGTGCGTGTGTGTGTGTGTGTGTGTGTGTGTTGGGGGGGGGGGGGGAGGTTAAAGGAATTTGACAGGCTGAATGGGGGGTGCTATTTTTTAACCGGGACTTAATTCTGACCCAACAGACTTTTCAGTGCCCAGTCCCTGAGCGCTTCTAGCATTGTAACCTCTGGCTTATGTGTAATCAGCAAACAGTACCGGAACCCTAGATTCACCTTCAGCTGATCCTTGTACTGTATTTGCAAAACAAATACAGTACAAGGAGTGTTTGCTGACGTTGCATGAAAGAAAAAAACACACAAATCGACTACATAATTTGTAAAAATTAAACTCAATAAACTTTAACATACTCTTACTCGCCAGCTTTGAGTCAACAACTCTTTGCTCAGGGGCTGTCTATTAAAAAAATCAATCATGGGACAGACTGTCTATGACTAGTTATGTTTACTGCATAGAAATCTGTTCTGGACTGGCCCTCTATCCATTCCAGGTTTGCAGTTTGGCGAGATTACTGTGGAGAGACAGAGAGCGACAGCGAGAGAGAGGTGGTCTGGTTTTCTACTTGTCTCTTTGCAGAAGGAAGGGTTATGTCCACAAAGCCACTCATCTCTGGTACAAGACGCCTCTTTAAGAGACTGGGATTTAATTAGAGCTCGTGTGCTGCTGCCTGTTTTCTAGTTAGCAGGTTTGTGTGTGGAAGAGACAGCTGCTGTGAGCTTGCGTTGATCTCTTATCTTTCTCTCCCATTCTCACCCTCCTCTCCATCACAAGTGGTGTCGATTTTGGACTCCTCACTCCAGTGCCACATTCTGCAGGGTTTTATTAATACGTCTCAAAACGATGGACAACTCGGCCCCTGATCTGTGCAGCGCCCCGGATCCCACAGTGGTGGACCCCACCAGCAACGGGCAGTACCCACTGACGAACCCAGACCCGCAGCCCCGGAACTCGGCAGTGGCGGGACCCACCCTCAGCACCATGGACAGGGACAACCAGCTGAAGATCAGCGAAAGCGCGCAGTTCAGCGACGTGGTGGAAACTGGAGGTAAGCTGCTCGACACTTTTGCTATTGTCATGTGTGTTACCTTTTATTTGTTCTCACACCAGCTAATCAGAGAGCAAGAGTAGGAAGCCTCCCCAAACAGTCTATTTCTGGTGGCAAGGGAGTCAATGCATTGGAATGTTCAGTTTGCCTACTTGCCTAATAATGGAAAATTTTAATTATTTAGGGAACAGCGGAATGTATAATGCATGGCTTTCAGGGAAAGGTACTAAAAACTATTTTTTTTATCTGAGAAAAGTTATATCCAAACTCGAGGGGTTAGCGAAAAAATAGGCAGGGCAGGCAGGTGAAATTTTCTTTAATCTGTTTGCCTAATGTGTGTCCGTCTGTCTATATTAGCATGAAATTGCAGTGTGCTGTTAGCAAAGGCTATTCGGACATTTGAAGACATTTTAACACTTTAGGTACAGTACTTATGGAATGCGTGCGCTACAAACAGGATTTAATAGTTTACAAAAAGCAATTAAAATGTCAAGGATGCGATATTTTTGGCCACTAAGGTTAACGGTCACCTGCCCTCGGTTCCCTAAAAACCGTGAACAGTTGGAATCCTCTTTTTAAGTAGCTGCTTGAAAGAAAGGTATAACACAACAAAGTGCAAATCTTTTTAAATGAAATACTCCAAGTGTTTGTAATGTTTGAATGTTTGAACAGTGAAAGGACTATAATGAACAGAAGTTGGCTTTGTTAAGTGTTATAAGGATCCCGCAGTAATGCTATCATGTTATATAAGTAATCATACCTCTCAACCTTTCTTCACCAAAATGTGTGACACGATGTGTGACAAATGAGCAAAATGTGTGACAGATCATCTAACATGGCACTGCAAACTCAGAACACTGTAGCTATCAGTGCACTAATGCTCATAATGTTTTTTTGATAACTGAGCATAATAGATTATTATGAATTTCTGCTTTAAAGCCTCAGTGGGGAATGTGGAACATCACCTTCCCTATGATGGACAAAGGGTTTCTGAGAGGTAAAATGAGTGACGTACCTCATAATGTGTGACAGTTGAGAGGTATGTAAGTAATATCTAGTTGTGTGTACACATATTTTAAAAAGATGCATGCAGTGTGAATAAAATGGTACAGAATAGCAGGCCTATTAAATAGCAGGCCTGTTATTAAAGAGAGCTGTTTGTTTTGCAAAATAATCATGTGGCAAGGGAAGCAGAGTTTTAATAGGTTTTAATTGCTAGATATTAACTAAATTGGAACACTCATTTCCAGTGTATAACATATTTAAAATACACTGTAGAGAACTGTAAGACAGTGCACTTTGTAGAACACACTATTTTGGCATGAAAGAGTATTCTACACAGCAAGGAATTAAGCAGGCAAAGTGACCATTAAGGACAATCTTCCATCTTTGGGTTATTCAATAGATATTATGAAATAGGTAGAAAAAATGCTGGCTCGTGGTTGGCCAAGAGGTACTTTCAGCCAGGCTGTTATTCCAGCTCAACATCCCAGCAAAAAGTATGTCATCAAAAATATGTTTAAAAAATATGTACAGTTTACCAAACAGGACCCCTTTCATAAGCACAATAATGTACTCCAGCGTGTACACTGTGGTGGGCTAACGACCTTTCTCGAGTGGTGGAAGCAGTCAGTTCAGCTTGTGCTTAAACTCACCCAAGGCAGGCTGTTATCCCGCCATGAGGCACCCCTATAATATCTTATTGCGTAATTATACTGAAAAAAAGCTTGCCTAGCCAATCAGAATGCAGTTACACTCTGTTATTCTGCAATAACTGGACAATACACTGAATAATGGGACAGTGGCTCTGAATTCTGATTGACTGCTGCACATATGTTTAGCTAATCAGAGAGCAAGCCCAGTCTGCCCTCACACTTCAACGTGCAGCATCCAGTTAGAAATATCTAAATGTTTTTCATTATAATAGTGATAATACCAATAGTGGTCTGGGTTTCTTTGGTAATAACCGGACATGGGGAGTTATTACACACCTCAGCCTTTGGACTCAGTGTTTATCACCTCTTTGGTCTGGTTATTACCTCCTATACACTGACCACTATGCTGTAATCACTATAATAACTACTGTAAATGGGATTTAACACATTGCAGCTGAATGAAATGCCTCTTATGGCTTGATGCAACAGGCACCCTCTACATGTGATAAAAGCTATATATCTATATATGTGTGTGTATATATATATATATATATATATATATATATATATAGGATAAAGTATGGGTTTCGGTGTGTAATGAATTTACACACACCCGAGGTTTGATGCTACATAAACCGGAGGCGAAGCTCGGGTTCATGCATAGCATCAAACCCCGAGAATGTGTAATAAGTTTACACACCGATACACCTATATTTTATTTTATATAATTGTTACTTCTCTTTTTCACCTCAGCAATTATATAAAATTAAAAAGACTGCTATGTCAGTGCAGTCAGATTACGTCAGCGCGCGAGGTCCGTTTTCACTTTATTTTAAATATTGTTATGGGGATCCATCCAGTAGTCATGTGGAACATCTGAAATAGTTTAAAAAAAATTACTTACTGCTGAGTGTCTGTGGCAGTCTCAGTCCATGGTGTGTTTGTGGTAGGGTTTCCTGTTTGGGAAGGACACAGCGAGCAAGATGTTCGAGCATGCACAGTTGGTGAAAACGGTGCGCATGTTTGACCTTATAAATGCTCCTTTATAATGGCAAATTACACCACAGTTTCCCAATGGGGAAAAGGGAAACCCATTTATATATCTATATATATATATATATATATATATATATGTATACAGTATATATAAAAATACATATATATATATATATATATTGCAAAAAACTGCATTAATGCTCTAGTTAGGGTCAAAGCCACAAAAGTAAGAAAATGTGGCATTATGGTTTTCAAAGCTAATACCCCACACCCACACTGCACACATCAACAGGAGTTGAGTGTGTGTGTGTGTGTGTGTGCCTTGGGGTCATTGGCTCTAATGCTCACCCCATTCCATCAGTAAATGAGCTGAGTTGGGTACAGCATATGAGAATGGGATGAGCGTTAGGATCGATGACTCCAAGGCACACCCTCCAACACCTGGTGGTGTGTGCAGGGTGGGTGTGGGGTATTAGCTTTGAAAACCCTAATGCCACATTTGCCTACATTTGTGGCTTTGACAAAACTAGCATATTAATGCAGTTTTTTGTAATTTATTTCCTTACTTTTTGAGATAGTACAATAGTATCTTTATTTTACTGTGGGAGCGAAGGGCCTATTCGACCCTGTGCTCCCATCTGTCTGTAGATGTATATATATATATATATAGCTGTGGAAGCACATAATGGCCCTCCAGGCCCTGCACTTACATTTATAAGACAACAATGATCAAATTGTCAGAATAGCCTTCTTTTTACCCCATGTCATGTACATGTTAAAGAAAATGTACAAATCCCTGCCAACACGTAATTCTGTGCAATTGCAATGCCATTCTGCACCACATGTGTGAAAACACATTTTGGGCAGTATTTGAAATATGACAGGTATGGCATACATGAGGTGAGGTAAAAAGAAGGCAATGTTGAAAATCTGGGGTAAAAATAGTTAACATTTCCAAAGTTATGAGCGGGCAAAGCAAAATTGCAATGAAATATCAAGCTCTGTTTCACATTTTGACACCAAATTTTGAACAGTCTTCTTATGACCCCACTTCATAAACCCATAGGTGGAAATGTTGACATTCATGCCAAAATACCATTCTGTGCCATTCTGTGCCACAGGTGCGAAAACATGTTTCAGGATGGATGTGTGAAAAATGACAGCTGTACTGTTCATGAGGTGATGTGAAAACATGACTATGTTCATAATTTGGAGTCAAAATATTAAAATCTACCAAAGTTACATGCATGTGTAGAAAACATTCAATGACCATGCATAACTTGGTCAGTTTTATGAATTTTTGCACCAAATTTTCAACATGGGCTTTTGGGACCACACCTCATGAGCACTGGCACTGTCATTTCATTAATCGGTCCTGAAAGGTGTTTCATGAAGTGACCACAAAATCACCGTTTGGCCCAATTAATGAAATGACAGTCACAGTGTTCATGAGGTGGGGTTCCAAAAAACCCACGTGGAAAATTTGGTGTATAAATTCCAGAAAATGGCTGAAATATCAACATAAGTTTAAAACACCATTGACAGCCATCATAAAGCACTTACCTTGATTCTTCAGTTCACGGTTCAGCTTTGAAGAGTGCAGACATGTCCTGGTCCACAGAAGATGACACCCGATGACCTTCATTAGTAAGTATAGGGCAAGGGGGGGGTGGTGGGTGCTTAGTAGGAGGGTCGGGATGGGGGAGGAGCGGGAGATGACAAGGGACCTTTTCTTTTTTTACAGGGAACAAAGACATTGGGGGACCGTTTTATTTTTTTACAGGTACTGTTCAGCAAGCAATGGGACACTGGGGGTGGGCTCCCCAGTGTCCATCAATACTGTTGGTGTGGTAGGACATAACTGGGGACACTGGGAGTGGGCTCCCCAGTGTCCCACACTGACGGGGGGGCTAGTGCCGACATGGGGATTGGGCACCTCACTGTCAGCAAAGTGTAAGGGAAGGGAAAGAGTGAAATTGTTTAACCAGGAGGGACTTAATTTGGGACACTGGGATTGGGCTCCCCAGTGTCCCACACTGCTGGGGGGGAGAACATACTGGGGATACTAGAAGTGGGCTTCCCAGTGTCCCACATTGGCAGGGGGGTGTTATCCTGCCAACACAGGGATTGGCCACCTGATGTTGGCAGAGTTTTAAATATTTAATATTAATACTCCTTGTCCCCCTTCCCCTTAGAAACAGTAAAATGGGAAAAACAGGCTTTCATTAGGTAAACACCAAAAGGTATGTACTTAAATGTGGGCAGAGGAATCGGATTCTGGGGTCTATTTGCCCCCCCCCCAATGAGCAGGGGCTATTTTAGGGATTACTGCTGCAAATCCAGCCCCCATACTGTTGTGCACAACACTGGGTTATTTCAAAATACTGCCACAATTTGGGGCAGACTCTACCAGCTGAAAAAAAAGGACATATTTAGAGACATGATACAGAAAAACTAATGCCAGAATCATGTTCCTCAGGCCCCAATTGGGCAAACACAACTGTTGGTGTTTATCTATGGGGCAGTATTTTTTTAAATATTTAACTTTTTTCTGCCTTGCTAACTGGAAAAAAGATGGCAGAATCTGGACTGAACAGTAAATACCATTTACTGTTCGAACAGTAAAGTTCAAACAGTAAATGGCTATTTACTGTTTGAACAGTAAAGTTTGAACAGTAAATGGCTATTTACTGTTCAAACAGTAAAATTCGAACAGTAAATGGTATTTGCCATTTGAATTGTAAATACTATTTGCTGCTAGAACAGCAAAGTTCGAACAGTAAATGGCCATTTACCATTTGAACAGTACGGTTTGAACAATAAATGTTATTTACCGTTCGAACAGCCTGTCTTGCATCTATCACAAAAATTGTTATAGTTCAAAAATGGTAATATATTTTTTTCATCAAACCATCCAAAGACACAACCTTGGCACTCATCCCATCATCCCTAAAGGTTTCAGATTAAAATGTCATTCTGTGTGTGCTGTAGATGAGGGCAAAGAATCCCATGCTATCCTATGGGGAAATAAAAAAACATCAATTTTTGTCTTTTTGACCACTTTATATCTCAAAAACTATACAAGTTACCATCATGAAACTTTAAATATATTGCGACACTGACAAAATGACAGCACATATGAATTTTTGGGCAATTTCATTGAAAAATGTCATAGTTATTAAGGTGGAATAATTGAGACTTAACATTGAAGTGCTGTATCAGCCATAACTATAGGGACACTATCAAGCCCCTATATATATATATATATATATATACAGTATATGTGTGTGTGTATATATTATAGGGAGCGGTAGTGCTCCTATAGTTAGGGTTGAGTAGGCACTTTAATGTTAAACCTCAAATTTTGTGCATTAATAACTTTGCAACCGTTCAACAGATTCACACAGAATTTGGAATGTGTGGTCTGGTATGGTAGATCTCTTGATTTACCAAGTTATGTTTTGGTCGGACATATGGTTTCTGCGCAGCAAAACACCAAAAAATGCACTTTTCACCAGTTTTGACATGTTTTCTGCCCATGGCGCTGCAACCACGCTGTGTGGTCTTTTGGTCTGTCATATGGAACTAGAAAGAGTTTGGGTCAAGGAATAATCCAGCATTAGTTTGGTAAAAAAATATTAATCCGTTCAAAAGTTATTACATTTTTTAATTTTTGAGTTCTGAGCATGCTCAGTTCACTCAAAAATTTATATGCATATTTTGCAACATAAGAATTGTCTCACAGTCAAGGATTTTGCTACCTCATGAAAGAAAATCCTAGTCCATCAGAAGAATTCCTTGTACATGAGCCGCCATCTTGTTTTCAGTTTTTCAGCCAAGCAAAATGTCGTAGCTTTGCCTATGGGTGACTTTTGGGCCAAATGAGGCATGGGCACAGAACATTTTAAAACATAATAATAATAAATAAATAAAAATAACCAGAAATATGTCTCTGTGGTGCTACAGTCCATCTGTGAGAAACCAGAAAGTGCCACTGTCACATTACTGTACATAAAAATCAGAATGCAGAGCCTCTGTCCCATATAATTCAATCTACTGTCTGGTTATCACAGAATAACAGGACAGTAACTCTGCATTCTGATTAGCTATGAGGTATATTTTCCAGTGTAATTAAGTAAATAAAGAATAATGCACAGGCAACTGTGTGCTATGGATTTCTTTACATACCCAATATGTGTGATGACCCATAAACTTCAAGAGTGAAGCTCGAGAGGTTGATGAGGTCATCACATACAGAGGGTATGTAAAAAAAAACCTCCATAGGCACTAGTGGTATATGTTATTTTTTATAATTACTGGTGCAGGGAGTTTACAGTTTAAATTTCATCTCATGTTTAAAATTCAGTGAGTTGTATTTTTTTTTTACAAAAAAGGAATTTCACTGGTGTGCGATCAACAGGGGGTGCTCATGACAAAGCTGCTGCAACACTGAGGTGGGTTTGTTTTGTTGATGACTTAGGCACTGTAGTGAGAACTAAAAATATTCATTCACTTTGATGAGCTGAGTTGAGAAAACTACAAGTTTTGAGTCCTACTCTGAACACTGTGGCTGGAGCAGTGAAAGGTTTGTCAGTGCTCAGCCAAGCTTTGTTTTTCAAACAGTGAGTTGTGAGTTGCGATGTGAAGGTACTGAGTAAGAGAGGCAAGGGAAACAGGCACATGAGGTGTTCCTGCTCAGACGCTCAAAGGAGGCTCAGTGAAAAAGTTGTTAGAAAACATCATAGTAAGTGGGTATGACATCATACCTGGTTATTAAGGTGTTTGAAGGTACTTCATAAACCGTGTATTAAAGGGGGTCACCACTAATTATTATTACATAACAGGGTATATTATGTCATGGGATTTCATCAGACTTTGGTGCATTACATATCGGGAGGCCAAGTGTCTCATGCACCAGAGAAGTGATTATACCCCATGATATAATACACTCTGTAGGGTATTATTGCTGTTATGAAATAAATCTAAATTTATATGAATAAAAATGAAAAAAAAAAAAACAGCTTCATAAAATACTTTACTAATGATTTGTTAATGTGTAATTTGTATATCTGTACATTTAAAGGTGACCAGCAATTTTAAATCCAAAAACTAGTAAAAAAGAATATCAAGTAAGTCTATCAGTATTTTTTAACAAATAATGCAGATGGTAGTAGTTTTTCAGTTTATGTCTTTGGCCCGTATTAAAAAAAGTTCTTACTGAGTGGGTAGTTACCAGTAGGTGGTGCTGGTGATTGTGGCTGGTGACTGATACTGTAGCTGGCTGTCATAAACTGTGGTCTCCTCTATAGTCTGTGTGGGGCTCTGGCTCAATCTTTTTTTTTTTTAACACTTTAGGTAGATGGTGGCTTGACTGTGTTGCATCATTAACCAGCACATTCAGTAGCGGTGATAGAGTTTTTTTTTTGTTGTTGCTTTTTTTTCAGAAGCACTTACAGTGGTTACTGCTGATATTTTTGGCCAGACTGGGGTATTTTTATAATGTTGCAGTTGGAAGTGGTTGCTAAGTCAGTGACTACTATGGCATTTTTGGAGATTTTGTCAAGAGCCATGGTTGGTGGATGTTCTGCAGGTATTTGGTCAGTGAGATGAAACTGATCTAACGGGCTTGTTATTAAGCCTGAAACTGAAGTGGTTGATGATGGTTGCACTGGCCTGATTGGGGCAGGAATGCTGCAGCTGGCACTAGTTGTAGTAGCCTAATCAACGTATTGTATCTTGTTATGGACCTGCCAGAGTATAGCAGTGGCAGAACCAGGGTATTTTTTAAGTGCCAGTAAGGGTATAAGAAGAGGATGTGCTGGAACAGGCAACTTGAATGTTGAAATCATGGAGGTGGATGACTGGTGAATGAGCAGAGGGTGGTGGATTCATGGAGCAGCCTCTTGGCAGAGGTTGCAGGGGCAAAAGCAGCAGGGGAATTCAAAAATGCATGGGACAGACATAAAAGAACTTAAGCGATAGTAAAGAGAGGGTAAGACATGGATCATTTAGGATCTGCAGTATATGAAACAGGTAAGGAAAATGGGCAGACTAAGTGGGCCAAGTGGTCCTTATCTGCTGTAAAATTCTATGTTTCTATGTAGTGGGTGGAGGTTTTTTGAAGCTGTGTTTTTTTTATTAGATTTAATCATAGCTCAAAGAACCTCTCAATCAGCTTCCTTCATTCTTTCCATCGATTTGGTAATACATTTTATTAAATGCTTACACAATAATTTACACAATGCTCATCAGTGTACATAAGACATAGTTGTATCTGTTGACCTTTCATCCCCCATAAAAGTGTATCTTTCAGATTTCTATTTCCTAAGCCTTTCAGTCTTTACCATGCAGTGCAATCACAGTTAAACCTGGACCCACACTGAGAATACAGAACTGGGGAAGTTACACTAGGAGTATCCTCACTTTAGAACAGGAACATATAGCATATTTACTAGGTTTACTAGGTTTGTGTAGACATAAGAATGCATGGTCTCATCTGGAATGTCTCCCACAGCTGTGTGGGCAGATTAATTAGTGCCTGTTTGTCAGTTTAGATATTTGTCTAACTGATGTTTAAAACTTACAAATTCACTGAATTCTATGACTTTCCATCGAAGTTTATTCCAGGCCTTACTTGCCTTTATAGTAAAGCAATAGTCCCTTTTTTGATAGTAGCCTTTGGGAACATAAGCTGTCAGCATTGGCTCCTTATTTTTGCTTTCCTTTCTGCTAGCTGAATTCCACACTAAGCCATTAAGTCTGGGCTATGTAACATCTTAAAAAGGAACAATAAGTCTCCCCTAGATCTTCTGTTTTCAAGACTAACCAATCCAGTTTTCAGTAATCTACGATGGTAACGTAGATGACTAATGTTTGGTTATCATCTTTGTGGCTCTATGTTGAACCTGTTCTAACAAATTTATATCTTGTTTAAGATACAGGTTCCAGAATGGGAAGCAGAAATCTAACTGGGGCCTAATATAAGTACGATATAATGGGATTATGAACTGTTCTGATTTATTCACAATGGATCATTTAATATTGTTAAGTAACATATTTGCAGTTTGAGTGATCTTTTTACAGTGGTCTGAGGCTGACAAAGTGTTGCTAATGGTTACCCCAAGATCTCTTTTCTTTGATGATTTTTTATGGGTATATTATTTAGTTGATAAGAGCATTTTGGATTATTTCTTCCTAAGTGAATTACTACACATGTATGTATGTTAAGCACCATTTTGTTATCAAGTGTCCATTGTTCAACACTTTTAAGATCTTTTGATAAAGATAAATATTTTTCAAAAGTATCTACTTTGTCACAAACCCACTCCTGAGGGTCAGATCCACTGAACTCACAGCACCCACCCCTAAGTGCAATCCATGATGGGGGGGGGCAGGGATACCCTCCTCGAGTCCTTTTAGAATGCTTGCTGAGGTCATGACTGAATACCCGACATGAGGACCCAGAGCATTCCTCTAAACTCTGGATAAGGGCACAATACCAGTCTTGAGTCTTGTAGCCAAATATGAACCCTCCTTGGTTGTTACATAAATGAGGAAGATGCAGGCATCACACTCTCTTCAAGGTAGCAGTGTGTTCCTGATTTCATCTTTTCCAGCAGGATAGGCAACAAACTGGTTCAAAGTCCATGCAGACTCTTCCTGAGACTTTGATATTCTCCCTCTCTCTACCTAGATATCCCTTACAGACCCTTGCTCGATTGGTTGCTTATGGAGGCACCCCTTAGCAATAACAGTTTGTCACAGATTAGTAATAACTGTCCCATAATTCACACACAACTTAAAAATCTCACTCAGGCAGGTTTCTTAAAAAACAAATGTTTTTACTAAAATACTTAAATAATAATCATACAGTTACAACTAAAAGATGCACTAATTTGGTCACAAAATAACAGAAATAAAAGTGGAAAAATATACATGAAAAATGCACTATAACTGTTATCTAATATCTACCTTATGTCTGTAGTAAATTGAAGTCCAAAGAAAGTAAATGAAAGATTCAGTTTCCTTTGTACTGGCAGTCTTGCTTCTTGTATTGTCAGGAGAAGAGTGTCCCATGTAGATGCTCAGTAAAAATGAGAGAGTTTGCTCTGTGTCAGCTCCTTAAATAGCTGGAGGAAGCTTGAAGAAAAAGAACTGTCTAATCCCAAAGGGGCCTTCTCTTTTAGACCAGTAGATGCCACTCTTGCATTTCCCAAAAATTGTCTTATTAAGGTTCTGACATCACAAGTTTCTGGCACATATAATAATTATGAACATGATTTCAGAGTTAAAACTTTGATGTCTCTGTATAGAAATATAGGAGTTGATGGCAGAAGGAGACTGCTAGGTCCAGCTAGTCTGCCCATTTGTTTTGGACCAATTTTGACACTGTAGTTGCCCTTTGTAGTCAGGGCTCTCTTGTGTCTATCCCATGCATTTTTGAAACAACCCACAGTGTTGACCCCCACAACCTCTTGGGGCAGGTTGTTCCAGGCGTTCACCCCTCTTTCTATGAAGAAAAACTTCTTGGTGTTGGTAAAGAACCTCCCTCCTTGCAGCCTAAGGTCATGTCGCCTGGTACTGGATGAAGTGAAAAAGTTCCTGTGTCTGTACTTTGTTGATGCCTTTTATGTACTTGAATGTTTCAATCATGTCCCCTCTCTCTCTTCTCTGCTCCAGGGAGTACATGTTCTGTTCCCTAAGTATTTCCTCATAGGACATGTACTGCAGACCCTGAATCATTTTTGTTGCCTTTCTCCGTACTGTTTCCACATGGTCAATGTCCTTCCTGAGATGAGGCCTCCAGAATTGGACTCTGTATTCCTGGTGAGACATGACCAGTGATCTATACAGTGGTAGTACCACCTCTCTCCTCCTGTTCATGATTCCCCTTCCAATGCAGCCCTACATTCTGTTGGCTTTCAGTGTTGCCTTCTTACACTGCATGCTAACCTTCAAGTTGTCTGAGATTATGATTCTCAGATCTCATTCCTGGTTTGATGCCTCCAGTCTTTTGCCCCATAAGCTAATTCACAGTGTCCTGTCAAGAATGGCTATTTCCCCAAATCCTGTTTAACACATCCTGGGATCAGAAGTGCATGGTTTATGGCAGGTAAATGGATTTTGGCATATCTCTGTTAAGGGATCTGGAAATGCAACCTTAGCTTCCTGGAAAGCAGCTGCCCCTCAGGTCAGAGGAAGGTCAAACATTTTTAAAAGGAATCCGGTCTCTCTTTCTACGTTATGTTTTGCATTAATACTGGCATTTTTGTGGCATGTACATATATCCAAAATCACATGAAAAAATATATATAACGGAATTATATCTGCAAATAATGACTGGCAGTTGGCTAGTTGACCACACACTTCACCTCCTATCTTAGTGTCATTGGCAAATTTAATAAGAATATTATTTATGTTATGGTTTATGTCATTTATAAACAAATTAAATAGGGTAGAGACCAGAACCAACCCCTGGGGCACCCTACTGATGACAATCTCAGTAGTGGAAAGTTGACCACTAATTATGACATTTAGGATTCTATTGAATAGCCAATTTTGTATCCATCTAATTAAAGTGAAACTCAAACCAAGTCTATTTAGTATATTAATGAATTCCTGATGTGGCACCTTATTGAATGCCTAACTGAAGTCTAGCAGTAGAACATCTACAGGAATTTTATTGTCTAGACTTGCCCCCACCTTATTGTAGAAAGTAATCAAGTTTGTATTGCAGAAGCCTCCTGTAGTAAATCCATGTTGGTTGGCATCCTTGAAACCTAATTAATCCAACTCTTCCTCAGTTTTGTTTTTAACCAAATGTTCCGTAGTTTTGCACAAAATGGAAGTTAAACTAATGGCATGGTAATTCAATGCATTTGTTCTGGATCCCTTTTTAAATAATGGAATGACTACTGATTTTTTCCAGTCTGAAGGTACCTCCCCTGTGGATATTGAATTATTAAATATTAAAGACAGCAGGGCAAGAAGACTAGATGACAGTTTGTCTATGAACCTAGGGTATGCTGACCCAATGGCGACACCAACACAGCGACATACCACACTGTTGACAAAATTGACACTTTGCCGACAGGTCACTATGTTGGTGCACCTGAGACAAGGGCACACTGTCTTACGATCCTGCACCCCCTGCCTGAATCAACTCTGACTGGAGTTGATAATTCAAAGTAGGGGAGGTGAGGGGGGAAGAGCCCCTCACATGAGGGTTTGGGGGCAAAGCCCCCAATAGAAAAACAGGACTGGGAGACATACGGGATTTATGTCTGCTGCAACATGCGGTTGACATAAGTCCTGTCACTGAGATGCCAGTCAGCAAAAGTGTTGTTGAACCAGCATCGTAGAACCGAACCTAGGATTTATGTTATCTGGGTCTGGGGATGACTTAATATTTAATTTTTTTATAGCTCCCATTATTTTCGTGAAGAAAACATAATAGATTTTAAAGAATGATCACTTGAAGGGCAGTGGGAATTTATTTGGGAATTGTAGATGAAACAGAAATACCTATTAAAGACATTTGCTTGCTCAAAGTTATTTGATATCATATTATTGTTTTCCACTAATGGCCCTATGTCATCTGTCTGTTTCCATTTTGTGTTTACATAGGCATAACATGCTTTGCTGTTGTCTTTGGTGTGTGCTATTTTAAATTACATTTTGTATTTTTCCAACTGGGTTTGGTTCTTTAAGTTTTTTAATGTAGTTTTGTATATACTGTAATTTTCTGTAGTATTGTGTTTTTAAGTTTTTATAAGCACTTTCTTTAGACTTGATCTGTTTTTTAATTGATTTAGTCAGCCAGGGTGAAATCCTTCATTTATTATTGTATTTTGTAATTTGGGGGACATAGGTGGCTTCAATTTGTTCTATTGTATTTTTAGAAACAGACCACATACCCTTGGTGGAAAAGATATTCATTTGTTGTTCCCAATTGATATTAGATTAGATGTTGCTCACCATCTGAAAGTCAGTTTTATTATTGTTATTAATTGTTGTCAAATTTTTCGTTTTTAAAACAGATAAATTAATATTGAAATGAACTACATTATGGTCGCTCCCTCCCAAAGGGCAATTTACTGATGCCTTTGACAATTTATGTTCAGTGTTGGTTAATAACAGGTCCAAGATATTCTCACCCCTCATGGGAGTTTGCACCAGTTGTGCTAAACTTACTGATGCCACAGCATCCACAAAAAGCATTTTAATTTGGGTTAGAGTCAGCTAGCAAGTCCCAATTAATTCCTGGGATATTGAAGTCATCTACCATAATGCTGTCTCCCATATTGATAGCCTGAAGGATTTCATCAATGAGTGTATTATTGTAATCAGAATTTGAGCTGGATGGCCTATAGCAGTTCCAAAGATTATTTTAGATTTGTTCCTATGTGGCTGGATCTTCCGACGAATTTATTAGATAAAGTTGGTGACATTCAATATTATTGGCGATGTAAAGGCAAACCCCACTACCCTGTCTTTCTTTTCTGTCAGTGTAGAATAACTTCTAACCAGGAATTCCACTGCACCATTCACTTGATTGATCCCACCAGGATTCTGTGACTGTGGCTACATCAGTTCTATCCCCTGAGTAATATAGCTTCTAATTCTGAAATGTCTGCAAGATTTAAACTTCTTGCATTAGTAAACAATATGTTACATCCATCGTTATGAAATATGTGTTGTTTATTACTGTTCTTGAAAGTGGAATATGAACCCAAGTCCCCCACTCCTGCTAGTTTAAAGTTTTAGTAATATAGGTGCTGATCTGTTTTTCCAAAGCATGATTTCCCATTTTACTGAGGTGGTGCCTATCTCAACGGTATAGGTTGTTGTTATATTCAAAGGCGTCCCAAAGTGTTGAACAAGAATAACCATTCTGGAGAGTTCATTTACAAAGCCACTCGTTAGTATCTTTGATTTTCTTGTTTTTAAAGTAGCCAGCTCTGGGTACAGGTAAAATCTCAGATATGCAAACTGAACATCCCTTGTCTTTAAGTTTATTATATAAATCTGTGTAGTCCTTTTTAATGCTATCAGTGCTTGATTTATTGATATTGTTGGTGCCTGCATGGACTATTACCAAAGGGTTAACACTAGAGTCATGTAGGATTTTGTCCAACACATTAGTGATGTCTGAGATACATGCTCCCCTGAATGTACTGCATGTTTGATTTGCCTTATCTTGACTGCAAACCGCCCTATCTTGGTATTTAACAATAGAATTACCTAAAACATAGACCTGTCTGGGAATTGTGACTTCAGAATTCCCAGTTTGGGAAGGAAGGGGGGGTTGGAGTGGTATTTTCACTAGAAACAGGTTGAATCCCTGTCAACTGATCAATCAGGGTTGATACACAAGGTGAGATGGAAAGGATGAAAAAGGACTTGGCAAGGTTGGAGGAATGGTCAAATGTATGGTAGCTCAGATTCAGTTGAAAGAAGTGCATGGTAATGCACCTGGGAAACAAAAACCTAGGGGAAGAGTACACAATGGGGGGTGACACTGACAGCAACAAAAATTGAAAGGGACCTGGGAGTAATTGCATCAGATGACCTAAGGTGGGCAAGAAATGGGAGAAGGCAGTAAGGGCAGCTGGGGGGATACTGGGATACATAGGGAGAGGCATCAACAGTAGAAAACAAGAAGTTGTTATCCCTCTGTACAGTTGGTAAGACCCCATCTGGAGTACTGCGAGCAGTTCTGGAGACCCCATCTCCACAAAGACATAGACAGAGTGGAGGCTGTTCAGAGGAGGGCAATCAAAATGGTGCAGAGTCTACATCAGAAGACATATGAAGAGAGACTAAAGCAGCCTAAGATGCATACCCTTGAGAAAAAGGGGGACATGATAGAAACTTTCAAGTACCTCAAGAGAATTAACAAAGTCCAAGAGGGTAGCATCTTTCAGAAGAAGAGATGTGCAAGAACAAGGGGGTATAATTTGAAGATAGAGGGGGGACGTCTCAGAGGTAATGTTAGAAAGTATTTTTTTCATGGAGAGGGTTGTGGATGCATGGAACAGCCTTCCTGAGGAGGTTGTGGCATCAAGAACAGTGGCAGAATTCAAGAATGCATGGGACAGACATAAAGCAATTCTAGTGGGGTGTAGGAGGAAGTAAGCTGTTGGTTAACTAGAATCTGCAGCTTATCCATCAAGTAGGGAAATGGGCAGATAAGGTGGGCCAAGCAGTCCTTATCTGCCATCAAATTCTATGTTTCTGTGTAATCAATGTAGTGGATATCCAGTTTATGTCATTTAGCTCTTGGTTCTCTATTGTGGTTGCAGCTTTGATTTCCATTTCAGCTTGGCCTGAAGATCCTCACTAGTTAGATTCAAAGTAGGCAGGGCAGGTTTTTTAGCACCAGGTTCTGTGTCTAAAGTGGTATTATTACCCAAAAGAGAGAAGCAGTTACTTAAGGGTAGCTTAAAATCCATAGCCCTACAGCCCTTTCTTGTCTATTCTTAGGTTCGACTATGGTTCAGTCTCCTTCATCAGGTAATTCATCTGTAAGAACTTGTTATCTATCACTTTTTTTTATTTGTGAGAGGGCATATAGATGTAATAGATACACTGGGCAAAGAAGAAACTGCAGACTCAAATGTTAAGTGTCCAGAAGTTCTGGGAGTTAAATGGCTAGAGCTGATTAAATTTATGCCATTTATTGTTAGTATTCTGTGGTACATTTCCTTTTGATTAAGTGCTACCAAATTTAATTTAGTTTTGAAAGCACTAAACTCCCGCCCACACTTTTTGATATATAAGGATTTATTACAGGTAAAAGGTTCCTGAACATAGTTATTGTCAAAGAGCAGGTACATTGCACATTGGTCACATTTCAAGCCCTAGTCCCCATTGAGAGTTTTAATAATATTAGTCTTAGAAAATGGGTAGGGAGAATTCTTGTTGCTGATTGGCCAAGACAAGCATCTACCTGGTCAAGTATAAGGCAGCAGAGACTGGGAATTGAGGAGTCCCAGTCTCTGTTGCCTGATTTCATTCTTAAAGCATATGCTGGTGCCCAGCCTGCTTTCTAATTGGGTGAAAGCACCCAATTAAATTTCAAATCTCTGCCATGTTTTTCTCTCGCTCAGCAATAGCTACTGGTCCCCCCCAACATTCCTTGCTTCAGTGCCAGCTGTCTGCCTGTTAATAAAAAAGAAAGCACACAGATTTTGTGGCCAGGAAGAGTGAGGAAATACCTATTCCTCACAGTCGTGTTCTTTTACAATGGCACCAGTTTTCTGACCACGGTCTTGCACTACCTTGCTGAACAAAAAGTAAAAAGAAGCCATTGGTCCTATCAGCTGCATGGTGGGAAGCACGGTTTTCAAAGTGGCACCAAGTGACTCCCTCACAGCACAATGCCCCCACAGTTAGTCAAGCTGCTACTGTAAATTTAAAATAAATTATTTACCTTGCGGCTGTCCCTAAGCAGCATTTCTATTTAGTCCTCGTTGTGACTGCCACATATCTCAAAGTAAAAAGCACAGCACTAGAAAAATAGCATTTCTGTCTACTTCTGTAGAAGACATTATTGTTTTCACCTCAGCAGGCTTTTTTTGACCCTTCCTACAAAGTGCTGTCTCAGAAATGGACTGGTAAGAAATGCATTTTTAACTATTTTACGCCATGTGCATTGGGAGTTACCATGACAACAAGCTCAAAAAAGAAATCACTGCTACAGAGGCTGGACTGGGACAAAACTCCAGATCTCAAAAAGAACACAGCATTGCAATACTGGCAGTGGAACTATTTTATCACAAAATAAATAAAACACTTAATAGTTGTAGCATTTTAACATGAAAACAATTTTTTTTTTAAATATAGATAATACAGTGGCCCATTTTCTAAGTGCAATAATACCCTCCAGGGTGGGTGTTATGGACAACACCAGACCTTCCAGGGACTATAAGGCTCGCCACCTGTGTTGTCAGCCTCATTATGCCCCTGGGCGGTTTGGTATTGCTCAATACCTCCCACACTGTTGGGTATTTTTGCTTACATGTTGTGTTGTAAAAGGTAAATGTATTAATAAAATAAAGGAAAGGATCCCTTTTATTTTGGACAAGTAAGTGTTTACACACAGATGACAGTTGAGAGATTCACACAGTATACATCCAGCATCTATAACAAGAGGGCTATAGTAAGGCTGGTTAATGTCTTAAACTCAAACAACAAGTAATATATGAACACTTACAGAGATTGGCCCTTAAACCCTTGGAACCCACCGGGCACGTCCGACATGCACAAATACACATGTGCCTCAGCACGCGTCTTGGCACTTTCGCCCTTCTCACTAGGGGCAATGAATTAAATATCCTGTGACCCAGAAGTATCACTCAGGGTCACAGAACAAACTTGTTGAGGTACGAGCTACAAACGGGTCCAATATACCTCCCAACCACAGTGGTCAGTTTAAAATGCAATAAAATGCATCAGATAGGCTTGTAAGAATAAAACTGAATCATCAAATGATTTGTATAGTACAAGGGGAACTGCCCTGGGACTACAGGTTCCAGCTACTTCTTGTCAGTCCTGCTCACATGCACAGGGACCCCTCTAACTAGCGTTGGTAAAATGGAGCACAAAAATCAGTATTTGCAGCTAGCTCTGTCACTCAGCCTCCTCATCTGACACACAGAGCTGCTCATTGTCAAATTCAGAATCCCTGGTAAGTAGTGAGCCTGACAAGTTGGATTCAGTTTACACTTTGTGAACACTGTCATCCCTGATGGGCCTAAAATGTCTTTCTTCAATGAAACACAGATCAGAAGAACCACTTTAAAACTATCAACAAGAATCCTTGCTTTAAACTGGCTGGAACTCATATAGTTACCACACGATAACCACACAAGTCACATGCTATACACTATTGCATGAAACAGGGACATGTGTATGAAGAAAAAGAGAGAGCGGTTATTTTTAAATACAGAACGCATTCAAAATGCCACACACATCTATAATGCCAAGCATCACAAGAAATATACATTTGAACTGCCATGAAAGAGTTTAGACTGGTTTTGCTTTAAGCAGAATAGGACTCTGCCAAGTGGACTCTCACACAGTCTGTAAAGGCTGAAAACAGACACGTTTCATCCTTCTCAAGACTCATTAGTGTGCCTCATTTGTGTCTCAGCTCATGGGAATTGGGATCCAGCCTTGTGATGGTCTTAATGGTTCAGGCTACAGTAAGCCAAAAATAGGAAAGCAATCTAAATGACAAAAGTACCTCAGTGCAAAAGTATTCATGCAAATATTTTCACATAAGAGCAGTGGCAATAAAGTCAAGTTTGAAAGAAATACATAATGACACATACTGTAACTGTATCTGTATCCAAGTAATGCAGTGCACAATTGGACATATATGTAAATCACCATGAAAGAATTTAGACTGAATCTGCTTTAAACAGGATAGAATGGTGCCAAATGGCATTTCACTCACTCTGCAAAAGCCGAAAACAGAAGACACAGACACATCTTTCATCTTTCTCAGTACTCATCAGTATGCCTTATCTGTATCTCAGCTCAGGGGAAGGAGGAACCAGCCCTGTGATGGTCTTACTGGTTAGGAAAAGCAATCTAAGAGACAAAAAAAAAAAACTCAGTGCGAAAGCATTGAAGCAAGGGTTACCTAGGACTCACCATGATCGAAACCAGTAAGATCATGATAGGGCTGGTTCCCCCTTCCCCTGGGCTGAGATACAGATGAGGCACATTAATGAGCCTTGAGAAGGATGAAACATGTGTCTGTGTTTCCTGTTGTCAGCATTTGTAGGTTGTGTGAGAAGCCGATAGGCACCTCATTCTCCAGCTTTGTTTCCAGCATTTGCAGTTTGTGCGAGAGGCTATTTGCCACCATATTCTCCAGCTTAAAGAGCAACTGATGCCTTCAGTATAATTTAAACAAAACATAATATTTAGATACAGTTCAGCTTATATTTCACATTTGTTCTGTATTTTTCCTCCCTATTATTTTAAGGCTGAGACCAGCTGCATGAAAACAGGATCTCTGCTCTTGAAGAGTTCATCTAGTTCTGATGCCTTCTCCCCACCTGAGGTCATAATGCTCTGCTTGCGACATCACAGTTACTCCCATGGAAACCGATTGTGATGTGACAACAGAGAATTATGACATGAAGTAGGGAGTAAGCTACAAGGGCAGATGAACTCTAGGGGCCAAAGATCATGTATTTGTGCAAATTTCCTCAGTAGTAAAAGATGAGGAGGAGAAATCTACTGAAAATATTTGGAATGCAAGCTGAATTGCACCTAATTATTATGTTTTTCAAAGTTTTCTTTGAGGCATGAGCAGCTCTTTAAAGTAGAACCAGTCTAAATTATGTTGTGGTGATTTGCATTTGTTTTCCTTAATGCTTTGAATTACTGGTGTATGTATAGTTTTGTATTTCTTTGAAAATTGGCTTTATTGCAAATGCTCTTCCAGGACAACTCTTGCATCACTGCTTGAAGTTGAGGTTCTCTGTCTTTTGGATATGTTTAAATGCATACAAACTATTGCTTTTCTGCATTTCACAATAGCATTTAAAAACCTTGATGTTGCAAAGGATACTTTGAAAATGCATACATTTTAGGCACACCTCATCTTATGTTTCATATAGTTTCATTCTATGCAGCTTTCAATTGTTTTATAACTTTATGCATGCTTATGAAAATGTGGTTACTGTCCCCTTGGCTTTTTATGCTTGTGTACACTTGACATCACAGTTGTCGACATGCCAAAATCACAGATTGTTGTTGTGGAAATATTTAGGATGTCATACACAGAGCGTTATGGTGTCAGGCTTATGCACGCAGTCAGTGAAGATGAAGAACATGAGGATGAGGAACAGGGTGCAGGAATACACTATTTTTAAGCGAAAAAGATGTTCCAGGACTAGAGGGCATGGGATGAAGTTGGAGGGAGGACAATTCAGAGGAAACATGAGGAAGAATTTCTTCACAGAACGGGTGGTGGACAAGTGGAACACCCTGCCAGAGGAAGTGGTGGGGCTGAAACAATCACGGGATTTAAGAATGCATGGGATAGACATAAAGGAATTCTGGAGGTCAGGGGTAAGGGGCAACAGACTTCTAGGAAAATATAAACTGAACTTACAAGCTCAAATGGGCAGACTGGGTGGGCCATAGGCCCTTATCTGCCGACACTGTCTATGTATCTATGTATCTATGAAGAACATGGGTTAGTGACCCTGTTTTCTTGATCACTTCCATGGTTATTAACAAAATGGTGGAAGCTAAATAGAAAAATACATGTAAAATCATCTGAAATGTGTCTAAAAACTATGTTTTCCCAAAACTGCCTCGGGGACATCAGGAGCTCATTAAGGCATAGGGTAGATACTTTTCAGTAGTCAGATATTCTGATTCCAAAGACACACATCTTCACTATGTGCTGTTTGTTCCATAGGGTGTGTGATTATGTTGTAGTAAACCCCTCCCTTCATCATACCTTCCTGCTTAATAAAACATCACAGGTTGGTCTGTTTGTTCTGGTTAGAAAAGTGATGACATTTATTTACCACATAATGATCTAATGTTTATATCAGTGAACTGACTTTTAATATATCCACACTAAAATGGTATCATTTGGACTTTTTTTCCTAGCAATCTGGTATAAAATATACCTTTATTTTCTTATAAAACTGCCAAAGGTCCCATGAGTGCATTATTTCTTTTCCAAGATGCAGGAACTAGAAACATGCCATTTTTATATGGTACGTTAGATCTTACTTTAAGGTGGGCTTCAAGCCAGTGCCTTCACCCCAACCAGAAAACTTTGGACATGGACTTCTTTGTCCTGAACTAAGGCTGCAGAAAACCCCAAACTAGAACTCCTGTGTGAATATAAACACTTAAAAGCAAGAACACTGTTGTGTGGCATGTTGTGGTAAAATGGACTGGACTATGGAAGACAAATCTGGCCACATAACTGGAATCATAAAACCCACTTGGGTCATCATAATCATTGGTCATATAGACAATACAGGTTGCCCCACACACACACATCCTATGTTTTAAACCAGTATCTGCTTGGAAGTATCAGATATATGTTACTGGAGGCTGCACAAGTATATGCCCCATTTCATTCTGTTTTCTTCTGACATATATGAGATCAAGGTTACTACATCATAACATCTCTCATTAGTAAGTACAATTTTTTTACAGACACTTTTCAGCAGCCCTTAGAAATGTGAATGGCTGTCATTTTCTCTCTTTTGCATACTTTTCTTGTGAGTTCAAAACAGCCACAAAGGACAGCAACCGACAAAACAAACAAAAAATATGCAGTGTTAAAAATTGTGCTATGACTGGGAAACTTTCAGTTGCAGACATTTAAAAGTCCTAGCCCTTGCCTGATTTATATCAAATTACAAGTAAGAAAAGGTACTTGACAAGGGTTGTACTTTTTGCATTTACTCTGTCTCCTAGCTCTCTCACTCGCTCAACATTGCTTCATCCTAGATGGTATATATAGCATATGTAATGGCACCCAAAAAATTGATGGCCCCATAAAGTTTAATTTGAAGTAGCTTATGACAAATGTCATTAATAAACCTGTATTACTGTGCAATATAATGAAAGATACAGTTCTGAGAAAAATGCTGAAAGCTGAATGTTTTATCCATCATATTGGCTTCTTTAAAATGTTCAGCTAGAAGTGCAGACTTTCTGACAGAGACTTTCTGACAGAGACTAGTATAAACACCTAGCTTTGCCTTAAAGGTATTTTTACATTGTAAGGCAGTATGGGCTGAGGTTTCACTGCTATACTGATGATACCCAGCTCTACCTGTCTTTTGCACCTGACTAGGATAGTGCTCTCTCAATATTTAACAACTGCCTTGCTGAAATCCAGGATTGGATGAATTTGAGCTGGTTATAGTTGAACGCTGGAAAGACTGAGGTGATGGTTGTGGATCCAGGCCACCAGATAGAGGGGTTGAGGGCTGGTCAGCCCTCTGGACATTGTCTGGGAAGCTCCCAGATCCTTACCTCTGACAGGGTGCGAGACCTGGGGGTGGTGCTTGATAACGGGCTGACTCTACAATCTCAGGTGTTGGCGGTCATCAAGTCTTCCTTTTACCATCTTAGGAACATTACCAGGATCAAGCACCTTGTTCCTTTTGGGGATCTGCCTACATTGGTCCATGCCTTTGTGACCTCACACCTTGATTACTGCAACTCCCTGTACTTTGGGCTACCTGGGGTTAATATCTGCTGCCTGCAGCTAGTGCAGAACAATGCAGCATGATTGTTGATGGGGATTTCTCAAGCTTCTCATATCACCTCTGTGCTGTGCGATCTGCACTGGCAGCCGATTCAGTGGCAGATCACCTTTAAAGTTGGTTTACTGACTTATAAAGCCCTACATGGACTTGGGCCCAACTACCTGAAAGAGCTTCTCGTTTCCTATCGCCCTGAGTGACAGCTCCGCTCAACTGACCCGGGGTTGCTGGAGATTCCAAGGGTGTCTTTGAAATCTTCTGGGGTCCATGCATTCATGTATGTGGCCCTACCCTCTGAAATTCTCTACCCTGTCAGCTGCGGGAGTGCACGACTGTGGGGGGATTCAAACAGGTGTTGAAAACGTTTCTATGACGTCAGGCCTTTAGTGATATGGAATGAAGGGACCAATCAGTTTATTATTTATTATTGTGTCTGCTGATTTTATCACTGTTGTTTTAATTCTTTTTGTAAAGCGCCTTGGTATTTTGAAAGGCGCTTAAGTGAAATAAAAGTTAAAAAGTTTAAGTTATTATTATTTATTAAGTTATTATTATTATATCTCTCTTCATACTGAAAGTAGCAGGGTAAGTGGGGAGAAAAATCGAGATTTGTAGGCAGTGTTTGGGGCACTTTGAAACTTGTCTTTAAAACTGTAACAAGTAGTGTGGGGGAAACTACAGTAGGTCAGGAGATTAATCTTGGGCTGAGTAGACTTAGGAAGCCCTGTGAATCAGGTGTGTAGTTAAGGGATGGAGATGTCATAGGCTTGGTGCTTTTTAACAAAGGACAGCAGATTTAAAGATCAGGTTAGTTGGGGTCCTCTGCTGGAAGTACAGACTTGCTGACAGAGAGGAGTGTAAGTACCTAGCCTTATCTTAAAAGTAGACTTATATTTATTCAACTTTCTCTTCCTACTGAAAGTAGCTGGGTAAGTGTAGTGAAAAAAAGAGATTTGTAGGCAGTGTTTGGGGCACGTTGAAACTTGTCTTTAAAATTCTAACAGGTGGTGCAGGGGAAATTAGGTCAGGAAACTAACTCACTATTTGGAGACACTAGCTGACTCAGGAAGTCCCACCCGGGGGAGGTTCCACGTGGTGTATAAAAGTGGACACTTCTAATGGGACTTTACTGTTCTAGCACATGAGTGGAACAGGTATAAGACTGGCATCTTAGGTGTTGGCAGGCATCAGCAGAAGGAAATGGGTAGCGTGGGACTCTGCTGGTTGACTAAGATAAGGTACAATACTTATTCACTATTGTTCTGACATTCACTGCTGAGAAGGGAGGAGGGTTAAGGTAGGTCAAAACTGGGAACTGTTGCAACACCCTAACTAAGGTAGTAATACTAAGGGATTAAGGGGGACAGATAAAATTAAATAACTATCTAGGGTCACGTTACAAAGGAAGTAAGCAAGCTAAGTCTACTTAAAAGCTCAAGGGGGAGCAGACTGATACCTATCTGGGATATAGCAGCATGGGTAATCAGTACCAAAAAGAGAACTCAAGAAACACCCTCTCTAGGGTAAAGGTATAAATTATTTTTAAGGTAATGGGGGAGTAGATTTGGAAGTGATGGAAGTGGTGCAGTGCAATGGCTGTGGTGTGGCAGTCTTCAGGGAGACCTTCTAAAGACTGAGGTGCTGTCCCATTTCAGCGCACCTCTCTGGGCTAAAGAAGGAGGTCTCTAGACTCTGCACCAAGTTGAATAAGATTCCAGAGACCTCTTTTGATACCCAGAAGCAACCAAGTCCACTGTCATTGCCTTAAAGGATGCCTGGAAAGCGGTACAGCTGGACTGTGGTAGGCTCCGGGGGGGGGGGGACAGGGTAAGGGAACAAATTCTTCAACTTGTGCCATTAAAGAACTCTTTCTCTGCTGTGGTGGGATGGGACTATCAAGATGCAGCACCCATGGAAGTGGAAAGGGAAGATGTGGGGGTCCTTCAGCTTGGAGACTCCATGGTGGGAGGAAGAGGACCCCACCGGAAGTGGAAGCAACTTCTGGTGGAGGACTCAGTTATCAGGGAGATAGTTTTGGGAACATCATGGAAAGGAAGGAAGGAAGGAGGTGAGGTGCCTACCTGATGCTTCAGCACAGAAGCACGGGGAGTGGATCCTCAGGATTTCCAGGGTAATGGGACAGGAGGGATGCTGGATATCATTATCCATGTGGGGGAAAATGACCTGGCAGAGGAGGTAGCCAAGGTGGTGCAGGACAAGTTTAGAGAGTTGTGGAGGGATCCAAAGCAGACAGGTAAGGCAAAGCAAGGCAGAGTTTATTTGTAGGGTGCCCAATCCCAGAGGCTCTGGGTGCCTAACATACATAAAGGTTGGTGAAATAAAAGCAAAACACAATACAAAATAGAAGAAAAATAATAAATATCAATAACAACTATTTAAAACAATAAATACAGTTAAAATCAGATCTAAAAGCTGGTTAAATCACATTGCCTGGGAAGGCCAATGAAAGTATATGGGCCTTGAGACCATTCTTGAAACACTCGACCGATGGGGCCTTCCTAATGTAGAGTAGAAGAGCATTCCATAAGACTGGGCTTGTGATGCTAAATGCCTAATTGCTGGCAGTTTTAAGTTGGGTCCTGGGAACCTCAAAGAGACCCCTGGTTGAGCATGCATGGTGGCCTTCACTGAGGGGCTTCCTGTACAAGAGTGGGGGGAGGAGAGGGCACAACACACTACACCATATGCTCCAAAACTGGTTGAAGGCATGGTACAGGGAGGTGAGGTTTGACTACATTAGGCACTGGGGTCCTACCTGGAGGGGTGGAATCCTGTACAAATGGGATGACCTCCATCCATCCAGCTGGGGAACAGCAGTCCTCAGTGGGAGATTTAAATGCTTGTTCGAAGGACATTTAAACTAGTAAAGCGGGTGGCAGAAAAATGCAAGAGGCACTGAATCCCCCCCAGATGGTAGAGCAGCAGTGATGGCTGGTAATGGGAAAATTAATTCCCCAAGGGTACAGAGAAATAGGGGCAAGGAGGAGGAGGAAGGGATGGAAGGGTTGAGAGGTGGAACTAGTGCAGAAAAAACTACTAGAAAGGATGGGCAGAGGAAGGATAAAAGGGGAAGGACAGTAAACTTGAAAAACAAAGGTGAAGGATGGGCTCAGGTAGGGAGAGCAAAACAGGGCTAGGTAGGGGCAAAGGGAGTGGAGAGCCATGTGCACCAATACAAGGAGCATAAGAAACCAAATTCCTGACTTTGAGGCTACTATTGCTTAGACAGGCCTGGATCTGTTGACCATAATAGAGTCATGGTGCACCAACAGCCACAGCTGGGAACTGGCCATACTGGGGTACATGTTTAGAAAGGATAGGGCAGGGAGAAAAGGGGGTGGTTTTATACGTTAAGGAAGGCATTAAGGCCACAGAATTACAAGGTCAAAGCAGGAAGGGGGGGGGCTGAAGGTTCTTTAAGTTGACTTAGAGATGAGGTCAGGGGCCTTTATTTGCATGGGAGTGGTGGTGTACAAGCCACCAGCACAGGGGGAGGATATGGACAGGGTTTTGGGAGAGGCTATAGGCAAAATGGCAAACAAAGGGGAAGTAATAATTATTGGTGACTTTAATCTACTGGATGTGGACTGGAACATCCAGGCAGCAGCTACAACTAAGAGCAGGGTTATCCTAAACTCTGTAAGAGGCATTTCTCTGGTAGCTGGTAACAGATCCCACTAGGTCAGGACACTGCTGGATCTGGTTCTTACGAACAGGGACAGCACTGCAGATGTTACAGTGGGTACATCCCTGGGTTCAAGTGATCATCATACAGTGTGATCTGACATATAGATTGGGCAGGAGAAAAAACACACTAGGACAGGGGTCCTGGTCTTCAGGAGGGCAGATTTTAAAGAAATTGGAGACTACCTCAGGAAATACCTTGAAGGGGGATAGCGGGGGGGAGTGGAGGCACAATGGAACAGAATAAAGGAGAGAATTACTAGGGCACAGCAAGCTGTTTAATGATAATAAACAAAGGCATGAAGAGAAAGAGGCCACTGTGGTTCTCGGAGGAGATGGCTAAGGTGGTAAAGGAGAAAAAAAACAGCTTTCAGGAAATACAAGGAGACCCAAAGTGAGGCAAGCAAGAAGACATATCCAGTGAAACAAGGGGAAGCAGGAAGCAGGGTAAGGGTAGCAAAGGCTCCAACTGAGGAAAAATCACCTAGGATGTCATAAATGTGGATAAGACTTTCTTCAGGTACGTGACTGAAAACAGCAAGGCAAGGGATAGTATAGTGAAGATTAAGAGACTGGGGGGAGGGGGCCATGCAGAGGAAGACCAAGAAAAAGCAAAAATTTTAAATGGATACTTCTTCTCAGTCTTCACAGTTGGGGGGGTGGGCTGTCATGCATTAACAGACACCTGGGGTGGGGGGCGTGGACACAAGGCCATTTACAGAAGAGAGAGTCCACTGGGGGTTGGAGGCCATTGAGGGAAACAAGACAATGAAGCCAGATGGGATTCACCCAAGGGTACTTAAGGAACTGAGCACCATCCTAGTCACCCCCCTCTGGCAATGCTATATAACACCTCATTGGAGATGGGTGTGGTTCCAGAGGGATGGAGAAGGGTCTATGTGGTCCATCTGCACAAGAGTGGAAGCAGGGAAGAGGCGAGTAATTACAGACCAGCAGGTCTCACATCAGTGGTGGGGAAGTTAACGTATTCCTTGCTAATGGAGAGACTGATGGAGTACCTGGAGACACACTGACTGCAGGACCACTGGCAGCACGACTTCATGAGTGGGAGGCCATGTGAAATAAATCTCATAGATTTCTTTGACTGGGTAACTAGGGAGGCATATCAGATGAGGGCAGTGGATGTGGCCTATATGGACTTCAGTAAGACCTTTGACACTGTACCACACAGGAGGCCAATAAAGAAACTAAGTAAACAAAGAAAAAAAAAAGCAGAGCATTCACCAGTCAGTAACAAGATACACTTTATTGAGCCACTATAAAGTTAGATGCCTGCAGGCAGACCTTACCTAATACCATACATACAGGGCTTCATCAGGGGGAGTGTTCTAAGCACCTGTGCAGTGATTAGTGACCTTCATAAATATTCATTACATATTCTAAATAATCATGTGACTTAAAACAATGTGAGCATAAGTGTAAAAAATAGTGCCAAGTAGTTTCATAGAGGACAGTACTGTTAAATTACAAGTGGTTAAAACCAGTTCTCTATTACAACTATATAAAAGGCAACTTATTGAACAGCACATTCTGTTCATGTCCCTTACATGGCTACTTTCCACTCAAAATGTCCATGAAAGGACTAATGATTTATTATATAAGAATGTTGCCATTTATTGACTATGACATAGAAGGTGCTAACGTTTCTCAAGAAACAAATGCAGAAACCTGAAAGTGGCTCTAGTGGGACTCAAAAAAGAAAGTCACAAATAATAGCCTGTACCTTGAACTTCTCACATTCTAGCAACAGCCCAGTGCCATACAGGTTTCCACTCACTGTTCCTAACAAAAGAAGCCTACCTAACTAGATTTAAACAGGACAGGGAAAAGAAAGCAATACAGGAGGGGGAGGGGGGGAGGAGAGGAAAAAGACAAAAAGTAAAGGTATATGGGGGAGGGTTGGTGGAATACACCCTCACTGCAGTAATTGATGTACTTGTTCCTGAGCCCTGAACTGAAACCCCATTGGATTACAATTATGATGATTTTTAAAATGGAAACCTAATACAGTGTTCTCCTTCCCCTGTGTAATTGCCCTTTTGTGTTCTTGCACATGTTCTTTGAGGGATCTGATAGCCCTACCCGCATATATACTGTACCCTCAGGAATCCCAACCAATGTGCACTGTGAATGGTGTGTGGCAATTGGTGTGGCATCTAAGGTCAAATTTTTCAGCTGTCTTGTAGTGCACAAAAGAAATACATGTATTTGCAAATTTACAATTACAAAACATTGAATTTTTTGCTACTAAAAAAATGGTTCAACTAAAACAAAACAGGTCTATTCTGCCTTGGTACTGCTTTGTGATCCACAAAATGATTGTGGATAAGATAATCCCTCAAGTTTTGTCCTCATCTAAATGTAATACATAGGCATGCGCCCACAAGGGGTCCTGACTAAGGGTCTCTAGCCAAAATCTTCCACCTTTCATTGATAATTCTTCAAATCTGGCTTGATTCTTTATCTAACACCACTGTAACCTTGTTGTTTTCCAGTTTTCCAGACCCTTTGCTTTTTTGTCTTAATCAAGGTTGAATGGCCCATTTTCTTTGCTTTTTAGTAAGCTTTTCTTACCACTGATGCAGAGTAACCCCTTTCCCTGAACCTGGCCGACAGCATGCTAACCTCCTTTTCATAGACTTTTTTTCTGAGATGAATTCCTTTTAATTCTCAAAAATTGGCCATATGGGATGCTGTTGAACAGATTCCTGTGGTCTGAGCTCTCTGCCTTGAGGAGACAGTTACCAGCAATGGGTTTCCTGAATTGAGAGCATATGACTCAATTTTCCTCACTTACACCCAGCTTAATGTCGAGATGCTCAATTTCTCTGACATTTGCATTGTAGATACACCATAAATTAAATTGATTTTGGTTTAGACACTGTACAAAATTGGGAATCCCCTGTAGACCCCACCCTAGAAACACACAATGCCATCAATAAATCAGTGATGTCGTACAGTGTGTCTGCGGTAGAGGTTTGTCTCACTGAAAATCATTTTCTTCTCCAATGCTGCCATAAAAATATTGGCATATGATAATGCAAGCCAACCCATAGCTGTGCCTTGAAGTTGTAAAAATAAATGTTTAATTGAATTGAAAATAATTATGGTGTAACACAAAATGCAGTATGGACAGGATAAATTCATGTGGGGCACCTCTCAGATCAATATCTCCCAAAATCACTTCCTCAACAGCCTTTAACCCTAATGTGCAACTAATAAAAGTGTACAAGCTAACAATGTCCACTGTTAGCCAGCCATAATCTGGTTTCCATTCTATGCCCTTAATTTTTAGAATGAGGTCTGAAGTATCCTGTATATAACTAGGTGCTTTAGGCACTACTTTCTTAAGGAATAGTCCACATGTCTGGAGGCACCATCACTGAGAAACCCAATACCAGACATAATGGGTCTCCCAGGAGGGTCCCCCACAGCCCTGTGGACTTTGGGGAGGGTGTAAAAAGTCAGACATATAGGATAGTCTGTTTTCAAACAATTTGTCTCATTATGTTTACTTGCATGCATGTGCAAGAAACATATTGCCATCATCCGAGTTTTTCTGAGGTATGTCAGCGTCTTCCAATTCAGTCAGTGTGTTTGCAGGCGCGGTCGCAGTTCTCCAATCACTGCTGGAGCTGTCTATGACAGCAGTTGAAAATGCAGTGGCATACAGTTGAAAGAGGGCTTCGCTTCAGTGAGCAGGCGATAAGATATGACCTGCCCATGTGCTTCCCCTTACACCTGCGCTGCGCATACTGTGTGCTTGCCCCCCCACGCACACACTGTATAGCTGATGGGGTTCCCCATCCCCCATTGGCTGTGCTGCGCTTCCCCCCACCAAACTGAGTTGCAGATGCCATGCTGGGTGCCCACCCCGGCGTAGCAACACAGCCATATGGGCGATGGGGGTGTCCAATCCCTAGTCGGCTCCAGACCCCCCCAAACAGCCTCACAGCTGCCACGCTGGGAGCTCACCCCTGCGTGGCACAAATCTGTATGGCCGACAGGGGTGCCCAATCCCCCGTCAGCTCCAGCGCCCCCAAACAGTCTTCTAGCTGCCACGCTGAGAGCCCACCCCAGCGTGGCTAAGCGTCCGTTGTCTTCCTGTAAAAACAAACAAACCTATAAACAAGAAAGCGTTCCTCTGCATTCACCCAGCCCACCGTGCCCACCCTGCACGCACCCCTGCCTCCCCACACCCACCCACCCCATACTTACCTTCGGACTCCGGTAGCAGCGATCTTGGGGTGGACTGGGAACCACGTCTGCACTCTTCAAAGGCGACCCATGAACTGAGGAAATGCCCGGCAAGCTGTATAATGGGATAGATAGGGTTTTTTTCAGCTTTGCCGCATATCTCAGGCATTTTTTGGAATTTTTGCACCAAATTTTCAACATGGGGTTTTTGGGACCCCTTCTCATGGATGCTGTCACTGTCATGGCATTAATTGGGCCCGAAGGGTGATTTCGCAGTCACTGCGTGAAATCGCCTTTTGGGACTAAGTAATGAAATGACACTGCCACTGTTCATAAGGTGGGCTCTCAAAAAGCCTATGTTGAAAATTTGGTGGAAAAATTCCTAAAAATGACTGTTTTACAAGTGTGCATTGCACAGTTCCTACGCACGCTCGTAAGTTCGCGGATTTTCAATATTTTCACTCCAGATTTTCAACATTGCCATTTTACCATACCTCCTTATGAGCAGTACAGCTGTCATTTTTCACATCTTGCCCAAAATGTGTTTCCGCCCATGAAGTACAATGGCGCAGTCGGTGTCAAGAAATCAATGTATGGGACACATTAAGAAATCACAGTGACACTGTTCATGAGCAGAGGTCTTAACATGGCTATGTTGAAAATTTGCAGAAAAATTCCCAAAATGACTGTTTTATTTAGAAAGTGCTACAGTTCCTACACACGCTTCATAAGTTTATGAATTTTCAATATTTTCACTCCAGATTTTCAACATTGCCATTTTATTACACCTCCTTATGAACAGTGCAGCTACCATTTTTCACATGTTGCCCAAAATGTGTTTCCACACATGTAGAGCACAATGGTGCAGCTGGTGTGCGAAAGCAATGTTTGAGACAGATTAAGAAACTCACAGTTACACTGTTCATGAGCAGAGGTCTTAAAATGGTTATGTTGAAAATTTGGTGACAAAAGTCCATAAAATGACTGTGTTACGAGTGAGCGTTGCTCAGTTTCCACGCACCCTCGTAAGTTCATGACTTTGTAATATTTTCAGTCCAGATTTTCACCAGTGGCATTTTTCCACACTTCCTTATGAACAGTTCAGCTGTCATGTTTCACAATATGGCCAAAATGTGTTTTCACACTTTCAGCGCAGAGATGCGTGGTCGCTGTGGGAAATCATTGTTCGGGACAGATAAAGAAAATCACAGAGAGACTGTTCATGATCGGAGGTCCCAAAATGCCTGTGTTAACAATCTGCTGTGAAAAATCCCCAAACTAATTACATTATGGGTGTGCGTTGCACAGTTTCTATGCACGCTCGTGACTTCACCAGTTTTTTTAATATTTTTACTGCAGATTTGCAACATTGCCATTTTTTACACCTCCCCATGAACAGCACAGCTGTCATTTTTCACATCCTGTTCAGAGTGTGTTTTTGCACCTGTGGTGCTAAATGCCATAGTCGCTGTGCATAAGCAGCTTTCGGCTAACAAACTGATATTGCCACTGTTCATGAGGTGGGGGTCACAAAAAAACATGTTGAAAATTTGGAGTGAAAATACCAACGAATGCCTGAGGTATTAGGGTTTCCAACCATAACGCCCCACCCTGTAGAAAATGACAGGCATCAGGGGTGTGACTTGGGATTCTCGCCTGTAATGCACATACCATTCCACACCCTGCAGCCAGTGAGAGGCATCGAGGTATGCCTTGGACTCTTCGGCCCCAAAGTTCACCCCTTTCTCCTATACCGCACCCATCTCACCGTATTTCCTGATGGAATGGGGTGCTCATAAGGGCCAAAGACCCCAAGGTACAATGTGACACTTGTCAGTGTCTGCAGGGTAGGGTGTGGTGAAATGGTGTGGCCGTTATGCCTGATGACCCAAAGGCACACCCCAATGCCTGTCACTCTCTGCAGGGAAGTGGTGGGGTTGGCTTCAGTTCAATACTTCACTGCCATTCCTATTATGCAGCTCTGTAACTTCTACACTACCAATGCCAATGCCAGCAAGCAAACATTCGGCATTGACAAATGCTTGTTTTTATTCACTATGCTGAAAGAGAATGCCTTGTCTATTTGTTCACCCAGAATCACCTTGAAAGAGGTACTGTAGTTGGATTATAAGTGAGTTTTTTATAACTGGATACACCACTCAACTGTCTGTAGATCTCTTTACCATGCTGGCCAATATCCTGAATCAGCCCCCCCCCCCCAATCCACAGGTTTAATTGCAATATTTTGCATGGACAGACTTTCTTTAAGTGCCTGTCTTTCCCCATGGAAATGTTGGAGAATGATGGTGAACAAGGGATTGCCATCTCTTTTTTGAGTTCCACCAGAGCCACTTTCAGGTTCCTACACTTGCCCCTAGAGAAATTTTAGCGCCTGCTATGTCATATTCAATAAACGGCAACATTCTAAAATAATACTTTATTAGTCCATTCATGGACATTTTGAGTGGAAAGTAGCTGTATATGGGACATAAACAGAATGTGCTTTTTAATAAGTTGCCTTTTATACAGGTTTTTTTTAATTTTATTTAAAAGTTATAGTTTACAGGATCAGTTCCATGAGAGCAGGTCTCGTTTGCAGAATGTCCCTAGTCAATAAAACATATCATACAAAATTTACAAACACAACAACAACATAAATGTTACACATTATCAATCCAAAGTAAAATAGACGTCAATAACTAAAAAGAATTGTTCACAAAAAAACAATTGCAAATGGATTGTTCCTGTAAAAACTTTTTCTTGCGATTATGTTTGAAGATGTATACTGTACAATAATTTCATAATTCTGGTGAGAATTTATTCCGACAAAGGGATGCATTACAGGGAAAGCAATTTCATCCAAAATGAGTCTGATATCTTCTCTATTACAGTTGTAATAGAGAACTGGTTTTAACCACTTGTAATTTGATTAATAGCACTGCTTTCTATGAAAATATTTGGCACTATCTTTTATGCTTAGTTATACTCACTTTGTTTTAAATCACATGATTATTTAGAATATGTAACGAATGCTTGCGAAGGTCACTATTTCATCACTGCACTGTGGCTTAGAACACTGCCGTGATGAAGCCCTGTATGTAGGGCACTACGTTGGGTCTGCCTGCATGCGTCTGGCATTTTAATGGCTCAGTAAAGTGTATCTTGTTACTGACTGGTGAGTGCTCCACTTTTTTGTTTTCTTTGTTTGCCAGTGTGGAAGGTATGTTTGGTGCAAGCACACATAGAGGTGGGTGTGCACAGAATTTCTTTGTTTCACTAAAGAAACTTAGTAGCTTGGAGGAGGGGGAGAAGGTGATGAGCTAGATAGAAAACTGGTTGAAAGATAGGAGGCAGAGTGTGGTGATAAATGGCAGTCACCGGGAGGATGGGAGAAAGACCAGTGGAGTACCACATGGATTGGTACTGGGCCCTGTCCTTTTCAACATCTTTATAAGTAATGTTGCTGAGGAACTGGAGGGGAAGGTTTTTCTCTTTGCAGATGACACACAAATCTGAGACAGGGTGGACACCCAGGAGGGGGCTGAAAGAATGCAAAGAGATCTGGAAAAAGTAGAGGAGCTGTCTAGGGCATGGCAGCTGGATTTCAGTGCCAAAAAGTGCAAAGTGATGCACATAGGTTGGGGAAATCCAGGGACTGTGTATAAGATGGAGGGTACTTACAGTTACCAAACAAGAAAGGAAACTTGGGGTGATCGTAATTGATCATCCCAAGGTGGCAGGGCAGCAGACAAGGTGAGATTGTTGCTAGGGTGCATAGGGAGAGGGATCTCTAGCACGAGAGCGGAGGTGGTGTTGTTCCTGTCTTGCTCACTTGTGAGACCCCACCTGGAGTACTGTGTCCAGTTCTGGAGGCCGCATCTACATCAGAAAATCAACAGGTTGGAGACAGTCCAGAGGATGGCTACTAAAATGGTGTGGGGAGTTGCACAAGAAACCATATTACAAGAGGATGGGGGAGCTCAACATGTACTCCTTAGAGGAGAGGAACGTGAGACAGGACATGATTGAGACCTGTAAGTACCTCATGGGGGTGAACTAGGTGCTGAAGGGGAGTCTCTTAAATAGGAAGAGGAGCATCAGAACATGGGGGCATGCCATGAAGCATGAGGTGGGAGTTTAAGAGGGATGTGAGGAAATATGACTTCACAGAAAGGGTAGTTGGCACCTGGAAGACTCTGCCAGAGGAGGTGGTGGGGGCAAAGACAGTGGGGAGCTTCAAGCATGTGTGGGATAGGCATATGGGTATAAGAAATAGAGGTAAGGGAGGAGGGATGAACACTTGTGTCCAGTTCAAGTCCGGGGTGTAGTGTTATACAGGGAAAATAAGGCAGACTAGCTGAACCTACCAGTCCTTTTCTACTGACACATTCTATGTTTCCATGTAGCTCCTCAAAGTGACAAACTATATTTTGGATGTAACGTACTGCAGTTTATTTTTTTCAAAGGATAATACATTTTAATCTCAGCCTAGGTATTATTTTGTGTAGCTTACCAAAGCCATGGCATTTCATTTTGTATTGACTGCAACTGTTTATGTGTCAGTTGCTCAGGGGTATAAAGATAAGGTGGGGGGGGGGTTCAAAAGGGTTGGACACAGACCCAAATGCATGTGTCAGGCTCTGCATCCATTCACTTGCATCTAGGCAGCCCTGCTGCTGCTCCTGTCAGAAGTTGCATCCATTTATAATAAAAAGTCACATTTTGTGGCAGAAAAGACATGGAATTGTGTCTAAAATGGGTGCAACTCACAACTGCATTGGATTTTGAATGTTAACATTGGACACTGTTAGGTCCTGTAATAGATGGCCTAGCAGGTTTGGACACATTTCTGCTTTGAAAATTGTGTCAGACGCATCTTGGGTGGATCCTTTTAAACAATCCTGCCTGTAGCCTCCATTTTCTAGGCTGTAATTACCATGCTGTATTTAAAATCTCATCACTCAACACTGCGCACACACACACACACACACACACACACACACACACTGCATATACATCGACTATGGAAACCTTGTTAAATTCAGTCTTTTATTGTAGAATAATTACATCATCTTGGCATTTGTTACAAACTTACAAGAAGACTCCTTAGATTGTTATTATGTACAGCTTCTGCTACTAGAATAAAAATACCATTAAGTGTCTCTGCAGAAAAGTTTCAGCAAACCATTTTTTTTTATGCATTATTTGTTTATCCCCCTCTGTGCTCCTGGTGACCCCCACTCCTTCAGACTCCTTTCCTAAGTCCTCAACGATCCCCACTGGCCTTACCCAAGCTTCTTCGCCTCACAACGCAGCCGGTCCCTGGGATATCCCGGACATAACCCTTCACCGGGTGGGTCCCCCCCCTCCGAGGGGGAAGGCACTAGGGGGAGTCCAGCACACTCTCAATAGAGCCCAGGGATGCTGCTGAGGGAAGGAGGCTCATTGAAGGCACCAGAGGAATTGTGGGATGGACAGCCGTCATCCGGCCGCCACCACCGAGTGGTATTTCCAGTTTTCTAGGTTCCCTCAGCACGCTGCTCATGCAATGCCTTCAGTCTCCACTGGGGGCCACTGCTTAGCGAGGCAGTCCCCAACCCCACCCCAGGACAGGAGAGTAGTTCTTTGGATGCTGAATCCTATCCTCCCCCTTCCGACCCCCAGCATCCCGTGTCCGTTCCCGAACTCGGGTCGCCGGCATGATTCACGGTAAGGCACCAGTGCCTCATCCCTCTGCACCACTGGGCCAGCCTGCAAACCATTGTTTATTTATTTATTAGCTTTTGGTAACTGGGTAAGTGTGCTAAGCAACAATTCTGCCTATTTTCAGGCACGACCCGGGAGAGCACAGGACATTGGTACACATATTACAGTAGTACAACTTAAAGACAAAAAAAACATAAGGTAACAATAATAATTTAACATCATACACAGTGGATAGAACAATGAAACTGGTACACAGGATACAATACACATTAAAGCAATATTGTAGCAAGAAATGTGAGTAGGCCGTACCACAGGCCGGAGGTCAGGTGTAGTAATGTTATGAGCATTTGCAGTGACCATGGGTGTGAAGGTGAGAGAACAGCAAGCTTTTAAAGACTCGGTGGGAGGCAGAATTTTTAACCTGTAGGGGGAGTGAGTTCCAGAACTTAGGTGCAAAGTATGAGAATGCCTGTTCACCCATTTTTGTAGCGCAAGGTCTGATTGAGAGCATAGGGATAGAGGAGGACCTGAGGGTATGGGTTTGGGAGGCTGGAGTCAGCAAGTTTGCCAGGGAGTCAGGGCTGGGGGTCTAGTTAGGGAGTCAATAAAGCATCCCAAGGAGTAGGCCCGGAGATCCTTAGGTGACAGCCAGTTTAAACCAGAGTAGAGGAGGCAGTGATGAGTAAGATGAGGGGCAGTTAAGGCGAATCTGCAGATATTGTTATAGGAGGCATCCCATTTACTGAGCACACTAGAGCTGGCAGAGTAAATGATAGGTAGAGCATATTGGAGCTGAGGCAAAAGGACTCCCCTAGCTACAGATAATCTGGTTGAAGGTGTGAGGGAGTGGCGCACTCGGTAGGCGCCACCAATTTTTGCATTAACAGCACGACAAACCGCGTTGACATGTAATGACAAGTCGAGGGAGGGATTAAGTGTGACCCCCAGGTATTTGAAGGAGGACGTGTTGGTGATAGAGGAACCATCCTGGCAGTGAACCAAGAGCTTGGGAGCAGTGGAGGGAAGTTTTTTTGAAGAACCAAATAGCATGGCGCGTGTTTTGTCCAGGTTAAGATATTGATGGCTGTTTGAGAGCCATTGTTGAAGTACTTGAAAATCATTTGAGAGAGTGGAGTTGATGTCTTCTATCAATTTAGATCCTGAGTAGAGAACCAGGTCATCGGCGTACATGAGAGTGCAGCTATGTCGGGAAGGGGAGGGAATATCATTTAGGAAAAGGGAGAAAAGTAGAGGTTCAAGAGTGGACCCCTGTGGGACTCCATGGGTGGTCCTTTTGGGGGAGGATAGGGCCTTGTGGAAAGCTACCGCCTGAGTGCGATTGTCCTGGTAGCTATGGAACCATGATAGAGTGGGGTCAGAGGCTCCAATGGATTGGAGCTTCACCAGCATGAATGGGTGATGAACCATGTCAAAAGCTTTGGACAGGTCTATAAAAACAGCACCGGTGAGTAGGCCGTTATCCATATTGCTTTTGATATCGCTGGTGAGTTGAGTCAGAGCCATGGTGGTGCTATGTCCAGGCCTTAAGCCATGTTGGCAGGGGGTTTGAAGATTGAACTTGGCGAGGTGTTCAGAGAGCTGGCGGTGGACTACTTTTTCAAGAAGCTTACTGAGAGTGGGGAGGAGAGAAATGGGTCGCTAGTTGGCCATTAGTTTGACATCGCCATTTTTGTGAATTGGGATAGTTCTGGCTGTTTTCCAAGCAGATGGGACAGTGGAAGTGCTGATCAAAAGGGTGAAAATCCTCATGACTGGCTTGGCCAGCCAGGGTGCAAACTGCCTGAGTATACCAGGATGGATGCCATTCAGTCCCGGGCCCCCGCAGGCAGGTAGGGTATTGAGTAGCTTCTCGGTACGTGGTTGGAGCCAGCGTCAGGGTGGGTGGATTGGGGGTCATGGAGGGAGCAGGAGGAAAATCAGCTTGGATCCTAGCCAGAGCTTCAGCAGGTAGCGAGGAAAAGAGAGAATTAAAAGCATTGGCAATAGTGAACGGGTTGTTACAGTGAACGCCTTGAATACTCATGTCCGTTGGAGTCTGCGGCTTATCATTGCCAAGAATTTCCTTGATTTGGGCCCAGTACTTTTGAGGGTTGTCAGAAGAGGACTTTAGGAGGTTCCTATAGTAGGTGCTTTTAGCCAGGCGTATTTCTTTTTTGTAGTTGTTCCATGAGCTCTATGGGCTTGGGCGGGAGGCGAAGATGAGAAGACCTTCCACGCCAGACCAGAGTTTGTCCCTGCATTTCAGTAGTTGAAGCAGGGGGTGCAAGAGCCACTTAGTTACCTTCCCTGCCACCCTGCGTGTGGGGACGGGGATATGTTGGTTTTGCAGAGAAAGAAGGACGGAGTTGAAATGTTGAAATATTCAATTGCAAAGTTAATGTCCTTGGTTAGGTAGAGAGGATACCAGTCAACCAAGCTTAGATCAGTTGTGAAAGCATCCACGCTTAGATGGGAGAGGTTTGGGAAGGTAACAATTTTAGATGAGAAAGATGGGGTGGAGGTGCCCCAGACACAGTAAACTGGATAGTGATCGCTAATGATGTCAGGGAGCACTCCTGCCGTGGTGACATATTCCTTCCTATTTGTGAGAATCCAGTCAAGCAGGGTGGCACAGGCACCCCCCCCCGGAAACCCTGGTAGGTTCCTGGATGAGCTGAGAAAGGTTTGCCTTACTAACCAGAGAGGATAGGTGGGCTGAGCTATTCACTGACCAGTCAAGGTTGAAATCCCCAAGGCAGATAATGTCGCTTTTGCCTGTTACTGATAACAAGTTATCCATGAATTCCAAGAGACCCTATTTGGAATTTTTGGGAGGAACATAAATACAGAAGATATGGAGTTTCTTAACTCCACCAAGCAGAAGGAGGGAATGGAGAACCTCACAATTAGGTAGTGTGGGGTCCTGTAAGAGGGTGATGTTCAGGTGCGATTTGTAGTAGAGTGCCAGTCCACCACCTCTTTTTGCCCCAGTGCGGTCCACCCGGAGCATATTGTAGCCAAGAAAGGAGCACTGGGAGTCAGTAACTGAGGGCTTTAGCCATGTTTCAGTGATGGCTAGGATGTCCGGGCAGTTCACACTCACCCAAACATGCAGGTCAGAGAGGTTGGCTAGAAGGCTCCTAGAGTTTATGTGAGTCAAGGTGAGACCACTGGATTTTGGGAGGCAAGATACTGGGGGAGGCAGTGATATGATGGGTACCTGAGGAGGACCAGGATTAGCCTCGATATCCCTGGCTAGCGTAAGTGACAGGATACATATCTGCAGCGAGACAATGAAGCAGGCCCTTGCTGAAACTCTGGGGGAGAATTTCAATCTAAAGTGGAGGTACCTAGCTAGAAGCCTCAGGCGCTTGCTAATAAGAGCAGATGGGGGAAGACGGGTAGGTGAGGCAGTAGCTAGTAGGTTGGAGAAGTAAAAGTTGTCATAAGAGTAAACATTAGTGGGTGAGGTAGGAGTGTCAGGGCAGGAGAGCGCAGAGATCATCAGAAGGGAGAATGTACCCATGAGGAGAGTAAGCAGGGCTGGGGAAGCCATTATGTAAATGGGAAAAAGTACAGAGAGATAGGATGGGACGGTGCGAAAGGCTGGGCTATGACAAGTACAGAATATAGTTATTTATTAAGCACCTGCAGGATTAGGCGACCACAAATGGCCAAGAGTAATAGAAAACTTGGCTGTTAGTGTACAGAATATATTTACTAAGCTCCAACAGGATCAGGCGACCTCTAGTGTCCAGGAGTTATAAGGAGCAAATGGAAAACTCAATTGTTAGAAAAAAAACACAAGAGCACCCAAGGTATTGCAAGGATTACGCCTATAAATCTAACACCAGCCAAGGGTGGGAGGGTATTGGGGGTGGACTGGGAGCAGTCGCGCAGCGACTGCGGGGAAGTTCTCAAAGCAGCTCCCTTTGTTACAGGGAGTGCAGGTCCTTCAGACTACCTGGGCAGAGTTTTCGCTGGTGGGGTGGGGAGAGCCTCTGGTGTGGCGAAATCAGCCCTCTCGACCTCCAGGAGCGCGGAGCTCCATTCGGGGGTGGGGGGAGAGCCCCTGTGCTGTGCTGCTGGAATCCGTGTACTGCTGGTCAAGTCCTGATGCCATCCAATGTATACACAACTTGGCAGTGGGATCTCAGTCTGTGCAGGCCTTCCTGTCTTTGACAAATTAAGCTAGGTCCCCTACATATTGTCTAAAAAAGTTGAAGCTGAAATAACAATCAACTGTATGCCAAAGACGTGCAAGTGGTTACTGTCATCAGAAAACAAACTTTACCTAAACCCAATAAAATATCAACATCAAACTTTACAACTATGGTGCATGAACCCTTAGCCCCTCAAGGTAAACATTATTTAGATAATCTCCATGTGTGGAACTGTCTTAATTTGTTGTCTGCCATTGAAGCCCGGAGCGCCATATTTATAAAAATTTCTCACGTTGTAGTCTAACTAAACTATTATTCATTCCATTCTCTCCAGCACTGCCACCCTGGTCCTTAACTGGTCTAAAGAAGGGGGTAATGGGGATAACCAATTAAAGGAGATGCACTTGAGTGCCACCACTCTTAAAATCTGGCCTAATCTGCGGGTGTCATTAGGGCAAGACAATAGAGTGGGGAAACCCAGAACCAATTAAGTGAATGTTTGGGGAAAGGTGAGTCCCATAATTTGTTGGAGTTCAGAATGCACTGCTTTCCAAAATCATAGGGTCTTAGGGCAGGCCCAGAATATATGGTGATGGGTCTCCCAGGCGCAACAGTTGCTCCAACAGAGGTCAGTATGGGTACAGATGAAATGCTTGGTTATTGCCAGTGTTTGGAAAAATCCAACTATTTTCCAATTAAATTCATGCCAGGATGGGGATGCTGTAACTTGGCAGCCCCACCTCAGCCATTTTGACCATTGCCCTGGGTCTGTTTGGGTGCTATCTACCAGTTCCTACTTCAACCACTGAGCCTCCAGCGGAGGGGTGTCAGAATGTGTCACTAATGAATAAAGCCCAGAAAGGTAGCAAAATGTTTGCTTAAGGCTGATAATGTGGTAAAAGAAGGATTCTAGTTCTGTGTGTTCTCTTCTAATCTGAGGTAAAGTGTCCAAAGACATTATATAATGGTAGACTTTCAGGTATCTATAGTGATCGATTATGGAACCTTGATAGCTTCTGCTTCATTTCTTTTTTACTTTTCCAACATGGAGCCTTAGCGCATTTTCAGGTTTGAGCATGAGGACTCTTCTGAGGAAAAACTTCTCCATGAAAAATATAGACACAACAATAATCATCTAAGGGACAATGGCAACTTAATAGTGGTCTATAATGGACTCTTTAACCAGTACAAGGATTTGATTCCCTCACCAAATCAAAATCTTTTTTTCTGTTAGTTTTTCAAAGAACTTTCTAAATAAAACAGTATTTTGCAAACACAATGAATGAACACTTTTGTGGGCTCTACACACAGTTCTGACTTGTGCTAAGTGCTCCCTTACTACTGGTACAGTATACATATAACATGGTGCTGCCATTTCGTATGAATAGTAATGCATGACTTAGTGTATGTAACCACCCCTTCCACTATAAGCACAACCACCTGCAAGTGGTGCTGACTAGGAGAAATAGGATGGTGCCTGGGTTCATGGTTAGCAATGGACTTGGAAGTGGCATGGTGCCTCCACCTATGGGGATCCTTATAGCAGGGTATTGCCAGGGTGATTCCCTATAGGAAATAAATACATCCCCCTCCCATTGTGACGGGCATGTTTGAAAACACAGTCTCCTCCCTACTTACCACTCTAAGCATGCAAATAACACTAGCAGAATAAGGCAAAATACTTCAGCAGCTGAAAAAAAATAACCAGAGGGGTTTATTCTGGGGTTGGAAAATAAGGTTGGGGACAAGGAAGCAAAGGGGAAAAAACAACATAGTCAGCTTTGAATCAATATTGTAACACACCTACAGTACAGTATGACACCCCATCACAGTCCCTCTTCCCTCAGTGGTGCACCAGTTAACCCCACAGTCCCTGTGGGACCACTTAAACAATCCAGGTGTGCACACAATGAGGAGCTGCAGGCCTGTGAAGAATGGACACTCAGTGCAGTACCATTACAACTGAGTTGGAGGCTGTAGGTGCTATTCACAATTACATATGTTGCTCCTGGCTGTAACTGCTGCTGTGGGCTTTTGGTTAAGGTCATGCAGGATACTCAGAGATTCGCTAACTAGCTAGCTGGACCGTTAAAATTGACAGTTGGAATGACAGTTTTTTGGGTAAAAACTCATGACCTTTAGAGGATCAGGTGGTGCAGGTGTTGTGGCAAGTCTCCCCAGTTCAGGCAGCTGTGGACAAGCTGTTCTGCTGGTGTAGATGTAAAACCCAGTACTCATGACCTTTAGATGACCAGATGATGCAGGTGTTGTGGTGAGTCTCCCCAGTTCAGGCAGCTGTGGACAAGCTGTTCTGCTGGTGTAGATGTAAAACCCAGTACTCATGACCTTTAGATGAACAGATGGTGCAGGTGTTGTGGTGAGTCTCCCCAGTTCAGACAGCTGTGGACAAGCTGTTCTGCTGGTGTAGATGATGGTGATGATCCTCTTCACACCCAAAGGGACTTGTCTTCACCCACCTCTAGAGGTGGGCAGGCAGTTGAGACCTTCACCCCACAAGGGGACTTGTCTTTATTCACCCCAACAAGTGGGCAGTCAGTCGATCTTCACTCCACAAATGGACTTTTCTTCACCTAACCTGAGAGGTGGGCAAGCAGTCAGGACCTCAGTAGATTGGTCCCATTAGGACAAAGTTGTGACAGTGACTTAGAGGCAGTAGCTGTTCACCGTCTCAGGATAAGAGCAGCTTTTAAGGCAACCCCTGCTCTATGTTGGTGCTAAAGCCCTAGCTTGGCATTTTAGCTGCTGTAAGTCCCTTTTTTCTGGGACTCCAAAGTCTGTTCTTCTCAGGTTAAGAACAGCTTTCAAGGCAACCCCTGCTCTATGTTGGTGCTAAAGCCCTGGTTTTGCACTTTAGCTGCTGTAAGTCCCTTTTTCTAGGACTTACAAGTCTGTTCAGTAACAAACTTTTAAACATGTCAGTCAACAGCACTGAGAGCTGTCAGAAATCAAATTCAATTGTTTACTCTTCAGAGATCACTCACAGAATCACTAGGATTAACTGTAAACTTCTTAGAATTTTTTTTTTAAACTTGACATCCCATTGGCTGAAAAAGAGTCACTAGCTCCAACTCTGATTGGACTACTGCAGCTACCAATCAGGTCCTAGCTGTCCTCTGGGCAAACCACATCCAACATGGCTGCTCCCACCCAGTCTGGATCAACTACAAAAAATATATTTTTAATTGGTGCCCTTTGGGCAGCTTCTGGCTGTAGGGCAAAACCTCCTGGTCCCTACTGGAGGTCGCTAGGGTCAGGGACCATGTGGAGAAAACAGGAGCCCTGTTGGAAGCTCCATTTTATGAGCTCTCCAGGCAGGAGCAAGTCTCTGTGTTCAGCGGCTTCTATGCTGCAAAGAATCATGGGACTTCTAGTCCCAGAGCCATGTTGGCCTTTTTCTCTCTGTCTCCCTGACCCACTGGTGGCTTAGATTGGGTTGGGGAGCTGTTTAAATGTATTTATTTTATTTATTTATGTCCCCCAGCTCCCCTGCTGGTGTCCGATTGGGCTGTGGAGGTGAAAGTGAAAGCACTGCCTCTGCTGCAGTGGCACTGGGTGCTTTGCAGTGCAAAATCAATAGAGGCCTTTTTCCTTGCTCCCCACCCCACTTTGCAACTGTTCGAGGGGGCAGGGGGTAAAGATGTGAGAGACTCATGGGATGCACTGTTGGGTGCAGGAGGCACCAGAAACTGCCCCAATGCTCCCCAGGTCTGGTGTCAGTCCAGGGAAGGGCCGAGGGGGCAAAGATGTGAGGAGCTCCAGTCACAAAAAGCAGAGACCTAGGTGTGTGGCTCTACAGTAAGCTCCCAACTTGGGAAGGGGGGGTTACATTCTCCCCCCATTGAACTCCTTGGCATCTTTGTCAAGGCCTGAAAAACATAAAATATTGCAAACACAACACATCACAGGCTATCTAATACACCTGATTCCTCTCTAAACATATCTGACTAATACACCTACATCCTGTTTAAACAATATCAGCATTGAACTTCACAGAACACAGGGCATACATTTGTAATAACATTTTCCTACCATGGTTTACAACCACAGCTTCCTATAATGGCTTGAGGGCAGCACAAGGGGGGCAGCAGTAAAGCTATGGATGAAGGCAAACTAGTAGGGGCGGTGTTCCTACTTAGCAAAAGCCTTCGACACCATCAACCATACTCTCTTACTGGTTCAGCTACAAAGCCTGGGGGTGGCCACAAGTGCAACACTGTGGTTCCAAGACTACCTGTCCCTCAGGTCACAATGGGTAAAAATAGGACAAACAGTGACTGACCCCAGGGAAGTCACACTGGAGGTCCCTCAGGGATCCATCTTGGGACCCCTGCTATTCAGCCTGTTCCTAAATAATCTCCCTCAAGCCTGTGATGCCAAGATAATCCTATATGTGGACAACGCTGTCATCTTCAACAGCAACTCTCGAACTATGCCATTCCAAGCAGCACTTCAGCACTCCTTCAGCAAAATAGAAGACTGGTTCTGTAAGCACAAACTTCTGCTCAATTACAAAAAAAAACAAGACCATGATCCTATCCAGCCCCCAGCTCAAGAAAAGGTTCCCCACCATAAACATCACCAACAATGTACTATCCACCTTCTAACAGGTACTCTCCTTCAAATACCTTGGATTCACCCTGGATGACACCTTATCCTACACTGAACATGTCAAGTAGGTGGTCAAGACAGTCAACGCCAAGCTTGGTCTGCTATACAGGCACAGAAAACACCTTACCACAGCAGCCATCCTCCTATCAGTCACAAGCTCCATCCTCTCCACCACTGACTATGGCCTGGTTGTCTACAGCACAGCATCAGACTCTGTGCTCAAGAGGGTGACTGTGGCTCTCAACAAGGCCTGCAGGGTCATCCTGAATGGCAATTGAATGACCCACACCTGTTCCCTCTATAAACAGACACACCAGCTGTCTCTTGGGTGCAGGACTAAATTCCTCACATGCCTACTAGGCAAAAAATCATTACTAGGGAAAGCCCCTCCATGCATAGCAGGCATCTTCTCCCTCCCAGGCTCAGACTATATAACCATAAACAGAACACAGGTGGCCCTCGTGGTGCCATTCTGATGCACAGCTCTCAGACAACACGTCTTCTTCTACAGAGCCCCTCTTTGACTTAACAAGGTACCCAAGTCCATTTGGAACTCCACTAGCCTGTACGGCTTCAAATCAGACCTTAAGCACTACCTGACCTCCAGCTCTGTGTGCACCTGCTTCTCCGACAGCTGATAGATTCTGGATGACCAGGCCTGGCTCTGCTAACAGCTACTATTCTAAGCACAAAACAAAAGCCACCCTCCCACACGCTCCTTGACAATGCCTCTGAATCACTCTAAGGGGCTACTCCTGTACACCCTTTCCTCCCTCCCCCCCATCTCCATGCTAGGATGGGTCTCTGCCTCCCCAGCCTTGGTCCTGCCTCCTTGACCACTTTTACTAGAGTCCCCCTCCTCCACTGCCAAAATCCTGTCCTTACAGTACTTACCCACTGCCCAACCTAACATAACCTCTAGTGCCTCTGCACCTTACCTGCACTTGTAATCAACTAAAGTTGATGTCTATATGCTGTAGGCACGGGGTTACAATGTTGCATGGCAGAATGCCATGTGACTTAATCGCATTGCGTGATTTATTTATTTCTATTGATCTGTGGGGGGCTCTGCCACCCACTCCCCCGGCCCTCTCTACTTAAGATTGTAACTCCAGGGGGTCCAACACAGAGAGTGCACAGGTCCGGGGGTTCACGCATAATGCCATACACTATTAAGTGTACGACATTATAACCCAGTACGTATGCGGTATAGTGTTTTAAATGTCTAAGAAACTCTGTAACCTCTTCCTCATTGTTGTGCTGTTCAGTGTATCAAATGTCCTAAAACTCTATGACCTACTTGATTGAATGTCTATACTCTGTTCGCATGACATGGAACCTTTGTAAAAGAGCATTGGCTCAAAGGTTATTTTCCGAATACCAAATAAATACATTAATTAATAAGCAACAGTGGGTTCAGCAGGAGATTAACTTTTTTATGCACCACATTTACAGGGCTGTCAGAGGGGACACCAGGGACATTGTAAGTAAGTTTTACACAGTGTTTGACTTCTCTTTCAGAATGGCGGGGAGCCACAAGTTCCTCTGCAATGATTTGATCAAGATCATTTATAGGTTCTGTGCATGGTACCAGAGCGGGTTTAAATCTTTCAATGTCCTGGGGTGTTTCTATTACTGGAGTCCCAATATCCTCTATATTGGGAGCATGGTTCATGACTGTGGGCCCAGATTCAGTCAGAACACAGGGTGCTGCTGTCAGATTCAGGGGTCTGAAATGACTCACCTTACTTCCTTCTGGTGCTGAAGGGGTTCATTTCATGGAGAATGGTGCAGGCTGATGTCAACATGGTACTGGATAACTGTAAGGTTCCTCATCCTCAGAGCTACTGATGACCACATCAGACCAAGTCACAAGGGGGGGGCACAGGTAATTCCTGTTGAGCCACATGGTTCTGCATTGTCCATATCTCATTTCTGGTGGCTGGCCTTCTGGGTGGCAAGAGAGATACTGAGTTAACAAGTACAGGCAACAGTTGACCAGTTGACAAGAGGTGGTTTTGATGCAATGTTTTAACCACATTTCCTCATTCCATTCTTAGTTGGTCAACTGGCAAGTTTGGAATCTGTTCCACAATTACATATCAGTAAGGTTTCCATTGGTCTGCAATCTTGTGTTTGCTTGGGATTGCCAAGTTCCGAATCAGTACTCGGTCCCCAGGCTGGAGAGCTTGCTCTTGTACTCTCTTGCCATTTCTGGTTTTGTTGGCTAGGTTGGACTTGCCAGCTGCTTCTTGGGCCACCCTGTAGGCTTCTTTCAGTTGTGCATGCAGCCTCCTGGTGTAATCCAGGTGTGTCTCTGGTAAGGTGTCATCAGACAACACCCAAAACATAAGTCCACAGGATGTCTGGCTTCTCAATCAAACATCAGAAAATAGGGTGAGAACCCAGTTGAGACATTTTTTGTACAGTTGTATGCATGGACTAGGAAAGGTACCTGCTTGCTTCAGTATGGGTTTCTGGTATGATGCAGTGTTCCCAGTATATTAAGCAGTGTTCTATTGAATCCCTTAGGCTGAGGATTATCTTGTGGATGGTAGGGGATAGTACGAGACCTCTTAATGCCCAAAATGCTTGTGAGTTCTTTGATGAGGCGATTTTCAAATTATCTCCCTCGGTCACAGTGAAGGTGTTTGGGGAGCGCATAATGTACAAAGTACTTTACACACAAAACTTTAGCCACAGTAGCTGCTTTCTGGTCTTTCATGAGGAAAGTCTGTGCATAGCGGGTGTTGTGGTCAGTTACTACTGAGATTTTACTGATCCCCTTCCAGTCAGGTTCAAGGGAAACAAAGTCCATACAGATCAAATCCATAGGCCCAGTACTCATGATATTTACAAGCTGAGCTGCCCTGTTGGGTAGAGTCTTATAGGTGATGCATGGTTACAGTGTTTACAATGTCTTTCCACTTCTATGGCCAGATGCTGCCTTTAGAAGTGGTCTTCAGAGACAGGTCAGAGAAGGGCAATACAAATGGTGCAGAACCTGCACCATAAGTCATATAAGAAGAGACTGGAGGACCTCAGTATGTATACCATGGAAGTGAAGATGATAGACCCCTTCAAATATCTCAAGGGCATAAATAAGGTACAGGAAGGTAGCATCTTTCAGAAAAAGATGTTTCTAGAAAACGGAGTCATGACATGAGGCTGGAAGAGGGTAGAGTAAGGGGCAATGTGAGGAAGTATTACTTCACAGAAAGGGTTGTTGATGCATGGAACAGCCTCCCAGTGGAGGTGGTGGGGGAAAATTCAGTAGGGGAATTCAAAAATGCATGAGATAGGCTTAGGGGAACCCTAGTGATTGGAAAGAGACCAAAGGAAAGATTAAGTAGGGTCTGTGGTTTCTGCAGGAGGTAGAGAAAATGGGCAGACTGGGTGGGCCTGGTGGCCCTTATCTGTTGTCAAATTCTATGTTTCTACATTTCTTGTATAAGGCCCAAATTTTTATCAATCCCCAAGTGTCCCATGTCCTCATGTCCTCATGAAGTGATTGTAACACCATTTTCCGATACTTGCTGGGAAGAACTAGTTGCTGCTTAGGAAACTGTGTTTGTATTTTGATGAATTGATACAGCAGTCCATGCCTTAACACAAACTTGTCTCACTCCCTCAGGAGAAGCAGTACCTTAGGTAGATTAGATTTCACTTAAGAGGGTGATGAGCCTTTCTATTTGGCTAGAATGATGTCCTGCAAACTGGGATACATTCGCTGTACATGTTTTACATCTTCAGGACATAGGTGAGGCAAGGGGGTATTATGCAGTGTGGTGAAGTGTGTGTATAGTTCTGGTATGGCATCAGGATGCACTTCAAGCAGATCCACGGCCTGGTCTGGGTTGGTGATAGCAGGCCGGTCATCAGGCACCATCATCTGACAGACTGCTTTCACTCCATCTTTGGACACATAGATCCATGGCCCCTCCATGGGTTGATTATGGTGTGGTCATCAGGACAGGGCATCTGCATCAATGTTGTTATGTCCAGGATGGTACTGCAAGCAGAAGTTGTAAACAGATAGGGCAGTGATCTATCTGTGCCCAGTGGTATTCATTTTGGCGGTTGTCAGCACATAGGTCAGTGGGTTATTGTCAATCAATGCAATGAACCTGGCTCCATAAAGATGCTCATGGAACTGATCAGTCACTGCTCTTCAATGTTTTTATAGCAGACATCGCTGATGGACTAGAAGGGAAGGTGTGTCTGTTCGAAGACGACACCTCAGAAAGAGTGAGCAAGATGGAAGCTGACTTCAAGAAACTAGAAAAATTGTCTGGAGTGTGGCTGTTGAGATTTAACACCAAAAAGTGCAGGGTCATGCACTTAGGAAAGAAAAATCCAAGAAAGGAGTATTACCTAGGAGGCGAAAGACTGGTGGCCTCAAACCAGGAATGAGATCTGAGAATCATAAACTCAGATAACTTGAAGGTTAGTAAACAATGTGAGAAGGTAACATTGAAGGCCAACAGAATGCTGGGCTGTATTGGGAGGGAAATCATGAGCAGGAGGAGAGAGGTGGTACTACCACTGTATAGATCGCTGGTCAGGCCTCACCTGGACTATGGAGTCCAATTCTGGAGGCCTCAACTCAGGAAGGACATTGATTGGGTGGAAACAGTACAGAAAAAGGTGAGAAAAATGATTCAGGGTCTGCAGTACATGTCCTATGAGGAAATGACTTAGGGAACTGAACATTTACTCCCTGAAGCAGAGAAGAGAGAGAGAGGGGACATGATTGAAACATTCAAGTACATAAAAGGCATTAACAAGGTACAGGCACAATAACTTTTTCACTTCAAGAAGGGCTCCAGAACCAGGGGACATGACCTCAGGCTGCAAGGAGGGAAGTTCTCTACCAACACCAGGAAGTTTTTCTTCACAGAAAGAGTGGTGGATGCCTGGATCAGCCTGCCCCAAGAGGTTGTGGGGGTAAACACTGCGGGGGATTCAAGAATGCATGGGATAGACACAATGGATCTCTGATTACAAAGGGCAACTAGAGTGTCAAAATAGGTCTAAAACAAATTGGCAGACTAGATGGACCTAGCGGTCTCCTTCTGCCATCAACTTCTATGTTTCTATGTTAGTGCAAGAAATTCCAGCTTATGGACTGGATAGTTCTTTTCAGAGAGACTTAAACTGTGACTGGCATAGGTGATTTGTCTCATACCATTTTCATGTTCTTGGTAAAGTACGGCACCCAATCCTTCCATGCTGGCATCAATGTGAAAGGTGTATGGTTTAGTATAGTTAGCAAAGTCCAACACAGGGGATTCTGTTAGGCATCAAACAATTTCTTGAAACACATTCTCATAGTTGGCAGTCCATTGGTCTCCGAAAGGTTCATTGGTCTTGAAATATTCACTGGGGGTTTCTTTTTGATCCCTTGACATTTGGTCTTATGGGTTGTAGGATATCCCTGAGTCAATCTGTGCAATGACCTCAACACTGAGGAGTTATTTTTCACAAATCTCCTGTAATATCCATAAAAACCTAGGAAGGATTGAAGCATTTTCAAGTTGGTATGTCTCGGCCATGTCGTAAGAGCTTTCATTTTTTTCAGATCAGCACTGATACCTTGATATGAAATGCTGCATCCAACATACTGTATTTCATGGACATCTGGCAGAACTGACTCTTGTCTAGTGAAAGTTTTAGACCATGTTCCTTCAACTGGTCCAGTACCTTTAGTAGTCAAGCTTCATGTTCTTCCAGTGTTCTCCCAAACACTAAAAGATCATCCAAGTAAACTAAGACCTGTAGGAGAGTCATATCACCCACCACCTTTTCCATCAGATGCTGGAAAGTTTCTGGGGCAGCAGAAATCCCATGCAGCATACTCTCAAATTGGTAAAATCCAATTAGACAGATAAAGGCAGTCTTTTCCTTATCTTCCTCAGTCATTGGTATTTGTTAGTAACCACTGTGCATGTCCAGAACAGAGAACCATCTACTTCCTGTGAGGCTGTCCAATGCATCTTGCACTTGAGGCATTGTGTACTGGTCCTCTACTGTGCTTTGGTTAAGGGTTCAATAGTCAATGCACATTCTTACAGCACCATTTTTCTTTTGGGTCACCATGATAAGTGAAGCATAGGTGCTCCAAGACTCTATTATGATCCCTGCCTTCAGGAGCTCTTGCAAATGTCACCTAATGTCTTTAATGTCAGCAGGCACCAATCTCCTCAACATTTCTCTGAATGAGCAGTCATCATGTAGACATATATGATGCTCCTTCCCCATGGCACATCCCACTCATGACATGAGAAGACATCCAACCATTTGGCCAGTTTCCATTGTAATCATTTCTTCCAGGTGAGAGGAATGGGGGACAAACCAATATTGAAAACATCTTCATCCAGTCGAGTGGTCTTCTCCTGATGGGATAGTGCCACTACCACATCAGAGGTGTAAAGGTTGGCTAGTAATGTACCAGGGTGTACCTTCAGATCCTTGTGCACCTCATTCTTTAACTTTATGTTAATCCCTTTAACCATCACTTTGGTTCCAGGTAGCACTCCTCATTGAACCATCAGACTATGTGGAAAACCTCTTCCTGGGAACTCCACAATGGTGATTTGGTCCTAAAGAGATTCATGGTAATCCACAGCTCCTTCCACCAGGCACTCAGCTCCAGGAGGTACTATTAAAGGCTCTTTCCCTTCTTTTTTTATGACTCTGACAATCCACTCAGAGTGGTTGCAGGCCTTGGCCTCCCTCTTCAGGTGAGCGGTACTCACAGTGGCATGAATTAGTAAAGTTGGTTAGTTTCCTACCCCTGCCTTCTGCAGGCACAAGTGAGCCAGGTATCCAAACATATTGGCTTTGGTTCTAATCAAGACAGGTGTCTTGTCCAATATCTGGGCATCAGGACAAATGAGAGCTAATGTGTCAAACTTTTAAGGGACTCCAGCAAAAGTCTCTGGAAATTTTATTTGCGCAGTAATGTAGCTGTCATAGGGGTAGGTGGCACTGCTCAATCCCCATACAGAAAGTCGCTCTAGGAGTTGCAAAGGCAGATGTTTCAGGAATGTCTGGAAAAAAGATTAATAGATAATAATGGTGACATGCAGAGGCAGAGACAGTTGAGGGGTTCAAGAGGGTCTGGGACAGGTACAGGGGAAGGGTTCTGGAAGTAAAATCCAATGCAGCAAGAATATCCGGAACTGGGAAGGGAGAAGCCAAAGAAGGCGAGGGGGTCAGCAAGGTCAGCACCCAGGGTGGGGGCTGACCAATCGAGCAGACTCGAGAGACTGTTAGGCCTATTCTGCTGGCATTTTAGTATGTTAGTATGTGACCCACTGTCCCGCATGATGTCACATGGGTATCCCTCAATAGAGATCTTTATGGCTGGGGTAGGACCTATCAGTCCTGATAGCAACTTGTTTCTAACAAATGCAGTGGGATTTGTCCATTTCATAGAGCTGTTCACTATCAGAGTCCCAGGTCGCTCTCTTACTGGGCTCTGCTGTTGTTTCCCTGCTGCTGTTGCCATCTTTCCCATTTCTGGTCTATGAGCTGCTGGGTCACAGGCTTGCCACACCCTCATGTGAAATGTCCATCTTCTCTGCAGTGAAAGCATAACAGTCAACCTCTGGGTAATCTTGTGGGTTGAGGCCTGACCTTTGGAGGAGATAAAGGATTTAGTGGGAGTCCATGATCAAATGGCAGTAAGTTGACTTGTGGGTGAGACATCTGTGCCATCTGTAATGCCTTCACATACTCTGTGAGTTCCTTCAACTGTGTTCTCATGTCTGGAGCATCACTTTGTTCTTGGTGACTGTCAGCTTGAGGCTGCAGGGGGATGGCTTTTCCCATGGGCACTCATAATGAATGTGCAATGGCTTCCAGTGACTATTCTTCCCTCACTTCATCCAGAAGCTGTTGGAAGTTTTTGGGATCTGCTCTGCAATCTTCCAAGCTGAGAGTTATCAGGGTCCAGTGGGAATATATAGCTCCTCATAAGATCTGATGTAGTCTCATCTGGAAAACTTGTGCAGGGGTAACTCCTCAAGCTTCCACCATTTTACGAATCACTGTCTCCATGTGGGTCATGTAGTATGGCAATTTGTCTCCCTTCTTTTGCGTAGTGGCTCCCAGCTAGAAAATAAGGCCCCCCTCCACTCAACTGCTCCAAATGTACTCTTCAGCATGTCAAGATGGTCACTAGCAGTGCAGTTCAGGTGGTTGGCACATGGTTGACATGGAGTGAGCAGATTACAAGGCCATGCCTCTCAAGCTTTCCATTTTTCATTATCTGAACACTTCCATACTTTCTCCATCTGGTGACTTGGCTCATCCAGCTTTCATAACTGTCCTCCACTGAAGGAGTGGGGGAGGCACCAGAGAAAGTACACAGTCTCCTGTACTGTTCAAAGGGCATGACCAAATAAGGGGTCTAGTCCTGTCCTCCAACCTAGAGTGTGGTGATGACTGTCTTGTTTGTGCCAGATCATGTTCTTTTGAAGAATGTTCTTACATCTTGAACAGTGTTTTCCTCAGCAGCAAAAAATGATTGCAGCTTCTGTTCAAATTCACTTTGCTTTTTAGCACCCTCAGAGGGAGGATCCAGGCTTTAGTGTTTGGGATATCTATCATCAGTAAGCTGATCGGGCACCCTGGATGGATCAGTATCCTTTCGGCACTCAATCAGGACACATAATGTCTGCCAAGCAGAGATGTAAATCCTCCTATGTACAATCACTTTTCCCAAACATTTTATGCAGCCTATGACACTTTTGAGATGGACCCTCGGGGTTCCTTCAGGGATCCCTTTCACCAAAATAGCTTTTTTCATCAGTGTCCTCACCCTTGCACCACTCTAGGAATGAGTTGTAATCCATCATGAAGTTGAAAATTGGGGGGGGAGTACTAAACTGTTTCCGCCAAAAAGAGGGGTGCTGCAGAAATGTCCAAAAATCCCAGTGGAGCCTCCAGATTTGTAACTACCCATACCAGTATAAGTGCAGTCACCTGCAAGTGGTACTGACTAGGAGATGTAGGATGGCACCTGGGTTTCTGGTTAGCAATGGACTTTATTTATTTATTTATTTATTTGTACATATCAGAATTACAATCCTTTGAGTCATGGACTAATTTCCAAAGGCTCCTCATCAGAGAATACAGAGACAATCACAGGGTTACATAGTTCCATGGACAAACACAGAGTTACATAATTTCATAGAATACATCATTACATAATTACAGTGCAAAAAATTTGTACAGACAGGTTATAATGACAGTGTACTTTTACATGAGTTAATGTCATTGACCTATACAAGGTGGTAGCTAGGCAATTAGTGTGAGAAATGTAAGTGGAGAACTGGAGTGATGTAGAAATTAGCAGTCCTGGGGATATTGTTAAGTAGGTTGTGGATTAGCAGTTGTGCCCACAAGTAGGAGGGCCAGTAAGGGATGGGAATCAAGAATCGGTATGCACACCTACAGCAGCAAGTGGCAAATGAGTGGTTCCTGAGAGCAATTAAGAAGGGACCAATTTTAGAGAAGTTAGTGACAGTGGCAGGGAGGGAGTTGAACCAGGATGGAGCCCTGTATCAGAAGGACTGCTGTGCAAGTGAGGTCCTGGCTCTAGGTACCAGGAGGGTGGCCTTACAGGTGCTGCAGGTGGAAATGGCAGGGGTGGCACGGTGGAGGGAGAAGGTCACCCCAAGGGGGAGGAGAGATCAAGGAGTATTTTTATGGTCAGCAGACATGACTGGTAGAGGAGCCTCTCCTCAAAGTTAAGCACGTTGGCAATTTAGTATAGTAAGCAGGTGTGTGTGCATCTGCCAGCACTGGTCAGAAGCCTGCAGGCCTTGTTGATGGACAATTGGATTTTATTAAGCACAGTATTGTCTGCAGCTGCATAGATTGGAAGGCCATAGTCCCCAAGGGACAGGACTGAGGAGGTGATAACCAGCCAGAGTACCTCGGGGGTAGGCAGTCCCTGTGGTGGTACAGTAGGCCAATCTGTGAGTTCATGGTGGAAGAGAGGGTGCAAATGTGGGAGAGGAAGGTAAGGGCTGGATCAAAGGTAATGCCTAGGTATTTATAAGAGGAATTTTGTTCAAGAGGGTGCTGAGTGCTGGGAAGTATCTGGGGGGGGGGTGTTTCTGGCCCTGCTTTGGTGATGGGTGAAAACCATAGCTTTTTTTTTTTTTTAGATTAATGACCAACCTATGGTCTATGAACCATTGCTCTGTCTGGTTGAAAGAGAGCTGGAGAGAGGCAGGGTTTGGGTGCGAAGCAAATAGGACTGCATCGTCTGCATAGAGAAGCTGGGTAGCGCATTAAGGTAGAGGCTGAAGATAAGAGGGCCCAGCCCTGGGGGACCTCAGAGTGGACAGGCCAGGTGTTGGACAGGGTGCTGTGGATTTTTATGCACTGGGACCTGGAGGACAGGTAACTGTTAAAACAGGAGAGGGGCCCTTGGAGAGACCAAGTTGGAGGAGGGAGTCAAGCAAGAGGAGATGGCAGACCGTGCCAAAGGCCTTGGAGAGGTTGATGAAAACAGCTCCAGCAAGGTTGCCAGAGTCTAAGGCAGAGTGCAGGAAATTGGAGAACTCCAGGAGAGCAGTGGTGGTGCTATGGCCTGAGCGGAATCCATGCTGCTTCCTGCAAATAATGTCATGTTTGGTCAGGTATTCTGTGAGCTGATCTGCCACAATTTTATCCAATGCTTTTGAGAAAGGGGGGAGGATGGAGATCACCCTGTAATTGCTGAGGGAGGAGCAGTCTCTACTTTTGAGTATGGGTGTGATGATTGCCATTTTCCAGGCAAGGGGGAACTGACCCAGACACAGTGAGTGACTGAGCAAGTCAGTGAGTGGGGCAAGTACTGTATCCAGTACCTGATGAAGGACCCTGGTGTCCAATTGGTCATTGCAGGGACTGGTGCCATTGAGGGCTTTAGTTAGATATGGCCTGGCTTCTTGTGGGGATATAGTGCAAAGGTAGAAAGGTGGACGGTGGAGCATGGGAGGCTGTGGGTCAAAGAAGTTGCTGAGAAAGACTGAGCTGAGGTCAGAGAAAGCAGTGTTTAGGCAGTCCGTGATGCTTTGGGGATCCGAGATGATGGAGCCATTGATGGTGAGTTGGGATGGGGGGGGAGCGTGGCTTCCCATTCAGTTCTGTTGTGTTATCCCAAAATGTCCAGGCTGTGTCCCAGGAGGAGGCAAGGGCAGCTTGGTAATATTCAGCCTTGGCCTTGCGAATGGCCCAGGTACACTTATTGTGCTCTGTGTTATATGCTTGTCTATCTGCTGGCTTACCAGATTCAGCAGCTCTGTGCCGTAGATTGTCCCTTAGTCTCAGCTGCCAAATGAGAGATGGGGTAATGCATGCACAGTTTGTTTCTTGATATGGGTCTTGGATAGGGGTGTGAAAATGTCACAGGTCTTGTTAAAGAAGCAAGTGAAGAAGTCAAACACCAGGTCAATATATGGAGTGAGGTTGATGGGGGACCAATCCAGTTGAGTGAGATACAGTTTGAGTTTTTCAAGGCTACCGGACAAAGGCGCTGGTGGAGGACTATCCTGGGCACTGGTTTGTGAGTGAGGGCAGACCATGTGAAAAGAACTGGGGCATTGTCACTAAGAGAGTTTGGAAAGACATTGATATCCAGGACTGTATGAAGGAGATTGGTTAGAATAATGTCCAAGAGGGTACTGGTCCCATTAGAGGGGTTGTACCTGGTTAGGTGAGAGACTAGTTGGGACATATCGAAGGTAGTGAAAATGTATCTGGTTTGGGATGCTGAACTGGCAAGCCAGTTGATGTTGAGGTCCCCCAGAAGGATCTGCTCATCATGTGGCAGGTTAGTGAGGTAGTCCGAGAGCTAGAGAATGGCTGCTGTTTGGTTCCATGGGGAACACAGGCAACAGTGAGGCTAAGCAGGGCCCTAGAGGAGTCTGGGGTGATTTTGAGGGAGATGGCTTGTGCCCCATGGTCCAGCTTGGGCACCAGGAGGGCATGACTCAGTAGGGTGTCACGCATATAGAAAGCACACCCACCCTCATGCTTGCCTACTCAATCCTCCCTAAAAAGAGTGTACCCAGAGAAGGTGATGAAGGAGTCTGGGGTTGATTCTGAGAGCCAGGTTTCCACAGGAGCTAGTATATCAGGTTGGTGCTGTACGATCCAGCACTGGAAGGCTGCCGATTTTTTCAGGAGGCTACAGATATTCATCGAAGCAATACATAAGCCAGATGCAGCTGGTGACCGAGCTTGTTTTGGGGACACGGGGCCATGGTTTGGGTAAACATTCCCGGATTACGTGAGGAGCAAGGAGATTACCCTTATCAGGGTAAGATGGCATCTAGTACCTTTTGCGGTGTGAGAGGACATGGACCTTGCAGCAAGGGAGCAAGGGATTAGCAAGGTGTGAAGCATGGGGATAGCGAGGAAGAGAGGTGGCCAGGGGTTAGGAAGGGAGGAGGGTGGGGGAATGTCTGTTGGTGGGGTGTGTGGGGGGGCAGTGGGTGCGACCAGGGTGGGGGATGGGCATGGGTGAGGTGGGGTGATGTGGTGCACAGAGGTGTCACTGGGAGGAGGGGGTGGATGACCAAGGTGAGGGATGGCAAGCACCAGCAGGATCAGTGTGTCCAGGCTGTATGGGTGAGCAAGCCTTGAATGGGGTGGGGTGAGGAGGAGTATAAGGAAAGCTAGGTTGGGAAAGGGCTAGGTGAGGCAAGAAATGAGAAATGATCAAGGGGAGTGGAGTAGTAAGCCAAGTAGAGTGTCAGGTAGAGAAGTAGAGTACAACAGGGAATTAGAGAGGCTTCTCTGTTAGGAGTACTTAGGGGTGAACTCCCTCTTCTCTAGTGGGCAGTCAGTATAAGCTGCAAATGGGAAAGTGGGGACTTAGCAGAACAACAGGAAGTCATGTGACAGGGGTGGTCCTTAAATTGAGGGCCTGGCTTGGGTAGGAGGGTAGCTGGGATGGACTAACACCCTTCACAGAGTTCAGCTACTGGAGGAGAGTAGTTACCTTTAGGGCTCTGGTGGACCTCACTACCCCTTCTGTGTGTATCCCTTGGAAGTGGTGTGGTGCCTCCACCTATGGGGATACTTATAGCAGGGTGCTGCTTGGGTGCTTCCGCACAGGAAGTAAATACAACCCCCTTCCATGGTGACAGGTATGTTTGCAACACAATCCCATCCCCACTTACCACTCTAAGCATGCAAAGAACAACAGTAGCACAATAAGGCAAAATACTTCAGCAGTTGCAGATAATTAACAAGAGGGGTTTATTTTGGGGTTGGAAATTAAAGTTGAGGACAAGGGAAGCAAAGGGAAAAAACAACACTGTCAGCTTTAAATCAGTATTGTAACACACCCACTGTACATTATGACACCCTGTCCAAGTCTCTCTCCCCTCACTGGTGCACCAGTTAACCCCATATACCCTGTGGGAGCTCCCAAACAGTCCAGATGTGCATACAATAAGGAGTTGCAGGCCTGTGAATAATGGATACTTGATGCGGTACTGTTACAGTTGAATTGGAGCTTGCAGCTGCTATTCACAAATTACACATGTTGCTCCTGGCTATAACTGTTGCTGTGGGCTTTTGGTTAAGGTCACATAGGATGCCCAAAGATTCACTAACTAGCTAGCTAGCTGGACAGTTAAAATTGACAGTTGGAATGACAGTTTGTTGGTTAAAATCCAGTACTCATGACCTTATATGACCAGGTTGTGCAGGTGTTGTGGGGATGTCTCCCCAGTTCAGGCAGTTGTGGATGAGCTATTGTGCTGGAGTAGATAATGATGATGATGATCCTCTTCACCCCACAAGGGGACTTGTCTTCACCTGTCTTGACAGGCGGTCAGGCAGTCAAGACCTTCTCCCCACAAGGGGACTTGTCTTCACCCACCCTGACAGGCGGGCAGGCAGTCAGGACCTAAGTGGGTTGGTCTCAGTTGCTTTCTCTTCAAAGATCACTCACAGAATCTCTAGGGGTTAACTGTCGACTTCTTAGAATTTTTTTTAAACTTAACATCCCATTGGCTGAATAAGAGTCACTAGCTCCACCTCTGATTGGACAACAGCAGCTACCAATCATGTCCTTGCTCCCACACAGTCTGGATCAGCTTCAAAAAATGTATTTTAAATTGGTGCAACTTGGCCAGTTTCTGGCTACAAGGTCAAACCCTCCTTGTCCCTACTGGAGGTTGCTAGGATCAGGAGACATGTGAAGAAAACAGGAGCTGCATTGAAAACTCTATTTTCTGAGCTCCCAAAGCAGGAGCAAGTCTCTATGTTCTAGTTCCAGTGCCATGTTCACTTTTTTTTTCTTTCTCTCTCCCTGACCCACTGAAGGCTTGGACTGGGTCGAGGAGCTACTTAAATATATTTATTTTATTTACTTATGTCCTCCAGCCCCCCAATGGTGTCTGATGGGGCTGGAGAGGTGAAAGTGAAAGTGGCGCTTTTGGCGCAATGCCACTGTTTTCCATAGTCATCCCCTGTATGATCAATAATCCCATGCCACACACACAGCATCTTACTGTAGTGCCCCCCACCCTGGTAGGCATGAGACCATCCTGCACCCCCATACCAGTGACTGGCACAGCCCTCCACACCCTGTCATAGTCAGATGCTGACTGATCTGATCGGGAATGCATACTGTACATAGTACAAGCCCATTGGCTGACACCAATGGGCTCATCCTATATCGCGCACACATTCCTGATCAGATCAGTTGGTGGCTGGCCATGGCAGGGTGTGGAGGGTTGTGCCAGTCACTGGCATGGGTGGTGCAGGGGTGTGTGTGGGGAGGGTGTCCTGCCTACCAAGGTGGGGGCCACTACACTATAGAAACTTTGCCGTACAGGATTGCGCATTGCCCAGGGACTGTGAACCAGTGCAGCTTTTGTGATTGGGGTTCAGAAATCAGAAATGGGGTGGGTGGTCCTCAGATCTGGCACTGGGGTGCTTGGAATACTGGACATCATGGAACGGGATGGGGTGGGGGATCACTTTTGGCACAGTGCCATTTTATTTATAACTGGGCAGGATTGAACAGGATGGGGGGTTCACTCTTATGTCAGAGTGCCAATTCTTTATTACTGAGCAGCACTGCACGGGACAGGGTGAGGGATCACTCATATGGCAATGTGCCATTATATTTCTCAATGGGCAGCATTGAGCAGGATGGAGGTGGGTGGATGGCCCAGTGCATCCTGTGGAGCACAGGCATGCAAATGAGCCCATATTGGGCAAGCATGAGGGCCATTTGCTCCATGTATGCCTAATGGACTCATTTGCATTTTCCAGCTGAATATCACTTTTGGGTGTGCAGTGCATCTGGGATTGCCAGCGCATACCCCATTGGCGGTATTCAGTCCATGCCCCAGGATGTGCTAGTGCATTGTCTACCTCCCCCTTTGTGCCTTCAATGCAGGTTGCCATATCCAAATGGGATGTATGACTCATTGGGATGGTGCATATTGTTTAACTATAGCATTTGGATGCATCAGCACAACCTTTTGGGTGGTGTATCTAGATGTGCCACACAACTGCCCACTTTTGAATATCCTGGCCTAAATGAATTGTATTCTTTCAGTAGCTAAGCACAAGTAGTAAGGATAGTAATGGGGAATTAAATCAATGATTCAGAGGGGCTTTCAACATTTAGTGGTAAATAATACATAATGGCCCAGATATTCAAATTGCGCCAGGCTGTGGCGCAAGCCTGGGCACAGTGCAACTTGGCTGTGCAGGGGCATTGACTAGGTGATATTCACTGTAGCTGCCTCATGGCTCAGCATCATTGGATATCACACCCTGGCCACCCACAGTGCACATGGTGCAGTGGCACTGCGCCAGCGCCAGTGGCCAGAGTGGAGCATGTGGCTGTGCTAGCGTAAGTTCCATTGCACAAGGTGCAGCAACCATGATATTCAAAAGCTGACATGCAAATGGGACCATAATGTATGCAAGGCACACATGGGGCTATTTATATGTCATTATGGCCCCATTTGCATGCAGGTGCACTGATCCCCGATGACTTGCGCCTGGTGCCCTGCCAGGCAGCAGCCGTCGTGGACCGATGCCCTCTGCAGCTCGGCAATGTGCCCCACAGCCCAATCACAGGCTTAGTTAAAAAAGTAACCTCTATCCCTGGTGGTCCAGTGGACCTGTCCACCTGATCATGGGCTGAAGTAAAATAAAGTAAACCTATTATCCCCGGTGGTCCAGTGGACCTGTCTGCCTGATCGCAAGCTGAAGTAAAATAAATGAAACCTCTATCCCTGGTGTTCCAGTGGACCTGTCTGCCCAATCATGGGCTGAAGTAAAATAAATGAAACCTCTATCCCTGGTGGTCCAGTGGACCTGTGTGCCGATCGTGGGCTGAAGTAAAATAAATGAAACCTATTATCCCTGGTGGTCCAGATGACCTGTCTGCTCAATCACGGGCTGAAGTAAAATAGAAGGGAAAACTGTTATCCCTGGTGGTCCAGTGGATCCCCCTCCCCACCTGCTCACTGATCCCCACCACCCCGCTCCCCCCCAGTCAGCAGCGGGCAGCAGAACCCCACCTGCCTGCCACCCCACCCCCCACCGACTGACACTGTTGTTATGGCTGGGACATTCGACAGCTGAGCCGATATGGCATGCAGCTGATGCTACTATTATCTCCAGATATGTGAATGGATCCATTCACATATCTGGAATGTGTAGTAGAGTATGGCTGCACGCCCATTGGCTCACGCTGTGGACCAATAGGCATACAGCCCTACCAATGGTGTCAGTCAGCAGGCAGTGGGGCAGCAAGTGGGTGGGGAGCTGCTGCCCACCGCTGATTGGGGAGGAGCAGGGCAGTGGGGATCAGTGGGTGGGTGTGGAGGGGGGTCCACTGGACCACTAGAGATAAAAGTTTTCCTTCTATTTTACTTCAGCCTACAATCAGGTGGACAGGTCCACTGGACCACCAGGGATAATAGTTTTCCTTCTATTTTACTTCTTCCCGTGATCGGGCAGACAGGTCCACTGGACCACCAGGAATAATAGGTTTCATTTATTTTACTTCAGCCCGCGATCGGGCAGACAGGTTCACTGGACCACCAGGGATGTAGGATTAATCCTTTTTTTACTGATGCCCCCAATCGGGTATGGGGGGCACCACCACAGAGGTGCAGCCAGAGCTCAGGTGGCCACCCACAGGTGGCAGCTGGCGTGTTGCACCTTGCAATGCGGCAGCCCACCTGTGGGTGGCCATCCATTGTTCCTTTTTTTGGGGATCAACTTTGTGCTGGTGCAGGTAGGGGTTGCGTATGCATGGCTCCGCACATCCCAGGCTGAATATCAGGCTGTGCAGTGTATGCATGGGCACACCCCCCCACCTGCACCTGCATACATTACTGATGCGCTGCGGAGCATTGGGATTTGTGTCGCGCACTTTCCCCTTTTGAATATCGTGCCGGGGTGCAACCCTTTTGAATATCTGGACCAATGTGTAAAAGTTTTATTTTACAAGGCTATCTTTGTTAGCATAAAAGCAATGTGTACTGACAGTACTCATATGAATGAAAATTACAGTACATCTCAGTTTACATACCTACATGGATTAAGGAGGGATTAACCCACGACAGAGTATGGGTTTACTGAGCATTAATCCTTGCCTGGGGGGGGTGGGAGTCATGAGGTGAAGCCGAGGGACTTCAACCACCCAGATGTGGATTAATGCTCAGTAAACCCATACCCTGGAGTGGGTTAATCATCTTATAACATGGACAATGTTATGTTACAGTTTTACCTAAAGAAATAGTAAAATAAAGCCCTGTAAACATGTAACTGTGGGTATATCAGAGATTAATCAATGGTCAGGTGACCTGTTTGGATGAATCAGAAGACAGTATTTTAGGAACCCATGTTATAAATATATTTAGCTCTTCCATGATCTTAATATTCCACTTTTCTATAGCAATGTGAATAGCATTTTAATAGATAAAACTATATCTTGATCATAATATAAAAATAGATCAAAACATTGCAAACTTATACACATATAAATTAATCCACTATGAACAGTTGGATCTTTCTACTTGATTCTTATCAAGTTTGCTCTGTAACAAAAACTGATTGCCTTTTAAATCATACTTACTCTTTTTTTTAGTTTTAGAGAAAATTTATTGTAGAGGTAGACTCCAAATAGGGATTTTCAGCAGTGGCTCTTTGAAATAGTCCCTTAATTTGTGATGCAAGGGGAAAATGAGAAGATAATGTCATAAATGTTCTACCGCACTAATATTACATGAGCACAATCAGCATTCATACACAGTGCCTGCATGATGCATTTTTAGAACAGATGTATGCATTAATGTAAATCTTAACTTAGTATATGCTATTCTGAGTTTTGAATTTTTTAACTGTGAAGGGTACAACTTTTAGCCAATATCCCTTTAAAGGATGTGATAGTAGGTAGAGTAATTCAGTTCACCTATACTAGCCCTAGTCACTTGATTCTCTGTATTCCACAACCTGGTAGTAATACGTGCATGTAAAATTATCTAGGAATAACTTAATGAGGTTACCATAACTAACCTAAGCCTGTTTAATATGCAGTATCCCTAACCCCACATTGCTATGAGGAAGCTATATTTTCTATAAGTTCAATTTATTTTTAATTGTTCAGCAGGTTTTGTCTTTGCAATATAAAAACATTCTTTCATAATTATAGTACATTTAAATGTTATGCAATAATCACATACCACAGAATCACAAATATAAAAGTGAAAAAAAATATTAAAGTGCAATATCAAGATAACATCAAGGCTTAGCACAGTTGTGTTCTTTTTTAACATTTCCTTGACAGTGTACAGTTTTTTACCCCAGTAATCTTAAGGGATGCAAAAGTATAATATCCAGATCACATTGAAGTTTTACATAGTTATTTAAATTTCCTTAATAATGTGCAGTTTCTTTCCATCAATCATCTTGAGGAAAGTAACCACTGCCATTGATACCTTCAGGGAATTTGATTTGAGTAAATGTGTGGTCAGGTTTTTTGATTCTGAATCCAAATGGGCTAGAATATTTCCCAAGAATTTGTACCTGTATTTACAGTATTATATAAAGGGCATAGTATCAAAAGGTGGGTAAGATAATCTTTCAGTGCTTCAATATAACATTTGTTAAGCAGCCTATGAGAACCCATTCCAATTAGTTTTACCCAGCAGGAGAAAATTAATTTCTTATCCTAAAGGACCAAGAAGAAGCATTAGTTTCAGCTTTAATGTAAGATGCAGGAGTAGCCAAACGGACATACTGTAGAGCAAACTTTTTAAAAATATATGTTGAGCCCTTTCCAACTTATAAAACTCCCCTCACCCTCATATTCAGTCATATAGCATTTGATTATTGATTTTAGTGTTAAACATATTCATAGCTCCCTCCAAATTAACCCCATTGTATATTTTGCAAAACCTTATAGCTTATTGATTATTGTGTTGCTTTTATAGCTATACTATTAATATATTTGTCCACCTGTGATTATCACTAATAATCATAGCAAGGTACAGTAGTTATGATTTTTTACACTGGGTGGGGGGACAGCTTGCTACTCGGGTATCTTGGCTGTGAATTAGACAATGGAGGCATCCCCATATTAAACAACACACAAACATAATTACAGCAACACCAGACAGAAGCAGAAACTACAGAAACAAACACTGGCAGAGCCACTACAGCTGCAAATGCATTAACTATATAAGGGTGTTTCATGGGCTTAAACCTATACATGAATTGGCATTGCATAAACTAACTGAATCAAAGTAAGGTACATTGAGAAAGGGCAGATAAAAGAATAATGCCACCATCTATATTACAGTTACCTATATGTTTTGCATTTTATTCTATGCACTGTTATAGCAATTAACTCAACAGAACTGGGCCATCATATACATGAAGGTACTGTACCCTAACTGCAAACACTACTGAGAAAACTACTGTATATGTTGTAACAAGGTGGAAGATTAACACAATGTTGAGACAAGTTTGCAAATACATTTGATGTGTTTGATTTTTTTAGAGATTGTTATACAGTACACACACACATGATTAGTACTATATAAAAGTGCATATACCCAAATGTCAATGTAAATTTTGTACATTTCATTACAAGTCATTCTGCTGAAGGAAGATCTTACCATACAAGACCTAAGAAAAGGGTATTAGGTAAAAGTAAACTGGGGTAGGTGTGTTATTGAGGGCATTGCATAGTTTATCTTTTATTGCTGCTCCATGCCAGGCATACACAATATGAAATTCAACAACCCCTTGATATGATGCAACAGGAATTAGTTAGTACAAGGACAGAAACAAGTAGGAGACTGAGTAAGTGGGTAGACAAGCATGAGTATGGTAAGTCAAATAGCATTTGAAAAAGTCTCACTATTATAATTCATTTTTTATAAATGCATCCGCACAGTTGACAATTTTTATAAAAAAATAATAACAATGGGAGTTATTCCACATAATACATAATTTAAGTGACAGGAATGATTTTAATAAAAATAAAACAAAGTGGAAAGGAAGAGAAGTAGCTATAAAATGAAGGTGGGGGGGCAAATACAGAGCTATTCCAGCAGCAATAGGTGATGTGTTCAATTGCTCTGCATCTCAGGTGGGTGCACAGGCAAAAATAACATAACATATATGGTAATAAAGAAAAATAAATGAAATACAGCTCACTGCAGAGCAGATTTGCAGTCATATACAGTATGAGCCAAAACAAGTTAAAAGTGCCCTGCCTTACAGAGAGTAGCACTTTCCAGTACTTTCCAACATAGTACCATATGAAACAGGAATGGAAAATTAAATTGGTGCTAGTGGCAAACAAATTTAATTGGCGTTAACACCTGAGCTACAGAAAAAGGAAAAAAACAGTAAGACCACATCAGTAACAGTATTAGATACCAATATAGAAAAATGAGAAAGGGGGAGAAGCAAGTATGTAGCAAAATGACACAATGCATTAGGGTTAATTAACATAGAAGTTGATGGCAGATAAGGACCACAAGGCCCATCCAGTCTGCCCATTTCTTTTTCTACCTTATGAATGTGCCATTAGCCTTTGCTTTGTCAATGGCCTATCTATTCATACTCATCTGTATAAATTAAGACATAGAGGATGTGAAAGGAAAATATGACTGTGATAGAAACTACAAAAAGAAAAATAATAAAGGATTGGGGATGGAAACGGCACAACCAAAGCAAGGAAACTGATGAATTATAGCAAAACGTACCACTCAGCTGGAGATGCCGTAACTATATAATACTGTGTGTAATTGAAGTGCCTGATACAAAAAACAAAAACAGAAAAAAGATTTTCTTTAATCAGTGAACTAAAATCCTATGAAAAGGCAGATGACTCCAATGTCTTCGCTAGAAGATAAATGTATAAATCAGAAATACCGCAGTACACTGTACATCTGGGTAAAACACACATCATAACCAAACAGTTCATAAACAGGTCAGATACATATACGAAACAACTAAGAGAGGTGTTACTGTTCTTCATTTTGTTCATTTTTTGTTTGCACTTTATGATATTTACTGTTTTGTACTGTTTCCCCCTGCCCTGCCCAGGAAGCTTCTGGAAATAAGTCATTAACAGCTCAGAATGTCTTTCCTGGCAAAAAAATACATGTTTAGAAGGAAAACAACTCCTCATAAGAACCTGTGCACCAACAGCCATGCAATCGTCCGTTCTGACCCTACCATTAACGTACTATTACACAAAAACTTCTGGCCAGTGGCTTGCATGCATTGTACCATGCCCCATATGAACAAACAAGCCATTCCAGTGATCCTGCATCAGGGTATATGTAGTTTTGGGATTAAAGGTGAGCAACTGCCTGTACAGGGGAGGGATGCTAAGTTTCACTTGTAGGAAGTTTTCCAGGCAGTCACCCCAACAACTGGATATGATGTGGGCACACAGAAATCTAAAGGAAAAAAATAAGTGTGCCATTTGAAAAGCTTGGGAGGGGTTGATAGAAAACATTTGATTTATTAAACAGATTACACCAAAATAAAAAAGTAAAAACTTGAAAAGTAGTGTGTGTTGAAAGGTAAAAAGAAAATAAAAGTTTGGGAAAGAAAAAGGAGCAGAACTGAAGCTAGCACTATAAAACCATATCAGCACACATATTTTGCTAGAAACACAGATTAATAAATGGAGTGAAATAAGGTTAAGAGATACTCAGCTGTAAGTGAGAGGAATGAAGTTAATAAAAATAAAACAGAAAGTGGAATGGAAAAGAAGAAGTAGCTATAAAATGAAAGACAGGCAAATATTGCTCTGCATCTCTGGTGGGTGCATAGACAAAAATAACATAACATATACAATAGTAAAGAAAACAAATAAAATGCAGCTCACTGCAGAGTAGATTTGCAGTCATATATAGAGATTCAGCAAAATTAAATTCCACCTGCGAAGTGAGCGCAAAGTGGCCACTTCACATTATCACACATACTGTCAATGCTAAAATTGGAGCCGCCTATCGTGTGCGACACTCACTCACTCTGTCAGCCAGGCTATCAGTAGCTAGGGGAGTACTACTCCCTCAACTCCTTTATGCCCTCCCGGTTCTTTACCCCACCAATGCCAGTGTGCAGTGCAAGTGGGACACCTCCTACAACAATATCTGTAGGTTCACCTTATCAGCCCTGTGCCTTACTCTCCACTGCCTGCTCTACTCTGGACTAAACTGGTTGTCTCCCAAAGTCCTCTGGACATATTCTCTTGGGTGTCTCATTGACTCCCTTACTAGACCACCTCACCCATGCCTCTTTGGCTGACTTGATTACCCCAGACTCCCACTCCCACACCCTTAGGTCCTCTTCCATCCCTATGCTCTATGTACGACCCTGTGTGATCAAAATGGGTGAACAGGCATTCTCACATTTTGCTCCCAAACTCTGGAATTCCCTCCCCCTCTGGTTAAAAACTCCACCTCCCACCTCTCTTTTAAGTGTTCTCTGTTCTCCCACCTCTATGCCCGAGGTAACTGTAACTGCTCATAAGCTGGATCTCTCCTCGTGGAATATAATTTGTGTGCTTCCTTAAGCTTGGCTTAGGACTGTTATGAGCATGCTCCTCCCATTGCCAAAACACTTATTTTGCTTTACTCATTTTTGCGTGTGCATGATTTTGTCTGCATTATCAACCACTGGATGTATCTCTACCTATACAATTATGATTTTACCTTGCATTTGCTATGTGAATATTGTTTCAACTGTTCTTATATGTATTCTCAATTTTGTACTCTCCCGGGTCGTGCCTGAAAATAGGCAGGACTGTTGCCTAGTGCACTTACCCGGTTACCAAAAGCTAATAAATAAATAATGTTACATGAAGTGGGCATGGAAAAGTGCTCACTCTGCTTTGTTATTATGACTTTGCATTGTTATTCTGCCTTAACACAAAGTAAGACAGAATGACAACAATATAGGCATTTTAGGCAGCCCCCCCGACACATCTTATGGCTTACAGTACTGTAAGTCACGTGCTTTAGCCAGGCAGGAAGGAAGTGAGTCATACAAGCAGATACTTTCACTTTCTCCTTTGCAGAGGTAGAAGGAGGAAGCATTTTGTGTAGGAGAGGAGAGTTCATTATTAGTTTCTTTCTTGAGCAAATTCCAAAAACCCAAAAGCTTTTTTAAAAGCTAATTCTTTAGTTTTTTTTGTACTGTTTCGTCAGTTCTTTTTGGTGACCAATTTCTTTGTTTTATAAGTTTTGTTTTATGTGTGTGTGTGACTGTGTGTGTGTGTGTGTGTGTCGTGTGTGTGAAATCACTTGTTGTGTCGAAGAGGGAAGAAGTGTTTGTTTTGTGCGACGGACCAGGGACAGTATGTGGCCCATGGCAAGAGGGGAGTGTGCACACGTGGGGGTTATAGCTGTCTGGTGTGGGACTACTCCAGACTCTTTGGTCCTGCCTCCCCTCTCCAGAAGCAGCAGCACCAACAGTGCCACCGCTACATCCACCAAGTCCACCACCACCACCAGTAGCAGCTGCAGAAGCTCCAGCAGCACCACCTCCACAGTAGCAGGTGAAGCCCCAGGTGCATGACCATGCTACTGGAACTACATCTGCCCCTCCTGTGCCTGGTCCCCTCTGCAGCTCCCCAGCTGTGGACAGCAGCCTCGTGGTGTGTCTGCTTTGTGGTGTGCAGGTGTACCATGGCTCCTGGGGGACACATCTGGAGACTGGGGGCCAGTGCATACATATGCTGACCCACCACAAGGTGAAGTGGCAGGCTGCCACTGAACAGGCCAGGCCTCCACCTGCTGGCCTTTCTGTGGCAATGGTAGAGGGTGCTGCAGTTGTGTGTCACCGCAGCAGGAGGAGAAGGGCCACAGCAGCAGCTGCTCCACCACTACCCCCACCACTGCCACCAGCACCACCCTCAGCACCACCTCCACCACTACCTGGTTCCCCCCACACCAGTGGACCCCACAATGCCTACAACACAGGCAGACATAGCACTTTTGTGGGCTGCGGTGGAGGAAAATAACAAGAGGGTGGGTGCTGTACAGCAGCAGGTGGAGCAGATCAAGCAATACCAGCTTCAGATTGTGTCAATGCTCCATCTACTGCTAGAACATCAGGGGATCTCCCATTAGTTTTTTTTCAGCACATCCCCCCCAACACACTGCTGTAGTGTTTTGTCTTTTGTTTATGTTTAATAACTGACAGAGGGAAGACCACAGTATTAGCTTAAAAGGAAGCAGTCAGCAGCAGGAGGTCCCACCCGCTGCAAGGCTTACCCTCCAGTTAAGCCTTTTAAGTAAGTTGCAGCATTTTTCTCATGCTGCAACATACTTTATTTTAATAAAGAAAAGTCAGCGACCCAAAAGTATGGCAGACACTATGGCGGCTTCATTATATGTAAAGGTGCAACAGCGATGCACAATGTACTTCAATACAAAAGTATTGAAGCACATCGTGTGTTTCTGCTGCACCTTTGCTTTATACATAATTGAGCCCCCATAGCGTTCAGTCCACCATACTTCTGGGTCGCTGAATTTTCTTTATTAAAATAAAGTATGTTGCAGTGTGAGAAGAATGCAGCAACATACCTAAAAGGTTTAACCAGAGGGTAAGCTTTGCAGGGGGCAGGAGCTCCTGTTGCTGACTGCTCCCCTTTAAATATATACATACACATACAGTCATACATGCTCCTTATTGCCCTGTTATTATAATCCAGTGCCTCAGTAATGTTTACTTTCTCTTGTGGAGTGGTTGTGGAAAAGCTGGTGTGAGCAGTGCAAGTATGATGTGCTAATGTGCATGTGTGCAGTCAGTGTTGTTTCCTGTGTGTGTGTGTGTGTGTGTATATGTGTGTGTGTGTGTGTGTGTGACATCAGACATTGTGCAGCTTCTTGCAAACATATATTGCTGACTTGTTGTAGTGTTTATGGTATAAAGAATAACGATAAGAATAACTTATATTTTATTATCACCATCATCATCATCAGCGGACTAAGTGATACGATATTTTTTCAGAGGTGTCTTGCCAGAGTGCACCATAGTCACATACTGCACACATGACTTTTAGGAGAGCATGTGTTTTTTGTGCTATGATCTCTGCAAAGTTATGTGTGCACTGTGAGTGACTGAGGTACACAGTGACCTGACACCTCTGAAAAAATATATCACTTACTCCACTGGAAGTGATGGTACAAATAAAATATACATCATATATTCTTTCTTATCTTTATTCTTGAGATACTGAAACAAGTCACACCATATATATGTTTACATGAAGCTAGACAATGCACACACAGGAAAGAGCAATGACGGCACACATTCAGTTTAGCATAACATACTTGCACTGCTCAGTCATGCTTTTTGCGAAACACTTCAAATCACGAGTCTCGACACAAAGTAAATTACTGAGGCTCCAGATATATTTATTTTTTGAAATAGATATTAAAGCAGCAGTGCAACAATCTGGTGAAAATTTTGACCTATACTTTTTTATGCTATTTTACATTGACACTTTACTCACCTCCTGACTTGTATGATACCATTCTTTCCAGTATTTGAATCTGCATTAGTACTTTTTTTCAAGTCTGAAATAATAAAATGAGCACTCCTTTTAATACGGCGTGGACCAGGTCTTTGTCAGTATTTTCCGCTGTTTTTATCCATCAGTTGTTATATATTACTTCAGTTATAAAATTAACAATTATGCAGGAGGCAATGTTTTATGACCTTACAGAACAATATTTATTCAAAAACAGCTGCAAATAATGTTGAAAACCTGGTCAGAGCCATATTAAAAGGCATGCTTTTTTTTCAGACATGAGAAAAAGTAGTAAAGCAGACACAAATTAAGAAAAGAAGGGTATCATACAAGTCAGAATGTAACTAGTGGCTGGCAATGTAAAATAGCATAAAAAAGTATAGGTCAAAATGTTCACCACATTGTTGCACTGCTGCTTTAATTTATAATTTAAGTATGACATTATGTGCTCACAATCACAACATACAAAATGCATCTGTCTTGTGTCCAGAAAATTCCCAAGTGCTGAAGAAGTGAAATGGAAGCATTACACCACATGCAAAGTCCCCAGAATGTATTGTGCAGTCACTCATGCACACAGTGGTCACACAGAGTCCCCAGAATTTTTCTGCATCCCTAGAATGCATCTGTCTTGTGTCCAGAAAATTCTCAAGTGCTGAGGAAGTGAAATGGGAATGTCACACCACATGCAAAGTCCCCCCAGAATATATTGCACAGTCACTCGTGCAGGCAGTGGTCACACAGAGTCCTCAAACTTTTTATGCATCCCAAAATACATCTGTTTTAAGTCCAGAAAATTCCCAAGTGCTGAGCAAGTGAAATGAGAGCATTACACCACATGCAAAGTCCCCCAGAATGTATTGCACAGCCACTCATGCGCGCAGTGGTCAAACAGAGTCCCCAGAATTTTTCTGCATCAACATAATGCATCTGTCTTGTGTCCAGAAAATTCCCAAGTGCTGACAAAGTGAAATGGGAGCATTATACCACATGCAAAGTCCCCCAGAATATATTGCACAGTCAATCATGTGCGCAGTGGTCACACCAGAGTCCCCAGAATTTTTCTGCATCCCCAAAATGCATCTGTCTTATGTCCAGAAAATTTCCAAGTGCTGAGGAAGTGAAATTGGAGTGTTACGCTACATGCAAAGTCCTCCAGAATGTATTGCGCAGTTACTCATGCACGCAGTGGTCATACAGAGTCCCCAGAATTTTTCTGCATCCCCAAAATGCATCTGTCTTGTGTCCAGAAAGTTTACATACTCTGTGATGATGTACTCATGATGCACAGTGTCTTGCCAAACCGTGTGAAGGAGGGATAATATGACATGAATCCATTCAGTGTTCCATCAGAAATGATGACCATGAGAGAACTGTTGCTGGTCCAAAGTGTGCTGCAATTCCCACAAATGTGATACGATCACCTCGACTGGATGGAAGGGTGCCCTTTGTGTGTAGACTAATAGTAGCCTTGGTGAGTTGATATATATATATATAAATATATGTATGTATTTCCTAGGTGGGGGGGTTGACATATATAGACATGTACTCATTGTATTATTTTGGCCATATGTGTTTGACCATTGCAACTCAGAAAAGCAACAGAAAACAAAACACACAGCAAATGGAAGTTGAAGAGCATAAAAAACATTACTACACATACTCACTTTATAGTTTTAATAGTAAGAAGTCTTGTGCCTGTGGCTGATAGATGTGGTCTCCTGTTCGACTCCCTCTGCCTTGGCATGGTCAATGTAATAGAAAAACACTGTCACAATGACACTGGTGGTCATAGCTGCAGCACATGATGACATTCCCTCTCACATCTTCCTGCATCTGGTGGTGGTGGCAGCAGTGAGCAGCAGTCTTATGGTGGTGGTAGTCTGGGGGGGGGACACACACGGTCACATTCCCTATGATGGCAGTGGAGAGCAGCGGTCTAGTGGTGGTGGTGGTAGTCCTGGGGGACACACGGTCACATTCCCTATGGTGGCAGTGGAGAACAGTGGTCTTATGGTGGTGGTAGTCCAGGGGGCACATGGTCACATTCCCTATGGTGGCAGTGGAGAGCAGCGGTCTTGTGGTGGTGATAGTTTGGAGGCCAGGATATACTGTGCTCTGCATTATAAATGTGATGATGTGACATATGGAATTTGAGTCAATATGAGTGGGACAGTGATTTAACTTTATGAAAAAGAGAACATGTATCATACAAGACATGTGACTGCCTTTTAACCTCTTAAGTTAAAACCTGCCAACATTAACATCATCATCATTCATCATCATCATCAGAAAGAAAGCTGCCTTCGCAGTCTTCTATGTCTGAATTTGGACCATGGGGAAATTCTTTCTCCACTGTGTTATCATCTATGTCAGTGGTAGGCCGCTTCATGCTGTCACTGCCACCAGGATGGTCCCTTTCTTCAACATCAGCAAAACCATGAGTATGCTGGGGTACGAATACTGAGGTTGCAGTCTGAGCTGGTATGTGCCTCTCATTCATTTTTATGAATGTCAGAAAACTGACATTTGTAGGAGAGAGGTTTGTATGATGATCTCAAGCTATTGCACCTGCTGAGCTGAATACCCTCTCGACACGCACACTGGAGGGTGGGCATGTCATGTACTTTAGAGCCACAGCGGTCAGCTCTTGCCATTCACTGACCTTTCCACTCCAGTGTAAAAGGGGATCATCAGTGATTGACAGATGCCTGTTTTCAGACACATATGACTCAACCATTCACTGTGCTGCTCTAGGTCCAGTGGTTGATGCATCATCCTGTTCTCTGGAATCATTTGTCACAAATCCTCACTTGGGACAAAGCCTCCCAAAGTGGGTTAACACCAGCCACTTTTGATGACAAACCACCTGGAACTGCAGTCCCCTTCCCCTTACAGGATATGCTTGGTACTACTCCTCCAGGTTCACCTTCAGCCTGATTATGCTGCTCAGGTTTCCTGACCTTGGCACGTGACTTATGTGCCCCATGAACCAAACATGTCAGTTGCCCACTGACATTTTTTACCTGTTCAGGCCTGCCTACCAGTACTGAGGCAATTCCACATTTGTATCATGGGTCCAGCATTGCTGCTATTGCAAAGTTGTCATTACGCTGAATGCTCAAGATATGATGATTCTGGTTGTATACTGCCAGCATGTGTTTCAGCAACACACTGCTAGCACTGTCTCCAACAATATCAAGGCTATGCTGTACATTCACTGATGTCTGCCTCAGCACCTGCAGCAATGGAATTGATTGGTTAATGGAGGCGGACTTGCCACTCACTGCCTGTGTGACATGTTCAAAAGGCCTCAAGAGCCTTATTACAGAGTCCATGAGGCACCACTATTCAGTCGTCATAAACATGGAGGCCCTGGAACTGTCATGGCTAGTGTGCATGACAAGATATTCTGAGATGGCTTTGTACTGTTCATACAACCTCTCTGCCATGTATAAAGTGGAGTTCAACTGGGTGATAACTTCCAGCTTCAAGCGGTGCTGCGGGTGGCTGTTTTGGATCTGCAACTGCCAGAGTTGGTCATGGGCCTTTGCAGAGCATGAAAAGTGAGAACAGATATGGCGTACAACTGTCAACATTTCCTTTATATCAGGGTGCTGCAGAAACTCCTACACCACAAGATTTAAACAGTGGGCCATGCATGGAACCCGAAAAAAGCCACCATTCATGATACATTTCATCACATTTGGTACTTTGGTACTTTGGTAGTATGGGACAAACAAAGGTGGTATGCCCATCATGGTTTGTCCTCCATGTTGTGGATCATTCAGCAAATCCCTGATTTGTCAACCATTTGTCTAGTTTATTTTTAAAAATCAAAATATTGGGTGAGTCAACTATTTCCTGAGACAGTTTTATTCCATATTTTAGGTGCTCTTATGGTGAAATAATTCATTATTTTGTTGGTTTTTGCTTTCATAATTTCTATTTGTCTGTTGTGCAGTCTTGCTACTATTTTTCTTGTAGAAAATTTTAGTCCACAATTTTGCATCTGTTCTGAATGTTTTGTAATTTTAAATAATAATATCAAATCCCTCCTTAGTCTTCTTTGAGGCAGTGATTGTAGACCAGTAGATTCTAGTCTAGTAATGTAGTCAAACTTGGAAAGATATGGTATTAGTTTTGTTGCTCTATGTTGAATGTTTTCAATTTTGTTAATATCAGAGATTAGATAAGAGTTCCAGAAAGGGGAACAATAATCCAGATATGGTCTTATATGGGATCTGTAAAGTGGGAGTAAACATTGTTCAGTTTTATTTATAAATGTTTTATTAATCCTTCTAAGGGTGATTTTTGCTTGATTGGCTATCTTAGTACAGTGTGATGAAGAAGACAGTTTATTATTGATTAAAACACCTAGATCTTTTTCTACCAAGGAAGTTTTAATAGCCAAGTTATTTAAATAGTATGTTTGTGATGGATTATTTTTTCCCAAATGAAGGGTTGCACATTTAGAGACATTGAAATACATTTCATTTGTGGATGCCCATCGTTCAATTAGCAACAATTCTACTTGTAAGCCAGAGTCTTTGGTCAGACTGATAGCTTTTCCCCCAATTTTGGTGTCGTCAGCAAATTTCACCATTTTATTGTTACTGGATATATACATATCCCCTATAAAGAGACCAAAGAGAACAGGCCCCAGCACAGAACCCTGGGGGACCCCACTACCCACACCCCTCTCCTCAGACATTACATTATTAACCCTAACTCTCTGTGTTCTGTTGTTTAACCATTGGTTTATCCAAGAAGTTAATATTGGTGATAATCCTATATTGATGAGTTTTTTAATCAGTAAAGAGTGAGAAACTTTATCGAACGCCTTACTGTAATCGAGTAGTATGACATCCATAGGTGTATTGTTATCTAGATGATAGCTGATATGCTCGTAAAAAGAGATAAGATTAGTTACACATGAAAAGCCATGTTTAAACCCATGCTGGTATATGTCAGTTATTTTAAGTATTTCTAGTTCGTGCTCAATTTTAACCTTAATAATTTTTTCCATAAGTTTACATGGAATCGATGTCAGACTTATGGGTCTATAGTTTTCAGTCTTAGACAGAGAACCTTTTTTAAAAATAGGAGTAACTATTGCAGTGCGCCACTCGTTTGGCACTGTTGACTCATTTAGTGATTTATTGAATAATATTTTTAGAGGTTGGATAATTTCATCTTTTGTTTCTAATATGAATCTAGAACTGATTTCATCTGGACCTGAACTTGTATGTTTTTTGAGTGTTGATTGCATTTCTAATGTCATCTTCTGAAATCTTTTCTGTATCTTGATCAGTAATGGGTGGAATAATTATAGTATCAGACTTATGTGCATAAACCGTAGAAAAGTAGTTATTAAATTCAATAGCTATTTCTATGTCAGAGGTGATGGTTTGCGAGTTTACAACCAGGGGTCCAATTTGATTATTACAATTCTTTTTTTTATTATTTAAGTAAGAGTATAAAGTTTAATGGGAATCTTTTATATGTGCTATTTTGAATTCAAGATTGCGTTTTGCTATTTTTATATGTGTTTTTAATTTTTTAACTGTTAGTCTGTAAGACTTTAGTATTTTGTCAGATTTGGGTGGTATTGTCTTTTAAGTTTGGAGAACAATTTCTTTTTACGAGATATTAGAGTTTTTATGTGTTTATTAAACCATTGGGGAATTTTACCTTTGTTATTGTACTTGAATCTCTCTGGAATATATTTTTTATCAAGTTTTAGTATCTTTTGTTTAACTGTTTCCCATACTTCATTTGTTTTTAATGGGAGTAAAATGTGCTCCCATTTTGTTGTTCCCAGTTCTTGCTTGATAAGGGGAAAATTTGCTTTATGATATTGCTTTACTTTAATATTATTTATTTTTGGTTGTGAAAATAGTTGAATGGAAAAGTGAATTGTGATATGATCACTATTCCCAATTGGTGGTAGAATTGTTATATCAGATAACGGAGTTTCTAGATTGGTAATGACGAGGTCCAATATATTCTTTCCCCTGGTTGGCTCCTTCACTTATTGAATTAAACCTTGTTCAGTCACTGCCAATAAAAATTGATTTTCGTGCTGACTTGATCCGGTTAGTGTGTTCCAATTAATAGTTGGCAGATTAAAGTCTTCCAATATTAGTATGTCATTTCTGTCAGAAAATTGTTGTATTTCTTCTGTTATTAATCTAGTAGTTTCAAAATCGGAAGCTGGTGATCTGTAACAGGTTCCTATCAATATTTTATGTGAATTTGTAACCTGAATGTATGCCCATACGTTTTCTAAACAGGGGTTAGAATCTTTTTGATAAGGTTTTAAATTGTTTCTTATATAAAGACTGACCCCACCTCCTTTTTTAGTGTTGTTTCGGTTTTTATAAACGTGCTTATAACCAGATATCTCTGTTAACCAAACTTTATCTGAGTTTCCCCAAGTCTCAGTTATAGCTATTATTGCTAAGTCTAAAGTATGTGTTAATATTTCTAATTCAGTGTGTTTAGATATTGTCATAGATCTAGCATTGAAGCTAAGTATGTTAAAGTTAGTGTTCTGTGATGAATTTGTTTTGTTAACTAGAGAGTGGGATAAATTCCCAGCCTCCCCCTTTTTTAGTTTAAATTAGAGTTTATATAAGCATTCATCTGTTGCCCTAATAAAGTACTCCCTCTTCTACTGAGGTGTAACCCATCCAACAGTATAAAAATGGTCTATTTTCAAATTCTTCCCAATGGGTTAGACATTTAATGTTTTGTTTATAGCACCATTTTCGTAGCCATTTGTTTAAGGCTTTAATTTTGTTGGTGGTGTATTCAGTGGCTCTTGGGATAGGTAACACCTCTGAAATGCATACTGAGCATCCATGTTCACTTAAGATATTGTTTAATGCTACAATATCTTGCTTGATTTGCATCAGGTTAGCTTCTTTGATGTCGTTAGTACCTGCATGGATTATCACCAGGGGATATTTTTTCTGCTTTAGCTAATATTGGTTTGACCATTCTTGTTATATCGGCTATTCTAGCTCCTCTAAAACTGGAACACATTCTTTGCTGTTTATCTGGGTTGCATATTGGTCTGTCAAGATATTTAATAATAGAATCCCCCAATACAATGACTTGTTGTTGGTCCATTGATGGATTACCCATAAGGGGTATTTCTATTGTGTTAACAATATTTTTTTCAAATGTATTAGTTTTATGTTCTAAGTCTAGTGAAAGGTTTTGTTTAGCATTTTGGGGGAAGGTGAAGGTTAATATATCTGAGGGGGATTTTGCCTTCTCAATACTTTGTCCTTCAGTTACTTCAAGGTTTAACATTTCAAATGAGTTGTGCAGAGGCAGTTCCTGATTTTTTGTACTCAAATTTTTAGTTTTTTTAGTATGTTTTTTGTATTTGACCCTTTGTCACTTGCTATGAACCCAGGTCTCAGGGACAGGGGCTTCAGCCACTTGTCAATTTCAGTCGCTACCACATCCAACATGTTTTCACCAGTGTGTGAACAGGTCACATTGCGCATAGCAATCGTTTCATGCTGTCACATTCCTGGAAGATTGCTACCACAACACTCCACCTTACTACACTGATTATTCACACTACCAACAGCACAAACAACCCCAGGCACCTGCACCCAGTGTGCAGTTATACACAAATATGAACTCCCCACTGTTTTGCCACTTGTCCATATATCCATACCTAAATGAATGAATGGAGAGAAGGAATGTTCAAGGGCATGTCTTACTGAGTCAGACACTGTATGGTTCAACTTGGGGACAGCATGGGTCGAAAAGTATGTCTTGGATGGGACTGTCCATTTTGGACAGGCACGCAGCAAAACAGCAGGAACCTAATTACTTTCAGAAAGGAAAGAGCATTCATACAGCAGCATTTAGTCATGTGACACTGTATGATTGCCCTCCCAATCATACAGTGTCACGTGAACTTAATGCTGCTGTAGCTGAAATGCTGCCAACTGATTTTTGCCCTTTTCTTTTGTGGAGAATTATGGGCTTCTGCTGTTTGCTGCACATGCCTGTCCAAAATGGACAGCTAACTACTTCAGCTAATGCGCAAAAACACTCTGTAACATGGGCTGTCTTAAATGTTTTACATGGTGTGTGATGGCAAATGGTTCTGCTCTGTGAATGGTAGGGGGTAGAGTGTGGACAAGTGATGAAGACAGTTGCACATGTGATGACAACCCCAGAAATGCAGTTATTTTCTCAGATTCAGCAACGGAGGTTGATGTACCACTTGCACTACAGATACTGCATTGACCACCACCACCACCACCACCAAAACTGCTACTCTCACCACCACTGGACAAGACTTCAAAATCATTTTGCTCTTCCACCTCATCATGCCTATAGTAATCTCTGCTGTTATTTCATCACTACTGTGCACTTTTATTTTTCTCCTTGATGCTACAGTCATGGAAGGGGATAACATGCTCGTTATGGTTGATGACGAGGGTGAATGCCCCACTGTGGTATTAGCTGCCATCTTGTGCTGAGTCCACAATGCCAAGTGCCTATTCTTAACATGTGTATGCTGTCCCCCTGCACCTAGATGGCTCCCCTTTTTACCTCGACTCACATGCACCTGGCAAACCTGACAGATTGCAACTGACTCATCATTTGCATCTTCCACAAAAAATCCCAAACAAGGGATTTTGATGCTTTAGTTTTAGCATGTCCCCCACCGATGCTGTTCATTGGGCTCCAATTTTTTAAGCCATGAAGTGGGGGTGTGCTACATGATTTTTTAGGCAGAACACACTTGGACTGCAACTGACCACCATGACTACCTATCATTATTACTGGGTCATCATCATCATCATCAACTGGAACTGGTAAATCGCAACTTTTATTGGAAGGAGGAAATACAAACAGACCCAGACACAGCCACCTTGAATTTCGTTTTCTCTGGTTCCCAACAGGGGTCACTGACATCATCAACATATTCATCAACATCATCCACATCTTCTACTTGGATGATGGCATATGGACTGCATGTTGCAACCACAGCAACATTATCATCATCAGCACCACTATCACCTGAAATTTTTTCACCACACTGTGAATCACTGCATGGCAAATGCATGACCTAAACTGCAGTGGAAGAAATGTCACTTTGTGTGCTATCTTCAGTTACTGGGATGTTACTGGGGAGTATGACATCATTTACACTGTCACTTACTGCCACTACTTCCCGCTTCACTATATTTTTGGACATGGCAAACTGGTCAGAACTGAAACTTGAGGCAGCAATACTCATACCACCACCAGCAACTGCACTAACACCACCAGCTGGGACAACATTATCTCCTCCAACTATGAGTGAAGCTACTGATTGCACTGTTAAAAGCACTGAAGGAGAAATACCTTGCCTCACAGCAGCAATGCACTTCTGCGACTGCGTACTACTACCACGCCCACAGACAATCTTACCACTGGCAGTAGTGCCATGGCGAGAAACAGTGTTGGTTGCATGCCTCTTTGTGGGCATTTGAGGGGATCAACAGGAATATTCTAAACAAATTCAGATTTTCGGAATGTTCACTCTGGGTGGGGGCTGTGAGCGGTGATGCTGGACTTGAAGCCAAAAAAACAACTGTGACTTCAACAACAGATACAGATGCAAAGTCACAAAAAGTTCAACAACACCTTAACTAACCAGTGGTGTTCTCAAGGTACAAACAATCCAATCAGGAAAAGAATACCTTTTGCCGGTGGGGGGATGGGGAAGCACTGACTGCAGATTACTGCAGTGCAAAACCAAGAAAAGATACCACAATGGCAGTACAAAATCACGCAGCTGCAGTGGACAGCAGGTTCACACTGCTGGCCTGCAATTACAGTGTGGCACTATAAAAGGTGTATTATTTGATGTCACATCATGCACCGCACACACACACTCACACACACACACACAGAATTTGTCTACAAGTAATGCATACCAAATTTAAAACTTCAGTAATATACAAGGTTTTTTAAACAACCTCAGTGCTGCAACAGGTCCCTCCAGACCACAACACACATAATCAGCAAAAAAATGTCAACAATTACTGAACATATTACTGTGTGTACACTAATGCAATTATACAAGAAAAATATAACCAAAAAACAAAGAACTCCCTATTTCTCCAACTTAAGTCTACCTACACCAGATACGCCCCTCCACTGTTTCTCAGTACACAGACTGAATGTTGTACATTAACATTCAAAATCCACACACAAACAATAAATGCTAGATGACATGAGCACAGGAGGGTTTCCTACAATCAATGAACCAAAGTTTCAGCAAAAAAATTACTCAAAAAGACTTTTTTAACAGCTTTTAGAAGGTTTGAATCACAGAGAGCTCTCAAAGTAGACTGTCTCCTACAGCTTCCTACACACACTACCCCGAACTGAGTCTGTGCAGAACAATCTAGAGCCCATGTAACCTGGAATCCCATGAATCACTGCAAAATTCACCTTTGGAGCTTAAAACAAGGCAAAGTGAGGTGAAGCACATTGTTTTCTATGTACTTCACCTTAAAAATTGGTGGAATAATGGTTTCGGAAGGCAGAGTAATGCAAAGTCATTGGTTTCAGTGGACTTCATGTTACCCATTTATAATGTGAAGTACTCCGCTTCACATTGTGGAGCACTCTGCAAATTTGCCTTCACTCCATGAATCACTCCACAGAGTGAACTGAGGCCATTTTGCCCATCTCTAGTCATATATGAGCCCAAATAAGTTAAGTGATCAAGTACCCTGCCTTGCAGAGAATAGCACTTTCCAACATAAAACCACAATGAAACAGGAATAGAAAATTACATTGCAGCTAGTGGCAACAAATTCCAATTGTACTTAACACATGAGCTGCAGAAAAAGAAAAACAGTAAGATTGCATCCATAACAGTGTTAGATACTATTATAAAGTAGCAAGAAAAAAATCTAGAAAACTCATTGGCCAAGAGATGTCAGCTGACCGTACATTTAATCTCTATAAACGACCAGTCATCTGGGTCCTAAACCACATCACACAATGAGCAAATCAGTCCTCCAACAACCAGAACCATCTCCCATCAGGTCCCCTACAACAAAAGCTGACCTTCCATCACAAACATGACTGCTACCTTTACACTGTAAAAACCTTCAACCAGGCTCTAAAAATAAAATTACCTTAAATAAAAAATAAAACAAATTAATTAAATGATTTCTTGATCATCACACTCTCCTTACACACATAAATTAGAAACATTAAGAATTGTTAATAGTTTCATTACAACTGTTTCTTTGCTGACAGTGAAAATCCTCATTCTGCCTTTACCATGCTCACCAGAGAAAGCTCTTCTGCTTTCCCTGACAGTGAGATAATTGAGTCTGTGGCTATAGAAGAAGCCCTTGTCATGTGTCTGTGTGTGTACGGTATGTTAGGAGAGGAACATTCCATTAGTGGAACAGAGCATTTTGAATCCATGTGTTCCATGGTAAACATTCCATAATAAAATTCCACATCTTGAATATGGAGAAAAACAGAAAAAAAAACCAGGAAGAAGAAAGTAGGCAATAATACTTTATAGCATATGGTTAGGGCTTATTGTGTATGGAAAACAAATGTTTTCCAAATCTTGTTGGGCAGTTCAAAGGTTGACTAAAGTTGCTGTACTATCGTTCTGACATCACATCGATAGTACAACAACTTTTTGCCCTTAACCTGCCATCTGATTGGCTGCAACAGTGCTGTTTTCAAAATATTCACTCAAAAATGGCGCCTGTAGTTAGCGAGCAGTCAGTGAGCTGAATACTTCACAGACACAGTTCGGACATGGACTACTAAAGTCAGTTCTGTGTATCCAAACTGTTACTTTGCAGGTTTTTTTTTAAATTACTGGCACAGTTGTCGGATCAGAGTGTGACTGCTGCGCGAAGGACCATTATCTTTGGGGACAGGACTCGGAACAGGACTGCAGTGACAAGTATTGGAAATATTGTGGACTGAAGTGGAGAGAATGGGAATCTAGACAGTGTGCAAGAGTTAAGGTACAGACACATTGCGGGGAAACCATATACCATATAAAATAGTAGATGGTCGCCCATCCACAACTTCGGCAGTGTTTCCTATCTCAGGAGTTGATGACATCACAGAGACCTCTCGAGCTTCACTCTCGAGGTCTCTCTGATGTCATCAACACCCTCGATGGAAACACAGCTTTGTTGTGGATGGGCGCCCATCCACTATTCTATATATTATCAAAAAGGAATGGTGGCAAAACACAATTATATAGGCAGAGGCAGACCCAAACTACTCAAACACATTCCTGAAGTGTATAAAAGCATGTACATTTGAATCATATATTTGTATTTTCAGGTAAACTCTATCACCCCCCCCCACCTCCACTACCACCACCAGAAAAAGGTAACCTGGCAGGTTTCGAGTTTTGAACACATTTCCATTAAGAGACAGTACCTGTACTAATTTGAAATGCAAGGTAACATGTTTTTTCTTACCAGCATTTTACCTCAGTCCTATAAATAAGAGAATGTTGCCTTCAAAGAAACTATATTACAACAGTGTAATGAAAATAAAGTTTTAAACACTGCTTATTTTTACAACTTTACAGATGTTGCAGTGCGATCACATGAGAATTTACATTACAGAGAAAATATATATTTTCAACTAATAAATACTTTTACTGCAAAGTACTAATCTATTGCTGAAATATGCTATTTATGGATTAATAGGGACTACTTTTTCAATTTTTAAACAGTTTTAGAATTCATGTATTGTACACATGTTTGAAAATAGTGAAGAAGTTTTAATCCCTATCAGAGTGACTCAAAATAATTCTTTTATGATGGTGGCCCATTTTATAAGTGTGAGAAGCCACTCCAGGGTGTGCATTTCAAGGATTTTAATGCTCTTCCCGGGGCGTAAGGACACTTGGCCTTCAGCCTAGTGCTATAGCACACCCCTGGGGCATGCATTAAAATCCTTCAAATGCACACCCTGTTGTGGCTTATTATTTACATACAGAACTAGATCTTGGAGGTCATGGGAGTCACAGTGACCTCATGTGTAACTGCTAAGTTATTACTACAGTATGTAGCAGTTCCCTTCTGTTATAATATCAATTGAGTGCCAGTTGTTTGGTATGCAAAAAAAAAAAATAAAGTAATGGCACTTTACACACAATCCTAACAGAACAACTATTTAATAAAACAAAGTTCTTCATTTTGCTGGTCAGACTTTTATCTATCCTATAGTGCCGCTCGCAATAGATGCACTCGAGCCATCCATAAGGCCAAAGCAGACCACTATCAATCCACTCTCACAACCACGTGGGGGTCTGTGAGGACCTTCTGGAATAACATCAAAGAGCTCAATGGGAAATCTCGCTCCCCACCTCCCTCCCAGCTCACCATAAATGACACTGCCTCCACAGACACACTCACCATTGCAAACTGTCTAAACACCACATTCTCAGAACTCAGCGCTGTTCTCTCTAGTTGTTTCTTTGACCCTCTGCCCCAATCCCCAACCCCAACCCTGCAGCATCCTTGTTTCCTCCTGCACAAAATATCCACCCATGAAGCTCGTCCTTAACTACAAAAAGCACTAAATAGCAATAACCCCATAAATGACCACCTAGATGCCAGACTCCTTCGACTAGTCCTCGACGAGGTCCTAGTCCCCCTAATGGACCTACTCAACAAATCCCTATGCCTAGGGCAATTCCCTAGTGCCTGAAAAACAGCTGTCATTACCCCATCCATAAAATTGGTGACAAAGCCTCCCCAAATAACTATCAACCCATTTCCATTCTTCCCCCCCTCTAAAGTGTTAGAAAAAGTGGTTGCCAACCAACTTACTGAATACTTAGCCAAGTGTAACATCATATGCCCAGAGCAACATGGCTTCTGGTCAGGCCATAGCACCACCACAGCCCTCCTAGAGTTCACCAACTTCCTGCACTCCTCCCTAGACACTGGTAACATTGCAGGAGCTGTGTTCATAGACCTATCTAAGGCCTTCGATACAGTCTGCCACCCTCTCCCTCTCGACTCACTCCACTAACTTGGTTTCTCCACAGGCCCCCTGGACTGGTGCTCTAGTTACCTTTCCACCCAGTCCCAATGCATCAAAATTAACGGAACCCTATCCAACACACTACCCGTCCACTCCGGGGTGCCCCAGAGCTCTATCCTGGGGCCACTTCTTTTCTCCCTCTACCGAAACTCCTTACCAAAGGCCTGCTCCACAAAAATCCTACTATATGCAAATGATGCAGTGCTCTTTACTTCACATCATAAACCCACACCCCTTCAGGACTCCCTCCAACATGCCTTCTCCCAGGTCAAAACACGGTTTAAAAACCGTAGACTGGTCATAAACTTAAAAAAGAAGAAGTCAATGATTTTCTCTCACCGCCAAAACAAAGCAAAAAATGCACCTCTCCACATCCTCCCCTGCACCCAGCACCCCCTGAACAGGTATCCAACTACAAATATCTTGGACTTACCATCAACTCGGCCCTTACCGTCCATGACCACATAAACACCCTTGCTGTCGCAACAAACACCTGGATTGGACTCCTTTACCGACACAGTGACTGCCCCCCCACACCCTTAGGCTCGCCATCACCTCATCAATACTGTCCCTAGTGGACTATGGGCTCCCTGTATATGGGGCAGCAAGATAACTCCGCACTCCAGAAAATCCAGGCCTCCCTAAACAAGGCCTGCAGGCTCCTAACTGGCACACTTAGGCTCACTCACACCTACTCCCTCTATACCTCTGCCAATCTTCTCAACCTTGATGAAAGACTCCACTACCAGACCTGCTTACTGTCCAAGAAATACTGCTCAGACTCTCCCCGCCAGGGTCACCACCTCTCTTCATCCTGCAACCCCCACTATCCTCACCTGCAACTCAGAGAAAGCACCTTTTGGTTGTGCCCAGGGTAAAAACCTCCCTTGCCCAGAGATCTTTCCACCACAGGGCCCCCACATGGTTTAATGCACTCCCAAGCACTTCACAAGTGGTCAAGATCGCTCACTTCAAAACCAGTCTTCGCAACCACTTCTTCAATATCCACTCCTGTAACTGCTACTAATATCTCACTCTCTCACCCACTCTGATCCAAATTCTCTGACAAAGTCCATTATTAGATTGCAACCTCCGTCAATAACACCAAACCCATGAGTAGGACTGACTACTATGTTTAGATGCTTTCTCAAGCTTATAATGTCTTCCGCTGTTTTGTTGTAAATATCGTCATCCAAATATTATAAGTAATGTCTGTATATATCTACTGCAAATACTGTAAATAATGTCTGTGACAAATGTCTGTAACACATGCTTAATGTAATTGTTGTTATACCATGTTTCTGCATTACCATCTATCTTACATGTGACGAGGTACCTTTGTAAATGAGCCTCTGGCTCAAAGGTTGTAAACCAATATATCAAATAAATAAATAAATCTATTAAATCTAGGTACATATTCACCAACCATATAAATGGGAGGTCACAAGGGTCAAGTGGCACTAATATACTCTTTAAGATTATTGTTTTATTAAATTATGTTGCGGTTTTTCCATTGCCTGTTTTTCTTTCTTTTCTTTTATTACTTGCAATATAGAGAATAAAGGATGGGCTGGTGTGTGTTATGAGATTTTACACACACCTGAGGTAAGAGATGCTACCTAAACCCCAAGGGCAAAGCCCAAGGGGTTTATGAAAAGCATCCCACACTGACGATGCATGTAAAATTGAGTTTTTTACACTGCCCCATCTTTTATTTTATATAATTGCTGGTGAGTGCTTTTTCGCCACAGCAGTTATATAAAATAAAAAAAAGAGATCTTTGGTTTCACTTACCAATGAGTGGTGGTTATGGCAAGTGTCCAGCGTAAGTAAAGGGAGAGAGCAGCTGGCATGTGCGTGCAGTCCGGGAAACCCGGTGCATGTTTGCCATAATAACCAGCAGGTTATTATGGCAAATATCAACCTGGGTTTCCTTAGGGAAAAAAACACCTGCCAGTTATTATAATATAGTACCAAACATCAATTCATACTATTGTTATAAAAACAATCAAACTTATTCCTAACACAGACCCTAAGGCTGCAGTGCCTGGTTGATGATTGAGTCAGAACCATGCTCCCTTTCGTGCATCAGCCACATGAATCTGTTGTGTATTCGAAAAGAGATGTAATTCCTTCCACCTAAGGCAACATATAGGATAGTGCATGGGGAACAGTTGACAACAGGGCTATTCTTTCACCGAGTTGGCACTATGACGACGGATTACCTCGAGAGCCAGCTCTCGAGGTAATCTAGCTATAGTGCCAATGAGGTGAAAGATGCCCTGTGTCAACCGTTCCCCATGCACTTTTCTTTATAGTGTATGGTGGAACGTCATTTTTTGGGGAAAAAAATCAGTTACTAGAAGGAAAAAAGAACTTTACATTTTGAACATTTTCACGCTTGACATTTTAACTGCTTAAGAACTTTACATTGTGAACGTTTTAATGCTAAACATTAGTACTGCTGCCGACATTGCCGCTTTCGCCATGTGTCCTGTCTATGGAGTGAGCCCTAACTGTCAAATGCTGCCTGAGGACACAGTGTGACGTTCACAGTACAGTAGAAAACATCATTCTGTTGCACTGCGGTTGTCACTAGTGTGTGACTACAAAGTTTCGAAAACGATGGATTTCGGTGGAGAACGATGTTCCACCATACACTATAAAATATTTCTCACAGATCAGCAACCTAATTCTATTGCTCCAGTCAATGGGAGGTCAATGAGGTCAATGGAAACCTGTATTCTTTTAATGCAAATGTTATTATTTTTTCCTGGAAAACACCAGTACAGGTATTACTGTTACTGTCACTATTTTGCACCTGGTTTCAACTTCCTACACTTCTCATTTCAGATAACCCCTTACAACATTGTCCCATTATTATGCTTACAATGGTCAACACTATGTAACTTAAACTGTACCAGCTATGCTGTTACTTTAACAATGGAACACAGTTCACCATAAAAGTGGCATAGTAATACTATATTTTCTTACAATAGTGTTAAAAGTGCCACAGTATATACCCTTATAAAGGTATAGGACTTACACTAAGTACTGTCACACAATCACACACTAGCTGAAGAAATGTGAGTGGCTTGTAAACAGACGGTCTTTCAAAGAAATGAGCATTCCATATCTATACTGAAGGAATCAAAGCTTCACTTGGGACTTCCATGCAAGGTATGAGCTCTTTGACTGCACACTAGAGTTTTAGGTAACTTTATCATAGTTCCTTTAGAAAAACAGGCCACATGATAATGACAGCACTATCAGTACAGCTGTATAAATTTCTCTATCCACCCCACATGTCTCACAATATTCATCAAGAATCACAGGAGTGGAAATAAAAATAGTATTTTATAGTGCAGAATTGTGCCACTCCAAATGCACTGATCATCAAATTGAAAGGCGCAGTTACATATCTGTCATCTGTACATATCCTGCAGAGATTTATGTATTTTTACAATTGATTTCCACACAGAAATTTACAAACAGCTATACTGTCATATCAAAATATATATGCAAATTAAATCTAATATTTTTTTAAGCTCCTGACATTCATGGTGTTTACTGTGAGAGGTGTGGAGAGACAGAGACAGACAAACAGAGGGAGAGGGTGTTGGAGAGAGAAATTTACAGAATTGCACTGACAGTGCTGTCATTATCATGTGACTTGTGTTTTTTTTAAGCAACAGTAATAAAGTTCACCAAAAGCATAGTGTGAAGTCATAGTTATCACACATTGCATAGAGGTCCCAAGTGGAGCTGTGACTCATTGATGCTACCTTAGTAAATTTTTCAGTACAGACTTTGTTACATGGAATGATCATTTCTTTGACAGTCTGTTTTCAAGCAATTCACATTTATTCAGCTAGTGAGTCATTGTGCGACTGTTTATCTGTCATAGCTGGTGGTGGTGTAAACTGAATTGTTGGACTGTATTACAGCATTTCATTTTCTGCCTCTGAATAAGTATGTATTGTTTATTTTTCTTCATCCAGCTGAGGTGTGTAATATTTTAAATGTGCTAAATTGTAAAGGCAATTCCAAAGAAATAAAAGATGTACTTCTCTTTTTTTTGGGGGGTGGGGTTCATACTACGAATCATACTACAATAGGACCGGAGCTAGGGAGCGGTTAGGCTCATAAGTGCCCCTATAATTAATAATAATTTAAGGATGACTGTGATAAAATATATTTATCCAAATAATTTTTAAATATTTTAGTAGTACTAAAAATCACCTCAATTGGCAGTTCATTCCAAAGTTTAACAACATGCAGAGTATAACAATACTTTCATGACAAATGATTAAAGCATTTTTGCTGCAACTGTAAGGGGTGACCTCTAAGACTGAATATATCATCTTTAAAGGAGAGGCCCAAACTAACCAATAACTGAGGATCATTTACAACATCATAAATCAGGACGAGATCACCTCGTAACCTTCTGGTGAATAGTGACATAAGATTTAATGACTGGAGTCTAAGCTTATAAGGGACTTCATTCAATCCTTTTATTAGTTTATTAAATCCCCTCTGAACTCTTTCCAGTTTCAAAATGTCCTGTTTCTTATGAGGGCACCAGAGCTGTGACAGGAAATCCAAATGTGGATGAACATAAGCTCTAAATAATGGCATTAACACTTGTTTATTCCTTGATTTAAAATTTCTCTTAATGGCCCAAATAACACCATTTGCCTTGTGTATGACAGTATTAATCTGGGATTCAAAAAGGAATTTATTTGATACAAGGACCCCAAGGTCCTTCTCAAGCTCAGAGCTGACTAATGCCTTGTCTTGTTTCACCGCCCGGAATGCGCTGACATTGTGAAGATCATCCAAACAATGCATCCAACTAGTTGTAGTTTGGATCCGGGTCCTACACCTCTGTTAGTAGGTTGTATAGAAGTTATCTACCCAATTCTTGCTGACATTGTCTAGAAATCCTTGGAGGGTTTTTTTTTTCCTAATCCCCTTAAGGAGGCAGTAGTTCATCCACTCCTTAAAAAATCCTCCTTGGACCCAGACTGTCTAGCCAACTACCGGCCTATCTCTAACCTGCCATTTGTTGGTAAGGTTATTGAAAAGGCAGTTGCACTGCAATTGGATGAATATCTCACCTCTCATAATGTCTATGATACTCAATCTGGCTTCAGGAAAAGGCATAGTACTGAGACTGCCCTTGTTCGGGTATTGGTGACCTCCTAATGGCCAGAGATCGAAAGGCTTGTACCATTCTGGTCCTTCTTGATCTTTCTGTTGCATTTGACACTGTAGACCATGAGGTGCTATTGGAGTGACTGCGGGTTTTTTGTGGGCTGTCTGGTACAGTCCACGAATGGTTTCGTTCTTACCTCACTGGTAGGTCTCAGAGAGTCGTCACCGGAATTTATTCCTCTGACGCCTTCTCCCTACCATGTGGGGTACCTCAGGGCTTCATTTTAGCTCCCATGTTGTTTGCAGTGTATATGCTGCCATTAGGACAAATCATCAGGAGATACAGCTTGAGTTTTCACTGCTATGCAGATGATACTCAGCTGTATCTATCCTTTCTCCCCGATCAGAGTGATGCACTCTCCGTACTAACAACTGCCTGGATGAGATCAGAATTTGGATGAGTTCGAGCTGGTTAAAACTTAATCCGGATAAGACCGAGGTATTGGTTGTGGGCCCAGGTCATCCTGGGAGGGGTTTGGGTGCGGAACATCCATCAGGCTTATTACTTGGTGGGGTACTGCTCTCTAGCTCTCGACAGGTGCGAAATCTGGGCGTTATTTTTGATGACGGTCTGACCCTGAAATCACAGGTGTCAGCTGTTGTCAAATCCTCTTTTTACCATCTGAGGAATATCGCCCGGGTGAAACATCTGATTCCACAGGAGGACCTTCCGACTTTGGTTCACGCCTTTGTTACCACCCGTTTGGACTACTGTAATTCCCTATACCTAGGGCTACCAAGGATTGATATCTGCAGCCTGCAGCTGGTGCAGAACGCTGCGGCCAGGCTTTTGACTGGGACTCCAAGAACCAGTCATATTATGCCTGTGCTTTGCGAACTGCACTGGCTGCCTGTGCAGTGAGGAATCACCTTTAAGGTTGGTTTACTAACCTTTAAAGCCCTACACGATCAGGGACCCGGTTACCTGAAAGATCTTCTGGTTCCCTATTGCCCCCTCCTCCCCCTCCGCTCCATGAATGAGGGATTGCTAGAGATTCCCAGGGTCCATTTGAAGTTGTCAGGATCTCGTGCTTTTGCCTTTTCAGCTCCTACCCTGTGGAATTCTCTACCTCATTGGTTGAGAGAATGCCCGACCGTTGACAGTTTTAAAATTGCTTTAAAAACATATCTTTTTAATTTGGCTTTTTCTTTATAGTTTGATTGTTTAATGTTGGTTTCTATTTTATTATTATGTATAGCGCCTTGATTTTGAAAGGCGCTTTATAAATAAACATGAATTGAATTGAATTGAATTGTCTAAAGTGTAAAAATGCATGGGGTTGTGGGGCCTAAAATGCAAAATTCTGCACTTTGTGTGATTTAATTTCATACCCCAGTTAGAAGTCCAATCGGAGATATTATCTAAATCATTCTGAATGATCCAATTTGATCAAAATGTATGCAGGGTCCCCCAGTCTTAATATCGTCTGCGTACTTGACAGTATTAGAGAGGGAACTTTTAGTAATGTCCTTTATAAACAATTGAAAAAGACAGGGGCCCAGGACAGAACCCTGAGGCACACCACTCAAAACGGAACCCAAACATGAAAGTTATCCATTAATAAGAACCTGTTGCGTTCACTCATTTAACCAATTTGATATCCATTTGATGAGGATGGGATTTATATTAAGTTGGTGTAATTTCTTAAGCAAAGTCCAGTGTGGAAGGAGGTCAAATGCCTTACTAAAATCCCAAATAAACTACATCATAAGGAAGTCTATTCTCTATATGAAGACTAACATCCTCATAGAAACACAACATGTTTGTCAAACAACTTTGACCTTTTGTAAAACCATGTTCTTCGGGATCAGCATTATGCAAGATAGAAATTAGCATTGCCTTGATTAAACTCTCCAGAACTTTGCACAGTGAAGAAGTTAAGCTAATGGGTCTGTCATTTTCCCAATTGTTTCTGGGACCTGTCTTATGAATAGGAATAATGTATGCTGTCCTCCATGAATCAGGCACATAGTTCTGATTCAAACACTGTTAAAATAAACATTTTAATGGGAGAGTTAGGCTGTCAGCCATTAAATATAAAAAGTGACCAGAAATGTTATCTGGGGATGCACTGATTTTCCCTTTTAAACCAAGTAATTTATTGTATACATCTGTAGATGAAACGGACATGTTACTACCTGAAGAATCATCCATAAATATGTGTGCACACGTTTCTTCTGAAATATATTACAAAATGCTGCATTAAATATATTGGCCATCTCAAGTGGGTCATGAATTAGATTATCATTAAACAAAAGTGGACCTACCTGACAAGAGGATTTTTTTTAACAAATTAATATAAGCCAAAAAAGATTTGCTATTATCTATACAAGCAGTTTGAACTCCCACCTCTTTTTTGCTTTTCTAATGCAGTTTATACACTTTTTTTTGATGGACAAAAACAAATTCCAATTATTCAATGTTTTAGCTTTTAGATATGCTGCATAATGCCTTTTTTTCTTCCTGATAAGTTTTGCCAAATCTTTAGTCAACCATTTTGGTTTTGACTGCCTAGAGTTATTTTTAAATCTAGACGGTATGTGACTATTCATCAAGGTGTTAATTTTATTAAGTAAAGTATTGTAACTTTCCTCTATACCAGCATTATCAATAACAGAGGACTCATCCACACTATCTAGTCCTGCTTTTATACTGCTAATATGTGCCTTTTGGTACAAATAAATTTTAGTGCTATTAGGGGTCATGGATATGGCTAAACAAATGTCAAAACTAATTGAACAATGATCGCTGTTACCTAGCGGAGAAAAAAACATTAAATTCTGTACTATAACAGAATTACTATAGAGGACTAAATCAAGAAGGTTATTACCCTGGGTGGATTGAGTTACCCCCTGAGTTAGGTTGCATTGTTGACTGATATCCACCAACATTTTGCCCTAGCATGATCCTGCTAATGAATTAGTCCAATTAATGTCCCCCAAATTGAAATCACCCGTAAGTTTAATATCCCCTAAAGTATAAGCAGAATTAATCTCATTAATAATTAGATCCAAGTACTTATTAGGAGAATTAGGAGGGTGACAGCACACACCTAAAATAATGTGTTGAATAGAATTCACCATCACTTTAATTCATAGCGACTTCGATCCATCATCAGTACGCTTAATTTTGTCTGAGATATCAATGGCTTGGATGGAATTCCTAATGAAAATAGCAACTCCATCTCCTTCCCTGGTCTGTCTAATATAATTAAACAGTGTATAACCAGGCAGGGAAAATGTCCAACAAGATTCATTGTCTCCCCAGGTTTCTGTAATAAATACTACATCCACATCATCAGAAGCTACCAATATCTTTAACTCATCAATTTTATTAAATAAACTCCTTGCATTGAAGTAAAGGCATTTAATATTTTTGTATGAATGCTTTTTTTCCTATTTGGGTATGGTAAGGGAGAGATAAATTTCTCTCCCCAATCAATCAGTTTAAATGATTGTTAATATAGTTAGATAAGTGCTGGCCCAGTAATGAAGTCCCTTTGCGATTGAGATGTAAGCCATCCCTACTATGTAAATCAAATCTGCTAATGAATTCCTCCCAATGGGTAAGGCAGCCCAAATTTAGGTGGAGACACCACCCATGCAACCAATTATTAAACATACATATGGAATTGTTTATCTCAATAGAAGCTCTGGGGACTGGCAACACCTTGGAGAAAGATATCTCACAGCCAATCTCCACTAGGATATTTGATAAGGCAACTAAATCCTGTTTAATTTCCAATAAATCTGCATACATGAAATCATTGGTTCCCATGTGAGTGATCACTAGGGGGTTAATACTCTCATTAGATAAAATATTACGGGCTATATTTGCAATATGTGAGATCCTTGCACCTCTAAAAGTAGAACATGTGCGATTTTCCTTGTCGATATCACAAATAGCCCTGTCTAGATGTTTCACTATAGAATCTCCAACAGCAAAGACTTGCCTTTTAGCATAAGGTGTCAGGATATCCATGGGTGAGCTGACAGAGACAACATCTAACAACCCTTCCGTAGGGACAACTACTGATGGGATCAATGGGATGTTAGAAGGGGGTGGACAATAGGTTGGCATGTTAATTTGATTTTCCAGTACAGTATTACAAGAGAAAGCATCTACCAGACCATCTGTTGGACATACTACTGATGGCATCAGTAAAATATTGGAATTGGATGGACAGCTGGTTGTAGGATTTGTTAAGTTTAACACAAAATCAGTATTATTACAATGGTAACTACAATCTGGTGCTCTCAAAGCAGGCACTATAGATGGAGTGAGAACCAAATTCTGATCATCAGCTTCACTGAAAATAGTGAATTTGTTACAAGTAGGTAGGGAAAACTGAGTGGCCTTATGACCCTTTTTAAATATCCTCTTACTCTGTACTTCATACCATTCAAAATCTGAACTATCAACATAGTCTGGGTCCCTTGGTCATTTTCTTGTACTGCCTAAATGGACTTCAGTGGATAAGGGGCTATCACTTGTTTTTCCTGAGTTTAACACAGATGTAATGTCATCATGTGATGAATCTGTGATGTTATTAATCATAGGGTAATTTAATTCAACAAACCTAGCCTGCATTTGTTTTTGGCTAACTTCTAATTCTGAAGGCTGGCTATGAAAAAGGGCTACAGCTTCCTTGAACGATTTGTTTTCTTCACATTTAGGACAAATGTATCCTTCTACAACATGATCAGTCATCATAATACTATACATGTAACACTCCACACATTGTATACTATCACATAGATGAGTAATATCATTAGATTGAGCCATTTTATTTTTAACTGTGAGAGGGCAAACAACACAGTTCACAACAGTCCTAGGACTTTGTACTTACAGACTATCATGATATTTAACATCTATATGCTGAAGTATGATATAAATATATGTTTTCCGCTACCCCTGATGGACACGCAGAACACACGCCGACGCGCATGTCTGTGCATGCATCTCCACATGCTGCACTGCGTGCACCCTGCTTGGCTCACCCTGCTCACTGAGGATTCAGGTAATATAGCAGTCAAGGACCCAGAAGTGTACCAAGGGGTCATGATGCACCTCGCTCAATAATTAAACCCAAATGAACAATAAAATGTATATTTAGCTAAAAAATAGCCCTGTTTTAGCATCAAGCACTTCACAGGAGCCCAACTTTGAAATATGAGCACAGATCTACAGTCAGTAGTTTGCAGAGATACCCCACTAACTACCGGCTCTCTGCCTGGTTCCCAACAGAAACTAGAGCTCGAATTTAATAGTTCTAAGTCAGCAAAATAAGTTCAATATGGTATATATGAGATATCACACCGAGTATAAAATCACTCAAACAGTGATGTTTTCTGGGTTTCAAAGTGCCCTGCTCACCGAGCGTTCGGGTAATATAGCAGCCGAGGACCCGGAAGTGTACCAAGGGGTCACGCTGTACCTCACTCAATAATTAAACCCAAATGAACAATAAAATGTACACTTAGCTAAAATACAACCCTGTTTTAGCATCAAGCACTTCACAGGAGCCCAATTTTAAAATATGAGCACAGATCTACAGTCAGTAGTTTGCAGAGATACCCCACAAACTACCGGCTCTCTACCTGGTTCCCAACGGAAACCAGGGCTCAAATTTAATAGTTTTAAGTCAGCACAATATGTTCAATATGGTATATATGAGATAGCACACTGAGTATAAAAACACTTCAACAATGTCTAGCTTGCTAGATGCAAAAGAAACAAGAAAGTCAACTAGTTCTAACTGTTCTGTGAACATCTGTTTATGGGGCTAAATGAACATAGGGATGTTTTGTATTTGTTGTAGACTTTGTTCCCTGTGTAGCATAAGCAAACCACTCAGTTGTCAGTATCTTATATCATTTGTACAGCACACTACACACCTAGGAAATTATCCTATGAATTTGAGGAGGGGTGCACAGTTGATGGGTAAAGGAGTGGCCTGCACTATCCAGGGTGAGGGGAAATAATAGCTTAGAACAATAACAGCTTGCTATTTTCTATATGGAGAAACATACAGACAGAGGAGAAAATCTAATAATATAACAGACAAGTAATCACTAAATGCCAGGTACTAGTGTCTCTCCTGAACTGCCTACCTGAGAAATGAAGTTGGCATTTAACACTTTAAATGTGTTTATTATTTGGGAACAGGCATCACTGGAACTCTTTGCTATGGAATGTCTTACAAAGTAGCAGGATGGTTGCTGTTAGTATGGAGGTGTCAAATGACTTAATGAGGTGTCCATAGAGGCTGAGGGCACAACAGTTGTTATTTGTTATGCAGAAAGCTCCAGGAAGTGTTTAACCAATTCTACTTCCAATAGCTTTGTAAGATGTCTACTAACCACTGGTAACCCGACACAAAATGAGTGCCTGAAGATAATGAGTTAACTTTCTGTATTTGCTGACTGTAGTGTAGAATGTCTGAGACTCTGCTGAGGGAGGGCTCAATTAACTCCTCAAACCAGAGGAAAAATGGTGCTCTCTGGCTCCTATAGACACACACACACATGGGCAGCATAGTAATGAAGCTCCATCAGAGGGCTCTGTTTTTTACACGTGTGTTGTTTGGTAGCAAAATGACATCAGCATTGTTCTGAATGCAAAACATCTGCAGGGCTATGCCCACTGCAGCCATAAAAATATATAGATGGCTTGTCGAAGCCTGAGAGACAGATGTGAAATGTTAGGGTTGTGGCCGATCCATTTTCTTTCCTCCTGTCCTTTGCATTGATGCTCTATTCAGGTACATCATTTGGAGAATGATATTCATTTCTTTCCAGTTCTCTTGGTTGTTTGCTGGGAAAAAATTAAAAGTGCTGGTGCTAATATTCAATCTTAACTTATGCCACATTTTGATATGAATTTTCCAGTAATATTTCCTTTGTTTCCAACTCTAAACTTAATCCAGGTATTATAGTCAAAACTATGGCAGCTTAGATTCTGTGCAAAGAAGTGCAAAGCAATGCACCTAGGAAACAAAAACCCAGGGGAAGAGTACACAATGGGGGGGGATACTAACAACAACAAAAATGGCAAGGGACCTGGGGGTAGTTATATCAGATGACCTAAAGGTAAGCAAGCAATGTGAGTAGGCAGTAAGGAGGGCTGGGGAGATACTGGGATGCACAGGAAGAGGCATCACCAGTAGAAAAGAAGACGCTGTTATCCCTCTATACAGACAATTGGTGAGACCCCATCTGGAGTACTGTGAGAAGTTCTGGAGACCCCATCTCCACAAGGACATAGACAGCATGGAGACAGTCCGGAGGAAGGCAACTAAAATGGTGCAGGGTCTGCACCAGAAGCCATATGAATACAGACTAAAATAGCTTAATATGTATGCCCTCGAGGAAAGGAGGGAGAGGGGGGACATGATAGAAATCTTCAAGTACCTCAAGGGAATCAACAAAGTCCAAGAGGGTAGCATCTTTCAGAAAAAGAGATGTGCTCAGTGGTTGACAGCAGAGCAGCGATTAGCACACTCCCTGTATACCCTGATATGGCTTAGAGTGGAGTTGGATAGTATTAAGAAACATGGTTTCCTCCCAGGTGCACTATTATATACTAAAATAGGACTCCTCCCCTTATCCCTGCGAAATTCTCCCATTGCAGTCTCGATTATGTCCCATTCTCAGTTGTGTGCATTTCTTAAATATGACAATACCAAGGATCCACATCAGCCAGTAATTGGTAACCCTAATCTGAAATTGGATAATAAGCCTCTATCTTTTAAATGGCTTCCTCCTATAAAATGCTCCTTGTTAAAAGATGTTATTACACCTGATAGGCAATGGTGTTCCTCTCTGGACATTTTACATAAGCTTACGATTCCTGGTATAAATATTTTCAAGATTTATCAGCTACGGCACTGCATGATAAAAATATTTTGGGCTACTCCTCCTCTCCCTGCACAGCTCAATTTTCAGGCTTCTCTTCTTGAGTCGGCTGGAATGCCCCATGCGGTGTCAAAATATACAGTACCTTATTCGCATGGGCATATCCTGATAATTTTGCCCCTGTCTCTTACTGGTCTTCTCTTTTCCTAGACAAGGAATTTGATTGGTCACTTATCTGGCGTAATTGTCATAAATTCTTATCCCAGGATAGACTTAGGTTAATGCAATTTAAAATTTTACATAATATCTATTATACTGCACAAAAATTGGCCAGGATAGGTGCAATGTCTACTCCACTCTGTACCAGATGTAGGTTGAAGCCGGGGGACTCTTTGCATATTTTCTGGAAATGCCCCAAGTTGTCCCACTTTGGACTACCTATAAAAATAAAGAGCTGACCCACTTTTAGGGCTTTCAGAGTTGTTCACACCTGAAATATGTCTTTTGGGAGATTTTTCTGCTATTACAGTAAGGTGTAGGAAATATTATATGGCACTAATTTCCATGTCTGTTAAAAAGGTGGTTCTTAGGCATTGAAAAGACTCTGATAACTTGTTTTATCTAGAGTGGCTCCAGGAGCTCCTTGCAAATCTCTGAACAGAGAGAACCATTGCAAGTCTTTCCAACAAACTTAAGAAATTTAACAGAATATGGGGATCTCTTCAAGCCCTGTACTCCTTACAAGTATGAAACATAGCCTTAAAAAGCACATGATGTTACCTGGATGGTATACTGCTGCATCAGAAATGGGGGATAGGATAGGGGGCTGGTTGGGAGAGAATGAATCAGCTCAATGTGTATTGTAATCATATTTCATTATGCCAATTGTTCTTTTGGATTTACTCTCTGTATTGTAAACTTTAATAAAAATTTGAATGAAAAAAAAAAGGAAAAGAGATGTGCAAGAACAAGGGGGCACAATTTGAAGATAGAGGGAGGACAGCTCAAGGGCAATGTGAGGAAGTATTTTTTCACAGAGAGGGTGGTGGATATATGGAACAGCCTTCCTGAGGAGGTTGTGGGGTCAAAAACAGTGGGGGAATTCAAGAATGCATGGGACAGGCATAAGGCAATTCTGGTGGGGGGTGTTGGAAGAAATAGGCTGTTGGTTAACTAGGATCTGCAGCTTATCCAATAGATAGGGAAATGGGCAGACTAGGTTGGCCAAGCAGTCCTTATCTGTCGTCAAAGTCTTTGTTTCTATAGTAGTATTCCTCAGTTATGACTACAAAGTATTCGTCGGTGCCCATGACATATATCTTTTCCCAAAAAACTTCCCTAGTTATCTTATTGAAGGCAGCTCTGGAATCTGCAAATGCAAAAAATAATTATGCTTGTTTCACCCTGTTTTATTAGTTGACCAAATGTGAGAAGACAACTATAACATCTATGGCATGATCACAACATCTAAAATGAACTTGCTCTTCACAAATAATCCTATTTGTCTTGATCCAGTCTTGAAGCAGTGCCAATAGGAAGCATGTAAAAACTTTAGCAAGTGTGTTGATCAGATATACTGGTCTATAATTTGATGACAATATCCTAGCTCCCTTTTTAGCAAAAATTGATGGTGCAGTGTTTCATGTCCAACATATAGGAGTTTGACGTGCACTAAGAATCATATTAAAGACCTTGATGACAGTGGGGAGTAACAACACATAGGAACATAGACTTTGACAGCAGATAAGGACCACCTGGCCCACCCAGTCTGCCAATTTCCCTACCTACTGGATAAGCTGCAGATTCTAGTTAACCAACAGCCTACTTCCTGCAACCCCCAACTATAATTGCCTTGTGTCTGTCCCATGCATGTTTGAATTCCCCCACTGTTTTAGACCCAACGATCTCCTCAGGAAGGCTGTTCCATGTATCCACCACTCTCTCCATGAAAAAAAATTTCCTCACATTACCCCAGAGCCGTCCCCCCTCTATCTTTAAATTGTGCCCCCTTGTTCTTACACATCTCTTTTTCTGAAAGATGCTACCCTCCTGGACTTAGTTGATTCCCTTGAGGTACTTGAACGTTTCTATCATGTCCCCCCGTCCCTCCTTTCATCAAGAGTATAGATATTAAGCTCTCTCAGTCTCTGTTCATATGGTCTCTGCTGCAGACTCTGCACCATTTTAGTTGCCCTCCTCTGGACTGCTTCCGTCCTGTCTATGTCCTTGCATAGATGAGGTCTCCAAAACTGCACACAGTACTCCAGATGGGATCTCACCAACTGTCTGTACAGAGGGATAACCACTTCCCTTTTCTACTTGTGATGCCCCTTCCTATGCATCCCAATATCCCCCTGGCTCTCCTTACTGACTTTTCACATTGCTTACCCACCTCTAGGTCATCTGATATGACTACCCCCAGGTTCCTTTCCATTTTTATTGTTGTTAGTACCTCCCCTGCTATTGTGTACTCTTCTCCTGGGTTTTCGTTTCCCAGTTGCATTACTTTGCACTTCTTTGCATTGAATCTAAGTTGCCATATGTCTGACCATTCCTCCAACCTTGCCAAGTCCTTCTCATCTTTTCTACCCTCTTGTGTATCAACTCTGTTACAGATCTTTGTGTCATCTGCAAAGAGGCATACCTTTCCCTTCAGACCCTCTGCAATGTCACCTATAAAGATGTTAAAGAGGACTGGACCCAATACCGAGCCCTGAGGTACTCCACTAGTAACCCCCCTTTCTTTGGAATGTGTTCCATTCACTATTACCTTCTGTGTCCTGTTGTGCAGCCAGTTTGCTACCCAGGCTACCACCCTGGGACCCACTCCCAGGCTGGCTAACTTGATTATTAATCTTTTGCGTGGGACTGTGTCAAATGCCTTGCTAAAGTCTAGGTAGGCCATATCCACAGCCCCTCCCTGGTCTATTACTTTGGTCACCCAGTCAAAGAAATCAATTAGATTCATCTGACATGACCTTCCTGCTGTAAATCCATGCTGCTTTGTGTCCTGTGCCCCGCTGGCCTCTAGGTACTCAACAATTCTTTCTTTCAGAAGTGATTCCATCATTTTCCCTACCACTGAGGTCAATCTTACAGGTCTGTAGTTTCCTGCTTCTGCCTTGCTCCCACTTTTGTGAAGGAGAATCACATCTGCCTTCCTCCAGTCCTCAGGTACTGCCCCATCCTGCCATGATTTGTTAAAAAGTGTGGTCAGTGGTGTCACTAGGCCCTCCCTTAGTTCTTTTAGGATTCTGGGGTGAATCCCATCAGGCTCCATTGCTTTGTCCACTTTGAGTTTTAGGAGTCCTTTCAGGACTCTTTCTTCTGTGAATGGACTGGTGTCAACCCCCCTACCCAGGGTGCTTCTATTGGCTGGTTTAGGTAACTCCTCCTCATCTTATTTTGTGAGTACTGAGCAAAAGTATTCATTCAGTATCTCTGCCTTTTCACTGTCTCCCTCTGCCCACCTCCCTTCTCCTTTATTAATCTTCACTATCCCTCCCTTAACCTTTCTATGCTCCCTAATGTACCTATAAAAGGTTTTATCCCCCTTCTTAACTGAGTTGGCTATTTTTTCCTCGGTTTGGGCCTTTGCTAGTCTGACTGCCTTCCCCACTTCTTTCTGCTTTAATTGATACAGTTCCCTGTCATGCTTCTTCTGTGATTCCTTATACTTTTGAATGCAGCCTTTTCTCCTTAACCTTCCCTGCCACCTCTTTTGAGAACCATAGTGGTTTTTTACTCCACTTTGTTTTCTTTATTTGTTTCACACAAAGGCTTGTTGCCTCTATGATGGCAGTTTTGATTTTTCTCCATTGTTCTTCCACCCCTCCTTTTTGGTCATTTGTTAGTGCATTTTTCAGGTATTCACCCATTTTGCCAAAGTCAGCCCTTCTAAAGTCCAGTATCCTTGTTTTTGTATGGCTTATCTCCATGGTTGTGCTCATTGTGAAGCACACTGTGCAGTGGTTGCTTGTTCCCAGATGTCTACTGACTTCTAAATTTGTGATCCTCTCTCCATTTGAGAGTACCAGGTCTAGTATTGCTCCCTCCCTAGTGGGTTCCAACACTAGCTGTCTAAGGTCTGCCCCCTGCAGGGCATCGAGAATGACCCTGCTCTTGGATGTGGCTGCAGTGTATGTTATCCAGTTAACATCTGGCATATTCAGGTCCCCCATCAACAGTATCTCCACTTTTTCAGCCATTTTGAGAATGTTCTCTATCATTTTGTTGTCCATTTCCTCTCCTTGAGATGGGGGTCTGTATACAACCCCTGTGAGGATTGTGATGCTATTCCCTGTCTCCAAGGTGACCCAGAGTGCCTCTTGTCCTCCCCCTTTACTTTTTAGTTCTGTAGCTTTGATCCCTTCCCTTAGGTATAGAGCTACTCCACCTCCTCTTTTACCTTCCCTGTCCCTTCTGTAGATTGTGTACCCTGGTATGTTGACATCCCAGTCATGGTTCTCGGTGTACCTTGTTTCTATGACTGCCACAATATCCAATTGTTCATCTTCCATCAGGGCTACTAGCTCAGGAAGCTTGTTTCCCAGACTACGGGCATTGGTACTCATTACCCTCCATTTAGTGTTGGCTTTATCCTTTTTTCCCCCCATCCCTGCTCTTATTGTCCTTGTCTATTTTTCCATTTAGCCCTGTCCTGCCCTGTGTTGAGCTCTGTACCTCAGTGTTTACGTTACTACCTGCCGTGTTTTGTTGGGGGAGGATTGAAATGTCCTGCCTTTTATTAGCGCCTCCCCCTTGGCTAGTTTAAAAGCTTGCCAAGGAAGCATTTAAACCTATCACCTAGGAGCTTGGTTCCCTTCGTGGACAGATGCAGACCATCATGCCAATATAGACCTTTATTTCTCCAGGTGCCCCCCCCAGTTCCCAATGAAGCCAAAGCCCTGTGCTCTGCACCAGTTTTGCAACCATTCATTAAACTGCATGGTGTGCAGTACCCTAGCCTCACTCCTACCATGGACTGGTAGCACCTCTGAGAATGTTACCATGCTTGCTACCCATCTGAGGCCCCTCCCCAATGCCACAAATTCATGCTGCACTGCACTGATCCCATGCCTAGCTAGGTCATTTGTCCCAAGGTGGACTATGATATCTAGTTCCCTCTCCTGTGATGCTGCTTCTGCAATCCTGAGGATTTGCTTCCTGTTCCTCCAAGACATGGCACCAGGCAGGCACCTTACTTCCTTCTCCTCTCTCTTTCCCAGTTTTACCCCCCAACAATAGAGTACCCTATCAGAAGCTGTTTCCTTCCCCTGTGGTGTCCCTTGCCACCCTTTTGTGGGTCTCCCTTGAGGATGTCCTCAGCTTTCTTCTGGGTCTCCACTGAGGGTGCCATCATAGAGGAACCTTGCTCTGCCAGAATGGCACATGATTTGTGTAGAGGTACAACTAGGGGACTTCACCTCTGGTCCACCACCTTTACCATCCCAGAACCCACTGTGGTCCAACTGCTCTTCATACTTGGCAACCTCTGAGGCAGTGGTTGTGGCAGTGGTGCTCTTTGGAAGGGGGAGGCCTCCTTAGTCCTTGCTAGCTCAGCCTGGAGGTGGGCAACCTCCTCCCTCAGAGCTGACAGTTGCCTGAAAATAGGACAGCAGCGCAGTTTCCAGAATGTCTCCCAGAAAACTGCTGCCCTACAGCCAGTGCATTGCACCAGTCCCCACATGTCCCTCTCCCTTATAATATACAATATGTAATATATATATATATGTATATTTATTATTATTTGTGGTGTGTACCTACCCTTTTTGCACTGTGCTGGGTTATTAAGGATATGACAGTTCTGCCCCAAGACCTGTTGAGGAAGTGATGTCAGAACTGTGGCTATAAAGGAAATGCCATGCCTGGGGGTGTGGGGTAGGGTGGGTGGGTAGTCCACAGCCACTGGTGACTGTTAGAAACAATCAAATACTCAACTGCTCCACCACCCTGGTGAGTATTGCCCTTTATAGTAATTCAACTAACTCCACAATTTACTAGACCACGGCTCCTGCACAAACCACTCTACTGAGTCCAGGGATAAAAATAAACTCACTCCTCAGCCAGCAGGACACTTTTAAAATGTTGCAAAAAAATCCTTCCAAATCCTAGGTCTCAACCCCAACAATCAAGCAAATTCAGTTGTATCTCATTCCCCCTGGTTATAAAATTACTACACTTTTAATGGAATCCTGCAATTCTCTGCTTAATGCCAATAAGGAAGAAAAAAAAAAACTTTTGTAGAAAACGTAGCTCCCCTTCTTAACAAGTCCCACCAGTATTATGCCTTACCAGGTTTCCAGGTCCTAAATTGAGTTATAGTTTGTTCTTTGCAGTGTAGCAAGGTTCTCAGCTTCCAACAGACAAATCAAAGTCAGTCTGACTGGCTTCTAACTGTGAAGGATGCCTAAGACAGCACAGTGATGAAACCCCACCCAGAGCCAATTGATTGACTAGTGACACCTGTGATGTAAGCAGGCCTTTTAATGTAGGCACTCTATGTCTGATTCCAATACACAAAATCTTTCAGTGAAACCAGGGATAAAAACTTAACTACTCAGCCAGCAGGACACTTTTAAAATGTTGCAAAAATATCCTTCCAAATCCTAGGTCTCAACCCCAGCAATCAAGCAAATTCAGTTGTATCTCACTCCCTCTGGTTATAAAATTATTACACTTTTAGTGGAATCCTGCAATTCTCTGCTTAATGCCAATAAGGAAAAAAAATGAAACTTTTTGTAGAAAACATAGCTCCCCTTCTTTTTGCAAATAACTTTATTTTTTTTACTGTTTTATATACTTCATAGAAATAATACAAAACCATAACCATACAGATAAAACAAACCCCAGAAACAACTCAAGAAATTCGATGGTTATATGTGGCATAGTCTCAGGAGGAGGAAAAAAAGAAAAAAAAACACCACCCCAACCCACCCCAGAATCCATCCCCCCATGGCAGCTAGTACATAGAATTTACAAATAAATATACTTTCCTTACAGAGTTTAGAGTAAAATAACCTAGGTTAACCTAGCAATGGAAGGAGAGAAGGGAAAGAACTGAGGTACAACCATAAATAAACCTCTCGAGGGAGGGAGAGACAAGAAAGAAAACACCATCAGGAAAAATAAGTGGGAACCGTAAAAAGGGGGTGACTAAGGGAAGAACAAAAACATCAATAGAAGAAAGACGTAGAAAGTAGTCTTTCCAGTGACTACCTAGCATTATCCTTGTGTTACCCCAGAGAGAGAATAGGTAAAATAGAGTGCCCAGGAAGGTAAAACCAAGTTCCTGGGGGCCCATACTAGTAGCGTTCAAGGTTCGCTCCCTCCTAGTAACCAAATTTGTTTTTTAGGTGTGTAAAAAAACCACCCCAGCACTTCTGGAATTTTCCGGCAGAGTTAAAGAAACTAGTGACAGACCTTTCAGCATTTAAAGCATTTAGAAATTTGTCCCACCATTCTCTGTATGAGGGTTCCCAACTGCCTTGCCAGTGCCGGAGAATTACCAGTTTGGTGACAAGAGCTACCATTTCTATCTGCCATTTTTGAGTCCAAGTTGGGATTTGAGCATACATCCCTAATAAGCAAACATTTTCGTTGAAAAAAAGCTGAGATATTACAGTATGGGCCCACCCACTGCCTGACTGAGTCCCAAAATTAGCCACCTTTGGACAAGCCAAAGTTTATGATATATTGTGGCTAGAGGGTCCCTACAGTCAACACAAACAGAAGAGGACCTGTATATCCGGGAAAGTGGCAGAGAAAAATAAAGGTTATGTAAGATGTTGAATTAAATATTTCTAAGTCTATCTTGTTTAATACAAGCATAAGACTCTATCCAGATTCTTTCCCAAATTTCAGCCGGCCAACACTTAGCAAAGTTGGACTCCCAGTAGTGAGCTATGGGGGTAAAATTGGGCATTATTTCTGTCAGTATTGACTTATAAATCTTGGAGACCGCATTGTGGGATTCTGCTAACTCTCTCAAACTTTTTAAAAGGATTCCAGCTCCGTCAGACCAAGGACTTTTCCCCAAGAAAAGACTTACACATTGTTGAATCTGGTACAATCGCAATAGATTGTTATGACCCACCCCGAATTTATTTACAAGCTCTGATACTAGGATCAATGAATTAGCCGAAACAAAGTCTGCCAAACGAGGTTTGGGAGAGTAGTTACCTATAAAACGAGTGATTGGACGATTCCCTATCTGTATATTGGGATTCCTTAGCAAAGGTTGCGTCAGGTCTTTTAAATAAGGTTTATAGAGCGAATAGAGTTGGTGTAGGGCCTTCACGTCCTAACCTAATGGAGTGTTTTTATTTTTGGGAACTTTAGACCAGGGGTATATAAAGAGATTCCATCTAAACTGAAATTATTAATTGAGGACGATCTAAGATAAGCTGAGGGGTGAATTCGGGGTTGCTTTGGATTCAGCCACCCACTGCGAACATCTCGTAGCATGAATAGCTAGGTAATAAACAAAAAAGTCAGGCAACTGCAGCCCCCCCTAATTTTCTAGGTCGGGTAAGTTTGCGTATGCCCAATGAGGTGCTTTGCCTTTCCACAGAAAATCTGAGCAGCATTTATAAAGTGGTTTAAAGAAAGACTTAAGTAAATAGATGTTAAGATTAAAAAGGGGATAGAACATTTTTGGTAAGACCATCATTTTTAGGGTATTTGCTCTACCCCAGAAGGACAGGGGTAATTTATTCCATCTTTCCAAGTCCTCCTTAATAGATTTGAACAGAGGGCTAAGATTAAGATTCGCCAGGTTGGGAAGGTCTTTCGAGATTCTAATGCCCAAATAAACCAGAGAACTACTCTGCCATTGAAGGCCTAAGGAGGAACACCAGTCTTTCTGTAAAAGAGGAGATAATGGATATACACTAGTTTTGTTCATGTTTAGTTTGTAACCTGAAAAACCACTGAAGCAAGAAATTATCTGAAGTAATTGAGGAAGCGATTTTCTGCTGTTTTCTATATGTATAAGCAGGTCGTCTGCAAAGGCTGATATTTTGCATTCGAGCTTGCCAATATGAATTCCCTGGATTTGGTTGTCTAACTTCAGGGCCCTTATTAGGGGCTCAATATATAGATTAAAGAGGAACGGAGAGAGTGGACAGCCCTGTCGAGTGCCACGGAAGAGGGGAAAGTCTCTCGAAATAAGATTGTTGCATTGGATTCTGGCCGATGGGCCTGAGTAGAGAACTCAGATATAATCTATGACACGTTGGGGAATACCGAATTTGCTTAATACTGCAAACATAAAACGCCATTCTACTCTATCAAATGCTTTTTCTGTGTCTAAAGATACCAGAGATGCTTCTAGATCCAGAATCCCAGCCACGGAGATTAAATAGAATAGCTTCCTGAAATGATCCACAGAAGAGCGTCCAACCATGAACCCAGCCTGCTCTGGACTGAGTAATCCCTCCCATGATAGTCTTAATCTGTTAGCCAGAATTTTAGCGTATATTTTAACATCAATGTTAAGGAGGGAAATGGGCCTGTAGTTACCCACTTCAGATGGAGATTTCCCCGGTTTGGGCAAAAGAATCATTCTTGCTTCAAACAGTGTGTGATCGCTAACTCCATGGGCATGCCAATACGCGTAAACTTGAAGTAACAAAGGTGTTAGCCATTTTTTAAAGGTTTTGTAAAAGGGGCCCGTAAAGCCATCAGGGCCAGGCGCTTTGTCAGGCTTTAGGGAGTCGATAGTTTTGGATATTTCCTTGCTTGTAATAGGGGCCACTAGCAATAGTTTAAATTCCTCTGACAAGGTCGGGAAAGGAATCTTATCTAGAAACGCCCACATTTTGGTGTCGTGATCTGGAGTACTGGGTTCACTAGAATATAATTTTTTATAAAAATTGTGGAACAGAGCTAGTATACCTTCTGGGTCTGTGACCAAAGCATTCGTTTGAGGATGCCTTAAGGCTGCCACCCATTTAGCAGATGAACGCTGCTTCAATTGCCAAGCTAAAAGCTTACCCGCTTTGTTGCCTTGGCCTATATACGAGGCTTTTAGTATGGAAGCTGACCTCTCAACAGATTCCCTGAGAGCACTCGCATATATGGCTCTAAGAGTGGAAAGTTCTTGCTCTTGTGTTTGGGAAAGTGTACCGATCTCTTTACTGTCCAGGTCTTTAATTTTGTTTAGACAATTGGTTAAGAAATTGTTTTTTTTCCTTTTCCACACCGACGCTATGCGAATAAGTTCTCCTCTCCAGGTGGCTTTCAACGCAGCCCAAGCCCGGTCCAATGCCGTAATTGATCCCCAATTAGTAGCAATGGAGTTTGCTAAGAAGTCTTGGAAATGCCCCACTATTTGATTGTCAGATAATAATTTGTTGTTGAGAGCCCAGGAATAGGATCTTGTTGGAATGTCTGGCAACAAACACTGCAAGATGATAGGAGAGTGGTCAGAAATTACCCGGGCTAAGATGTTGGCTTCTACAATGTATGGTAATAACTGCTGGCTAACCAAAAAATAGTCAAGACGGGAATAACTTTTGTGAACTGGAGAAAAAAATGTAAATTCCTTACTTAAAGGATTATTTATTCTCCATGGATCTAGGAGGCCCAATGACGTTGTGAATTCTAGCAGAGCCCTTTGCGAGGGGGAGCTTTTGGTTCCTTTGTGATAAGTGCGGTCCAAGCGGTTAGATTGTACCAGATTCCAATCGCCACCCAAGAATATGGGTAGACTTAAAAAGGGGGCCATACCCGTAGCCAGGTGTGTGAAAAAAGATGGTGTATCTAAATTAGGTCCATAAATAGAACCCAAAACTAAGTTTAGGTTGCCAATTTTGCCCGCTACAAAAATAAACCTATCTTCTGGATCAGAAATAACTTCCATCGGTAAAAGTGGGACTCCTCTAGCCACCAATATAGCTACTCCCCGTTTATTGGATGTAAATCCTGAACCAAAAAACCTGACCAACCCATCTTTTTTGGAGATAATGCAGTTGTTCGGGAAGCAAGTGGGTTTTCTGGAGAAACACAATTGAAGGATCAAATTTCGCCAGGTGGTTTAAGATGATATATTTCTTTTTATTGTCTCTCCCTCCTTTTACATTCCAGGACATAATATTCAAGCCATTAACCATATATGTGTCAGCATTAACCCCATAGGAAAGGAAATAAGTAGCTGCCCCCATAAACAGAGAGAAAACATAACTCTACTATTAACCCACCCCAAACCCCCAAAAAGCCACCCCTCTAACAAACCTACTGAATAACCCGGCCCTGGGCCTACTCCTATTCATCTGGCCCATGATGCACGCTGAGAAGTGAGCTCTACCCCCCTCCCAATCCAAACTACAAAGTAGACAGTCAGCTGCTAAGAGCTTGCGAATACCCTCAGTTAAATCTGAACTACATTGTAAATAACTTTCATAAACCTTACAATTGGTATCCCACTAAATTAGCTCACGTACTAGCCAATAACTGTTAAACATATTGGCAGAAACAAACTGCCATGAAATGAAGAGCAGTGAATCATTACTTAGCATCTGGAGCATATAGAGCAATTAGGAAAAAAAAAAAAAGCACTAGGCTAATAGTAAATGCATGGTCTTGTGCTCTTCTTGGCTTAAATTACCTTACTTCCACGTACTGGTTGTAGAGTGGAGCCTCTTTGCAGAGAGAAAAGTACTAGAGAGGCTACCAGAAGTCAGGAGCAACTGTAGGTTTTAAAGCAAGGTTAGGACATAAAAAAAAAACAGCAGGCTCCTGGGGGTTAACCAATATAAAGAGCAGACCACACAAATTAAAAAGCAGGAAACATAGGACAAATTAAGCCATTGACTGCCTGGGGATAACCCCAGCTTAGGTCCAGGCTGTAACGATGAGTTTTACCCCTTTGACCTTAGGGATAAATAGAAGTGCATAATCGCAGTAAAAGCAGAATTAGGCAACCAATTGTGAGGACCAGGCTCCCTCTAGTGGAAAACATAGCGAATGTCACACGACAGACAGCAGATGACAGTCCATGGAAGCCTAGAGATAATACTGTTGACATAAAGTAATAAAATAGTAAAGGAAAGAAAAAACAAAAATCAAAACAGCGCCAAGCCAAATGCAGAAAGTTCAGCTTAATTCAGTATGCAGCCAGAAGGTTCTCCAGAAAACATAAAGTCACTTCAGGAATTGGTATTGATTGTAAGAACCAAGTCCCATTAGGAGCCACAAGCTAGGCCTCTTAGTGCCTTCAGTAAAATGCTACCTCAGCCCTTAGAGAAGAGATCAGGGTAATAATTCTTGAGAGTCTTCAGAGCTTCCTCGGGCGAGTCAAAGCGTTTGGAACCATCCGGCAAGGTTACCTCTAGACATGCAGGATATAACATACGATGCTTAATGCTGGCGGCCCACATCTTAAAGGTGATGGGGCAAAAGCTCGCCCTGAGCAAGCGCGTCTTCACTGTTAGGTCTGGCACAAGTCTAAGTTTCTTTCCTTCCCATAAAATCGCCGACAGTTTCCTGGATTCTTTAAATATGAATTTGCGGTCTAGATAGTTGAGGAGCTTAAATATGACTGGCCTAGGAGGATCTGATGCCAGTGGTTTGGCACACAGAGAACGGTGGCCTCTTTCAATTATATACTCAGGATCGTTTGGAGAGGGGCCTACCGTCTTCTTGAGAAATTTCTGCAGAAACATTATCGTGTTCGGGCCTTCGTCCCCATCAGGGAGCCCCAGTAGGACTAGGTTGTTTCGTCTATTCCTCCCCTCCAAATCGTCCAGGCGGTCTTCTAATTTTGCAACTGATTTTTTACATTCGGCCAGAGAAGGGTCATTTCTGTCGAGTTTCCTTTCCACAGAAGATATCCTCGCTTCAGCGTCGGTTACCCGACGAGCCAGTTGGGTCAAAGCTGGTTTAAAATCCGCGACTTCATCTATCAGCTTGAAGAGAGCTTCCTTAATCATAGAGAGCTCTGAGTAGACCTGGGAGGGTGTCATATCTTCTTCAGGCACTGTAGGAAAAGAGCTACGGCGGGGCCGTTTGGCCTCGAGTTCCTGGACTGGCTCCTCCATCCCCCTCGCGTTAGCCAGGAGGCAGCAGCTGCTCACAGAAAGGTAGCAAAGATGCTTATTAAACAATATAATGAGCTAATTTACTTTGCTGGAACGTATTAATGGCAAATCGCAAGCTTATAAGATCAGGAAGGATAACGCTCACGGCAAAGCTGCTACTCTCTAGAACGCATCACGTGACTCCTTCGTAGCTCCCCTTCTTAACAAGTCCCACCAGTATTATGCCTTACCAGGTTTCCAAGTCCTAAATGGAGTTATAGTTTATTCTTTGCAGTGTAGCAAGGTTCTCAGCTTCCGACAGACAAATCAAAGTCAGTCTGACTCGTTTAATGTAAGTTGCTGTTGTTCCATAGGAATTCTATCTGCAGTGCTTTTTTCTTGTGCTACAAAGACTTTTTATAATGGTTCCAGTTAGACTGATAGTGATCTATGTAAGTCCAGGGAGGCAACTGATTTAATGCCAGTCTCATGAAGGATGAAATATTTATTAGCCAATTTCTTTATCAAAAAATAAACTTTCAGAGTAATCCAACCACTGATTTACTGTAGGAGGATGCCTGCATCTAAAGGAGGATATCCCTCTTGCTACCAGTTGCCAGAACTTTCTGTATCTCTAGAGTCTGTAGATGTGGTAAGCTTTAGCAAAATTGTTGTTTCTACTTAAATTTTTTTCTTTGCTGAAATGTTTTGAATCTGTTATTTATAGACTCACATTCCTTTCTGAGTTCTAAATCATTATTTTCAGTGTTTTGTGCAGTTCTTTTGAGATCTCTACATGCTTTATCAAATCAAACATTTTTCTTACTAGGTTTGTTTCTCTTGTCATTGGTTTTGCAAAATGAGAAAATGATTTTCTGGATCTGACTTTGTAATCTGAATGTGTCTGTTGGGGTACTACTCCTCAATAAATGTTGCTTTAATTGTAAAAGAGAGCCATTATTACCAAGGATCTCTAAGCAACTTAATTTTCTTTGTCATAAAAATTCAATTTCAGTCTTTTGGCTTAACCTAGTTCTATATCATCCTCATTCAGTAAGAGCTAAGTATTTGTTTCCATAATACCTCCTATATCCATTTTAATTTCCAATGTTAGGGGGAAGACATCACTCTCAGTTCTTTCCATCACAAATTTAAGACTGAGGACCAAGTAGGGAAATCAGTCCAAAGGTAACTGATTATAGAACCAGTTAAACTTGTTGCTGAAAAATGTGTATTTTTTTCCCAAGGCATCTGACATACTCCTGCCATTTAGGCAACAGAAACAGAATTCTGAAGTAACATCTACTGTAATTATCTGTGCCCTAATCTATTTAGGGTTTTATCCACATACAGCAGATCAGGAATCTGAAGAGCATCCAATTGGTCTATTTAGTTTTTATTTCTTACCAATAGCATCTCCACCCTCACATTAAAGTCTCCCACTGAAATTATACCTAGATCAGGATAATGGAATAAAATAGCCGTTAGTGTATTTCCAAGCACATCCCGTACAGAGTCCATATACATTAAGGAATCAGCTAAGGAATACACATCAGTATATACATTATAAAACTTTCCACTAGCTGTTATCTGTACTGAACTCAGCATATCTCCATATAAGGCAGTCTTTTACTGGGTACATGACAGTATTTTTCCAATCTGAGACAGCATGTTTTACACATAGCCCTTGCTATATCTAATGTGGTTTATATGTTCAGCAGTAACAAGCTGTGCACAGTGTACAAGCTACCAACTTTATTTTTGTAATAGCATGGGAATTAGCCCAAAAACGAAAGCCTTAGAACAAAAAATATTCTCATTAACCCTTTTTTCTCCTGCTAGCACTTTGCATTGTGTTCATTATACCAAATTGTCATATTCCTACGCTTGCACTGATCCTTTGAGTTCTCATCACAGTTTTAACATGACATAACCTGAAGAAGGGACATGTGAGGCCCCGATAGCTTGTGTATAATTCTATCTTTGTACAAGACACTTATTGGCCCAATAAAAGGTATCATACCTTCAATCATCTTCATAACATGAAACCACCAAACTCAAATTGGTGATAAACAAGCATGAATTATAATATGCAATCTTAGCTAAAACACATTTTCTGAATTTATCAATCCCTTCAGTGTCTTTACCTTAACTCTAATGTGAACAATTAAAGATTAGAGTAAGTAAAAGTTATAAAACTGTGCAAGTGAAGTTAAGCAAAATAAACAGTTCACAAAACAAATTGCATCACATTTAATCACAATATAACACAGGCTTCTAACTACAATTTCTGAATGCCTTCCGTTGGAGTGTAGCAGCAAATTATGGATTGGCAGACTTGGTTTTATTGCTCAGTAGTGTAATCAGTTGCTCAGGGTACACAACAGAAAACCCAAATAAGACACCAACTGCATAGTCAAGGGATGACTAACCGGATCATTAAATAGGAAACATTGTCCGCAAATGGGGAAATAGAAACATAGAAGTTGACGGCAGATAAGGACCGCAAGGCCCATCCAGTCTGCCCATTTCTTTTTCTACCTTACAAATGTGCCATTGGCCTTTGCTCTGTCAGTGGTCTATTCATACTCATCTGTATTGCTCCCTTCTGCCTATCCCATGCCTGCTTGAAGCCCTGCCCTGTATTCATAGCCACCACTTCCTGAGGTAGGCCGTTCCATGCATCCACTACCCTTTCTGTGAAAAAGTATTTCCTCACATTCCCCTTTAATCGGCCTCCCTCTAATCTCATGCTGTGTCCTCTTGTCCTGCTATTTTTCTTATATTTAAACATGTTAAACTCTTTCACCTTGTTAATGCCCTTAAGGTGTTTGAATGTCTCGATCATATCACCTCTCTCCTCCTTTGTTCAAGGGTATACATATTGAGCTCCGTTAATCTGTCCTCATATGTCTTCTGATGCAGTCCCTGCACCATTTTGGTTGCCCTTCTCTGGACTGCCTCAATTTGGCTAATGTCCTTGTGAAGGTGTGGCCTCCAGTACTGCACGCAGTACTCCAGATGGGACCTAACCAGTGTCTTATAAAGAGGGATTATTACCTCTCTCTTACGACTTGTGATACCCCTACTTATACACCCTAACATCCCCCGAGCCTTACCTATTGCTTTAGAGGTCTGCTTGGATGATTTCAGGTCATCAGTGATGATGATGCCCAAGTCTCTTTCTTCCTTTGTGACTGCCAGCAACTCCCCTCCCAGCCTATAGGTGGCTTCAGGGTTTCTCTTCCTATGTGCATGATCTTGCACTTTGCATTAAATCCCAGTTGCCACTCTTCTGACCATTTTGCTAGTTTATCAGATCTCTTCTCATTCTGCCCACCCCACCCATCTGGATCATCTACTCTGTTGCAGATCTTGGTGTCATCTGCAAACAGACAAACCTTACCCTCTAGTCCATCTGCAAGGTCACTAATGAAGATATTGAAGAGGACTGGCCCCAGGACTGATCCCTGAGGTACCCCACTTGTGACTTGCATCTCTTCTGACTATACCATTTACCACCACTCTCTGTTTTCTGCCCGTCAACCAGTTTGCCACCCTGTTGACTAACTTCTGACCCACCCTGAGCCTACCCAGCTTATTTATCAATCTTCTATGTGGAACAGTGTCAAAAGCTTTGCTGAAGTCAAGGTAGGCGACATCAACTGCTCCCCCTTGGTCCACCACTCTGGTTACCCAGTCAAAGAAATCTATGAGATTAGTTTGACAGGACCTTCCTTTTGTAAACCCATGCTGTCTTGGATTCTGTGCCCCCATGGATTCCAGGTGTTGCACTATCCTTTCCTTAAGGGTGCCTCCATAATCTGCCCACTACTGGTCAAGACTGACTGGTCTGTAGTTCCCTGTCTCCTCCCTGCTACCACTTTTGTGGAGCGGGATCTCATGAGCCCTTCTCCAGTCTTCTGGGACCTCTTCTGTGCTCAGAGACTCACTAAACAGTTCTGCTAATGGCTCTGCTAGTTCCACACTTAGCTCCTTAATTACCCTGGGGTGTATGCCATCAGTTCCCATTGTCTTATCAACCCTGAGCTTAGTGAGCTCTTGTAGGACCCTTTCTTTTGTGAAGGAAGTAGTGCTCACCTCCCTCCCCCCTGTGTCCATGGTGCTGAGCAGTGGGCCCTGCCCTACCTTCTCTTCAGTAAATACTGAGCAAAAGTATCTATTTAGGACAGATGCTTTTACAGGGTCCTCCTCCTCACATGTTCCCTTTTCTCCATTGAGCTTAGCAATACCCCCTCTGGACTTTCTCCTTTCACTAATGTATCTATAGAAAGTCTTGTCACCTTCTTTTACTGTTCGTGCTAGTGTTTCCTCAGTTTGGGACTTTGCCTGCCTTACTGCCTTCCCTGCTTCCCTTAGGGCAGTTTGGTATGCCTCCCTATCTTCATCCCGCTGTGTTCCTTATATTTCCTGAAGGCCAGCCTTTTGGCTCTGACCTTTTCTGCTACTGCATTTGAGAACCAAAGTGGTTTCCTTCTTCTTTTGCACTTCCTTTTCTGTCTAACACAATGGGATGTTGCTTCAAGTATTGCATCCTTAATGCTTGGCCACTTTGTCTGTATTCCCTCACCTGTGTTTCTTTTTGCCAGGGCTAGCTTAACTCTGTTGGCCATCTTATCAAAGTCAGCTCCTCTGAAGTCCCATATCTTTGCCTTGGAATGGGATGATTTAGATGTAGTAGCCAAATTGAACCATACCATGTGATACTGGCCCCAGGTGACCTTCTACCTGGAGATCTGTGATCCCTTCCCTGTTAGTCAGTACTAGATCTAGGATAGCCCTGTCTCTTGTGGGTTGTTGTACCAGTTGTTTGAGGCCCTCCCCCTGCAGGGAATCCACCATGTGTCTAGTTCTGGCAGATGTTCCTGCTGGTATTGACCAATCTGTGTCTGGCATGTTGAAGTCTCCCATTATCAGAACTTCCCCTTTAGCTGTCATGTTTTGTATATCTTCTAACAGTAATGTGTCTATGGCTTCCCCTGGTCTGGGGCCTGTAGACAACCCTAGTTCTTATGGCTGTCCCATTTCCTGTTTCAGGGTGACCCACAGTTCTTCTGGCTCCTTATGTGTATTCTGAATTTCTGTAGCTTTGATATTTTCATTGACATACAGGGCCACTCCATCCCCCCTTTTTGCACCTCGGTCTCTTCTGAACAATACATAGCCAGGTACTGAAGTCTCCCAAGTGTGGTTACTGGTAAACCACGTCTCACTAATTGCTACTATGTCCAGTTTAGCCTCTGACATTATTGGCTGCAGGTCTGGGATCTTATTTCCCTGGCTGTGAGCATTTGTGAACATAATTTTCCATTGGCCAGATTTCGGTGTGTTAGTTGTTGGGTGAGGGTTGGCATTTCCCCTGTGCGTCGTATGGGGAGACGGACTTTTTTTCTTACCTGGTGATGTAAATGAACTGCAAACATGCTGAATCCCTGTTTGACCACTAGCCGAGGGGGGAGGGGTGTTCTTCCCATTCGACGTATGGGGTGCTGCACCCCTCTCCCCATTTGCTAGTTTAAATATTCTGCAAAGACATCAAACTTCTGCCCCAATGCACTGACTCCCTCCTTAGTCAGATGCATTCCATCAAATTTAAAGAACTTTCATTCCCAGAACTGTTGCCAGTTCCCTACAAATCTGTGTCCTTTTTCCTGGCACCAGCCCTTGAGCCACCTGTTTAGCTCCCCTATCCCCCCTTCTCTGTTGTTCCGTCCATCTGTCCCCCTCTCCCAGACTGGCAGGATCTCAGAGAAGGAGATGCCAGATGAAATGGATGATAGTTTGTCACCCAGCCTGGTCATGTGTTCCTTGGTCTCCACAACTGACTGGCTGGTGAGATCATTAGTCCCTATGTGTACCAGGACATCTATGTTTTCTCCTGTTTTGTGAACAATTTTAGCAATGCAGTCAGTGTCTCTCCATGCTGATGTACCTGGGAGACATCTGACCATTACCCCTGGCTGGAGATGGGTATCAGCTCCCCGAATCGTGGAGTCTCCTATGATCAGAAGTTTTTTTTTTATTTCCTTTTTGCTTTTTTTGGTTTGGTTCCTGATTTGGGTGAGTTTTGTTGTGCTAGCTCCTGTGCTGCAGTGTCTTGCTCTGCAGTGTCCTCTGTCCCTTTGTTTGATTTCAGAGATAGAGGCAGATACCTGTTTATAGTGTTTATATGTTTTTTGGAGGTGATATGTTGGAGAGCAGAGAGTGATGGGCACCCAATTTGCCCCTCCTAACCACCTGCCAACCTCCTGGACCAACTACCCTCTGCGGTCAAGGTTTTTCTGTTGGATGTTGGGGAAATGGCGGGTGGTTCTTATAATGTATTTCCTCTTGAATATGAAATTTGAGGTGCACACTCTCTGCCCATGCTGCCCGGAGCTGAGCCCTAAGATCTCCAATGGCCCAGCATGTAGGACAGTGTCCTAAATCCTGTAAGACTGTCCTTCTGAAAATTGTTCCACAGTACCTGCAGTTAATGATATCCATTCAAGATAAGTTGCTGGGTTTATAACCTAGTCAGAGTAATCAGAAGGAAGAAAATGCAAGTAATGGTTTGATTTTGTGTTTTGTTTTTGTGTAACTTGTTATACGAAGTTAAATTACTAGTGCCCCTGTAAATGAGCTCACCTTGTGGATGCCCCACTGATCCACCCCTTCTTGCTCTGCCACAGGAAATGACACAACTGTGGTACCCTATAAAAGGAGTGTAGTGTGGGGTGGTTGGGGATGGGGGTAGGTGGCTGGGCCCTTCCCCTGCTGATAAAGAAGAACCACGGACGAAAGAACAAGGAGGTAAGAGCAGAAACAATCAGTCAACAACAAATGCAGTAACCCTGAAAGCTTATCCTAATGTTAGATAAAACTGTAAAACCTGACATTGTCTTCAGTAAGACAATGTCATGTTCACTTGTACTGAATTCAGTGCTCATTTGACTACCCTGCATCTTCCCAATTTCTAAAGCTGACCTTACTGAGTCTTAAATTTGGGTCAGATTAAACAAGTGGAGGTTGACTTGCTGCCAATTGCAAACAACACTCTTGTACACAGGATGCAAAGTGCACAGAAATTAAACAATTATCTGCAATGTGGCCCAGCACAGGCAACTGCACTTGCATGGCCTGCTTGTAACCTAATTTGAGCTCCCACTACCCCACACCAAGGGCACACCTCATGAGCATGATACTTAAGCAATGAGATATGTTTTATGGGCCAATAAGAGCATTCTCAATGTGCATAGTGAGGCACAGGGTGCTTGCATTGAGTGCCTTTAGCACCTGGGAAGTGCTCTTATCTACCATAAACCACACCTCAGAGTGTCTTATTCCATTTATAAAATGGATCCCCCAGTTAAAAAGTTATTAAAAATCACAAATCCAAATAAAAAGAGGAAATAACTGTAAAAAATGTCTTAATTGAAAAGTAGTTCATGCTGATTAATGAAAAAGCCACTAGAGGGAGTCAGTGTTTAAATTTTTAAATGAAATGTTTGTATGTACTTAATGAGTGTAATGTCTTATGAAGAATGGATGTATTTATAACAGAAATGTTTGTGAGTTAATTGTATGTTAATATACTTTTTGTGATATGACCAGTGTTATATGTACAAGTATGATTGTTTACACAGGGATGCCTTGTAAACAGGGATTTTCGAAACCCTAATGGCATATTTTTCTGTATAAATAAAATTTCACTACTACTACTACTAGTGTCTCTCTGTTCTCACTGCCTTAAACACACACACACACACACACACACTCTCTCACACAAATGTATTTGTTGTATTTCCCCAGCCCCATCCACGTAAGCACCCATGAGAAGGTATTTAATTTTCTTAGGCTGTCTTTTGCCAATATAAGCGATTTCAGTGGGAGTGAGCATGTTCCTTAGCAGCCACTGTACTAAGCATTTTTCTCCGAGCACTTCCCTGAACAAATGGCTGCCAGTGCTAAGTGTTAAGATTGGTCTGATTAGTGTTGCTGGCAAAAGCTGGCATGATTTGCATTGTTATGGAATTATTTAACATTTATTTAACACACAATGTTTAAGCCAGCTAGTGTAGGCAGACTTCTCAGCTCAGGCTTGAAAGTTGTTTCCTGGCAGCATGTGAAGCACTCACTGGATTGCAGGGAGCTTTTTGTCAACCAGAACCAGAAGAGATTAGACTTCTATTTAAAAATGTTTCAGCCAGGTGGTTCAGATACTATAATGCTGTGCACTTGCCGTGTGTTGTGAGTTCACCAACTCTGCCAGTAGATCACAAAAAAAAATTGCTGCCACTTTTTAAAATCTTCAAGTTGGCACATTGATCTCTGTTGTGGTGGATCCAGAGTGGCTGATCAAGTATCAGTTGGCATAATATGTGCTGATAAAGACACTGCAAAAGGTACCTTTCAGCCAATCAAAATGTAGAAATTCTCTATCCATTTTATAGCTTACTCAATCAGTTTTTGACTGTTCCTGCATAATCAATGCATCATAGATTGGTTATCAATTGCTATTCCTAATACTAGAATTATTTCTAATCAAATATTATACTATATAAAGTGCAATTTATACTGTATATTATGTTTGAGCTATGCAATATGTTACTGAGTACCATGCCCCTGGATTTGATGGCCCACCCTCAATCAAAAGTACAAATAAAATGGCATGCTTGTTGAAATCCAAGTCTAATAGCCCATTATACAACTGTAACACTTGGACCAGTTGGGTCAGGAATAAAAACAAGCATTTGTCAATGCCGAATGTTTGCTTGCTGGCATTAGCATTGGGAATGCAGGAGTTAGACAGATGCAAAATAAGAATGGCAGTAAAGTATTGAACTTCACGCCAACCCCACCTCCACCCTGCAGAGAGGGACAGGCATTGGGGTATGCGTTTGGGTCATCACCCAATAACGTTCATGCCATTTCACCTCACCCTATCCTGCAGACACTGACAAGTGTTGAGGTGTGCCTTGGGGTGTTCAGCTTTACAGTCACTCCATACCATAAATACATATGCTGAAATGGGTGCAGTATAGGAGAATGGGGTGAACTCTGGGGCCAAAGAGTCCAAGGCACACCTCGATGCCTGTCACTAGCTGCAGGGTGGAGCGTGGGGCTGGAATGGCATGAACATTACAGTCGGCAATCCAAAGGCACACCCCTGATGCCTGTCAGTCTGCACAGGGTGGGATGTTATCATTAGAAACCCTAATGCCCTGGGCATTTGTTGGTATTTGCACTACAGATTTGCAACATGGCCTTTTTGTGACTCACACCTCATGGAAACATTTGGGACCTCTTCTCATGAGCAGTGGCACTGTGATTTTGTTAATGTGTCCCAAACTTTGAGGTCCCACAGTGACCGTGCCATTCTGCGCCAGATGTATGAAAACACAGATTGGGCAGGATATGAAGAATGACAGATGTACCACTCATAAGGAGGTGTGAAGAGATGGCTATGTTGAAAATCTGTAGTGAAAATATTAAAAATGCTCAAACGTCCGAGCGTACATGGAAACTGCAATGCATGCACATAACAGTCATTTAGTGGAATTATTTCGCCAAATCTTCAACATAGGCATTTTGTGACCTCTGGTCATGAAGACTATCACTATGATTTTCTTAATCTGTCCTGAACATTAATTTCCCACAGCGACCACCCTATTCTGTGCCAGATGTGTAATCACTTATTTCGGGCAGAATATGAAAAATGACAGCTGTACTGTTCATAAAGAGGTGTAGAAAAATGCCAATGTTGAAAATCTGGAGTGAAAATATTACTAATTTGCGAAGTTATGAGGATGCGTGAAAACTGCACAATGCACACTCGTAACACAGTCATTTTATGAACTTTCATCACCAAATTTTGAACATAGGCATTTTACTGTAGGACCTCCGCTCATGAACAGTGTCACTGTGACTTTCATAATGTTTCCCAAACACTGATGTTTTGTATTTAGAAAATGCCGAGAATAGCACTAAGTAATGAACCAGGATTTAGTAGCAGCAATACCAATTGGCAAAGGAATTAAGGTAAAAGTAGGACCGAAATAAGAAGCTTACAAATAATAGAGACTAAATGTGAACAAGTGAAGTTGAAATGTGAATATTTATCACTTATCTGGTTAAAGGCTGCCTTTTATGTTACAATGTAAAAAGCAAGTAAAACTTGAATAGTGGATAACACTCAAGAATTGCTGTATGTCACCTATAGAGTAGGCAGGTGAGAACCATGAAATCTTATCCCTCTGTACAGACAGCTGGTGAGACCCCATCTGGAGTACTGTGTGCAGTTCTGGAGACCCAATCTCCGCAAAGACATAGACAGGATGGAAGCTGTCCAGAGGAGGGCAACTAAAATGGTGCAGAGTCTGCACCGGAGGACATATGAAGAGAGACTTAAGGAGCTTAATATGTATAGCCTCGAGGAAAGGAGGGAGAGGGGGGACATGATAGAAACTTTCAAGTACCTCAAGGGAATCAACAAAGTCCAAGAGGGTAGCATCTTTCAAAAAAAGAGGTGTGCAAGAACAAGAGGGCACAATTTAAAGATAGAGGGGGGGCGGCTCAGAGGTAATTTAAGGAAGTATTTTTTCACAGAGAGGGTTGTGGATGCATGGAATGGTCTTCTGGAGGAGGTTGTGGATTCAAAATCAGTAGTGGAATTCAAGCATGCATGGGATAGTCATAAGGCAATTCTAGGGGGTTGGGGTAGGAAGAAGTAGGCTGCTGGTTAACTAGGATCTGCAGCTTATCCAGTAGGTAGGGAAATGGGCAGACTGGGTGGGCCAAGCGGTCCTTATCTGCCGTCAAATTCTATGTTTCTATGTTTCTATCTTAGTGTAACTTTTCTGGTCCTATGAATCTTGTTTATATTAATTGATTGGACACTACATTTTGACATTAATAAAAATCTGTGATATTTTATTTTTATTGCAGAATATTAGTGGGACGTATACAAATTGGATAGATCCCATTATTTAAATATTTCTGGTGAGCATGAACCCAATCATTATTTTTAAGTAAAATTACATATTATTTAATTTAATTGCAGGCAATAAATCAGATTAAATACATCTGTATGATATGTTTTATAACTTAACAGATGCAGAGTTGCACTGAAGAAGGATTTTTTCCTTAACGTATGCAGAGATTTATACTGTATCTGTAAAAGAAATGAGATGTAACTTTATTACGTTGAATATAAAAGAACATTATTTATATTTTTGAGTGGTGAGTGGGTCTTTTTACCAATCTGTATACATATATATATATATATGATAATTTGCAATTGATTGGTTCAGACTCCTCCCCGAATAATATATTCTCTTTTATACTGAGGTTGGCTGAGCTGCAACAATCTACTTCAAACACTGATTTCCCACTGCGACCGCACTATTCTGAGCTGAAAGTGCGAAAACACATTTCAGCCAGGATGTGAAAAATGACAGCTGTACTGTTCATAAGGAGGTCTGAAAAAATGCAAGTATTGAAAATCTGGAGTGAAAACATTACAAATTTGTGAAGTTGGTGAGGTGTAAACTCAATGCACACTCATAAAAAGCTGGTCATTGTTGATTTTTCACCAAATTTGCAACATAGGCTTTTTGAGAGCCCACCTCATGAACAGTGGCACTGTCATTTTGTTAATCAGTCCAGAAAGGTAATTTCCATGCAGCGACCACAAAATCACTTTTTGGGACGGAATAACGCCATGACAGTGACTGTATTCATGAGGAGGGGTCCCAATAACCCCATGTTGAAAATTTGGTGGCAAAAGTCCAAACAATGGCTGAGATATCCACATAAGTTGAAAAAACCCTATTTATGCCATTATACAGCTTACCAGCATTCCTTCAGTTTGCGGTCAGCTTTGAAGAGTGCAGATGTGTTCCTGGTCCACTGAAGATCATCACGCTGGGCTCCCATGCTAAATATGGGGTGGGGGGTGTGGGGAGCTTGGGTGTGCAGAGGGTGGACATGGGGTGGGGAAGGGGCACAACAGACTGTGAGGGACCATTTTCTTTATTTCAGGGACAAAAATAATAAAAAGGACATCACAGGAAGTTTTTTTTTCAGGAATTATTTGTGCACACTGGGGTGGGCTCCCAGTGGGCTGCCTGCATTTTAGAGAAGGGGGGAACTTAAGCCAAAGGGGGTTGTGTCTCCTGTTGGCAAATAAAGACTGTTTGGGGGTCATGATGCCGAGTGGGATTGGGCAGCCTCCTTGGTACACAACAAATGGGAGGGGGGACATTATGCTGGCAGAGAGTGGGCCCCTGCATCAGCAAATGAATTGGGTCATTGGCATGTGGACAGGGGGACTGGGCACCCCTGTCAGGGGACTGTGAGGCAGTGGCATAGAGCCACCGCCATGTTCACAGAAATGTTACACCAGGCAAGGTACCACCCTGCAGTGACAGGTCACTCCCTCATTACAGCAGAATTGCTGGTGCTGCAATGATGAGGCAGCCCCTCATTGCAGCAGTCAGATTGTTTCAAGTTGGTGGCACTTCTACAGAACCAGTGTCATCAGGACAAGGGGCCTGCATTGGGTGCACACCACTATGCCTACAAATGTAGTGCCGGCATTGGCCGCCACACTGCTGCACCTCCACAACCCACTTCTCTCTAAAGCTGCCGCATAATGTTTCTTGTGCATGCGTGCAAGCAAACATAAAAATACAATTCACAATTGTCCATGTTCAGGTGCCAAATATAATTAAACAAAGCTAGTAGATATGTAATAAGGGGGAACCCAAAAAGAACACCTTGAAGAAGTACAGAGTCCTGCAGAATTCACTTTGACACCTTGAACTAGATCTGGGTTTACTGTATACAATGCACTATTCAGTTTGCTTCACTCAAAGTCAGGGGTTGACCTTAACTTTTTTTTCACTAGCCAGCAGGACAGGTCAGTCTAAAATTGCACTAGCCCGCAGTGATTTGCACTAGTCCACAGTCAGACTCATGTGTTTTCTACTCACAACACAATGAATAAATGTAGAAAGCAGAGCAGTTTAAAAATTTATTTACATTTATACAACGATGAAGTAACACACAAAATGACCAAATGATCATTTCAAAATATAAGCATTCTGTGACTCATAATAAATATCAAGACAACCCCCCACAAATGTTCTTTTCAAGGATTGACATGACATGAGGTTCAGATTTGTGCATCTTCATCTTGGGAGTCAGAGAGATACTCAGTCACACTACTAATGTCACTCACGTCACTGTCACAGTCAGTGTTACAGTCACTTTGTGAGTCTGCTGAATAGTCATCCTGCTGTTGTGCCAACACTGTTCCAGTCTGTGGCCACCTCCTCCTTTGTCCCCCACTGTTCCAAAGGCAGATTGCTTCTTGGGGATTGAACTTGTCAAAGTCTGGGGAATTCATTTGTACCACCATGAGGTCCGTCACTGAGTCTGACTGTAGCTTGGAACGCAGGTTGGACTTTGTCAGCTTCAACCAGCTGAAACCTTGCTCTGCCTCAGCTGAACTTGCAGGCAGTGTCAACAGAAGATCCGTAAGAGCTAGGATGTTGGGATACTTCTGTTGGTAAGCAGCATTTACCCTCTCCCAAGTCAGACTGTGAATCTGCTCAAATCTGGAAAATAAAAAGAAAGGCAAATGAAGCATTCAACACACTGACAACTTACACACATATTAACTTTCTTTCTCCATAAATAAGGCAATAAGTTCTTTAAACATACATTCAACTCAGAATTGACAAAGAAACGTTCGATACCTTGCTATACAGTTCCGATTTCAACATAGTCCACTCTGTTTTCGATCATGTCCGTTTCACAGTAGCACATTCTAGGACTGGTTCGTAGTGTTCTACAATCAAGGCCACTTCCTGGTTTCCAAATTCTGAAACACCCCCAAAATAAAAATGTTAGATTTTTTTTGTCCCTGCCATCCATGCCATTCCCAGCACAATTATCTAATTGCCCACAATAAATTCTGTTCTCACTCTGTTGACTGTCCTTGTCTGGCCATAGGGTGAAGTTGGCAACTGTCGTGAAGTACAAAAAGCTGTGGGCTTGCATCAAGGAAACGATCCTGCAGACTTTCCTCCAAACTTTTGAGTACCTTTTTGTGGACAGCAGTGATATCTGAATTCCCTACCAGTGTTTGTCCATGCAGCTCTGTGACACCCTCCACTTGTCGTTCCTTTGGTCCAGGCCTAAAGGAGAAAAAAAAAAAAGGAAATACATTGAAAAATTAAATACTACTAGGCTAGCTGCTAGCAGATCATTGCATCCTTCTTCAGCTCATACCACAGTACTCATCTTGTATTATATGTTTTTAAAGTTTCCAGGGTTGACTGCATAGTTGCAAACACATCAGCTACAGTTGCATCCCTCTCCTGGGCCACATGGGATAGAACTGAAAGAACACCGACGACATCAAACATAAAGTGTGCGAATTTCATGACATCTGCCTGCCGAAGGATCTTCAGTATGCCTGCAGCTTTGTTCATCTGCTCCAGATTCACACTCGCCTTTGCTGCATCTGTAACACAAAACAGAAACATTAAAATGCACAACAAAATGCACACAAATTAAAACCATATGTCATATGTTTACAGAGAATCATGTAAATGTACCTGAGTCATGTAGAACTACAGCAGGACACCCCTTCAGCAGAATCTGCAGAGCCGTCTGGAGGTGAGGAAGCCATCGTGTGTCACCAACTCTAGTCGAAGTAAAGGACGCATTCTGTAGTGCTTGTATGCTTCTTTTAGTTTGCTCCTATTTAGCGGTGAGTTGTGGTAGAGAGAACACATGCAGCAACAGATTGCTTAATCTGTTATAAATGGGATGGTTTTCAAAGCTCCCTTGTAGGCCAGCTCAAGGCGATGGGCAAAGCAGTGTACTGATTGCACGCAAGGCTGCATTTGTTTCAGGAGGGTAGCTACCCCATTGGTCCTGCCGACCATCACAGCTGCTCCATCACTGCCAAAACCTACCAGTTTTCTTGTCCACCCCTCAGCTGGTATATTGAGCTTTGTTTCCACAACTTTTTGTATAGCCCCTTTTATTGACTGAGCATCAGCTTTTGCCACGGTCTGCAGGCCCACCAGCTGGTTACACACTTTGCCTGCGGTGGCAAACCGCACATAGACACTTTCAGCCTCTGTAACAGAAGAGTCAGCGGTGCCATCGCTGATGAGGGAAAGGAACTTTGTGCTGTTTATCTTCTCTCTCAGCGAGATCTGTTCCACCTCTGCAATATAGTGAATGAAACGGCATGCATACTTGTCATTTCGGTATGTTGAGCCGAGGTCCAGTCCCTTCATATCGTCCAGGCTGCACATCCATGCAAAGTCTCTGAAGGGACGCCCTTTCTTTGCAATGGTGTGACAAGTCCGGAATAGTTTTTCCAGCTGATCTAGAGTTGCCTGGTTCATAGTCTTCAGCATGCGCTCTGCAGTGCTCGTACCTGGGATGGCGGAGATGGCATACTCTTTTTTTTGCTCTAATGTGACATTCACTTATGCCATGTGAAGTAACAGATTCCAGTCTGAAGTTGTCAGTTCCATGGCGAAAATTATTTTTATTTCCCCCCTTGCCCGACTGCAGATCATCATGCTTCTGACACAAATTACAAAACATCACATCTTTACTGCCTATTGTATCTGGAGCCATTCATATTTTTCTAGCCAGGCTGTCTGAAAGCAATGGCTTCTCTTACTTGATCATATTCCGATCCCTAATTTTTTGCTCTTCTTCTGTTCGCTTCCTTTTATTATCAGCTGGATTGCTCACTTCCTGGAAGTATTTCCACACTGTACTAACTCTTGTTGTTATGGATGGCGCAGGTCTGTGTATTAAGTGTCTGTGTCTTTTTTGACTGACTTCCCAACCGCAGACCCCTGCCCACACCACTCCCTTACACTGACTTTGGTGAAGATTCTATGATGTACAAAAAAAAAAAAAATTAAAAAAAAAACAATTTAGAAAATAAAAAAGTTCAACTATCACTGCTAGCTCTATAAAATGATAGAACCTCACTACAAAAACACCGTCCCAAACTCCGCAAAACATACCAGGATACCACACTTTGTAATTGTAGCCAGAATGATTCAACTGAGCAGTACGTTTTAGGTCTGAAATGAATTGCTCTGGCAGTGGCACCCAAGTGGCACCCCAAAGCATTAGCTCCACAACATAACAGAAACTGCGGGAAGAAGCTGTAAAGCAGAACACAATGTAACTAGCCAATGTGACATGTACTGTTTTGCAAAATGCAAAATATATTTAATATAAGATGAGAACAATGGCAAATCCAGACCAGAAGACACTTTCAGAGAGTTCCCCACTGCCCCCACGCAACCTCAGAAAGCCCCAAATAGCTGTGATTTAAAGAAACACACTTACCTGAGCTTGGCATAATCAGTTTGGAAGCTGCAAAGAAAGACTGGCGCACTGACAGTTTGCCCTCAGCCCCACCCCCACACACAGAACTTCAGAACAAAACACCACCCCACTCCCCGACCCACACACTCAAACATGAATGAACTAAGCAGCACATTTTGTGTAGAAAAATAATTGTACTTCTGGCCCCACAGTAAGCCACAGACATGCTCACACCCACCTACTCAAGCCACATGCCAAGCAGCCCCACGACAAGCTACAGATGGAATTCAGCAGGAAATGGTAAAATTAAAACACTTGCAGCAGGCATGTTTGTTGTTCTTCCTCCCTTCCCAACACCACCAACTCCGTGACCCCCATCACAATTACTTGATTTTCATGAAATTCATTCAGCAGAAAATGGTAACAAATTAGAACAACATCATGACATGACCAGCCCCACAGTAAGCTACAGTCCTCCATTTGCAGGCAATGAACAAACAGAAGAGAATATATGGGAAAATTGAAATTTTACACCCAGCACCCCCTTACAGTTGCTGGGCTGGCTTTAATGGCAAGAAGTTAGCTTAGCAAGCAGCGATTAGCAATCGGAGGGATAGGCAGTAAAAAAAAAAAAAATAACAGTGAGCACAGCTATTCCTCTCCTGAAACCTGCCCACCACAACATTGTTGCCACCCAAAACCTCTGAAAATAAATGAATGACCCTACCTGTCTGACCCTGGCGCTCTTCTGTAGCAGTCGAGTGATCCAGCTCCGAGTCTGCCCCTCTGATTTTCAAATCCACAGCCCCGGAGGAGAAGATCAAATGCTTCAGAAAACAGCACTCCCGAGTCCCGAAACTGATTTGGACCATCACCGTACGCTGCCGCAACCACCGTAGCTGAACGTCCGTGGCGTGAATCCCCGAGATCCAGTCCAATGCCAAAGAGTGTTCGCGACGCTGACCGACCGTCCTCAAGTTTGCCACCAGCCTTCTGCTTCAAATTTGCTTGCAAATCTTCTTCTGTGGTTTGGCATTTCGGCGTCCCAAACGCCACCCTTTATTCCCCATTCCAGCACATTAAGCCCCTCCCCAGCCATGCTTGCTGCCAATGACAAGGCTCAACAACACTGTACTGTACAAATTGCCCAATCCCATTATCAGCCTGCCCATCCACGTCACCACGCTCTTCTCTTCTCCTGCCCCTGCAGCTCAAAAGACAATTGGTAGCCTCTGCTCTGACGTCAGCTACCAGTGCTGTTCCGAGTGCATTACAATTGCTTTGCCCTCCCTGCCGGCTTGTGTAACATTAGGGCTGCTAGGCTGGCCAATCGGAAAATCGGGGGAATATCAGGCTTTGCTGCCATGCACCGCGGAAGCTGACGTCAGACGTCAAAACCACACTAGCCCACACGGACAGGTAGGGAGGCATCTGCACTAGTCCGAGGCAATCTGCACTATGCCCCGGACTAGTAATTCTATGTTAAGGTCGAACCCTGCTCAAAGTCCACTATAGAATCCTTTTCTGGCCCTCCTTTGTTTTTTTTTTTTTCAAATCTTCTTATGGAGGGCTCTCCCATCATCTCTGCCTGTGAGACCAGCAAAGAAGTTCTAACACTTCAGGCCTTCTCTAAGTAGAAATGGAGCATCAATGTCAAGCTCTAACTTCTTTTTCCCGTCTCCTGTCTCCTGTCTTCATTCTTTTTTTTTTTCCTCAAGACCACAGTTTTGGACTAGTTTCACTTCTCTGTCTTTCCATCTCCCTTCTCCTTTGCACTTCAGCTCTTTCCTCTTCTTCTTGCTTCTCTGATCTCTGGTACTCTCTTTCCTCCAGTACTCCTCTCTCTTCTGGTAAATTTGTTATTTCAGGCAGCAAGGGACTATACTTAAAAATATTAAAACTATTACAACAATAACATATCAAAGGTCAGCATACAAAAGAGTTTGAAAACACTATTAATGTGGCAATAATGGCATACAGTCAGCATACAAAAGACTTTGAAAACACTATTAATGTGGCAATAATGGCATACAGTCCATAAATACAGTCAAGCCTTTACACAGCAACTGGTCATCATCTTCTTTTGATCCTTTGAGAATCCACAGCTCAGTAAATCTTGAGAGTGTCACATAAGCTGTGAATTTCTCCATGATGTAACTGCTTTTTCAGTTATCATTTAAGATGCTTTCTGCATCAAAAATATAATGACTTTCTTGTCATTGTGTAACTTTCAGTAAGAGCAAATGATGGGGTACCCCCACTTGCCCCCATGCTAGATTTACTTTTTATGGGGCTCACTGACTTCAACACAAGATATGTAATACTAAAATACTATGTTTCTATGTTTTCCAGTGGAGTAGGGCTGAGCAAATTTGCGGATGTTTGTTTAAAAAATGTGCAGAAATAACAGCTGCAATATTTTATTTATCTATTTGTTTATTTTAAATTGTTGGTAACCAGGAAAGGCACAATGAGCCAATACTTGTTTCTAGGGTGCGACTGGGGGAAGGGGAGTACAAATATGAAGAGTGATTACAAAACATTGCAAGTGCTATACAAAATACATTGGCAGTAGAGGCAAGGTGAACATAAGCAGGGATACCACACTTAACAACATCATAATATCCAGCTTTGAGAAACAAACAGTACATACAGTAGGTTCATAACATAACTGCAATAATCAAAGCATACAAGAGTGCATAAGAATATGGACCTATTAGATTAGGATGCAGACTAGGGGCCAGTAGCACAAAAGGTCCAGTTAGGTGAGAGAAAGGATGGAGAGGGTAGGTATTTTTTATTTTTTTTTATTTAGTTAGTTTTTGTTGACTGGGTAAGTGCACTAGACAAATCCTGCCTATTTGTAGGCACAACCCGGGGCAGGGGGATACAGATGAATGCCAACTGACCTTGAACCAGATTAAGCTGTTGGTGGTATTTTTAGTGAATGAGGGAAATTTGGCTAGGACACTGGGGAATTCCCCTACTGCATTGCTGTCAGTAGGGGGAACCTATGGCCGCAGCAATGGCCAGTCCAGACTTGCAGTCAGGGAGGTTGGAGGTGAAAGCATTGCATGAGATTGGAATCTCCCAGACAGATCGTAGAATGGAAATGGAACATTTGGTAGAGAATATATTAAATTCAGAAGATGGAGGTAATACCCCTGTTGAATTTTTCTCTACGGAGGATCTTACTGTTACTGCTAATAATGAGAAAACTGTAAAAAATAATGGAGGTTCAACGGAAGATGCTGAGCAAGAATTGCGCCTGATATGGCATAAAGAAGAACAGAGACACGCTCGGAAAAAAGTAAATTGCAAGCCAGACTCACGGAGTTGCAGCGTTCAGCTTTAAATGTCAGTTCCACGGAGCCGCCTGTCAGTGAATCCTCTGACGCAGCAAGATCAAAGGCCCAGTTAGGGCCAGGTGAGTCTATCAATGATTGTACTGTTCCTTCTGGAGAAAAAAGGGAGAGTCAGCCTGCTGGCAGTTTAAATGCTAAGAATCTAAGCGTGTGCCTACAGCCGAACCCCTTAGCTTTAAATGACAAAGTAAATGAAAATATGGATAACATAAATAGTTTGAATGCTCCGATATCCACCTTGGTAAATGATGAGCACATAACTAAAGGCCTTGCTGCCACTCACCAGATTCAAATAAATAATAAAACTCTGTCAGAAACTTTGAGCTTTGTGGCCTTTCCAGATGTCCCGACAGCTGTCAGGTTTCAGACTAACAATTTGGAATCCCAAGCAATGGCCACGCAGTTTTCATTTATAAATTTGAATAAAACTGGTCAAAAAGATGTAAAGAGGGATAAAAGACTTGCTCAAACCCTAGCAAAAAGGCATTTAAATATTAATTCCTTAAAAGAAGAAAGGGTAATGACACAAAAATCAGCTGAGCAGCTTAATTCAACACGGACTCTGGGTAAAGCGCTGTCTCAATCAGGCTGGAAGCAAAACCCTGCTGGGACTTGGGTCCCAGATCCAGAGTGGGACGTTAATACGCCGTTTACTCCCTCTTCCTCTTCATGAGCTCCAGGGCAGGACCCGAACCATCCGATAAAAGATTTAAATAATAAAGAAGTATCTTGCTCAATAACTGCAGCTGCACCAGTTTTACATAACTGTGAAAATGAAGTTCCTCTTCAGGTGGTGGGAGTTGAACCCATGAACCCTATTGGACAAAGTGTACATGATTCCAGTGTAGATCCAGAAACTGAAAACAAACAGAGCCATGGTCAGCCAACGCAAAAACAACCATTATTATCAGAACTGTTTGCAAACATAAAGAAAGAAGCGGTTCCCAGGAGAAACGCTGTGCGAATCTGTTATAAAGGCGGTATGGAGGACAGGCCAGACAGACATTTTGTTGGAAAAGTTTTGCTTAAGGATTCTTTAAGGTTTTCCCCTCGTGAGGTGTTTGCTTTCATTAACATCTCTGGAGAGGATTACTTTGACGTCAGTTTTTGTTCAGCCCATTTTTTAGATCTTTTTTGGGAACGTTATGCCCAGGTTAAATATTCACCCATTTGGACCCCTTTTGTAGTTATACCACTTTCTAAACCTCTGGTTAAATTTATTACAGTGATGTTTTGAAATGAAGGAGTTCATGTGGCTGATATTTCTTATTGGTTGTCACAAAAATGCGAACTGTTGGGAGACCCAGAGGCAATTTTAGATACTGAGTTATTTTGGACCGGGGGTGGAGATATAAGATGAAATTACAAAGTACGGAATCTGGCATTACACATATCCCCAACTCATTTATGTTGGGTAGGGACAGGGGTGTGTGCTTTTATGCTGGGCAGCCCCAAACTTGTTACAAGTGTGGTTCACGTACTCACATTTCTAGTTCATGTGACAAGCCAAGATGTGGAAATTGTGGGGAGGTAGGACACATTTCTTTTTAATGTGCATCTCACACAAAATGTGATCTCTGTGATGATGTGGGACATGCCTTTAAGGACTGCCCATGGGCTGCAAAAAATGCTGCTTGTAATATTAGCCCTGATCTACTTATTCAGCAGGCACAAGATATTGCAGATGTACCAGAAAAGCCCCGTCAAGCTAAAACTGATATTGAATCCCACCCCTCTACTGAGGTTATTAAGTTATGTGACCATCAGGAAGATAAGTATAGGAAAGGTATTCAAGCTCAGGATAAGCAATCACCCCCCTCCTCAAGTTTTGGATCATCCTGAGGCCTTACAACAGGAGATCCTAACTCCAATATGTTACTTTTAAAAAAGGAAATCGTATTTCTACCATAGATTACGTTTTTGTTTCCAAGAATTTACCTACAGCTGAAATGGAAACATGTCCAGTTGAATTCACAGATCATGTAATATTAATAGTCAACCTTTTTGATGTCCCTGTTAATAAATCCTTTTCTACTAGATGGAAATTGAATGTAAAAGCTTTAGATGAACCTTGGGTCCAACAAGGAATACAAGCCATTATTAGAGCTAGATATTCAGTATGTTTTCTATATTCAGATATGGGACAGTGGTGGTTGGACATTAACAAGATTTTCAGAATTGGCTAAAAAAATATGGGAAGTACAAAGAGAATAGTAAGTTTTTAAAATATCTCTCTTTATGCCAACAGTTATATAAATTATTTACTTGGTCAAATACTTCTAGGTTCAACTACTCTGAACAAATAAAACACATAAAATTACACATGCTATCCTATCAATATGATCGTGCAAACACTTTGAAAGTGCTGTTTCAAAATGGGATAAAAAAATGCCCTGTTGGGGATCCTTATCAAGCACGTAGAGCAATTAGGGATAATACAGAGATGGATTCACTATATGTCCCACAGGGGGTGTTGCAGAGTTCAGAAAATGACTTATTTCTAATTATTAAAAACCATTGGGCAACACTTTCACCTGATGGATGTCCTACAGTTTAGGAGATAGATATTTATTTAGGTCAAATTCAAGCCCCTCCTATTCCTTCTGCATTATTAAAAGGTGAATCTAGCATTACTTATCATGAAAATAGATTGGCTATTCAAAAAATGATACCAGGAAAATCTCCAGGGTTGGATGGGTTGCCCATAGAATTCTATAAAGCTTTTATAGAGGAATTATCTGAATATTTGGAGGTAGTTTTTGTTTTTTTTTTTTTTTCAAAATAATACAATCCCCTCTCCTTTTTTAGATGGGCTACTGATGTATCTTTATAAATCTGGAGATAGTCAGAAAATCTCAAACTGGAGACCCATAACTATACTTAATTCAGACTATAAAATTTTAACTCATATCTTAAATAATAGGTTAAAACAAATTGCTGAACATGTTATTTCTTCTGTTCAATATTGCAGTTTACCTTCCCGGAAAATACTATCAGCATTAATGGTAGTAAGGGATGTAATTGAACATCTATCACTCTCAGGTCAATATGGTATAATTATAACAATAGATCAAGAAAAAGCATTTGACCAGGTATTTCATGCATATTTATTTTCTGTTTTACAGCATTATGGGATCCCGAATTATTTAATCAAGTATATCAAATTAATTTATACTTCAACAAAAGTATATCCAATTACACGAAGAACAGTGAATTTAGGGTTTAGGACCCATCTAGGGGTACGACAGGGTTGTCCCCTGAGTCCTCTGCTTTATGTGTTTTCCTTAGACCCTTTTTTGAGATTATTAACTGATAACCCAAAATGGAGAGGGAGTCAGGGCACTGGCATTCAGTCATTTATCAATGCACAAGCCTATGCTGATGATGTATGCCTTTTTTTCAGATGTTTCTCGATTCCTGAATTTTTAAAAAATCATGTCCGATTTTACCATAGTGTCCAATTCAAAAATGAACTTGACAAAAAGTCATGGTTTATATATAGGAGTGGGATACCCGGATTCCTAGAATTTAGAATGTTTTCATATATCTTCTGAACTTCATAAAATCCTGGGTATTACTTTTGGACCCCAAAATATGGCTTTTTTTAATTGGTATCAATCCTTGCTAAAAGTAGAACTTAAAGCCCACAAATGGAAATCATGGAGTATGTCAAAAATAAAATGCATCCAAATGATAAAAAAAGTCCTAGCCCCAGTTTTGCTTTATATTGCAATGTTGTATCCACCACCAAAGTCGGTAGAGACCACACTTAATAGTGTTTTCTTTCAAATGTTATGGGGAAATTGTTTGAGCCCAATTCGTAGGTATTTCACATGTCTCCCAGTTAATAAAGGTGATTTAGGTATGATTGATCCTATCATCTTTTTTCACACCTTATTTATTTCACAGACTGTCAGATGTGGGCTTGGTCCCATTACCATGACACATAGGGTATGGTGTAGGCTAAATTTAGATCAGTATTTTATGGCATGGGGGATTGTGCCCCCATGTTTAGGGACTCTTTTGCATGTACCAGATTTTTTCAACTCAGCAGCTACTAAATTATATAAATGGAATCTCACAAAAATGGATATTTTGTCTCAGTCTGGCCGAAAGCTCTATCAGATAGTACTTGATAAAATATGCCCCAATGAATCTAGTTTGAAACTTTGCACTCCAGAAAACAATAAATATGTTATAGCTCAACTAGTTAATCCCAGACCCCCAGGTGTGGGAACATCTCTGGCTTTCTGTTTATGGTAGAACACAGGTGAGGGGGAATGCTAAGCATAAGGCCATAGAAGAAAGGAACTGTCCTTACCCGGACTGTATTAATTTAGAAGAAACCATGGAGCACAATTTATTTACCTGCTCTTATTCAAGAGCTGTATGGAGTTACTTGGCCACTTTATGGAATATGTCTTGGCTTAAAACAATGTCCTATGAAATTTGTGTATTAGGCCAATATGCCTTTTTGGGCTATAGGTTTCATCACAATACTCTTGCCATATTTTTTGTGTTGTTTAAAATCTTATTTATGGCAGGCAAGATGCAGCTGGGTACTATGCCAAAAAATAATGTCTTATGAGACCGTAAAGACTCTGATAAGTGAGGCTATGTGGCATGTTTATGAGAAGGATATTACATGTTCAACCCTCAGCAAGTTCAAAGATGGTGGAAAAGTTTTTCATTGTTCATCAAATATAAGTAATGTGATTATTTATCCATTTGTTTATTTGTGGGGTTGAGTAAGAAAAAAAGAGGTGAAAGGGAGAGGGAAAAAGGGGCTATGTTATAATCATTAGAAATACTTAGTAGTTAGGTTCTTTTTTCTCTGTATGGAGTTTTTTTTTGTGTTTAAGTTCGTATTTCTTTTTGTATATTTATTTTACAAGTTTTTTTCACATTGATGTTTTTCACAATATTCTTTATTCAATGTTCTTTTCAATAAAACTACCCCTACTCTTTTTGGTAAGTGCCATGGGATCTTTAACATCCACCTGAACTACCACCAATCATGGCAGATGGGACCTCTGTTCAATGTTTCATCCGAAAGACGGCACCTGAGAAGTGCAGCACCTCTCTCATGCTGCACTACAGTGTCAGCACCGGGATATTAATCCAAGTGTCAGATGTGGGAACTGAACCCACAGCCTTCTGATCTGCTGGCCTCAGAGGTGAGTGTGCTACCTACTGAGCCACTGACACTGACAATATAGGTATAGGAGAGGCAGGGAGCGGTGAGGCAGGAGGTTAAACAGGAGAAGGGACAAGTACTGGGAGGAATAGGAGTATGCCTTAGCTAAACATCTTACATCATGGAGAGAGGGGTGAGCCAAAAGGAAGAGGGATGTAGATTCCAGAGGGAGGGGAGAAAGTAGGAGAAGATAACTTGCCCAGCACATGAGTGAGGATGGGGAATGGCAAAGATATGAGGGTCCCTGGAGTGCAGAGAATAAGAGAAGGAGGGGGCAAGGGAGAGGAGTTAGCAGTGGTAGGAGGGAAAGGAGTCAAACCAGTATTTAGCAATGAAAGAGGTACAATGGGACTGGCAATGCAGAGGCAGAGGAGCAGAGAGAATAGTATGAGTGCACAATGGAGAGTTGGTGGTGAAGCGACACAAGGCATTGTGGAGGGTGCCAAATCTGGCAAGGGAAGAGGAGGGAGCAGTGCCATAGACCACATCAGCATAGTCAAAAACCGGGAGGACCATTTTGGTTACCAGTTCCCCCCAAACATGGTGGGAGAGGCAGTCTTTATTACAGTATAAAACGCCAAGTCTGGGGTGAAGTTTGGTGTGGATGGTGTCAATATGGATAGTAAAGTCAAGCTTATATTAAGCCAAACCCCTAGGTACTTAAAGGTGGGGTCAGCCTCAAGGAGGGTTCCATCCAAGGTGGAGAAGACAAGGGAAGACAAAAGCCTTGCCAGTTTCTGGCTGTAGCTGAAGGTCATGGACAGTGTCTTCAGCAATACTATAGTACTCCTGACCCCCCGCTTATGCTATATTTTTATGTACACTAAGAGATATGGTATACGCTCTTACACTATCATCATGTGCTTGCTGTTGAGTTTGCTTTTCTTAGTTTATTTGAGTTGGGGAGATCTGCCCTCCTCGCTCTTCTTTTTTTTAACATGGGGTTGTTGGGGGACAGAAGCTCCCCAACTGAAATAAACTGATAAAAAAAAACTTACATGCCATAAGTGGGCAAGTACGACACTCAGTCAAGTAATGCAATTTGCACAGTTAAGCAAGTAATGTAGTGGTAATATAGCATACTGTACGCTATTTCCATGACATACTGCTAAACTACTTGTGGGGGTCTGGAGTGCTACAGTATTGTGGAGGGGTTGTGAGATAACAGATGGATCAGACACAGTACTTCAGGCTTAACACACAATCTCTGTGTAATGTTTATTTAAGACACAAGGGATAACCTTAAGTAATGGCATATTCCTTCTTTAATACATTTGTTTGCAGCAACAGACTATGCACGTCCTTCATCTGCACTTAGCACCAACTGATCTACTGATCTATCTCTTTAGTGGACATTATTTTATTCTCTATGTTTGTCTTGTGTGTTTGGGTGATGAGGAGCTCAATAAAGAAAAACTCAAAAATAAGCTAAAGACAAAGAACCTAAGTGCAGAAGCACTGAAGCAATGGTTACTCTAACTGGCATTGGCAATAAAGCCAAGTTTCAAAGAAATACAAAATCACACATACCCATAATGCAAAGCATAATGAGATGTATATGCAAATCACCATGACATTTTAGACTGCTTTAGCTTAAAGCAGGAGTGCATGGTACTAAAGGGCCTCTCAAACAATTTATAATTTACATGCATTAAAATAACACAGTGGGGGGTTTCTGATATCTCTACCCAGGTAATTTAATTTTTAGAACACAGACCCCTAGTAACTTTTTACCTTTATCAAAAACATCTAGTGCCATGGTATTTTCAACATTTACAGGTTTCGTACATGTAAGGCATATACATCAAGGTATTTTATGACATAGTGCTATTGCATGCTAAATCGAACAAGGAACACAGCCTGTTGTTTTACATCAGCTTGGAGGTCAGCACAATAACCTCCCTGTATGTGGACCAGATACAGAAAAGGAAAATTAAAGAGGACACTACAGCATAATCAAGAAAGGGGAGGGGGTGCCCATAGGTGGCCAACCTTATGTACTACAAATTGTAAAGGCTAGATTAGGCTAAGAAATAGAACTGTTGCAACAGATTTAAGAAAAGGTTGGTCCTCAAGAGTGGCAGGATCTCCCTGTCACATATCCCCCACCTTAAGAGGGAATCAGTTATTTCAGACTGCTTACCACATTCCTGTCCCAGGAAGGGATGGAGCTTCCACCCATCCATCTTCAGAAGCTCCATCTCAGGGTCCCTATTAATGATAAACATTCCATCTTAACATGGTGGATATCATCATTCTTTACCCTGAGGTGTTAACACATTTCTCAACAGAGACTAATGGTACCTTCCCTGCACTATCTCCTTTTAGGGAAAGTCCGTCATATTTAATTGACATAAATTCCTGCACCATATCTAGACATGAACTCAACATTTACATGTTTTGCCCCTGCCTTGTGGGACACAGTAAATCGATAGGGTTGAAGAGCTAAGTACCACCACATTATACAGGGATTTATTTTTCTCTCATTTGGTGCAACCAGCAAAGGGGATTATGATCAGTTACAATTTTAAATTCAGCCCCCACAAGTAATATTTCGGAGACACAATAGCCCACTTCATAGCTAAGCATTCTTTCTCTATGGTAGCATATCTTCTCTCCCCCTCATGTAGCTTCCTTCTGATATACATGATTGAATGTACTTCCCCATCTATTTTCTGAGATATGACTGCCCCCATACCATTCTCTGATGAATCAGTTTAAACCTCAAACACTTGGTTGAAGTCGAGGCTTTTCAATACAGGAGCTGTACATAGAATGGCCTTGCTAATTCTAAAAGCCTCATCACAAATAGAGGTTCAGTGAACCTTATTTGGGTACTTCCTTTTAGTGAGATCAGTCAAAGGACAGGCAGTGGCTGAGAAATTAGGAATAAATCTCTGGTAATAACCAACCAGGCCTAGGAAAGATCTCACGTGCCTTTTCTTGTTTGCTTCTGCTGTAACCTTCTCTACCTCATAGAAACATAGAATTTGATGGCAAATAAGGACCTCTTGGACCACCCAGTCTGCCCATTTCCCTACCTAATGGATAAGCTGCAGATCCTAATTAACCAACAGCCTACTTCCTTATACCCTCCACTAGAATTGTCTTATGCCTGCAGTAGCTAGGGCTACGGGAGCCTGGCACAAATTTGAAATCTGTTGCTCCTCCTTTCTTTTCCAGTGCCAACAAATGTAATTTTTTCCCCTTCTTCCTTTTCTGCCTTTACATGAATATTTAATTATCTTAGAATATGTCCCTGCAAAGCTCTGATAAAGCCTCTTACATATCATTTTTGACTTGAAACTAATACAGCAGGTTAGTTCCTGTTTGGTACTGTGCTGGGTGGGTAGGGGCGGGAGGGGAGGTAGGTGTGTACAGGTCGTTTATTTTACTTTCATTATTTTGTTAGTTTGCTTAGTCACTGTTATTATTTGTGATATTAACTCTAGAATGTGTTGCTACAAGCATGCCATTTTAGTTACTATGTGAATATTGTATTTTTTGTTACCATGTTCTGGTTTGTGTTGTGATTCATTATATGAATATTAACAAAATATACTCAATTGCAAGAAAAAGAATTGCCTTATGCCTTGTTTGTTGCCTAACATGAACCCTAGGTATCTTGTCTCAGTCTTTGCTAGGGCACACTTAGCAGGGTTAATGGTCACTCCTGCCTCCTTTATTGCTTGCAATAGCTGGGACAAGTGTCTAACATGGGATTCCCAGTCTTAGCTGAATATGACCACATCATCCAAACAAGCTGCACAGTACTCAGTGTGTGGTCTTAATATGTGGTCCATAAAATGCTGAAAAGTGGCCTGGGCCCCATGTACAGTAGTAGCCAGAGACATTGCCAGCTATTTCCAGATATTTCGCAACATTTCTGAAGAGTTTCTCTCTGCTGCTCCTACTGTGGAAATGCAGAAAGTAGGAGATATTTCTGGAAATATCACAGAAATTTTGGGAAATATCTGGCAGTGTCTGTGGCTGCTACTGTAGTTTGAATGGCATTGTAATAAACTGGTATAAACTAATTGGGGTGCTAAATGTGGCTTTATCTTGTGAATCAGGTGACAAAATCCACCAAGCAAAAGCTAACTATTTCAAATGCGCATTCAACTCCACCTCTCATCTCCCGACCAACTTCTGGAAAGTGGACAAGTCACTCATCAGCCCTCCTTCGCAGCCCCCCACTCCGTACTTGCAGGTAGGTGGACTCACCATCTCTGACCCCCCAGCTGTGGCCACTCTGTTTAACTCTCACTTCACAAACTGCCACACTACTCCCCACACTAATCACCAACCCCACTTCCCCCAGGTAGTGGCACCACCCCAACTCAGTCTTTCTCTTTCCTGCAGGTTACCCCAGAAGCAGTATACAATGCACTGGTTGCTCTTAATCCAAGTAAGGGCAAATGTCCCACAGGGTTGGACTCCAAAATGCTCTACCTATCAGCCCCCACCATAGCCAAATGCCTGGCCTCCCTTTTTAACCTCTCCTTCTCCCGTGCTGAAATCCCCTCTGAATGGAAACATGCCACCGTAATTACACTTCCTAAGGGTGGGGATCCCTCAAACCCAAACAATTACCGGCCCATCTCCCTCCTACCAATCCTCGCAAAACTACAGGAACACCTGGTACTGTCTCGCCTATCTCCCTTTCTGGATTCCTCCTCTTTTTTCAATGAATCAATCAAAATCTTTATTTATCCAGATGGACACCATTGAGCAAGCTCATTTGCAAGGCGGACCCTACCAGTCCGGCTTTAGGAAATCCCACTCCACCACTACCTCCCTTCTCAGGCTTACTGGCTCCATCCTCTTAGGGATGGATGCTGGCCACATCACAGCTGCCATCTTCATTGACCTGGCCAAGGCATTTGACACAGTTGCCCACTCCCTACTCCTGGCCAAACTTGCCAATGCCAATCTATCCAGTAGGGCCACTTCCTGGTTCCAATTGTACCTTGCTAGCAGGTCCCAGTCCATCCGTACCAGTTCCTCCACCTCGGCACCTCTTCCGGTCACCTCAGGAGTACTGCAAGGTTCTGTTCTAGGCCCACTCCTGTTTTTGATATTCCTGAATGACCTGCCCTCTGACTGCCCACACACCTCAATCCATATGTATGTGGATGACACTGTGCTGTATGCATCTGGCCTCTTGACCTCAGAGGTCACGACCTGACTGAGCAGGACTTTATCTCAGTCCAGCACTGGCTTCGCTCAAATCATCTCCTCCTCAATGCCAAGAAAACAGGTTTTCTAACCTTTGGCACTAGACAGCGACTTTCTAGGCTCCCCTATCCAATCACATTCCACACTCTAGAAGGGACACCACTGGAAGCCTGTACCTCCTTCAGATACCTCGGTGTATGGTTGGACCAGCACCTCAACTTTTCCACACACATTGACTCCATACTCAAGAAGCTACACCCCAGGGTTGGTGTACTTTACCGGGATTGTGACAGCATCCCTGCACCTGCTCGGAGGGCCATTGTGCAGAAAAAGATGCTCCCCGTCTTCGACTATGGGGATGTAGTTTACAGTGCTGGCCCTAAGTCTACCTTAGCCAGACTGGACCCTCTTTTCCATTCCTTCTGCCGCTTCACACTAAACTGTCCCTATTCCACACACCATTGTGCCCTTTACCAATCTATGGACCTCCCCTCTCTATATAATCGCAGACAGTCCCACTGTGCCAAAATCCCAGCCAAGTTCTGGTCCCAGCATCTCCCCTCCTACCTCACTGATGCCCTGGCCAGCCCCCACACCCTAGCATACTCTCCACCCCGCATAGGTCCCCTACCGCCAGTCAGGCAGCATTCAGCTACCGCATACCAACATTATGGAACTCCCTTCCAGCAAACATTCATCACTTCTTCTCCCCTCAGCACCTTAACTCCTTGCTCCAATCTCATTTTGCCCCTACCTGCACATGTGCCTAGGCAGTTCTGCTCTTAGAGCGAAACAACAGTATTTGTCTGCACTTAGTACTGCAACTAATCTATGACTGTAACTACTGTTCTCTCTTTTCATGTTGTCTGGATCATGCTGTCAAACTATTGTATATTCTACTGTTTTTCTGACCTCTATGCCTAGCCACTTGGACCAAATGTTAGAGAATCCATACTATGTATTTTCACTTGTATATATGCTGTCTTCAAATATTGTCTATGTTCCCCCTTCCCCAGGATGCATCTGGAATCGAGCATTTAGCATGCTCAGTATGCCTTCCTGGTTAAATGCTTGAATAAATAAATATACTGTGCATTGCCTAGCCTGTCAATGATGTCATTTATTCAGGGCACTGGACAGCCATTGAATAGTGACACATTGTTAAGCTTCCTAAAATCTAGGCATAGACATATCCCACCCTCTTTCTTGTCATCTGTGACCATGGGTGAAGACCATGCACTCTTTAAGGACACAATTATGCTGAACTGTTCCATTTTTTGACTTCCTGAATCACCTCATCCCTCACCTTCATGGGCAATCTGTAGGGCTTTTGGTGTATGGGCTTGTCTTGCGTGGCAGTTATGGTGTGCACAATTCATTTTGCCCTCTCTGGGATGCTTATGAATATGGGTGCAAATTCTTATATTATCCCCTGTAAATCTTTCTTTTGCTGAGGCTCCAATTCATGGTTTATCTGGATCTCCCCCAACTGTCCTGACTGGTCTAGCCTTTTATAGGCAACCTCCAGCTCTGACTCCATAACTTCAGGATGGATACAAAGGGAGGGGTTAGGCTTCTCACTCCATTTCCTAAGGAGGTTCACATGGTAAATTTTCTGGGGGGGGTCTCTTTCCTGGCATACTAAGCTCAAAATTCACTGCTCCTGTTTGCCTCAAAATGGTAAAAGGGCCCTGCCATTTCATAAGTAGTTTGTTCTCTGTGGAGGGAAGGAGCAACAGCACTTTGTCTCCTGTTTGAAATGTTTTAGTCTTCAAACCCTGGTTGTATCTTTCTTTCTGCAAGTCTTGCTTCTGTTCTAAGCTCTGGTGTGCCAAGTTGATATACCTCACCAGGCATTTGCATAACTGAGTCATGTACTCTACGACATTAAGATGTCCCACCTCTTTCCCTTCTTCCCAGTGTTCTTTAACCACATCCAGTGGGTCCCCTTGGGTTCCTCTCATACAATAATGAAAAAGGAGAGAAATCAGTGGATGCTTGAAGGATTTCTCTGCAAGCAAAAAGTAAATAGAGGAGGTACCTATCCCAGTCTCTACCCTCTTCTTCTACATACTTCCTTGACATTCTCTTTAATGGCTTATTAAACCTCTCTATGAGACCGTCAGTCTGTGGGTGGTATGGGAAAGTATGCGCTGCTACCACGCCCAGCAGATAATACAATTCTTTTAGCAGGTGTGCATTACAATTACTCCCCTGATCAGTAAGTATTTCCTGGGGGATTCCCATGGGACTGAATACCTTTGCTAGCTTCTCTGCTATCCTTGGGGTGGTGACAGTTTTCATGGGGATAGCTTCTGGGTAGCTAGTAACGTAATCACATATGACCAATACTCTGTTACCCTTGGAGTTTTTTTCCAGGGGGCCCACTACATCCATGGCTATCCTGTCAAAGGGTTAAGTCACAATGGGGATGGGTTGTAGTGGTACTCTATCTTTTTTCCTGCCTGAGCTACCTTCTGACACTCAGCACATGCTTTACAATACTCAGCTATGTTCTCATGGATAGAGTGTCAATAAAACCTGGGCAATATCCTATTCGGAGTGCTATCTCTGCCAGCAAGTCCTGTTAAAGGGATGTCATGTGCCTGATACATAATTTGGGAGCTGAATTTTTCTGGAACCATTAGTTGGTCTACTACCTCTCCAGTTCTGGGGTTAGTGTATTCTCTGTACAATATTCCCTGTTTTACAACAAACCAAGGGGCACCTTTTTCCACTCCATTTCCCACCTGTGAAAATAGACTTAAGTGAAGGGTCTGCTTTTTGCTCATGCTGCATATCACATTTAAAAGTGTGTCCCAAGTCTGGCTGTACATCAGCATGAGTATCAATCTAGTCCTTCTTTAGCTGCCTCTTCTCTGCCTTAATTTTATGGTCCTTGCCAGGATCCTCAAAAACATCATCATCAAATGAGAACACAGATGGTAACTGTCCCTGCTTTGCCTGAGATATGGTGGTTACAGTAACTACAGCAGAGTCCTGGGTGGCATGACAATGTATAAATGAAGCAAAGTCTGGGTGGTCATGCCAAACAACAACTGGCATGGGTAGGCGAGTTACCAACCCCACTTCTACCTCATGTGTCTTTTCTTGAACAGTCATTTATATGCTGGCTGTAGGGTAGCAATGGGTATCACCATGCACACAGATGACTGCTGGTTCTATGTAACAACAGCAATCGCAGAATAGCAATTGTCATTTGGGTGAGTGTACATCACCAAAAATGAATTTTGGTGATGCACACTCATGGTGAACGGTAAGAGGGCATCTGAAATTTATGGGTTTCTTTTATTAGTAGGGCTGCCCCACATCCTACTAAAGTTCTTATCTCCTGGGGGTGCATGGTCAGGGGGTGAAATATTTAAAAAAGCCACCTGCCAGCAAAAACATAATAATAAATGCACCGGACCCAAACCCTGCACCCTGAACCTCCCAACTGATCACCCTCCCCACCACGCTAGCAGACCAGCTCTGCAGCTGCCTACCACATCCCCTCCCACATACCTTCCCTCCCCTTCCTCTCCCCCCACGTGTGTGCACGTACATATACACGCGTATGCTTCCTGTCGCCCTACCTCGCCCACCCAGGTATCCAGTCGCTACCCTGCCAGATAGCCCTGAACACAGGTGCCATAATTGAGTCACCATTTTTGTATGCACTCAGTTGTGGTCGCCGTGTTCACTGGATACCATGCTGGCTGTATCTGATCCTTTATTATTCCCAGTCACCAGATCTGCTCACACAAAAGTCTGGCAGCTCCCTGAATCAATCAGTCCCATCATCTGCTGTGATCCAGTCTGCACAGTAGCCATAAAGTGATCCCAGTTTGCGAAGGCTATGTGAGCTGTCTCTTTCTTTATATTAGGACAGTTTCTTACTTAATGTCCCTTCTTTTGGCACCCATGATGTACAATCTCTGCTACTAGAATTTGCCCCCCCCCCACTCTCCAGTCATGTTTTACTGGGTCTGGATTTGACAGTTTATAAGTAAAAGGATTCCTTACCAGATTGCTGGTAGTTGCAGCTGCTGATGTCCCTTGGAACCCTCTGGGTCTGAATGGTTGTGCTGCCATAAAGACTTCTGCCAACATGATGGTTTTATCAGCAGAATCAGACTTATGCGCCCAAACCCAAAGTTGTACATCCTGGGGTAAAACTTTAATAAATTGTTCAATAATTTCTGCCTCCAGAAGTTGGTCCTTGCTGTTGCTCTCTGGCTGCAACCATTTGTAAGATGAAAACTCTTTTCTTCCCCAAAACTTGAGGGTTGGGGGGGCACAGGATGAAAAATGTCACACTTGTAGACAGGTCTTTATTTTCAAATTCTTATTCTTTTATTTTATTTTTCAGCCCAAATCCTAATATTTGTACATTACCTGTGGATTGCCAGGACATATGTCCAGGAACATTTTATGCAACCATTTGTAGCAGAGCTCCTTGAGATGGGCATAAGTCTCTCGGGGGTATCCAGTGACTGCATTTTAGGAAACCTAAACCTCTGGTGATTGGTTTCAGTGTTTAGGTCCTAGCACCTGAGAATCTCCTGCTTCACACAGTCATAGTTCTTGGCCTCTCGGAAATCCATGTGGCTATAAACCAACTGGGCACTGCCTGTCAGGTGTGGCGCCAGTCAAACAACCCACTGTTCCCTTGGCCATGTGCATGTTCAAGCTATTCTCTCAAACATTGTGAGGTAGGCTTCAACATCATCACTGTCCAAAAGTTTAAACAGTTTAATGTCTTTTGGGTTACTGGCTCTTTCTGTTTGCTCTGCATTGATGGCATGCAAGACCCACATAGTATCTGCCCATTTGGCATCTTGACTTCTCCACTCAATGTCTCTATCTCTCCACTCAATGTCTCTATCCCTTTCCATCTGCACCTGCTTTATGCACAGCCATTTCAACAACTCCCCTATGTTCTCAGGTGGAGCGTCTTCAAGAGGAGGCAGTTCCTTCAAGTCTTCCTCATCCTCTTGCATCTCTTTGTCATCTTCAGGCTTGGTCTTCCTCTGAACTCCCAGGTCCAGTCCAGGCAGCAGCTTCTCTCCCAGTCTGTCAGCCATGGTTCTGGTCAGAACTCCACCAACTTTCTTCTCCGGGTTCTCCTCTGGCAACTCTTGGTGCATCAGTACACCTGAGATATATGGGCGATATCCACTGGAAAACATCCCTCTAGTCCAGTCCAGATGTTTCCAGCAAGTTATCCCACTGCTAACACCAAGTCTGTGGAGGGGTTGTGGGATAACAGATAGACCAGACACAGAACTTAAGGCTCAGCACACAATCTCTGTGTGATGTTTGTTTAAAACACAAGAGATAACTTTAAGCAATTGCATATCCCTTCTTCAATACATCAGTTTGCAGCAACAGACTATACATGTCCTTCCTCTGCACTTAGTGAGCACCTACTGACCCACTGATCTACTAAACTATCTCTTTAGTGAAAATTATGTTATTCCCTATGTTTGTCTTGTGTGTTTGGGTGATGGGGAGTGCCATAAAGAAAAACTCAAAAATAAGCTAAAGACAAAGAACCTAAGTGCAGAAGCATTGAAACAAGGGATGTCCCAAATTGGGCATTGGCAATAAAGCCAAGTTTCAAAGAAATACAAAATCACACATACCCCCATAATGCAAAGCATCATGTGATGTATATACAAATCACCATGAAATTTTAGGCTGCTTCAGCTTAAAGCAGGAGTGCATGGTGCCAAAGTGCATCTCAAACAATCTGTAATTTACATGCATTTAAATAACAGAATGGGAGGTTTCTGATATCTCTACCCCAGTAATTACATTTTTAGAATACAGTCACCTAGTAACTTTTTACCTTTATCAAAAACACCTGGTGCCGTGGTATTTTCAACATGTACAGATTTCATATACATAAGGCATATAAATCAAGGTACTTTATGACATAGCGCTATTGCATACTAAATCCAAAAACAAGGAACACAGCCTGTTGTTTTATATTAGCTTGGAGATTACCACAATACCCTCCCTGTATGAGGACCTGAGAGGGAAAAGGAAAGTTAAAGAGGACACTACAGCATAGTCAAGAAAGGGGAAGGGGTACCCATAGGTGGCTAACCTTATGGACTAGAAATTGTATAGGATAAATTAGGCTAAGAAATAGAAGAACTGTTGCAACAAATGTAAGAAAAGGTTGGTCCTCAAGAGTGGCAGGATCTCCCTGTCACAAGTATCACCCAGTCTTCTTGGTGTTAACCCTAAGCTGGTTGGCTTGGAACCAGAGCAGCACGTTAGAGAAGTCATGCTGGAGTGGGACCTCCACAACTAGGGTGGATGGGCCAGAAATGTACAGTATATGGTCACGTCATCTGCATACTTGTGGATGCACAAGAAGACACTGAGTACTTTCTGCAGGTAGAAGAAAATAACTAGGGATTGGATGAAGATGCAGACGTATGCTGCACCCATGTCTGCATCCATCCACTTGAGTGCAAGTAGCCCTGCTGCTATTTCCAGAAGCTTCATCCATTTATGACAAGTCACAATTTGCCACAGAAAACAGGCAATTGCATCAAAATTTGACACAGATTGCAGTTTCATCCATTTTGGATGCAAACTTTGGATGATCTTACGTAATCTAATAGAAAGTCTGACAGGTTTGTATGTATTTCTGTTTTCAAAATAGCTAGGCAAAATATTTTGGAAAATCCTGCCATAAGTCTATAACTTGCATAAAAATGTTTGCAAGTCCACAACTTGAGGAAGAAATCCACAAAAGGCCAACTTGGAAAAAAATCCTCTTTTTTGTTATTCATGTGCAAAACTAACAAATAAGGCTACAATTTGTAGTGTTGCTTGGATAGTATCTGCCATTCTATAATACTGTAGGATACCATAGAAACATAGAATTTAATGGCAAATAAGGGCCACTTGGCCATCCAGTCTGCCCATTCTTTCTTACTTACACTATTACCACAGACCACACCAATCTACAGCTCTTTCTCCCTCCCCCTTCCTATTCATTATGATTCCTTTGTACTTATGCCATGCATTCTGGAACCCCACCACTGTTTTTGACCCCACCACCTCTGCCAGAAGTCTGTTCCAGGATTTCACCACTCTTTCTGTGAAGTACTTCCTCACATCTCTCCTGGATCTATCCCTGTCCAGCTTCATAGCAAGTCCCCCTGTTCTTGAGCAGCATTTCTTCTGAAAAAAATACTTCCCACCTGTACTTTATTTACCCCTGTGTGGTATGTAAAGGTCTTGATTGCATGCCCCTCTCCCTCCTCTATTCCAGAGTGTACATATTAAAATCCTTTAATCTCTTCTTATGGGGCTTTTGATGTAGACCCTGCACCATTTTAGTTGCTCTCATCTGGACTGCCTCCACTCTATGTCATTCCAGAGATGTGATCTCCAGAACTGGACACAAAACTCTCAGTGGGGGTCTTACCTGCATTCTATACAGAGGCAACACCACCTTCCTCTTTCTGCTGGTGATACCCCTCCCTATGCACCCCAACATCCTACTAGCCCTCATGACTCCTTTGTTGCACTACCTAGCCACCTTTCTGTCATCTGATATAATTACCCCAGGTCCATTTTCTGCTTGGCAGTCATCAATAGCACGCCACTCATTTTGTACTCTACCCCTGGGTTTCTGTGCCCTAAGTGTCCACCCTATTGCAGATTTTGGTGTTATCTGCTAAGAGGCAGACCTTCCCTTCTGTCACATGCCAACTTCTGTGGGGCTGGAATTCCCTGGGCTACAGTGAATCCCCTTGTGATTAGGGTCAGGGATACCCTTCCTCTGTCCATCATTTAGTATGCTCACTGTCTCACAACTGAATGTATGCCAGAGGATCTGGGGCGCTCTCTCTCTCTGGGTGAGGGGTGCAGAATACCATCTCGAGTCTGTGTTCCTGGGAGAGAACCCTCTTGGACACTGCATAATAAACCAGAAAGCTGCAGGCATATATAGGCCTTCGGGGTATTCCCTATAACACCCTATATGTGTCTTTCCCCAGAAATGCAGAGACCAGTTCAAACCCTCACAGATCCCTCCTGAGACCTTTTCGTACTCATAGTTTGATAGTGGAAATACAAGTTCAAGAGGCACAAGCCCATTGTGAACTCACCACCATTAATCTAATAGTGGAAATCATACTTTTTATCACCCATATAATGATCCAGCTGTTTTTCAAACTGTTCTACATTGTCACTCATTACAATACAGCTGAGTAAAGAAATCCTTATAGGAGGTACTCTTTGAGTAAAAACCTTTGTCGCCTTGAAGTTTTACAAAAAGTACAGTATAACTTAACCTTATGTGACCTAGTGTTATTTTTATTCTTCCCACTCCTTTCATCCACAGATTCCCTTGTGGTACTTTACTTTGGTAGTGTCTGGCCCTTAGCAGTCAAACAGGCATAATATAGATTGAACAAATTCTTTCCAACACACACACACACACACACACTGGCAGAATTATCTTAAAGTAAGCCAAAAGCTTTACTAAAAAAGCAGTACATAACTTAAAGACAAATAATTTTAGACATTGGTTACAGGATATGGAAAAGAAAATGGAAATATACAATAAAACCTAAACTGTGAAATTCTGGTTTTAAAGTTCTACCTTAAGTCCTTGGTTGCTGAATTTGAGGTGCAAAGTGTCCTTAGAAAAATAGTTGCAAATCTTGGCTCTTGGTCCAGGAGAATTCTTGAAAAGAAAATGTCTCTGCTCTCTTAGCAAGACAGGGTCCCAAATGCAATGTTCTTTCACCAAAGTCAAAGGGTAAATGGAAAAAAGCCACAAGTAAAAGCAGAAGGGCAGAAGGCCTTGGCACAGTCTTGCACCCTTGTTTTTTGGGCTTCTCAAAGGGCAGATCCAGTGAATATTGACTTGTCCTGCAACTGGCTAGCATTCCATCTCCATGGTTATGCAACCAATCAGTTTTTAGTATTTTATTACAAACAATAAATGTTCATCTCTGAATATGAGAGAAAAAGTGCTCAGAGGTCAGCTAATCTAAACCAGAATTTTAGGAGACCATCCAGCCTCCTTCCCTTTGAACTGGCTGTAATTGAGCTACACTCAGTACAGTAATTTACTTAAACTGCTAGTCTTTTTAGCTGTAAGTAGATTAGCTCAGCATAGACTTGCAGAGACAAAAGGAACCCAGACAAAATGGCACTACTAGATGCCGAGGGCTGTTCAGACACAAACGTATGCCTGTCCTTCCAGCCCTGCTTAATTAGCCCCTTTTGTTTCCTTTTAAATGGTTTAATCAAACCATAGTCTCTGATTACCAGCAAGCAGCTTCTCTGCCTAATAACAAAAAAACACATAATTTTAGGCCCCGTGTACTTAGTACCAATGCTCCCTTGCAACTTGACCTGGCTTTTCATGAGCTCCTCTGGTGTATTATATACATAAAATGATATGAAATATGACCAAAACAATAAGATATGGCTCTATTATACCATACCTTCCAGCTCCTCTGCCATATCACTTATAAAAGCGTTAAAGAAGACCAGTCTGAGCACTAATCCCTTAGGCACCCTTCTGGCTACCACCTATATCTGCAGATTCCAGATGTCCTCATATGTGATTGGGATCGCACTACCAGATCCTGACATCCAAGATCCAGACAGATCCTAACAATCTGAGTTGACTATCTGGTGTCCATGGGATTGGAAGCATATATCTGACCTTGGACTGAACAATCTGACCTCAGTGGGAGTGGATAGGGTCTCAGATTTGGAGATGGACAGACATTTTATTCGTCGGCTATCACTTGGATAACCAAAAGAAAATCTGAACAACATTAATGATTTGCCCAAAAGGCCTCAGGAGCAATCTGCATACTGTATTTGTTATACTACTACTTGATATATTGCAATTCACTCTTGGTTTTTAGATAAACTGACAGTGCTTGTAAAAGTAATAAAACAACTGAATCTTAACAGAACTGGCATATATTTTGAAATTATAGTTCTTTGACCCACTAGGTTATTCACCTCTTTCTAGACTTTGTTGGAATTCTTCAAAAATGTTGAAATATTTTCATATTGAGAATTGTTATGCATGGGATAGCAATTTTTGTGCCCTTACATTTGAAAATGTAGTGATAATTAACTCAATTTCCATCCATTGCGTACTTGGGATTTCATTATGGAATATATTAAACAGTCTTTCCTTTTGTGCTGCTATGTAATAACATCTAAAATTTGGAAGATTAATTCCAACTAATTTCTCTGATGAGTACATTTTTCTTTCTGTTTTTAATCTTTTTCTTTTTTAACCATAGAAGAATTTTAATCTGTCTCTCTAATTCTAAAAAGAAAGACCAGGGGACACTGATAGGCAGGGCCTAAAACAAAAATAAAAGTCTAGGTAAGACATTCATCTTTATAATATTTGCTCTTCCTATCAGTGTCAATGGTAAATAAGTCCCATGATCCAAATCAGACACAGTGTTGAGATTAATGGGTCATAACTGTCATCAAAAAGAATTTAAATATTCTTTGTTAAGATTATTCTGAAAAATCAGAAAGATGCTTAAGGTTCCAGTACAAAATTATAATCATCTATCTTGTATTTTTTTAATAACATGACTTCTGTTTTATTTTTTTATTTATTTGAACAAGTCAGATTTACAACCTTTGAGTCAGGGACTCATTTACAAAGGCACCTCATCGCAGGGAGGGCAAGACAATAGAACATTGTGCAAATACAACATTGGACAACATTACAGGTGCAGACATTGAACACGGAATGCACTTAATTACATGTTGGTATAAAATACAGATTTACAATTAAAGATGTACAATTTCTCTGGAGTTGCAGTGGAATGCATCCTTGTATAAACCTAAGGGGGTAGGTAAAAAGGGATAGGGGGAAAGATGGATCTGCAGCCATGGGGACCTTGTCAAGACTGGGGGGCCAGCCAGGCAGGGAAGGTCCTGCAGTAGGATTGGGGGCAGGGTTAGTTGCACCTACAGCAGCGGACATTAAAGAGGTAGTTCTGGAGAGCGGTTTTGAAGGGACCAAGTTTGGCAGTGTTGGTGATGCAGGTAAGGAGGGAGTTGAACCAGGCGGGGGCTTGATAAAAGAAGGACCTCTGGGCAAGGGAGGTCTTGGTTCTGGGCACTTTGAAAGTGGCTTTAACAGAGCTGCAGGTGGAAATGGATGAGGATGACTGTGGTAGAGAGGCAGAGACTCCGGGGGGGGGGAGTCCGAGCAGGGATTCCTTAGCAAGAAGGCAGGTCTGATACTGCAGACGTTCCTCGAAGTTGAGCAGATTGGAGGAGGAACACAGCAGGCATGTGTGGGTGTGGCTGGAGGCTCCGGTCAGGAACCTACAGACCTTAATTATGGAGAGCTGGATTTTAGAGAGGGTGGTGTTATCAGCTGCAGCATAGATGGGCAAGCCATAGTGCACTAGGGACAGGACAGAGGAGGTGATGGCCAGCCGGAGGGCAGCGAGGGGCAGGCAATCCCTATGGCAGTAAAGAAGGCCAATCTGAAAGTTTATGGTGGAGGAAAGAGCATTGAGGTGGGTCTGGAAGGTGAGGGTAGTATCGAAAGTGATACCTAGGTATTTTTATGTGGGCACTTGCTCTAATGGGAGCTGAGAGTTAGGGGTAATCAGGAGGGGGGCACTTCTAGCTTTATTTTGGTGGTGAGAGAAGAGCATTGATTTGGTTTTCTTAAGGTTTATGACTAGTCTGTGATCAAGAAACTACCTTTCTGTTTGGTTGTAGGCGAGTTGAAGGGATGATTGGAGAGTGGAGGGATCTGGGTGTGAGGCAAAGAGAACTGCATTGTCTGCACAGAGGAGCATCTTGCTATTGCAGGAGCTGGAGAGAGTGTTGAGGTAGAGATTGAAGAGAATGGGACCCAGGATTGAGCCCTGTGAGACCCCAGAGCTAACAGGTCGAATGTTGGAGAGGGAGCTGTTGATTTTTACACACTGGGATCTAGCAGAGAGGTAGCTGGAAAACCAGGCAAAGGGGCCAGCAGAGAAACCGAGTTGGTGGAGAGAGCTGAGCAGGAGGGGGTGACAGACAGTGTCAAAGGCCTTGGAGAGGTCAATGAACACTGCACCAGCCAGGTTGCCAGAGTCGAGAACACAGTGCAGGTGTTGGGAGAACTCCAGGAGAGCAGTGGTTGTACTGTGTCCTGGTCGGAAGCTGTGCTGCTCTGGGCACATAATGTCAAATTAGCCAAGTACTCAGATAGTTGGATAGACACCACTTTTTCGAGGGCTTTGGAGAGTGGGGGGAGGATGGAGATTGGCCAATAGTTGCTGGGGGAGGATCAATCACCGCTCTTGTGTATTGGAGTGATTTCAGCAGTTTTCCATGTACTGGGTTACTGTCCAAAGCATAGGGACCTGTTGAGTAGGTCTGTCAGGGGGCTAGGACAACGTCCAGGACCAGCAAGAGGATCCTGGAGTTGAGGGGTCGCTGCTGAGGTTATTACTACCAAGGTCTTTTAGCAGGTGTGGCCGAGCTTCATGGGGGGATATAAGTGCAGGTAGAAAGCGGGTGATGCAGTGCAGGGGGGGAGTGAGGAGGGGATTGGATCAAAAAAGCTGCTGGGGAGGACAGAGCTTAGATCAGAGAAAGTGGTGTTGAGGCAGTCAACTATAGGTAGTGGATCAGAGGAGGTAGCGCCGTAGATGGTGAGCTGAGATGGTGGAGGGGAGCAGGTCTTCCCATTTAGTTCTTTCATGCTATCCCAGAAGGTCCGGGCCGAGCCCTAGGTGGAGGTGAGGGTGGCCTGGTAGTGCTCTGCCTTGGCCTGTCTGATGGCCCAGGTGCACTTATTGAGCTCTGCATTGTAGGCTTGTCTGTCAGATGGATTGCCTGAAGCTACAGTGATTTGCCAGAGATTATCCCTATTCTTAAGCTTTTGTATGAGGGAAGGGATGATCCAAGGGGTGTTGCGTTTCTTTTTACGGATCCTAGTGGGAGGGGCGAAGAGGTCACAGGCTTTGCAGAAGGCACTTGTGAAGAAGTCAAGAGCTGAGTCGATATCTGGGGCATGTTGGATAGGGGACCAATCTAGCTGGGCTAGGTGCTGTTTCAACTTTTTTAGGCCACCAGGGCATAGCCACCGGTGCAGTGTAGCCTGGAACACTGGTTTTGGAGAGAAGGATGACCAGGTACAGATGACCGGGGAGTGATCACTAAGTGAGTTAGGGAGGACAGTGATGTCCCGGATTTTAAAGGGGCTGTTTGATAAGATAACGTCTAGGAGGGTGTTAGTTCCACTGGATCAGTTGTACCTGGTGGGCTGTGAGACTAGTTGGGACATATCCAGGGCAGCGAAGGAGTCTCTGGTTTGGGAGGTGGCAGAAGCAAGCCAGTTAACATTAAGATCACCAAGGATGACTTGCTCGACTTTGTGTGGGAGGGATGTGAGGTAGTCAATGAGGGACTGGACTGCTGAGTTCTGGTTTCTTGGGGGCATGTAGGAGACAGTGAGAAAAAGAGGGCCTCTGGTGGGGTCAGGGATTACTTTTAGTGTGAGGGCTTGGGTGCCATAGTCAAGTTTTGGAGCAGGGAGTGCATGACCTATTAGGGTGTCCCGCATGAATATTGTACATCCACCACAGTGTTTGCCTACATGGTCTTCCCTGAATAAGGTGTATCCACGGAGGGAGATAGTGGAGTCAGGGGTGGACTTAGAGAGCCAAGTCTCTACCAGAGCAAGAATATCAGGTTGATGCTGGGTGACCCAGCATTGGAGAGCAGCAGTTTTCTTTAGGAGGTTACATATGTTAATGCCAGTTAGGCTTATATCTGGCAACTTGGGCAAAGTCATCCACTAGATCTAATATGGTTTTACGAGGTAACAAAATTGTTTAAGTAAATTAGAACATCATCTGCATACAGTGTTATACCATACTTTTACCTCCATCTCTATTCCCTACAGGTTTATCCATATATGTTGTGCAAAGGGCTCTGGAGCCCCCCGCCCCGACTGGGAGTCGAGTTGCTGTGGTGCAGGCCCGTGTGCCATGCCCCCCACTCCTGCCACCTGAAGCCACTGCCAGCCCCTCCACTTCATCAGATTTCGCAGCCCCCCCCCCCGACTGGGAGCCGAGTCGCTGCGGTGCAGGCCCGTCTGCCATGCCACCCACTCCTGTCACCTGAAGCCACTGCCAGCCCCTCCACCTCATCAGATTTCAGAGCCCCCCACGACTGGGAGCCAAGTCCCTGTGGTGCAGTCCCATCTGCTACGCTGCCCGCTCCTGCCACCTGAAATCGTTGCCAGCCTTTCCACCTCTTCAGATTTCGGAACCCCCCGACTGGGAGCCAAGTCTCTGCGGTATGGGCCCATCTGTGTCGCCGCCCACTCCTGCTGCCTGAAGCCGCTGTCAGCCCCTCCACCTCATCAGGTGCAGTGAACTCCTGGGTGTGCTGTTTTGAAATCAGGTGCCCGCACTGGAGCTCACCACCGATCGGACCTCTTCTGGCTGCTACGGGTACACGATTGGCTGCCTTGCATTCGCTGCTGCAGTCCAAAGAAGCTGTTTTTTTCTGCCCTGTATTATTCTATACCTCTGCCTTGTATTATTTGAACTATTGCTTTGCTTCATTAGAGTTTGCAGAATATATGTAAGGGGCAACAGCGTTGTCTATAACTATAGATTTTAATCACCAGGGCACAGGCTACAACTCGCTAGTCTGTGTAGCATATCAGTATAGTTTCAGTGTGATGCATGAAGAATTGGTTAGTATATGGTTATTTCTGCAATTGCTGTCAGACAACTAGATTTGTAACCTGACTGAAACTGGTTTTCCTCTGTACTCTACACCCTTTTGCTTTCTCCGCTTCTATTAATTTTTTTTTCTCCTTCTGTCTTTGTCTGTCTCTTGATTTTCTGCCCCTAGTGCTTGGCGCTTACCCTCCCTGCCCCCTACACCTCTCCATGCCACTGACCCTCAGCCTGCCCCCAATTTAACTTCATTTCAGCTCCTCAATAGACAGTGATTAAGTTCTGAATCTCCTGCTCTTTCACTGTCTCTGGCCCCTCCGTGCCTTTGTCTGGGTTCCTGCCCCTCTTCTCTGTGCATACCTTCTACATCCCCAACCCCCATCTTTCTCTTATTTAATTCTCTCCCTTTCCCTTTCCTCCTCCAGATTTGGAAGCTCCCCCCCCCCGACTGGGAGCCGAGTTGCTGCGGTGCGGGCCCATCTGCAATGCCGCCCGCTCCTGCCACCTGAAGCCGCTGCCAGCCCCTCCACCTCCTCAGGTACCGTCAACTCCTGGGTGCACTGTTTTGAAATTGGGTGCCCGCGCTGGAACTCGCCACCAATTGAACCTCTTCTGGTTGTCGCGGGTACATGATGGGCTGCGTTGCAATCCCTGCTGCTGCAGTCCGAAGAAGTTGTTTTTCTTTCTGCCCTCTATTATTCTGTACCTCTGCCTTGTATTATTTGTCCCACACTGCCCACCCTGACCCCGGCCTCTATTAAATAGAGCTTGATCCCATCCTCTAACCACCTTCTTCTGTCCCATTGGCTCCTAGTCTCTGGCTGCCAAGCCAACTAAGGACCAACACACTCAAGTCTTATTTTACAGCACAAATCCTTTCTCATGCTGCACAGTTTCCCCACTCACATATCTCTTTAAATTTTTCTTTTTTTTGAGGTGAAACCAGACTGAAAATCTGCAACCACTCTATATCGCGTTTCTAGCCCCTGCTGCTTAAACCGTACAACTATGTCTCAGTCCAGTATCATGTACAACCCAATATTTACATGCCTTCTAATCCTCGGCCTCTTACTCAAAACTCACCTAACTAATGATCCTGTGCTGACACAATGTGGGGCCACCTCGCCAATCACAGTTTGCATGCCCTACCAGCCCAGAACCAAATCAATCTTACCTCTGGGACCAGACTTTGCCAAAAAATGTCAGTCTCATCACTATATGACTCTACCCTGTGCCTTCTACAAGTATCCCCTCCTCCTCATGAACTAATATTTCTAAATGCCCAGTCTAAGCAATGTACTGCAAAAGCACAAAAACAATCGCTAATTCTAAAAAAACTCAAGTGGCAAGCTATCCGCCTGGCTTGGCTACTGCTACTCCTCTCTGGGAATATTCACCCCAATCCAGGCCCTCTAGCAAATGACTTACCAACCCAAAGAACTCATGGAGGGCTCACTCTAGCCTCCATAAATATTTGCAGCCTGCTGGCAAAGCTTGACCCCCTACAAGTTTGGGTTGCCAGGCACCAGCCAGATATTCTCCCCATGGTGGAGACCTGGCTCAGTCCAAAAATTCATAATGCAGCAGTCCAGCTACCCGGCTACAAAATATTTAGGCTGGATATGATTGGTAAACAAGGGGGTGGATGTGCTCTATATATAAGAGAACACCTCCAGACTCTAATACTACCTAATGACACATCCTCCGGTGGCACCCAGCTCCTAACAATCAAAGTCTTGCTAGGCAAAAATTAAAAATCACTAACAGTGGCATCTGTCCACATTCCCCCTAAGGACCAACAAAATAGCTTTAAAATTATACATACAGTAGTAGCCAGAGACATTGCCAGCTATTTCCCGAAATTTCTGTGATATTTCCTGAGCAAATCTCTTGCTTTCTGCATTTCTACGGTAGGGGCAGTAGAGTGCAATGCTGTAGAAATTTCACAAACTATCTGGAAATAGCTGGCAATATCTGTGGCTACTACTGTAACTTTCTGGCTGGACAACAACTTAGGACAGTGCTCATAATGATGGGGGACTTCAACATCAACTGGCTATCCTCAGAAGCTGCTCCAATCAAAGATGCCCTTGCCACACTAAACTTGTCACAACAGGTCTCCTCCTCCATGTGGTCTAACTACTGAACAGGAACAAATTCTCTCATTGACTGGCTCATTACAAACTGCCCAGATAGAATAGTCAGCACTACAGTTCTCCCTGACTCCATTAGCGACCACTCACTGGTTATTTGTTGCTGGTCTAATAAATGCACAAAGCTGCCACCAAGAACTGTCACTCACAGGTTGCTGAAAAAAGGCAAGTTGGAGGCCTTTAAAGCACACCTGACAGCATGACTGGAGCTTTCTTGACACCACAAATGGTGTAGACACTGCACTTGCCGGGCTAATTAACTATTTGAACAAAATCTGTGATATCTTCGCTCCTACCACCACATGGAAGATCCAGGCCTCCTATAATACCTGGATCACATCTCAGCTTCTTCAGTTATTTAAACACAGGGATGACCTGTGGTCAAAAGCTAAGTACTCTGGCACACCCTCTGACCTGCAGAACTATAAAACTGCTAGGAACAATTGTACATGGGCAATTAGGAAAGCAAAAAGCCTCCATTTTATATTAGAGCTAACCAATACATGGGGGAACCCCAGAAAGTTCTGGCAAAACATCAAGCAGCTCACAGGTAAACCAACCAAGACTGCCCCCACATTACTTAATATTGACGATATCCCTACTATGGACCCAAAGACTATTGCAGACAAATTCAACAATGTGTTTACAGACTTAAGCTCCATCCTGCCCCCCCGCTTTCCTAGAATCCTTGGAGGACAAGCCTCACTCTGATGCCTGGGGGACATACCAGGGCCTTTCACCTCCCTTCTACTTGAAGATCATCTCCCCAATGAAGGCAAAAAAGTACCTATCTAAAGCTCTCAACAACTGCAGAGCTAGCAGTGACTCACTCGATCTAAAGCTCGTTGGGCTCACCATTAATATCCTCCTTGCCCCTCTAACAAAAATTATAAACCTATCCCTTACCACTGGGGTTTTCCTGGCCCTGTGGAAATCTGCAGTGGTGACGCCTATTCATAAAGGTGGGGATCACACAAACCTCGCTAACTACAGGCCTATTTCAATCCTTCCACCCCTTTCAAAAGTACTCAAGCGTATCATTGCGGATCAGCTAACAGACTACTTGGACAAATACCAGATACAGTGCCGCCAACAGCACGGCTTCTGGAAGGGACACAGCACCACAACTGCTTTAGTAGAATTTACAGGCTTCATACACAATGCCCTTGACAGAGGGTTCATGGTGGGTGCAACCTATATTGACCTCACCAAAACATTCAACACCGTTAACCATGAACTGTTGCTGCACCAACTAACCCAAGTTGGTCTCTCACCTGACACAGTTCTGTGGTTCAGGAGTTACCTTTCTGGGAGAGAGCAAAGGGTAAAAATCCAAAACACCCTCTCTGATAGCAAACCAGTAAAGACAGGTGTTCCGCAAGGGGCCGTCGTTGGACGGCTTCTTTTCAGCTTGTTCCTTAACCAACTCCCAGAAGCTCTTAAAGATGATATCCTTCTGTATGCAGATGATACAGTACTTTTTTCAAGCCACCGAGACCCTACCATACTGGAAAGTCAAATTCAAGCCACTTTCACAGCTGCTGAGCAATGGTTCCTCAAATCTAGACTATTGTTAAACTACAATAAGACAAAAAACATGATATTTGCATCTAGCAATAGTAAGCACAAATCCTTCAAATTATAAATTTACAACAAACCTGCCTCCCCGCTAGAGACAGTAAACTGCTTTAAATATCTGGGTGTAACTCTGGACAGCTCTCTTTCCTACTCACAACATATTGACCAAGTTGCTAAGACAGCAAACTCAAGGCTAGGACTTCTCTACAGAAACAAACACTGCTTAACCAATGAAGCCCTAAAAATGGCAGTCACTAGCACAGTTCTATCGGTCATTGACTATGGACTTGTAGTTTATGGATCAGCAACCTCTACAGTCCTCAAGCGGGTAAGCACTTCCCTAAATAAAGCCTGTAGGCTTATCTTGGGAGCCACCCAGAGGACTCACACTTGCAACCTTTATGTTCAGACTGACTGGCTTAACCTGGATTGCAGGATACAGTACCATGTCTGTCTGCTGCCATAAAAAGCTACCCTCAGACTTTCACCATTGGGTATTAGGAATCTCCTTAGCTTCCCTGACTCCTCCAGAAGCACCAGGAACACCCAGAACCACTCCCTCAAAGTCCTTTTCCACCATACGGTGCAAGGCCAGTGGTCTTTTGAATACCGGGCACCTTCCTGGACAAACTATCTTAGTGTAGATCTACAGAAGGAAACTAGGCTTAGTCAGTTTAAGGCTAAACTTCACACACTGCTCGCATCTACTAGTAGATGTGACTGTTGGAACTAGGCTGTCTCCTTCCCTCCTAGTGGGTGCGACTCCTGATCCTAGCACCTTCCTTCCCTCTCACCCCCTGCTCACCACCCTTTCTTTCTCAGCTGCCCCTCCACCTCCCCACTCTCTTGTCCACCCCCTTAACCAACCCCTCTGCTATCCCTGTCTTTCCACCAGTCTCACTCCCTTCCACCCTCCCCTTTGACACTGCCATCTGCTGGTTTGCCCTCTACCTACCTCCCTTGCCCCTCCTATGCTCCCCTTCCTCCCTCCTCCTCCTCCTCTTCTCTAATCTCGGTTACCATCCCTCCTTGCCTACCCCTGACTGCCATCTACCTTTTTCTCCTCTCCTCCACCTCTACCCTTGTCACCTCCCCGCTTTACTTCACCATTATCTGCCTAATTCCATGTTACCCCTTTCCCCTACTTTCTCACTTTCTGTCCTGCTCTAGTCTGATGCAACTGCATCATCCATCAGGTCCTGGTTCCTGACCTTGCATAGGTCTCCAGAAACTATCCTTACCTCTACATTCATTGCTGGGTCTCCCTACTGTTGTAACTGTCTCCCTCCCCTCTCTTTTATTTTATTTCTTTGTTTCCAGGAACATGTAGCTCCTGAATCTCAACTGTACTAGCCCTGTAAATATTCTGTTTAATTAGAAAAATTGTTTCCTGTACTAGTTGTTAAATGTACTATTTCTGATGTTCTGTATTTTTGTATCATGATGTGGAACCTTTGTAAACGAGCCTCTGGCTCGAAGGTATTTCTGAAAACTAATAAATAAATATATATATATATATATAAAGCAAAGAAAGGTGGTGGCAAGAGACATCCCTGACAAGTTTCTCTATTTACTTTAAATGGTTCTGATAATAATGAACTGACATATACTCTAGCCTGGGGAGTTCTATCAATTGATTTTATCCATGCCAGTATGTTAAGGCCCATTCTGACCTTCGACATTCTGAACTCCAAAAACATCCAGTTCACCTTCTAGAAGCCTTTTCTGCACCCAAAGCTACTAAAGCAGCACTGGGGCTCACTGCTTGTTCCATAATGTTTAATGTTTTCTTTACTGACTGGTTTAACCTTCTTCACTCTATAAATCCACTTGGTCATTACTTAGTACTGTAGGAACTAATTTTTGTAATCTAGTCACCAAGATTTTTGAGAAAATATTAAAATCTCCATTTAATAAGGAGATCCACCTATATGAGGCTGTTTTTTTCTGGCAGTTTGTTGGGTTGGAAAAAGAACTTTGTAAATGTATGCAGTGTTTGATGTATAGTGAGGGAAAGTATAGGAGCGAGTATGTATGTGCTAATTGCCATCTAATTACTACTCTTGAAGCAGAGATAGCGTTTCTGTTTAATATTAAACCAGTTTCTACTGATATTAGGGAACTGGAAAGTTACATCGATCTTATGGATGAACAACTTCATTCTAATGAACAATTTCCTTCACATTTGGGTAGCATTTCTATGCCTTCTGATGAGGAGACAATTGTAATGACTAGCACTAGTATACCTGTTGCCTCTGCCCCCTCTTATAAGGTGGATGATTATCCGCCTTCTTCTCATGATAATGATGACTGGACCATTGTCACAAAGCCTCTTAAAAAAAGGAGGGGCAGTCAAATACACAATAGTGCCCCTATTGAAACTCATAATAGGTTTGAGCAATTGACTCTATCAAATAATGAAGTGCTACATGATTTATCCTGTGCATCACCCTCTGTTAATAATAATGGTTTAAAAACACTTTTCAATCAGGAGTTAATGCCCATGAATATTTGTCCTAGTAAGTCTCAAGCTACCAAATCAATACCTATTAAGTTAATCGCTCCATAGTGTGTTAAGCAATCACCTGTTTCTGATTCTTGTACACCTACTGTCTCAAAACAAGTGTTAGTCCTGGGAGATTCAATCATTAAGCACATTGACAGGGCGGTATGCAATAGTGACAAGAGGAGCTGCACTTGTTCTAGCTTCCGTGGGGCCAGGGTATCTGACATTACCTCCATGATGCCTATAATTTTAAAAAATGTGGGGCAAAATCCACTGGTTATCATACATGCCGGTGTTAATGATATAAACAACACCCCATTTAATCAGTTACAACAGGACTATGTGGTGTTTTGTAACCTGTTACTTGATAGGGGATGCTGTGTATGTATATCTGAAATTCTACCTGTCCCAAAGCAACATCTACCATGACGAAAATCAAAGCCCAAAATGAATGGCTGAGAAAGTGGTGCTTTAAGCAGGATATACCCTGTATTACACACTGGGAATCATTTTCAGATCATTCTTCCTTGTTTTGCTGGGATGGTTTACATCTCAGTCGTAGGGGTAGTACACTTATGGGGAAAAGTATCACTAAAATCATAAATCATTGTATAAACTAAAAACAATGGGGGAGAATGGGTCTATTCCCAAGTCTCTGAATACTTACCAAAATATCATTACAACTAAATGTAAATGCCTAGCTTTGAATGCAAGATCTTTAAACCAACTCAAATTAGCAGAACTCGAAGCTAAATGTAAAACTTTAAATATAGGTGTGGTGGGAAACTTGGTGGGATGCATCCTCAGTTTGGTCCAGAGAAATTCCAGGTTATAAGTTATATCATAAAAACAGATTAGATAAGCAAGGCGGTGGAGTTTGTATGCACATACAAAATGATATTACTTCTTTTGAAGTGTGTTCTCCCTGTCCTTTGGAAAGTATGTGGGTTAAAATCTTGTTGAAGGAGCAGTCCTCTATAACTATTGGTAACATCTATCAACCTCCATCTGCAAATTCAGATTACACAACTGATATGTTTAAAGAAATTACACATTTTTCAGAATCTCAAGATTCTGTAATATTTTGTGACTTTAACCTCCCTCATATTAACTGGGACTCATTCTCAGGACAGTCCTACACTGAGAGAGGACTAATAGATGTGATAGTTAGTACCGGATTACAACAACTTGTTACTGAACCCACTCGAGGTCCTAATATTTTGGATCTATTATTTACTAACGTAGAGCAACAAATTAGCAATTTATACATTTGGGATCCAGTTGGGACCAGTGATCATTCATCTATTCTTTTTGAAATTCAGCAGTTTAAAACTACACAAAGGAAGTTATACTGTATAAAAAATGATAATAAAGCAAATTTTTCTAAAATCAATGAATACTTACAAAACATAAACTGGGAATCTAATCTTCTTAATTGTACAACACAACAAGCTTGGGACTTTTTTAAAAACATTATACATTATTTGGAAAATAACTTTATTCCATCTAAGAGGAAATTTAATAATAAAGGAAAAATTCCTCCTTGGTTCAACAAGACAGTTAAAAATCAGATTAAAATAAAAATTTAACTTTTTAGGAAACTTAAGAATAGTTCTGTTCCATTTAAAACTACTCTATTACATAAATACAGACTATCTGTGAAAAACTTGAAAAATTCTATTAAATTGGCAAAAAATAAGCTAGAATTTAAACTAGCTCACACAAAAGACTGTCACAAATCTCTTTTCTCCTACATAAATAGTATATAAATAGTAAAAAAGGTGTATCAAGGACCATTGGTCCCATTATAACCAATGGCACTTCTCTATCTGATATAGAAACCTTGAATCTCTTTAATAAGTACTTTTGTTCTGTCTTCTCTCAAAAATCACCTATTAGTACATTTAAAGTTCACCACATAGATTATCATAGGTTCTATCCAACTGACATTATACAGGCTATCAAAAAACTAAAAAAAAATAGTCCGGGCCCAGACGGTATTTATCCATGGTTTCTGATCGAAACCTCTATAAATATTTAGATACCTTTGTCAATTATCTTCTACAAATTCTTACAAGAAAGCATTGTACCAAATGATTGGTGTTCAGCAATAGTTACTCCCATATTTAAAAAAGGCAATAGAGGTTCTGTGCAAAATTATCGTCCAATTAGCCTGACCTCAGTGGCTGGTAAATTAATGGAACGAGTAATGAAGTCTCTAATAGATCAAGATTGTAAAAAATTAGGAATTTATGATTCAATCAGCATGGGTTTACTCCCAAGTATTCCTGCACCACCAATCTGATATAGTTTTACAATAATATAAGTACTCTACTAGATGTGGGTATTGCTACTGATGTAATTTTTTTGGACTTTAGTAGAGCTTTTGATAAAGTTTCACATGAAAAACTCATTACTAAAATACACAATCTAGGTTTGTCACCTGATATTATCAACTGGAGTTTAAACTGGTTGACAAATCATTCTCAGAGAGTCAGAATTAATGATATCTTGTCTGATTCGGGTAGTGTGACAAGTGGTGTGCCACAGGGGTCGGTCTTGGGACCAACATTGTTTAATCGCTTTATTAGTGATTTACAAACAGGGCCAAATAACTTCATGATTAAATTTGCAGACAATACTAAATTGGGGGGAAAGGTTAATAATCAAGAAAATATTTCTGCATTAAAGAAGGATTTGGAAAAATTAACACTTTGGGCAAATGAAAATCATATGCAGTTTAATCAAGACAAATGTTTAGTAGTGCATTTCGGTGTAAATAATCCAAAAACGATATATTATATAAATGGACTACCACTTCACTTATCAAATTGTGAAAAAGATTTAGGGATATATGTTAATAATAAACTTACATCAAATGATCACTGTGTTAGAACTGCTTGCATGACCAACAGACTTTTGAGGCAAATAAAACACACTTTTGTTAATCACACTGAACAATGCCTTATTCCATTGTATAGGGCATACATTAGACCGTATCTAGACTATGGCTCCCCTTTCTGAAATCCAAACCAAAAAAAGACATAGCAATTCTTGAACAGGTTCAAAGGAGAGTAACTAGAATGACTCCAAGATTAACAAACTTGGATTATCAGAACAGATTAAAAGCTACTGGTCTCTTCTCTCTTCAAACTAGAAGATTAAGAGGTGAAATGCTTATGGTTTTTAATTCAATAAATTCACCAGATCTAATGGAAAAATGTGGTCTAACACTCTCCAAAAGGAGACATGTTCTGAGACTGCATAATAAACAGCTTGAAGTAAAAACTTATAAAACCAGCAAAAGGGGAAACTTTTTTCCAATAAGAGCATCCATTGTATGGAACACCTTGCCACAAGAATTGGTAGAGGTAACTAGTGCCACTGTCTTTAAAAACAAATTAGATGTTTGGTTGAGGGATAATAGATAAATAATGTCCCACATAGTGTGGGGAACAGTCTCGATGGGCTCTGGCCGTCTTCTGTTCTTTCATACCAAGTAATACCAGGTAAAGTAAAAATTAATATTATGTGAGCTTCATCAAAAGAGGAAGGCATCTTCTGCATGCATTTTATTTTATTAAAGATTTTCACTAATTTAGGTACTACAATCTCTTTTTAATTTTTGTAAAATTCTATTATTATTCCAACCGGACCGGCAGACTTGTTTGTTGAGAGTTCTTTTATTGCCTTAATTATTTCTTCCTCAGTAAGTTCTTGCTCTATGTCTTGTATTTGTATTTCTAATAATATTGGAAGATTAATATTGTTTAAGAAATGCAATCTGTATTCCTGTATAGGGCTATATTCAGGAAAGTATAAAGACTGGTAATATTCTTTTAATGTCCTTACTATTTTTTGTCTGGTCCATATGTATGATTCCATCTGCATCTTGTATCTGTGCTATTAACTTACTTGCTTCTTCACATTTACTGTATGTTGCCATGATAATAGCTTATCTGGTGTGTCACCCAAATAATAATATTCGCTTTAGATCTTATCTGCTTTAATTTCGAGTAATAAATACAGAATAAAATATGGGGTGGTGTGTATAATGAGATTTTACGCATATCCAAGTTGTGAGATGGGTGAAATGCATCCCACAATGATGATGTGTGTAAAACTGAGTTTTACACTCCACCCATATTTTATTTTAATTGCTGGGGAGTGTTTTCTCACTACAGAAACGATATAAAATAAAGATATTTCTATGGAGCCACGGACCGGTCAGGTTTCAGTGCTGTCTGTGGCTCATGATAAAAACAAATGTTCAGCTTTTTTTCTATTTTTATTTTCCTTCTTACCCAGCTGCTGTTAAAAAAATGTTGCCAAGTGTTTTAAAAATAACTTACTGCCGCTAACTCAGAGTGCGGTGAACTGTGTAGAGCTGGGGAATGGTGGTCGGCACTGAGGAGTGAAGGAGTGATGGCTGCGCATGCTCAGTGTGAGACAAACCCAGTGTGTGTTTGCCATTATAACACACAGGTTATAATGGTGAATTATAACTGGGTCTCTCTATGGGAGAAAACAGTCCCCAGTTATTATATTATACTTACTTTAAGTTACCAATAGTTTTTCAAAGTCTGTGAATGATGAGGTTTGTATATACTGTATGTTTGCACTTCTTCTTTTGTTTTACTTTTCATTTTATTTTTATCTCTGTAGGCTTTGTAAGAGATGGCATGTGCTCATATTGTAGGTTTTAGCACTTCCTATATTGTGTATGATAGTGTATCATCCTCACAGTTTTCTTTAAAATAGACAGTTAACTTGACTTTCAAAACATGTTCAAAATATGAGTCCTTAAGTAAAGTCTGATCAAGTCTTCATATTTTATCCCTTTGTGTTTCACCCTTCAACTCTATATTCCAAAACATTAGAACATGGTCCAAGGTTATTATTGGGCCATAACAGGGTCAGACTGGTCCACCTGGACACCTGGAAATTTCCAGGTGGGCCGCCCTCAGTTGGGTACCTGGTCACCTTCTGAACTCTGAAAACTTTTGTATTTATCATCTTTTTTCTAATTAAATGGGGTATCAGGGACACTGTAGATAAATGTAAAATGTAATCACAGAAATAATGTATATAAGTGAAGTGGAATACTCATATGAGTGTCACCTTGGGCCCTCCTGTATTGATTTTCCAGGTGGGCCCTTGTATCCCCTTTCCAGTTGGGCCCTCTGTACCCCAGTCTGACCCTGGGCCATAAGTAATCTCTTGAGTATTCTCTAATATACTTGCAGTAGTCAATAGAAAGTCTGTTCTGGAATGTACCAAATGTACTTGTGAGAAAAAGGAGTGCGCCTCTATGTTTGGAAATTTATATCTGTAAGGGTCAACAAGGCCAAAATCCTTGATTTGTTCCTTAATAATTTGTACTGCTTTTCTTTTTGTTTCATTACTTCCCATTCACCTGTATATATTTTCCAGAATTAAGTTATAATCACCAGTTACCATAGAGGGAGCCAGGCACTGAGACATCCCAGGGTGGATCTTCATTAAGGGGTGTGTATATTCCTGCTAACATAAAATTCAGATTTTAAGTAGCACTGCTTAATTACATAACTTCCATCTACGCCTATAACTGAATTCATACAGCACAATTGTGATTTATTTTTTATTAGTTCAACTACCCCTCTTGATTGTGAACCATATGTAGTATAATATTCATTAGCTTTAAATACGTTTAAACAGTATTTAGCATCTTGACTCATGAAATGTGTTTCTTGTAATATTAATACTTCACTTTTATTAGAGTTAACTGTAATTTAATGTGTTTCTTATTTTAACCCCATCTCTTATACTTTTTACATTCCATGAGGTGGAATTATAACAGTACTGTTTATTGTGTTACTCATAATCTATTTTGAAATAGCCAATTAATTTATTTGAACACTTTTTATCAGTTATATTCTTCAATTTTACAGATTTTATCCAAAAGTTCAAATCTCCGTATCTGTTATATTTTATATTTACAAACATGATAGATCTTCCCCTGAAACCCTGCCTATTCCACCTTCTTATGCATACAAATGTTACACTGCAGTTAAAAAAATAAAGCAGGTGGACTAACTGCTGAGTTTTTCACATCCCATCCTTAACCCCCTCCTCTTCATAATCTTATACTCCTCTGCCCAGCGTATGGTGCCTAGCAGTAAATGTTATACAAAAAGGAGATGGAGGAGTCAGAGTACAAATGACCAATGCCTTACATCTCTACCCTCCCTTACAAATATTCCATCCACACCGAATCTCTCCCAGCTGATAACTTCATGATGGAAGTAAAAGCCCATAAGTGCCCACCAAGTAAGTGTTTGATGGCTCCCAGGTCTGTCTTATCTCCATTCATTAAAAGGTACAGTGATATTGATATCCCCTTTCCTGCTTCATTCTGTCTTTTTTCTTCCTTTCCCCATCCTCTCTTTTTTCTCTGTCTTCCCTTTCTCTCTCCCCATTCCCACCTCCATCCATTTCCCCCTATTAACTCTTATCTTTGATATCATGCTGTGTCATTATCAATGTCATCTGTACTTTTATCTTGCACTTCATAAAGCACATCAGTGCTAGCTTGATTTTTGTTCCACCAATGTGTTTACTTGGTCTGAACCTTCTGGTATTGTTATCAGGCAGCGGTGGAACCAAAATAGTTCTTTGGGACTGGTGCAGGCATGATCTCCAAACTTTCACCTTCACAACTTAAGTTTTATTCATAATTTATATTAATAAAGCACAAGTGAAAAAAACAAAGGCAGCTGAAAATATTCTATGGGCGAGAGCTGTGTACCAGGAAGGAAAGGTGCTTGTGTTTTGATCTGCCTCTCATAACAACACTGTTGTCCCACTGTTCCATACCAGCATGGGTCAGTGGTCTTTCTCCTGTGCTGCCTCCATATGGAACTCAATACCCCCCATCAGAAAAACTACCACAACCCCTGCCTTTATAAATCTTCTGAAATGCCATTATTCATCCACTGTTGCATGTCAATGCTTCCACTAACCTTACCCCAAATTCATCCTACCACACCCTGTTACCTTGCACTACCTGTACTCTTTTCTTTATTTGTATCACCACATATTCTTCCCTAAATTAAACTGAACTCAAACATGTTGCCACACCCATTTGTACCATCTGTAACGATTCAGGTGAATATTGCCTTGTATACATTATTACTTATCAGCAATTTCTCTCAATGTACTGACCAGGTTGATATTTTCCATAACAACTGGCTGGTTGTTATGATATTCATGAGACATGCCAGTCAAACTATGCTGCTGCCTCATTGGCCAACATTCTGTATGTGGGCGGGGCCAAACAGTTTCACAAACTGCTGGAGAAAAATTGCTGGTCTGTTATTATAAAAAAATAAAAGATGGGGTGGGTGTTTGATATGAGAATTTAATGCACACCCTCATTGTGGGATGCTTTGATAAACCCCTCGGGCTTCGCCCTTGGGGTTTATATAGCATCCCACAACTTGGGTGTGCATTAAATTCTCATATCAAACCCTTCCCCATCCATTATTCTCTATATGTACATACTGCTTTGTATATATTGTTACTTTCACTTTTCTTAAATGTATGTGATGACTGTATATATTGCCACCCCTACCACACTTTGTACTTCTGTTTTTATCTGTGCATTAGCACCCTGGGTGTGCCTAAATAAGGTTTCTACTGTTAGTGCACTTACCCGGTCAACAAAGTTAAATAAATAAATGAATTGGTGGGTAGCCCCACTTTCTTCAGAGTGTAAAGAAGAGAATGTGGAAGAGGCAGAGGAATTGGTGGGAAAGGCAACTGGAATTAGTTTAGGGAGACACCATGATGGTCCAAGATTCAACAACTGGAGGTAATACATTTGTCTAATGATATTTTAACATAACAGTAAAAAGTAAAAAAAAAAAAAAGGCCTGAGTTATGTTCCCACCCCCATTAGTAATGCATTCAGTTTAAAAGTGGACATGTTTAAATTCTTTCACCAGCTATATCTCAAATCCTATTTCAGTAGGAATCCAACACATGATGGTAATCATGTGATAATGAATAATGAAATGCCATTTAGAGCTACAGTAGAGAGAAAAAACACCTGATATCAAAATCAATTAATAAATATGAATTGTAACCTGGGAGAGGGAAACATGGAGGCACTGTTAAACAGACAATATAGACCGAAGGAAAATCTAACCTCTAACAAGCTCAAAAAATGCATTAACAGAACTAAAATGAGTTTTTTTTAATAACATTTGGCAGTAAAGGCAGAGCAGTTGTTTCATGGGGGGGAAGATAAATATTTAAGAGAAGCATAGGCACAGATCTGCAGGGTGGAGTCTGGGTGGAGCAGGGGCACTCCCATTGTCTGGGCAGAGTTTTGACCAGTGGGGGTGGCTGAGATCTCCAAGGTGATTTTAAAGCTACAGCCCACTTATTGTGAACTGGCCCCTGGCCCGATGTATCTCCTAGTGAGATGCATTGTGGTCATTTGTCCAGTGTTTGCTGAGATAATCGGGTGCTCACTTTTGGAAGGGATCTTCCCTGACACCTTCAAGGAGGTGTTGGTGAAGCCCCTTCTGAAAAAAAACATCTCTTGACCCCGATGTCCTTGCAAATTATAGACCAGTCTCCAACCTCACTTTTTTATGGAAGGTTGTTGAGAAGATCATGGCTGTGCAGCTCGAGGAACACCTGGAGGCCTGTGACATCTATGAGCCATTCCAGTCCGGGTCTAGGGTGAGGCATAGCACAGAGACGGCACTAGACTGGGGGCATAATGACCTCCTCCTGGCAAGAGACCAAGGAGAATGGTCAATTCTCATTCTCCTCCATCTGTCATCATCATTTGATATCATGGACCACATTGTGTTGTTGGACTGCCTTAGAGACTATTGTGGACTCACCAGTGTTGTCTTCAACTGGTTTGAGTCCTTTCTCTCAGGTAGGAGGGAGAGGGTAGTAATGGGGAACTTTTCCTCCTCCCCATTGCCTCTGACCTGTGGAGTTCCTCAGGGCTTGATCTTATCACTGACGCTGTTCTTGGTATACATGCTGCCTGTGGGGAGAATCATCAGACAGTACAGTTTGAGTTTTCATTGCTATGCAGATGACACTCAGCTGTACATGTCCATTGCACCAGGGACAAGTAGTGCTGTCAAAGTGCTGAATAAATGCCTCACTGAGATCCAGAACTGGATGAACTCTAACTGACTGAGAATTAGCCCAGACAAGATGGAGGTTCTAGTGATTGAGCCTGACCGTGGGTGTAATGGGGATGCCTCTGGGATGACAACAGGTTTGGTCCTGGGGCTGATACCATTGATGGCATCCCCTAGGGTGAGAAATCTGGGCATGGTCTTCAACAATAAGCTGACATTTGAGATTCAGGTGTCGATGGTTGTCAAAAGCAGCTTTTACCATCTGAGGAACATTGCCCGGATTAAACCCCTAATTCTGCCTGAGGATCTTCCATCACTGGTGCATGCTTTTGTGACATCAAGACTTGACTACTATAAAGCTCTATACCTTGGAGTCAGAGTAGGGAACCTCCACTGGCTGCAGCCTGTGTAGAACACAGCAGCCGGGCTGCTGATGGGACTATCAAGATCCTGTCATGTGACCATGGTCCTGCGAGGTCTCCGCTGGCTGATGGTCAGGTGGCAGGTTCTCTTCAAGTTGTGCTTGCTCACTTATAAGGCCCTATGTGATTCAAGCCCTGGCTACCTGTCAGACCTCCTTATTCTTGCCATCTCAGTTTGCTCCCTCTGTTCCTCCACCCAGGGCATCCTTGAGGTTCCGAGGACTGGGCTGAAAACCTTAGGTGATTGTTCATTCTAGGTGGCTGGCTCAGTCCTCTGGAACTTGCTTCCAAGACCTTTGAGGGATGCCCATATTGTGGAGGCATTCAGGAGGAGTCTAAAGACCCATCTTTTTAACCTTGCTTATCCTGCAGACATATTTTAATTAGTGCCTGATATATCTTATATTTTATATAATTACCTTGCTGATTATTTAAATTGTGCTTTTATTATTCTGTTTTATTTTGCTACTGTCTTTTTTGCCATTCAAACTTTATTAAAGTTTTACAACATGTGAATACAACAGACCACTAGGTTTGAAGAGAAAAGTACATCGGAATCTAAGAGTAGCATGAAAACCAGCTGTAGTACGCCCACTCCCCAAAACTTAACCCCCCAGAGACCCTACCCCTCACACAGCGCACAAGAACTATATATCCAGTGTATGGGTATAGAATACTATACTTCACCAGATAAAGAATAAAATGTATATAAAGGGCCCCAGGTCTGATTAAACTTACGTAAATTGTTCTGGAGACTAGCAATAGAATGTTCGGTCCTGAGATTGGCTAGAAGTTCTTGGAGCCACTCGCCATAGGAGATATCTAGAGTATCTTTCCAGTGCCTAAGTACAATTTTTTAACCAATGCAGAAATCATACAAATATGAAATTTTCTATTACGTACAACAATGGAGGAGACATCACCCAAGACACAGATCTCAGCAGTAAACAATCCTCCAGTCCTGAGGCAAATCCACTACTTAATCTTGGCCCAAAGCGGAGCCACTTTGGGACAACTCCAAAAGATATGTAATAAACTCTCGTATCATGCTGACATCTATAACAGGTAGGAGAAGATATCACACCTAATCTGGTGAGTTTAAGGAGAGTAATAAATATTATGCAGTAGCATGAATTGCATGAGTCTTAGCTCATCTTGTTAACAAATTTATATGCAAGCTTCCAAATGACCACAATCCAGAACAATGTTAGGGAAGTATAAATTCCAAAAGCTAGTCGGAGCCAGATTAGAGGGAGAAGCCACCCAAGAAAACTGCTATAGATGCCAGAGACTGCATGAAGTTTACCAACCAGGGGTGATTTCATCATAAAATCAAGAATGGAAGAAGCTACAGGGGTTGGGCTCAATTTCTGGAGCAATAAATGGCGAAGTTGGAATACCTTAAATATCTTAGTTTGTGGAATTTGGAACTTGCTCATGATATCTGTAGACGTTAAAACTAGCCCTTCCACTGAGAAGAGATCCTTTGCCCTGAGTTCCTTTATTTGTGGTAGCCAGTTATACCTGATGGGTCTACCATCAGTCAGAAGATTTGGGTTGCCCACTAAAGGCTGTAATGGGTCCTTACAGTGGGAGTATTTTAAAAATGAGCAAAGCTGTGAGTGGATTTTAATTGAGGTCCCAATAGGGGAATTACGAAGAGTTCTGGGAAGTGATCTTAGAGGACAATACAAGAGAGAGGCAGGGGAAAGACCTAAGTTAGAAATGTAAGACTTCTCTAAAGTTAACCAAAGGGGGATATAATTATTGGCATGGGGTTCAGTAGGCATAGACCATCTACAATATTTATTAGCATGGCTTGCCTGTAATAAAGCCCCATATGGGGAAGTCTCAGATCACCTAACAGTTTAGGGGCCATAAGTTTTTGGTAGGCCAACCTGGGCCTCTTAGCATTCCAAATAAAACCCCCAAATATTGCCTGAATTTTCTTAAACCATTTTAGAGGGAGGAAATCGTTTAGCATGGAAACAGGGTAATACAATCGTGGAAATATATTCATTTTAATTAAGTTGATCCTCCCCCATATGGATAGTGGGAGAAGGGCCCATCTTTTAAGGTCTGATTCGATAACATTTAGCATTGAAAAAAGATTGATCTGGGTTATGCGAGAAGGAGATCTCGATAAAGTAAGGTCCAGATATTTAATTGTTACCACATTCCAAGCAAGGCCATGGGTACGGATGTCCTGGTTGAAAATTCTATGATTCAGTGGGAAAACCACAGTTTTCCCCATGTTGAGCTTGTAATTTGTGATAGTGCTAAAACCCTGAATAGTCTCGAGAAGTGCCGGAATAGAAGACACTGGATGGGAAAGCTGCAGTAGTAAATCATCGGCATAGGCAAGGACTTTGAAGGTTTGGCCCATGATTGAGATACCTTGAATCATTTGTGCCTGTATAATCCGCCTAATAAGAGGTTCAATATAAAGGTTAAACAGAAGCGGGGACAGGCGACATCCTTGTCTGGTGCCGGTGAACAGTTTGAAGGGCTAGGATGTTATACTGTTGCAAGATATTCTAGCAACTGGGGACTTATAAATAGAGAGAATCCAAGAGCAGAATACCTGAGGGAAACCAAAACCCTCCAACACCTTAAACAGATAATTCCAGTGGACCCTGTCAAAGGCCTTCTCAGCATCCAGCGAGACCAGAACCATAGGATGGTGCGGCCTGCGGCCGAGAAGACATGAGCCAGAGATCATGTTGTCAGTTGAGGATCTCCTTATCATAAAACCCACCTGTTCAGCCCCAATTAACCCGGGAAGGGCCTCATTAACATGGTTTTCCAATAGTTTAGTAAGAATCTTGATGTCTTGATTAAGGAGTGATATAGGTCTGTAACTGGCTACTAACTCTGGGGGTTTCCCCGGTTTAGGTAAAAGAATAATTAAGGCCTCAAACAAGGATGTATCAGTGGCGGACCCATCCAATATACATTGAAATAGTTGCATTTATAGGGGGTTAACTGTTTAGAAAAGACTTTATAAAAGTTGGCTGAGAACTCACCTAAACCTGGTGTTTTATATTTTGCTACTGTCTACTACTGTATGGCACCCAGAGCCCCTGGGAATAGGCACCTAACTAAATAAATTTTACTTACTTACTTACAACTTGGCAACCAGGAATATCATGAAAAACTAAACAAAGACCCAACAGATGAAATAAAAACTAAGGTTTAATGCCTAAATAGAGGACTCATTGCAGAATGAGAATATAACTACCTGAAAATGGACCATCTAGTGTGGCCCATCTATTACCTTCTGAATACATACATAAAAAAGCAGACCCCCCAGCAGACTAATCATTGCAAGTATTGGAAGTGTAACAAAACCCTCCCCAAATATGTAGACTTTTCCTGCAACCCTTTGTCAATACCCTCTCATCATTCCTGAAAGACACTATAGACACCTTCTTAGCCCTATGAGACTTGTCCATCTCTGCTAACACAAGGCTAATTACGTTGGACATAGAGACCCTGTACTCAAATATTCACCATTGGGGGGGGTGAGCAATAGCACAATACTTAGGATCCAACAACATGGTACCACCAACTGGATTTTTGATTGAAATTTGTGAAATAACACTTTCATGTACCTACTTTATCTTTGACAACAAATATTACAAATAAAGAAAAGGTACCACAATAGGGAATACATTTGCCCCAAGTTTAGCTTTTCTTTTTAATTTATTTTATTTAAAATTTTGGTCACCAGGAAAGGCACACTGAGCCAGAGCTCATTTCCAGGTGTAACCCAGGGAAGGAGAAGTGGAGAAAATGCAGCATCAATACAGAGGTGCCTACATGGAAAAAGGTTCAACAAAATACAGGGGAAAGGATCCACAAAAAGGATGCACCCAGCACATCCAAGATGCCCCAGGGCCTGCCCGACATGCACCAAAAGGCAATTCTAGTAGGGCACCGATGCACCGGTGCAACCCTGATGCACCAGCATGTCGCAGATGCACCGCACACTGCTAGCAATGATATGCAGTGCATCTGGAGGGTCTGTGAAGGGACGTGCCCATGCATACCTGGTGCAACCCCATTTACAGCCCAAATCTGTGGCGCATCCCTGGGGCATGTCCAGGGATACACCACAGAAAGATAAGTCTAGGTTCTGTAGACAGACCAAGTGGGTGGGCCACCTTACAGGCAGGCGACTGTACTGCAGGCAGCAGCATGGCAGCCTGCCCACCCTGTGCGATCCTGCGTCCCCCACCAGACCCTTGTCGCAAGCCGCCTGCAGGAAAAGAAACACAGAACCCCCCAGCCCAATCTCCACTGAAGAAGCTACCTCTGTGGCAGTAGGAATGTAAGAACAGTACCACACCTCACTAAAGACTGACATCTGTATGGCTGACTCTGAAAAGCCGACATGTTCCATATGCCGCGTGAACAATCACAATACAAAACACCCGACCAGAATGTTGGCTGACAGCATTTGTTACATCACACACAAGTGTTACTCATTGCAGGTCCTGGACCCTGCATTGTCAGAACAATCCCCTTCCTCTCAGCTCTGCTGCCCTTCTGTAGGTATTACAATATAATAATGACTCTCCTTTGTCTGGCTGCCTGCTCCTGTACAGATCCCCCCACCCCCGGTAGCATAGGACAGGCCCAATGTGTAGTGTTTTGGTTTACAACCAACTGAGGTTCTGCTCGAGCTCAGGGTTCTAGTGCTTGAACCCTGATCATTACAAGTGAGGGATTCCAGTCTGCACCGAGCTGGGATGAGAGCTGATCACCAAGAAGGAGCACCAGGAACCCAGGGCTTACCTTGAGTTGTTGAAGCCAGTTCTGTTGGCCCTGCTATAGTGCCTGTCTTCTGGTTGGTGGTCTGGTCTGTGGTCAGCAGTTGAACATTCCCATAGTGTGTCAGTGGCCAGGCGGTGTGGGCACTGGTGTTCTGTTCCACTAAAAGGTGTACCAGCCCCTCATCAGTTGCAGTTTAGTTCAGCCCCAGCATGTCCAGGAGTGGTCAGAGGGAGAGAGAGAGCCACAGAAGGGCAGAAGCTGATGGTTGCACCTTGCCATCAGGTGGTACTGTATGTCCCACTTCCAGCGGCTCTCTCCTCCATCAGTCTCACAGTCCTGTAAGCACTATGGACCAGGGTGGTGTGTCACTGGTGACACCCTTACATCAGTGCGATCCACCAAGGCTTGGTAATTACATTTAGTGATCAGGACATCAGGGTGATGACTTGAGATGGCAAACCATCGGTAAGTTGTGCATTGGTATTTCAATTGGGTCAGGGACCTGGAGACGGGATATTGAATGGCGATATTGTGGATGGCAATCAATCAGACCAGACCCACCTGATTGCACCACCGATAGTACTCCTCAAGCCCCTCCGCCGTAGCCCAGTGGACCCTTCCACCCACCGACCCACCCAGGTACCCCAACCCGCTCTTCTCCCCCCATCATGGTCCCAGTGTCGGCAGGCTGCTCATCCCACCCGCATACCACCATGGCTGCCTGCCAATGGTGGGACCATGCTGGGATGGGGGAGAGGGATGGGTTAAAGGTGCCTGAGTGGGGGGGGCTGCTGGGCTACTGGGGGTCCTGAGGCATACCGTTAGTGGTGCGATCGGGTTGGGATGAGGGGGTTCCATTCATACATTCCTACTGCCACAGAAAGTGGCATCTTAAGGGTGGATTCAGCTGGGAGGGAGGTTCTTTGTCAAACTGTACTGCCGCGGAGAACGACATCCTAGGCGGGGATTCAGCTGGGAGGGGGGTTCTGTGTCAAACTGTACTGCCGTGGAGAGTGGAATGTAACCAGGGATGTGGGCAGGGGGGTACTTGGTGACCAGAGATGCATCTTGGTCTGTCCATGGGATGTGGTTGGGCCAGGGAAGGGTTGGGGGTTCTACTATTCTACATGGGGCTCTCCATGTGGACCACAGCCCTTGCAGAGCAGCAGGTGCATTCCTCCAGGTGCATCCCTGCAGGCGCAATGCAAATGGGGCCATAATGGCACGCTAATGGCTCCACTGTGCCATGCATGCCTAATGGCCTCATTTACATGCCCTTGGCTGTGAACAGTGAGTTGGGGTGCAGTGCATCCTGAGATGCACTGCCCCAAAGGGTTCATAGCCTAACATGGGGGATGTGCCGGCGCAGCCTGGGATGCTCCAGGGCATCCTGGGCTGGGTGTTCCTGTGCTATTCACAGAAGGGATGCACTGGGGGCATCTCCCTGCACCTCCTCTGTGAATCACCCAATTTGCACTCAGTGCATCTCTCCTGTGCCAGAGCAGCCGAGATGCACTGAGCGCATCTTCTTTGTGAATCCGGCCCAGGGTGTTTTTCACAATGTATACAGTAAAATATACAAGAAATGTTGCAAAAGTAGACCATATATACAATAACTACAAATGAGAATATACAATATTATATGATCGGCAATAGAATTAGGAGCAAAGTGCAAAGAGTTACAAATGAATGACTAGAGAGTTAAAGGGTGAGGTAAGAGGGCGAGTGGTAAGAAAGGGGGGAGCTGCAGAGGGTGTCAAGGGAGATAAGGAGGAAGGCCTCCTGTTTATGGGTGGGCCTGTTTGAAGAAAAATACATTCACAACCAAAGCCATAACAGTCTTTTAGCAAATATAAACATTTTCTTCCACAACAGTAAGGATGAACTCCATTTATATTCAAATATTTCTTGTGTTGATTATTCATTCATGTAACACATGTGGTGTATGGGTGACATTTCGTATCCCATGCTACTTCATCAGATCCACTTCCATAGGTTTTGTTACCTGCAGTTAAAAGTGTATGCTCCAAATTAATAATACACTTCTAAAATTCAAGTTGAAAGATCTGTGCCCCCACCACCAATTAAACTGCAGTGCTAAAGACACAACGTTTAATCATCAGTACCTAGATTACCCAGTATTACTTTATAAAATGTTTTCCCAAGTTTGCTAAACAATCAGACAGTGCAACCCCATGCCTATATATGCAGTGGTCATAGTTTTTGAAATGAGAGCTCTGCATCTTTAAATGAAAATCCTCCCTCCTAAAATATATATTCACTATTATTCTCCTTATTCTGACAGCATACATATGTTTCCATACATGAATAAATTATTGCCACAGTTGCAAATGAAATAATTTCCAAGTGTAAGCACTGACGAAGTCAGAATGGATATTTTTAAAATCCTATTTTTCAAAACATTGTTGAGGTTACAATCAAATATCCTAGAAATAAACAATATGAGCCTGTGTACCTTCCTACTCCACCACAGTAATGCAAATGTATCCCCTCATAGCATGTGTGATTTTCCTGACTTGTGAACAGAACAAGACCATAAAAAGTTTTTGATGTATTTGAATTCTTATGATGCAAATCTAAAATTCAGTGGGAAAACAGACCCACAAACTAGAATGTTTTGATCTGCAGCAAACAAAAGTTGGAGACAAGCAGGAAACATCTGTATATGGATGGAGGCAGTATAGCGCAGTGACTTAAGGCTCTGAGCTGCAAACCTGGAGACCTGGGTTTGAATCCCACAGCCCCCACTTGCATACTGTGTGACCCTTAGCAAGTCACTTAACTTCGATGTACTCCCAGGTCACACCTGTAAACAAGCTTCAGCTTAGTGTGTCTCTCCTGGTTAAAAAAAAATATATATAGGAAACCTATGTCCAGAAATGCACTTTTGGAAGCTAATAGTTGCCACTTGGAAAGTCCAAAAAATAATATACCCAGAGGGCAAATAATTAGAATGAGAGGGACATGCAGCACTGAAACAGAATTCAAAAAGCAAGCTTTTGACCTAGACAATAGTTTGGTATAATGCAAATATGACCACTAACTGGTACATGTGTCATATGAGTCAGCAGCACGGACTAATTATGATGACATAGTGGTACCAAGAGAGAAGGCACCACAAGGGGACCAAGTCTGCTTCATTACTACCTATACACCAACAGTAAAAGAACTGCAGAGAAATAGTGTACAGACACTGGGAAGTTCTCCAGGTGGAATGACAGCTATCAGAAATATGTCCAGCAGGCCATCTGGTCAGTTTTGAATGAATAAGGAGCATCATAAATGAGATTGTTCACTATCACCGCAAACCACAGACGGCAGATAGGGCAACCTGGCTACCACGACCTCCGGAAGTTGCACCCACTGTAATACTTAAGGCTCTGAGCTGCAAACTTGGAGACCTGAGTTTGAATCCCACAGCTCCCACTTGCATGCTGTGTGACCCTGAGCAAGTCACTTAACTTCTTTATGCTCTCAGGTCGCACCTGGAATCAAGCTTCGGCTTAATGTGCCTCTCCTGGTTAAACAATCCCCCCCCCAACAAGAGATAGCCAGACCTTCAGACATCCAAAAAGTTGCAAACAGTATCAAGTGAAAGACTTTATAAATTGTACTTCAGAGGGGGTAATAAATGTTCTGTGGTGCCCTTGTGGGCAAGCATATGTTGGCCAGACCAAATGGGCTTTGAAACCCCACATTGATGAACATAAGTAAGCCACCCACAGTAGAATTGAAGCATACATCATTGAAAAACATTACAAATAATCAAATCATGGCTCCTGTGCTACCCTCAGGTTTCAAGGAATAGAAAAAGTACAGAGACCTGTTAGAGGTTTCCATGGTAATGAGACCTCTTGAGCTACGCTCTCGATGTCTCCAGTTACCATGGGAACCTCTTGATTGAAAAATATCCTCATTGTGTATGATTGCTGATACACAATCCTCTATGTTGGATGTGGATCAGCACATGAAGAATTTGCCACAGTTCAAACACTGAACAGGTGTACCCATTTAGAGTGAATACAATCAATTCTGACCTTAGTACTCAATGTTTGACGTACCAGAGTAAAATCTCATACCATTGCAGTCGGTTCTAACATTTTACCATTTTTTTCTTTTTGACCCATTTTCAAAATCCCACTGCAGGCACATAGTACATAGGGGGAGGAGCAGCCAGAGGCACTAAATGAGTACTTCTGCTCTGTATTCACAGAAGAGAGGGGAGGCAGATATCTTGTGGGAATGGTGGAGTGGGCACGGAAGGGGAAGGGAGGAAGTGAGATGGAGAAATTACAGAGGGCAGGGTACTGGAAGGACTGAGGGCACTGTGGGTGGACAAGACACTGGAACCTGAAGGCATTCAGCCTAGGGTTCTCAAGGAACTGACAGGGTGCCTGGCAGGACCATGGGCTGACCTGTTCAATACCTCTCTGGACACAGGATGCGTATCACAGGATTGGAGGTTGGCCCATGTGGTGCCCATTCACAAAGGTGGCCCAAAGGATGATCCAGGTATCTACAGACCAGTTAGCATCACAACAATTGTGGGAAAGCTCATGGAGACAATCCTTAAAGAGAGACTGGTGACATTTTTGGGGGACAGTGGTCTCCAGGACAGGTGACAACATGGGTTTCTCTCAGGCAGATCCTGCCAGACAAACCTGATTGAGTACTATGACTGGGTGACCAGGGAACTAGACAAGGGCCATGCAGTGGATGTCCTGTACTTGGACTTCAGCAAGGCCTTTGATTCTGTGCCACATGGGAGGCTAGGGGGGAAGCTGGAATATGTAGGGGATGGGTACTAAGATGGTCAAATGGATCACTAACTGGCTGAAGGGCAGGCAGCAAAGGGTGGTGGTGGAGGGGAAACTCTCATCACCAATAGCGGCAACAAGCAGGGTGCCACAGGGATTGGTACTGGGACCAGTACTGTTTGTGATATTCATAGCAGATATCTCACATGGGATGCAGAGTAAGAGCAGTTTGTTCGCAGACGATACCAAGATGGGAGCTGTGGTGGGTGACATTGAAGGGTGGAGGGAACTGCAGGGAGACCTGACTAAACTACAGGAGTGGTTGGAAGCATGGCAATTGGGGTTCTATGCCAAGAAGTGCAAAGTGTTGCACTTCAGAGCTAAGAATCAGAGGAGGAAGTATCAGCTGGGAGGTGCGTTGGGGAGCACAGAGGAGGAAAAGGATCTGGAGGTGATAATAACAGGGAATATGAACAACTCAGCTCAGTGCAGAAAGACAGCAGCAAAAGCCAACAAGATGCTGGGCTGAATTTCCTCTAGTAGTAGTGAGGTGATCTTTCCACTGTACAGGTCTCTGGTCAGGCCACACCTGGAGTACTTTATGCAGTACTGGTGCCCATTCCTGAAGAAGGACATCAGATTGTTGGAGAGGGTTCAGCACAGAGTGACTAAGATGATCCAGGGTTTGGAGGGGAAATCCTACGAGGAAAGGCTGAACATGCATAACGTGTATTCCCTGGAGGAGAGAAGGGATAGGGGAGATATGATCAAGACCTTTAAGTACCTGAAGGGGATAAACTAGACTAATACAGAAGAGATATTCCTGATCAGAAGAGGGAGGGACAGAAGAGGGCATCAACTGAGGTTGGAGGGGGGAAATTCAGGAGGAAAATCAGGAGGCATTTTTTCACTGAACAGGTGGTAGACAAGTGGAACAATCTATCTGAGGAGGTGGTTTCCTGTAGGATGGTGGGCTGTTTCAAGAGGAGATGGATTGAGGGGGATGACTGTGAGAGGGAGGGAAGGGTGGGGCAGCTGCAAATTGAGGGGTAGCTGCATAATCGAGCAGACTTGATAGTCCGTGAGGCCTGTTTCTGCTGACATTTTGTATGTTCGTAAGAGTGGATATCGGCCTATGTGGTTCCTTCACGTCTATCTTTTATCTTCCGACAGTTGAATGAGTTGAATTAACTCACATAGTCACTAAGTTAAATACCTGGAGTCACTCCATAAAAATCACAAAAGCCATATAGCCCCTGGCAACACTATGCACCATTTACTAGCAGTCAGCATCCATAGTCTCACACAGGGGGAAAAGAAAAGACCATGAAAGCCATTTAGCTCCATGCAATGCTTTATGCTGTTACTTGCAGTCAGCATGCACATTCTCTCCCAGAGAGAATGAGAAAAAAAGGAAACACACAATTTATTTTTCACAATATACCCCCAGACTGCTCATATCACTGTATAGCATTTACGTTCTCTTTTGTACTCGTCAGTACTTGCAGTTGGGAGTTAGGAGTAGCGGAGTAGCATTGCAACATTATGCCTTTGTGTTTCACAAGTACTTGCTGTTACATTAGCTTGTATATTGGCTTGTCCCCATGTGTCCCTTACAGCATCAAGGATTCAATACTCATTCTAAAAGAAGAAAGACATGCATACCAGCATTTGTAGCTTTCACAGCTAGCGGACAACATTTTCAGCTTCAGCTTCACTGGGGTAGCATAATGGTTGTACATCAGAGAGCAGCAACTGAGCTTCCTCTCACTCAGTCAATGTGACTGCCATCTTGGATCCATCGAGCAGGTTTTATAGTGTAAGATGACACTCTTGAAAATGTGTTAAAGGTTTTAGTTTTAAGCTACCACATATGCCCCATAGTTTTGTGGTGTTTGTTCTTAAAATCAAGTCTGAGTTCCTTCATTAGCACCTGATATTTAACTATATTAAACACAAGCAGCAATACCCATTACCAACACTGTAGTGCAGCACTAGGAGTTTGCTGCTTCAATGAGGTGCTGTTCTTTTTGCCCATACCTGGTAGCTGTCTAAGTAGAAGTTAAAGATCCCATGGCACTTATCGTAAGAGCACTTTTTTAAAATGATATCCTTGCAGCATTCAGTCTGTCCATAAAGTAGGTCCGTGTAACTCTAGCATTGTCCCATCTTTTTTACTACAGTTGATATGTATCTTGTTACATAGTGCACATGTACATGGTGATAAAATCAGTGGGACTTTAAACATGTTTTAAACAAATTTATTATTTATGTATTGAGATACGGAAATGTTAATGACATGATATATCAGTCTGCCAACTGATCTGAAGTTCCTAGCCCTAACAGTTCCAAAGTTAGCCCAGTTTAAAGCAACGATCTTTCAACAAGTTCAGCTTTGGAATTGTTAGGTCTGGTCACTTATTTTTTTGTTTTTGAAATGAGAGTTTGGAGTCAGACCAATACGAGCAGATCATTATGATATAGTTTTCATCTATCGATATTTGTCTGTTCAACCTGATATAACATGTTGGTAAAAATAACAGAATTTTAAAACTTTGTTCAGTCATTTTACATTTTTATAAATCAGCATTTTGAAGTTGTAGCAACGTGTTATATTGACATATCAACTTAGCTGACTCCAAACTTTAATTAAAAAAAAGTTCCTAGCCCAAATGGCTTCAAAGGTAGCCTAATTTAAAGATATTTAAAAGGCTGGCCCACTGGCACAGTGGCAGCACTACTACTTGAGATGCCAATGACCTGGTTCGGAAGTGAGCATGAGGCATTGGAGAACTGGCTGGGGGGGGGAGTAGGATTTAGCATCTGCAGAACTGCTGTCCTCCTCTGGGAGGTGGGGGTGGGCATGAGCTTGGAGCTAGACTGACCCCTCGTGGAGGCCAGGGGAAGATGTAACCCGAGCTACAGAGGTGGGGAGACCTGGCAGACATCAGCTTGTGTGCCTTGATGTCAGTGCATGTCATGTCTCCCAGGGGACAAAAGCAGGAAAAAAAAAAAAACAGTCACACACAATGATGGCTGCCCTCCACAGTCCTCGCACCTGGTGACTCAGGTGCCTTCTGAATCTGGATCTGGTCTGGTGAGTCGAGGGACTCCCCATCCCCTGCAACAGAGGGCAAGCCATGGGGGATACAAGAAGAGGCAAGTCCTGGGAGAAGCCAGGGAGAAGGGGATGGGGGACTGGTAGGACAGAGGAATGGCTGGGACAGAGAGAAAAAAAAAAGATATTTAAAGAAATTATGTCTCAAAAGGTCTCACTTTTTAACTTTTTTTTTCTTCTCACAAAGCTTTTTCTACCTTTGGAGCCAGCCTACCTTCAGTCCTAATGCACCTCCGACTGGCTCATACCTACAAAAGGATTTACTGGTGTGAGTCACACATGGATTGCCCTCTGTGGTGGGGCCAGGAAGGGGAGATCCGCCCTTTCCTACCTGGTCCACACATCCAAAATCACTAGCCCTGGGTGGCATCTAGGGCCAGGGAATGGGCCAGGCATCATTCACTGGCTCCATTTTCTATTTTCACCCTGCCCACATCCCCAACAATGGGTACAGCCCATAGCTAGCCTCACATGCTGCTGATGTGTCTCTGTGAAGGAGTAAGCTCCCCATCTCACCACAGGGGTCACCACAGAGGTGAATCTTGACACCTTCTCTCCCCAGGTTGGGAACTTTGCCATGTGACAGCACCTTCTCAGTCTCTGGGCCTGCCCAAACCAGCCCCCAGTCCTGACCCCATATTCAAGCAGTCCCCACACTCCTGAACCTTAAGGCTAGAAACCTACTTGCTTTGAAATAAATATCTGAAGTAAGGTCAATAAGACTGTGTCCTATTTATACAGCTTTTATGTGCCAATACTATTTTTATATATGGATTCTATTTTGAATTCAATTTGTGAATTCCTTATTGATACAAATGTTTGTTGTGACAAAGTCAAAAAATGGCAAACACATTGTATCAGTACTATTTTTTGTATCAACAGATGGTATCAGTGCTCTTTTATTTGGATCAGTACACATAATTGCATGATTGTGTTAAAAAATTTAGAAACATTTAACATTTTACTGTTTTTTGGTTCCACGTCTTTCAATTTTATGAGGAACTATGCTAGTTTTAAACTTTTTCCCTAATCTTAAACTCTTTATGGAGTCACAGACATTCCCATCTCAACTCTAGCAACCCCTACTCTCCCTTGCGTTCAAGGGCTTTGCCTGCAAATGCATTAAAAGATAATAAATAAGGTGAGTCTGCAACTTCAGACTGACACTGAATTATAGTGGTCCCCAGCCTAAGACAAACGGGTGTTGGTTATGGGAATTAAGTTACCTTAGCAGGCATTGTACTGTGTCAGGGGAGAGTAGCTGGATCATTTAGTTGGGTGCTAAACAGAGACAGATTCACATGTACAAAACACACTGACACATACACTATTAGTGGGCATGAAGACTTGGTGAAGAAATGAATGCTGTGAAAGAACAATAAATAAATTCAGATTCCCATTTCTGATTAGGTGGCCAAAGCCACATGAAAGCACCCAAATAACAGCCTAAAGCATACCTATGCATCAAACATAATTATTTGGGGGAACTGAATCAGGGAGATTCCCCCATTATGCAAATCATGATACACAGTACCAACACTTCACTACGTGAGGTTATTCATTATCTCAGAGTTTACCTCCAGAGAGGACCACTATGTTGCCTGATGTTTTCTTTATGAATTGCACCATTACATCAAGCTATAAATTCCAAACTTTAGTTCTGGAGTCTTCCATCTAGTAGAGGAAATGTCATTTTCATTCTATCAAACCCAATTACATAAAATCTATCTAACTAAGGTAGCTAGCATGCAGTCTTATAAAATCAGGTTGCACAGCAGTAAAAGTTAGTAAACAATTCTAAATTATTTATGTCCTCTTTGCCATTAGGTAATAATCATAACCATTCCCTACCAGATTACTGGATGTGACATAAAAATGTGTAAAATAAGTTGCTATGTTATGAATTCATCAAAATCAGAAAAGAAAAGAACATGAGAATGTGAATTCTTATGTAAGGATGGGACAAATCCATCCTCGTAAAACTGAACTGCTTCAAACTCATGCGGCTCAGTTTAGGCAAGACTTGAACCAAACACTGCCAGTTCAGCTAGGAAACAGAGGATGGAGGAGTACACAGAGCAAGTAGGGAATTTAAACTAGGAGTGGGGGGTGGCAATTGGGCAAGAGACATGCAGAGACCACAGGTTGGGAAACCATATGAGCTTACCAACCATAACAGTGACAAAGGACAAATGGCAAGTACTATTGATGATGCTAGTAAAGGAGGGCAGGATGGGAGGGGGGAAAAGGGTGGAAGGTGGTTTCCCTTAATGCTAGGAGCCTTGGGAGGAAAACTGCAGAGTTACAGGTGCTCATGGCAGAGGGAGAAGTGGACATTGCAGCCATCACAGAAACATGGGCCACCCAATACAATGACTGGGACCTGTCTGTACCAGGGTACAGGTTACTTCGCAGGGACAGGGTGATTGAGAAAGGAGGAGGTGTGGCACTATATCTGAAGGAAGGACTGAAGTGTGTAAGGGAGGAAGGGGAGGAGGGTAGCACGGAGTCAATTTGGATGCAAATCCAGGATTCCAAGAATAGGATTCTTAGAATGGGAGTGGTGTACAGGCCACCATCTCAGATGGAGAAGTTAAACAGGGAACTAGTGGGACAGATCAGGACGACCTGCGAGAAAGGTAGTGTGGTGATTGTGGGGGACTTCAACATGCCAGAAGTGGACTGGAGTACCCCAACAACCAGGAACAGAAGGGAGCAGGTACTGCTGGATGCCTTCCAGGACAGCTTCCTGCTGAAAATGGTCAGTTCCAGGTTAGGGAATACCCTTGACCTTGTGCTGGCAAATGGGAACTTTGTGAGAGAACTTACAGTGGAGGAACCGTTGTCAGGGAGTGACCACCACTCAGTATGGCTCACATTGGATATGGACAAGGAAGGAGTGGAATCTGGCACTAGAGTGCTGAACTTCAGGAGGGCCGACTTTGGGAGGATGGGGGAAGTGGTAAAAGGGTACCTGGCCAGAATTCGGTCTAGTATGGACACTAACCAGAGGTGTGAGCTCATAAAGCTGGGGATAGTGGAGACAACCAAAACTTGCTGCAAAGCCCAGAACAAAAAGGCTAGGGCAAAGAAACTGAGCTGGTTGAGCAAGAAGGTCATGGAAAAGGTAAGGAGAAAAAGAGCTGCATTTAGGAAGTACAAGAAAACATTGACAGGGAAGGACAGGGAGGAGTACTTGATGGAATCAAAGGAGGTGACAAGGGTAGTAAGGGGAGCCAAGGCATCTACAGAACTCAGGCTGGCACAAGGCATTAAGAAGGGGGAGAAAGACTTCTTTAGGTACATCAGGGAGAAAAGGAGCTGCAAAGACCACATAGTAAGGATTATGGGGGTTGGGTGGAAGTAGGAGGTATCAAGGCAGAAGCACTAAATGAGTACTTCTGCTCAGTATTTACTAAAGAGAAGAGGGGGGTGACACCCAAGGGGGGAGAAATGGCAGAAACAGGGGGGATGGGGTGACAGATGGGGAAGTCATGGAGGGCAGAGTTTGGGAGGGTTTGAAGGCACTGAGGGTGGATAAGGCACCAGGCCCAGATGGCATCTACCCCAGGATACTGAAGGAGCTGGCAGAGGTCCTTGCAGAACCTTTGGCAAACCTATTTAATGCCTCACTACATTCGGGGTGTATACCTCAGGACTGGAGGATGGCTCATGTGGTGCCCAAGAGTGGCCCCAAGAATGAATCGGGAAACTACAGACCAGTAAGCCTCATATCCATTGTGGGTAAGCTAATGGAGACTATCCTGAAGGAGAGGCTGGTGGCACTGCTAGAGGGCAAAGGACTACAGGACAGCAGACAGCATGGCTTCATATGGGGCAGATCCTGCCAAACCAACCTGGTGGAGTTCTATGACTGGGTAGCTAGGCAACTGGACAGGGGCCATGCAGTGGATGTCCTGTATCTGGACTTCAGTAAGGCATTTGACTCGGTGCTGCATGGAAGGCTGGGAAGTCAGTTAGTAGGCACAGGGGCAGGTGCAAAGCTGGTGAGAAGGATAGGGAACTGGCTTCAGGGAAGGCAACAGAGGGTGGTGGTGGGTTGGGAGCTCTCACACCCAAAGGTAGTGACGAGCGGCATTCCACAGGGGTCAGTGTTAGGGCTAGTGTTGTTTGAGATATTCATTGCAGACATATCATTGGACATCAAGAGCAAGATTAGTCTGTTTGCTGATGATACCAAGGTAGGAGCAGTGGTGGATGACCTAGGGGGATGGCAGGGGTTGCAGGATGATCTGGCAAAGCTTGAAATCTGGTCAGACACCTGGCAACTGGGGTTTAATGCCAAAAAGTGCAAGGTGCTGCATTTTGGGATGAAGAACCCAAGGAGGAGTTACCAACTGGGGGAGGCAGCAGCCCAGACAGAGGAGGAGAAGGATCTGGGGTGCTCATTACAGGGTCAATGAACAACTCGGCACAATGTAGGAAGGCAGCTGCAAAGGCCAACAAAATGCTGGGTTGTATTGCAAGGGGTATATCCTCGGAGAGAGGAGGATTCTGCCACTGTACAGGTCATTAGTTAGACGCACCTGGAGTACTGCATGCAGTACTGGTGTCCGTATCTGAACAGGGACATTAAGTTGCTGGATGGAGTGCAGCGCAGGGTGACAAAGATGATCAAGGGGCTGGGGGACTTATCATACGAGAGGAGGCTGAGGGAGTTGAACATGTACTCACTGGAGGAGAGGAGGGACGGGGGGACATGATTGAAACCTTTAAGTACATGAAAGGAATAAACAATACAGGTACAGAGGGGCTGTTCAAAGTAAGGGCGGGGATGGACACCAGGGGCCATGATATGAGACTGCAGGGAGGAAGGTTCAGGAGGGAGATAAGGAGACACTTTTTTACAGAGAGGGTGGTGGCTGGGTGGAACGCGTTACCTGCAAAAGTGGTATCCAGTAGAACAGTGGACTGCTTCAAAAGGGGATGGGACAGGACAAGGGGGAGGGTCAATGAAGGGGAAGGGTGGGGCAGCTGCAGAATAAGGAGTGCTAGCTGCACATTCGAGCAGACTTGATAGACCTCTAGGCCTTTACCTACTGGCAAGTTTCGTATGTTCATATGTTCGATCCTCAACTTTTTTTTTTTCTTCTGAGCGCCCCAGCCTCCCAGCCTGTGTATGAAAGGGTTGGGAGGCTAAGGAAGAGGTGAGAGTGCTCCAGAGCAGTGTGCACTCCTTTGGTGTAACCTGGTTTGCACACGTGCAATTTTGGGGTTTTCAGTGGCTGCTTTGGCATTATTCAATGAGAGAGTGCCATGGGTGGCAGCTCACTAAGGGACAGCGGGAGGGGCATTTACTATGCTTAAGTGTATTTATCTCCTATATCTGTAATAGAAAAATGTATTTATTGTCTACCTGCAAGCAAAGCACTGTAGCTCAGATGAAGAGACAGCTACAGAGACTGCATTGTGGTTAGACTGCAGCAGATACCGGCCAGCACTTCACTGACTGGTGTTCTGAAAAGGACTTTCTGCCCTGTCCCATCCTGTCCATCCACTCGCTCACTTCTCCCATACAGAAAAGTATAATGGCTGCCTAGCCCACTGTACATCTTACTCCTTCACTTCAGCAGATAAAAGGAAAAATGAGTGACTAGAATCTTCCTTTCAGTTATGCAGAAAGAGTAAATGTGATGTGGTGGGAGAAGTGATATGGAGAAAAAGGCTCAACGCTGTACACCTCTAGTTATGCATATCATGCAGCTATATGTGCATTTTAATGGGGAACAGTTTAGTGATGAATTTCAGCTACATGCTTGTACACGGCTTCAGACAGGAAAATGTGTATTGGGATCAATAACAGTGTAGTACAACTAAAAAACAAAGAAATGTGAATGAGTACAGGCAGAGAGTGCATATGATGGGGAGGGGAAAAGAGACATTATGGGTATTTAAGGGTGGGGTCCCACAGCGTATATCTGCCACCAGTGCCACCAAATGGGAGCCAAGAAATATATTAAAAAACATAAACCAAAAATAAAGAAAAATCAAGCAATTAAAAAGAAAAGACAGTTTACTTTACTTTGCTGTACATTTACTCTGCTCTCCAGGAACAAGTGGAGGACTGAAAAAAAAATAAATCTAAAAGAAAAATAAAGGAAAAGACATGGGAGAGAGACAGTATGGGAGTGGGAGGCTTGGGTCTGCTGCAGCCTGTGCCACAAGAATGAGAACTTTAAGAAAACAAACCAGTTCTAAAAGACAACGGAAAGAGACAGTATGTAGAAGAAGTAAACCACAAGGGAGATCACAGATGTGTGGGAAAGGGAGGTGGTGGCTTGTGGCACTGCTACTAGTCTAGAGCAAGGGCTAAAAACAAAAAAAGACAGAAAAAGGCCTCACATATCATCACACAGCACACTACATAAATGATGTTAAATGGGAAACGTGGGGCCCAATTCACAAAGCTCCTGGTGCGAGGAGCTAGCGCCACAAGGAATGGCACAAGGTGCAGCTTGTGCCACAAGATGTGTAGGGGGCAATTCACAAAAGCAGCCTGAGTCAAACGCAGGCTGTATGCACCAAAGGGGCCTTGCACCAGCCTTGTGCCACAAAATGGGCTGCGCCATGGAGCTAGGGGGCCTGCGTCAGATGCAAGCTGCCATTTTCCTGCAATCAAGATTCACAAAACCCTCTCAGAGGGTGAAATCCTAAGTATCGTTAGACCAGCCAGGACTGGTCTAAGGGTACTTAGAAGTGTGTCCTCTGAAAGGGTGTTGAACATTGCAGCAATGTGCTGTGGTCTCCCCTTCCCAGCCTCGATCCCCTGTCAGTAAAAAAAAAAAAGAATCACATCACTGGTGGTCTAGCAGATCCCCCCCCAGCCCGATCTGCCCATATAAAAAAATATTTCCCTGGGGGTCTAGCAGTACCCCCCCAGCCCAGATAACCATTTATAACAAAAATCACATCGCTGGTGGTCTAGCAGACTTCCCCAGCCTTGATCTGCCAGTTTTAAAAAAAAATGTATTTCCCTGGTGGTCTAGTGGACCCCCCCCCATCTCAGATGTGCCTATAGCATATAAAGATAAATTTCCCTGGTGGTCTAGTGGCCCTCCCACTCTGGCAGGCAGTCACCACCACCCCGCTCCGCACCTTGTTCCACCCCTGAGCCAATGCTCCCTCTCCACCATGGCCAGCCGTGGACTGAGCTGTCAGTGGGCATGTACTGTATACAGTATTCACTCCTTAACAGCTCAGTCCGTGGCTAGCCATGGTGGAGAACGGAGGGCTGTGGTGGTCAGGGGCTCATGGATGGGACTGGGGGGAGTGGGGTGGTGGGGCACTGCCTGCCAGAATTGGGATTTAGGGGCCACTGGACCACCAGGGAAATATGTCTTTATATAATATGGACACATCAGGGATAGAGAGTGGGGTCCACTGGATCACCAGGGAAAGATATTTTTATATGGGCGGATCAGTGCTGGGGGGGGGCTGCTAGACCACCAGGGACATGAGTTTTGTGACAAACAGGATCGGGGCTGGGGGACTGCTAGACTACCAGGGAAATATTTTACTATACGGGCATATTGGGACTGAAAGGGGTCCGCTGGACCACCAGGGATGTATCTAATTTTATTAAGATGGGGATCAGGGCTGGGAGGGTCTGTTGGATCAGCAGGGATGTATCTAATTTTGTTAAGATGGGGATCAGGGCTGGGGGTCTGCTAGCCACCAGGGGCAAGGTTTTGTTTAATAACAAGGGGATCAGGGCTGGGGGGGCCACAAACCACCAGGGACTGCTGTCCATGGTTCTATTGCTGCATAGCTGGCCTGCGGCTTATGGCACAACTTTCAGATGCACTGTCTGTTTGGAGCAGGGCCACGGCTGCTGCAAGCCATGGGACTTTGGTGCTAGAACCCTACCCGACAGTGAATTGGGTGCAGTGTCGCTGGCATGCTGGTGATTGGCCCTAAATTTAAGCTTACTAAATAAGAGTAGGTAGGAGAGGGTCCCATGAGTCATGTTTTATGCCACACATTACTAGTTGACATTTTGCTATGCAAGTCTGCAAAACAAATAATTTTTAAACAGCAGCATGCAGTGTGTAGAAACATAGGGCCCAATTTTCAAAGAGCCCTTAGAGTGACACAAGCTGTGTCGCTCTAAGGGCTGGGTCAAACTCTGGGTGCACCAGGGACCCTACACCCAATTTTAGAAGAAACGGTCCCGGCATCAAACTCCACAGGTCTGCCACAAGCTGACAGCTGTGTCATACAATGGGCACACCAGCAGGAATTGCCACAGGGATCTGGCTCCCCCCACCCGATGCAACACTACAGGGCCCAGAATGGGTGGGGGGTACAGTGCTGGACAGAAAGGGGCCAGGGACAGAAGGAGCATGAAAGGTGGCGTTGGGGGAGCTGGGGTGACAGATGGGCATTAATGGGAGTACTGTGGCACCCGGCAGGGTGCATTTGCTATTGTATGTATATGTGTATTGTACTGTACCTATAAGGTATACTGTATGGGGGGCGGAGTTCCAGGAACAGAACATGTAGCTGCTAGGGTGGTGCCCTCCCTGTGCCATGTCACATTCTGTCCCTGGCCTCTCACCCTTGTACAATATACTTCATAGGTACAGTACAATGCCCATATACGTTTAATAGCAAATGAACCCCATTGGATGATCCAGCACTCCCATTAATGCCAATCTGTCTCCCTGACTCCCCCAAATCTACCTCCCATGTCTCTTCTGTCCCCAGCAGCCCATTGACAGATACTGTCCCACTGGTGAAAGCTATGTCGGCCATGTCCTGGCTGGTCTAAGTGGTGCCCTTTGCTGCATCCATGGTGAGGCTTGCAAAATCCCAAAAAGGGGGATGTTGCAGCCTCGCCGAGGCACAAGCCCCCTTGCAACCTGGTGCATGAGGTTGTTTGACACAACCTTGGTGCAAGGAGCTTTGGCACAGCTGCATCAGGGTTTGACACATGCTACATTAAAAAATCATGAATGATGCAAGTTGTGATGCAAGTCACCCCTTGCGTCAAAATCTTTTGATGCAAGTCCCTTGTGTCATTCTAGCCCCTTTGAAAATTGGGCTCATAGAATTTAACGGCAGATAAGGACTGCTTAGCCCACCCATTCTGCTCATTTTGTTCCCTGTCTATGCTGTCACCGCAGACTCTACTTGATCTCTAGCTCCCTTCCTCCCCACTCCCACTTAATACCAAGACTCCCCCAAGCCTATCCCATGTATTTATAAATCCCACCACTGTTTTCACCCTTACCACCTCCACTGAAAGACTGCTCCAAGCATCTATCACCATTTCCTTCTGAACATTAAAAAAATTAGGAAAAAAATGGTGAGATCTATAATTACCATATGAAGCATGTGAATGTTTGTGTGTTTAGGTCATTTTGCATTGTGTTTGAAGGATATTTCTACAGATGTTTAAAAAAAAACTTTTAATGATTTTGGAATATTATTTTTTCTTGTAATAATCTTTTTATCAATGGATTGAACAATAAAGAATTATTACATATTACACTCTTTCAGTGAAGAAATACTCTCGGACAGTACACTCTACACTATCATGCCACTGTCTCTTTACATTTTGTGGTATTTTTCTGCAGAAAATTTCTTTTTTTCCCACCAGTTAGCAATATAGGTCCAGATAAGGCAAATCCAGATCCTTTGCAAAACCAAATCCAACTTCTCTTGAATATGGCAAAGCCAAAATCAAATCCAAATACACCCTGGCTTTGCCCATCCCTGTTCTTAAGTATGTAGAATAGAGAAGAACTTGCTGATATTACATTTTGTGAAATAGGAAGAAAACATTCTAATACATTTTCATAGCTTCTCCAGGTTCACTGCTCTTTGAAATTAGCATCTTGTTAGAAAGGCAACAGTGCTTAATCATACAGTTTAAACAGCTGTGGATGCCTCAAAGAAAACTCTGAAAAATGTAATAATTAAGAACAATTCAGCTTGCATTCCACATATATTCATAGATTTCACCTCCCCATTATTTAATACTGAGGAAATTTGCATGAAAACATGATCTTTATCCCTTAGAGTTCATCTGTCTCTATAGCCTACTCCCTACTTCAAGTCATAATCCTCTGTTGTGACGTCACAATCTGTTGCCATGGGAGTAACTGTGATGTCACAGGCAGTGCATTATGATCTCAGGTAGGGAGAAAGCAATAGGAACAGATAAACTCTTCAGTAGCAAAGATCCTGTTTTTATGCAAATTACCTCAGTAATAAGTGAAAGGGAGGAGAAATACAGAACTAATGGGAAGTACAAACTGAACTTTGTGTGAATATTATGTTTTGTGAAAGTTCTCCTAATGGCGTCAGCTGCTCTTTAAGATTATATATTTCATTTTTTAATTTTGCAATTTAGTTACCCAGGATAGCGTAGCTGAGATACAACTTCTCATTTTCAGTGAAGTCCTGCTTCTACCCATTTTCATAGCTGGGTAGACAAGAGCATTGGGAGGTTAAGTAACTTGATCAAGTCCAGAGGGATTTGAACATGAGATCTCCTTACTTTTCAAGACAGTGTTCAAACCATTATAGCACACAGCCTCAAATATATAAAGAATACTGGATGACCAACTTTGCACAACCAGAGTATTCTGCTACAGAGGGGTTTTGAGTCCCTCTGACCTTGAGAGTGAAGTTTGTGAAGCTTGAGAGGTCCATGGGAATCAGAACCCTGAGGTGGCAGAACACACTGCTTGTGCATAAAGTTGCTCATCCTGTAGTTTTTATAGTGTATAGTATTACGTGAAATGTGCATCCAGCAGTTCTTTCACCTTCAGAATGAAACTGACTCATGCAGTCTCTAGAGGTTTCAGAATACTGTTGTACCACAAAGGGGTGCAATCACATTCCATGACGTGTGAACTATGGTACAACAGCATTTTGAAAGGGATGGAATTATATACAGAACAATGCTCTACTATACACTATGTATTGCATTTAAAAGTTTACCATCAATATGCTGTGGTGGAGAGAGAGAGTAGAGGACTCTGATCAATGCAAGCAATATGACATGACATGTTGGCTGTTATGCAATGACCACACATCCAGGTGCATTGTCAGCATGACACATTTACACCCAGTGTCTTAAGCATTGGGAATTGGAGTTATCACATAAAGCAACACCTCACAGCCTAGAGAACTTTATTGCATTTATAAAATGGAAAACTGAGAAACAATTTAACAATGCCAGCTTTCTTTTTAAAAACATGTACTTTTTATTTTCTTTAAAGTAACTAGTAAAAAGTAATTTCTCCTTACCTGTCAACCATCTATCTTTTCACACATTCAATTTATAGAATGTTTATCATGGAATACAGGAATTAAAAATTCTTCATATTTCCACTGGCAGAATGTTCACATCTCTCCCCCTCCACCCCACACACACACACGCACACACACACACACATGAGACGGCCTCATATGGAAGCAGGGTCTCAATTTTAACTCTGGCATAGTAAGCAGCAGAAATTTTCTTGGTAAGCAGGTAAGCATAGAGAGGGATTTTTAATTGTCAGCTAAGGACCACCAAAAAATAAAACTGAAGAGTAATTAGTTTTTTTTAATTTGTGTATGTGTGGAATGAGGGGGTTATGAAGAGAAGGAATATTTAATATTTTATATTTTCTTTATCAAATTTAAAAGATTTATTTGGACCTAGCTGAAGTTGTTTAGAGAGTAAAGGTGGTGGCCATGTTTATGATGTCAGTCTGGGAACCATTTAATTTAATTTAATTTTTATTTTTTATACTAGAGAGCAAGATGAGCTACATAGCCCTTTTTCACAAGCGACCAGTTGTACAGAAAGGTACATTGTACTGAGCAGGCAACATCACAATATATAGAATAGTGGATGGGTGACCATCCACAACCAGGCTGTGTTTCCATCGAGGTTGTTGATGACATCATAGAGCCCTCGAGAGCGAAGCTCGAGTGGTCTCCATGATGTCTTCAACAACCGAGATGAAAACACAGCCATAGTTGTGGATGGTTAATCATCCACTATTTTATATAGTATATGGTTCCTGGGTTGTCTTTTTTTTTTTTTCATTTTTTTACCTTAGTTATGTCCTGCTGCTCCCGTTCTGGCTCTCTCATGCTTGTCCCGCTCTGACTCAGTTCGGCTTCACCCTGTCCCGCTAGCTCGTCACCCAGTTAGCTTAAAAAAATAAATAAAAAAACAAAATGACTGTGATTCACGATTGTGACATGGAGCCCTGTAAGGCTGTCCATGTCAAAACAGGGAGGGTCCCCCAACCAGCACTTGCTAAGTCACGCCACCATGTTGTACAATTTTTTTTTCCCTCACAGCATTGTTCAGTGAGCCAATCAGGTGGCAGGGCAAGGCAAAAAAGTTGTTCTATGATCGATGTGACCTCATAGTGACAGAAGTGTGGCAAACCCAAACAGTAGGCATACAGCCTGAGTATGAAACAACTGTTAAAAAAATCACACTGTGTCCATAAGTGGCATAGATCACTCATTGCAACAATAGTAAATGTATTACTATTTGAATAAGTTAGTCATCACAGATGCAATGAGATTGTCTTTATCAGGTACAACATACTCAGTAAGTGCCTACAGGAAAATCTATCCTATATACATCTCCGATACAGGTACATCATTGTTGGCTCAGTAGTGCTATGATATTTAGAAGTTGCTTGGCCTGATCCATGCAATTACAATGTTTCTTACAAAGAATACTTACTGCATCTTTAATATTGAAACACACTGAAGGTCTATGTATGTACATCAGCAGTACACTTCATCAGTAAGAATGCATGTGATACTGGCAGTACCAATTTACAGCGTTGAACAGGCAATGCTTTTCCATACGTTTACATCAGCCTCTCTATGTTCAGTAAACCATTGCTCTGAATGTACTACTATGTAAATCACCTACTAAATGTATCACTACTTTTATCTTGAGCATCCTAGTGTCTTGTAGTTAATTTATGTGCTTCTCTTAATTAATGTATACTCACTAGTGTTAAACCTTTCTACAACTGTCATCATGCACCTTCAGCATTTATATTGAATAACGGCACAGTACCAGTTGTGTTGTGGTGTGGGGCATCGGTGGTAAGGCCATGCAACTACTAAGTGTGTGCGTTGTGTGCAGCTGCAATCAGGGATGTGTACGTTTGGTGTACATGGCCTCAGTTTTGCTGTTGATCTCCACTGAGCATGCAGTACCTGGTCAGGTGGGTGGGGATGTCTCGTAGTACATTTAGACAATTGTTTGTTATTTCTGTCACCTGCTGCTGGATGTCTGTCATTGGTTGTGTTGACTTGGTCCTCCCCCATACTTGAATGTGTGTGTGTGTGTCTGTGTGTGTGTGGTGCTGGGGGTGAATTCCGAGTTAGGGTTTTCAACCCTAACAGTGAATTTCCTCACTTTTGTCGCTGTGGAACAACCTAACTAATGCATTAAACGGATTTTTGCCTCTAATATATATATATATATATATATATATATATATATATATATATAAAGTTGCATATTCGAGGGCAAATGAAGGCTGATATATAACAGCTGAAAACTGTGATTTAACATTAAAATGCCTAAACCCTAATAGTAGTGTCCAGAACCATATCATAGCAAATGTAGCACAAAATCTAATTTTCTCTACCTAAAACATTTTTACTTAAGTAAAAGTCCACATGTTTGGGTCACTCTGGGGCAACTTACATAGTTTGTACTCTTGTTAGGTCAGCTTTTAACAGCTTGTTTTCTGGCCCAATCAGGGTTGTATTTCTCTTGGGGTCCTGGTGCCATGGGGGAGGGGGGCATGGGGAGAGTGGGGTGGTTTGGGTGGGAGGGGCAGTTGGTTTAGGTTGTTGTTATTCAAGTGTATGTTTCATATTCCATCACTGTATGTTTGTTAGTTCTAAAAAGTTCAATAAAACTTTTAATTTAAAAAAAAAAGTCCACATGTATTTTCCTCCATATTAATTAACTGTCTTTTTTAGATCTTTTTACCTCATCAGCTCCCAGGTACTCCACTCCTTCAGTTCCTACAGGTGGTTGTTTCCTTTACTTTCTAGACTCACTCCTGCGTGAATGCTGCCTGCTGCCAACCCCAGTGTAACCCCTCACCCCCAGGTCTGGGTTTATCCCTTTGCAGGGACTACCCTCCTTTTTGATGCCTCTGAAGGAGAGAGAGAGAGAAGCAACTTGTAAACTGGTGCTGAGACAAGGTGATGTGCATGCCTTCATGGAGGGTTACACAGCATGGGGGTGCACATGGAGGCCATCACCTGGAATTTCTAAGATGTACCCATCTGTTTCTAGGTTGTTTCCCACCCTTCCTTTCACACATGAGCATGAACACTGTGTCTAGTCTGGGGGTGATGAGTGCCAGATGGTCACCACATCATTAAGGACACTGCCACCATGCCATCACTAGGAATTATAAAAAGGGTCTGAGACACAGAGCTTTCTGATTGGCTATAAGCATTCTATCAGCCTTATGTTACTCTTTTATTAACATACATGTAGAACCTAATCATATGCTAAACAAGGTTTACCACTGTTTAATTTTTTTTTATTATAATAGCAATAAGGCACTACCAAGGGTTATGTTACTGGTCAGTTAATCACCCTCTAGGGACATGTGGCACTCAGCAATGCCTCGTGCAACATTATACCCCCCTAGAGAGTGATTAACAGACCATTAACATGACACCTGGTGATGTCTTATTGCTTAAATGATGCAAGGCCAGTGTATCATTCTCTCTCACTCACTCCTGGGAATTGGGTATCAGTGTAGATGCTCTTAGTCCTCTATGCTATACTGTTCTCCTGACATCCTGGGCTCCAGGAAAAAAAAGGCATTTCAGCAATGTGAGAGTGCCTTTCACCATCACCACTCAGCACCACAGAGCTGTCTACATTCACTATTCTAATAAAATGGTCTCATACTGTAGGTTATTTTTAACCCAGTAACTCATTAACCACTGAGACCCACATATTTATACAAGCATGCTTGCAAAATAATGAATATGGATCTGCAAGAATTACATTGAATGTGTTGTGTGGCAGTCTGTTAAACAGGTGCTTATTTCAGTATTGCAAGCATGAATTATATTATAGTGGCATGATAGCACCACTATAATTGGGATTGAGTAGGCTGTTTAATGTTAAACCCCTATATTTGTACTTCAGTAGCTTTGTCCCCCTTCAGCAGATTTCCATGAAATTTTGCATGCACATTCTCAGGGGCAAAGTCTCTTGATATGCTAAGTTTTGTTCTGTCTGGACGTGCAGATTTCAAGATCCAGATAGCGAATCTGGGGGAGGGAGTTGCTGTTTTTTTGTCATTGCCTATTGCCCAGACGGTTTAGAATTTTGGTCTGAAATGTTCTGGATAGAAAGGGCTTGCCACAAAATGATGCCTTTCATTGGTTTGTTGAAAACATATCCATCCATTTCAGAGTTACAAGGATGTGAAATTTCAGTTCTGAGCATACTCAGTACAGTCTTTTGGATTGCTGTTTCATACAAAACAAGAATTGTACCATATGAAACAGGATTCTGTTTCTTGAGGGGGTAATTCTGTGTTGTGAGAAAATCCCTTTGTATGGCACCCATCGTTTCCTTTTTTTTTTCCAAAAAAAAGTTTTTTTAAAAACCCATAAAAATTGTACCCTGTATGGATACCAACACATGTATCTTGCTGAATGGGACTCTATTCGGTGGATTCTGCAGTTAGTTTTTTTGAAGAAGAAAAAAAAGACCTAGAAATGTGTTTTTAAAACATTTTATTCTTGTTTCATGAGACAATGTTCTTGTTTTGAATGGCTTCACAAAACAAGAATAGGACTGTACGAAACAAGATGAGGTTCATATGAAATAAGAATCTGAACTCAGTTTTTTTTCTCAGTCTTCTTTCGTATTAAGCAATTCTCTTTCATGAGGACAGCACAGTCTCGTGCAAGGAGATTGGTTCATACAAAAAAATTTGAACTTAATTTTTTTTTTTGCACATTTGAACTTTAACAAGCCATAACTCCCACAATATTTTGAGTTAAGGGACAATTTAAATACCAAAGGAAAGGTTTCAATGAGTACTACAGCACTAACACATACTACCATCCAAGGGGTCATATAAAGAAACAACAATTTAAAAATTGAAATTGCTGGAGGATAACATTAAAACTTTAAGAAGCTCTATCAGTCATTGGAGTTAAAGGACAGTCTATATAACAAAAGAAAGGTCTCAAAGAGTAGTACAGGAGAAACACACAATAGCTCCCCAATTCATAGGGTATGCACAGCACCCCCAAAATTACCTCCCAACTTCACCATGGTGCCAAATCTACAATTCAACTCTGATCTTCATCAAAAATGTGCCAAGGATGATCTTCTCTTGAAGTATAGACATAGGAGGCATATGAAAACCAGAAGCAGTTCTAAAATTCACAACAAGAGTTTTATTTGTACTAGCAGTTACATAAAAAAATAATATTGTTCCGTATACTAATCGGGTAAGGCCTAGTAGGCACAAGTGCCTGTTTTCAGGGGCGACCTGGGAGCACTGGGTGGTTAAGTGACTTGCTCAGAGTCACACAGTATGCAAGTGGAGGCTGTGAGAATCAAACCCAGGTCTGGTCTGATGGATGCACCAAGCTTGTTCACAGCTCATTACTCTAACCTCTAGGCTATACTGCCAGCCCAAATTTTCCCACAGCTTTTTGCAATAATCTCAAACCACAATTATATACATTTCAAAAATTAACACTATATAATTTCTAAACAAAAGGAATCCCAATATCAATTACATTTCCACGTAATGATTTGTATATATTTTTATATCAACAGATATGTAAGGGAGAAAAAGAGACTGTGAGAGGCAAGAATTATGAGACTGTAGGAGTGATCAAGTCTTTGATCTCACGAGAAAATTTCATTGCACAACCAGACAGACAAGAGACAAGAAAGGACAGAACAGATCCCTGCATTCAAACTCTTTACATAACAACTGGGATAGGGTCTTATTACACAAGGTATGGAAACACAGGGCCCTCTGGGTCCTGCACTTCCATAATCACATGGATGCATTTACACAAGTCCCAAAGGGGCCTGCGTGAATGAGAAAATGATTCTGTCTCAAAAAATAAGGAGAGTCTTTGCAAAAACTGCATTAATGCACCAGTTTGGGTTCAGATTGTAGCAACACAAGTAGAGAAATGTGGCATTAGGGTTTCCAGCCCTAACTCCCCACCACCACCCCCAAGCAGCAAAGGGAAACAGCATTACAGTTTTCACTCTCATGAATTTTGGTGAATCAGGGGTGGGGCCTTTGGGGTTCTCAGCTCTAATGCTCACCCCTTTCCATCACCAAATAAGGTCAGATATGGTCTGTTTTCTTCATCCAGGGCCTACAGATTGTTCACAACATATGGAATGACACAGCTTGGTATATTTGAAGACTGTGGGCTTGATTTTAGAAGGCACCATTAGATTGGCACATGCTGCATTGAACCACCACCTGCAGAAAACCCTGGTGTGCCAGGGACCCTGCACCTGACTTTACAATAAGTAGGGTCCTGGCGCCAAACTCTCTGAGTTTGCTGCAAGCTGACAGCTGTGTCAAAGATATTGCAATCCAGAAAATGTGGGTTCCATCCCAGTTTAGCATATATCAGTAGGGGGATGGTGGATGGACAGTCATAGTCATCAAATGAAAAGAAATGGCCCAGCAATGACTGGTAAAAGTTCCAACAAATTGTTTCTTTTTATTTTTATCATTTTTTTCTTTCAATAAGATTCTTGTGGCCCAATGTTTCACCTTAATAGGCTTCTTCAGGGGAAGGATCTCTTTATAAACATACACAAAGTCTTTTATTATATGAATATACATTATAGCATCATTTGTATTTAACATTTTTCAACAATTTTAATTTATGCCACTAGGTGGCAGATGCCTAGAGCCACTAATTCATACTAACATACTAACATACTATTTGCCAGCAGATTAGGCCTTACGGTCTATCGAGTCTGCTCGAACCTAGATCGTTAATTGGGTGCCGAGACCCTCCCATCCCTTGTTCTCTAGAAACCCCTATCATCCATCCCCACCCCCTCGGGACAGGCCATCGTCTGATACATCCACTTTCTGTGTCTGTCCCACCCTCTCTTGAAGCCCTCCACTGTGGATCTCTGAACCAGCTCACCAGGCAGTGCATTCCGAGGGTCCACCACCCTCTCGGTGAAAAACCTCCTCCTCTTTTCCCCCCTCACCCTTCCACCTTCCAACTTCAAACCATGCCCTCTGGTGATACCTCCCTGCTTTAGCCTAAAGATCCCCTCCATGTTTACCCTATTTATTCCCTTGAGGTACTTGAAGACCTCAATCATGTCCCCCCTGTCTCTCCTCTCCTCCAATGAAAACAGGCAGAGCTCCTCAAGTCTGTCCTCATAAGTCAAATCCCCTAGCCCTCGTATCATCTTTGTTGCCCTCCTCTGTACCCTCTCCAGGAGCTGTATGTCCCTCTTCAAATGTGGTCTACAGTACTGTACACAGTACTCAAGGTGTGGTCTAACCAGTCCATTGTACAGAGGCAGAATCACTTCCTTGCTCCTAGAGGTGATCCCCTTACAATGCATCCCAACATCCTGTTTGCCTTGCTAGCTGCTCTCCTGCACTGCTCAGAGTTATTCATACATGTATCCACCATGACCCCTAGGTCTTTTCCCCTATCGAGGCCTCCAGCGCCTCCTCCCAGGGTGTACCTGTGTTTAGGGTTTCCTGACCAAGATGCAACACCTTGCACTTGGTGATATTGAAATTTAATTTCCATGTGTGAGCCCAGCTTTCCAGGGTGTCCAGGTCCCTTGCAGGCCACCTCCCTCTTCTCCCTCAACTACTGCTCCCATCTTGGAGTCATCCGCAAGAGACTCATTTCACACCCTATACCCTCCTGATGTCCGATATGTATGCATTAAACAGGATCGGACCCAGGACCGAGCCCTGTGGCACCCCACTACCAACCTCTCTAGGGTTTGAGAGCTCCCCACAGACCACTACTCTCTGAGTGCGTCCAGCTAGCCAGTTTTCAATCCATCTGACCATCAAAGGGCCTACTCTAACCCCATCAGTTTCTCCACCAGACCATTGTGGGGACAGAGTCAAACGCCTTGCTGAAGTCCAAGAATAATACATCCACAGGCTTACCCCTGTCCAGTTCTGATGTTACCCATTCATAGAACTCCACAAGGTTGGTTTGACATGATCTACCTGGCACAAACCCATGTTGCCGATATCCAGACCTCCCACCTCCTCCAAGTACACCCCAATCGTTCTTTAGTATACTCTCCATTAATTTTCCCACCACCGAGGTCAAACTGATGGGTCTATAGTTACCTGGTACTTCCCTTGACCCCCCTTTATGGATTGGTACCACATGTGCCTCTCGCCAATCACTAGGTACCCTCCCTGTCTCAAGTGACCTGCTGAAAAGCTCCGCCAGGGGTGCAGCCAGTATGTCCGCCAATTCCCATAGTACTCTGGGATGAATGCCATCCGGCCCTGGAGATTTGTTTTTCTTTAGGGCCTTGAGGGCTAACCACACCCTTTTGGTGGAGATAGCATCATCCGTCCCCTCCCCCTTACTGGTCTTTTTATCCTTATCCAGATGTGACACCCCTGGGGTACCTTTCCCTCCCTCTTGCTCCATTTCTGTTGCTCCCCTGATCCCACTCCCTGCCGCTTCTATCCCCTTCATGCCTTGCTTTGTAGATATCCCATCCCCCTCCCTAGCGAACACAGAGGCAAAGTAATCGTTAAATACCTCTGCCTGGTCCTCTCTTCCACCCACCCTCCTTCTGATCTCAATCTGCTGAGATGGCCCTTAGTTTTCTCCGCTCCCCAATGTACGGAAGAACCCTTTCCTCCCTCATCTCCTGTGCCAGCCGCTGCTCTTACTGGACTTTGCTCCCTCACCATACGGGTGACTTTTCTAGATGCAAGCTGGTACATTTCTTATCCCTATCCCTCTTGTTGTTTTATATTTTTTGTAGGCCGTCTTCTTTTCTCTGACTGCTACCTGTACCTCACTGGACCACCAGCATGGTTTACGTGACCTTGCTCCCTTACGTTTCAACTTAGCGCAGATCCTGACTGCCTCATGAAGTCCCCGTTTTATGACCTCCCATCTCCTTTCCACACTTGTCGTTGAGGTAATCCACTTCAAGTGATCCTTGAGAATATTTCCCAGGCCCATAAAGTCTGCCCCCCTGAAGTCCACTGCCAGTGTCCTAGATCTCACCCCCACTCCCCCCATGCTTATTTGAAACCAGACAGTATTGTGGTCACTCCCAGTCAGGGGGTCCTGTACAACTATGACCCTTACCAGATCCCCATCTGCCAGAACCACATCCAGGACATGCCCCTCCCTTGTGGGCTCCATCACATGCTGTGTTAAGAACACATCCTGGAAGCCATCTAGCAGCCTCTGCTCCTTGGCCACCCTAGAGGACATGGTTCCCAGTTTGTACCTGGCATATTAAGGTCCCCATCAACACCACTCCTTCCCCTTTTGGACCACACTGGGCAATGATGTTGTCCAGCAAACCATCCTCTAGAACATCACTCATCCCGGGGGCCTATATGCTACTCCCAGCTTGACCTTATCTCCTGCTGGGATGGAAGGTGACCCATAAGGCCTCCACATTTCCTCTGCCTCTTCTACCATAGTAATTTCTATGTCATCTCTAATGAACATAGCCACTCCCTCCCTCTGACCTCCTTTCTATCCTTCTAAGCATAGTGTACCCTGTACATTTAGGTCTCAGTCATGGTTTTTGTTGGCCCCGCCTCGTGACCGCGCCACATCCACCCGCCCTCGAACAGCATGGCCTGGAACTCTGGCAACTTGTTTCCCAAGCTCCGGCATTTACTAACACCAACCCCACCCCTTTCCCTGATCCTCTTTCTCGAACCCCACCCAGATTCCTTATACTCCATCCTCCCCTGCTCCTCCTGAAACCTCCACCTCCAGTCTGTTTCCCTCCCCTCTTGGGCTTGACGCTACTCCCTCATCTGGAGGAGGGGCTTCTGGTCAGCCCCTCCCTCATCCCTTCCCCCCCTTATAAGTTTAAACCCCACCTTTCTTGTATGTAGTCAGCGATCCCCTGTTTAAGGACTTCCTTCCCTAATGGGGCAAGATGAAACCTGTCCTTGGCATATAGTCCCTTGTTTTATATTCTTCTGGTCACACATGATTAGAATTTTTTTATATAAAAGCATCATATACATAAAAATAAAATCAAATAAATGAAAGTTATGCAGCAGTTACATTGGCTGAAGTTTAATGTCTGATGATCCCTCATATACCTTTCAGATACAACTTTAAACACCCAGCACTACGGAAACTAAGTATAGATGCTATTTCTTCTAAAGTCTTATTTACCACTTTGCTTACATGTTTTTAAAAAACACACATATCTTAAATTAAATAGATATAGTGGTACAGTCTTTGCTCATCTTGCTATTGTGCAAGGGAACCTACTACTCCTCCTCGATTACTGCTCCCCTTTCTACTCCTCTATGCCCACTACCCTATGCTTTCAACTAAATACAACTTACAACTCTATCTGTCGCTTTGTTCTCCTAGTCCCCCATTCCACCCACCACTGTGTACTCTACCAATCCCTAGGGTGGCTCCCACTACAAGGTCATTTTGATTATGCCTTGGGCTGCCTAGTGGACAATGCACTCACGAGCAAACTGCTGTTACCCTATGCTTCAGTGTTAACAGATAGCATGGTTTTTAGGAGCCTCAGAGCCTCCTCTGTCCCTCCACTTATAGTCCCACATATTATTATTGCTATGGGAAGTAAGGCCTTTTCTTTCTCCGCTCCATCCCTATGGAACAGGCTACCATCATCTGTTTTCTTGACCCTCTCACACCTCTCCTTTAAATCTAACCTAAGATCCTGGTTCATGACCAAATCCACTTGTAATTGTTTCACTGCCAGCCATAAGATCAAAATCTGTTCCTGCCTTGCTTATCTCTGCTCTTCTATGTATCCTTGCTCCCTAGGACTGCTGCTTCCTTGTCCTGCCCTGCTCTCTTAGCAGTCCCTGATGCACGCTCTCTCTGATTCTGTCTCTAGACCCCTGTTAGGCATGTTAGCTTGTGTGAGTTATATTTTTTGCCACATTTAGCATGTATTTACAGGCAGCTATGTGTGTAATGACCTTGAATCATCCTGTTCCATGTGTTTACCTTGTACTGCTTGATAGTTGCTTTCTATCTTTATTAGCCTAACTACATTGTATCTGTGATGTGATCATATCTTTGTATTCTGTGTATTTTACTACTTCTATAGAATTCTTGCTGCCACCTGTGTGGCCCGGGTCATGACTGAAATCAGTCCTTTGGATCAGTTCACTCACCCAGATACCAAAGACATAAATAAATAAATAAAATTATATGAGAAAATTGTTGAGAAATGTTAAATACAAATGATGCTATAATGTATAATCATATAATAAAAGCAGGGGAGAGAACAGGTGGGTGAGGCTGAGAACAGCAAAGGGTGGACAAAAAGGAAGGGGTGGGGCAGCTGCAACTTAGGGGTGTTAGCTGCACACTCGAGCAGATGTTGATAGACCAGGAGGTCTGTTTCTCCTAGCACATTCATATGTTCATATGTTTGTTTATGTTTACAAACATATCCTTCCCCTGAAGAAGCCTATTAAGGTGAAATGTTGGGTCACAAGGATATTATTGAAAGAAACTGTAAGAAAAATAAAAAGGAAAAATGTTTTGGTACTTTTACCAGGCAAGTCTGGCCATTTCTTTTCATTAGCTGTGCCAAAGACACAGCACACTGGAGGGGAATGCCACAAGTTGAGGGATGGGCTTGCAGCAGCAGTGGCCAGCGATGGCGACCCACTGTCTAGTTGCCCAGATGGCTCATGGGTCATCCAGAGCATGCCCTGGCTCATGAGGGGATGGCATGGATCATGCTGGGTGATAACTACCACTGACTGGGCAATGGTAGGGACAGTGCAGGTCCATGTGGGGGAGCGGGAGCACCAGCACCACCATGGGGGTGGGGGTTGGGCTCTGATCTGCCATGGACCATCGGCTGCTCCAGTGGTGGTCTGGCAGGTGTCAGAGACTGTGTGGGTGCCTTCCCAGGGGAGCACAGGGTCACCCCCTCCTACCGAGGGCTGCAGCAGTGGGACATGGCAGGTTAGACCAGCTCCAGGATGGTCTAATGTCAGGGTCTGTGCACCCATTGGCAGGGCTTCCAAAATCCAAAATTAGAGGATATGGCAGCCTCGGCATGTCACATGCTCCCTTCCACAATGGTGTACTGGTGTGGCCATTTCAAGGACGGTGCAAGCCCAGTTGGTGCAGATGGTCCCTCCAGTGGTGATGGGGCCTTAGAAAATTGGGACTGGTGCAAGGTGCAGTGCACGGAACCCGTTGCACCATTTCTTCTTGATGAAAGCACCTTGCACCAGTCCAGATTGTTTTAAAATCAGGCCCTGTATTACAATAATAATAATAATAAGTTTTATTTCTATGACGCCTTTCAAAATCCAAGGTGCCTAACAAAGTTTAAAACACATCAGACAACTCAGTGTCCTAAAAATATAAAACAGCAATAAAACAACTAATACAGTCAGAAGAAGAAATTAGCCATCAAACGCTTTCCTCCACAAATAAGTTTTCAAGGCCTGTTTAAATCCCTCCATGGTCGTGCACTCCCGTAACTGACAGGGTAGAGAATTCCAGAGGGTAGGGTCTTCAAACATAAATGCCTGGGCCTCAGAAGATTTTAAACACACCCTCGGGATCTCTAGCAACCCCTTGTCAGCTGAGTGGAGCGATTATTCAGGGCAGTAAGGAACCAGGAGCTCTTTCAAGTAGTCCAGGCCCAGTCTGTGTAGTGGTTTAAAAGTTAGAAAACTGACTTTAAAGGTGATCTGCCATTGTACTGGCAGCCAGCGCAGTCCGTGCAGCACCACCAAAATATGACTGGACCGAGAAGTTCCTGTCAACAGCTGAGCCACTGCATTCTGCACCAACTGCAGATGGCGGATTTCCACCCCAGGTAGCCCTAGGTAAAGGGAATTGCAGTAATCCAAGTGCATGGACACAAAGGAATGGACCAGCATAGGAAGATAACCGGATGGAACAAGGTGCTTAATCCTGGAGATATTCCTCAGGTGATAGAAAGAGGATTTGATGATGGCAGACACCTGTGAATGCAGAGTAAGCCCTTTGTCAAAAATTACCCCCAGGTTCCGCACCTGTTCAGAAGTCAGGAGTGATAAGCCCCCAAGGTATAGCCCTAAGGGCAAACCAACCCCTGAACCCCCTATCTGGTGTGCTGGCACCACAACCAGCACCTCATTCTGATCCGAGTTCAACTTCAACCAACTCGAGTCCATCCACTCCTGGATTTCTGTGAGGCAGTTGTTAAAGACTGAGAGAGTTCTATCCTGGTCAGGTGCAAAAGAAAGGTAGAGCTGGGTATCATCAGCATAGCAGTGAATCTTTAGCCCATGCCTTCTTACAATGCCTCCAAGGGGGCAACATGTACACTATGAACAACATGGGGGACAATACTGAACCCTGAGAACCCCACAAGACTGAGAAACTGGTCTGAGGAATAAACCCTAGATACCACTATCTGTGTTCTTCTGGTGAGGTAAGATGTAAACCACCTGAGGACTACACCAGATAATCCACAGATGAACCTCAGATGATCAAGCAATACCCCATGGTCCACAGTGTCAAATGCTGATGAGCGATCTAGGAGAACCAAGATGGAATGGCTCTTCTGATCTCTAGCCATCAGGAGATCATTGAGCACCTGAACCAGCACTGTCTCAGTACTATGTCTCTTTCGAAAACTGGACTGGAGGGGTTCATAGATGTCATGGATGGTCAAATGGTTCTCCAGCTGTATGGCCACTACTTTCTCAATCATCTTCCCTTAAAAGGGAAGATTTGAGATTGGTCTGTAGTTTACATGGCAGTCCGGGTCCAAAGAAGCTTTCTTCAAGGGGGGTGTTACCACCGCCTCCTTCAGTGAGCTAGGAAACTCACCTGTTTCCAAGGAGCACCAGACTATCTGTGCGAGGACCGGACTGATGGAATCAATACAACCCAAAATCAGGGAAGTTGGTCCAGGATCCAAACTACAGCACATAGGGTGCATACTCTGGACATTCTGCATGACATCTGTGAACTCGAAGGTACTCCAGGAAAGCTGAGGAGCAGCAGCCACACGCTGGTCCAGAGCAGCACGCTTAGAGTGTGCTGGATGGAGTACCACCCTAATGTCGGCCACCTTATTTGCAAAGAATCGAACAAGTTCATTGCACTCTACTAAAAAGGTTTTTCGAACTTGTAGGCAGGCTGGGTTGCACAGTCTGACTACAGTGCAAAAATGCTGAGCTGGTCGATTCTGAGCAACGGCAGTCTCCCTGGACAGGAACTCTGCCTTCTTACGGGAGATTGCAGATTGATAGGCTTGATAATGCTCCATCAATTTAAGGTGGTCGGCATCAAGAGAGGCTCTCCACCAGCAATGCTCTAACCTTCGTCCTAGTCACCGCATCTCCCTCAATGTCCCATCAAATCATGGGGACCAAGGGTGAAGGGAGAGAGTATGAACATGGACAGGAACAACAACATCCAGGGCTGCCAATATAGTCGTATTATAGGATACCATGAGGGCCTCTGGGTCGCTGTTTGCTACTGGAAAGGATGATAGTTCAGGTACTGCCAGAAGCACCAAGGGAGATCGACAGTGAAAATGCCAATCTCCCCCACAGCAACGGCACAATACTGAGGTTGGTATTTTGCCACCCATGCAGTAAGTGTTTTCTGAGGGGGTTGTGCCCCCACACCCCCTATGCGGGGGCTCTACCTCCCGCACCCCCACGGAAAGTGAAACAAAAAAAGGACCATTACAGCGACTGTCACCGTAATGGTCTTTTTTTGTGTTTCGCTGTCAGGGTGTCGATGTGCAGGGGTGCACCGAGTACCACCGCCAGGCCTTCAGAACTAATATCTCGTAAAGGGTGATACCTGACCATCTCCACAGGGGTAGGCCTATGAAAGGGGGCACTAAAACTAAACCCCACAGTGTAGTGGTCAGACCATCCAACTGGTTCCACCCCCCAAATCAGATGCCTCGATCCCCAGGAGGAAGACTAAGTCAAGGGAGTGACCATGTTTATGAGTAGCAGTGGTAACTATCTGTGTAAGACCCAGAGAAGACATTACCTGGAGGAAGTGTTGTCCAAACAGTGACAGTTTGTCATCTACCCAGGCATTGAAGCCACCCAGAACCATCAGTCTGGGCGACTCGAACACCATGTCAATGACAAAATCCACCACTTCCTGAAGGATCTGCTTCTCATCTCCGGGTGTATGGCAGACGAGAGCGATCCTACAACCTACACCTGCTACCACGGTACACTCGAATGACTCAGTCTCCTCAACTGGTACACTTGCAAGGTTAAGTTTGGTCTTGAAATAGACCGCAACCCCCTTCCCACAATCCAATTTCATTTTTTGCATCACTGAGTACCCGGCTGGAGTTAGAGCCTCCAAAATGAGGTCAGAGTACTCATCCAGCCAGGTCTCAGTGATGCAAGCCAGATCCACCATTCCTACAAGATCTGCAATAATTGCAGTCTTGTTGTTAATGAATCTGGCATTGCATAACACCATCCAAGTTGGATGAACCTCCAGAGCCACCTGAACCACCTGCCTACCAATGTTGGTAGTGCCCTTGGGTATGGAAACCAGACATGGCGAACCACGTTCTTGGTTCCAGTTCACCCCAGGGTGTCTCCTGGATCTCACAATGCCGATGTGATGGCCCCGCTCATTCACCCTCCACTTTTCACATGCCTTCACCCATCTCCTCCCCTTGTGTGCGATACCCAATGCTGTACAGTGTTGGTATGTTGTAAATTGCAGTGGGAGAGGAAAAAAGGGATGGAAAGCATGGAGAGTAGAGGGCGAATAGCGCACGACTGTGGGGGGATGCCTCCAACACATTCTGGCAATCACTTTATCAGATGACTCTCACTTAACTAATTACCAAAACAAAATTAAATAAAATAAAATAACACAAAACACTACACAATATAAACCCACAACACTTAATTAAAATTAGATGACCCAAAAAACCTATCCCCTGTCACAACATAGATAATCTTCAGTAAACCCTCCCAAACATAAAATACTAAAAGAAAATAGAATATGAGCAATTTAATATCTTGGGCTGAAATAAATCTGATTAGTCCAGTTTTCTTTCACAAATGAATAATGAACTCTGATATTATAATAACATTCAAAACAAAAACAAGTTAAATAAAATAATCAGTATCTTCAGAAATATCTTCAGCTCCCCAGGCCCTCTCACTGACTCAGGGAATTATCAAAGCACAGACACTCTCACTGTCTGTCAGAAGGTAAAACTGAAGATTGTTTCCAGTTCCAGGGCCCTCTCACGACCTAAAGAGCCAGATGAAATACAGGCACTTTCACTGCCTGTATAAACAGTATAAATCAAATGGAATAGTAAAAATTTTAAATCAGACAATGTGGTGAGCGTTAGGGTTGAGAACCCCAAAGAAGACCCCACCCCTGATTGGCCAAGACTCAGGACAGCAAAAAACATAATGTCTTTTCCTTTTGCTTCTTGCAGGGTGGAGGTGGGGAGTTAGGTTTGGAAACCCTAGCACCATATTTCCCTTCGTTTGTTACTTTAATCTGAACCTTAACTGGTGCATTAACACAGTTTTTTGCAAAGAATACTGTATAAACCAGAAGATGCTTTATGGTGAATATACAGAGATGAACATTGCGAGCCTCCATTGCACATATAAAGACAAGTAAATTGAGCAACATACAATAATAATACGTAAATAAATGAACAAAAGCAGAATACAAAAGTATCATCCACCCCGATTACTTATAGTTCACAGGCATGGATAGTCAGCTGCAGCTGGCTCTTGGGGTGGGTCAGGAGTTGAAGCAGAATGTATGCACAGACAGTTGCACTTACTTTAATCTATAATAATCTGGCTCCAGCTCAAAGGTCACATTAAATATCAAACATGCCTGATGGCCAAGAAAATAACCCTAGTCCTCCTACCACCTGTAATTCAAGGTCTTCTCAGCCCCGCTCTTAATACCCGCCATACCTGTGGCTCTGAATCCCAGCTTTCTGGTCCCTCGCTGACTTACCTCCCAGGGACAAAGATCGCTCACCTACAGAGACCCTCTTTGGATGAATGCCCCCAACTGTGACATCTTCTCCAAATCCAAATTGGGCCCTTTCAAATCCAAGCTACAGTGACTACTCTATGCCAATCGCTCCTGTGACTGTTTCTACTAAACCCTTTTCGGCAATCTAAAACTCTAGCACTTGATTACTGTTAAATCTCCTTAGCACCATCTCTGACATCCCCTCCCCCCTGCTACCCTACACCCTTCACCTTTCCTTTCCTCTACCTAATCCCCCCGTCTGTCCTGACAAGGCCTGTTGACTGATTTCAACTTACCTTATGATTTTACCAGTGACTGACAAATCTTGTTTTGGCTGATTTTCAATTTACTGTATACATTTCTGCGCATGAAACTGCTTAGCATTACTCATTTCTATTCTTTAATTCACTGTGAATGTCAACTATTGCTTTCTTTTCTTATTTAGAATCATTTTACAATACCCTGTTTAGTCTGTAAACCTGTTGATCTCCTTTCTCTATGTATACTGTTTTGCCACACTTTTTGTTCTGCTAACCTGTTGTATATGCTGCTGACGTGGAACCTTTGTAAAAGAGCTCTAAGCTCAAAGGTATTTATAATCTGAGATATAAATAAATAAATAAATAAATAAAAAATAAATAATAATTCACTTATATTGACTGAGTGAAGTTGAGTGCAGCATACCTGTTGAGAGACATACAGAAAAGAGCCATGGTCAATTGCCGAGTTTAAAAATTAAAAGAGTTACAGGGAAGTAGGTCAGGAATTGGAACATGAAAGTATGCGATACTTTAATTTAAATAATTCATCCTAATAAAATATTGCCGGAGTTTTGTGTACAGCATTTCTTTTGAGGAGCAGAATGAAAAGAGCAGAGATTTAAAATTTAAAGGGACTTTCTTATAGGGAATTGCACTGCAGTGACTGGGTTTAAAAGATCATGCACAAAACTGTTGAAAAATAAGTGCCCCCATTCCTGAAATGATTTGCCTCCAGTCCAGATGGTAAATAAACTACAGGAGACACCCTTATGAATATTCATTAGCCTGTGCTTGTAATAAAAAATAACATTAACAGTTTCAAATATTAAGTCAAAACATTAAAACCAAGAGGTAAATCTTCCCCTTCCCCCACACATTTAGCTCAGATGCTCTGTTGCAACCTCAAAACTGCACAGTAATGCCTATCTGATTATCTGCTAAAATTCTTTCTTTCTAAAAAAAGCTTTTTCAATCTCTTTTACAAAGGCTTATCCCTCAAACTGCACAACAGTTTCTACACTAACTAGGATATTTGCAACCTAATACAACTATTTTTGTTCAGCATTTATAGACATGTTTGCCTTCTGCTCTCACTCTCTGCAGCAAGCGTAGTGCCTGAGGCATCCCTACTGCTGTAAATACCATGTTAACATATTTTTGGACAGGAAATAATCCATATGACCTGGTTTCTGGTGATATGATGTACTTCACCAGCAAAATCTCACTATTACAAGACTACAAGAAATCCCAACCCCCTCCAATTTTGGCAAAGACTGTGAAAAAAAGCATAGATGTTCTTATTTCACCATGAATACTATGCAGAGTGTAGTGGACAGACTTCACCAGTCCATAGTCATTATGCAAATCAGTGTGAACCACATGCAGATTCCCCTGAAAAAGAAAGTCCATTATCACTCCCCCCAAAACCTGAAGGACAAAGAGAAACAAGCTTTTGTCAATGCAGAATGTTCACCACTACTATTGTTGTTGTACCGGGTCTTGCATTTACACATTTTTACTGTACAGTATATTTACCCAGAATAGAGCAGATGAGATGCAGTATCTCATTTTTAATGGTGTCCTGCTTTGACACATTGTTAGATTGTAATTATCCAGGACTGGGCAGCTAAGAGACAATGTTCTACTTTTACGTGGGCTGCCACATTTTGACCCCAAATGCCCAGTAGTCTTTTTATGATCTGACATTATGGTCGAGACACGTGGAATTTTTAAAAATTCCATTTGAAAGGTGATTTAGCTGTGCAACTGTGGAAACATATTTCGGAAAGGATTTGAAAAATGGCCCCTGCCATGTTCAGGAGGTGGAGTCACACAAGGGATATGCTGAACATTAGGGGCCAAAATCTGCAAAAATAAAATTATGAGTAAATGTTGGAACAATTTGCTTCATCATAACTTAGTTGTTTTTTTTCACATTTTTACCCCACATTTTCAACATAATCTTTTTATGACTACTCCTTCTGAGCATGACAGGTGTCATTTATAAAATGATGTCTGAAACTTCAATTTGCACCACTTGTTAAAATATAGTTTGGGTAGGATTTGAGAAATGACAGCAGTCACATTCATGAGATGGTGTGAAAAATGGCTATGTTGAAAAGCTGGGATCAAAATATTGAAAATTACCACAGTTATGAGTGTGCATTGAAAAATTGCAATGTAGACTCGTAACTTTGTTGTTTTCTCATATTTGTGCAACATATTTTCAACATAACCTTCTTATGACTCCACATACTGTAACATTCTTATGAACCCACCTCATGAACATGGGCAGAGAATATGCTCAAATCCTGCCCAAAAGGTGATTTCACACCACAAGTGTGAAAACATATTTTGGCCAGGATTTGAAAAAATGGCAACTATCTCATTCATGAGACGCTGTGAAGAAATAGCTATGTTGAAAATTTGGGGTCAAACTATTGAAAATTACCAGTTATGCGTATGCATTTATAAATTTCAATGTAGGCTTGTAACTTTTTTTTTTTTTTTATATTTTAACCCACATTGACAACATAGCCTTATTATGACCCCATCTCATGAGCAAGGGTTGAGAAAATGTTTAACACCTGCTCATAAGGTGATTTTGTGCAGTGACCACAAAATCATCTTTTGGGATGTGAAAACACATTTTGACCAGGATTTTGAAAATGACAGCTACCACATTCATAAGCTGCTGTGAAGAAATGGCTATGCTGAAAATGTGGGGTCAAAATATTGAAAATTACCAAAGTTATGAGCCTGTGTTCATAAATTTAAACATATTTTACCGCACATTGTCAACATAGCCTTCTTAGGACCCCACCTCATGAACATGGCTATGTTGAAAAGCTGGGATCAAAATACTGAAAATTACTACAGTTATGAGTGTGCATTGAAAAATTGCAATGTAGACTCATAACTTTGTTGATTTCTCATATTTTACAACAAATTTTCAACATAGCCTTCTTATGACCCCACATACAATAACCTTCTTATGAACCCACCTCATAAACATGGGTGGAGAAAATGTTCAGATCCTGCCCAAAAGATGATTTCGAACCACAAGAGCAAAAACACATTTTGGCCAGCATTTGAAAAATGACAACTATCACATTTATGAGATGCTGTGAAGGAATGGCTATGCTGAAAATCTGGGGTCAAAATATTGAAAATTACAAGTTATGAGCCTGTATTTATAAATTTCAATGTGGGCTAATAACTTTGTTGTTTTTTAATAATTTACCCCACATTGTCAGCATAGCCTTCTTAAGACCCCATCTCATGAACAAGGGTTGTGAAAACGTTTAGCTCCTGCCCATAAGGTGATTTCACACAGTGACTGTAAAATCACCTTTTGGGATGTGAAAACACATTTTGGCCAGGATTTTAAAAATGATAACTATCACATTCATGAGGAGTTGTGAAGAAATGGCTATGCTGAAAATTTGGAGTTCAAATATTGAAAATTATGAAAGTTACGAACCTGTGTTCATAAATTTCAACATGGACTCATAACTTTGATGGTTTTTAATATTTTTATCACTCATTTTCAACATAGCCTTCTTATGACCCCACCTCATGAAGAGAGGTATAGAAAAGGTTCAACTCATGCCCGAAAGGTTATTTTGCGCCGCAACTGTGAAATCACCTTTTGGATCAGATTTGCCTAATTTCACTGCTGTTGTTCATGAGGTGGGGTCCCAAAAAAAGCATGTTGAAAATTTGGGGCAATAATATCCACAATTGACCAAGTTATGCTGCTAAATTCAAAACCCAATGAAATACGTTGAACCGCATACCTGATTTCCTCAGTTCTCAGCCCTGAATTGAAGAGTGAAGATGTGTCTGTGGTCCAGAGAGGATTATGGCATTGGACCCCCCAGTGGGAAAGTAATGGCTTGGGTGTGTGTGGGGTGGTGGGTGCTGAATAGGAGAGTCAGGTGGGCTGACTAATGACAGCGGCAGCAATAGACATCGATGGACGGTATTCTTTCTTACAGGTTATATTGTGGAAAAAAGTATGAGGAATGGTTTTCTTTATTTGAGATTGCAACACTGGGGACTGGGCTCCAGTGTCATTGTTATGTTCGCGAGGGGTGGGATGCTGAGTGGGAGGGTTGGGTGGGGACTAGCAGCAACATATATCGATGGACTTTTTACAGTGTACATATAAATATATAAAAACTACAAAGGACAGTTGTTTTTATTTCAGGTGGTGACACTGGAGGATTACGCACCCCAGTGTTGGTGTTATGTTTGTGGGGGTGGGGTGATGGGTGCTGAGTGGGAAGGTTGGGTGGGGGAACAGTAAGGGTGGCAGCAGCAACAGACAGTAATGGATGGTTTTCTTTTTTGCAGGGTGTAATTCAGCCTTCACAGACTGATCATGACAGATAAGCTGTGCTTGCTGGGTGGTGGTTATGTAGATTAAAGGAAAGAGCTGACCTATGATTGGGTCAGCTCTCTCCCTTGAACTACATGAAGTTTCCACCCAGCAAGCCAGAACAGTGTCATGATCAGCCTGGCTGATGATTTATGACACTGACAAGTCCCTTGCAGACCACTCTGCATTGGGCTGACAGTGTCACACCTCTCAAAAGCCACTCTGCTAACAAAATGTTCACTGCGCATGCGTGCATGGTGAACTAAAAAAACAGAATGTAGAACAGAAAATAATTACGCTTTATGTGAAATGCCAATGAATATGAAATCTAACTAACAAAAAGCCTTTCATTTCTGTATAATTAAATAACATTTTATAATGAAAACAACGTGCTCCCAAGTTTGTGGACTACACTAAATTATACAGCGGGTTCCAAAAATACTGTACCCTGATTGATTGACTGTTACTCTATGTCATTGGGTAATTTCTGCATAACTACTGCATAAAGTACCAGTTGATTGCACATAAAACCTATTATAGGTTGCAAGAGTGTCCCTGACCAATTATAGCACTTCCTTCAGTTGCGTGTGAGGTTCTCTTATTGTTGTAATAGTACCTCATGAGCTAAGCATTGTAATAGGCTTCTCGATGACCAATTCTGCTGCTAACTTTATTACATAAAAACATTTTAGTTAGCAATCTATAATAATTTTATGGGTCTGGTTGGAGGGCCTCTTATGGCTATAAGAGTGTCGTCTCTTACATCCTTAAGGCCACAGAGCTGCTCTCCTTTGGTTTGTAGTGCTCTGGTCCTAAAACATGTGAGACAACAATCTTACAGCCATTAGAGACCTTCCAACTGGACCCATTAACTTATAAAAGTAAAACATATCACTACACCCTCCTGAGCATTTCACATAAGTCTGTAAATGTTGCCATCTTTGTTCCTGCTAACCAGCTCGTGAAATATACCATATTATTAAAACCTTTATGAAACAACATTTGGCTGCACAATACCTTCATAAACTAATTTACTGACTGCTCAGCTTGAAACTGCACACTTACCAAGCACTTCGCTGTGTCTGATGACTCTCACTTTATTTGTCCTAGATGTTCATTAATGCTAACTGTGAATGTCCCAGCATCATGATTACAATAAAACCAAATAAATCTGCTGAGCTGACCCTTCACCCAACCATAAAACTCTTAGCCACACTCCTCCCTACCCACACACTAAATTGCAGCAGCCACTCAGTGCTGGCACCTCAATCTCTCCCCTAGCCTCAGTTACAAGAGGCATTCACAATTTACATGCTGGCTCTCTCTTTCTTAAAAAAAAAGAGACAAAACATTTAATGCAGCAGTACTAGATAACACTCTCTCTCACTACAAAAAAAAGCAAATACATGCATCCAACTAGTGTGTGTGTGTGTGTGTGTGTGTGTGTTGGGGGGGCAAAGTGTATGGGTCCTGGGTGAAGCCTACAACAACTATATTCTACCTAGCAACTGGAGACTATGTAATTTACAGAGGAAGGATAGTGTGCTAAAAAAATTAATATGAAAACAAATGTATATATTTTTTTAAATGCTTTACTTCCTACCCACTGTATATCACAATAATCCACTCCAGAATGTGGTTTTATGCCGGCATTTACCCACTTCTGGTGTAGATTTGGTCACTCAGCCTGGGCCTCATAACCAAGCCACACCAGGCATGGGTAAATCCCAGTGTAATCTACACCCTGTAGTGGATTATTGCTTAATTAGCCAACTCTTGCTGGCTGAATGGCTTCAGTGAAGTTGGTTAACCTATTATGATCTACACTCTACTACATACACGTAAAGAGGGTCCTTGCCCCTTCATGGTGTTATCACACACAAGCTTTCCCTTTCATCATCTGTTTACTATAATTCACTGTTTTTGTGAAACATCATACTCTAGTTCTATGTTTTATTTTAAAGGTTGTCTTGCTATTCCAGTTTTGATAACACTTGTTTTTAGGGCTGTGGGCGGAACCTGCAACCTTTTTGCAAGAGCTTTTTAGCTCTAAAAATGGCCGATCTCACAACCTCTTCCATTGGACCTCTGAAAGTATCCATCTGAAAGCCCAACAGAGCTAAAAGCCCTCTACCTTGATTGGGCTATGGAATATCAGCCACACTATTTTGGCTGTTACTTCCGTATTCCGATATGTGCAGTGTGCATGTGCACAAGTCACGCACATGCACAGCGCTTCAGTGCCACCATGTTGTGTATGGCACTATGCCATTCACTGTTTGTGCCCCCCTCCTGAAGTCGTGGCCATCTCCTGTTGCACACTGAGAGCCCACCCCAGAGTGAAGATTGTTTTTTTTCTACAAATTAGAAAATGGTCCCTTGTCAGTTTGATTCTTTCTGTTGCCCCTGCCTACATTATGCCAGACATGGGGTGCCCAATCCCCATGTTGGCATTCATGTGACACACTGGGAGCCCACCCCAGTGTGCTGAATTTTTTTATTTTGCGCCTTTTCCTGTAAATTTGAAAATGGTCCCTTGTTGTTGGTTTTGTTTCCCTATGAAAGTAAAATGGTCCCTTGTTGCTGCAGTCTCCTTCTCCCTCCCACCCTCCACTGCACCTACCTCCCCACACACCCCTTACTCCCATACTTACTCCGAGGTTGCCGCTACATCTTCTGTGGACCAGAACACGTCTGTACTCTTTAAAGCCCAACTGCGAACAGAAGAATTAAAGGTAAGCATGCTATACAGCCATTCAATGGGGTTTTCAACTTATGCTGATATCTCAGCCATTTTTTGGAAGTTTTGCCTCAAACTTTTCAAAATGGGGTTCTTGGGACCTCACCTCGTGAACACCATCACTGTCATTTTGTTACTTGGTCCCAAAAGGTGATTTCGCGGTCACTGCGTGGAATCACCTTTCTGGACTAATTCACAAAATGACAGTGCCACTGTTCATGAGGTGATGTCCCAAAACACCCATGTTGTAAATTTGGTTAAAAAAATTCCCCAAAATGACTATGTTGTGAGCGTGCATTGTGCAGTTTCTACGCATGTTCCTAATGTCACTAATTTTTAATATTTTCACTCTGCATTTTTAACATTGCCATTTTTGCACACCTCCTTCACAACAGTACAACTGTCATTTTCCACAATCTGCTTGAAATGTGTTTTTGCACCTGTGGTGGAGAATAGCACGTTTGTTCTGCACAATCAACTTTTGGGAAAATTAAATAAAATGACACTGGCATTGTTCATGAGGATGGGTCCAAAAAAGGCCATGTTGAAAATTTGGTGCACCACCTCCAACATATGGCCAAGTTACACTTGGGCACTGAATAATTTCTATGCACATGTGTAACTTTCATCACTTGGTAGTGCTTCACAGCCCTATTGGCTCTAGCCAGAGTTTGTTTAGTTAGTGGTTTACTTTTATGGAAACAGCTGAAAGTTCACGGATGGTAATCAACCATGACAGGATAAAGTAGAAGAAAACTAACATTCTAATGGGAATGGTGCACTGCTGTTGTCTGCTCGCCACCTGATAGTGTTTTATTTATTGTATTTCAGGACATGTTTTGTCAAGAAAATGGCATTAACTGTTCCATTGTGCACCAGTTCCCAGTGGAGATTATTTGAACAATTAAATACTATAACAATTTATTTGTTGTTTTATTTTGTGTATTAAATCTGTATAGAAGTCACTTATTATAACGCTTTATAGCTGAATCAGCCAGTCACTGCTAAACTTTGCCCTGCGTATGACAGCCTCATATTAGAGGCCCTCATTTTGACAAGTAGGCCTTTCAACTTACAGAACTGGGAGAGGAATTTTTTTAATCAACTTCTTTTTACTGATCATTACATTTTTAAATGTCTTACAATCCAAAAAATGATTTATTTATATGTTATGTACAGTATGTGCACAAGATACCATCTTTTACCATTATGAGTGCACCTCGTTCTACACCTTTAGGGTACCAGAACTAGTCAGCTTTTTTGTGTGTGTTTTCACCCCCTAAAAATGTGCATGATGAACTCTTACAATGGTATTAGGTGGAATTTTGCACATATATAGATTAATGTATGAGCAACCATACACAGCAAGCCTGTGTTTCCACTGAGAGGTTGCCATGATGACAGAGTGACCTCAACAGTGAAGCTCAAGAGGTTCCTGTCATCATGGCAACCCTGAGGTAGAAACATAGCCTTAGATTGTAAGGTTACCAGTGCCTTATTTTTTAGTGTATGGGCAACCAAAACAAAAAAGAGCAGAATTCACTATTTGTTTACTCCACTCTGGTACACTGATCTGCTGGTCCTCCCTAATTACACTGTCTGTTGGATTACTCTCCCCAGTTCCACCACAGCTCATTCTGTTGCCATCATCCCTGACTGCAGCATCACCCTGGCCAATGCCACACAGACCAATATTATGTTGCAATCCCCCCCCTGCTGATCCATCTGTTTTTTTATTGTGTTCTATACTGCCCCCCCCATGATCACACCACCAGTCTAACCTCACTGACCTACACAGCAACCCTCCCCACAGCTCATCCTCAATCACGGAGGGCATTTTTTTTCACTGCTCTCATTGTCTGCCATTACTATTCTTTTGCCACTCACCGTCACTGTTATATGGTGTAACAACTGCAGCACAATGAAAACTCATTGTGCTGCAGTAGTTATGCCACTACTGCAGCTGAACAGCATTTCTGAGTATATGGATTTCCATACACGACAACGCTTGACCATACACTATATAAACATATAACAGGAAATCCTCAGATTAAGAAGGCAACACACTTGACTATATTCAAATAACATATCTCCAATGGACTTGTTGAGTGGAAAAGGAAAAACTGTAAGCAGCTATTGTACCTTATGAGTTCTGTCAAGAGTATGGCGTATAGGAATTCTTATTCAAGTCACCTTCACCTCTCAACAAATCTGTGCAACGTTACCCTACTCTGCAGCATGTTTATCGTACTGTTCTCTGAGTAATTCCACTGTTCTGAATGATGCCAGAATGCTCTTCAGTGATATCTTAGTACAGCTCTGTGCCAAAATGCCACATATTTGTTATTGAAATATAGTATTGATCATACTATTGAGCAAAACCTCATGTGTTTGGCTCTGCTGACTCATATACTTTATGTAGGGCAATATTCACTCTAAACCATGTGCTGTCCTCCAAGCTATATGGGAGATGCAGTAGCATAACCTATCATACCCTCTGAGGAAGACTCATGGGGCCTGCTATGTTAGGGTACTGTATCTAGTAGGCCCCCTGAGGAAGACTCATTTAAGTCGATTCATAGGATATCTAATAGGCAGTTTTCTGTACCAGTAAATAACCTCTAAAGTATATGTACCGTGTGTGTGTGTGTGTGTGTGTGTGTGTGTGTGTGTGTGCTGTTTTTGCTTTTTGGTAGCCTAACCTAGCAGTTAGAGCACAGAGCTAGGAACCTGGTAACCTGGTGACTCTGGTTGGAGTCCCATAGCCACCATTTACTGATTGACCCTGAGGAAATTCATTAACCTCCTTGTTCTGAAATCTTTCTCCTTATCTGTACAGTATATAACTCATCCTTAATTTCTCTGTGCTGACATTTTTCTCCTTCTCTGTATTTAACTCACGGGGTCTTTCTCCTTTTCTGTACTTAACTCATCCACAACTTCCCTGTGCTGAAGTATTTCTCCTTCTCTGTATGTAAGTTTTATTTTGTTTATTTATTTGAATATTGGTAACTGGGAAAGGCAGACTAAGCCAAGGCTCGTGTGCAGGTATGACCCAGGGAAAGGGTTACAAGAGTAAACAGTGGAACATTACAGCACTTTACATGATGCAGATTAAGTGCAGACACATAGCAGCAGAGATACATAACTGGTACAAATGTGGAACAGCATAAAGTGCAAAATAGGATTGTACAAGCACAAGTGCAGGTTGAAAATTGAGATAGGCATCAGTAATACAAAATCATTCAAAACAGGTGCAGGTGGGTGGATTAAGGAGATTCAGCTGACACCTGAGGGACCCTAAGGAGGTATAGTGATGCATGGAATGAGGTAGCTGGTTCCAGCCTGGTGGCAAATGATAAGAGAAGGCAGATAGTTCAGCAAAGGAATGGGAAGTAAGGAGTAGAGAAGGTTCTCTGGTCCCTTGAGCGGATGGAGCATGGAACTGGAGGACTGGAGAGAGGAGTGGGGTGAGATAGAATTGCAGGGAGCCAAACCAATATTTGGAAATTATGAGAGCATTGTGTAACTGATGATGTTAAGGTAAAGGAAAGATGGAAAGGGAGGAGTAGAAGGTGCAATAGTGCTACGTGGAGGGGAGAAACTCATCCTTAACTTCCATATGCTAACATTTTTCTCCTTCTCTGGACTTAACTGATCCTTAACCTGCCTGTGCTAAAGTATTTCACCCTTTCTATACTTTGCTCATCCTGAACCTCCCTGTTCATGCCTAATATCTACTACCAGCTGTTCATTGATTGTAAAGTGCTATGTGATGGAGTGTGTGTAAGAAATCTAGATCCATTTACTTTCCTATACAATACTCACTTTGTTTTTATATTTGAGTTGTTTTAATTAAAAATAAGTGCTCCCTTAAACAGTCAGTGTATGTTTTATTTCATTCTCCCATTAAATGATTAACACATGCTTTTTAGCAAGCTGCTGAATTCCCACTGTGTCATTTTTTTGCATATACAGTGCTGTAATCTTATTTTATTTCATTGTTTCTTATATGTGGCAGGTCTACTAGAAAGCAGCACAAAACTGAAACCCCATGAAGCACAGAACTATCGTAAGAAGGCAGTATGGATATCCTGGGTCTCCATCATTGTCACATTGGTTCTTGCAATAGCTTCCTTTAGTAAGTGTTTGAAATCTTTCTAATTTACCAGTTTTCTTTGCCTGCCTATCTGCAGTGGACCCACACATTCTCCTCCCCTTTTGGAAGCTGCAGACTTACAGGAGAACATTCTCTGTGAATGATTTTTGTTGAGTCCCTTGTGGCTCAGAGCTTTGCAGCTTCATAAATTAGTGAGTGAGCAATTATTGTCAGCAAAGGACAGCATTGTTGAAGGTCAAGGAGGGAACTGTGGGACTTGTGATATACTTAGAACTCATGTTTGTGTTACAAAAGTTAAATTCCAGCATTTATTTTGTTTTACTGGTAACCAGGAAAGAATCTATGTAGCTAATTCTACAACAGGAAGGCATGATGATAATTATTTTGCTAAAGCCTCAAAATGTGCTTTGTAACCTTATACCAGTTGTACAATCGCCACAGAATGTAGAGACACACTAATATAAATGGGCAGCATGGTCATTATTGAATACGTTTGGTATGAGGAAGAAACCTGAGTGTAGTAGTTTAGTTTGTGAAATGTAACTCATTTGATGTGCCTTCCTTGTGATTAAACATTTTAATGTTTATACAGGGTGTCTATAAATAAAAGATCCTGGGTCCAAAAGCAAGTAATTCTGTTAATTCAGTTTTCAAAACAAAAACTTGAGTACCTTAAATAATAGAATGTCTGACAATATGTCCAACATGTTATTATCAAGCTACCTACTTTTTATAACTTTGATTGTGAGCAGCTGCAGACATGCTCAGATTTTAAAGAAGGTACTGGGGTCTTGTTCCTTGTAAATTTTAGCCTGGAAGAAAATTGTATTTTGTGGGATTTGTGCTACAGTATATATAAACATTGAGGCTTTATTCTGTTAATCTGACATATTGGACCTGCTAGAAGTTGGGTGTCAGCTCCCAATAGGGATTATTAAAGTGTGGGCAACTGCTCCATGCAAGACTCAGCATAAATTACACAAGACAATTTATATGGAAAACAGTGTGCCACAGCATGACATTATACTTTCTGATTAAACATGGAGTAACTGTCTAATGCTGTATACAGGTAAAGTCTGCAAATACAGTAGATGAACTACAGTTGTCTAAAAGGTTCTTCTGATTCATGCAAAAATTTACACTCAATTTACAGTCGCGAAACACTATTTAGCAATGGTTAGATTCATAGAAAAGTGAAAGATATGAATATCTGAAAAAAGGCTAAACAAATGGATTAAAGAGGGTTTCCAATCTGTTTATATATGAGTAATGTAGCCTATTTTAGTATAGCTGAATCAAACATAATTAATTTTAACACACTAATATAGGATATGTTTTGTATGGCTCTCATAATGTCTAGACATTTGGGAGGTCCCACAATAGAATTGCTTTTGTGGGGTCAGCACTATACATAAACATATAGGGCCAGATATTCAAAAGGGTTGCGCCATGCGCAACAGGGTTGCGCATGCTCAAGTCCTACATTGCGCCATTCTGCGATATTCAGCAGGAGGCAGTTACGCCCTGAAAACAGGCTGAGCAACAGCGCAATGCAAATGAATGCATGCTCAACAGGAGGAGGAGGAACCATGCATAAACTGCACAGCCCGATATTCAGTCGGGCTGTGCAGAGTTGTACAGGCGCATCTGGACTGTCATGTACAGTATGGGCTGCACATGGCTCTAGCTCTTGCACCAATGGGCGTGCAGCCTACAGTTTCAGTCAGTCGGCGGGGCGGCCGGAGGCAGGCGGGTGGGATGCTGCCGCCCGCCGCCGCCGGGGAGGGGTGGTGGGGCTCGTGGGTGGGTGGGGTGGGGGAGCACTAGACACCAGGGAGATGTTTGGGGGTTGTCAATATACATTCTGCCCGCGATCGGGCATTACGTCCACTGGACCACCAGGGAGATATTCGTTGGGGGTCCTATTACATTCTGCCGTGATCGGGCACTGGGGGGGCTCTTTTACATTCTGCCTGCGATCGGGCATTAGGGAGATGTTGGGGGTTCTTTTCATGTTCTGCCCATGATCGGGCATTAGGGAGATGTTTGGGCGGGGGGGGTTCTTTTCACGTTCTGCCCGCGATCAGGCATTAGGAAGATGTTTGGGCGGGGGGGGTTCTTTTCACTTTCTGCCCACGATCGGGCTGCAGGGTGCGTTGGTCCCCGATGGCTGCTGCCTGGCAGGGCGGCCAGGCGCAAGTCCTTGGGGATCGGCGCACCTACATGCTAATGGCATGCAAATGGGGCCATAATCAGATGCAAATGCCCCCATGCCTTGCATGAATTATGGCCCCATTTTCATGTCACCTTTTGAATATCGTGATTTTGCGCATGGCGCAATGGTACTTGCGCCACCGCAAGTTGAATGCTCCACTCTGACAACTTGCGGTGGCACGTTCCACTGCGCCATGCACAGTGGCTGTGGCTGGGGGGTGATATTCAAAGGAGTTGCTTAATAGCGCAACTCCTTTGAATATCGCTCTGGCCACACCCCTGCGCAACTATTTTGCGCAGCGCAAGGGCTTGCGCCTCAGAATGGTGCAGTTTGAATATCCAGGCCATAATCTTTATTTTTTTTTAATGTGACATTTTGGATCTGCTGAAGGCTAGGTGTCAGCTCCCAAAATGGATTATTAATGAAGTTTGGCCGATTGCTCCATGCAAGACTCAGCATAAATAATATGAGGCAATTGATATGCAAAACAGTGTGCCATAGCATGACATTGTACTCTCTGATTAAAAACAGTGTAAGTGTCTAATGCTTTATTCAGGTGACGTCTATAAGCAGATGAACTACAGTATTATAAAGTTCTTTTGATGCAAGCAAAAATGTACACTACAGAATCCGGACACAATGAAGCAATAGTTAGAGCCTTGGAAAAGTAAAACATGAATATCTGTAAAAAACAAAATAAATTAATTAAACATGGATTGAAAAACTGTTTATATGTGAGTTAACCTATTTTAATATAGCTGAACCGAATAGGACTGATGTTATCACATTACTATAGAAGAATTGTTGTATTTGGTTCATAATGTCTACGCATTTGGGAGGTGTTTTGTGAGATAATACTCTCTTATAGTTTTTTTTAGAAAAATGGAAAAATTATTCCACAGTTGGTGTAACATACAGCAGACATTGGATTGGGAAAATATTGAGATTCTTAGACTTGAGCTTGAACACTGTGAGAATGCTAATGACTGAAATGGCAAGTCATTATCATTACTTTCCCTACAGATTAAACCATCATTGAACCTATCTGGCTTGAAGTTGTCATAGATATGTTTTGATTACATTCAGTGTTAACTAACATCCAGCCATTCAGGTTATTAAGTTATTTCAGAGGAACCGGCAATGCAAATGGAACAGCTAGTAGATGAATAAAGCAATCATTTTAAAGAGGCAGTTCTGTTGCATAGCAGCTCCATTGTCGTCTTCACTGTTATTTGCTAAAGATTAACTGACTTAAGAAAGATTATGAGTTGATATAGCTCTATACAATATCATTTTAAATGCACTGATCTCTCTTTCCAGGGTTAGCACCAAAACCTGTCCAGACCTCATCTGCTCTCCTTTCACAGTTGAATCTTCATGAAATTATAGATGCAAGCACAGAAACCTTTCCCTTATTTTTGAACACCTACAGTAATTTGTATTTTCAAGTACTGCAGACATAGATGAGCTGATGCTTCTCCAGGTTTATGTCACCTCCCAAAGGATCTATGAATGTGTTAAGGCTATTGAGAATTATTTAAATCAGATTGAAATGCATTAGCACAAAGCTTAGTTTTGGTGCTATAGTATCATACTAAGGAACATACTAAGTATTTTAGCATGGACGGAGGCTATGGTGTTAATTAAAACTGTTCCACACTGCTCAGTTGTGATAAAGCTTAATATGTTTGTCAAGCAAAAATTATTGAGACTGGATTTAAAACTATTTTTGACTTGCAGTATTCAATATCATCAGGGAGTCCATTGCGATGGATTTTTACCTTAACCACTTTGTCTAGGAACAATTACTTTTGATTTTGCTAATATTGGGCGCTATGCATAAAGGGCCCCGAAATACACTCTGTGCAGTAGTAAACCATGTGCACCCCCTATGTGGTGCACATGGTAAGGTGGTAATGTGGCATTCACAACCACTTGTGCATGGTGCACACACAGAGAGGACATGAGTAAGTGCTATGTGGAGGGACGTGCAGACAGGAAGGGGGTGTAGCTAGGACAGACAGAACTGCCCCTTGACCCCACCATATAAGGTGCCATGGACCACACTATGCTGCAGCATGTCCATGAATGCAGTGCAGCAGCAGTGCACAGGAGAGATAGCAGAATGTTGAGAGGATGCAGAAGCACCAGTAGACGGCTATGGAGAAGGAGGCAGAGGAGGGTGACAGAGATGACGTGGGGGTGGAATGCAGACACGCTCCACCAACTTCAGCAGTGGGTAGGTTGTGGTGAATGTAACCAACATCAGGCAGTATTATGATAGACTGTATGGGGCCCTGGCACCCACCACCCCCCACAGAGCTGAAGGTCTGAATGTGGCTGGACATCCAGGCCAGCATCAATGCCGCAGGGTCGGAGGCATTGACACACAGCATTTAAGCACAAGTGGTGTGACCTCTGTGTAACCATCATAAAGAAGCTGGCGGCCACCACACATGAGCAGCATGGCATGGGTGGTAGCGCCCCCAAACAGGACACACAGCTGTCCCCCATGACGAGACTAGTGGCTGAGACCCTCACACTGGCGATGGTCCATGGCATGGAAGGAGGTGTGGACACACTGGCAGGTAGGTGTAGTGCAGGGACAGGGTGGGGGTGGCTGGGAATGCACAGACAGCACCACAGTAACACCTCCCTCCTCCTCCTCCTCCTGCAGACATGGACCATGCATCACGGGACACAGCAGCCAACAGAAGGCAGGCACTGCAAGGCACGGGTGCCAGAGGTAGCACCGAATAGTGCCACACAATGGGAGGCACCATCGGGTAGGTAACATGTACCAGCATAGTGTGACACCACTACAGAGCTGTTTGGAACACAGGTACACTGATGCACAGTATGCTGTCTCCACAGGGAAAGAGATGGACACCAAGACACAGCTGGACAGTGACAGCAAAGCAGAGCCGACCATCGCCCACACCGAAGAGGCCAACAGCAACACCAGGAGCGAGGACCAACAGGATGTGGAACCCACCGATGGGCATGATTGCTGCCCCCCCGCCCTGGAATGCACCCACACCCCACCATGGTGGGGGGATTGGGGCGGCCCCCTAGCTCCGCATCCCAAGTAGCACCATCAGTGCCCCACAGAGCCATGGGCAGCACTGACAGTGGTGATGAGGGCCCATCCACAGGCACCCGCATACGTGGCTGGATACCCAAACATAACCCATACCAGAGGGAACAGTACTGCGTGCTGTAGCAGCTGGAGCGGGACTGCCTTGTTGAACAGCGGAACACCATGGCCGCCATCGCCACACTGACTGAGGTCACCCACACCATTGGCAATGACATCACACGGTCTGCCATGACACTGGAACAGATTGTTCAACACCTCTGTACCGTGCCCACAGCACCTCCAGTGGGCCCACCCCAGGGCCACTGGTGCACATGTATACAGTAGCCGCACAGGCCACTGAACCTGACCATGGACCAGAGCAGGGTGTGTGCAGGTATCCTCCACCCACGACATGCCCAGGTGCCATGGCACATGCCACACCACCATGGCCAGAGCATGGCACCAATGCAAATGGCACTGATCATGCCACCGGTGCAGATAGCAGGGTCACACAGTATGCAGGCACTTAGCCCATCAGCGATGGCTCCCAGGCTTGTGTGGGGTGCAGGGGACTCCAGGGTGGCATGGGTGTAGGTGGCACCCAGGTTCCTTGGCACATGTGTGGCAACACAGTCCCAGTCCTAGCCTGACACCTCGGGCCTGTGATGGCCCTAGCAGTGTGTCTGCACATGCATGGAGCACACCCCTTCTTGGCCCCCTCATGGCCCCCCCACCACTCTCCATCCCACCTTGGATGGCCACTCAGCAGGTGTCCTCATCAACATGGCAGCACCCCACCTATGGCAGCGGTCACCACATGCTGTATGTAACACCCTGGCAGAGGCCCTGGCATGGTCATGCAGGGGCCACTAGGGGAGCACTGTCTGGGCCTTGCCTTGCTGCACCATCACTGTGTGAATGTACCTGCCTCAAGCGCAAGCCGTGCAGCATGGCCACTTGTGGTGCCCTGCTCCATGTGTTGCACACCACGGGCATTGTCATTGTCCTCGTCATCCACCATAGGGGCCAGGGGTGGCCCCAGTGCCATCAGCCGTGGCCTCATACTTGGCTGGGTTGTGCAACATACAGCAGATGGCGAACACCCTCCAGGCCCTACTGGGTGATGGCATGACCATGCTCCCCCCGAGTGGTCAAGTCACCAGAAGCACATCTTCAGCTGTCCAGTGGTCAGCTCCACGTTGCTGTGTGTCCTGCTATGAGTGGTGTTGTATACCACCTTCATCTGGGTACCCATTGCCAGCATTGGTGTCATGAGGTAGGCATGCAGGGGTAGCTGCTGTCACCTGCAGGGAGGAGAGAGACACTGTGAGTGTAAGGCAGCAGATCAACATGGCAGTGTGTGCACCGGGTGTGCATGCATACATACATACTCAGTAGCCATCCATCAAGTTGCCTGTCCTGCAGCACTGTACCAAGCCAGAGGCATCCAGAATGTAGGAGTCATGCGTTGACCCTGGGAATCTGGCACAAACATTCGTGAAGAGGCCATCTGAATCACACACCACCTGACAGTTCACACCGTGGAACCTCTTCCTGTTGCAGGAGGCCTCCTTAACCACCACGGGGGTCACGATTGCAATGTGCATACCATCGATGGCCCCGCATACATTGGGCATCCCATGCATGGCAAAGAATGCTTGGTTCCTTGCATGTAGCTCTTGTGCATCTCGGGGCAGGTAGACATGGTCCCCCACATGTGGCAGCAGTGCATCCGTACCTATGCCACAGCATGGGACACAAAGGACTGGCTCACACCAAGTGTGTCCCTAGTCACACGCTGGAATGACCCCATCACATAGTAGGACAGGGCGCACGTGACCTTAGTCTCTACCGACATCGTCCTGGAGCACTGGGTCCTGGGTGCCATGGCCATGTGGACCATGTTGCACAGCTGTGCAACAATAGGTAATGGGAAGAGGAACCACTCCAGGAAGTGCATGTCTTGCCACACTGGAGCATCAACTCTGTCATGGAACACCCTGGGTCATGGCAGCCGGTTCTGATATCTCCTATCTTGCGCCTCCAACAGTAGCAGATGCAGTCCCACTCCTGAGCACATCCTGAATCACTGTGTTGACCTCCACCCACATGGTGCAGCCAGCAGGCACCTCCCCCTTATAACTACATGCTGCTGTGGACATGGCGGTGACAGGCATTGGCACACCCTCACACCACCCCGTGTCCGATGGCATGTGCTCACGTCCACACAGTGCCCGGTGTATTGCCAGATCAGTGCATAACATGGCGTACACCATTGTGGACAGGATGGCCCAGTTCCCATGACACCTGTTAAGGGTGTCGGAGGAAACATACACCCTGAACTGGGGTATGAGGGACCTGTGGCAGACTCATGCATTCGGTCAGGTGGGTACCATGTATGCTGTGTGCACTGTTCTGTGCCACTGCACGTGCTGGACGTGTGTCTAACCTACACCTCCTTGTCTCCCATGCATGATCCCTGTGGCTGGCCAGAGAAGATGGAGATGAGTCTGCAGGTGCAGCCCGGATGGAGCACTCTGCTACATATGTGCTCCTGGACAGCGGCACCAGTGGTACCAGCACAGGCACCCCAACTACCTGATCCTAAAGGGGGAGAATGGCATGATATTCTATGAAGATGCAGCCTACAGGCGCTGGGAGGTGTACATCCCATCACCGGTGAGTAGTGGTGTGTGGGGCATTGTGGCAGGGCTTGGGATGCAGCTCCGGGACTGACATGTTCCCCTTTGTTTTACAGTGCTACAGGGGTCCCATGTGGCTTATGATGCTGAGAAACATTAGTCTCCCATCACAAGGGTTGGAGGCTGGCGACAGCTCCATGAGCAGCAAGAGGGACCAGGATGGAGTTCAGACTGTGAGGCAGTGATGGGTCCAGCCACCGCTGTGATTGCAATGTGTAGGAGGCACCTCTGTTTGGATGGACACTGTCTAGGGTGTAGTGCACTGCGGCCACCCTGTTGGCTGGCAATGTGTGGCAGACACCCAGTGCTTGGGGGGGGGGAAGCTGGGCATTGGGGTTGTCTCTACCTGTTGGGGGGGATGTTCCCTGTATTGTTGTGTTCCAAGTGCCTGCAATAAACCATATACCTGCCACCTGTATGTTCATTGACTCCGGGGTGGGGGTCTGTCTGTCGGGTGCTGCCGTGGCTTGTCCTCAGCTGTTGAGCTGTTGCACCAGTGGGTGTGGGCCCTCATGCCCAGGTCCACTGCATGGTGCCTGTGCATGATGTGTGGCATGCCCACATGTGGCCCATGGGTCTGTGCTGCTGTCCTCATGTCACTGCCAGTCCATGCTGCATGCACTGTGTGCCGTGCCTGCTGCCACAAGCTACCACATGTGGCACATGTGCCATACGGCATGCCCTGTGTATGGTGCCATGCCAAACAGTGTGCCCTGTGTATGGTTATGTGCCATATGACATGCCTTGTGTATGGCACCGTACCATACAGCATGACCTGTGTACAGCGCGGTGCCATACAGCCATGTGGCACATATGTCTGCCGTGCCAGGTGGCTCTACACTCTGATGATGGCGGGGCCGATACAGTGGCATGGCCCAGTGGTGCTGCCACCACCACTCTGGCATGCTATGGTGTGGTGGGGAAAGGGTTGATCTTCCTGTCCTCAGTGGCCCTGTTGTGTTTCCAAGTGCACCTGTGTGCGACTCCTTATAGCAGCCTCTGCCCACATGTATCTATGCACTCTTGGGCCTGCACGCCTCCTTGTCATACTTGTGTTGGTGCAAGTGGGCTGATCCTGGTGCACACCTGTTTCTGCAGCCACACCCCCATGTTTGCCCTGTGCATGGGTGCGCAAGGGTCTGCTGCATGCCCTTCATGCATGCTGTACTGCGTCTGCATGCATGGCCATGCATCGTATTGCACCCTGCATGGCCTTGTGTTCGTGCATAACACCCAGTGCCTGTGAGGTTTCTTGTAATATAGTATTCTATTTTGTTGTGCCTTTTATTTATTGGTTTTGTGCTGCGAATTGTAAGACACTAATTCTAACAAATGTAATAAGCGACATTGGTCTATATTCATTAACATGACTTCCAGTGTTGTCATCACCGTATGTTGACTTACCTAGCTTGATTCAGCAATGTGCCATTGAACAACATAGGAGAGTGCTGATTTTGGCTAAGGGAAGTGTGTTACTTCTGAAGGTAAAGCTCATGATAATACTACAGGTCAGTATACTGTATATTATGGTGTGTTTTCTGCATTCCTCCTTTTACCCATTCCACTATTGTTTTCCTACCTTAATGCAAATCTGCCACAGCCTTCTTCATTTTTTCCATGAGGCTTTCATGACCAGTGCCAGAGTTGCTTCATTACTTGTTGTTAGGTTGACCATCTGGCACATTCAGAAAGGGAGTGCCTCATCGCTGTGAGGTGCTTGGCTCTTGCAGGTCCAGGATTGGAAATCACAATCTGCATGTGGCTCAGAGGTATCTATAGATGGGCCCAGAGCATTACTGCTCCAGTAATGAGCTGGAAATGCATACCAGTTTTTAAATGGTGTAACACCTTTATGTATGAGGGGCTTGCACCAGCAATCCATATGCAAAATGAATTGTTCTGGGTACCCCAGTCCAACAACAGGAGTTGTTCACACCAGGATAGTAGGGTGCAGGGACTTCATTTGCCTGTGTCGCTTATACAGTCTACACTTTAAGTAATAACATGGCTGCAAGTACAGTATAGCAGTAGATTCCACAGCGAATTGTTACCCCTTGAAATTACTAGACTACCATGGAAAGAGGAAAGCAACAAGGAAACTAGGCAATGTAAAACAAGGTATGCTAAGAAGCAAAGGAAGTGAACAGAATGACTTTTGGGTCTGGTAACACTAGCCCATTGTTGCTAATGGACCAATTTTCAAAGTCTGTTTTTAGGAGCATATAAGAGGGTTTGCATGGGCCCCTGTCCATAACCCTATTTGGTTATGGGTAGGTGCAAGCTTTCAATTGACTTCTATGCCCTTACAACAGACTTTGAAAACTGGCTCATTAACAATGGGCTAGTAAGCCGACCCATTGGTATGGAGGGTTGAGGCGCTGGGCATCACACCTGCCATCACACTGGTGACCCTGATCCAGGAGTGGACATGGGTTGTTGGGGACTGGCTATGGAGGGAGAGGATTGAGCATCCAGAGGACAGCTGTCCTGACCTGGTGAGGGTAGGACATAGCACCCAGTGTAAGTCTGGCCCATAGTGATAGCTGTGGGGAAGGCAGACAGGGATCATCACATCAGGGACAAGGGGGAACTGGTAGCCACTGATGTTCTGTTCATGGAAGTACATTTAGGGCTGTCTTGGGAAGCATTGCAGGCCCGCTGCTTTAGGGGAGAAAAAGTGGAAAAATGGTCTGACCCCACTTTGGTTGGCCATCTCGAGCCACCCGCAGGCCCTGCACTCAGTGAGCATGTATGCCATGCAGCTGTAGCTAAATGTAAGTCCTTGAAGAAAGCCAGGATGATGGGGCATAGGTGACTAATGGCCTTCAGCCACTCCGGTTACTTGGGGGGGTACAAATTAACCACAAAAAAAGAAAATAAACAATGGGCTAGTGCAAGGGGTGGTTGAATTATGTTCCCTGTGATACTGAGAAATGGGGATTAGAATTAACAGAAATGGATGGGTTCATATGTTTGCTCAGATGGTGATAAGGGACTCCTACTCATCACCATGTGAACAGAATAATTACCTTGTCTTTTGTGCTAGACCCAGCATGGCTCTGCACCTGTGGCATAGTAGTTGGGGATCTGAATGTCACAGTGGTGACCCAGGTTTACTCTCCAAGTCTGGTACATTACTACAGGCCAGCAGAGGTGGATCAAGCATCTCAGGGTATGTTCTCCACCTCCAGGATAGTGAGGGAACCCTGCAGCAATCTCTGACTGCCTCTGGGACCCCAGGGAACATGCATCAGAAAGGACAATAATAAAAGATGGAATAAAGACGAACAAGGGTGATGCCAAACTATGCCTTCAGGCACACCTACAGGGCATCAGGGAAGATGGTGGGAAAATGACAACTCAGGAGGCACAAGCCACATTAAACAACTGCCCACTACTCTACCACATACAGTATAGCCACTATGGCCTCAGCTTCACCTTTTGACATGGAGGAGCTTGCCTCAGATGCTGTAGCAGTTTACCAGGGAATAACCCAGAGGGAGTAGTAAGTCACCAAAGAACCTAGAGGGCAGCATATGCTGCCTAGCTCACAGCAAAGGAGCTGGGAGTGTAAGTTAGGTAGCCCCCCCACTGGAACATTGAAGATGGAGAGTATGCCCATCAAGAGCCAGAAGATTCTACTTGGTCACCTGAATAGAGTAATTGCTTCTGTGGGTAACACAAATAGAGGAGAAAATAAAATACAGAACATATGGCCCAAGGTGTGCTAGAATCACAAAACCCATTGAATTTCAGGTGCCATGCCTCCTAAAACATAGCATTACATGGATTGGTCACTACCCTCTGTAATAGTTCTGAGTACAGCTCCGTATGGAAGGTATATAGGCAGATGGCTGTTCATGAGAGTGCTAAATATTGATACTGGCATTCCTCACTAGGATAGCGTAAACACAGAGGAAGTGTGTCATCAAAGGCACTGAGTGCATTGAGAGGGAAGCAGCATTTTAATCAACTAAGAGACATAAATGCCATAATTCCTGCTTAGCATAAGCCTTAACCTATCATGTATGGACCAGCTTTTGATCATCAGTATGTAAAAATGTTTTAAGGTTATTGGTTTTCTGAAATGTGTATAGCTGGCAATAAACCAAAATTTTCATGCAGCAGTTGCCTTTATTGCTGCTCAAATGTTAATAAAACATGAGGCAAATGATGTTCTTTGAAAAATGATGCAATGTTGCAAGCTCTGTGTTTTCAGGGTTTAGTCTGCCACAAAGGGGACATCAAGAAACATTTCTTTCACTCAGTATACTGGGAAAGCACTGAGTCTATTTGAGGAAAATCTCTATGAGCCCAAATTCTCCAGTTTAATAATTTCTGAAGTCGGCTTAGCTGCAGGCTGTTGGTGAGAATATTATCCTTTGTTTATAAGTAGCTCACAGCATTCTCGTTTCCTTTCAGTTCATAGATGTGCTGTGATGGAAGGGCATTCCTCTTTCTCAGTACTGTGAGGTTGCATAAAAATTAAGAGATCATTAAATGATCTAAAACAACAGTAATGTGTCCCTACACTGAAGGTGTCTTCTCCAAAACTAACAGTGTGCACTGGTACTATGCTATTCTTAGCACAACTGAAAGCCAGAATAAAAAGTACTCTGAATCCACAGAGGCACCTGGTGAGCATTGAGCGAGGTGGGGGTGGTAATGCACATGATCACAGAAATCAATGAGATTTGGTTACAAGGGAAACCTTTGCGCAGTATGAAACTGCAGAGAATCATTGAGATTCTTGATGAGGGGAAAAAGTACACAAGTCTCTCAAGAGGTTAGAGGTCTACCAATAGAACATTAGATGTAATTTTCCATACAGCAAGATGACTTTCATGTAACAACATTAATTTTTGAGAGTCAGTTCTGTACCTGGAAATCATTGCAGGAACAAAAATAGGCCCTAAATTGGGAACTAAATGGAATATACTGGCACGGTTAAATCACTAGTTGCAGACTGCACTGTATACGGATTTAATTAACTGGAGGGTGTAATTAGGACCGCTAATTCCCCTGCTTGCCTCTTTGTGTTGCAATATGTTACACTATATTTTAGTTTGTCAATATGTGAAATGCTAAGCAGATGGAGAGAAGAAGACTACATTAGGGCTGCTTATGTAACTCGGGTGCCATGTACCAGCGGGCTACTACCCCTGCCTGATGACCTCAATACAGGTTGAGGGGCCTGGGCTTGGTTTTGATAATGATTTGGGGGTTCTGTTCCCAGAATAGAAAATAACAGTTCAGTGCTGCCACCCAGGGTAAATATACTGGGCCAGACATTTTATTTATTTATTTTTATTTATTTATGTCTTTGTTTACCGAGTACGAACACTGATCCAAGGGTCCATTTTCAGGCACAACCCAGGCTAGGTAAATGGCTCTGAATAGTAAACAATACATGCATGAGAGATAAAGTAATATTAACACAATGCACGTTGAAATCAATAAAGTTACAACAGGGAAATACAGGCAAGCAATTGATACAAAAACAACCAAGAATTGAAGGCATACATAGGTAAGATACAAGGCAATTATTGGTTCAGATAAGGCAATGGGATGTCAGAAAACAGGAAAGAGGCAAGGGGAGTTTGCAGGGTACAACCCCTTGGGATGCTGTACCTACCCACCTACCTTCACAGTCACCCCACACATGAAATACAGTAAATCACAGTAATACTCTAAGTTGTAGACAATTAATAGCTATTGCTAATAATATGCTCACAGACAGTTTTAAACAACAAAAATAAAAATATTTATTATGGAAAGGGATAGTGGGAATGCAAAAATACGAACAGCAGTTGGAATACTGGATGAACTGGTAAACCAAGAACATCAATAATAACAGTGCCCACCCCCAACAGCATATAAGCCCACCTCCCCACTGGTATCAGTGTCCCTATGTTTTGTCTGTCTGTCTGGGTACCCTGGCAAAAGTGAAGGTGCAGGCTTGAAAGATTGCCACTGGTTGGCCAGCTGTGGTGCACATTAAGCTCGAAATCTGTAAACTTGAACAAACTTTGTCTACACTCTCCAGGTCAGGGAAGCCCCTGAGTTTACTCATGGTTCTGATGACAGGAGACAGGGTCTGTTTCAAGATAGCAGGCTCAGTCAGTTGAGCTGGGACCTCGAGCAGTAGGGCAGGTCTTCAGATGCCTTACCTGGAGCTGAGGTCTAGCAGCTGGTCACCTTCAGGGCTGCGCAGGCTCTTACAGCTTGTCATCTTTTGTCTTGGCCAAAGAGTCCAGCAGCTTTTCCAAACCACACCCAGGATAAAGGAGCACTGCACAGTAGCTTCCTGGTTCACAAGGAGCCCAGACTCCAGGAGTGATCCCATGGTCCAACTCCCCCAAATAGATCGAGAGTGCTCCAGCACTTGGGCACGCACCTGTGGCTCCCTATTCCCCGATCCATTCCACTTGATAAGGGTTAGCTGACCCTTTTCCTGGCTCTGAGGTGGCTGCAACAGGATGCAGTCTCTGTCTCTACTTGGATCAGCTCTAGTTCAGCTCAGGAGCTCTTGAATGCAGCAGTGGCCCCTTCATTCTCACTTTCTGCAGGGCACTCTGGTCACAGTCTCTGGCAGAATTCAATCTCTGGAAGAACAGTCTGACCCTCTGACAGGCTGCAGGTCTTTCTCAGGATTGCTGCAGGAGTTTATTCCTAAACAGTCTGGTTACTGTCACACTGGGACTTCCGGACGCTGGAGAGTTAGGCAGGTCTCTAGTCCTTGGTTTTGGAAGTCCTTGTTCTGGTCACTGGCTGTAAGTCCTCCTCGCTTGTGATGAGCTGCTAGAGAACTACCACAAGCTGTAACTGTCCCTGGCGTCTGAAGAAAGAATGGCAGCTTCTGACTGGCTGGATGCAGCTGTCCATCTTGAAAATTAATAAACATTAGATTCTTTCAATATCTGATTGGCTGACAGTTTGGGCACCAAGATATTGTCCATCCCTCTTACCCAGGAGCCTTAACTGCAGTTCTACAGGCCTCCTAACATACTGATTGGCTATTCTGGGGTCAGAGTTCACAAAGATGGCTGCTGTGGTAAACAGTTCACATACAGTCCCAAACTTCCAGTTCATGATGCAGCCAAACAGTATTGTTTCAATATTTAATGCCGTCAGTGTCCATTAATAGCCCCTCTGCCCTAATGTCCAGAGGCAGAGTGGGGCATTCACAAGGCTTCTTCTGCCTGTCACTGCCTCCATTAGTACATCCCCCCAGACAGCAGGCAGGCTCTGTAGGTGCTAGCAGACACAGTTATTTTTAAATATACAGGCGCCTTGATGCACCCAAACAAAGTCTAATTTCTGGCCCCTCTCACCCCTCATGTGTGTTTCTGTATTATTGCCAAATATAGACAAAAATGCAGCATTTTCTCTATAATAGAAAATGGCCACTGAGCAATCTGACTGGGTAACTTACTGGCAGTGGCATGCTCATGTCCTGTGTTCAAAATGTTTGTTTACTTGCAGTGGGTGAGGTAAAGTAACTAATGGATATTTAGAAGTGCATACATTCTGATTGCAGCACACATGCCATATATGACAACTAGCTGTACTTTGTGTTTTTCCATATATATCCAAATATACTTGGAGAATTTCAGGGAAAACTTGACTATAGTTAAAGCTGCAGCTGTAATTTGGACTTATCCTATTAAAACCCAGTAGTATACTGTAGAGAACTGTAGCATTTGGGAATTTACCTAGATAGCATAGTTGGGATGCAACATCTTCTTTTCAGTGGGGTGCAGCTTCTACCCACTTCCACAGCTGGGTGGACTAGAGCACTGACAGGATAAATGACTTGCTCAGTATCACAAAGTGAGTATTTTGATCAAGTGCGGTCAAACTTCTGATCTCCTAGTTGGGATTATATCTCCCACAGCAAAAGTTAAAAGCATAAAATACCCCCCCTTTACATGCCCTGGTGGGTTCTAACCCCCCCCCACACACACACCCTGATTCCCAAGTTTACCCCATCCATTTACAAGTCCTAGTTCTTTTATAAGTGATTCCCATTTGCCTAGAGGTGGACCTAGCCTAGTCCACGTGATTAAACCATTGCCACCCCTCCCACCTTATGTCATCCTGGAGTACTGGAGAGCATAAACTCTCTTCCCACCACTTTGTTTTAGTCCCAGGCTACCTGAGAGCCATTCAAAGAATCCTGAGTCCAACTTCTACTCCTAGTCACTGATGGTCTAGTTGTGCTAGCCATCTGTTTAATTTCTCCTGTCCAACTCATAGACCCTGATGATCTTGTAGTGCAGCCATCGTTCCAATTTCCAAGTCTGAATTATGGTCCCTGGTAGTCTAGTGTTGCTGGCTCCCCCCCCACCCCAAGCAGCTCTCTGTTATGCATCATTGCATGCTGCCTGCCCTGTGGTTCTTGACACCTCTGTTGCCCTGAGAATGTTTGCTTAAGCCTGCCTACCAGCAAACCAAAAGCAGGCTCAAATAATCAAGAACCAGCTGTGACAAGTTAGTTCCACTAGACCCACAGAGACTATGAGTCAGAGTCAGGATTCTGCAGAAGAAGGTCAGTTCTCCTAAATCATCAGGGACTAGGAGTTGGACAAAGCAATCAAGACAGTGGCCACTATACCTCCAGGGACTTAGAGTCTGTCTTGGGATTTTTTATAAGGACTTTCAAATAGCCTGAGACTAATTCAAGGCTGGGGTGGGGTGGTCTACACTTTCAGAAAGCATTGGACTACTTATGGTGGGGAGATGTAGCATTTGTGCAATCATATGGATCAGAATACGTGCACCTCAAAACCACTAGCATTTGGTTCTAAGGGAACCAGGCCTGTGATGGGGGTTAGTGGTAAACTTGTAAATCAGGGACTGGGGAAGCCAGTACAGGCTCTGTACAGAGGGCGAGGGTAAACTTGTGAATCTGGAACTGGGGAGCAAGCCAGTGCCTGTAATGGGGGTTAAATATGTGTATTGGGACTGGAGAGATTCAGGCCATGCCAGGGCCTGCAATGGGTGTTTGTGTGCTTTTTTTACTTTTGCTTGTAGGGGTTGTTATCCCATTGTATACTTTAGTTTTAGGTCCTTGCATATTGTTTCAGACCTACATAAGCCTAGGTTCGATACTCAATACAGATAAAAAAAAATGTTCTTCTCACAACAATTTATGAAGTATTAGAGAAATTGTTAGATGCCCTTGCTAATGTTAGTGATAGAGTTTCAGCAAAGTCTGAAGTTCTGTGTTGCTGATAGCTTGAAAAGTTCCTGCTGAGACATTCAGGTTTGAATTCAACTTGGCAAACATTACTTCAGTTTGACTTACTGGTGCATTACTAAATCGAGTAGAGCTCTTTGGGGGGGTGCACTCAATGTTGGATGCCCTTTGCCACAGCTTGCATTTCCTGTTAAAGACATTTAGTACAGTGGTAAAGCCACAGACTACCAAGCAGAAGTAAATAGTGGGACATTCTATTTTCTTTCTTTCTCAGTTACTGTAGTATGACAGAAATTGTTTGATATCATTGCTGATGTCAGTGATAGACCTTCAGCAAGATGTGACGTTCTATAATGATAATAACTTGAATATTTTCAGCTGAGACTTTGAGGTTTGACTGTAACTTGGGAACATTACTACAAATTGGTTGACCTGTTCATTAACAAATCCACTGCAGCTGTGTGTGTGTGTGTGGGTGAGGGGGGTGCAGCGGTGTCTGCACACGACAGTTTCATTATTAAATCCACTATAGCAGTGTGTATTGAGGGGGTCTGCACTCAGTGCTGAATGCCCTTTGCCACAGCATGCATTTCCTGTCACAGAGCCTTTGTACAGTGATAGAGCTACAGGTTACCAAGCAGTAGTGGGTAGGGGACCTGGGTTTGATCCCAGTTTGGGACATTTTTTCTTATTCTTATTACAATTTTTGTAGTATGATGTGCAGTATGAGATGCATTGTTAGATGTTTGTTTGTTTTATTTTGTTAATTAGGTAAAGAGACTGGGAAAAGCCATTTTTCAGGTCCAACCCAAACACATAAATACAATATACAAAACATATGAAAAGAAAAACACAACAAATATTAAAAGCATTTACATACATTCAAAGCATGTAACCATTCTTTCAATTTTCTTTTAAAACATTCCAAAGAGCAATCAGTTCTTAAATCCTCAGGCAAACTATTTCATAATAAATGTGCAGAGGCAGAAAAAGCCAGAGCACCAACTTTTGTTGAGCAAGTTTTAATAAAAAGGAGGGTACCCCCAAAAGATCTCAAATTGAGAGCAGATTGTCAAATGTTTAACAGATTAGCTAGGGGAAATTGCTCTATCCAAAAGAAAGATTTAAAAACTAAACAACTAAAATAAAACAAATAATGAGAATGTAATGGGATGGGAGCCAATCAAGGGAAGAATACAACAAACAATAAATTTGAAAAGGAGCATCAAGCACAAAATGACAAACATTGTTATAGACTGTTGTTAAAACCTGTGTTTCCCTAACAGACAAAAAATAATATAGACTACCAACATAATCAAGATGAGGTAAAAGTATCCCAATCACAGTGGCCTTCCTAGTTTCAAGGGTAAAATACTGTTTCATTTTGTAGATAACACTCAGTTTTTGATTAACCTTTTGGCAAATAACCTTAACTTGTGCTTGAAAAGTCAAGCCAGGATCCAACAGAACCTCTAAATACTTAAATTCAAAAACCTGCTCCAAACAGACCCCATGAAGGTCATGAATAGTTAAATTAGGATTTTTACGTAACTGTTGTAAAGTCCCAAACAACATGGCCTCAGTTTTAGAAGAATTCAAAACAAGAGAATTATCTTCAAAACTAGTGACAAATAGAAGTAAAATCCTGTTCAAAGGAGGAAGTAAGTTGCAGTATAGAATGAGATTGTTCAAAAAGGATAAGAGCATCCGTATATCATAAACTATTACAAGTAGAGCAAATAGAAGGTCAATAAACAGTGAAAATAAAAGAGGACCCATAATAGAACCTAGAGGAACACCAGACTAAACAGAATAAGTAGAAGAAATAAAAGCGCCCAGAGAAACAAAAAAGTGCAATTCAAAAGATAGTCCCTACACCAAGCAACCACATTTTCAGAAAGACCCAATTCACTGAATCTGCAACATAATAAAGAATGATCTATAAAATCAAATGTCTTGGTCAGGTCCACGAACACCACCCACAACATGAGGCCATTATCAAAGCCCCTGATGGCGGCATCCATGAACCTGACCAAGGCAGTCTCAGTCCCATGATTAGGCCGAGAGCATGTTGTTCAGGACACAAAATAGCGTACTTTTGTAAGTAAGTAGTAATCTGTTTATTGACAATTTTTTCTAGAAGCTTGCTCAAGGGATTAAGTATAGAAACAGGATGAAAATCGTCTAAACCAGTAGCCCCTGGTTTCTTAGGAATGAGGACAGTTTTAGCACATTTCAAAGTAGAAAGAAAAAAACCTGATGATAAGCTCAAATTAAAAATAGTACACAAAAGGTCAGCAATATAAGAGGCTATTAGACTAAAGAAATGCCCATCTAAAACCTCCCTACAATCACTATGTTTATTGGGTATTGTTAATAATAATTGTATACCTGGTACTGGGAAACATGAAGAAAATAGAAAGGGGCCTATTAGTTTGAAAAGGAACTTCCACAACAGATGCTTTTACCCTATTATTATAATAAATAGAATGATCAGAGAATTTCTGGCAAAATAAATTTGGACTTTCTTTTGAATCTGTAACTACCCCATTCAGTGTAGTCAAAGAATTAACATCATTTTCATTAGGGGACAAACATTGATTTACAGATTGCCAAAAAGACTTAGGGTTGTTAACTTATCTTCAAATTTTCTCCTATAAAAAATTCTTTTAGCATGCTTACCTAAATATGAGACTTTATTACAAAGAAATCTGTACCTGTCCTATAAAGAATGGGAAGGCAACTGCTTCAAGACTTAGGGTCGTTAACTTATCTTCAAATTTTCTCCTATAAAAAAATTATTTTGGAATCCTTAACAAAATATGAGACTTTATTACAAAGAAATCTGTACCTGTCCAATAAAGAATGGGAAGGCAACTGCTTCAAATTAAACAAGGCCAAATCTCTGGCCTTCATCCAGTCCTTGATTTGAGTTGTAAGCCAATGATTAAATTCCCCTTCTGACTCAGAGCTTTTTCAGTGGACAAAACAAATCCTGTATAGGAACTAGGACTTTACAAAAAAAATCAACAGCATTATCAGGATCAGGTATACTATCTAAAAAGGACCAGTTATTTTCCATCAATTTAAGATGAAACGCAGACAGATCAGTTTGCTTAAAAATCCTAAACTGCAAAATACAAGAAGGGACTCAAGGGCTTCTAAAATTTATTACACAAAAAAAGGCTTGGTGTTCAATGTAAGTGTTCAAGCAAGAGACACCTTCCTGGGACTGCCAGTGACCACCCAGTCCAAAATCAAGTGGTTACCAGAAATAGGATTTAACCTAGTTGGTTTGTTATAAGCTTAGTTAAAGAAAATGAATGTAATAAATTCTCCAACCCAAAACTATCGGCCAAAGCCCAATTAACATTGATATCCCGAAGCAGAATGAAATCAGGACTTGTAACATATTTCGAAATTCTTTCCAATAAATCTTTCAACCCTGAAATACCACAGTCAGGTGGGTTGTAAACACCTCCAATATAAGCATGTTTACTTCCCCCAAGAACTAAACGTAATAAAACCTAGCCATTCAAGCAGTCACAATCCATACTTACACAATACACAATACTTGAAACAACTGTAATCTGGAAATGATCCTTGAAATAAACAGCTACCCCACTCCCCTTTTTTCTACTACCCTTTCTATCAGACCGTATCACACCATACCCAGGAAGTGCACACAAATTGTCACCCAAGGAGGGTTTAAACCAGGTTTCAGACACAATAATGAAATCAGGCTGATATTTATTTATTTATTGAAAGAAATCAGAATTACAATCCTTTGAGTCATTGACTCCTTTGCAAAGGCTCCACATCAGTAAGAAATAGAAAGGAAACTACACAGAGGTAACACATGTAAGTTACTGAAACTTAAGCATTTGGTACAGAAATTAACGTTTAACTTAACATTTTACACAGTACAAACTGAAACAATTTGTACAAAACTTAAAACATTAGGCACAGTGTACAATGAAGGGTTACGTCAGCAGGGTCCATAAGAAGGTCCCGGGGTCAATACTTATGTACATATTGAACAGTTGTTCAGTTATGGAGGGTTTTACAAAATAGGCCCAGAGTCATGATATATTACATTGAGAAGCTGAAGAACCAAACCTTTGGCCAAGAGAAGAGCAAGTCCCTATGCTGGGGCTATGTAATTTTTTTTTTTAATTAAATATGCTTTATTCATTATTATTATTTACAGTCAGGCTCAATGCAGTACTTAATACAAGAGATCAAAGAAGGATGTGAGTAAATACATTGGATAAATATTTCATATCACCCCCTTATTTCCCCTCCAAGCCCCCCATTTAACCCCCCCATGTCTATATAGTCATTGACTTGGGAAAGGAAAAGAAATATATTTTAAATACAATACCTAGGGTACAAAAACTGTGTGTCTGTCACTATCCCTCCCTCCCATCTATCTATCTTTTACCCCATCTAGCCACCCTCAAAAGTGCCCCCTTCTCTGCCTTACTTACCCCCCCAGCCAGCGTTCGCCTTGTACTATTATCCAACACTGCTCTATATCTGCTGGACTTAACTTTAATCCATCGGCTAAGCGAAGCAAAAAGGAAGGCATGACCACTGTTTCTTTTGATAAGCTAGTAACCTACCACCAATGTATCTGAGATCTAAATCTTGGCCACTGACCATAAATTGTGGAACTTCTCCCACCTAGCATTAAACTTAAACATTGTACTCCTAAGGCTAGCAATAGTTTTTTCAATCCTTAATTTGTATAATAACCCTGCCAACCATTCTTGGTAAGAAATAACCGTCTGGTCCTTCCAATGTTTTAATATCAGAGTTTTCACTGTAAGCGAAATTAAATTTATATAATATCTCCTCTCCATCACATCAATTTTTGTATAGTCTCCTAACAAGCAAAATTCAGGAGTGAAGAGATCTTGCAACCCCAACAAGGGATCCGCCTTGGCCTTAATTTCTGACTATAATGAATTCACTAAAGGACACTCCTAAAGAATGTGAATCAGGAAGTCCTGAGCATGTCCACATCTAAAACACTCATCTTTTGGTAGTTTACCCATCTTATATAACTTGACTGGAGTCAAATACATAGTGTGTAATATATAGTATTGTATCAGCCTAAGTCTATCATTGGCACAATATTTATAGATTCCCTTCCAGATATATGTTCAATTGTCATTACTGTCTGGTAGGGTAGCCATCCAATATTGTGAGCGGTCCACTATATTAGAATACATCTTCTCATATAGGGTCCTGACTTGCCCAGATACTGCATGTGGTGAATTTGCTTTATTTTTAAATTCAGCCATCACCTCACTGCAGTTAGTGTTCCACTGATCTACTGCAAAAATAGTAATAAGCAGGTGTCTAACTTGATAAATATGGAAGGTAATTTCAAAGTCAGGTGGAACTTCTCCATCATATCCTGGACTGAGAGTCTCCTCCCCATATCAGTTAAATCACTAACTGTCATGTTCGATGGCATACCCAGTCTATGTGGTGATAGAAAAGTTTTCTCAATTTGGAAGTTGGGGTTGCCAAATAACGGCTGGGAAATATCCCTAAAATTGGCTATGTCCAAAGCTTTGCACACCTGATTATGGACCCTAACCGAAGGGTATATAACCATGGATCTAAGTGATTTGGGCAAATCTTTAGGGAATATATACCAGAGGCTATCCAGTGTTATTTTGGTCCTTATTATCAGGTTCCTCTCTATTTGCAACCATATGAGGCAATATTGGGAACACCCGTCCTTAAGAGGCACCTCCCCCCACCTCATTTACTTGGCCATATGACTTGCTAAGTAGTAATGGTAGAAATTTGGGAGCTTCAGCCCTCCTAATTCCTTTGGAACACTTAAGCATTTGTAAGATTTCCATTGGGGCTTATTTTGCAACAGAAATTTTGGAATTATACTCTGGAGTTTCCGGAACCATGATAGGGGAAGATAAATGTTTAACATATTCAAAGGATAAAATATTCTGGGCAGTACATTCATTTTGATGACATTGATTCTACCCTGTAGAGAGATATATGGGGGGACCATCTAATTAGATCTTGCTGAATAATTAGGAGAAGATTGTCTAAGTTAAGTTTTTTTAGAAGAGGTATTGAGGTTGACAAGATGATTCCTAGATATTTGAGTCTATTAGTCCAGGCCATCTTAAACTTGTCCAGATCACCTTTACATGTATAAACATTAAGTGGCATAATTTCTGTCTTATTAATATTCAGCTTGTAGTTTGATAATTTACCAAACTCGTTTACTATATCTAATACTTTCGGGATGACCTCTCCTGGGTACGAGAGATGGAGCAAAATGTCATCCACATAGGCTGACAGTTTCAGCTCTAAAGGGCCCACTGAGATGCCTGTTATAGATGGGGATAAGTGAAAGCTGCAAATTAAAGGTTCCAAATACAAGTTGAACAATAGTGGTGACAATGGGCACCCTTGACGAGTTCCAGAGTATAGCCGGAAATTTGTAGAAAAAACTCCTTTACAGTATATTTTAGCTGTAGGATTAGAGTACAGATGTTTAATCCACCCAATAAATTCCTGAGGAAATCCAAATTGAGACGTAGTATTAAATAAAAAGGACCAGCCAACCCTATCAAAAGCTTTCTCCGCATCCAGAGAGACAAGGGCCATTGGTGCCATTGCCTCTCTGGATGCAGAGAAGACACGGGCAAGTTTACGAAAATTATCCAAGGGGTTTCTGCCACCAATAAACCCAATTTGTTCAGGGCTTATTAGGTTGTCCCAAACTTTGGTAATCCTTGAAGCCAAAACCTTTTCTAGTATCTTAACATCGTAATTCATCAGGGAGATTGGCCTATAGTTTGCTACCTTATCCTTAGATTTCCCTGGTTTTGGCAAAACAATAATAGTGGCTGCTAACAAGGTGGAGTCAACAATCCCATAGGTACAAATATGGTAATATAGTTCTTGGAGGATAGGAATGAGCTCTTTTTCAAAAGTTCAATAAAAATTTGATGTAAACCCATCTGGTCCTGGAGCTTTGTTGAGAGCAAGGGATTGGATGGCCATTGATATTTCCATCTCTGAGATAGGTGAGATTAGGTGGGCTTTCTGAATTTGAGTGAAAGCAGGAAGAGAAAGTTTAGAAAGATACTGTTGTATCTCAAATTCTGTGGGACTATTAGGTGGATAACTATAAAGGTTCCTATAGAACCTCTCAAACTCACTTACTATAGCTTTAGGAGTTGTCAATATCTTTCCACTTTCCTCTGTAGTTATACTGGCTATTAACCTCGATTCTTTCTGCTGTCTTAATTTAAGAGCTAGGAGATGTCCGGCCTTATCTCCTTGGTCCAGATATCTAATGTGAGTTTTAAACAGGGCGTATTCAGCCCTTTCTCTTAGAACATTCGCATATTGATCTCTAAGGACCTCTAACTGAGTTAAGTTTGCTGTTGTGGGGTTAACACTGATCTCCCTCTCCATTTTCTGAATGGAATCTAGCGGGGATTTTGTTGCTGCTTCTCGCTTCTTTTTCCGGTTCACAGCTAACCTGATAAACTCCCCTCTTAAAAAGTATTTCAGGGAGCACCAAAATTGGTCATGTGCCTTAACAGACCCTTTGTTATGTTCTATGTATTGGTTAATTGAGTCCCGTATCTTACTCACAATATCTTCTTGTGATAGCATTTGGGTATTAAGCTTCCATTCGGTAACTTTGGGGATTGAATGAGGTATTTTACCCTCCAACCAAATCATAGAGTGGTCTGATAATACTCTGGGGAGAATCCCACAGTCCAGTGAACATAACATCATATCCCTGTTCACTATGAAAAAATCTATGTGTGAGTAGGATTTATGATAAGGTGAATGAAAGGTAAACGCCTTTTCTTTTGGGTGTAGAAGATACCAAGGATCTACAAGACCCGGCCCTTCCATCATTTCCTGCAGAGATTTTTGTGAGAGAGATAAGGTTGTCTTAGTCTGCGTAGACCTGTCTAACTTACTTCCACGCGTTATATTCCAGTCTCCTGCTAGTATCATTGGCATCTGTTTAAATGGGGCTAACAGGGGGCTACGTAATTTTTGCAGCTCTGGATCCTGCTTGTAACAAGATATTGTATGCATGAAGCAGCTCTAAGAGGAAAAGTTATATACAGTCACATGTTGCAGAGTTAAGGAGTGACTTTATGCCAGTTTTAAACTGACCCAAACTGGCTGTATGGGGGACTGTGGGTGGTAGGTTGTTTAGCCACAGAGGGACACGATAACAGAAAGACTGCTGCCCAAGGGAGGTTCTACAGTGGGGTACTAACAGGGAGGTATTAGGTGAGTGTCCTGGTGCTCTCCTGAGAGAGGCTGTTTGAATTAGAGGGTGGAGGCTTATCGGTGCTAGTTTGTATTGTATCTTTTTTGCTAGGAGACAGGTGTGATACTTAACCCTATTTTGGAGGTTTAGCCAGCCTGTAGATTTGTAAAGCTCACAAGTATGGGTTAACCTGTTACAATTTGGGACCAGATGGCAGGCTTTGTTGAGGGTGAAATTGATGCTGCACAGGGCAGTATGGTCAGCAGACCCATAAATTACTATGCCATAGTCCACCAAGGGAAGTATTGAAGAGGACACTGACAGATGCAATGCCTGCGGAGGAATACAGTGCCTATGTCTGTATAGGATCCACAACCTGGTGTTAACAGAGGTGGACACGTGTTGAATGTGAGTGTAATATGTGAGGGAGGTGTCCATCCTGACTTCCAGGTAATTGAAGCAGTAGACCTGCTTCAGTGCAGTACCACGGGAGTCTGAGATGATTAGTGGTGCATTACAGAGTGGGTTTTGTTGGGGGGCGAAAATCATCGATTTAGTTTTTTTATAGTTAATTGCTAGACGGTGTTCAGAGAACCAGGTTTTGAGTTCTTTAAAGAAAACCTGGAGGACAGATTGAAGGGTGTCGATATGAGTCGACTAAGTTCTCTATTTCTTATTGATGTTTGTGAGAGAGTTTCAACAACTTGAAAAGTTCATGCTGAGACTTTCAGGTTTGAATGCAACTTTGGAAACATTACTTCAAATTGCCAGACTGGTACATTCTAAATCCACTGCAGTTGGTGGGTCTGCACTCATTTGAGGTGGGATTCTGCTCTCAGTACTGCATGCTCTTTGCCACAGCATGCATTTTTGCAGTGAGCTTTAGTACAGCAGTAGGGCTACAGACTTCCAAGCAGTTGTGGGTAGAGGGGTTTGATTGTCAATGTGTGAAATTTTTTTTATTCTAACTACAAATTTCTGGAGTATGACAGAAATTGTTAGATATCATTGCCGATGTTACTGATAGAGTTTTAGCAAGGTTTGAAGTTCTATATTGTTGATAACTTGAAAAGTTCCTGCTGAGACTTTGAGGTTTCAATGCAACATGGAAACATTACTTCAAACAGAGAAATTATCATTCCAACTCCAGATACCCTAGTGCAGGTACTGATCAGGTTAAAAGTTCTGAGTTTGTGTATTGTGTGGGCTATGCTTGTTTATTGTTTGAGGTGTATGTGTGTACTTGGGTGCATGTAAGTGTCTATACTGTGCAGCATCTGTGTGTACATTGTTTAGCATGTACTAATAATACCTGCCTTATACTATACAAAAATGACAATTCCATACCTTGGTGATACTCAGTACCATTGTCACTTTAATTTACCCTTGCCTCCAGACACATACTGGTCTCTTTCCCATACCAGAAAGAGGGAATCATTACAGTCAGGCAGCTGGCAAGAGGTATGAGTGTGAAAAGGGGTGCAGATTGCTGGTAACTGATATCAGTGTGGACTGGTTAATGCAGGGCACTGGGAGGGGCATGAGTATGGGAGGGAGTATGCTGGGTACAGTAGCTGGGAAGGGAATTAGTGCAGCAGAAGAGGGAGATGGGTTGCAGAATATGGGAGGGGGGCATGCTGGGTAGCTGGGAGGGGAATTAGAGCAGGAGAAGAGGGAGCAGGGTTGCAGAGTGAAAGTAAATACTGTTTGAAGAGGGAGCAGGGTTGTAGAGTGATAGTAGATAAAGTATGCAAAACCTTTTTGCAGTCTGGAAATGGGTATGCAGTAATTAAGCTGTAACACCATTCATCAGGTAGTTTAGCCATCAGTATTAATAATATGCAGCATAATTAACAATCCAAGTTTCCAGTGCTTAAAGAATTGATGCAGTTTGATGCTTCAGTGGTTATTAAAACTTCCATTTTACTTTACATTTTGTATTAAGCACTTGCACTTCGGGCAATGAAATACTGAATGTTCTGCACTGCACATTTGGGTCACACTCTCATATTATATCAGCTTGCATTTTTTTTATAATTTGATTTAAATAATTAATTTATACAGTTATTTTAATCATGTGCATAGTAACTAGCTTCACTCCTCCAATGAACCTTCCTGTGTGAGGTGAAACACAGGGGAGTTAGCCGTGCTGCTTTTCTCGGTTTCTTTAATGTAATAATTTTTGATCACCCATTAATGGAGTGTGCACCATTTTTGTTATTTTCAAAGAAACAGTCTTTCTGCTAATGGCTGCACCTTAGGAGGGACTGGTGTGCAGGATTTTTCTGCTCTTCTACTGATAGGCCAAAAGGTGTTTGAATACTCTGAGCCATTAGTCACCCTAGAGGATGGTGGTACTTTTGGCATGAAAATCATTAGGCAAACCACAAAGCCAAATCCTAAAAGTAAAACCAAACTGTACCGTCACTAGAGATGTTGTGAATTTAAAGTTTGCTAGGGAAGTGGCTGCAAAGTTACCATGGACACTAGGAATTGTAACCTCACCTAAATTGCAAAGTATTTACCAGAAATTGGCCATTTTTTGGTGAACAGGGCACTTCAGAGAATCTTTGGTAAATTCACTGAAAAAATGGCAACTTCACTTTTCAAAAGTTCATGAATTTGCTCTTTGAGAATTCTGCGGTATTCACATGTTAATTTACATAACGAATTTCAGCCACTTTGCCCATCCCTAATTGTCACTAATAATTTACAAGGTACTGGGCAGACAAATCGAGAGTAAATAGCAACTTAGTATTTAGTGGCAGCTTCTAAGGGCACTTTCCTACATTTGAAGGCCAAAGGGATGAGGTATATATACAGCTCTCCCTCCATCGTTGTGAAGCAAACTGCAAGTTCTAATTATTTTGTTGGTTTTAAATCTTTGGATGACTGTCATGGACTGCAGAAAAATCATGAACTTTATAATTTGAGTTCTTTAAACACCAGGGAATGTCATTAATCTTAAAACAGATTCAATGTATACTACAGTACTAATTGCTATCCTGCTCTATGCTTATGCAGTCACCGGCTTATTATGATCTAAAAACATGTTCTTCATGCTCCAATCTTTTATAAATATAAAAAATATAAGTGTGAGTAGTTACTGTTAATAACTGGTGTTTTGAGGTGGCCCAGTGGCATGGAGGGCTGAGGCATCTAACACCTTACCTCCTGCCATGCTGGTGACCCATGTTCAAGAATGAGCATGGGCTGCCAGGGGTCAGCAGGATGATAGAGGCTTGAGCATCCCAACAACAGCTCTCTGGTCCTGGGTAATGGGGTGGCAGCCATATCGGTCATTATCTGCCACTGGGTGGAAGCCTGGTGGCAGTGCAGGCAACAAGCGGTTGAGGGGCGGTGAGGGGATGTGCGGGATGTGTGCAACTCCACGTTCCAATATGCAAGCCATGGGAGGAGCTTGGGAAGAAACAGAAAAGGGATCCTGAGGCAAGGTGAAGCCCTATGCCTCCCCCAGACCTGCACCATCACCTGGATGCCTGATATTGGACTAGATTATTGCACTAGGGTGGGGGGTTGATGGCTCTCCCTCCTCTAGCCTCACCACAGGGGTGTAATCCACGGGGGAAGGGATTACGCTGGCTCCTGAATTAAGTCCAGGGGAAGTGGATGCCCGCCGGGGGGGGGGCAGGAGATGAAGAGCTCACTGACAGGGGTTAAAAGCAAGATATATATATTAAAAAAAATTGTGTTCTTTAATCCGCACCATACATTGTCAGGAAAAATGTTGTCATGAGTTACAAGAGCTGAATAATAATAGTACCTAAACTGAGATGTGATTTCAGCAGACAGGCCTTCTAGGACCCAACAAAATTAAACAGTCCACCAGTCCCATTCCAATAACCCCAGACTGGTTCCATGTCAATGTGGCAAAAAAAAAATTAAAAAAAAGGCAAATGCAAAAATGGCAAAGAAAGAACAGCGCAAACATTTTGAGTGACTGTGAACAACAGCAACCTCTTGAAATGGCACAAATTGCAACTTGCTCACATAAGGAAATGGCACGTCTGGGGGGAAGTCAGGAGGGGGGAATCTATTAAAAGAAATTGGAGACAGCACGCAACTCGAAGAGGGGGACAAAGTGGGGTGGCAGATTAAATATTCCTACTCTGGGGGTGGCGCAACTTGGGGAGGGGGAGAAAGTTGGTGGACCAATTGAATATTCCTACTCGGGAGGGTCACAATTCGAGGAGAGGAACAAACCCAGGGGGGCAGATTAAATATTCCCACTCATGGGGTGGTGCAACTTCAGGGATAGTGACAATAAAAAGATAACTGCACAGCAAGTCTTGAACCCAGGTCTGCTGGGCACACAGGCAATGACTCTGACTTGTAGGTTATGCTGCCAGCATGGATCCAGCCCTACAAATTACTGCCTACATGCTTGCATAACTGACAACCTACATCACTGACTCCTTTACATACAGTGCTGAAATAAACATGTGCTGTTAAAACCAGGTCTTTCACATTACACACTCTATTTCTGAGTCACTGAAATAGACTCACTCAAATTGACTTGCTGTTTAGCCAGCCCAGTGGTGCAGAAGGCTGAAGCGCTGGATGCCTTACCTTACACCATGTCGATGACCCGGGTTCAGGACCCAGCTCGGGTTGTTGGAGGTCAGCCGGGGGAGGATAGGATCGAGTGTCTGGAGGGCTGTACTCCTCTCCTGGGGAGGAGTGGGATGTGGATCCCTGGCAACTTGCAACTCTCGGTGGAGACTGGGAGGGGCTGCATCTAGGGGAAACTTTGCAATGGGTGGGGTTGACACCAGAAGTCCTGTGGGCAGGTGTGGGAGTGGCCTTTTGCATGCTGGATGTCACTGCACATCCGTGCCCCCAAGGGTTTACATTGGAAACCCCTCCGTGCACGCACTCTGGACGCCTCTTCAGCCTGAACAAAGCCTGGCTTAAGCTGGGGTGGGACCTCAGGATGATCTCAGTCTCCTCCCCTCGTCCCCTTCTGGGGGCAAGCCACGGTCCTCCCTGCTTCACCACCAAGGCAGAGGCCGAGCTGGGGAAGTTTTGAGGGTCCATGCACTAGGCTGATGGGGGACAATGTACCATCCCCCACTACACAAAGGAGAAACAAATAGAGTTGAAAAACAAATTGACTCCCAATTTTCACCCAGTACTCCTAAATCTTTCTATAATACTTTTAAAGGCTGCTGCTTGAACATCTATCTGCTTCTTAACCTCTAAAATAATTCCTGGCTTGTATGAATAGCATTACTCAACACTCTGTAATGTCTGTGTGTTCAAAGGGGAAAACCTTGATGATAGGGCTGTGCTAACTTCCCAAAATTTAATCTTGTAAACACGAACTGCTGAACCACATAAAGTTCACTAAAGTTCTGTTATTTGCAAACTAGTTTTTATTGGTTCAGCCATTGAAAACCATTAGGGAATGGGTCTAAAATCAAATGATATATTGTACTGGGCCTATGAAGCACCCAAAACAACAGGATGATTCAGTGTCCCACATTTAAAGCTACAGGTCTCAAAAAATGTGTCCATTGATACAGCCCCATGTATGGATTAAGCTTCCTGTTATGCCATAGATAAGTGTTGTACATATTTGTTACATGGTCATTGATCCCGCCAAAATTATCAGATCTATGTAGGCCCCAAAACATTTATCTTTTCCTCCCCTTCCTGAGTAGTTCACATCCCCTAGACATCACAGCCCCAATAGTCACATCTACTGTACATCCGCCTGGACTTACCTGCCACTTTCTTCCCCCAGGGCTTACCTCATCTGGTAGAGCCAGTGGGGGTTCCCCAACCCCTGCCATTGAAAGCAATCCATTTTGGCTGGCAATCCTGGCTAGCTGGGTGCTGGGCCTGCAAGTGTCAGTCATCATTCTGCCAGCCTGGAATTCTCATTTTCTCCTCAGTAGCACAGCATGCAGTGTCATCATGACGCATGTCACATGCTCATGCACAATGTGCATCTGATGACTACTGCACCCCCTGCACTCTAGCAGTCCTGAACTGCCACTCCCCTAGCTTTCACTAATGGCCTGGTATTCACTGTGCTCAGCAAACCCAACCTCCCCCCCCCCACCCTGGAGGAAAAGAGCATTTCTTCAGATGCTCACGTTTCCTCTCCCCAATTGACCTGCTGACACCCTAGGTTCCCTCCTGATCCCAGGTTATTGGTGTTGTAAAGTGGGGAACTTCACTGTGTGTACAGAAAAGGAATAAAAGTTGCATTATGATTTGTGGTGGCAAATACAACACTAGATGCACTCCAAAGTGACTGTAATGGGATTTAGGCAATTGAGCCATGAAAAACAACATATGGACTGATTAATAACACTAAAAAATGTCTGCATTTCATTTTGCACTGTCCTATAAAATGGCCTGTCAGTTTTCAGTAAAGAAATGGGTACGATTAGAAGCTTGTCTGTCTCCTGCCTGTTTGTTTAAGAAGCGCTCCCAGAAATATACCTGATCTTCCCAGAAGTTTATGACTCAGTTTGACATAAGGGAATATCCCTGCTAAGAGCACCTTTAAGTGGCCCCAAGGGACCGACAATAGTCCATCCAAGTACAAACACAATCCTCGATTTCTTACAAAGGAAGACTAGGGTTTGTTAAAGGGGAGAGTGAAACCTTTAGAAAGCAATTAAGGTCATACGATGAATGAAAATGAAGTGGCAACTGTACAGCTTCTAATTAAATAATGTGTGTAGTTATCAAAATTCAGAAAAAGTAAAAAAAGGAAGTTTTATAACATTTTTTTAAAACTGTTAAGTCATTTTATGCAGAGATACAAAAATAGTATCAGTATGGTTTAAAGTAAGTGATTAAAATGTATTTTTATACAGGTTAAAGAGCTAGTAGTGAAACCAAAACAGGCAGACAGTAAATTGTACAAATTTTTAGAAGTAACCAGCTGTAACTTTTTTATTTCTGTAGTATTTTTCTTTGCCCTTTTGCTCATTAGCAAGTTTCCTATGTGACAATATTGTGATAGGTGTGTGAATAGCTCTCAGCCTGGCAGCAGACATATCTATCTCTAGTTCCCCCACTACATCATCAACATTGTGAGCTCCCTGACTATGACATCACAGGTGACTGACCTGGCAGCTACTGAGTGGCTGTTCCTAAGAAGAAGTGATGTTACAGCCAGTGAGGTCACAATGCTGATGATATAGTGGGGGGGGGGGACAAAACACCCACTAACATCATGTACATAATCTTCTAATTAACCAAAGGAAAAGAAAAAGTACCTCATATGTAAAAGGTAGTGGTTGACTGCTTTTAAAAACTAATATAAGTTTTAGGCAGTACACTAGCACTTTAAGACAATAGGCACCGCCTGTTTACACAGTCGACCTGTAGATAATATACTTGGCTCTATAAAATAGAAAATTGATTATGTATTACACAGAACAGTATCACACAGACATAGTACACATCCTCAAAAACAATCATACTTTAGGGAGTTGCTTCTTCCTTTATTGATTTGTCTCGTTCATTATGTTAGGGAAGGTAAAGTTCCCTCTCCTTCTTGGCCTTTTGAAGTTATTGTTGCTTTTCCAAAGCCTACTCTCCCTGCTTTTTATTGCCCAATCTCTATTTTGAATTCCAGTTATAAGTTTTTTATGTCTATTTGGGCCTCTCAGATGGAGGGTCTTCTCTCCTGCTTGCTGGACCAGGACCAGGTGGGTTTTGTCCGCAAGCGGCAGGTGCATGATAATGTTTCGCATACTTTTTTGTTACTAGAATATGCACAGCAGCATTCAGTCCCCCTGGCCCTGGCCAGCATGGATGCGGAGAAGGTCTTTGATCATGCTTCCTGACCCTTTTTATGGTCCATGCTTCCGGAGAGGGTTTTTCTGTCTCAATTCCTTCAGATGCTTCAGCACTTATATTCCTCTTCATACACTTTGGGCAGGGTTAATGGTTTGTATTCTACTCCATTTTCTTTGGGATAAGGGACCAGCAGGGTTGTCCTCTACTCCTGTGTTGTTCATGCTTTATATTAAACCCCTCACTTCTCATATCAATTTGACAACTGATATTCACAGAAGACCCCTGAGAAGTGGGAATTCAAAACTGCTTTATTTGCTGACGATATTCTTTTAACCCCTACAGACCCCACTTTTTCTTTATTGGCCGCTTTTTGATTTTTTTTTAACATTTGAAGACTTGGCTGGTTTTTCGTCTTAATAAGGATAACACCAAAGTCTTGCCTTGTAACTATTCTCCCCTGGATATCATACGTGGCCACTACCCTGCTCATTGATATAGGAACTGTCTCCTTTATCTGGATATTTTGATTCCCCAAAATTTGGACCACCTTATTTTACTTAATTATGAGCTTTTGACAGAAACACTTGCTCTGGATTTTGATCGATGGTCTATTCTTCCATTGTCTTTTCTTCAACTGGTCAAGGTTGTAAGGTCCAGTGTCTTGCCCGCATACTGTTTTTTTTTTTTTTTTGCAGACTCTTCCTTTTCTTCTCCTCCATTTTATTTTCAGGATTGGTAGCCATTGCTTTTGAATTTTCTTTGGCTAGGCAAGAAACTTCGAATTTGGGCATCGTTGTTATCTCTTCCTGTTGACCATGGGGGAATCAATTTTCCTAATCTTCAATGGTATGCTTTGGCCTGTCAGCTGCCTAATTTACATTTATGGACACCTTCTTTATTTTGGGTGCATTGGAAGGATATTGAATTTGCCTTAAATGATCTTTATGACATCAGCCATTTACTTTATTCTCAGCCTCCATGATATTTCCCCCTCACTAATTTTTTCAGATCGACTCATGAAGTGTTGACTGCTTGGCATAGGGTTTGAACCCGAGTCTTGCAGACTACTGCTTTTCTTATTACAGCATTAGTGTGGAATAGTCATATTTCTTTGAATTCCTCTGATCTTTTGTTTTTTTCTCTGATGGATTAGGCTGGACCTTCATTATGTCCATCAGTTATTGAATTCTAGGGGGCTTTGATCCTTTGCAGACCTACATGCCATGTATAACCTACCCTCCCCCCCCATCGATCACTATCATTATTTATAACTTCAGACCTGTCTGCAGTCTTGCCCACATTGGTCCATGGCTGTTTCTGGTTCTATGTCGCTGTTGCTATCCTTGATCATTTATAGTCAAGTTGGGGAATTACAGGAACATTTGATTGTTATCATTTACTTGGCAATTTGTTCCTCTATCACTGAGTCTACTATGCAGATTTTTCAGGAGTGGCTGTTGGATTTGCAGATGGAGTGTGATTTTTCTCAGTGGGAGAAGTATGCTTTATTTATGTGTAAGCTTTCTGTGGCACCATATCTTAGGGAATTTACATGGAAGTGCAGAATGTGCTTCTTTAAGACACCAGCTTCTTACTTTTTTTTATTTGGGACCTTCTGCTGGTGCTTGCTCGAGACAATGTGGTGAGAGTTCTGCAGACCAAATGCATGTCTTTTGGTTGTGCCCTCACTTGGATTTATTTTGGATGTGGATTTCTAGGGTGATAGCCCATATATTTAATGTTACCTCTGCATTATCCCCTATATTGGTTTTATTACACTTTTATGTGGGTGATTTTTCCATTGTGGGGCTGGCAGTTTAAGCTCTTATTAATTTTGTTGATTTGTGCCACGAAAAAAATTACCAGGTTATGGTGTCAGCCTTCTCCTCCACAAGTGTTGCATTAGAAAACACTTGTCGATACTATTTATCGATATGAGTGATGTACCTATGCTTATTTGAATTATTTACCTGTATTTGATTAAATTTGGAGATGCTGGGTCTTATATAAACTTTGTGTTGATCCTGATTTTGTTCCTTAGCAGGTGTTCATTTTTTGTTGGACTGGATAAGCCTTTTTTTTGTGCCTTCCCCACTCTTGCCTTTGGGCTTCCCTTCCTTTTTTTTTTTTCTTTTTCTCTTTTTTGCTTCTGTTTTTTTAGAATATTATATAGCACTGGTTTTTTTTTTCTGTGTTCTGTAACTTGTTTTGGTATACTTTCTTCTATCTGAGTATAGTTCTTTTTCTTCTTATTATGATCCCTTAATGTACAGTATACCTTGTATATCTGTTTTCCATTGTTAGTCTTAGCAAATTGTTGTTACATATTACTGATTTTTAATGTTATTGCTATTTATTCATAATACTTATATTGATACTGTATAATGGTTTTCTAAGCATGTTGTTATTTCTCTTATTTGTATTTGTATAATAGTAATAGTGTTTTTTCTTGTATGATTTTTCTTTGCATATTACTATTAATAAAGATGTTCTTATAAAAAAAATCATACTTATATTTCATTATTGAATCCACCATTTTTAAAAACAGGGAAAGAATTATCACTTCTTATTCTTCTATCCAGACAGTTCCATGACCAAACTGCATCAAATGTTATTGTTGCTTTTCCGTAAGTTGTTCCTACTTTCAGGAAAGTTGACATAAAATAATCAACTGCCCTTATGCTTTAATATTGTGATATTGGACAGTTAGTAGCAACCATTTCCTGTACAGAATTTGGAACATTTTGTTTTTGCAGTTTTAATACTGATTTTAACCCAAATTTGTTCTCTCTTATCAGATAGCCTGGGCCACCCCAGCTTCACCAACATAACACACAAGTGCATATCAGATGAGCATGCCAATACAAATGGATTATCTTTCTCTAGGTTTTATCTAACTTTTCCAGATACATAGTAGGATCATGTCTGTAGATAATACTTTCTCATAATCAATCACCAGCAGTATCAGCTGTTGTGCAAAATGTAATCAAGTATTTTGATTTAGATAAAATGCAGTCCTTCCAGGAGCTCCCAAGTGAGAATTTACCTATTTTACCAGGCTTTCAATATGTTCCTTAATGACCAGGGGAACTGTCAAGAGAGATACAGTATTCATAGAAGCCATTCTTGACAATTCCATGCCCTATCACACATTTCATATTTGAAATAGAGTCTGAAATTAATCCAGAGCTGCATGTAACATCAAAAACTATCCACCTTTCCATTCATAGTAATTCATAGGCCTGTAAACTTTTTTTCTCATTTTTTTAAAAACAAGAACTTGTTGCCAACAATACAGCATTGTCAGCATATAGTCATGTTTGAGTAGAAAGGAGACAGGAGGAAAACGAGTTCATAAAAATGATATACAAGTGTGGACCCAGTATGGAACCTTGGGGTACCCTCTTATTTATAATCCTAGAACTAGACAATGTGTTGGATACCCAAACCTGCTGTACACATATCTTCAAATAAGATACCAACCAATTAAGTGTATCAGGAGAAACACCCACCTCCATCAATCTAGATGTCAGTGTTTTTTGGTCGACCATATCAAATGCCTTGGACAAGTCCATGAACATGGAAACCACCTTCGATCTCTTATGCAGTGCTGAGCACACAATATTACTGATGTCCAGGACTGCAATATTCATGGGGTGTCCAGGTCTAAAACCATATTAAAATGATATCATCGGGTTGTGTTGCTCAAGGTATCCAGAAGATTGCAAGTGTACCTGATGCTTCAGAAGCTTAGTCAATAATCGTTGCAAGGCAGTAGGTCTGTAGTTATCAGTGACATCAAATGCACCAAATTTCCAAATGGGGATGACCTTTGATTGCTTCCATACTGTTGGAAAGTAATTATCTGTCAAAGCAGCGGTGCATGATAGGGGTGCAAATTTTGACCTATACTTGTTTGTTCTATTTTAGATTGCCGCATATCTCCCAACTTGTATGATACCCTTCTTTCTCCATTCTGAGTCTGCTTTAGTACTTTTTTCACACTTGAAATAATAAAAGGAGAGCTCCTTTTAATTTGGCTTGGACCAGGTTTTTATCAACATTTGCAGCTGTTTGCGATCACCTGCTATCCCATAAGGTCAGGGAGCACTGCCTGCTGCACAATAGTTCATTTTAGTCACAACAGAATTGATTTTCAACAATTGATGTACAAAAACAGCTGAGAATACTGATGAAAACCTGGCCTTACACATATTAAAAGGAGTGCTCCTTTTATTATTTCACATGTGAAAAAGTGCTAAAGCAGACTGAAATTGTGGAAAGAAGGGTAACATACAAGTCAGGAGATAAAGGGTAATCTCAAATAGAATAAAAAAGTGCAGGTCAGAATTTTCACTGCCATAATGCACTGATCCATTTAAAAAGTTTTGTGATGATAGGAGCATGAGGGTCTGCTGCCAATTTCAATAATCTTCCTTCTATTCCATCAGTCCCTCCTGATTTATACAGGTTTAACAGTCTTTAGGATTTTTTTTTTACTTAGCTTATCCTAATCACATAGAATCTAAATAGTGGAATTTGGTAATTTTTCAGAATGCCAGATGTATGTAAACTCAAATTCCCATCCATGGTGTTCTGTGGAAGTGCCTCGAGGGCAGCACAGGTTTTGTATGAGTGAGTGAGTCACATCTATGTCTAATGTCACAGCTGCTTGGTATGCCTCTATATTCCCCCAGTCAGCTGGTAGAGTGAACACTAGTTCCAGTGCAGGTGTTACCTGTTGTAATGGCTGCAGGATGCTGTTTCTCTGGTGTTTTCTGTGAACAGCAAGAGGAACAGAGTCAAGGAAGCTGTCAGCATGTCTAAGGGTGTCACAGGCTTTTGTATGATGAGCCCTACCCTGCCTGATGTCATGGCTGCTTGTTATGCCTCTGTACCCTCATAGCCAGCTGGTACAGAGAACACAAGTTCTGGTCCATGTGTTACCTTCTGTAACGGCTGCAGTATACTGTTTTTCCAGCAGTTTCTGTGAGCAGCAGCAGAGAAGAAGTCAAGGCTGCTGTCTGCATGTTGGAGGGCAGCACAGGCTTTTGTATGACTGAGCCCCACCCTGGTGTGATATCATGGCTGTTTGGTATGCCTCTGTAGCCCTGTAGCCTGCTGGTAGGGTGAACACTAGTCCTAATGCAGGCGTTATCTGCTGTAATGATTTCAGGATCCTGTTTCTCTGGCACTTTCTGTGAGCAGCAGAAGTAAAATAGTTAAGGATGCTGTCTGCATATTTGAGGGCAGCACAGGCTTTTGTATGACTGAAATTAGTTGGGGGATAAGGGGATAGGCAGCAGAGGATGGTAGTAAATGGAGTTCACTCTGAGGATGGGACAGTGACCAGTGGGATGCCTCAGTAATCAGTGCAGGGACTGATCCTATTTGATGTCTTTATAAGTGACAATGAAGGGGAACTGGAAAGGAAGGACTGCCCCTTTGCAGATAACTCCAAAATTTGCAATAGGGTGGACACTCCGGGGGGGATGGAGAGAATGAGAAGAGATCTGAGAAAACTTGAGGAGTGGTCAAGGGTATGGCAGCTAGGTTTCAACATGAAAAAGTGCAAAGTAATGCACTTGGGGCACAGAAGCCCAGAGGCAGAGTATAAAATGGGAGGCGTGGTACTGACAAGGTGTGCCATCAGCACAGCGAAACCCCTACATCGATGGCAGTCTGGGTGCTGCAAGTCGATCGACAGTCATTCTGTTGATCAGGATTTTGCAAGACCCGCTGTCTTGCCACCCCAAGGATTTCGCTTTTCCCCTCTACACCTCTGACCTGGAGGTGATTATATTTTTTTTGGGGGGTGAGGTGGTGCAGGGGGTTGAAGCAACCCAGAAACAGCTGGGATGTGCCCTAGTGCTTTGCTGCAATGGCATTTGGGCTGCACAATTGCCAGGCAACATGGTCGCATTCGGCATTTTGTTGTCGCTGTGGTGTCAGTCGACAGTACTGATGTTGAACCAACATGGTGGAGCCTACTGACAACCACCAAGCAAGAAAGAGACCTGGGGGTAACCATATTGAATGACCTAAAGATAAGCAGGCAGTGCAACAAGACAGTCGGTAGGGCTAGTGGTATGCTGGCATGCATAAGGAAGGGTATCACCAGCAGAAAGAAGGAGGTGGTATTGCTTCTCTATAGATTGCTGATAAGACCCCACCTAGCGTACTGTGTCCAGTTCTAGAGATCACATCTGTGGAAGAACATAGACAGAGTGGGAGCAGACCAGAGGAGGGCAACTAAAATGGTGCAGGGCTTGCTTCAGAAGTTCTATGATGACAGACTTAAAGACCTAAGTATGTACACCCTGGAAGAGAGGAAGGAGAGTGAGGATATGATAAAGACCTTTAAATACCTCACGGGGTTAAATAAAGTAAAGGAGGGGGAGTATTTTTTAAACAAAAGGTACTCAAGGACAAGGAGGCATGATAAGAAGCTGTAAGAGAGAGAGGTGAAGAAGTACTTCTTCACAGAAAGAGTGGTAGATTCCTGGAACAGTCATCCAGTGGAGGTGGTGAGGGCAAAATCAGTAGTGGGGTTCAAGAATGTGTGGGATAGGCATAAGGGAATATTAGGGGAAGGGGGGTGGGTGAACAGGACAGAGGTCAAGTAGGATTTGCAGCAATACTGTAGGCAGGGAAAATGAGCAGACTGGGTGGGACAAGCAATCCTTATCTGCTGGAAAATTGTATGTTTCTGTGTCCCTTATTCTACCAGCCTCTTGAGATGATGGATCCAACTGTTTTTCAATAAAGATTTTTATTGAGCTTTTAAATTTTCATACACATTGTACAGCGGTCATGTAAGCAGTACACAGTTGAAGAAGATACCACAAATTGACAAATGACCAGAACAGACATCTGAGGCATCCCAGTTTTACAGCAGATCACTGGGCACATCAAACTATTTAGTGTTCTTACTGTTGAGGTCATAGGATATACACAGCTATCAGTGCAGTAGAAATAACCAAACACATCAAGCATAGTGAGATTATTGGTAAACCTAAAGGAGGAAGAAAGAGAGAGGTGGCAAAAGATCAAGAAAAAAGGGGAAGGGAACGGTGAGGGGTAGTGCAACAGAACCAATGGCTTGATTTTCAGATGCTGGCACAGTGCCTATAGCACTCCTTGTTGCCTCACTGTTTGGTGATCCAGATGCACCATGTCCAAATGCCGTAACTGCACCCAAGTTTCCATTACTGGATGCATTTATAGCACTTGGACCTGCTTTGCAGCAGCTTGCAGCAAGGATTGACTGCAAGCTGTTGCAAGGTACACTCAAGAGGACCTAGCATTGATGCATGCTACAACATGGAAATATGATCTAGCGGGCATATAAATGATATGCGGGATAGAAAATCCTGTTTCTTTGCCACACATCCAGTGCAGCATATCTCAGATGCACATGTGCAAACAATGTGGTTTGAAAATTGAGCCCCAGGAGAGTGTGATGGGACTGGGATCAAAACATTAAGACTAAGGAAAATGTATGCTACAGTGACATACAGTATTTAGTGGAGTACATGCATTAAATTATATAAGGTGCAATGCAGTGAGAGAAATATCTTCAGACATTGCTGCGACACAGCATGCCTGCTATAGATTAGTGACTATGTAGACATAGACATTAAACATACATAGATATTAACAGGAAATAAACAGTCAAACAAGTAAGACTATGTTCCAAACGTCTAACTGTATACAGAACAACAGCTGCTCAAGGAGATGAGAGCATAATTAAGAAAGGGGATGATGCCCTGGGGGAAGAGCTACAGATTACTTGATTGCTATCAGGTGGGAATGATACTCCCAAACAGGTTTCTGTACACTGTGTGAACTATTAGTATCCAGTCATAGTTAGACTCAGTAAGTAGAGAGTTGTCAGGGAGACATTGATTGGAATCTCAGCCATTCCATGCACATGATCCACGTGAGATTTTAGAAGTGTGAGAGGTTAGCAGCTGCATAGATCAGTTATCTATACCTAGCTTCCCAGAATGCAGGACAATGGGGGCCATGCCAGTGCCAGAGGATTACCCAGTTAGCTACCAGGAAGGCTGCCACCAGCCAGAATTTTTCAGGTGATTTCAAGGGTGGTGGTAATGGGTGAATCCCCATGAGAGGAACTGTAAGCAAGGACTATGGGGTACAAGAGGCTCATGGGCTGTCCTACAGGTTTACAAGACCTCTTGCTAATAAGACTGCAGAGTTGGACATTCACACAGGATGTGAATGAGAGTTGCGCCATCCCTCTGGCATTACCAACAGTGACTGTGGCAAAGGATTCCTTTTCCACACAGCATTGTCAGGGCGTGGTATACACAATGCAAAATTTTTAAGTTGCCTAAGCTTCCCTTGGAGTTCCCAGGGAGGCCAGTATGTAATGCACCATACTCCTCCCCAATCAGCTTCCTGAATGGGGATTCCCAGCTCCTTCTCCCAGGTCCCCCTGACATTGAGATGGTTTATAGGAGAATCCATGGACAGTCAATGATATAAGTGACAAACTAGCCCCTTCTGCAATTGGAGGGATTGTAAACATTTGTCAAAGGTATCAGAAATGTAGGGACCTTGACCTCCCCAAGGACCACTGATGAATTGCACTACAGAGCTGCATATATTGCTGCAGTACTGTTGTGGGTAGTTGATATGTGTCCTGTAATGATAAGGTGAGCAATGTGCCTGTTTTCCGATCCATGAGATCTCATAGGACAAAGATGTGGGCATCTTTCCACATGGGCCACTTTACTGGAAGTAACCCAGTTTTGAGTCAGGGGTTACCTCACAGCAACCTTGTCAATGACTAAGTTTTGCACCATTCTAATTTAGTGGCCATATGGAGCCATGTGGTCCTGACTGTCTATGCTGTGTGTGTGTGGGGGCGCTGGAAGTAAGAAATCTGAAAACAGCAGTCCCATAGGACAGTCAATAACATATACACAAAACTTGCAAGGGGATTAAGAGTGGTTGGTTGTGTGGCAAGATGGGAGGTCAGCAAAATAAGTAGACAAACTGTATGAAATATGAAGGCAGTGTGATATCCTTTCAAGGAAGACCCAGTCCACCCTGCTGCCATGGCAGTGAAGGTGGCTGGATGTTGAGACAGGTCTTCTTCCCCTTCCAAGGAAACAAAAGCAACACTTGGTTCAGAATTTTTAAAATATGTTTCTATGATAGGAAGATTACCCAGAATGTAGACAACTTGGGGAATAGTAATCATTTTAAGGGAGTTTACCTTTCCCCAAAGGGAAATTGCAATTTTCCCAACCTTGTGTGTCTCATTTGATGTCTTCTAGTGGGCATACCTCTCAACTGTGCCACATTACAAGGAACGTTCCTCATTTTACTTCACAAAAGCTCTCTGTTCCACATTGTGAGAACTTGTTCCACATTCAGTATTAACATTTTAAAGCACAAAAAAATAGTAAATGATGCAAAAAATATATTATTCAATTAACAACAGACGTTCTGAACATAAATGCAAACATTTTAACAGTGTTCTGAGCCTCCTGGGCAAAGATTTGATCAAGTGTTCCACATTTTGCTCATTTGTTCCACATTTTGAGAGGCAATGTTCCACATTTGAGGGACAAAAGGTTGAGAGGTATGCTAGTGGGGGATTGACATTAATCTTCACCGTAGCTACCACTATGCATTTCAAACATATACCCAAGTAGCAGATGTCTTGGGGAAGCCACAAAAAAGAGCAGGGGTTGAACAGCTATGTAGAGCATGACTTGGAGAGGGGGAAACCTGTGAGTTCATCACACTGAGTTTGTATCCAGAGATAGCAACATACTGCTACAGAATATGCATGAAGGGTGGCATGGCAATTGTAGGGTTCGGCAAAGTGACTACAATGTTCTCTGCATAGAGGAGCAGCTTATGAGCCCCCTACCCACCTAACCACCTGCTAGACCCTCAATGCTGGGGTCTGCCTAGATTTTGGCTGCCAGGGACTCTATGACTAGTATGAACAGGAGGGAGGAGAATGGACAGCATTGTATAGCTCCCCTGGAAAGAAGGAATGGAGAGGAGACATACCTATTTGTAAGAACTTCAGCCTAAGGCAAGTTGCACAGGAGATAAATTTTTTCCATGATGTCCTTGGGCAAGCCGAATGGTCTCATTGTCAACCAAATGAACCCTCAGTCCATCTTGTTGAAGACCTTCACTGTGTCCGACAGGGCAGCATAGCAGAGGTAATGGAGTCTCTATGACACGAAAGGCAATCAAGTAGGCATTATATGTTGTCAGCTCCTAGTTTATCTAGCACAAAGCCTACCTGATCTGGGTGTATCAATGTGAGAATCATGGGACTAAGCCAACTGGCAAGTATTTTGGCTAGGATCTTGATATTAGCACTGATTAGGGAAACAAGGTGGAATTGAAAGCACTTAAAATTGTTTTATCCTTTTGTAGGGATCAGGAAGATGAGAGCAGTAGTGAAGGTTACTGGGGGGGGGGGCACCACAGGACTTGAGCTCTATCAAGACAGATGCCAACAGAGAGGCTAGTTTGATGGAGAGGGCTGCATAAAAATTAGCAGGGAAGCCATCCAGTCTCATGGCTTTATCTTGTGACAAGTAATGAAATCAGTTCTGCTGACAATATTGGAGATGCCATTGTCTGGTTAGATATGGGAGAGACTTGGGGAAGTGAAGGGTTTTTAAAAAAGGAGTCTGTAAAGTGCTTTGGCACTACAGGATCTATCCTAGAGGCTGGTTTGCAAATAATACGCCTACACTGATAGTCATCAGGAATGTTACTGACATTCCATCTGCATTATGGATACAGGTGACACACTTATCTATCTCATGCACCCAAAGTCTATGGGTCAAGAGCTTCCCAGATTTCTTGCCTCTCTTCCAGTATTGCTAATTGAGCCTAGATAAGGCATATCCTGTCCATTCCTAAAGATGCAATTCTGTAGCAGCTTTAAGATCTGGTTTCTCTTTTTGAAGGTCTTCCAGTTGAGGGAAGCCCTGTTTTAGGAGGAGTTCAATGTGGTGTACACTGGCCTCCTTTTGAGATACAGTTAGGTGTACCTGTTTTTTGCACTTGGTTTAGGAGCACTGGGCAATAAGGTGGCCCTTGAGGACTGCCTTCGTTGTGTCCCAGAGAAGTGCCCTAGAGATATCCAGCTGATCATTCTCTGCCAGGAACTGAGGAAGTTCTAGACATTGTCATATCAAGAAGGCAGGGTCTTTGAGCAGGGAGATGTTAAACTTCCATTTATTCCATGATAGGGACTTGTGATCCCATGCCAGGGTGCCTGACTGGAGATGAGAATGTTTTTACAGAGAATCATGCCAAGATGAAGTGCAGTGTCACAGGTTTCCTGCATGACAATTGGGATTAACTCCTATTGAAATTGCATTGTTTGCTGCAGTAACTCTACAGCAGAATCCTGCAGACTTGGACTTCATCCTGGTGGGCTTCACTGTATCTCCATATGCCACATGGAGGGTAGAAGGCCTTGTATGTACCATATCATGGCTATGCAACTTTATGTCTGATGGACAGCTGAGTAGACAGATAAGTCCTGGACAGTGGGGTGCATAGCCTTACACAGGTTAATCAGTCCTAGGGAGTGGAAAGCAATGACCATTTTTGCAGCCACTATGGTCAGAGGGGCTGATCTACACATACTGCTATCCAACCTAGTGTCAGGCACCACATTGAAATGACCGCCTAAAATAAGGATATCCACAAAAATACAGATACAGACATGGGCCTCCAATCCAGTGAAGAAGAAAGGCTCAGGATTGTCAGGGCAAAAATACTGCCCAGGAATATTGGGATACAGTTCAGGGTTCCTTCTAAAAAGACAAATCTAGCTAGCCTGCCGGTGCAGCGGAAAGATCACCACTTAGGACTCGGGTTCAGGAGTGGACTCAGGTCACTCGAGGGCTGGCTGGGGTAAAGGTGGATTGAGTGGCTATGGCACACTCTCCACCTCTGGGGGGGTGAGTGATTCTGGTCTGGGCTCGCGGGTGACCATGGGATGCACCGATTCCAGAGCACCAGCTTGCACTGGTCTGGGGTGAGTGTCAGATGCATGGTGTGTTCACACCACAGCATCTTGTCCAACACCCCCCCAAAAGAAAATACTACAAAACTACAAGTCCCCTGCATGCTCAATGACACCTCCGTGCCTCTCCGTGTGGTGGACCTGGGTCCCCACTGCACCTGAGACAGAGATCCAATGAGGCTAAGTGGGGGGCCCCTAAAGGCTCCACCCTCGGGGGGGATAATCCAGGAGTCACTGTGAGTGGGTGATCCCAAGTCACTTGTGAAGTCAGGGGGCTGAGGGGATTGCAGCCAGAGACCAAAAAGCATAGTAAGTAAAAAAAAAAAAAACCTCTTCTGCAGTACCATCTTTATCAGACAATGGCCTAATGACAGATAAGGGGAGGTGCCTTTAACACAGGATTGCTACACTCCAGCTATTGGCATTGAACTCACTATGGAATGTCTGCCCCATCCACTGGCCCTGGAGATTGCCAATGTCTCACAGCGCAGGTGAATTTCCAGAAGTAGCACAACACTGCAACATAGGGATTTAAGTTGGGCAGTCACCTTCCTTCACTTAATAGGATGTTAAACACCATTCATATTCCATGTGAAGATATTTATATTAAGGCTTGAAACCATTGTATTAGAAAGAGCAAGCTAACTGCAATCTATAGTACAATCCAAGCTGCATTGTGTTCTCACCTAAGCTCAAGTCCTGCAGCTCCGGCCTCTCCATACAATGCTCAGATGGATCTCTCCTCTCAACCGCCAAATTTTTCAAATACCTTGTCACTACTCTGGACCCCGCCTTTGACTTCAACCTGCACATCTCAAATGTCTGCAGATTTTTCAACTCCAAACTCGGAGTGACCTACAAAATTAAGTATTCTCTGACTCCTGCTGCCATACTTGCAATTGCTAGGGGTATCCTCCTTCCTAGCCTCATGTATGGTCTTAGCCTGTACTACATAACCAGCATTTCAAACTTGGACAAATGGAACATGTCGTACAACTTCATATACCAGTTTGCTCTCTCCACTCACAGAATGACCCACCATTGTTCACTGTATACCAAGCTAGATTAGCTATCACCACCCTCTCGCTGCCTACTTGCACTTGGCTGCATGATTGACAACATCATAAGGTACTCCAAACCAACAGCCCTTGCAGCCTTGTTGACCTCCCCCCCCAGGAACAATCTTACCCCCATGCTCCTGTATCCAATCTCTCCTGGTGGTCCACAGATGTTCCACCAGGATGGGTGAACAGGTCTTTGGCCACCTTTGCTCCAAGAATCTGTAATGCTGTCCCATCCCACCTCAGAGCTGCGCAGTCCCAGTTCTGTTCCAAACAAGAACTTCACAATTCCTAAGTGACTCCGACGTCTGCACCTGTAACTGACCCCCAAATTCTGTCTCTATCGTCCTACATACTTTCAGACTCCTTCCTCTCAAGTGTCTCCACCCGATATTCTACTGAGTGTGTAATTCACATTCACCTTTCTCCTTCTGTAGGAATCCGATCTTCTGTCTTAGCCCAAAGTGTCATGTTTTGTACCTACTTCTTCCTGAATTGTATTGCTCAAAGTAATGCTTATGTTTACTGCATTGTTTACCTCTGTCTATTGTATTGCTTAAAGTAATGCTTATGTTTACTGCATTGTTTTACCTATGTTTATTGTATTGCTCAAAGTAATGCTTATGTTTACTGCATCATTTTACCTATGTTTATTGTATTGCTCAAAGTAATGCTTATGTTTACTGCATTGTTTTACCTGTTTATTGTATTACTCAAAGTAATGCTTGTTTACTGCATTGTTTTACCCTTGTCTATTGTATTGCTCAAAGTAATGCTTTTGTTTACTGCATTGTTTTACCTCTGTTTATTATATTGCTCAAAGTAATGCTTATGTTTACTGCATTGTTTTACCTCTGTCTGTTTATTGTATTGCTCAAAGTAATGCTTATGTTTACTGCGTTGTTTTACCTCTGTCCGATTGTCCTGCTAGTGTATAATTGTTCTGTAACCTCCCAGGTCATGCCTGATAATAGGCAATGTTTGTCTAGAACACTTACCTAGTCGACAAAAACTAAACAAACAAAAAGTACAATCAGACCCCAGCCAAAGGCTGTCTAAGGAAGAGTTAAAGGGGAAGAACAAGACAACTGAAATGAGTAAGAGATACATGAGTTATAGAGGTGCCAGTCAGGATGCAACGCAGTAATACTGCAGTATATCACAAAATGCTGCAGTATACTGCAAGGAACAATGTAATTCCATGGCAATTACATCCTTTTTTACTGCAGTATTTTGTGCAATGTCTTTTACTGCAAGTTTATTGTGTTGTACTGTGGCTGGCTCCCTTATGCAGTATGTACAGGTAAACTTACTTAACATAGCAATACAGAAATTGTAAACCAATTATCAGTAAATAAAATTTGAAAGTACCAGAGGTGATAGGTTAGTAGAAATCTCAGTACTCTGTTTCCTGAAGGTGAACAGGAAGACAAGCACAGAAAACAATTGCTGGACTATACAGTATACCAGACCATTAGGCCAATATTACACCTAAGGCGAGGCAGCAGTTCTGATGACTGCTAAACAACCAGCAAATCTCCCTGTCACTAGTAGTGTGTGGGAGAGGTATAACTGAGGTAGAAATAAGTTGGATAGGTAAACAGAGGGGGGAGAAGGGGAGAGGGAGAGGGAAATGGTATGCAAGGGGATATAGAAGAAAGAACACACATCTCCCTCATATCCTCAGTCCACAGTATCACCCAACTCCTCAAATGCATGTTAATCATGGGGTAGATGGGGAGAAAGAATTAGGTGTCTCAGATATGCACATGGGAAAGCAGCACTTTTGAAGTCATTTTTCAGCAGCCCAAACCTCTGTCAGCAACATCCCAGGAGGTTATAGCACTCCATAAAGAAATGTGGGGAACAAAAAGGGAGATGCAATAATAAGAGAAGGGATCTCCCAACCCAACAATATGCACAGGAGCACGAGCAGCGGAGGGGGGGGGGAAGGAAGGTAATAGGTATTGTCAAAAGGGTAACTGAAACAGAAGGAGAGAAAAAAAGAAGAGCAGTGAGGAGGCAGACGCAGCAAAGTTTTGAAACCATATGTTACCAATGCAAACATGTATGGTTACCATGTATTGACTTGGCGGTGTGCACTAATGGCATAGCTGAGTAACTCTTGATGAAAGGACACCCATGGGGAACCACACCATACAGTATATCAATATACATTACCAGCACCTTTATTTTTTATTTATTTCAAAGGTTTTACCAGGAAAAGCATACAGAGTTGGTAAAGGCTCATTTCCAGATGTGTTCTGAGGAAGGGGGAGGGGACAGAAAATGTGCAATTACAAAAAATACAGTGGCAGAAGATACGATAAAATGTAGGTAAGAGTAACAAATGAGCAATTTACAGGCGGTGCTACTGTGGAATAAATTTAATGCGTTGCAGAAAAACAACATATATATAGAAACATAGAAACATAGACTTTGACGGCAGATAAGGACCGCTAGGCCCATCTAGTTTGCCCATTTCCCTACCTACAGGATAGGCCGCAGATCCTATTTAACCAACAGCCTATATCTTCCTGCTCCCCACAAGAATTGCCTTATGTCTGTCCCATGCATTCTTGAATTCTCCCACAGTTTTAGACTCCACAACTTCCTCAGGAAGGCTGTTCCATGCATCCACTACCCTCTCTGTGAAATAATACTTCCTCACATTGCCCCTGAACCGCCCTCCTTCTGTCTTTAAATTGTGTCCCCTTGTTCTTGCAAGTCTCTTTTTCTGAAAGATGCTACCCTCTTGGACTTTGTTGATTCCCTTGAGGTACTTGAAAGTTTCTATCATGTCCCCCCTCTCCCTTCTTTCCTCAAGGGTATACATATTAAGCTCCTTTAGTCTCTCCTCATACGGCTTCTCTTGCAGACCCTGCACCATTTTAGTTGCCCTCCTCTGGACTGCCTCTATCCTGTCTATGTCCTTGCGGAGATGGGGTTTCCAGAACTGGACACAGTATTCCAGATGGGGTCTCACCAACTGTCTGTACAGAGGGATAACAACTTCCTGTTTTCTGCTGCTGATGCCTCTCCCTATACATCCCAGTATACCCCCGGCCCTCCCTACTGCCTTCTCACATTGCTTGCTAACCTTAAGGTCATCTGATATGATTACCCCCAGGTCCCTTTCCTGTTTTGTTGTTGTTACTACCTCCCCACCCATTGTGTATTCTTCCCCTGGGTTCTTGTTTCCCAGGTGCATTATTTTGCACTTTTTTGAATCCTAGCTGCCATACGTCAGACCATTCCTCCAACCTTGCCAAGTCCCTTTTCATCCTTTCCACGCCTCCTTGTGTATCAACCCTGTTGCAGATCTTTGTGTCATCTGCAAAAAGGCATACTTTTCCTTCCAGTCCCTCTGCAATGCCACTGATGAAGACATTAAAAAGGACTGGACCCAATACTGAACCCTGCGGTACCCCACTAGTAACCGCCCTTTCTTCAGAGTGGACTCCATTTACAATTACCTTCTGTGTCCTGTTGTCCAGCCAATGTTTTACCCAGGCTACCTATATATATATATATATATATATATATATATATATAAAACTCAACAATGCAATACTAAGTATAAATACATAGAATACCTAGTCCCGTAGCTCACATCATGTTAAAGTGAGAGGGAACAAAAACCACAGGTTAAAAAAATAACAAGGTTGGCCTCCTGGGTTCACTTCCCTTTCCACTCCATAGATGTCAGCTTTTTCCAATATCCTGTTTCAAAGGTCCCTCTTCCTCTGGGCAGATGAATGGACCGAACAGTGGGAATAGTAGGCAAGGAGCTATGCTAGCAGACTGAAGAATCAAGGCCGGCATCAGCATCAACCCTCAATATACAGAACCACCATCTCAGGCTCCATCAGGACTCATCATGCGGCCATGAAGAGGGAGAGTATAAAGTTCTACCAGGCCTTGCAAATAGTACAGGATCAGTCACGGGTGGTGGTGGTGGTGGGGGGGGTGATGCAGTAGGACCAAATAACACGGTCAGACATCAGAGGAAGATAGCCGCAGGCATGAAGGGAAGGGTACCATCGAGCCACAGTAAAACCCAGTAAAGAACATCAGAAGGGCAGCAGATGGGAAAAGTTTTCCAGATCCACTCAAGTTCAGTTGCAAACTGGGGAGATGCCAACATCATCATTAGCCAAGCAGGTATCACAAGCTATGAAAATGGAGTGCAAACAACTCAGCCCAACTGAAAGGAAATTTAACCCAAGGAAATATCCTAGCAAAGAGATGTAAATCTGAACTTGAAGTTTGAGGAGTCCACTCATGGTACCACATTAGGCCTCTTACCTCAGCCGATGTTTGTCTCCATTAGTGTAACAGGCATTGATGTCAAGGTCAAACTCTGCTGCGCTTCTTATTAACAGGGACTTCCCAGGCGCTGCTGAAAAACACTGATCAGTCTTTTGATTCTCAGACTGCTCCATCACTCCCATGTAGTCAACATGTAAAATATCTGGGAAATTGAAGGTCTGAGGCCGCGTTTGCAAAGGACTTGTTTAACATCAAAAGTGTGGTGGTATGCCAGAACTGTCCAAGAATAGTCCAGGCAAAAAGAAAATCTCTTGTTTAAGTGGGTAATTTCTTTTAATTCCCTGGTCTTCCTCAACACTAGTTCCTGGTCTGGATAGTGCCAAATGTGTATTGCTACTAGCTGCTCTATAGGTGGTTGTGGTTCACCCAGAGGAGCTCAATGTGTGCGCTGAATCGTAAAAATGAATTTGGGGCCAAAGGTGGAATCATGCAGTAAGTTGTTGTCAGGCATAGGCAGCCATACTGTGGCCTTCACTGCCTTCTGGCAAGCCTATTAAGTGGACATTGATCTTCTTCAAGGGCATGTCCCTCCTCCATTGAACCACATCATGGAACTGTAAGTCATCAGCATCAGGACTACCCAGAAACTTTTGTTAGCTGGGGCCATCAACATGCATTGTTGCTGCCTATATAATGTGAGGCTCCCCAACACACTTCATTTCTTTCTCCTACCATCAACCACTTGTTAGTTCACTGCTGCTGGAAAATGGCATTGAAATTTGCAAGTGTCACTAATGCTACTGCTTCTTTTGTTTTGTGTTTTAATTTACTAAACTGTTCACGCCACCGACAAAAGACAAGGAGCCACTGTTCCATTACTGTCACTGCAGCACAGTGAAAATATAAAGGATGATGCTCACACCATATGTATTTGCTGGTTAGGCCTTGCTCACAACATGGAGGCCTGCAGCATTTTATAGATTTGTAGGTAATTTCAGAACATTTAAGGACATAAGTCCATTTAGCTTGCCAGGAACTGTTACCCATATCCTCTGATGTTATTTTTTGTACAAAAGGCATCTATCTTTCTTTTAAATTCTGACAAATTATTTGCCAGGGTTTTAACCAGGCTACACAAAGACGTCGGAAAAGGCCTTATAAGCATATTTAAAGTTTAAGGCCTTGGAGGACAAACAGCATGCATCGCAGGGTGTGCTGCTGTTTCCACCTGCTCCTTCTTACCTCAGCTCACTGTTGGCCTGCTGTGCTCCACGGTTGATAGCACTGCTGGCAGAATCATCAGGAAAAGAAAAATCCATCAGCTAAGTCAGTGGAGAAACACCACTACACTGACAAGCAAAGCCATCTGGAAAAAGATGCCTCTCCTACAGGGTCATGGTCTCCTCTGAAAGACAGAGGTAAGTCTGCTGAAAAAGACATACATATGTAATACCCCAAAGTTGTGGGTCCCCAGCAGTTCTCATTGTCCCCAGTCTTCCAGTGTACCCCAGCAAAGGTGCCCCAGTAGTTTACATGCCAGGGTGGGAGCTTTAGGTAATGCAGGAGCCCAGAAAGAAACTGTATCCCTACAGTAGAAATTTTTTTTTCCCCTTTTGCTGCAGCCTGCCCAGCACTGGCATGAGCATGTGCCATCCTCATTCCAACTTATGCTGGGCAGCTGCTTGCCTCCCTGATTGCTAGGGACTCAGCATCCAGAACACTAGGGAGGGTTCTGCATGGCTGGCAATGGCCATTTTTAAAAGTAGTTGTGGTGGTTTGGTGATCGGCAGCAGCAGCAGTCTGGCGAGTGCTCTCAGGCACTCCAATGAAGAGGAAGAGAAAAGACATGTCCACCGGCAGGAGTGTGAGGGAGAGAGGGGACACAGGTAGTAAAGCATAGAAAAGGGCTTACCTGTGGTCCACCTCTCATCCCTTCTTGTGTACGTTGAGTCCGGTTTGGCGCGGTCCAAAAAGTGTGCAGTGGTTTCAGTTCCTGCTCTGTGTTGTCCAGAGCATGGTGTGGGCTCTGTTTAGCCCCATTTTTAATTTTTAAAAAAGTTAAACATTCCGGTCCCTCGTTGGTGACATAGGAAGAGCCACATCATGCTCACCACAGAGAGCACAGTCAGCCATCGCGACAGTACCACAAGGCCCCCTAGTCATCTGCCTGGCACCTGAAAAGTCCCTCCCTCTGCAGCAACACCTCTCAGCCTCCTGATCCAGCAGCCTTCACCCTGGTCCTGGGCAGTGAGTCGGTGGCAGCACCAGTGCCAAGATGCTGACTGCCAGAAAGTAAAAAAAAAATGTTATTGTTTGAAGAGCTCAGGGCACTTGAGAAAATGACTGTGCACCATAGAGGGGGTGGGACAGTAACATAAAAACATAGAAACATAGAAGTTGACAGCAGATAAGGACCACAAGGCCCATCCTGTCTACCCAAGGACCATGACCTGGTAGGAGAGGCATCTTTTTCCAGTAGGGCTCCTAGATTTAAATAAATTATTATTCATTCAAGCGGGGTGATGCCCAGAGGAGGGGCCAGGCCTGTAGGCCCACAGAGAGAATTTATAAATATTTAAAAGGGGGCAGAGCAAAGGTGGAACAATGGGGAGGTTATTGACCAAGAGGCTCTGCATAGGCCTAAAGAAAATATTTAAAAGGGCAGTGTCTTAGGAGAGCATTCAAAGGGCAAGACAGGCCCCTAGCTTAAATGGGGCCCAACAGCAGAGAGAGGGCCCCAGAGAGATTTAATAGTGGGCCCAGCTGCAAGAGGCCCACAGATCCCAAGGAGGCCTAGCTAGAAGGGTCTGTGATATTAAAAGGGGCAACTAGGCCCATAGATTAAAGGGGCAATGCTATGCTCAAGATAGCGTTCAGCTGCCAGTGTACCCACAGTAGCAGAAGAGCACATTTTAGTTAGAGGGACACACTGCAATTAGGTCCACAGCTAGCGAGGGCTTCACCAAGAAGGTGAGCAGATAGAAGCAATCAAGTGCCTGTTATTTACTGTGGTCCGTGCATTCAGAAACTGTGATACTGAGCAAAACTTTTGGAACTATGATATAAGCAACACTGTTGGAACTGTGACTTGTAATTGCATTGTGCCAGCATCTTGTGCTAGTGTGCTTCTGAATCAGTCTTCAGCAACCCTTCAGAGGCATTTCTGCAGTGTATTCCAGAATCAGTCTACAACAGTACTCCTGAGGAGAAGAACCGAGTTGTATTCGCACTGTTGCAATGTCATGTTTGTTGTTTTCCTCTAACAGTTCCCAGTGTATGGCTTGGCCCAGTGCAGAATCTGCCATTCATTTTCTTATTCTGTCGTGTGCACCAGAGTGCCATTCAGATCTTCTGTTCCAGTTCCCTGAGTCAAGCCTTGGTTTATTGTTTTACATTCTCCCTTGGCTCACCCGGCTTTGGTGCTCAGAATTCTGTCGTATGTTAATGCTCTGTTTATTGTTTTACGTTCGCTCTGGGCTCATCCGGCCTTGATGCCCAGAACTCCATCGTTCTTCATTGTCCAGAGACTTCTTTATCCAGATTCCTGATTTCCATGGGGTCCTCCCCTCATCTTCTTTACCCAACAGTCCAGAAGCGGGCTGTGGCAGGGTGGTCTGCATCATCGTCTTCACCCAGCAGTCAAGAAGCAGGCAGTGGCAGGGTGGTCTGCATCTTCTTTACCCAGTAGTCCAGAAGCGGGCTGCGGCAGGGTTGTCTGCAATGTCTTCTTTACCTGGCTGTCCAGAAGCAGGCTGTAGCAGGGTGGTCTGCATCATCTTCCTTACTCAGTAGTCCAGAAGCGGGCTGTGGTGAGGAAGCCATTGTATTGGTCATTTCAACCCGGCTGTCCACCAGCAGGCTGTGGCCAGATCCTTTGTGCATCAATCTCAGCAGCCCTCAGGGAGTTCTTAGCCAAATAAATCTTTGTGCCTGTTCTTGAATGTCAGCAACCCTAGAGAAGTGGGGTGTGGTCAAGAAACTCATGGTCTCTTCAAATACCCTCTCTGTATCCCCTAGTTTCCACTGACTATGACAACACAGGTGACTGACTTGGCAGTTACTGAGTGGCTGTTCCTAAGAAGAAGTGATGTTACAACCAGTGAGGTCACAATGCTAATGATGTAGGTGGGGGGGGAGTAGAGACAGATATGTCTGCTGCCAGGCTGAGTGCTGTTCCACACAGAACACCCACTAACATCAGGTACATAATCGTCTAATTAACCAAAGGAAAAGAAAAAGTACCTCATATGTAAAAGGTAATGGTTGACTGCTTTTAAAAACTAATATTAGTTTTAGGCAATACACTAGCACTTTAAGACAATAGGCACCACCCATTTACACAGTCAACCTGTAGATAATATACTTGGCTTTATAAAATAGAAAAATGAATATACATTACACAGAACAGTATCACACAGACATAGCACACATCCTCAAAAAACAATCATAATTTAGGGAGTTGCTTCTTCCTTTATTGATTTGTCTCTTTCATTATGTTAGGGAGGGTAAAGTTCCCCCTCCTTCTTGGCAGTATGAAGTTATAGTTGCTTTGCGAAAGCCAGGGGAAGATCCTACTCTCCCTGCTTCTTATTGCCCAATCTCTATTTTGAATTCCAGTAATACGTTTTTTATGTCTATTTGGGCCTCTCGGATGGAGGGCATCTGAGGTATCCTAGTTTTACAGCAGATCATTGGGCACATCAAACTATTTAGTTTTCTTACTACTGAGGTCGTAGGATATACATAGCTATCAATGCAGTAGAAATAACCAAACACATCAAGCATAGTGAGATTATTGGTAAATTTAAAGGAGGAAGAAAGAGAGAGGTGGCAAAATATCAAGAAAAAGGGAGAGGGGAATGTCTCTACTTTAACATTCTCTAATCCTCATGCTAATCTCTCTCAATGTTCCAGATGGCCAGGTGTGATTAACAGCTCATTAAGAGCTGCACTTATCTGGTGGTTCAAGAGAGGGATCCCACAAAAGACTCAATGTGAGTCATTATCACTCCACTGTTAAGACTTTCAGCTAGTGTTCAGGGTGTGATCAAGGGTAGAGTGCTGTTAAGTCACTAGGTTCCAGTTTTCTGAATGTGTCTATGTCTAACGATTTGTCCAGTATTATTAAGACAAGTGCCCCTCATTTCACTAAATGTTCAGTGTTTGCATCCAACATTTCAGTGACAGAATGCAAAGAGGTATACATAGATACATAGATACATAGACAGTGTCGGCAGATAAGGGCCTGTGGCCCACCCAGTCTGCCCATTTGAGCTTGTAAGTTCAGTTTATGTTTTCCTAGAAGTCTGTTTCCCCTTACCCCTGACCTCCAGAATTCCTTTATGTCTATCCCATGCATGCTTAAATCCCATGATTGTTTCAGCCCCACCACTTCCTCTGGCAGGGTGTTCCACTTGTTCCACCACCCGTTCTGTGAAGAAATTCTTCCTCACGTTTCCTCTAGATAGTCCTCCCTCAACTTCATCCCATACCCTCTAGTCCTGGAACATCTTTTTTGCTTAAAAATAGTGTATTCCTGCACCATGTTCCTCCCTGTAAGATACTTGTATGTCTCTATCATATCCCCTCTCTCCCTCCTCTCCTCCAGGGAGTGCATATTCAGTTCCTGCAACCTGTCCTCATAGGACTTGTGATGCAATCCATGTACCATCTTTGTTGCCCTCCTCTGAACCTTCTCTACCCTATCTATGTCCTTACATAGGTAAGGTCTTCAGAACTGTACACTGTACTCCAGGTGGGGCCTCACTAGTGTCTTGTATAGTGGAATTATGACCTCCCTTTTCCTGCTGGTGATGCCCCTGCCTATGCATCCCAGCATCCTATTTGCTTTACCTGCTGCCTTGTCACACTGTTTCCCTACCTTGAGGTCATCAGAGATGATAACCCCAAGATCCCTTTCCTGCTTGGTGCATGCTATATCCTCACCCCAAGTGTTTTGACTCATTTATTTATTTATTGGTTTCTTTTCCTTAAAAAATATATATCTGAGGATCAGTTACAGGATTTTTAGTACTGTAAATAAATAAAGAGAACTAAGAGAACTTCAGTAGCAGATAAGTAGTGGAATTGCAATATAATGTGGGAGTGGTGCAATGCAGTGGCTGTGGGGCAGCCATATTCAGGCAGACCTTCTGGACACTGAGGTGCTGCCCTATCTGCATGCATCTCTCGGGACTGCAGGATGAGGTAGCCAGACTCAGAGCGAAGTAAACTTGGTCAGGAGTACCATCACCCCTGTCCAGGAACCACCCAGTCAATGCAGCTGCCTCAAGGATGCCGAGAACAGGAGCACTTGGATGACAGTGGGCTCAGGGAGGTTAGAGCAGTCAGGCAGAGGCACATCCCAGATCCTATTCCTCTCAAGAACTCATATGCCACACTGGCAAATGAGGACAACCAAATAGAGGTACCCAGGGAAGTGGAAGGAAAGGATGTGGAGGTTAGGCAAGGAGGTGACCTCAGTGGGAAAGCAGTGGACCCCAGAGGAGGAGGAAGCAAATCCTGGTGGGGACTCCATCATAAGAGGGATCCAGCTAGGAACACAGGAGGGAGGACAGGGAGGTGAGGTGCCTACCAGGTGCCACGGCATGGAGGGATGGAAGGAAGATACTGGGATCACTGGGAAGGCAAGACAGGAGGGTGAGCTGGATGTCATATCCACCTAGGTACTAATGACTTGGCAAATGGGAGCCAAAGGAAGTTCAGGAAGAGTTTAGGAAACTGGGGAGGGTCTCAAGCAAGTAGCTACTTCTGTCACTTTCTCAGAAGTACTACCTGTGAGAGGCAAGGAGAGCATAGGGAGTGCATGCACCAGGAACTTTAACTCATGGTTGAAGAACTGGTGCTCTGAGGAAGGGTTTGGATTCATTGGTGACTGGGGACCCATCTGGAGGGATGGAGGTTTGTTCAAGCCTGACGCCTGCATCCATCCTGAGAGGAATCAAGCACTCAATGATAAGTTTAAATGCTACATTGACAAGCATTTAAACTAGCAAGGGTGGCAGGCCAGCAAGGATGGTACCTACTTGCTCACCCCCACAGCTAGTAATGGAACCAGTGAACCAGAGGGTGGCTATCTCTGCAAAGCAGTGTGCAAAGATGGAGATTAGTGTCCAAAAGGTGGATAAGCAGAAAAGGGCAAAATTCAGCAGAAGGGCAGACAGCAAGGAGAACCAGGGATAAATGACAACCAAGGAAGGGGCTGGAGTAGAACAGTGAAGCAGTCTAGGAGGTCAAATCATGGAAAGCCATGTGTGCAAATGCCAGGAGCCTTAGCAACAAGATGGAAGATCTGGAGGCTGTCATGGTACAGTCAGACCTGGACATTGTGGCCATCACTGAAACCTGGTGTAATGATAACCATGACTGGAGATATGGCCTACTGGCTACAACATATTCAGAAGAGACAGAGCAGGCAGGAAGGGAGGAGGAGTGGCACTGTATGTGAAAAATGACATAAGGGCCACACAGATCCAGGAGGAACAAAATGGGGAGAGATACTGTGGGTTAAGCTGGAAAGGAAAATGGGGCCAGCCATCCGCACTGGTGTGTCTATAGACCACCAGCCAGGAGGAAGAAACGGATAGGGAGCTGATACTAGCCATCCAAAGGATGGCAGACAAAGGTGAGGTAGTACTGGTTGGAGACTTCAATATACCAGACGTGGACTGGAGCATCCCAGCAGCAGCATCAACTAGGAGCAGATTTATCCTGGACTCCTTCAGGTGCCTTCCTCAAGCAACTGGTCATGGAACCAACTCGGCAGAAGGCAATACTGGACCTTGTGCTCACAAACAGGGACAGTGTGATGGGGGTAACAGTGGGGAGCACCTGGGTAACAGTGACCACCAGTCATTGTGGTTTGAAATCACAGAAAGAGCAGAACCAAACCACACAAAAACACGATCCTAGATTTTAGGGGGCAGACTTTGGAAAATGGGGAGATGCTTGAAAGAGGCATTAAGGGAATGGGACAGGAATCAGGGATTGAGGAACAGTGGGCAGTATTTAAAATGGGGATTATAAGAACAACAGAATTATGCATTAAGCAGGTTAGCAAGAGGAAAAGAAAGAGGAGACCATTATGGTTTTCCAAAGAGGTAGCAAAGAAAGTGAAAGCCAAAAGATTGCATTCAGGCAATACAAAAGAACACAGAGCAGAGGGGATAGGGAGAAGTACCAGGAGAAACAAAGGGAGGCAGGAAGTCAGTAAGGAAACCAAAGCTCAGACAGAAGAACACATTGCAAAATCAGTGGTTAAGGGACAACCTTTACAGGTACATAAGTGAAAAAAGAAGGACAAAGGAGGGATAGTGAGACTGAAGGGGAGGATGGGAGCCGCGTGGAGGATGACAACAGTAAAGCTGACATATTGAACAGGTATTTCTGCTCAGTCTTTACTGAGAAGAGGAGGGTAATGGGTCTGAAGGGAGTACAAGGGGTGAGAATGGTGCAGAAATGGACACAAGTCCCTTTACACGAGAAAGGGTCCTGAAGGAACTGGAAGTAATAAGAGCTGATAAAGCAAGGGGGCCAGATGGGGTACACCCCAGGGTCCTTAAAGAACTAAGAGAGGTGGTGGCTGAACCTCTGGCTATCCTGTTCAGCCAATCACTGGAAACAGGGGAGGTACCCAAAGACTGGAGGACAGCAGATGTAGTCCCCTTATACAAAAGTGGGAACAAAGAGGAAGCAGGGAACTACAGACCAGTCAGCCTCACCTCGGTAGTGGGAAAGATCATGGAAGCACTACTGAAGGAGAGATTGGTGGAACATCTGGTTGTCAATGGACCACAGGACCCAAGGCAGCATGGTTTCACCAGGGAGGTCATGTCAGACCAACCTCATTGAGTTTTTGACTGGGTGACTAGGGAGGTGGATCAGGGAGGGCAGTGGACATGGCCTATCTGGACTTCAGCAAGGCCTTTGACACTGTGCCACATAGAAGACTATTACACAAACTGGGGAATATGGGTGTGGGCAGGACAGTAGTGTGGGTGGGTAGGTAACTGGCTGGGTGGCAGGACACAGAGGGTGGTGGTAAATGGCTGTCACTCCACAGAGGGAAGAGTGACCAGTGGGGTACCACAGGGATCAGTGCTGGGACCGGTCCTATTCAACATCTTCATCAGTGACATTGCACAGGATATAGAGGCAGAATTTCACTGTTCGCTGATGACACAAAGCTCTGTAACAAAGTAGACACACCAGAGGTGTAGACAGAATGAGAAGGGACCTGCAGAAACTTGAAGAATGGTCAAGAGTTTGGCAGTTGAAATTCAATGCAATGAAGTGCAAGATAATGCATATAGGGCACAAAAACCCTGGGCACAATATATCAGTTGGGGGTGAGGATATAGCATGCACCAAGCAGGAAAGGGATCTTGGGGTTGTCATCTCTGATGACCTCAAGGTAGGGAAACAGTGTGACAAGGCATCAGGTAAAGCAAATAGGATGCTGGGATGTATAGGCAGGGGCATCACCAGCAGGAAAAGGGAGTCATAATTCGCTATACAAGACACTAGTGAGGCCCCACCTGGAGTACAGTGTACAGTTCTGGAGACCATACCTACGTAAGGACATAGACAGGGTAGAGAAGGTTCAGAGGAGGGCAACAAAGATGGTGCATGGGTTGCATCACAAGTCCTATGAAGACAGGTTGAAGGAACTGAACATGTACTCCCTGGAGGAGAGGAGGGAGAGAGGAATATGATAGAGACATACAAGTATCTTACAGGGAGGAACAGGGTGCAGGAAAACACTATTTTTAAGCGAAAAGATGTTTCAGGACTAGAGGGCATGGGATGAAGTTGGAGGAGGGACGATTCAGAGGAAACATGAGAAAGAATTTCTTCACAGAGCGGGTGATGGACAAGTGGAACACCCTGCCAGAGGAAGTGGTGGGGGCTGAAACAATCACGGGATTTAAGAATGCATGGGATATACATAAAGGAATTCTAGAGGTCAGGGGTAAGGGCAAATAGACTTCTAGGAAAACAAACTGAACTTACAAGCTCAAATGGGCAGACTAGGTGGGCCATAGGCCCTTATCTGCCGACACTGTCTATGTATCTATGTATCTATATATTGTGCCAGGGTTTTTGTGCCCCATATGCATTATCTTGCACTTCTTTGCATTGAATTTCAACTGCCAAACCCCTGACCATTCTTCAGTTTCTGCAGGTCCCTTCTCATTCTGTCTATACCCTCTGGTGTGTCTACTCTGTTACAGAGCTTTGTGTCATCAGCGAACAGTGAAATTCTGCCTTCTAGGTCCTGCGCAATGTCACTGATGAAGATGTTGAATGTGACCGGTCCCAGCACTGATCCCTGTGGTACCCCACTGGTCACTCTTCCCTCTGTGGAGTGACAGCCATTTACCACCACCCTCTGTGTCAGGATCAGCCCTGTAGGTGGTGGATTTTATCCCAACCTCACCATAACTTCCCTCTTCCCTCCAAATCTCTTAACTCTGTTCTCTCCCTGGACACCACTGCAGACCAGACTCTGAAGTGAAGATCCATAGCTGCCATTACTGGCAAGTGTAAGGGGTCCACAGCTCTTCTAAATGAACCATGCCAGCCATCACCATCCATACAGTTCCGCCCTTATCCCACTCAGCATGTCATTTCATCCTAAAAACAAAGCTTTGGATCACATATGGTACAAAAATAAACCTTGATAAAATACATAATTTGAAATCTTGAAGTGGGCATTCCTGAGGTGCATAGATCATCCTATACAGAAATAGAAATAGTATGGTATTATACCTGTCTACTGTTTCCCCTAGGCTGATGAAAGGACAATGTTAAAGAAGAGTCTGTTATTGGTGGGGTAGAGCATATTAAAATCAATGCTTTTACAAATAAAAATGTCAGTTTTCTATTTCCCAAGCCCGTTAGATTTGTCTAGCCCCCACCCCAAAGAAATCTTAGATGTGCTCCTGGCTCACTTGAGACAGTACAAAAACTTTCAAAAGTGCAAGTCTCCAGTTGACTATAGGGTGGGGCCTGAGAGTGTCTTTCTCTGCCTCACTTTGTTCATTTCCCTGTGGGTGGAGGTGAGAGTGTGGTGAGGTGCATGATGATGTCAGCTTCTGTGTGCACAGAGCTAGGACTGCTTGATTGAACATTTGCTGTTGTGATATCCTCTCTCTGTTTGGTGGGGGGGCAGAAAGAGGAAGAGAGGAGGCTATGGTAGAAAACAATGGGGGGGGCTCATTGTAATGGCATTGCAGTCTTTTTTCTGCTGGGGAGCTGGAAGCAATGTGGGAGCAGGATAAATGTGCAATTATCAGAGTATTTATTGGCTTTGCTTGCATTGTTTCCTGTATAAGTGATCAAAATGTACCATTACAATTCAGGGCTAATGTAACCAGCTGCGGTCTAGTGCAATTTTTAATCAACTTGCCTTGCTGGCTAGTGCAAAAAAAGGTTATGGTTGACCCATGATCTATTGCTTTTCTAGAGATGATGACAGATGCCTCAGGTTCTGGTTGGGGTGCCCATCTGGGCCCTTTTTGAACTCAGGAACAATGATCCCCCTTAGACACTGTTCTCCACAACAACACTCTGGAGATAAGGGTTGTTTTGCTTGTTCTATAGGCCTTTGCTTCCCTTCTTCAGAGTCACCAGCTGTTGATCCATACAGATAACATTTCAGTAATGTATAACATTAACCACCATGGCAGTGTGCACTCATACTGTCTCTGCAGAGAAGCCAAGACAGTCTGGCACTGGACCATGAAACACAAGATGTTTCTGTTGGCTATCTTTCTGCTTGGTACCCGCAATGCCCTCACAGATTACCTCAGCAGATCCCAGGTGCTCTGACAAGAATGGGAGCTATTGGACTCCATCGTGGCCTCCTTATTTTTTTTTCCACAAGGAATGGGTTACCTTATATACCAGTCCTTGCTTTCTGCCAAATGTGGTTTCTGATCACACACTGAACCAGATTATTGACCTTCAAGTTTACCTCTTGACTTCCATAGATAGTGGGGAATGTCATCTGCACATACTAGACATCCATAGGACATCACACTGGTACACTGATCATACTAAGGATTGTAGGATATCTTCTCAGATATTTGTAGCTTTCTTCCCCAGGATAGTGAACTCTGGCATTTCTAACCCCGGCCTTTCCAAATGGTTGGCCTGCTGCATTACTTTTTGTTACCTGAAGCATGGTAAGCAGCTTCCCGGTCTTGTCCATGTATACTCTACCCATGGCATGGCTACTTCCATGGCTTGTTTCCACAGTGTGCCCACTGCTGACATCTCTGTTGTTGCCACTTGGGAGTACTGTTCACACATTTACATCACGTTACAGTCTGTACATTGTGTCTCATGGTCATGTCAGATTTGGCCTTACTGTATTGCAAGGCTTCCTCTTCTTGGGGTCTTTAGATCCTTCTTTCTTTCTACTGTGCTCTGGTACTGCTTGGGGATCATTCCTTGATGTGGCTAAATGGAGGGAGATGTCCTCAAAGAAGATAGAACAGTTACTTACCATAACAGCACATCTTCAAGAGAATTTCCTTCATTGAGCAACAGCTCTACTACCCACCTTCCCCCTTTTCTACCAGGTGGTTTCTGATTTTCCAGCCTGCTTTCACACACTGATTCTCCTCTTATGCCTGATTGGGGCATACTAATACTCAGGTTTCAATATACTCTACTGGGTTCCAGGTTTGGTCTTGGTTGCTTTAATCTTTGCCAGTCTGCTGATATTCCAAGCTTGACTCTGGTGGCAACTGAGGCATGTCAGGGCCATCCACATTATATAGGTGGCAACAACGCACGTCGACATGGATGGCCCCAGCTAAAAATGATGTGGTGAAATGGAGAAGATTCTTGCGAAGATCTACTGTTCCCACAAGTAACTATTCTTTTCACCTACCATGATTCTCATGGTTGTTCATTTTCTTATGGAGGCAGTTAACTTCAGCTTCTATGGCAGCATTGCTCTGGGCATAGGAGTTCATGTAGTCCTCCAGGATTATGACTTTCTATTTGTAACTTAGCCCCAGATCCCCAGCTGATTAAGTCTCACCTGAAAATCAGTTACAGTTATTCAAAGGTTCAATTGCCAGTAGGTCACATGATTTCTTTCTCACTACAACTGGTGATTAAAATTGCTCAGCAGTGGCTAATACCACACCAAAAAAACATCTACTTGTCATCTTACAGTTTTGTAATAGCTTGTGCAGTATATTTGCTGACCTAGCTATGAGAAGCCCCTCAATATCAGTTAAGTCAGAGGACCTGGCATTCACTCTGTGGGTGGCCATTTTAGCTTTAGGCTGTGCACAGGCTGGTGGGGATATCTTGAGTTCATTCTTCCATTTTAAATCCCATCCCAAAAGTGACATTGCCAGGACCATCCAAAGGAATTTCACCATCAACTAGGTCCAAAAGATTTAGGCCCAGGTACTTCTAGCCACAGATTGCTAATGATAAAAGCAGCTGGGAATTATGGAGGGTAAGCAGCCATCTATTTGGGTGCACATGCAACCTCACCCCCCACCTCCGACAGAATCAATTTTTAAGATGTGCTACAGTTTGAGAGGTACAGTATAAGCACCTCTCACTGAATGGTGTGCTTAATGTACTGCATACGATACTCTGAGTTACATTCTCTGGTTGCCAGGTGATGCTACTATGTCCAACCATGATTTGAAAAAAAGGTTATGAACTGTTTCCGCTTTCTGACTGCTAGAGGTAACTTTCCATTTTTTCAACTATGAAAGAAAAGGATTAATGAAAGTTAAATGTTATGCCAAATTTTTCTCGCTTTTTTTCATGAGTGTCACTCATCTCTAAAGTTCCATAACCTTAAGAACACATGAGACAACACTTCTTAAAAGTCAAGAGACATCTCTGGCATTCCATTTCCTTATAGTACTGTAGAAACTTAAGGAAGATACTTGATACGCAAAATCAGAAGAGTGTGTTTGATAGAAAAGTATGGCCAATGACAGGGCTGAGGAACTTGAGAGGGACTGCAAAGGGGAGTACCCTGAAACGGCTTGGTCATAACAGAATTTGCAAAAGAGAAAGTAATCAAAACAGCAAGGATGGAGGGTGCATAGGGCAGGTATTGTGTATGGAGGCTGACTTGGGATTGCTGGACACAACACTGAACCAACAGACATGCCTGATTTTACATACTGTAAATATGCAGGCAAAACTTTACTTAATGGTAATACTTTTTAAGACTTCTAAGAAGTAAAAAAAAATGTTTTGACTAGCAAAAGAAATGAAGCAGGAATAACAGTTTATGTGTTATCATTCATTTAATTTTGAAACGGTGCTATGGGCTGAACGTGATATGCACCCAAATTATTTTTCCTTGGATCCCCTTTCGGGACTCTCATTTTCAACATTCAGTTGGCATGTCTGCCAGTCAAAGCCATCGCTCCCCCAACATGTTCCAAATCTTATGGACTAGGGGGGCCTGCCACCCTTTTTCAATATTTATCTGTCAGAATGTAGGGAATGGGCAGACTAGTTACATCAGTATATCTAGTTTTCAACCAAATTTGCTTTGCCTATTTATTTTGTAATTTAAAAGAAAAGGAAATGTACTTACAGTAATATGCAAGCCATCTTGGGTAATGTCATTTATTTATTTTTTTTATTTAATTGTTTAACCAGGAGTAGCAAACTAAGTTGAAAGCTTTTTTACAGGAGTGACCTGGGAGCATAGGGAAGTTAAGTGACTTGCTTAGGGTCACACAGTATGCAAGTGGAAGTTGTGGTATTCAAACCCAGATCAGGTCTGCTGGATGTCACCAGATTTGCAGCTCAGAGCCTTAAACCACTGTGCTATACTGCCTCCTTTATGTTTAGGCATTTCTGAAAGTGTACATATAGGTACAGTATGTCTACTTCTCATTGGTTGTAATACTATATGCACTTTTTGTAGAGTCTGTTATAGTCCTGTGTGACCCTTTGAATTGGCATATGGAGTGGGTACAGGATTGTTCCTGGGATCTGCCGCATTGATGGCGTCCCCTAGGGTGTGGGATCTTGGCATTATCCTGGATAGAAGATTAACACTTGAAGCTCAGGTATCATATGTGGTCTAAATTGTTTTTTACCACTTGAGGAATATTGCCAGGATTAAGCCCCTAGTTCTGCCTGAAGACCTGCCATCACTAGTGCATGCCTTCATTACATCAAGGCTTGATTACTGCAATGCTTTATACTTCAAGGTCACCAAGGGGACCCTCCACCAGCAGTAGCTGGTGCAGAATGCAGCAGCTCAGTTGCTGACAGGCCTAGCTAGGTCCAGTCATGTGACCCCAGTCCTGTGGGCTTTGCACTGGCTGCCTATCAGGTGGAGGATCATCTTCAAGGTGGGCTTGCTCACCTATAAGGCCCTATACAGGCTGGGCCCTGGCTATCTGGCTGACCTCCTTAAACCTGCCACCTCAGTCCATTCCCTCCATTCCTCGACTAGGGGCCTCCTTGCTGTTCCCAGGGTCAGACTGAAAACATCTGGAGACCACGCTATTAGTGATGACAGGCCAGCCATGTGGAACACTTTTCCAGCTGTGGTCAGGGAGGCCCCGACAGTTGAGTCTTTTAAAAAGGGGCTAAATGCTCACTTGTTTTGTTTGACTTTCCCAGACGAAGGCGATTCATTTGCACTAATTCTACACGTCTATTTTAACTATTCTGAGATTGATTTATTGTTTTAAATTTCTTTTTGTTTTATAAATGCTATTTATAGAGTGTTTGTGTTTTTGACATTACCTGTTTTTATGTAAGGCGCCCAGAGCCTCGGGGATTGGGTGCTGTATAAATAAAATTGCCTTGCTGTGCCATATAATTTCCTAACCATACACCATGTCCTCTATTCTAGCACTCCAATGCCAGATTTTGGAAGTGTGAAGGTTTTTGCATGGCATTTGAGAATACAAGGGCTGTCCCCCAACCACTCCTAGAACAACAAAATGAAGTAAATTCTCTGTTTTGTGCTATGTTAGGGAAGCACTGAGTTTTGAGAAGTTAGCCTATGAAAGCTTAGACATTTTAGGGAACAGCTGAGCCATGTGGAATTTTCTTTCAAATGTTACACTCTCTCTCTTAGGATGAATAATGTTTAACCCAGCTCTAACAGTCATGCAAATACCATGCCTCCTAAATATTATTCCATAGTTATCGCACGGAAAATTAATTTAGTTAAATCTTAATTATAGCCATTTGACATGAACCTGAAGAGGTCTGAAGTAGGATTGCATAGCTGGCATTAATTAGTGCCTACTAAATGTGAGGATGCAGTTTGAAATCTACAATTCCAAATGCTGTATATGGTTATAGATTTGACAAGTGTTTCATTATTACAGTGAAGAATATCAGATCAACCCAGCTGATAGTGCAGTACAATTTGTACAGCAATCAAAAGGTTTCTTTTAACAATAGCTGCAGCGAACAGCTGCATTTGTGAAATTATATCTTGCAAACTGAAGAGTTTGCAGTACAGACACATGAACTCTATGTCAATTTAAATACACATGCTTTAGCTCATTTATTTATTTAGTTTGTGTTTACCAGGTAGGTACAATAGACAACTGAATGCCTATTTTCAGGTTTCAGGTGTTTAAATCCCCTCACAAGCTTCTCTAGCAAGCTATTCTAACCAGAGCCAAGGCTTCTCAGTTAAAACAAAATCACTTTGGATTGCGAGGCTGCTCTCTATATTCATCACATTTCATGTCTGGGCTGCATCAATATGAAATCTGATATGACTCCAGAAGTGATGCTGGATATTGGTTATTATAGTACAGTGTGTAGTATAACTGACATATGGAGCTGGGGATGGTCTCCTGTGGTTCCTCTGCCATGTGATGATTGGTCAGCTGTAATACAAAAGCACGGCCTCAGCCTCACACTGCTTTCCCTATGGAACATTAGCTATTCTTGGCTTTTTAGCACAGATATTTTTGTTGCGGAATTGACATGCAAGCGTCATTCTCAGCTGAGACTTTGCCATAGTAGATGCATCTTTTGTTTCATTCCTACAAGCTGTTTTAGAACATTCTAGAATATGAATATATCATACTGTACACAACATTCATTTCCTGGACTACATAGTACTGCACATATGCTTCTTGTTTTGTTTTGAGTATATGTTTTATGCATGTGGCTTTCCCTATTTCTGTTATGTCAAACCCAAAACAGTAATAAAAGATTGACATTAAGGATAAGTGAAGTCCATCCACTTTTCTTTGTTGCTTAGTAAAAGAAAATACACTTTGTGAGGTTGTCTTTACCACAAAGCAGATGAGCTGGGACTTCATGTCAAAAACAGTGGGGACAGATATAAGGCAATTCTGGTGGGGGGGGGGTAGGAGGAAGTAGGCTTTTGGTTAACTAGGATCTGCAACTTATCCAATAGGTAGGGAAATGGGCAAACTGGGTAGAGCAAGCGGTCTTTATGTGCCATCAAAGTCTATGTTTCTGTTTCATGCAGTCTTATAATGGTGAAACTTCACCAGCATAGTGCTTTATATCTGATAAAGTGCGAGCCAAAGAGTTGGTCACATGACTGTTATTCATTTTATTTTCTCCATATTCAGATAATATACATTAAATTTAACCATAATTTGTAAACCTATTTGTGACAATATCTAGTTATTCAGCTCGATGTTCTCAGGACTGACAAAAAAAGCTACTTAAATCTGTCTCATGGCTATTAATTTCACCCTCAAAACAGGCAATTTGTCGCAAAAGCTGTTTTTGCTGCATACTGTTGTCTGGGCAGACCATGGAATTTCTCCTACAGTTTTCTCCTCTGAGGGTTCTGGCATGCAATTACATACATATTCATGGCCCAGCACACGTGTATGTTTGATGTCTAGTGGCTGCCTCTCTCCCGTTCATTGTGCACCTGTTCTGCTGCCACCTGGCTGCCACAAGGTAGCAGTCAGGTAGTGGGACATAGCATCCCCCTTCCCAAAGTAGGGGAGCTGCCCTTGGAATGCTCAGTCCTCCCTCCCATGAGTGGATCTCAGGCAATACCAGTTTGTCTCCAAACCCAGGTCTTTAGTGCAGCAAGCAGGAGTGTTATTGCTGTGCTACCAGGCTAGCTACAAATATACAGTCTTTTTTTTAACATACTTTCTTTATGCACCCCCTCTGATGGGCATCCTTTCCAGGGTGCTCACACAGCGAGGATTGCTACTCCTGGCCTGAATCCTAGACCCACGCACTGATCTCCCCCGTCAGCCAGGCAGACTCTAGCGCCTCGGATCATCCCCTGGGCCAGGCCTGCTCTCCCTAGCAGCCTTATCTGTAATTAGAGAGAGCCCTACCTGGATCGACGGGTCGGCCTGGAGATCACCGCGGAAGTGGGCCGGCAATGGGATGTGCATTCTGCCCCTGGAGCCCCCATCATCTCCATGCCATCCATAGGGAGTTTTCCTTGTTGCGAGCTTTCCCCCAGGGAGTGTGACATGCAATGACATCTGTGCATGGCTGCTCTGCTGACGTCTGCCACACTCCCTCCCCTCTACTGTTCAGCTGGCATGCCTGTAGTACTCTTGGTCTCCAACGGGAGTCACTAGGTAGCCAAGATAGCCCTGAAACCCTCCCCAAAGAGAGGAGATCAGTCCTCTGAATGCTCGATCCTCTCTCTCCCCTGTCGACCCCCAGCGGTCCAGGCTCGTTCCCGAACCTAGGTCGCTGGCATGGCGCGAGGTGTGGCGTCCAGTGCCTCAACCCTCAGCGCCACCGGGCTGGCTACAAATATACAGTCTTGATGTTTATTTTTTTGTTTGGTTAATATTATATTTTGTTGCATTTTTTTAAGTATTTTCATTCTTCATGTTTTTCAAATTATTTCACTTTTCATGTCTTTATTTGTAAAGTCCTTTGAGATTTTCTGGTAAAAGAAAAGATGTGACATAAAATCAGATTGTATTGTATTGTATTTAATTTTAATATTTTGCTGTAACCTGACTGCTATATAATATGTTCCATTAAAAATTGTTGAATTTGTTTAAACATATTCACTAAATTGTTTGCAAGATCACAGCAATGGTCATACAGCCGCTTCTGAGTAAATTGAAGGCAAAGGGAAACAGACATATGCTTACTGTAATATATAGTACCTCAGTATGTTTTACACTTGTTTATTAATTTTTCTCCATTCACGCTTAAATATATTCTTTCTCCCAACTGGGAATATCACGGCTTCCCAATTTTCTTCTTTGCTGTTTATATTGGTACTAAACTGAGGTGTTTTCATTTTATGAGGCTATTCTGGCAAAGGAAGTTTTTGTTTAAATCAACAAAAGCAGGCAATGGTTTTGTTGAATATAGTTTACCTGCCTCATCTTAGAAATCTTAAATTGACAACACAACTGCTTGAATGATTTTTCCTGTTCCCCAGTGTAAATAATCTGTACAGAACTTACCTTTTCTAAACCATTTGCAGAACAATTTACCAGTAACACTTAAAAATATTAAAGAATCTTTCCGGATGTTACTAAACATCTCTTATATCTAGTAGGAGTATCTTAGACTGTGTGGATCTGTAATTGTCTTATTAGGTATGACTATATGATAGTGTAGATTTTCATGGGCCCTAATGGCTTGCAGGGGGCACTGACTGTGTCCTGATGTGGGTTTCAGTTAGTCTTTTATAATTGGCTGGTAAAGCAAGCTGCACATGCTTCTGTCGAATGTTTTTTAAGAGGTATTAAGTGTTATTGATGATTAAACCAGGAATCTCCTAGAAAAGGAATGACCAACATGCAGGAGCAGAGATCTAAAGAGCATACACACTATGTTAACTCTTTAAAGGGGAATAGTCAGCACCAAGAGCTCCACATCCAAGTGTGGGGCTGGTCCCAGCTTGCACTTTGTCTGCAAAATTTATTTATTTTTTTTTACTTATTGTTTACTGTAGTATAGTAGATTGTGTCAGACTAATTTTGCTTACTTCCTAACTGATATTTACTGCAGCTACAAATCCCCATGCACTGCATTTCCCACGTCTGTGGCCCTGCTGTGATGTCAGCTACAGGGGATTGTTATTATTCTTTTGGTAACCAGGTAAGGCCTACTAGGCACAAGGGGCTATTTTCAGGGGCAACCTGGGAGTACTGGGGAGGTTAAGCAACTTGCTCAGAGTCAGGCAGTATGCAGGTGGAGGTTGTGGAACTCAAATCCAGGTCTTCTGGACATAGCAAGCTCATTCAAGGCTCATTATTCTAACCTCTAGGCTATACTGCCAGCCCCGAGATTTGTAATTACTGAAAATGTAAGCCTGGAAGTTAAGTTAGTCTGATGCACACTACTATACTACAGTAAATGGTAAGTAAAAAAAAAATTGTTTTTTCACACAAAGTACAAATTGGGACCAGCCCCGCACTTCGGTGTGAAACTCTTAATAATGACTGTCTGTTCCCCTTCAAACATTGAACTTTATTGTTCAAGCTCTCACATAACACAGTCACATAGTGTATACAGTACAGAACAGCAAGATTAACACAGCTGCACTACTATGAACACTCTGTCACATCCTCTTTTTTGTAACTTTTAATTGATAGATTTTTCAGTATGTATGGTACATCAGAAAATTAAGATAGAACATAAATCAAAATTCATACTCAGGATAAATAAATGAATATAGTAACCAGACACAAGCATTTAAATAGCAGTACACAAATAAAAAGAAGATATGAAGCACGTGGATAAAATAGGAAGTCCAATCAAGTTTCAAAAAGAGAATGTGTGGGAGCAATCCACCAGATGGGGTGAGGTGCCCCACACTTCACTCCTGTGTGTCATGTATGTACCTCGAACACTGATTCAAAGTCAGGTAGTGCATACATATGTATTTGTATACTTCTGCAAGGTAAATTGTTGTATTTAACAATTAATATGCAACTGTCCCAAACAAAGATGTCATATCAAATAGGCTAAATCAAAATAGTCCTAAATTCTTAAGACCAAATGATATTTCAGTTCCTTTTTGACATCAAAATTATGTTTGTTAAATTTTTAACTACTGACTAAATCCGATGTTTATCATTGTTCAGTCTAGTCTATACTGAGTTTATAAAATGGCAGGGTAAAATCATGTAATCTTATTTATGTGTAAAATACGGTTTACACATAGGTAAAAAAAGGACTGCTTAGCAATGAAGAAACTGCAACACAGATCAATGGGCATTTGGAACACAGGCATTTCAGTTAGCCCTCTACTGCCAGAGCTGATCTTCCACCACAAACATGGCTGCTACCTTTACACTGTAAAAAAAACTTCAACTAGGTCCTAAAAGTAAAACTACCTTAAATAAAAAATAAAACAAATGAATTAAATGCTGTTTCCCTGATCATCACACTCTCCTTACATACATAAACAAATTAGAAACAATGGGCCAGATATTCAAAAGGGTTGTGCATGGCGCAACAGTGTTGCACCATGTGCAACCCACTGATGCGCACCGGCCCGATATTCAAAAGGGAAAAGTGCGCAGCACAAATCCCAATGTGCCAGAGCACATCAGTAATGTATGCAGGCACAGGTAGGGGGGGCCTGCCCATGCATAACCTGCACAGCCCTATATTCAGCCCGGGATGTGCAGAGCCATGCATGCACAACCCTTACCTGTGCCGGCACAAAGTTAAGCCCCAAAAAAAGGAACAAGTGATGGCCACCCACAGGTGAGCTGCCACATTGCAGGGTGCAACACGGCAGCTGCCACCTGTGGGTGGCCACCCGAGTTCTGGCTGCACCTGGCTGCGCCCCCCCATGCCTGATCGCGGGCATGTGTAAAAAACGACTTTGTCCTATATCCCTGATGGTCCAGTAGACCTCTCTGTGCCCGATCACGGGCATCTGTACATAAAAACGTCCCTGTCCTATATCCCTGGTGGTCCAGTGGACCTCTCTGTGCCCAATCGCAGGCATCTGTATTATTAAACATATTCCAATATCCCTGGTGGTCCAGCGGACTGTTTCCTTGATCGCGGGCATCTGTACACAAAGAAAGGACAAATATCCCTGGTGGTCTAGTGGTACCCCCTCCCCCGCCCACTGACCCCACCACCCGCTCCCCGTCAGCCAGCGGGTGGCACCACCTGCCTGCCACCCCACCGCCTGCCAACTGACAGCTCAGTAGGGATGCACGCCCATGGTTCACAGCGTGAGCCGATGGGCGTGCAGTCATACCGTGATTACACATTCCAGATACATTCACATATCTGGAATGTGTAGTACGGTATGGCTGCATGCCCATTGGCTCATGCTGTGATCCAATGGACGTGCAGCCCTACCGAGCTGTCAGTCAGCGGGTGGCAGGGCGGCAGGTGGGTTGGATGCTGCCGCCCGCCAGCTGACGGGGAGGAGCGGGGTGGTGGGGCTCAGTGGGCGGGTGGAGAGGGGGGTACCACTAGACCACCAGGGATATTGGTCCTTTCTTTGTGTACAGATGCCCGCGATCAGGTGGAAAGCGGTCCACTGGACCACCAGGGATACTGGAATATTTTTAATAATACAGATGCCCGCAATCAGGTGGAAAGCGGTCCACTGGACCACCAGGGATATTGGAATATTTTTAATAATACAGATGCCCTCAATCGGGTAGAAAGTGGTCCACTGGACCACCAGGGATATTGGAATTTGTTTAATAATACAGATGCCCATGATCAGGCACAGAGAGGTCCACTGGACCACCAGGGATATAGGATGGTTTTCTCTTTTTGGACAGATGCCCGCGATCAGGCTGCAGGGGGTGTCGGTCCTTGACGGCTGCTGCCTGGCAGGGCGCCAGGTGCAAGTCATCGGGGATTGGTGCACCCTGCATGCAAATGGGGCCATAATGACATGCAAATGGCCCCATGTGCACCTTGCATAAATTATGGCCCCATTTGCATGTCAACTTTTGAATATCGCTGGTGCTTTGAATGGCACAATGGCACTTGCGTTAGCGCATCTCCATGCTCCACTCTGGCCACTTGAGCTGGGGCAGTGCCACTGCGCCATGTACACTGGGGGTGGCTAGGGTGCGATATTCAAAGCTGCTGAGCCATGGCGCAGCTCCATTGAATATCGCCCAGGCCACACCTCTGCGCAGCCAAGTTGAGCTGCACCCAAGCTTGCGCCACAGCCTGGTGCAGTTTGAATATCTAGCCCAATAAGTATTGTTTATAGTTTTCACTACAACTGTTTCTTTGCTGACAGTCAAAAATCCCCCTTCTGTCTTTACCTGCTGATCAGGGAACTCTCTTCTTCTTTCCCTGACAGTGAGATAACTGAGTTTCTGGCTGTAACAAAGGCCTTTGATGTCTATGTGTATAGTGTGTTGGAAGAGAAACATTCTGCTAGTGGAACTGAGCAGAATTTTGAATCCATATATTCCATGGTAAACATTCCATGATAAACACTCCATATCTAGAATGTGGGGAACAACAGAGAAAAATAACAGGAAGAAGAAAGTAGGCAATAATACAATGACATCATCAATGACATCACTTGCAGTGGGCGGAAGGATTATTTTATCACAAATGCACAAAGTAAATCTATTTTTCTACACATAAACATGCTTTCCCCAATAGTCAAAAGTAAAAAAAAAAAAAAAAGAGTACATTTTATGTAAGCAATAAGACACGATAGGGTGTGCAGTATACAGTTCTAATGCATGGCTAGGGGGACATAGTGAGGCACGAGGCCACAGGCCGAGTGCATCCAGTCCCCTAGCCATGCATTAGAACTGTCTAATGCACATCCCTGGAGTGGCTTATTACGCTTATAAAATGGGCCTGTGTATTCTAAATGGGGGTTCTAGTATTTAGCTGTGCATTAGACACATCTAATGCACACCTAACAACCAATCAGATTGCTTGAACTCCTTTGCCCATTTTATAAAAGGGCAATAAGTCACTCAGGCGTGTGTATAAACTATATTTTACAGCACGGCCAGCAGCTGAAGTCACTCGGCCATTGGCCTCGTGCCTTAATACACCCCTGGCAGTGCTGTAAAATAGGGTTTACACCCACCCCTTTGTGCCTTATTGCTTACTTATCTTACCTCAAATATTTTTCTCAGTATCATGGTTGTGGTTTTACCAACTCTATTGGCAATTCAGTTAGTTCAGCTAACATTTCTTGAGAAGACTCAACTGGGAATTTAAGATAATAACAACCAGAGAGACCATTTTCATACTTCATCACTGGTGGAGGAGTTTTTAGAGGTTTGCTTGGATTTTATAAAAGACACAAGTTGCTCTGGTTCAAAGACAAGGTGAATTTTGCCTTCAAATTAAACACAGCATTTCTACAGTTCCAGTATTTAAAGACATGCTCCAACTTAATTATATCTTCACAAAAGTTCAAAAATCTTCTTGGATGCATTTGCATTGCAAAACATAGACAAAAATGCAACATTTAAAGTCCTTGTACGGAAAAGCCCCATGCATCTGGGCTATCTTTTTTTTTAAACTTATATTTTATTTATTTGTTTCTGCAAAGAGGAAACAGGTCAAAAATTGCAATATCATAGAAACTAATGGACGTTACTTTGTCTAGCTTTTGCAACACAATAATATATCCATACAATCTACAATTGATTTAGAACCATCTAAATATGTCAGTCCTACCTTTTCTGCTATTCTATGTGTATCAGGTTTGACTGCAGTAAAAATTAACAGAAGTGTAATGCAACATTTCATTTTAACTTCACAGTATTAAATGGAGGAATAGCTGATACCTGTAGATTGTCTAGTAAGCATGTCTTCAATTGTTCTAATTTCTTTTATAAACATAACCCATTCCTCCTCTGAGGGCACAAGAGGTGTCAACCAGTGTCTGGTTATACTTTTCAGAGCTGCAACTATTAATATTCTGTATAGGTATTTATTCTGTGAGGAGCGTGCTCCCTGTGGGACGATGCTCAGTATTAGATTCGAAAATTGGAGTATTATGCAGGTCTTCAGAATCACAGAGTAGGTGCGACATACATCCACCCAAAAGATGTGTAAGGTTAGGCAGGTCCAGAAAGTGTGGTAGTGGGGGTCTCCCTGTTAATGTCTTCCATCTGTATTCCCTCCACTGGGTGAACTAGCTAAATAAATAAATAAATAAATTGCTAAAGTGCATAACAGGAATTTCTTTTGATGCAAAATTTGAATGTAGTATTTAAAGCAACATACACTTCTAATCCTTGCCTTGCCTGTATATTCCTTGTAATCTCCCAGGTCGCACCTAAAAATCGGTGTTTGCTTGTGTAGTGTGCTTACCTGGTTAGCAAAAGCTAAATAAATAAACAAAATATGTTGTTTTGAGCGACTCCTGCCATGTAACTGTGTGAATCAACCTTGACTCCTGATTCTTCTGTCCAGTTTTGATTCTTCTGTCCACTTGTGCCATATACTGAATTATTCTATCATTTTAGCACCCTGTAGGAAGGTACATAGGTTTGAAATTTGATGTAATTCTATTGTCCAGACTCTTTCCATTTTTAGATATTTCTCTAAAGGTGTGGGTTCCCTTTGACATGCTGTTATTTTTTTCTGGGGGTCGTATATGGGTCCTAATCTGAAGGTACTTACAGTATCTATCCAATTCTCCCCTGTCAGTCTGGGATTTGATCTGGCACCGGGCAAATGCTTGGTATCTGTCTCTGCTCCAAAAAGTCTCCATAACAGTATTGCCCTCTTTCTTCCCATTTTTTTAAAAGCTGGATCAATAAAGCTAGGGAGAAAGCCTGCATTACCTAAGATGGGTGTGAGGGCACCCAGTCATATTGAATTGTCTGCTCTGCTTCTGTCCATCAGCCACATTTGGAGAGTATGTGTGGTCCACTGGTTTAGCATCTTAATCACTTCAAAATTGGAAGTAAATAAGAGAGGCACCATATGCAGGCAAAAATTATCCAAGTGTGGTCTCACCAAGGACCTGTAGAGGGGCATGATAACCTCCCACTTTCTACTAGTAATACCTCTATTAATAAAGCCAAGGATGACACCCGCTTTCTGTGCTGCTTTCTCACATTGTTTTCCTATCTTTAATTCAGTCAGTGATGATTATGCTGAGATCTTGCTCAGCCTGTGTCTCTAGTTGATATCCTCCCAGTATATACTTTTTCCAAGGGTTCCTCTTACCCAGGCGCATCACCTTACAGTTTTTGGTGTTAACTTATAATTGCCAGTCCCTGCACCAATCCTCTAGCCTTCTTAGGTCAGCTTCCATATTGTCTGTTCCTTCCCGTGTGTCTACTCTATTGCAGAGTTTTGTATCATCTGCGAACAGGCAAACCATCCCCTTCAGTTTATTAGCAATGTCTGCTACAAATATGTTAAAGAGGATAGGTCCCAGTACTGACCCCTGTGGGATGCCACTGGTTATCCTACCCTCCCTTGACAATGATCCATTGACTAGCACTCTCTGGGTCCTATCGTGTAGCCAGTTACTGATCCAGCTGACTGTCTCTCATCTGACTCCTGTATGTTCCAGCTTGTTGGTTAGCCTTCTGTGAGGGATGGTGTCAAAGGCCTTGCTGAAATCCAGGCATACAACATTCACTGCCCCTCCCTGATCTACTGTTCTGGTGACCCAGTCGAAGAAGTCGATCTAGTTAATTTGACAAGAGCATCCTGCTGTGAAGCCATGTTGCTTTGGGTCCATTTTTCTGATCTCTTTTAGGTACGCCACTACCCTCTCTTTTAGTAGTGACTCCATCATTTTCCCCACAGCTGAGTTCAAACTGACAGGGTGGTAATCATCTGCTTCTTCCTTGCTTCCGCTGTTGTGTAAGGGCACAACTGTTGCTCTTTTCCAGTCCTGAATTATTTTCCCACTATCTAGTGACTTGTTGAAGATCTCAGCCAGTGGTGTGGCCAGTTCCTCTTGAAGCTATTTTATTACCCTAGGGTGTATGCCATCTGGTTTCATGGCCTTTTCCACCTAAAGTCTATTTAGCTCTTTTAGGACCATCTCCCCGTGAAGGAGCTAGTGTCTGCTCCTTGAATATCTTCCTCTGTCCTACCTAGTGTGGGATCTTTGCCACTGTCTTCTAAGGGGAATACAGAGCAAAAGAGTATGTTTAGTATTTCTGCCTTGTCCTCATCTCTATCTCTGTCATCTTGCCTTCCTTGGTTGCTAGTCGGACTATTCCTCCCTTAGGTTTTCTTTATTCTCTTATGTATCTATAGAAAGTTTTGTCTCCCTTCTTAACAACCTGTGCTATTTTCTCTGCAATCTGTAGTTTTGCCCTTATAACTGCTTTTCCTGCCTCCTTTAGTTTGCTCTTGTATTCTTCTTTGTCTGCTTTGTATTTTGTTTGCTTAAACTGTGTAAAAGCCCTTTTTTTCTCTTCGACTTTGGTCGCTACTTCGTTAGAGAACCAGAGAGCTCTTTTCCTTCTTTTGAACTTTCTAATCTGCTTAGTGCATTTAGTTGTTACTGTATGCAGAGCAGCCTTCAGGGTATTCCAGCAGTCCTCTATATCTCCTGTGATTCCATCTTCTAGTATGGATGCGATCTCAGTTCTCATTTTTGGGAAGTTAGCTTTTCAGAAATCTAGTACAGTACCTTAATTTTGGTGTGATTCGTATCTTCCACCCTGTTCAAAGTTAACCAGACTGACCTGTGGTCACTGGTCCCTAGACTGGCTCCTACCTGAGCTTCTGGGATCCTTGTGCTGTTCGTGAGCACTAGGTCCAATATTGCTTTGTCTCTGGTGGGTGAGTTCACGAGTTGACGCAAACCTGTTCCCCTCAGTAAAAGAGGAGATCTTTGCTCCAATCTGAGGACACTGTGTATGAGGACAAATCCACATCCAGTAGACTGAAGACCCCCACCAGCAACAACTCGCCCCTGTCCGCCATCATCATGATGGTTTCTAAGAGCTCTTTGTCCACATCGGCTTCCTGGGATGGGGGTCTGTAGATAACTCCGACCTGGACAGGGGTTTTGTCCCTGGCTCCTAGTGTAACCCAAAGGGCCTCTGCTTTGCTATGTTTTCTCTGTATGTTTGTTGCACAGATTTCTTCTCTTACATACTATGCCATCACCTCCCTTCTTTCCCTCTCGATCTCACCAGAATAATGCATATCCTGGGATGGTGACATCCCAGCACTGGTTCCCAGTGAACCATGTTTCCATAACTGCGACCCAGTCTAATTGTGCTTCTGCCATCATGGCTCTGAGTTCAGGGATTTTGTTTGGCAGACTGCGAGCATTGACGCATATTGCCTTCCATCCCTGTCTTTTTGGTCAGTTGCATTATTAATTTGTTTTGGTTGTGTAATTGTGTTGAAATGCTTGGTCCGAGTATGTTTGGTGCAATTCTTGGTCTGAGTATGATTGGTGCTTCCTTGTGCTGAACAAGTTGGTGATGGGGGAGGGGTGCCAGGCAACCCTTTTGATGCTAGGGGTGCCTGTGACACCCCCCTAATCCACTAATTTAACTGATCTATATGAACATCGATCTTTTGTCCTAACACTTGGGTCCCCTTCTTTCAGAGGTGTAGGCTGCCAAATCTAAAGAACTTCTGTTCCCAGAAGTCCTGCCATTTGTCAATATTTATGGACAAAATTTAGGAAGGCATTATAGCGCAGTGGTTTAAGGCTCTGAGCTGCAAATCTGGTGACATCCAGTCGACCAGACCTGGGTTTGAATCCCACAGCTTCCACTTGCAGACTGTGTGGCCCTGCGCAAGTCACTTAACTTCCCTGTGCTCCCAGGTCATACCTGTAAAGAAGCTTTCAGCTTAGTGTGCTAGTCCTGGTTAAACAACTAGCAAAAAAAAAAAAATATATATATATATATATAGTGGTGGCCTTTTTCCTGGCACCAGTCTTTTAGCCAGGTATTTACAGTAGCTTGGAGATGCCCCCTTCCCTGATTTTCTTCCTGCAGTCCCCCTTTTTTTCACTTTTAACATTTTCATTTAGTTTATTTCAATCTACCTTTTCTTTGCATTCCATTTTCCATTTTTCTTTACAACAAATACCATTGGGGCATACCATTCTATTGTTTCAGTCACCTTTTTAATTATCCCAGTTTGTTCCATTCCTTTTAGTTCATCTCAAACTTTTGTCAATAAGAGAATGGAAATTCGTGGAGGCCTTTTAACACTGTAAGGCTGTGCATTCTCTTTCAGACAAATTTTAGCAGGTTCTGTTTAAAGGACTCCCAGGTCCACAAATACTTTCACTTCCTTAATGTGATGAATAAGGCCTAACAACTGTACTCTGGCACTTCTACTCAGTAAATTGTCATCTTAGATTTCACTATGACAACTCTAAAGAAGTAATCACCATCATTACCTTTGGGTTTAACTTGGGATTTTCTAACAAACTGTCTCTTTTTAATCGCAGCTCCACCTGGACTGGGCAAAGCCTTCATGACAGGCCTCAGCCATGGCTTCTTGCAGAAACTGTTATAGGTGGACATGGTGACAATGAATGTGTCTGTCCCGTAATCTATATTAATTGTACAGAGCTTTCTGCAATATCTAGGACTGTGTGCCAGGCCTGTTCATTATCATTAATAATTGTATCTATACTGGTACTGCTAGCTATAACGGAGCCTAAGAAAAATAAGTAATTTCCATTGCATGCAGTCACTTTGCATATTAATGTAGTGCAGTATACTGCTGGAAAATGTCCTAGCCTGTGGTATTTATAACAACTTTGCCCTTTTACTGTGGATAAATATGCACTGATATGATTATGCCAACATTTGCCACATATGCTTTCCAGCATTTTTGCTTTTGCTGTTGCCTCTGCAGAGACTGCTGTGCATGGTTGGGTTTATACTGCACACTACCCCTTTTTGGTGAGCTGATTTAAGCTCTTGTATTCACGTAATATGATTTAGCCTCCTCTAGTCTCTCAATAGCTGTCTTAGTAGTCTGTATTTTAATTAACTCATGATGTAGCTGTCGCTGTGGCTTTATGGAGGGTGAGCTCACATTGCATCTGCAATTTGGAGGTTAGTTCTTTGACTCTGGTTCTAATCAGTACTCAGTACTCTGTCTCACATTTGTTCTTTTTTCCCGATCCCTCAAATCACAGTTTTCAGTCAGCTCATACTGTAGCTGCCGAATGAAGGTCTCTATAGACTCTTCAATACTCTGATTTCTTTGGTAAAATCGGACTCTCCCATATATAGTATTGCACCTGGGTATAAACTGTATATCATATTTCATCAACACACCATAATATCTGTTCTCATCTACCTCATTTTCAATTGGAAATTATTTATATATATGTTCAGCATCTGGCCTCATAGCATATGTAAGTTAACTGATCTGCACTTTCTCTGGCTCTGCAAATAGCTTAGTAACAGTTCTGTGCCTGGTGAAATATTATTTTCTGTCAGGATTTTGACAGTTTGTCAATGTTTAGAGCCTTTGGGGGTTTATTGTTCAGTATGTCTATCCCCTGATGATTTTTGTACTACTTTAACTGAATTACTGAAGAGGGTTGAAGCTTCTGATATCATGTCATGAGCAGAACGACAGAGGTCTTCTAGAGACCATACACCATGCTGTATCTTTCTTCAGTGATGAACTTTATTGTTCAGGTTTTCACATGACATTGTCACACATATTGTGCTGTACAGTATAGAACAGAATAGCTTTATTAACACATGTACAGTAACATGAACACTCTGTCAAAGCAGCAGTCTCACCTCCATACAATTTCTGTACACCAAAAAATAAATGCTATAAGACAGGCTGATGTGAAATAGTAAGAACATTTTCAGTGAGTTTACTCATTAAGCATGGCACTGAATTTCATTAAGGCTTATGCCATATTTCCTCAAAGTAATGTCAGTGGGGGAGCTAATGAAGAAGAAGAAGCAGAAGCAGATAATTCCTCTTAGAACCAATTTTATTTGAATTTAAAATATGCACCTTAAAGTTTTTTTGTTCTGTGGTGATACTGAGTTTGTATGGAACTATGTTATATTAGACTAATTTAATGGTTTCAATTTTTTGTAACCAAATACAGTATAACCTTAACTGGCAAGATATGCAACTTAATCATCTATAATTGCATAGTTTATAAGTTTACAAATCAAAGGTATAGTTAAATTACTGTATAAACATGATTTTGTTGTATCGTCAGTGAAACAGATATGTAGCATATTTTGCCATAACATTGGGAAAATTGGTTTAGCAATCTAAACTATCGGAATTTGTAACATTGATAACTGTCTTAAAGAGCTCATGCAAAATGTTGACATCCTAATATAATGGCCCAATTCACCTTATACTTAATTCTTTGTTTTAATTAGCTAGGCAAGTATTGCCTAGAGAGCACCTGGGGAACCACCTGACCCAGGTGTGAATCCCTTGATTACCACCTGCATAATGTTGATCCCGAGCAAGCCTCCTAGTCTCCCTATGCTCCCAGGTCACATCTGAAAATGAGCTTAGCTCTGTATGCCTTTCCTGGCCAAAACTTCTAAAGTAAAATAAATTTAATAGTAATAATATAAGAAAAATATATTAAGAAAATGACTAATCTGGGATGCTTGTCCCAAGAAATTATTTTGTTTGTGCTGCATACCTTCATCTGAATTCATGATCCTTTGCTTGAGACATCACAATCAGTTTTACATCAGTAGCTTCCAATGTTACAAGACGGGGACTGTAACTTCAGGTTAAGAACAGTACAATAAATAAATGAAATCAAAGGGATGGATTCAGATTTTATGCAAAGGTACTCAGTTATAAGAAAGAAGAAAGCAAATGAAGAAAACTCATTATATATAATCTGAATTGTGCCTGTATATGATACTATTCAAGTTTTCCCTAAGGTGTCAGTAGCACAATAAGAAAGTTGCAAAGCAAACTAATAAAGTCTGTTTGATAAAGTGCTGCAGTGCAGCAGTTTGGTCTGGCTTGATATTGTTTTTTTAATATGCAAGCCTGGTTACCCATCATCAGCACTGGGAGAGCTGACTACCTCGAACAAAAATAAATCACAACATTTGGGGACCAATATATGACAGCTTTATGTTGGGGTCCAGAAGCACTGGTGGATGATGAGACTGGGATCATTTGCCAAACTGTATTACACTGAAGCATATGAGCAGTACATTTTTCATCCAGCATCCTGTCATACTTTTGAATTACTAAAAATAAAACAAATACTTTCAAATAATGCTGAGATGAAGTTCAATTTTTAGTATGACATAGAAGGATGGGACACCACTGACTGGAATCAAAATGTCAGAATCTCACCTGGAATAGTGGGAGTTAAGAAATAGGGGCTTCCTGACTGAAATGATAATACTTCCATAATTCTAAGTTTTGTTACAGTATTACATACTTTTTCAGAGTTTTCCCTTCGCTGACATGCTTAGTAGTGATAGCTATGACTTGAATTTTACTATAACTCTAAATATATCTGATTTACAAACAGATAAACAGAGTAGACCCCCTTCAGTTTTGAAATGCATTAACTTCAGTTTTGTAATGCATAGTGCAGTGGTGCCATGGCTTAGCTGGTTAAAGTACCTACCACCTAAACATGAGACCATAGGTTCAAGTCCTGGCACTGCCTAAGAGTATGGACTTTTCTTATGCTATCTTATTGGTGGGGGGGGGATTAAGGGGGAGATGAGGCATCACTACTTCACTGAAAGGGTGGTGGCACCCTGGAACTCATTGCCATCAGAGTTGGTGGGGATAAAGACAGAGGGAGGCTTCAAGAGAGGGTGGGACAGACACAAGGATGTAGTCCAGGGGGGAGTGAGGTATATAAAGGGTCCACAGGGGGTCACTAAAGGGGAGGGGGGGCAGCTGCAGTGAGTGAACTGTAGGCTGTACTCGAGCAGACTCAATAGACCACTGGGCCTAATCTGCTGGTAATTCAATATGTTAGTAAGCATAGGTTTCAAATGTCATTTGCTTTGTTGTTATCATATTTCCAAACATGGCTTGCTGTATTAATTTGCATTTAGGGCACGTGTAAATGAACTTTGGTTTGTCATTTTCTTGGAGACAGGGTTTATTTGTGATCCCAAGTACTAGAACATAAATATTTTATGGAGTAATATGCATCCCTGTCAACAATACACTGTGTGCACCAAAGCACAATCAGGCTGCTGCCTGTAGCATTCTACTTGTACCGCCCTGCTAAGTGTGACAAATTACTTGTCTGTTCTCAGTGTGAGATAGTATACACTTATAAAGACTTTCAATTCCATAACCATTCCATCCTTCTAGACGTGTTGTACCAGACAAAGCTGTCCAACAAGGTGGTGAGCTCATTTACAGCCTACCTGACCAACCAGTCACAATTGGTTAAAATCTGTGGTGAAAACTCTTTCCATAAGATACACTAGGCATACCACAGGGATCTATCTTTGTCCCCCTTCTATTTAGCTTGTTTATCAGCGACCTTCTGTTGGTATGCAGTAACTCGGACACTAGCATTCACCTCTAAGCAGTTGATACTGTTATCTGAGCCAAGTCTAAAACTGCCAGGAAGTGACCACAAGAAAACACTTCAGTCCTTTTTCAGTTAAACACAGGACTGGATAAAACACCAATAACCTAGAACTGAATAACAGCAAAACTCAGATCATGGTTCTCAGTGGGAAGGGAATCCCTCTGTGTGTCCTGAATACGTTGGTTCTCCAGTGGAACATGTGCAGTCTATCAAGAGTTTAGGTCTGTGGCTAGATCCTAAACTGAACTTTGCTGATTACATCAACAGGACAATAAGAGGAACCTACCAGAAACCTAGTACTCCATATCGTGTAAGAAGCTGCTTTACCCCAAATACTAGGAGACTAATACTGCAATTATTCCTGTTACTGGCCCTAAAATAAAGGGGGGAGGTCTACAGGATGGCATCATCCATAACACTACAGAAAATGACAGTTGTCTTCAGCAATTTAGGTCTCCCCTTACCTGTGATAGGGGCACCCAGCTCTGCATACCATACAGAAAGCTAAGCCTCCTCACCCTGAAGGGAAGTAGGAACTTAAAAGGTCTGTTGTAGTTTCTTAATGTGTAAAGATTCTCTCCATTGTACCCAAGCAATGCAATAAAAAAAAAAAAAACCCATGCAGGCCTTAAGACTTATGTCACAATCAAAAAATGTCTTTCTAGTTCCCAGAGCCTTCCAGTCTGTCAGACAGAAGGCCTTCTTCATTACTGTCTCAGCCACCTAGAATTCTCTCCCCATCAGCCTTATGGACAATGCCACTGCATATACCTTCAAACATGCAATGTACTGTATAGCTATCTTTATGCACCATGCAGCTGTCTACAAACTACTGCTACTGACACTCGATAGCCCCATTGCTGCAGACCATTCAGCAGCAACTATAACCCTCTAATCCTCTTGCTTCTCTGAAATCAATGATGACCATTGTTGTAACTGGGTCGCTGGGCAGATGTCGATGTTACTAATGGTTGCTACCCCTGCCTTGTGCCCATGGGGGATACAAACAAGGTTGAGGGCCTGGAATCATTAGACTTCTCAGATGGGAATTTTTTTTTTCCAGCAGAGCGTAGAAAGTAGCACAGTGCCTCCATTCAGAGAAAGATAAGTGGACCAGGTTAAATGTGCAGTACTTCCTGCTGGGATGCAGTACCAACATGCCTCCCCACAAGTTATAGACTCCACCCTTAGGCCAACCAATAGCAATGTTTAAGTTTGGCAAAACACAATCTGATACACTGCTAATAATATGATCATTAATAATATTCTCACACACAGAATTAAGAAAGATAACAATAAGACTTTATTAAGTGCAACAATCTTTGTGGAAGGAAAGGGGTGGTTATGGAATTATCAGTAATAATGGTTGTTAACACCACCAGCCCCACTGCAGGACCTCCCCTGAACCACACATGGAATCTCACGGCCAGCTGTACTGTTTGCCCCCACTACCCACAGTACAGACAGTCTCACAGTGTTAACGATTTTAGCAAAAGAACTTTACTTTCAAGAATACTTTTATTGCTGCAGTTATAACAGACCCTGAATACCCATGCTAAACTAACAGCTGCATGCCTGATGTCAAGGTGCTCAGGATCTTGTGCTGGTACAATTTAAGATTTACTGTAAGCTTGCAAAAAATTAACCCCGCTGGCTGACTTATTGGTAGCAATTAATGAAATAAAGATAGAACCATTAAGACAAAGTGTGATGGTACCATAAAGGAGGCATGGACTCAGAGGGCATTTAAGCTCTGAAAAGAGCACATTTATTCTTGTGCAAAATGTCGAGCGCCATAGACAAAAATTGTAGGAGATACAATGAATGTAGAGCCCCAGCACTTCATTCAGCTTCCTGGTTTTCTCCAGGGAGTCACATTTAAAAAACAAGGCAATTGTAATCTAAACAGGGAATTATGATCCTAAAGTAATTAACTGTAATCCAATAGGGAAAACTTTAATCTTGAAGTGTCTTCTGAATTGTTGTCTGGCTAGGCCAGTATTCACACATCTGATGACCAGGTCTGTCAGGCTGGCATGGGAATACAGAAGTATCTTTCCAATGGTTTCAGGTATAGACTAGAACTGATAAGCAAAACAAGCAGGTCTCTTGGCTAAGGGCCTAGTCACTGTTATTCTTGAGTACAGCAGTTCCCTTCTGGCTCAGTAGTTACAGCAGCTCAGAAGTGGTCAAGGTTAAAGTGATGCCTAGACTGTGGTGCTCCCTTTCCTTTCATGAGACTGCACACTCAATTGGGGTACCAGGGTGCCCTAAGCCTGCGCTCCTGGCCTCATCCATCCCTCAAGTTACACCAGCAGAGGTAGAAGGGGCTGTTCCCTTAACTCTTAAGTTCCAGCAGCAGTTCATGTAGAATTTCTGAAACATCACTTCTTAGCAGTAATTTGCAGCAAATCTGTTTGCATTGCACTTCAGCAAGATTTAACAGCATAGCAGCAGCTTTGGCTCTGAATACAGACTGGATTTCAACTCTCTCCTCTCAGCATATCTGTCTCCTTCAGATACCCAAGCAAAACTGCCTGAAACCCATCCTATCTCGTGGGAAGGTTCCCGTACAGATCCCAGGTTTTTTGACTCTGCATTGGTTGATTTGGTTGTCTGTCACACTCACATCAACACCACTTGACTCAGGATTGGTACAAAAGAGGTGTCAAACACAATGTCTTTCTGGCACCCAGAGTGCTTCAAGTATTTCCTTTGTGATCTTCAGGCTCCAGTTCGCTGGTCCTGAGGTCAAGGGTTGTCAAGGTGGGGATGCCCATGCTTTTATAGGCTCTGAATGGTTACTTATTTCAAATAGTACCTGGTTCAAAACACTGGCAATCAGTTTATAGAAGTTAGCCTTGCTAGAACTGCAGTCCAGCACATCAGTTACGATCCCATGGGTCAGGTCAGACATCCAGGAAGTCCTCCTCCATGACCGTATGGGTGCTCCTTACATTGGTGCATGGAGGACAGGGAAAGCATCCACTCCCACTATCCTCTTCACCACCTGGTCCCCAACACCAGTTCTAGTCAGAGAACTCAAGCAGCAATGACAACCCACACTGAGCCTCCAGTGGCCCAAATGTTATATTAATAGCGTAAATCCATCCTAATTGTAAATGCACAGTTGTGAACATGTACTAATCAGTGTAACAGGCCTATCTTTACAGTTCTGCTGCTGTAACTATCCCCAGGACACTCTTGACAACTAGGCATCCTGCCTAAATGTGGATATCCCTTTGTGCAAAATTCTAAACAAATAACTAACTTAACAAATCCCTTGAATCCTGCACTAAGGCCTGCTGAGGGCTGAGGCACTGGTGATGGGACATGTCATAGAAATAAAGCACTTGGTTCTTGAGGTGGGGGAGAGTGCAGGCTGCACAGCATTCATTTCCCACTGGCTGACTCAAGAGTTTCATTAGGACCAGCTATGAAGGCAGATGTTCCCTTGCCCTCCTAGCTGGGGAAAGGGTACAACGATAGAGTCCTACTTGCCAGAGCAGAGGAATGAAGGAACAATAAAGTGGACAAAATGGTCAAACATTAATAATAAAGTGTTTTGTTTTTGAATTCTAGTGTTAAGTTCATATTTCTTATAACTTTTGTATTTATGATAAGGCCATAGTGTTACCATACCCACCAACAATTTATTTTCTCTGAACTCATTTGTTTTTCCATTTAAATTTAGAAATGTAGAATTTGACAGCAGAAGGAGACTGAAGGTCCATCATGTCTACCCTTACTATACCACCTACACAGCATTTTATAACACTTTAACCAGTTTATGAATAAGTATAATACTCCACTCCAGGTGTGCATCGGTGCTGTAATAACCTCACTTACTTGGTGGTTAATGGACCTTGGTTATATCTCAGGTCTCGTAACCCACTCAGGTCATTCGGTTATTACTATATTACCACACACTACTACCACACACCCAGCACCCTGATTGGTTAGGAGCAATCTACAACCCTGTGGGTGGTACGTTTTTGGCAATCAAGGCGCAGCACATCCCCCACGTCCATGCTTGCCAGAAACTTTTGGAAAAAAATTCTGCCAGCCATGTGAGTAAAGGGTCAAAAACTTGACACCCATGACCTGCCCTAATACATAAATTAAACATTTACACTCATCTTAAAATTTAATTACTCCCACACATCTAGCATACATGTCACATATATGTGAAAAAAACAAAAACAATTTACAGTAACTAACCAGTTTTGAAAAGTTTAAATACTGTAGGTCTTTTTTTTTTTTAATTGCATGCCTTAAAGGAAAACTGCACCCTCATATCTTCTAAATGTCATTTGCTTCCATGTCAACAGACAACTCTTTTCATGTAGCTGTTAAAGATGTATGCAACTGCTTCAGTTAGTTTTCACACTTCATACTAGGCCCTGTCACTCTCCTGGGAGGGTCCATTTCATGGTTGTTGAAATCTCATTGTCCCGGAGAGCTGCATTAGCATATGAGAATGTGATGCATAATCAACCTTTAAACTCCCCATTATGCCTGTCTGCTTAAGTAGTTTTAAAAGAACCAAGCTGCAAGAAGGTGTGAAATACCACATTTACTTTCAGTGATTTTTACAAGCTATCCAACCTTTTTTCCCCTTTAAACGCCATTCAGTTTATAAGTTTCCAGAGAGTTTTTGCAGGGTATTTGTTATTTTAGCGTAGAGATACATGATATAAATGGTTGATCTGATATCATGTTCTCATATGCTAATGCAGCTCTCAGGGACAATGAGATTTCAACAACCATGAAATGGACCCTCCCAGGAGAGTGACAGGGCCTAGTATGAAGTCTGAAAACTAACTGAAGCAGCTGCATACACCTTTAACAGCTACATGAAAAGAGTTGTCTCTTGACATGGAAACAAATAACATTTAGAAGATATGAGGTGCAGTTTTCCTTTAAATCTGTAGCTGCTGAGTAGATGCAGTGTCAAGAGGCACTGACATGAAATATCCATTCCACTGTTATCCAACCCTCACCTGCTGAGTCACCCGACCACATCATTCCCCCAAATTCCAGCCACAGAAGACATACACTCTCATTACAGCAAGTAATTTTATTTCAAGATTTATAATTTATGTTTAATTTTAACTCCCCACCATAGTCCTCAATTTCCAACTGTTGAAGGCTGACTGCAACATTCATAGCCAAACGTGTCTCAACCACAAATCTGAAAGTTACTCACTTGGCTTTCGGCTTTAAACATGGTTGCCAATGTATCCATCCTGGATCCATCCATAATATCAATTAAATAGAATCCCACTCCAAAGTCAAAACACAAATGATTAAGCAAAACAAACACAAAATAAATATATTCTCATATGTGTGTGTGTGTGTGTGTGGGGAGGGGGACTACTGCAGCATTCACCTAAATACTGCATTTGTACTGTTTATAAACAGCCTCCCTACCGTTATCCCTACGTGTAGCTCCACGTTGTATGATGATGACCTGGTGCTCCTTCACAGTCCACAGAATGTATATCTTATCAGCTCCCATCTTACAGACAACTTCCACAAACCACAAGCCTGGTTCATCAAAAGCAAGCTAGTAATAAATGCTACAAAGGCTCAATCCATGCTTCTTGGGTCCCCTGCTAAACTTAGAAGCTGCCCCATCCCCTTGTCCTTCAGGTGCACAGATGGAACCCCCCTGAAGCTGGCACAATCCTTTAAATAACTTGGAGTTACACTTGATCTGCACCTTGATTTTTCCCTCCACATCCACAGCGTTTGTAAGATAGTGAATGCCAAGCTTGATCTGGCATATCAGATTAAGAAGTGCCTTATGCCCATTGCTGACATAGCCCTTGCCAGGGGAGTCCTACTTCACTCCCTCAGTTTTTGACTTATATCCTTCACTAATGCTCCCAAGTTGCTGCTTTCCAAGTGGGAGACAACCTACAATAACATTGGCAGATTTGCCCTTTCGCTAAACCGAACAACCCTTCATTGTGACCTCTATATCTGCCTAGGCTGGTTTACCCCTACAAATAGTTGTCACTTTGTTGTAGGCTGTTTCGCTGGAAAAACAATGAGGACAGGTACCCTTGCTTCCATTGCAGTTCTGCTCAAGTCCTCCCACCTGTCCTTCCCCAATGAAAAATTCCTTCTCATTGTCCCCAAAACATCCACCCTTATGGGGGACTAGGCCTTTAGTGCTACTGCACCCAAACTTTGGATCTCTCTGCCATTTGCAGTCCATAGCTTCCTCTTCCACCCTCAGTTTACAAAGTCTGTATGGGCTTACCTGAAGACAAACACTGGCTGTACCTGCACATCATTTTTTCAAGCATCACCCACCCTCAGGCTGTTTAGCCTTGCCATCAGTTGGGTCTAAAATGAACCAGTCTATGAATGTTTCTCATTTCTAGGGACAATATGCTAGTAGAGTGTACATTTTGCTTGCTTTCTCAGTTCTTGTTGTCTGTACATCTGAGCTGGCCTGTAGCTTACTAGCTCTTCTGGCCAGCTCAAGAATTTTCATGAATTTTTGTATCTTATATTTGGGTGTTTATATTTCTGTTCCACAACATGCTTTGTTGTATCTGTTAATTTGCTGCATTAGTCCTTACTGTATTTATCTTTCTTGTTACTGTACTGATTGTCCTGTAACCTCCTGTGTTGTACCTGAAAATTAGTACAACTGTGTCTAGTGTACTCACATGGTCAAATAAAGCTAAGAAATAATTGTATTGGAGCACACTGTACTACACAAACTACTTTGTCACATCTAAAGAAAAATGTTTTAAAACTAATTTTTATCAGTTTTTTTTACTGTATCGCTTTTCCTTTTTTTTTTTTTTTTTTTTACTCACTCACTATGCACCCTGGGTCTTGCGTTTATTAGGCATCAACCAACACTGTTATGGCTTTTTGCTTACATAATGCATGGTTATGTGGCATGTTTCTGCCAATCATTTTTCTGGATTTTCCAATGTCATTTTATAAATACTGGAGATGGTTTAGCTGGAGAATGCATGCAGCTAGATAACATGCACTGAGACTATGGGGAGGAAAACCAAGGAAAAATAAGAAAGCATTACATTATGCAAAGGGTTATTAACATATGGAATAACCTGTTCAACGTGTGTCGGAAGCTAGCACTTTGCAGGCATTCAAAACAGTACTAGACAGACTTCTAAAAGAGAATGTCATTAAGATTTACCAGCATGAAGTGAGTCACATTCCAGCTGTTAAAGAGCTAGTAGAACCAAAACAAGCATACAGGAAAGTAATACAAATTGTAGGAAGTTGTCAGTTGTAAAATCTTTATTTCTGAAGTATTTTTCTTTTTCTTTTGCTCATTAGAGAGCCTTCTATGTGATAACACTGTGCTAGATGTGTGGAGCACCTCTTAGCCTGGCAACTGACATATCTCTCTCTATCACCCTCCATTACATCATCATCATTGTGATCTTACTGACAGTGACATCCCAGGTGACTGACCTGGAAGCCATTGAGTGGCTGTTCCCAAGAAGCAGTGCTGTCATATCAGTGAAGTCACAATGCTGATGATGTAGTGGGGGGAACATAGATAGATATGTCAGCTGCCAGGCAGAGTGCTGTTTCACACATCACACCTACAGTACTATCATCGGGTAAACATAATTATAATTAACCAAATGGAAAATAAATAATTCAGATGTAAAAGGTAATGGTTGACTGCTTTTAAAAACTAATATTAGTGTTACATAGTACACTAGCTCTTTAAGCTTGGATATGTTTCTGGACTCGAACTGGGTAATGTTAATGCCATGCAACTGAAGTGGCAGACAAGATACGAACATACGAAATTGCCACCTGAAAAAGGCCTACAGGTCTATCAAGCCTGCCCAATTGTGCAGCTCTTAGTTTCATATACTACAGCTGCCCCACTCAGACCCTTCTTTTCCTTCTCTTTCCCAGTTCTTCCCCCCTTTGTGTTCTTGTCTGTACTAACCCTGCCCTTGACTCTGTCCCCACCCAGCTTAAAGCTATCCACTGTCCTTTGAGCAATTAACTCCTCCGGCAGTGTGTTCCAGCCCACCACTACTCTCTTTGTGAAGTAGTGCCTCCTCACCTCCTCACCTCCCTCCTGAACCTTTCCCCTTCCAACTTCAGACTGTGCCCCCTAATGACCCTTCCCCCCTTTAAGCAGAACAATCATCCCTCCCCGACTCTGTTTAAGCCTTTTAAGTACTTAAAGGTCTCTATCATGTCCCCTCTTACACTTCTATCTTCCAGCAAGTACGTGTTGAGCTCCTTCAAACTTTCCTCATACGCAACTCCCCTAGTCCCATGATCATTTTATAGCCCTACGCTGCACCCCCTCCAGTAATCTCATATTTTTGAGGTATGGCACCAGTACTGCACATAGTACTCCAAGTGTGGCCTCACCAGTGATCTACACAATGGCAGGATGACCTCCCCCTTACGAGAGGTGACCCTCTGGCAATGCATCCTGGCATCCTATTTGCCCTTGCTGCTGCCCTCCTACACTGTGCTGATACCTTCATGTCCCCTGTGACTATTACCCCCAGGTCCCTTTCCTCCTCTGAAGCTGTTACCTGCACTCCCCCCAGTCAGTAGCTGTTCCTGGGATTTCTGACTGCAAGGTGCATGACCTTACACTTCTTAGTGTTAAACCCCAACTGCCACTCCTTAGACCAGTGTTCGAGTTTAGCTAGATCCTCTCCGAGTGCCTGCCTCTCTTCCTCATTGTCCACTGCTGCACAAATCTTAATGTCATCCACAAACTGGCTGATCTTACTCTTGACCCCTCTGCAATGTCTCCAATGAAGAAATTGAACAAAACAGGGCCCAGCACTGAACTCTGTGGTACCCCACTCATTACTGGCCTTGGCCTGGATATCTCACCCCTTACAACTACCCCTGAGGTTTTATTGAATTGCTTAAAATTTTATATGTAAGGCACTTTGGTATCTGAATTGTGCTATAGAAATATAAGTTATTATTAGTATTTGTTGTCTGCCCTGCAGCCAGCTCTCAACCCACCCCACCCCACCAGTTTTCCCCCACTCCCATGTCTCTAAGTCCAATCTGTCATCCAATTCTATAGATAAATGGTGTCTCCAAGATGTCTCTTAGCTAATCAAGAGTGTCATCTTAAGATATCTTTGTGTTCAAGAACGGTGAAGTGAAGCTGAGCAGTGCTGGAACACAAAAATGTCACTACTACACATTGCTCAATGTCTTTGGAGTTGTACTTCCAAGGAGCTTCACCTCGGCCGGGAATCCTTCAAGGCACATTGTTCTGTTTAATTTTAACCTCAATAAAATATTATTTCTTAAAAAAACAGAGAAGAAAAAATAATGTAGTATATGATTTGTGGTGTACCTATCCCTTTTATGTTGTCTTGCGTGTGCGCAAGCAACACTTTGTGGTAGTAGCAGAAATGCAGAGGTGTGAAAAGTCAGTGTTACGAATGCAGGGCACGCTTTAGTAGGTGCATCCCTCAGTCCCCAAATAGCCAGCATGCTAGCGCTGATGCAAGAATTATGTAAAGTGCCACCAACGTGAAAGAAATGTGCCACAGCTATCGGAGACAAGCTCGGCATGCAGCGACGCAGATGACACACCTCCCGTACGTGCCTTTCCTGGTGAAACATTTCAATAAACATGGTGGCAGCTCCTGCTGCCACCACACTATCCCCAAAGAAAGCCGACATCGGAGGTGCAATCCCTGTGTCAGCATGTCTGTCAACCCCCCCCCCACATTGTGTGGCACACTGGGAGCCCATCCCAGTGTGTCACCGGTCAAAGAAAGCTGACCCGTCAGCATGTTCCTGCCCCTGCTCCACCCCCATTGGATGGCATACTGGGAGCCCACCCCAGTGTGGCTAAGATTTGTTTTATTTCACCTGTAAAGAAAGAAAATGGTCCTGTGATGTTGTTTTTTTCTGTACCTGAAAAAGGAAACAGTCCCTCATTGTCCGCAGTGCCCCCCTTCCCTAAACCGCACTCCACCCTCTCAGCACCCACCTCCCCACACCCACCCCCACCCCATACTTACCCTCTGGAGGTCTGGCGCTGTGATCTGCGGTGGAGTGGGAACACGTCTAGACTCTTCAAAGCCAAATTGCAAGATGAAGAAATGCCGGTAAGATGTATAATGGCATCAATGGGGCCTTCAACTTAGGTGGATATCTCAGCCATTTTTTGGAATTTTGGCTCCAAATTTTAACATGGGGTTCTTGGGGCCCCACCTCATGAACACATGTGCTGCCATCTCATTGATCGGTCCCAAAAGGTCATTTCACGGTCACTGTGTGGAATCACCTTTCAAACTGAGTAATGAAATGAGAGTGCCACTGTTCATGAAGTGGGGTCCCAAAAAGCCTATGTTGCAAATTTGGTGAAAAAATTCAAAAAAATTACTGTGTTACGAGCATGCATTGCACAGTTTCCATGCACACTCGTAACTTTGACAATTTTTAATATTTTCACTCCAGATTTTCAATATTGCCATTTTTCACACCTCCTTATGAATAGTACAGCTGTCATTTTTCACATCATGCCCAAAATGTGTTTTTGTACATGTGGTGCACAATGGCGCAGTCACTGTGGGAAATCAACATTCAGGACAGATTAACAAAACACAGTGGCACTGTTCATAAGCAGAGGTCCCAAAATGCCTATGTTAAAAATTTGGTTAAAAAAAATTCCCAAAATAATTGCATTATGGGCATGCGTTGCACTGTTTCTACACACCCTCGTGACTTCACCAATTTTTCATATTTTCACTCCAGATTTTCAACATTGCCATTTTGTTACACCTTTTCATGAACAGTACAGCTGTCATTGTTTACATCCTGCCCAAAATGTGTTTTTGCACCTGTGGCGCCAAATGACGCACTCGCTGTGCAAAATTACCTTTTGACTAACGAACTGATAGTGCCACTGTTCATGAGGTGGGGGTCACAAAAAGCCCATGTTGAAAATTTGGAGTGAAAATACCAACAAACGCCTAGGGCATTAGGGTTTCCAACTGTAATGTCCCACCCTGTAGATACTGACAGGCGTCAGGGGTGTGACTTGGGATTGTCGGCTCTAATGCTCATGCCATTCCACCCTCACCCTGCAGCCAGTGACAGGCATCGAGTTGTGCCTTGGACTCTTCAACCCCAGAGTTTACCCCATTCTCCTATACTGCACTCATCTTAGCATATTTCCTTATGGAATGGGATTAGTGTAAGGCCCGAAGCCCCCAAGGCACAGCGTGACAGTTGTCGATGTCTGCAGGGTAGGGTGAGGTGAAATAGCGTGAGCGTTATGCCCAGTGACCCAAAGGCACACCCCAATGTCTGTCAGTCTCTGCAGGGTGGGGTTGGGTTGGTGTTAGTTCAATACTTCACTGCCATTCCTATTATACATCCCTCTAACTCCTGCACTACCAAAGCCAATGCCAGGAAGACAACATTCGGCATTGACAAATGTTTGTTTGTATATGGGATGTACCAAATCAAAAACTGATAGAATGGATTCAGCAACATGTATTGTCCATTATACAATGGCAAGAAATATAATTTCTTCTGATTGGTCAGTGGACACCTTGTACAGTGATGTTATCCCAGCACAACATCACTGTATCAAGGTCAGGCACACTTGACCGCACTAAAAAGAAACAAAATTACTCCATCCTATCCCCCCACTCCCCCTTCTTGATGTTCTCCTTCTCATAGCAGTCATAAAACACAGCATACTACCCCAAAAGTCTTGACTTCCCCACTGACACCAACCTAAATAACATTTTTTTTTAAATTGCAGCTGGGTGTGGCTTCACGCATGGCCGCTGTCTTCCAGGTGCTTTTCATACAGGCATAGGCTCAGTTTCTCTCACACATGATCCCCACTCCCTTACAGCTGACTCTTTCCAATAAACACCAATAAAAAAGTCAGATCTGTTTTACTGGTCCAAGGGTGGGCAGCAGGACCAGGGCAGCCAGGCAAATCTTTCTTGACTTATAACAATCAGTATAATGCAAAACTGTGGAACAGATGATTTTCACATAAACCACATTTATCCCACTCACGGTCCCTCTCTCACCTACCACTGTTTTTTGACAGAAAAGGTATCGGTTACAGAAGATGGCATCTCTTGACAACAGGAAAGGACGAGAGAAGTGTATCTGTCTCTGTGTGGTGGTTGTGGGGGGTTGCAGAGACAGAGCAATTAATTAACCAGCAGCACCACCTACTGGCAAAAACAGAAACATTTTTCTTCATATACTTCCACATTGATAAACGAAGTGAAAATCTATGTAAATAGTTTTTTTTGCAATTTTTTTGAAATATAAACACGTCACAGTATAATAGCAGTAATGCACTCCAGGGATGTGTGTCATGTGGGACAACATCACTTCTTAATGCTGAATGCACTCAACCTACAGACTCATGCTCAACCACTCAAGGTGTGATGTTATCCCAGCATGACAAACACCCTTGTCGTGTATTATTACTTAATTATAGATACATAGATACGTAGATGTTGTCAGCAGGTAAGGGCCTTGTGGCCCCTCCAATCTGCCCTATCCTTTCTAATGCTTAAGGTACCCTATATGCTAAGAGATGTCCCCCCCTTCGCCCTAGCTTGATAATTCCCATGTGCCTATCCCACACATTCTTGAATCCCTGAACCATAGCCACCCCTCCCCACTTCCTGTGGGAGACTGTTCCATCTCTCCACCACCTTTTCAGTGAAGTAGAATTTTTTCACGTTTCCCCTGCGTTCCCCCTTTTAGTTTCATGCTGTTCCCCCTTGTTCTGCTATTTCCCTTCATGTGAGAGATGCTCCCATCTGGTACCCTGTTGATTCCCTTCAGATACTTGAAGATCTCTATCATGTCCCTCTCTCTCCTTTCCTCAAGGGAGTACATATTGTGAGCTCTGAGTCTCTACTCATATGACTTATGTTGCATCCCGGACACCATTTTTGTCCCCCTCCTCTGTACCATCTCCATCCTGTCTACATCTTTTTAGAGATGGGGCCTCCAGAACTGAACACAATACTCCAGATGAGGCCTTACTAGGGAGTTGTACAATGGTACCACCACTTCCGTCCTTCTACTTGTTATACCCCTCCCTATGCATCCTAGTATTCTGTTAGCCTTTCCGACTGCTTTGTCACACTGTTTAGCCACTTTGAGGTTGTCTTCTATGACACTCCTAGATCCCTTTCCTTTATTGGCCTCCAGTGTTACCCCATCTAGTTCATACTTGACCCTAGGATTCCCTCTCCCCAGGTGCATAATCTTGTTTTTGCATTGAAACCCAACTGCCATTCCTTGGACCAGTTTTCTAGCCTTTTCAGATCTCTCCTCATTTTTTCTATACCTTCCTGTGTATCCACCCTGTTACATAGCTTTGTATCATCTGCAAACAGGCTAACCCTCCCTTCTAGACCTTCTGCAATATTGCTTATGAAGACATTGAAGAGCACTGGTCCCAGCACTGATCCCTGGGATATGCCACTTGTTACCCATCCCTCCTGTGAGCTGACTCCATTTACTACTACTCTTTGTGTTCTGTTACTCAACCAGTTTCTAACCCACGTGACTACCTCTGTCCCTACCCCCAGATTTGCCAGCTTGTGGATTAGTCTCTTGTGTGGGACTGTGTTAAAGGCCTTCCTGAAGTCCAGATAGGCCACATCTACTGCACTGCCCTGGTCTATTTCCTTTGTCACCCACTTGAAGAAATCAATCAAGTTGGTCTGGCATGGCCTCCCTGCTGTGAATTCAGGTTGCCTTGGGTCCAGCAACCCCCTTGTCTCTAGGTAGTCCACCAACCTTTCCTTAAGCAGGGTTCCCATCATGTTACCTACCATTGAGGTCAAACTGACGGGGTGGTAGTTTCCTGCCTCCTCCTTGCTACCACTTTTGTGCAGGGGTACCACTTGTGCCCTCCTCCACTCCTCCGGAACCATGCCTGTTTCCAGTGATCCACTGAACAGCTTAGCCAGAGGGTTAGCCAGTTCCTCCCAGAGATCCTTTAGGATCCTTGGATGTATCCCATCGGGCTCCATAGTTTTATTCACCCTAAGCTGTTCTAGTGCTCTTTTTACTCTGTCCTCTGATAAGGGTCTAATGTCCACCCCTTCTCCCTGTTTGCCCTTCTCCATTAATGGGGGACCATCTCCATTGTCTTCTTCCGTGAATACGGAGCAGAAGTATTTGTTGAGGATGGTAGCCTTGTCAATGTCTTTCTCCACTACCCTGCCTCCCTCTTCCCTAAGTCACACAATCCCCACCATCTTCCTCCTCTCGCTAATATACCTAAAGTATGCCTTCCCTCCTTCCTTCACCTATTTAGCTAGCTATTCCTCGGTTTTGGCCTTTGCTGCCATTGCCACCTTGTTCGCTTCCCTTCATTTTTCCAAGTATTCTTGCCTGTCTTCCTTGCTTTGTGTTGCCTTTTACCTCAGAAATGCCATCTTTTTCCCTCATACTAGCTCTGCTACTCCCCTCAAGAACCACAGTGGTTTCCTCTTTCTTTTGCTATTGCTGCAGGGCCTGGCACAATGGTTTGCTACTAGGTGCAGGGCTTCCCTTATCTTATCCCACTGTATCACCACTCCCCCTTATGTCATCATATCCCTGCAAAGCCTTCCTGAATTCATCCTTCATCTTACCAAAGTCTGTCCTCCTGAAATCCAGGATTCTAGTCCTTGTGTGGCTAGCCTCCTGTGACATCCTTATGGTGAATCCCACAGCTCGATGGTCACTAGCCCCTAGGTTCTCCCCCACTGTGACTTCCTTTATCCTGTCCCCAATGCTTAGGACAAGATCCAGAATTGCATTCTCCTTTATAGGTGCCCTAACTAGCTGTGTGAGACCCTTCCCTTACAGAGATTGCAGGAATACCTTACTCCTGGCTGAGGCTGCCCCTCGGATGCTCCAGTCCTCATCTGACAAGTTGAAGTCACCCATCAGCAGCAATTCACCCTTTGCTACCATGTTATCTATAGTCTCCAGCAGTTCTCTGTCTATATCCTCCTCCTGCAATTATTCACCAACAGCAGGACAAAGTGATTGGTTTTCATTTCAAACATTTTGATGGATCGAACCTGAGCCATCTACACTTAATGAGACTTGAATTTATACCTCCCTTAACAGAGATAGTGACCATATGAATAAATAGTTACACACCAAGTCCAAGCTGATTTTTTTATATGAGCACCTTAACACCAGAGGGACTTAGACATTTTGTACTTAAGACCATTCTAAAATAATATATAATATTAAAACAGCATGGTTCTTAAAAAACCTTGAATACATCCATCCCTTGTACTTGCTTTCATCTATATGTACTGTTTAACTTTATAACATGATGCTATAATTTACCGTTGCGGTTAGTGTTAGCTAAAAATGATTTCTGTAGCTAGCCTTTTTAGCATTTTACTTGTGAGTCAGTTTAAAAGAAAACCGAATCAAATAGTAACATAACTTTGTTTTGTTTTTCCAGCACTAGTCTGTAAGTTGACAATCAGTTTCTGGATATTATTACAATGGGCTTTTTTAGCTTACAGTTGTAGCTATGGATATGCTCAGATATTTCGCAATATATGGAAAGATAGTATCTCTGGCAGCCTATAGTGGTATTGTAAGCAGGCAGGAAATCTACCTAGAGATATCCAAGAAAATTCAGGAAATATCTGCCCATGTCTTTGATTGCAACAGGAGATAGTTATCTCTGTATTAGCCGTTTAGTATGTAATGAGCACATCCCCCTTAAGAAGGCCAAAGCACTGGGGCATTTTTGCTCTGTTTGTTCCCCACATTATGGTGTTTGCAGTATGCTCAGTTAATTCTTTAGCAAAGCATTCAAAACATATACTTGCATGAACCTTTTTTCTGGTGCAGTCCTGCCATCTGTTTTCCTAAACAGACCTGAGGGGTCTGAACAGCAAGTGAGTACTGAGTACCTGGAAGCCACCATGCTAGCTACCAGAGTCAGGTGATGGCCTGCAAAAGAACTTGCCTTGCGGCTTTACAAAGGTGAGCTGACAGAGACCTAGAATCCATTAGAACACCCTGAGAGACCAACAAAGTGGCAGCCCAGCTGATTTTTGAGATGTCAGAACAAAGGCAAAGGTGGCATTCTGAAATGGAAAACTATGATGCTCGTGTTGCAGTGCAAAAGTGAGTCAGGGGGATGAAAACCCACATGGTCGAAGCACCAGGGTTAGCAATCAGCATTCAAATCTATGTCCTGAATAAACTCACTTTTGCACTGCAACATGAGTGTCACAGTTTTCCATTCCAGAGTGCCACCTTTGCCTTTGTTCTGAGTTCGATTTGGGAGTTTCTCCTTGGTGTAGCACCAGCACAGCTTTCTGAGCGCCCCGTTGTTTCTGCTTACCTGGATTTTTGAGATGTACCTGATCCATAGCAATCAGCAGAGGAGAACTGAAGGAATTGTTGAATGAAGTTGAGACAGTAGACTATAAGACACAGCAGGTATATTCAGCCAAGACTGCAGCCAGAGTCTAAGACCTTACCAGTATGAGACTGGCCATAAGTACTGAATTAGGTTCTATGGATCCTGAAACAGAGCCATCCTTTTATATAGGGCAACATTTTGGCTGCTATTTACGGTAATGGACTAGGCCATCTAACCAAAATTACAAATGTTTTGAGTTATTTGTTGTGTAAGAATGCCAATACCAACCACGATGTGCAATATCATTGGGCTTATCATGGTCCATCACCTGAGTAACCAGGCTCCCCCAGGTGATGGATTGTGGCAAGTCCAGTGACATTGCAAGAGTTCCTTAAAAGGGTTTATTGGTACCAACTGTTTGGAGCACTGGCCCAACAGTACAGAAGGGCCAGGCACTGCATTGGCGGGGGGGGGGGGGGTTGTGCCAGGGCCACTGGGGGCCTAATAACCTGGGCCACCAGAAAATTACACCTACCATTTTTTTGTGGAATCTGCAGTTTTCACCATTCTCCACAAAAAATGCCATGGTCTGCAATGTCTTGCAGTTTTGAGTTTTTACTTTGAACAGTGTAAAAAGTATTAACATTTACAGTAAAAGACTGTCAAATATATTGACAATTTTGCATGTAGACTTGGGTTTGGCCAAAATAATGCAGTGCAAGTTGGGGAATGGTTTTATGTGACACTAGGTGCTTTTATGCACAGGTTTTTAAAATGAAACGAGCATTATTTGTGGCACTGTTGTGCTCTGTTGCATTTTTAGGATCCCTTTACACTCCGCGAGTTTTCCAGCAGCTCCCACCTCCATTTGTGTTTTGGCACCCCCACAGAGTTTGCTGCTCTATTGCTGTTTGTGCACCGCTTTGGAATGGCTGTTTTACACAGCCCAACGAAACGGAACACAACGGTGTAAACTGTGAAAAGCAGAGATTGTGGTTTGGACGAACGTTCGCCTATGGAACGAAACAGATGCACTTTACACACAAGGGATGTAACGGCATACTGTTTCCGCAACAGTTATTCTATTACATAAACCTGTGTGTAAAAGCACCTACTGATTTCTTTTTAATCCTTGCCTACTTTGGTTTCAAAATCCACTGGTCAAGCATAAGTACACTTAAGCACTAAACATTTGATTTGTGTTGAAGCAGTCAATCAGAAAACTTTTTGTTGCCACAGAGAATGAAGCAGCAGGTGGGAGAAAAGGTGCAAATTATCCCATTCACCTAAATGGGGTGCTAACTACGTAGCCTTTCTGTAAGTGGTAGGGCAGGTTTTACCTTGTAAATACAGTACTTTCATTCAGACTAGTTTTGTTTCAAATGGCTGAGGATTTTGTTTGGCCTTGCTGACTATAAACTTGAATAAGGTAGTTGGTAACAGTGGTCCTGTCCGTAGCAATCTACAACCTAGTGTTAGTGGCTCAGTAGGTTGCATGCCTGCCTCCACAGCCACAAGGTTGTAGGTTCTAGGCCCACATCAGAAGGCAAAACAGTAACTCCCCACAAAATTTTTTTGGGGTAGGAAGAAATAGGCTGTTGGTTAACTAGGATCTGTGGCTTATCCTGTAGGTAGGGAAATGGGCAGACTAGGTGGGCCAAGCGGTCCTTATCTGCCATCAAAGTCTATGGTTCTATGTTTCTAGAAGCTCATATGCAAACACTACAATAAAAATCTGACTAAAGTCTGAAAACAAGCTTATAAAACACATACAATGTATCCGAACAGTTATCTTTAACCAAACATAATCACTGCAACCTGAGTAAAACAAAGATAAATTACAGGGTACCCTGACTACTGTATGATGCCGTAAAAATATATTGGCATTATTTTTTATATATTCTTTGGTACCCAAGTAAGGCCCACTAGGCACAAGTGCCTATTTTCAGGGATGACCCAGGAGCACTGGGGAGGTAAAGTGACTTGTTTAGAGTCACACGGTATGCAAATCGATTTGTGGAAACCAAACCCCTGCCTGCTGGATGTACCCAGCTCATTCATAGTTTGTTACTCTAATCTCTAGGCTATACTGCCATCCCCAATAATTCCCAGATTTAATGTTTCAATATGTGATTTCAAAAATAGTGTACAGTGCCTATGGTGCAAATTATGACCATAAAATACTTTAACAGCATTTTACTAAAAATTGATTATTCGCTACTCTGCTTGTTTAATCTTGCACCAAAGTAGGTGAACAGTTGACAGAGCACTGTAAATAGCTTTTGATCAGGCTTCATTATTCTATATCCAGAAACAGAAATTTGTTGATTCTGGATTTATTTAATATTGAGTTGCTGTGGCTCACTAAACAGACTCTGTTTAGTGCTGTATGAGGCAGATGTTTTTACATTTTGGAAGATAGGCAACACATCTGTCAGTTTAGTATTCATTTTAGGAACATAAGTTTTTCCTCATATTTAAAACGTATTTGAGTGGCAGTGTATTCATTTAGCAGTTTATGCTGACAAACAAATGCTGCAAAAAAACAGTGACATTGTTATTGTGAAGCACTCAGGGTCTATAGTAGAATTTCTGCCATTTCCTAGCAATTTTTGCAAAAACTCTCCACAGTTTTGGGTAACCTTTTTCACAGTTTTCCAGTGGCCCTGTTAATAACTAGCCATAACACTGCTGTTATTATTTGCCTGCTTAACCCTTTTCTTCCCCAAGCACCTTGTTTGTAATCCCCAATAAACTCCCTTGTTATTTGTTTGACATTTCTGACTCACAGCATATTATTTATAGAATGTTAAGTTTGTATCAAATCCAACTATGGATTGCATTGTTGTGGACAGCAGGAAGGTTGTGCTCTTTGTGGGCCATAGTGGGTTGGTATTGTTTCCCAGGGGAAAGAACTAACTTATTACTTAGCCCGTAACCATTCCCTGGGTGGAGGCAATGGCCAATTTATATTTTACTTTACGGTCTTTGGGTAACGAATCCCCACAGGATTTATCAACCCAGGATCCTCAACCTTATTTGAGTCTATAAGGCTGCAGCTGTGTACTGAGAAATCCCAGTGTGTAAAAGTGCATAGAGCCAGGCTGTGGTAGAGGAAATGCAAGAGTGCCTGCCAACCAAGTGGGTTAGGGATCCTACCAAGGAAGGGACTAGCTGGGCTTAGTACTCTCCTGTGGGGACAGCATATTTATAGCTATGCAAATTCCATGTTATTACTTGCTTGTCATTTATCATTTATAATGCATATTGTTCCGAACACTTCTTCTGTTTACTGTTGGCTTTCTCCTACTCATTATGTAACCCCCTTCCCCAGGACGCTTCTGGAAATGAGCTGGTTCACAATTCATGTTGTTTTCCTGGTGAATCTCTTCTAAATAAAAAATAAATAAATAAGAGAGGCCAAAGTAGAAAAGCGTCTCAGGACCAGCGACCACAACTTGAATGTGGGTTAGCATCATGCAGAAACCCAAATGCTCAAATTCAAGAACAGTGGTCCTGAATCTCAAAAGGGCAGATTTTGGCTAAGTGGAGCAGTTAATTCATAAGAAACTTGTGGGGTTGATGGCAACAGAGGGGGCTGAGGCCAAGTGGGAAATCATAAGTCAGTGAAATGTGTAAGCAGCTGGCTCCTGTCTTTTTCAATTCAAACTTTATTAATTTTCCAGTACAAAGAGCGAATCAAGACAATGGATAAAATGTCCATATACAGCAGGTATGGAGTATGAAGTGATTCGCTCTCCCCACCTCCATCCACCTACTCCCACTCCCACCGAACAATCCAGCGCCATTTACATCTCTAGCACTATCCCTATGAATGTAACCTATTAATGCTTAAACCTTGAAGTGCATAGAGAGCCTGTAGTGGTCCCCAGATTTTATCAAACTTCTTAAGTTTGTTAGATAAACTGGCAATAGTCCTTTCAGTTCTGAGATTTGCAGTAACTCCTGAAGCCATTCAACATATGTTGGCACCTCCATATCCCTCCAATGTCTTAAAACCACCTTTTTAACTGACATCGACATCAGGGCTATATAATACTTCCTGTTCACCACCGAGATGGAGGAAAAATCTCCAAGGAAGCAAATTTCGGGGGCGAAGAGGTCCAAGAGCACCAACAGAGGGTCAAAACGCTGTTTGATCGCAGTCCAGAGTGGAGCAATTTTAGAACAGCTCCAGAAAATATGAAGAAGATCTCCTTCTTGAGATTGGCATCTTGTACAAAGGGGGGAGGACACAAGACCAAGCCTAGCAAGTTTCTGTGGTGAGTAGTAGATATTATGCAGAATCTTAAACTGCATTAGCCTAAGTCTGTCCTGCTTAAGGAATTTATGGCAGTTCTGCCACAGGAGAGACCAATCCAAATCTTTACCCTGAAAGAGAGAGGCCCAAAAGGAAACGACATAATTATCAGGTAGGCCCAGGTGAAGAGAACACTATATATTTTGGAAACGGCATGAGGCAGACCTGCCAACCCCTTTAAGGTGCTCTGAAAATTGAAATTGGGAGGTGGGGGGTCGAGCCCATTACCTTAACCAAAAGGTGACGAAACTGGAAAATTTTAAAAATATTTGCATGAGGTATCGAGAACTTACACATAATATCAGCTGAAGAATACCATTGACTATTAGGTGACACAAACTCATCTAAACAGCAGTTTCATATCTGAGAAAGCCATGTGGCTGGGAGGGGTTTACCCTCTAATAAGAAATTGGGACTGCCTATTACAGGTTGTGATAAATCCTTGAGATTCATATATCTTAGAAATGCACACAACTGAGTATGAACCCTGATAGAGACAGCTGTAGGGGAACTACGTAGAGACTTTGGTAGAGAACCAATTTTGGTATATAACAAAGCAGCGGGGGAAAGACCGTGTTTTTTAATGGAAGCAGATTCGACAGCTAACCAAGTTGGGATATATGTAACAACCCTGGAGAGCTGGTCCATGGTCTGCCATCTGAGATATTTATTGGCCTGGCTGTCCCAATAGTATAGCCCAATATGGGGAAGTCTTAAACCTCTTTTGGCCTTCGGGGCTGCTAACTTATGAAATGCCATTCTGGCCTTCTTATCCCCCCATATAAAAGCGGAAATCATACCATGTACCTTTTTGACCCAGGACAAGGGAAGCCATACGTTCAACATGTTGAGGGGGTAGAACAGATGAGGGAAAACATTCATTTTTATTAAATTTATTCTGCCCCATAGAGAGAGAGAGGGAGTAGAGCCCACCTACGAAGGTCAAGATCCACTTAGTGTACTAACGCATCAATATTTAACTGTCTGAGCCATGTAGTGCTCCTTGCTAAGAGAAGCCCAAGGTATTTAATATAATCAGACTTCCAGGTGAGTCCAAACACAGCAATATCCTGCTTACAGACCCTATGATTAAGAGGAAGAACTACTGTCTTTCCTACATTAAGTTTATAATTTGAAACCTTACTGAAATTGTCTATAAGCTTTAGGATAGCAGGAATAGATGTGAGTGGATCCGATATCTGTAACAATAAGTCATCTGCATAGGCCGCCACTTTAACCATCTGTTCCCCGAGAGAGATACCCGATATACCCTGGGCTCCTGATAACCTTCTGATAAGCGGCTCTAAATAAATATTAAAGAGAAGAGGAGATAGGGGACACCCCTGTCTAGTCCCAACATATAGTCTAAAGGGGTTAGAGATAACCCCGTTACATGAAGATTCTGGCGGAGAGACTTATATAGAGACTCACCAATTCTGGATTCCTAGGAAACCGAAGGCTTCCATCGTAAACAAATAGGTACTCCCAGTGGACTCTGTCAAATGCCTTCTTGGCATCCAATGAGATCAAGACCATTGTATGAGGAGCATCCTTGGATGCCAAGAAGACATGGGACAGGGTCCTCAGATGGTCAACCGATGATCTCCCTTACATAAAACCAACCTGTTCAGCCCCGATAAGAGAATGAAGTACTGCCTCCACACAGTCAGCTAGTAATTTTGCCAGGATTTTAATATCTTGGTTAAGTACAGATATCGGCCTGTAGCTTGCCACCTGATCTGGCGGTCTGTCCGGCTCGGGCAACAGAACTATTAAGGTCTCAAAAAGAGATGGATCAGACACTTCACCTGAGAGAATAGCCTGGAAAAGTGGCAGCAGGATGGGAATAAGCTGCTTTGAGAAAGCTTTATAGAAATTGGAAGTAAACCCGTCAGGGCCCGGAGATTTGTCGGGTTGGAGAGATTTAATTACTCTTTTGATTTCGACCTCAGAGATGGGAGACTCCAGAATTATTTGTTGATTGTGTAAGGGTTGGCAACTGTAAATCACTCAGATATTCATAAAGTCTTTCCTTAGATGGGGAATTAACCATAGGACCATATAAATCCCGGAAGTACTTTGTAAACTCCTTCGCTATCTCCGGGGCGAGACCTTAAGAGAATTGTCACTAAGAGAGTGGATAGCAGGAATGAGTCTGGTGGATTCCTGTTGCTTAATTCGTAATGCTAGCATTTTAACCGCCTTCTCGCCCTGATCGGTATATACTGCATTTGTTTTCAAAAGTGCATATTCGGCTTGTTCTGTTAACATTGCTAGTAGGCTTCTCTCAGTTTCGTTAAATCTTGTTTGAATGCCTCAGAGGAAGAAGGAGAAAGAACAGTCTCCATACTCCTAATTTGGGAGAGAAGGTTAGAAATCCGAGATGCCCTCTCCTTCTTCCTTTTTGATGTTAAACCAATTATAATCCCCCTTAGATATGCCTTACAGGCACCCCATATCATGTCCTGCTTCCCCATAGAGTTAGAATTAGAAGCAATAAACTGCTCTTGGTGTGCTAGGTATTGAACCATTTTCGGATCTTTTAGGATTTGGTTATTCAGCTTCCATCTGCCCGCTTTATTTGGCAACGAGGCCAAGGTTATTAGGCAGGTGACCACAGAGTGATCCGAGGGGGGTCCTGAAATGATGCTAGAACATATAACCCCTGGTAACAGGCTTTGAGAGATGAGGATATAATCAATCCTTGAGGAGGTTGCGTGCACCGGAGAAACAAAAGTGTATTCCCTTACATTGGGATGCAAGCAGTTGGCTCCTGTCTGATACAGGTAGGTAAAAAAAAGGAAAACAAAAGACCACTTTGGTTCTTGAAGGCAGTGGTGGAACCAGTAAGGATGAAGAGGTCAGCTTTTAGGAAGTATTTTAAATAGGGACCAGCAAATGGGAAAGAGGGAACTCTATGTGGAAAAAGCAAGAGAGGCTAACAGCGTGGTAAGAAAAGTGAAACCAGAGGTTGTGCTGAAAACAGCAGAGAGTATAATGGAACGGGACAAAACTTTCTCATCCTTTATCAAGGAACAGTAGAAGACAAAAGTGGGAATCGTTAGACTGAAGAAAGGAATGATATGGAGGAAGACAATAAAAAGTAGATATAGTATTCTGAAGGACTGTTTCAGCTCTGTCTTCATGAAGGAGAAGGTACCAGCCTGGGAGTGGGTCCCAGGGTGGTAGTCTGGGTAAAACATTGGCTGCACAACAGGACACAGAAGGTAATTGTAAGTGGAGTCCACTCTGAAGAAAAAGGGGTTACTAGTGGAGTACCGCAGGGTTCATTATTGGGTTCAGTCCTTTTTAATGTCTTCATCAATGACATTGCAGAGGGACTGGAAGGAAAAGTATGCCTTTTTGCAGATGACACAAAGATCTGCAACAGGGTTGATACACAAGGAGGCGTGGAAAGGATGAAAAGGGACTTGGCAAGGTTGGAGGAATGGTCAGAAGTATGGCAGCTAGGATTCAATGCAAAGAAGTGCGAAATAATGCACCTGGGAAACAAGAACCCAGGGGAAGAATACACAATGGGTGGAGGTAGTAACAACAACAAAAAAGGAAAGGGACCTGGGGGTAATCATATCAGATGACCTTAAGGTTAGCAAGCAATGTGAGAAGGCAGTAGGGAGGGCTGGGGTATACTGGGATGTATAGGGAGAAGCATCAGCAGCAGAAAACAGGAAGTTGTTATCCCTCTGTACAGACAGTTGGTGAGACCCCATCTGGAGTACTGTGTCCAGTTCTGGAGACCCCATCTCTGCAAGGACATAGACAGGATAGAGGTAGTCCAGAGGAGGGCAACTAAAATGGTGCAGGGTCTGCAAGAGAAGCCGTATGAGGAGAGACTAAAGGAGCTTAATATGTATACCCTTGAGGAAAGAAGGGCGAGGGGGGACATGATAGAAACTTTTAAGTACCTCAGTGGAATCAACAAAGTCAAGAGGGTAGCATCTTTCAGAAAAAGAGACTTGCAAGAACAAGGGGACACAATTTAAAGATAGAAGGAGGGCGGTTCAGGGGCAATGTGAGGAAGTATTATTTCACAGAGAGGGTAGCGGATGCATGGAACAGCCTTCCTGAGGAGGTTGTTGCGTCTAAAACTGTGGGAGAATTCAAGAATGCATGGGACAGACATAAGGCAATTCTTGTGAGGGGTAGGAAGAAATAGGCTGTTGGTTAACTAGGATCTGCGGCCTATCCTGTAGGTAGGGAAATGGGCAGACTAGATGGTCCTAGCGGTCCTTATCTGCCATCAAAGTCTATGTTTCTATGTACTGCCTCCAGAGTGTGGGATTCTAACTGAGAGGCATGATTTAGAGATGGGAGAGATAGCAGTAGGGGTGTGCCAATATCTTTTCCTGAATATTCATCCAAATGTTCAGTATTCAGAAGCCAAATATTCAGGAAAAGATATTCAGTATTTGAGTATTTAGGTGAATCAAGTAAAAAATTAAAAGTAAAAAGAAATACAAGACCCAGAGGAGCAGGCTGAGGTACTAAATGAGTACTTCACCTCAGTTTTCACCAGGGAAAATGGGGATGCTGCATCATACATGGGAGGAGACAGAGATAATGAGGAGGGGGGGACCCTTACCAATCGGCAGGTCTGGGGAGAGGGGGAGCTAAGCAGGGAGAAGAGGTACTGGAAGTGGAAATCACAGCAGAGAGAGTGAGGGAAGCCCTCAGCTCCCTTAAGACGGAGAAAGCACCGGGGCCGGATAAATTACATCCTAGAGTGCTGAAGGAACTTGCAGATGTCCTGGCGAAACCCCTGGCAGAGCTTTTCACCATCTCTCTGAGGACAGGGTGGGTGCCCCAAGACTGGAAGGTGGCGCATGTAGTGCCTATCCACAAGGGGGGATCAAGGGAGGTGGCAGGGAACTACAGGCCTGTCAGCCTGACATCAGTGGTGGCAAGGTGATGGAAGGTATTGTCAAGGAGTGGCTAGGGGGGGCCCTGGATAAGTCAGGGTGCCTGGACGATAGACAGCATGGATTCATCCCGGGGAAATCGTGTCAGACAAACCTGGTGGAGTTCTATGACTGGGTGACAAGTGCCTTGGACCTGGGTAGACCAGTGGATGTCCTCTTTCTGGACTTCAGCAAGGCATTTGACTCTGTTCTTCACGGGGCCTGTTGGATAAACTAGGAGAAATGGGGGTGGGAAACCAGATGATCCGATGGATAGGCAATTGGCTCCAGGACCGGACCCAGAGAAGTCGTAGTTGGTGGGATAATCTCTTCCCAAGGAGGGTCATTAGGTGGGTCCTACAGGGATCAGTCCTAGGGCCCTTCTGTTCCAGCGCCTCACGTATCTGACATAAGGACAGGAATCAGGAGTGAGATGAGTCTCTTTGCAGATGACTCAAACTGGCGGCAGTGGTGGATGGGGAGGAGGGAGGTGGCCTGCAGGGGACCTGGAGGCTCTGGAAAGATGGTCTAGAAAGTGGAAGCTGAGGTTTAATGCAGGAAATGCAAGGTACTCCATCTGGGGCCAGAAACCCAGGCCAAGTGTACACCCTGGGGAAATACTACAAGTCTCAATGGCTGAGAGGGACCTGGGGTGGTGGTGGATGTCAAGATGAACAACTCTGAGACTTGTAGGAGGGCAGCAGCCAAGGCCAACAGGATGCTGGGATGCATCGCTAGGGGATCACCTCAGAAGGAGGAAGTGATACTCCCCTGTATAACTGCTTGGTGAGGCCGCACCTGGAGTACTGCGTGCAGTTTTGGAGGCCTCATTTAAGAGGGACATTAACCTCCTGGAGAGGGTCCAGAGGAGGGCAACCAAAATGATTTGGGGCTTGGGGGACAGGACCTATGAGGAGAGGCTCGAAGAGCTAAATATGTACACTTTGGAAGAGAGAAGGGACCGGGGGACATGATAGAGGTCTTCAGGTACATGAAGAGGGTAAATAGGGGAGGAACAGTGAGGGTGCTTCGAAGGAAGGAGGAAGGGGCCACTAGAGGGCATGGGTGGAAGCTGGAGGGGGGAAGATTCAGGGGAGAAAGGAGGAGGTGCTACTTCACTGAGAGGGTGGTAGAGCCATGGAATGCACTACCTAGGGGGCTGGTGGAGGCAGAGACAGTGGAGGGGTTCAAGAGGGGGTGGGACAGGTACAGGGGAAGGGTTCAGGAAGCAAAATCCAATGCAGCAAGAATATCCGGAACTGGGAAGGGAGAAGCCAGAGAAGGCGAGGGGGACAGCAAGGTCAGCACCCAGGGTGGGGGCTGACCAAACGAGCAGACACGAAAGACCATTAGGCCTATTCTGCTGGCATTTTAGTATGTTAGTATGTTAGTAAATAGCCCCCCATCCTCCGCCCCAGACCAAATCCAGTTAAATATAACCCATCATCTCCCACCCCCTTTGAGAAGTCTCATTTCATACTTCTCACCAGCACACACAACATGTTTAATATTTCAAGTGATATCCCTTGATGGGTGCCCAGCACAACTCACCCTCCTCCTCTACTGCTGGCTACCATCTTGCTTAACATGAAATGCACCTGTTTGTGCCAAACAAAAGAATACTTGATGTTCCCTCTCATCTCACCACCCTGGCAGGACCCTGCTGTCACCCTCTGCTCCCCCACAGCACACGGTTGTAGTCGGAGGAGAAGACGACCAGCACAATCCACCCTCCTCCACATCTGTCCACCTTCTCATGAATGAAAGTGCTCTCGCTCATGTGGTTTTACTAAACATAGTGAGCATTAGAGCGTTCATTCAAAAGAAGGTGGCTAGCTACAGAGGAGGGCGGGTTGCGCCTGTTTCCTTTTCCTCCAGCTACAGCTGGGTGCAGGGGAATCAAAGGGTGGATCAGGGTCCCACCAGAGTGGGGAACATCAAGTATTTTTAATATGAATACACATAGATGTTTTAAGTTAAAAGACAGCAGCTGGCCGTGGAGGAGGGCAGCTTGTGGCAGTCACCCATCATGTGATAGTAGTAAGCAATAAGACACGATGAGGTATGCATTAGACAGTTGTAATGCACGGCTAGGGGGACGTAGTGAGGCACAAGGCCACAGGCTGAGTGCATCGAAGTTCACAGCTGCAGTATTGAACTGCTCAATGCACATCCCTGGAGTGGCTTATTGTACTTATAAATGGCCTGTGTATTCTAAATGGGGGTTCTAGTTTTAGCTGTACATTAGACACATCTAATGCGCGGCTAACAACCAATCAGATTGCTTGAAATTCTTTCCCCATTTTATAATGTCAAATATTAAACATACTGTGGGTCCTGGAGGGGAGGATGATATGGGACTTCTCAAAGAGGAAGGGGGCATGGAGATGTATTTAATTGGATTTGGGCAGAGGGAGGAGGGTTGATGGCTGTTACTTTTTAGTTGTTTTTACTATAATGAACAGTATTGCCCAAATACGAATAGTCCCCTATTCAGGAAGGGCTCTTGAATATTCAGGAGCCCTACTATTTTGGAATTCCGGAACTATTATTTGGTCCTCGCACAGCCCTAGATTGCAGTGGACAGGGTATTCAAGGGGCTTGGGACCCTAAAGATGGACTAGACAACAGGTCAAGATGGTCAGCACATTATGGTACTAAGGGAGTTTGCCCAGTTCCCGGCAGGACCACTAACTGACCTCTTTAACTGTTATATAGAAACAGGAGTGGTTCCAGCAGATTGGAGGGAGGCCAATGTGATCCCACTCCACAAAAGTGGGAGTGACAAGGATCCGAGGAACTACAGACTGATCTACATGCCTTCGATCCTAGGAAACTGACAGAAACCATTACAAATGAGCATATCGTGGAATGGCTGGAGGCCAACGTGCTCCAGGAAAACAGGCTATGTGGGTTTGTGTCCGGCAGATCATATGAGACAAACTTGATAGACTACTTCAACTGAACCATGAAGGCAATCTATAAGGGTGAAGCAACAGACATACTATATTTGGACTTTAGCAAGGTCTTCAACTCTGTGCCCCATAGAAGACTTGTAAAAAAAGTGAGGAATCAGAGATGGGAGACAAATAAAATAAGTGTGTTAGTAACTGGCTGGGAGGATCAATTGGAGGGTAGTTGCTGACAGGTAATATTCAGGGGTTACAGAGGTCACTAGCAGGGGCCACAAGGGTTGGTCCTGGGCCATTTGTTTTTATATATTCATCTGCGATAAAACAGAGGGAATGTGGAGTAAAATCAGTCTCTTTACAGATGATACTAAAATCACTGACAAGGTGGATACAGTGGAGTGAATGTGGGGAACAAAAAGTGACATGGACAGGCTAGAATAGTGGCCCAAGATATGGCAACTCAAATTTAATTCCAGGAAGTGTAAGTCACGCACATTTGCAAAAGAAATTCAAAAACAGAGTACTTGTTGGATGGCATGAGAGTTAAGTAGATACTGGTGAAAATGTTCCTGGGGCGGATCAATATTGCTGACAGTCTTAAGTCTCATGGCCAATACCAGAAGGCTGCTCGGGAAAGCAAACAGATTGTTGGGAAAATAGGTGGAGGTTTTGGTAGCATAAAGGTAAGGGCTGGGTCACCCTCTTGTGTCCAGGGGTATATGATGGGATCTCATGCAGCAGAGCACCTACCTTACACCATGAAATACCACTTACACATCAACACCAGTCATCTTGCCATCATGAGTCAGTGGTGACAGAGATCAGGGGCAACTTAAAACCATACCCTGGGGCACCAAAGCATGAGACCACACACAAACTAAAATGTCCACACTAGAGCTGAGATCAAGTATGGTGGTGTTTATTTAACAGCCGCCTATGTGGTTCACAGATCTTTAGGCATTTCTCTGGCCATTAATCTCATTACAGTGGTACTCACATGCACTGTACTACAACTTCTTACTTTCGCAAGGCATTTGACACAGTCCCACACAAAAGATTAAGAATCAAATTAACCCAGACTGGGAGTGTGTCCCAGGATGGTAGCCTGGGTAAAACATTGGCTGGACAACAGGACACAGAAGGTAATTGTAAATGGAGTCCACTCTGAAGAAAGAGGGGTTACTAGTGGGGTACCGCAGGGTTCAGTACTGGGCCAAGTCCTTTTTAATGTCTTTATTAGTGACATTGCAGAGGGACTGGAAGGAAAAGTATGCCTCTTTGCAGATGACGCAAAGATCTGCAACAGGGTTGACACACAAGGAGGCGTGGAAAGGATGAGAAGGGACTTGGCAAGGTTGGAGGAATGATCAGAAGTATGGCAGCTTGGATTCAATGCATAGAAGTGCAAAATAATGCACCTGAGAAATAAAAACCCAGGGAAAGATTACACAATGGGGGGAGGTAGTAACAACAACAAAAATGGAAAGGAACCTGGGAATAATCATATCAGATGACCTTAAGGTTAGCAAGCAAAGTGAGAAGGCAGTAGGGAGGGCTGGGAGGATACTGGGATGTATAGGGAGAGGCATCACCAGTAGAAAACAGAAAGTTGTTATCCCTCTGTACAGACAGTTGGTGAGACTCCATCTGGAGTACTGCGTCCAGTTCTGGAGACACCATCTCTGCAAGGATGTAGACAGGATGGAGGCAGTCCATAGGAGGCAACTAAAATAGTGCAGGGTCTGCAAGAGAAGCCATACGAGAAGAGACTAAAGGAGCTTAACAAAATGGTTATATTAAATGCACGCTGAAAATAGAAAATAGAGTTAAAAATCTACATTTCGACCTTAGGTCTTCTTCAGGAAATATCTAAAAGAGAAAAAAAACAAGTTAGTGTAGAGGAGAGGTAAAAATGAGAGAGATATATATGTGGAGAAAGAAGAAGGAGGAGGCTAAGGGAGAAGAAGTGATAAATGGTAAGATTAAGAGAGAATCTGAGACACAAAAAGGTGATGATGGGAAAGATAAAGCATAATGGGAGAGAAAGAGCTGGGGAAGTTCCCAGATGGAGACTAATTAACAGGGCCTTGTAAGAAGGCTGAAAGGTGACAAATGTGTGGGAAGGAGACAGAAATGGAGACATATGGTGAAAATGAAAAATAAATGAGTACAAAAACAAATTGACTTTAGGAAAAAAAGGATGGCTGAAAGATGTTAGTGGAAAATAAGTCTATCATTTAAACACAGAGGGCTGTTGAGAGCCAAGGCGGATGATCAGCTTGGCTCATGTTTTTCTATGGTCAGGATCCCGGAAGCCTGCTGAAGGACACAAACAGAAAGGTCATTGACATTGTGGTCCCTGGAGATAAAGTGGGATACAATGGGTTTAGTAGTTTCACCATTCCTGGCTGCTCTGTAATGTTCCCTAGAAGCGGTCAATAATAGGCATGCAAGTTTCTCCGATGTAAATAGCTAGACACTTCCTGCAAAGAGTACAATACACCACATTAGTGGAGGTGCATGAGAACTCCTGGTGATGTGAAAAACATCTGTGGCCCGAATCTCAGTCACACTGGAAATAAATTTGCAGGTGTAGCAGCGAGCCCTGTTGCAAGGTTTGGTACCTGGGGAGGAACTGTGAGGAGTGGGTAGGCTGCTTTTAACCAGGAGAGGATCATCACTAGTAACTTTCCCATTTTGCAACTGATTCTAACATTGGTGCTTCCTTTACAGAACCACCTATTGCCTCTACCGGCCACCTAAACTCTGTAATCTCCTTTGTTAAAGCAGCCTACCCACTCCTTAACAGTTCCTCCCCCAGGTACCAAACCTTGCAAAGGGAAGCTCGCTGCTACACCTGCAAATTTATTTCAGTGTGACTGAGATTCAGGGGCCTACAGGTGTTTTTCACATCACCAAGGAGTTCTCATGCACCTCCACTAATGTGGTGTATTGTATTTCTTTGCAGGAAGTGTTCAGCTGTTTACATCGGAGAAACTGGTAGGCCTTTGCTGACCGCTTAGGAATATTACAGAGCAGTTGGGAATGGTGAACTGCTAAACCCATTGTATCCCACTTTATCTCCAGGGACCACAATGTCAATGACCTTTCTGTTTGTGTCCTTCAGCAGGGCTTCCGATCCTGACCATAGAAACATGGAAGCTGTTGATCATCCACCTTGGCCCCAGCACCCCTGCCTTAATGATAGACTTATTTTCCACTAACATCTTTCAGCCATCCCTTTTTTTCCCTAAAGTCAAATTGTTTTTGTACTCATTTATTTTTCATTTTCACCATATGTCTCCATTTCTGTCTCCTTCCCACACATTTGTCACCTTTCAGCCTTCTTACAAGGCCCTGTTAATTAGTCTCCATCTGGGAACTTCCCCAGTTCTTTCTCTCCCATTATGCTTTATCTTTCCCATCATCACCTTTTTGTGTCTCAGATTCTCTCTTAATCTTACCATTTATCACTTCTTCTCTCTTAGCCTCCCCCTTCTTCTTTCTCCACATATATATATCTCTCATTTTTGCCTCTCCTCTACACTAACTTGTTTTTTTTCTCTTTTAGATATTTCCTGAAGAAGACCTAAGGTCGAAACGTAGATTTTTAACTCTATTTTCTATTTTCAGCGTGCATTTAATATAACCATTTTGTTTTGCTTTTAGACCACATGCTGACGCAGCACCTTGTTTTTGTTTTTTTACAATTTAAAGGAGCTTAATATGTATACCCTTAAGGAAAGGAGGGAGAGGGGGGACGTGATAGAAACTTTTAAGTACCTCAGTGGAATCAACAAAGTCCAAGAGGGTAGCATCTTTCATAAAAAGAGATGTGCAAGAACAAGGGAACACAATTTGAAGATAGAGGGGGGATGGCTCAGAAGCAATGTGAGGAAGTATTTTTTCACAGAAAGGGTGCTGGACACATGGAACAGCCTTCCTGAGGAGGTTGTGGGGTCTAAAACCATGGGAGAATTCAAGAACGTATGGGACAGACATAAGGCAATTCTTGTGGGGGGTACGAAGAAATAGGCTGTTGGTTAACTAGGATCTGCAGCTTATCCTGTAAGCAGGGAAATGGGCAGATAAGGTGGGCCAAGTGGTCCTTATCTGTCTTCAAAGTCTATGTGTCTATGATCCACACCCTGCGCATCACATTGCATCACATCACATCACGTCACGTCATGTCACATCACATCACATCACATATTTCTGAGGCTTTCACATAATTTCCCTACATCTAGTGTGCATACAGTACTACAGCTGCTGCTATACACTAGTTTTATGGTTACCAGCTTCTTGTGGGGCCTATTGCCCACCCCATGGCTACATTGTTTCCAGGTTCAGCCCCGGAATTAAAGGGACACAGCTACACTGTAAATACAGTAAGGGGTCTGTTTCACCCTACAGATCCCTAATTTCCCTTGCCTGGTCTCTACAGCCCTGGTGTGCCCAAGACTATTTGTGCAGTGGCACTCTCCCCAGGCAGGGCATGCACTTACCTGGGAGGCAAGCTGTGCTGACACATGTCTCAATGTGCCCAGAAAGACAACAGTTATGGAAAGCATATCAGCATATGCTATCACTACTAAATGCATGAAGCATGGGTGGTCTGGCCATGTGCTCTGTGTGTGCCTCCTATTGACACTAAACTGATAGCCCTGGGGCCCAAAACAGACTCTCATGTCTGGCCCCTCACAAGGTGACTTCCTAACTCCAGCTCTTGACAGGCCCCCCTCTTACCTGACACCCATTCATTCGGCTACCTGCTAGAGGTTTAATAAAAATTGCCTAGGGCTTTACACAATGAGCATTACTTTAGCAAGGATAACCTACTCTTTTGCTCCAAACACAAACTGACTTCTTCCAATCTCTTTTTATTCTACTGGGAGTGAAACTGCAAGATTTCCTATGACCTCCCTTGAGGGGGTATCCCATCAGTCTCCTACATGCACCTTTCAGGGCTGAATGTCTCAGCTCTTCTCAAGGTGAGACCCTGGGGCCTCCATCCCCCCAGCTGCTCCCAATATTCTTCTCTGAAGACCAGTCACATGGGGACCAGTGCTACTGGCTCCCAGGGACCCTGCCACCATCCCTAGGACCACAGGCCCCCAAGACCCAGTTGCAGTGACAGTGGCTGGACTGCTTGTCTCTTGGGCCCTGATTCCAAGACAGTTACGCCAGATGTAAACACAGTACGCCAGTCCTGATAGTGCAGATTGCAAGTTACGCCAGCGATTTGCAACATGCGTGATTTCAAAAGCACACTTATGCCGCAACCTGCAACTGCTATGACAAACACAAGTTACAACATAGTTACGCTAAAGAAAGCCTATGCCACTGCATAATGTGGCTTACGACATGCATAACACACCAGCACCATGTAACTGCTATTCCAGAACAGGTGGCATAATGAACCATGCCAGAGGATGGTAACATAAGTCAGAACAAGGAAAAGCTGTCCTAACCAGAGCACAGGCCATAGAACCACCCCCCCACAAAGCCAGACTGCAGCATACCCCCAACCAGTAGGCCCCGAATGTGGAACTAATGGGCAAACAGTGGAACACCCAAGCAAATGTGACCTAGGAAGCCCAGGACACAGTGAAATAGGTAGCAGCATGGCCAGACAGGCCAATAGTAAGTGAAATACATACCTGGTGCAACATGCACCATAGCATGGTAGCACAATAGCTAAACACAGAATGTGGGGCAAGGCATCACAATGTGGAACAGAGAAGTGATGAGTCATACAGTAGGGGACAGTGCCATGTAATGTGGGACAGTCGAGAGGTATGTACTGCTGACAGTATTGATGAGTTGCGACATGCGTACTGCTATGCCACTATTGCAAGTTATGCTATGTCATGAGAGCGTAACTTGGGACGTGCGTAATTCTGCATTTTCCATCATATCTGGTGATTCTCTTGGAATATGGTGCAGCTTGAATGTCATAGGGTTTGTGGCATAACTTTACGCACTGGCGTACTTTGCACCCTGCTCTCACCACTTTCTTGGAATCGCACCCCCTCTCTCTAGCTCTGAAAGCTGGCTAAGCCCAAACTGCCCTGGTGCCGTCCCCTTATAAAAGGTATTGTGGGAAGGGCAGGACTATGCATATTCATACTCTTTGCTAAGGCAGGCCACTCACAGCATGAGCATCCTGACATTCTGTCTCCAGGCAATTTCTCCCCCCAGAGAACAGCTCTCAGGGTCTGGCATTCAGGGTCTGGCATAACATTTTGAGTGTTCTCTGGTAACCTGCCTAGAGCCAGCTGAGGAGAGAGGTTGGTTATGTAAGGATGAAGGTGACTCTGCCCCTGTATAGATCCTTGGTGAGATCCTTCCTGGAGTACTGTGCGCAGTTCTGGAGCCTGGACCCGGAGAAGGACAGGGACCCTTTTGACGCTATTTAGAGAAGGGCCACAAAGAGGATAATGTGGCATTAGAGGTGAGACATACAAGCTGGAGAGTCTCCATATGCACAGTATACACTGCAGGACAGGAGAGAGAGTGAGAGAGAGAGAGAGAGAGAGAGAGAGGTGTGATAGGCACCTTTAAATACCTAAGCAGCATTAGTAAAGTGGACAGCAGTGCCCTGTTCACAAGCACCGAGGGCAAGGTTATAAGAGGCAGTGGGTGGAAAATGGTAAGAAGAAGCTTCAGGAGGTATGTAACGAAGTGCTTTTTTACATAAAAGGTAGTGGGAAGCAGGAATGTGTTGCCAGAATTAGTGGTCTGCATGGAGTCTGTTGTGGGTTTTAAACAGATGGGACAGTCACAGGAGAATGATTCAAACCAAAGGAGGTAAGGAAGATGGGCAGTGGAGAGAAGAGGGATGATGTACTAGGGAGAGGGGATCCAGAGTACAGTCAGGGCCATTGGTGGACAAACTCCAGTCCAGCATTAGGCTGGGTAGGTATGCACTAGGAAGATTTGTTGCATTACTGGGCCTTTTCTGCCATCAACATCTATGCATCTGCTTCTACTTCTGTGGAGGCTCTGGGTTGTAAAGTATAGCAGAGCAATCCAGTTCTACATGTGGAAGTGTATAACATACATTGCTACACTGAAACAAATGCATTGCTGTGTTTAGGAAGGCCAGCATGAAGTGTATAATGTGGCCATTCAAGGTCAACTAAATCAGTATTACATTATACAGAGACCCACTATCCATGTGGGTTTCAAGTCGATGTACTCCACCCTCCCTTAACAATAATTCCGAGAGCTCTATTACAAGTGTTTGTTTGTCCCCTTGGTTAATCATAACTAGATTTTACAGGGCTCTGGTATCTTTTTTAATATGGTCTGAGCTATCTGTGGGCTGTTAAAACATTTTTTCCATGCATTTACGAGTGCTGCAGAACAACCAGTTTCTATGACTCAACATCAATGGGAATTGCTTACAAAATGGGTAATGTGCACCCTGACCAGGGTTTTGCTGGTATAGCTATAATTTTATTTCCATTGATTTTTATTGAATTTTATGTAAAGCAATATATACAAAATGCACCTACGTGTACGCATACTACAAATTCATAGTCTTCAGGCGAAGCTACCTCTGGCTGCAAGCTGCAACACTGGACTTAAGATTTGCAAGAAAGCGAGTAGTGCTCACAACAGAGGGAGGTGAACCTTACAATTTACAATTGTCTTTGGTTTGAAGCAGATTCCTTAGGAAAGTTAATATTCTTCAGGTGGAGGATACTTCTAACTGAAGGGTGAAATAAGGACTTAGAATTATCAGAAAAGGCAGTCTTTCAATCAACAGAGGGAGGTGGAGTTTGCTTTACTTTTGTTACAAGTGTTAAGGTTTTCAGTGCAGGAAGAGTTTAAACCCACATAGGCTGAATACTGTTTTCTGTGTCTGCCCTTCTGCACAGCTGACGTGTTTTGGGGCTGACTGTTTTCAGAGCACAAGTCACCAGGCTCTTTTGGGGCTGGGGAGGTTTACCCTGTGTCTGACTTGGATGTTTGGATTTTTCTGTGTTTGATTAGCAGGGTATTTTCTCTGTCAAATTGGTTTGAAGCAGTATTACAAATTGTCGTGTATGGCATCTTGCTGACAGGAAGGCACTCATCGCATTGGTAGGTCAGAGCATTTAGCTGATTGTTTCATGAGGGCACAGTTTAGGCCCAACCCCTTCCCACCCCTCACCCCACCCACCCCTGGAAATAGTTCATTTATACCTGGGGTTCTGACATCATTTCCTCAAGAGGGCAAGGTACATATCACTGTCTTATCCTGTCTAGCACACTGCACTGACAATATAAGCATACACATTATATAAATACATATATTTCTATATAACGCACCAATCACACACACACAAAAAAAAAAATAAAAAAAGGTAGAAAGTTATGTGGGGAGTAGTACAATGTAATGGCTGTGGGGCAGCAGTCTTCTGGGAGTCTTTCTGGAGGCTGAGATGCTGCCCTGTTTGCAGACAACTATCTGCCCTGAGGGAGGAAGTTGCCCGTCTTCAGGTTGCACTGGACAGTGGCAAGGGAACCTCCCCCATCCAGGGAGCACCAGAGCCACCACCACTACCTCAGAGGTTGTGAAGAAAGCACAGCAGTTGGACCACAGTGGGCTCAGGGAGGGTAAGGGTGGTGGAACAGAGGCACACCAGTCAGTTGTTCCACTCCACAATCCATACACCATTCTGGGGAGCATAGTTCCCCTATGGATGCACCCACAGAGGAGACTAAGGAAGGTGCAGACAACTGTCACAAGGAGGCCCTCAGGAAGGAGGTAGAGGGCACCACAGGGAAAGAAAGCAGCTCCTGGTGGGGACTCAATTATTAGGGGGATAGAACTGGGGGGAGCAGGGAAAACTGAAGTAAGGTGCCTGCCTGGTGCCATGGCTTGGAGGGACAGGAAGCGCATCCTTAGGATCACAAGAACAGTTGCACGGGAGTCTGAGCTGGACGTCATTGTCCACCTAGGGACAAATGACTTAGCTTATCATGAGATTAGTGCAGAAGGACTTTGTAGAGTTGGGGAGGGGCTTAAGACAAGTAGCACACACAGTATCCTTCTCAGAGGTGCTGCCTGTCAGTGGCATGGGTGAGGCGAGGGTACTTTGCACCATGCAGTTTAACAAATGGTTGAAAAAATGGTGTGGAGCACAGGGGTTTGGCTTCATTGGGGACTGGGGTTCCACCTGGAGGGACACCAGCCTATACTGGCAGGATGGTCTGCATCTGTCCAGGAAGGGAACAAGTCTTTTGGGCAATTGGTTTAAATGCTTCATTGGCAAGCCTTTAAACTAGTCAAGGGGGAGGCACTGATAAGCAGCAGGAAAATCCCAGCCTCCCCCTACAAAACAGGGTACTAAATGAGAAAAAGACCAAGGTAGAAGGGTCAGTGGGGGATGACGCTACAGAAGGTAAAGCCATCAAAAAATGGAGAGCAATGAGTACCAATGCCCGTAGTCTGGGTAACAAGCTTCCTGAATTAGTGGCCTTGATGGAGGAGGAAGATGTGGATATCGTGGCAGTCACAGAAACATGGTACACACAGAACCATGACTGGGACGTAAACATACCAGGATACACTATCCACTATCTACAGGAGGGACAGGGAGGGTAAAAGAGGAGGAGGAGTAGCTCTCTACATAAGAAAAGAAATCAAACAGAACAAAAGGGTAATAAACAGGGAGGAGAAGAAGCACTGTGGGTCAATTTGGAGGCAGGAAATGGCACCACAATCCGCACAGGGGTTGTATACAGACACCCCTCTCAGGGGAGGAAATGGACAAGGAAATGATAGAAAGTATACTTAGAATGGCAGATAAAGGGGAGATATTGCTGATGGGTGATCTGAATATGCCAGATGTTAACTGGAGTGCAGTTGCAGCAGCCACTTCTAAGAGTGGGGTTATTCTAGATGCCATACAGGGGGCATGCCTTAGACAACCAGTACTGGAGCCCACTCGAAGGGAGCAATCTTAGACCTGGTTCTCTCAAATGGAGATGAAGAGAGGATCACAGATGTAGAAGTGGGTAGCCATCTGGGAACTAGCGACCATCGAAACAGTATGGTTCTAATAAACACAGCAATAGAGTCAAGCCATACAAAGACAAAGGTACTGGATTTTAGGAGGGCTGACTTTGCCAAAATAGGTGAGTGCCTAAGGAATGCACTAGCAAATGAGCAGGAAGGAGGGTGGAAGAACAATGGGAATAATAAAAACTGCCATCACAGATGTAACAAGCCTTTGTGTAAAAGCAAATAAACAAAACAAAATGAGGTAGAAACCACTATGGTACTCAAAGGAAGTGGCAGTGAAGGTTCAAGAGAAAAGAAGCATTCAGGAAGTACAAGGAATGCAGAAGGAACAGGACAGAGAACTGTATCAGTTAAAGCAAAGGAAGCTGGAAGGCAGTCAGAACAGCAAAGGCCCAAACCGAGGAAAAGATAGCCAACTCAGTTAAGAAGGGGATAAAACCTTTATAGGTACATCAGGGAGCGAAGAGGAAGACCAAGGGAGGGATAGTGAGGCTTAATAAAGGGAGGGAGGGTGGGCAGAGGGTGACTGTGAAAAGGCAGAGATACTAAACAAATATTTTTGCTCAGTATTTAAAAGGAAGAGGGGAGGTACCTAAAACAAACAGTAGAAACACTCTGGATACAGAAGTTGATACCAGCCCATTTACAGAAGAAAGGGTTCTGAAAGAGCTCTTAAAACTGAAGGTGGACAAAGCAATGGGGCCTGATGGGATTCATCCCAGAATTCTAAAGAACTAAAGGGTAGAACTAGTGACACCACTGACTACCCTCTTTAACAAATCATGGGAGGATGGGGTGGTACCTGAGGACTGGAGGAGGGCAGATGTGATTCCCTTCACAAAAGTGGGAGCAAGGCAGAAGCAGGAAACTACAGACCTGTTAGTTTAACCTCAGTGGTAGGGAAAATGATGGAATCACTTCTGAAGGAAAGAATTGTTGAGTATCTAGAGGCCAGAGGGGCACAGGACCCAAGGCAGCATGGATTCACAGCGGGAAGGTCATGCCAGACAAATCTGATAGATTTCTTTGACTGGGTGACCAAAGTAGTTGATCAGGGAGGGGCTGTGGACATGGCCTACCTAGACTTTAGCAAGGCATTTGACACAGTCCCACACAAAAGATTAATATACAATAATATACAAGTTAGCCAGCCTGGGAGTGGGTCCCAAGATGACAGCCTGGGTAAAGAATTGGCTGGAGAATAGGACACAGAGAGTAAAAGTAAATGGAGTCCACTCTGAAAAAAGGGGGGTTAGTAGTGGGGTCCTGCAGGGTTCAGTATTAGGACCGGTCCTCTTCAATGTCTTTATAAGCAACATTGCAGAGGGACTGGAAGGAAAAGTATGTCTCTTTGCAGATGACACAAAGATCTGCAACAGAGTCGATACACAAGGTGGGGTGGAAAGGATGAGAAGGGACTTGGCAAGGTTAGAGGAATGGTCAAATGTATGGCAGCTTAGATTCAATGCTAAGAAGTGCAAGGTAATGCACCTGGGAAACAAAAACCCAGGGGAAGAGTACACAATGGGGGTGAGATACTAACAACAACAAAATGGAAGGGACCTGAGGTAGTCATATCAGATGACATAAAGGTGGGCAAGCAATGTGAGAGGGCAGCAAGGAGGGCTGGGGGATACTGGGATGCATAGGAGAGGCATCACCAGCAGAAAACAGGAAGTTATTATCCCTCTGTACAGACAGCTGGTGAGACCACATCTGGAGTACTGAGTGCAGTTCTGGAGACCCAATCTCCATAAAGACATAGACAGGATGGAAGCTGTCCAGAGGAGGGCAACTAAAATGGTGCAGGGTCTGCACGGAAGACATATGAAGAGAGACTTAGGAGCTTAATATGTATAGCCTCGAGGAAAGGAGGGAGAGGGGGGACATGATAGAAACTTTCAAGTACCTCAAGGGAATCAACAAAGTCCAAGAGGGTAGCATCTTTCAAAAAAAGAGGTGTGCAAGAACAAGGGGGCACAATTTGAAGATAGAAGGGGAGGCTCAGAGGTAATTTAAGGAAGTATTTTTTCACAGAGAGGGTTGTGGATGTATGGAAAGGCCTTCCAGAGGAGGTTGTGGAGTCAAAAACCATGGTGGAATTCAAGCATGCATGGGACAGTCATAAGGCAATTCTAGGTGGTGGGGGTAGGAAGAAGTAGGCCGCTGGTTAACTAGGATCTGCAGCTTATCCATCAGGTAGGGAAATGGGCAGACTGGGTGGGCCAAGCGGTCCTTATCTGCTGTCAAATTCTATGTTTCTATGTAAATTAATCCATATCCAGGACATTACACTATGGTTACAGAAAGATGCCTGGATGCTCCTGGCCCATGATACATCATGTGGTGCTATCAAAATAGACTTAAAGCACACTGAACAGGTTTAATAGGCAGAGAAAGAGCCCATATATAAAAACATTTTAAATGGCTGTTGTAGCCATAAACAAGGCTGTTGAAAACGAGTAACAAAATTGTGCACCCTATATAGAGGGTTAACCATCCCCTATCTATCTATAAAGGGATAATTAATACAGAATATCGTGAGCCTTTTAAAACTATGATCTACAGACTATCGACCAATTAAACATTTTAAAAGCTGGGAGCCCTTACATAGTGTCTCTTACTACCCAAATAGAAACTGGTGTTACAGTAAAAGAAACCAGTAACGCACAGTAAGTATATAGTTTCAAAGAACTGAATAGCAATACAGCTGTTCAGTAATTGGAAGCTTGGTCCTGAGAGCTGGTGCATTGAACAAGCAGTCAACAGTAAAGCATCTATTCTTCTAAATCAAGTTGATTGTATGTCACTACCTGTAATGATAAAGAGAGAAACTGCAAGGACAAAACACATCTAACAACATAAGGTGGCATATTCTAGTTAGAAAACAGGCAGTCCGGGTACTAGTCGATACACAAAATTGGCACCAAGCTAAATGGGAAGAAGGGAGATGGAACTGCTCTAGAGACTCCTGAACTGTGCTACGTGGCGCCATTTTAGACCACTGTACACCGCGCCCAGCAGCTTTACTCAGAGTCCCAATACAGTAAGTCCACAATACTTATGAAAAGTCCTGACACAAGAGGACAGGGCCAGTGGCCTAATATAGTTCACACCAGCAGCTGCTCTCACACCCCAACAAACCCATTTATTGTTACAGTGCCTCGCTCGTTTTCTCATTTTTGGTACAGCTGTAATTTTAAGAGCTGAACCTAGCAGCTCAGAATGCTGGTATTGTGAGTACTCTACTACTTCATTTTAGTCAGTCTTTTGTACCAGTATGCTATGGAAGCATGTCTGAGGAGCCCCTCATATGACTTGGTATCTTCATAACTTCCATCATTTCTATAACCAGTTTGGTGCAGTGAATAATCTCACATCAGATAACGGGTTTGACTTTTCCAACTAACTGAGACATGACACAGCCACAATAGCTTATATCAGTAACAATTAACCACACTCCCCTCTACTTAATCCTCACATCTCTGGATGACTTGGAGGTGCTGCTACAATCTATAAATCAAATTAGTCAGTCACAGTACATGTTTCAGCTGATTACGCTTCTCTGGCATTTATCTCTTTGTTGCTGCTGCAGTCATTTGTCACATTAGTTGTTCTTTACTCCACATGTTTTCATTTAAATGTGACAGATTATTGGTCAGATAATTATCTTCGCTTGCCATCTTTACAGCGATTGTTATGTTTTGCTTCTGGTCATTTTAATTTTCAAGTAGATGAACCTATCACCACTTATGTCAGTAATGTTGCTCCTTCAGGGGACTGTTTTGGGTTTTATCAAATTGTTAGCTCTGTAACACAGTGGTCATAGCCACACATTATACTTGCAACATGTGAAGTATTGCCTTTTGATGTTTCCATTTTTTGTTAAAGTACCTCAAACTACTCTCATGTTTTCTGTTGTTGCTGCCTCGTTCGACCTGCTAGTTTAACAACGCACATTTCTTATCTTCCTTCACATCTTTAGATCCTGGAATTGCAGACCTGGTCTGTAAAGTTACTAGCAGTAAGTCATCTATTACTGGTGAACCTCCTGCTTTTGGGGATGCTGCAGTAAGCTTCAGCGGTGCAAGTGGTAGACAAGAAGTACAGGAACTCAGACACTGGCAAATATGAAATGCAGAATGAAGATCCTCAATCTGAAGGATAGCTGGGCCAAGACACATCTATCTGTTTAGACATGAGTAGATTTAGTTAGAGATATTGAAGTATTTCAAGGAAAATAAAATTGTTGTACAAGTCAAATGTTGTTACAAAAAACCCTGATTTCAGATCACAGTCCCAGAAACTGTCATTATGTTGCTGGTTTAAGAATTCCAGTTCTGATGTCAGCAGGAAGAAGTACAGGAACACTGTTCCTGCTGGAAACAAGCATTTGTCAATGCCGAACGTTCGTTTGCAGGTATTTGCAGTGGTGTGTGGCACCTATTCATTCAAGACAAGTTAAGAATTTTATGCTTGCTTTTCCTATCTCACTCTCAGTCACACTCACACTGTTACTAATACTTGCAGCTGCAGCAGCAGACCCACCAATTGGCATTGTGCACAGTTAAAAAAGAAAACCATAGTACATACCTGGTTCAGTCTCAATTTCTAGGCCCTTTACTCTTGTACCCGGATGTCAAGTGATTGACCCTCTGCGACTCCCCAATCCTGGGACACTCCTAACTCCAGCATGGTGGTGAATACTATCTAGGACTAGGAAGGCTCCCCGATTATAAACCTAAGCAAGCCAGAGACATGAAACCGCCATCAGTATATATAATCTTAGATGGTCAGGATAAGGCCCACCCTGTGTCCGGGGGGGGTCCTATCCTGACCATCTAAGATTATCTTACTATGCTGACCCCACCTCACAAGTCACACACTGTACAGCAGCAGCTGCCAACAAGTCACATTACCAGATGTACAGGATATGGTCCAGGAAAGGGCTTGACTTCACACACACACACTGTCAGATTCAGCTTAGCTTCAGTCATCATGAGCAGTCAGTAGCAAGCAGCAAAACAAACAGCCCACCTCAAGGCTCCGAGCAGACAGTCACTGTAGAAGATTTGTGGAAGGCTGGAAGGCAGGTCTGGGAATTTAATACCTACCCAATGCAGAGTAGACTCACTCAAGGGAAACTCAGTCTCAGCAGGCATATAAGCATCAGGCCTCTGAAGATTTCTTTGGATTGGCAGCTGTGGCATTGGCAGAATGGTAGTTGACAACAAACTTGGCTGGCGGCAGGCACAAGAAAAAAAAAATATGTACCAGTAGTGACACTACTAGACTAGTGACCATGATATACAGCATTTTTGTGAGGAAATTCTTATGGCTGCCTGCCATGCTATTGCTAGCCACCACCACCAAAACCAGTACTTGCTGGCTGCATGATGCAACCGTAATCCGCAATGTTTTAAAATGAATCCTCCATTCCATTGCCTCACCTCAGTGTAAGACACATTCTTTCCCTCCACAGCTCCACTCCAAGAGTTGCACATTTCCAATCCCTGGCTGACCCTGCCTGCTGTGATGACTCAGAGTGTTGTCTGGTCTGTTGTCGACTGCTGTTGCCCTGCCCAGACTAGTGACTGCCCTCCTCCAGCTGCTCAGAGCCTCTGAAACCATCAGTGGCCATGTAGCTCAGCTCAGAGCCTCAGTCCAGCCAAAATCAGCTTAGCTAGTGTGTGTGCACTGCCTGACCCAATTCCCCACTTCCTTTCTGTGTCCAAGTTGGAGCTTGGGGTTAGCGCTCGGAGACTAGGGCTAGGGCGGCAGCCGCGGCTAGGCTTCACTAGTCTCGTTCAAGACCTGACCATCCAAGTCTGTCTTCACACACAGTCAGAGGGCCCATCCTGTTCAAATAATGGTGTGCGGGGCTGCAGCAGCGACTGTACTTCAGCACAGCCAGCCAGAGCCTAACACGAATGTGCTGCTCCCTCCCTTGCAGCTTACAGCTTAGCACCAGCTTAGTCCTCAGTCTGCCAGCCTGCCCTGGCCATCCAGCCAGTGCTGTGGAGCGGAGGAGCCCCGGATCTCTCCTGTCTGAACCCGTCCGGCGGCTGCTGCTGCACTGTCCCCCAATTGACCCACCCAGTCACCCGCTGCCAACCTCACCTCGTTCGCTCCAGCTCCAGCTCCACTTATTGACCTCGCAGCGGTGCTAATCTTCTCTCCGAAAGGAACAAACCTCTCTCTGACTGCAAAAACTAAGTGGCACAGCAGAACCCCAACCGATGAACTGGAACAAGAAGAAATTACACCGATACAGTGCAGTGCTTTAAACAACCCGCTGGCACCAGCAATGCCCCCCATGCTGACGTTGGCAGGCTTGGCAGCCAATCAGGTCCTTCACTGCCTCCTGTGGACCTGGTTGAGAGCTATGCAGTGGCTTGCAGCCCACCCCCCCACCACACGTCAGATGCACTCACTCAGCAGCCCCCCCCGACCCCGCTAAACAAAGGCAGCGGCGCCGGCAGCTTGGGCTTTTCAAAAGCCCATGAAAAAGTATATAATTATGTACACAGGCAGGACTCAGGAAGCAGAGCTGCTTGCTACCCCCGATATTTTGGAGCATACGCCTTGGCTTACATGGCGTATCGGTAGCTACGCCCTTGGTGGTGATAGTCTAAAGTGTCTGCAGAAGGTAAGAAGTGGAGGAAAGAACAAGGGCTTGATGAGAGCTGTAATTATTTTTTTTTTGTTCTGAATGCGAGGGCTTGTTTAATTTAACTGTCTACATGTGAGTCTCCTCAGCAATGCTCCAGGTAGTTTAATGGCAGCTCCGGTGCATCTGATGTTGATACCTCGTATCTGGAGCAGCTGAGTGAGAACTGCAGGGCTTAATCTAGGCTGAAATACAAGAGTGTTTGAAATGTCTGCCACTGCGAGTTCAGTAGGTGAGATGGGGAATGAGGGAACCGGGAGGACAGCAGCAGAGGGAGGAAGCGGGAGGGATCATGATTTCAATATGCAACGTACACATAGGTTACCAGCAGTGGTTTTCTTTGAACTGAAGACCACTGCAGCCCAACTGCTGTCATAGACAGCTCGTCCATCCATTGGTGGGTTACGGTCATGCCTGCTACATGGAGCAGTGTATTGGACAGGAGGGTCACACACCTCCAGAAAGTTGTACTATCCCAAAACGTTCCTAGCGCATGCATGCAAGCGAACGTAAAAAGGTACAGGAACTGAGTTCCTGTGCATTCTTGTTCACTTTCATCATTGATAAGCTTGGGTATCCTTTAAGTGTCTGATGTGTTTGACAGCTTGGATCCTGGTAGGTCAGGGTATCTGTCTAAATGTCATGGACAACCTTGATTCAGTGACTAAGCAAGAGATTTAAAACTGTATGATAAAAGTCTGATGCACAGGTGGGCAGCCATGTCTTACCGTTCACATTGACAAACTCTTAAAACACAAGGCCACCCCATTGCCTTAAATGGGTCTACAACTCTATGGTATTTGTCTTTTTAAGTATCCATCTATCTGGCTTGTTTGCTTGTCTGTTTTAGACAATGTATTTCATAAATAACATGTTTTCTACTCTCATTTTAGAATAAAAATGTTAAGAGTAGTCTACATTTTAAAGGGGAGAATCAGATAACTTCCTGCAATTTTCCACATTTCTAAAAAAGCATTGACCTATAAAATTGTATCCAGATACTCAGATGTGATAGATGTGCTTATGTAAGCAGCTATAAAATAACAACATGTCATTTGTCTCATGACCACTAGATTTTTGACCTAGTGGTTTCAATATTCTGATACCAATCTTAATAACACAGCAGCAAAGCAATTTAAGGTCAGACGGGACTCTAGGTTCATGAGATCCACCCCCACCACAATTCATAAGCAGGATAGATAAGTATGCTGTGCAAACATAAACTAACTTATAAGGCTCCCCACACACTCCATTACCCAGGGTAACATGCAATTCCCTTCCTAAGCAGAAATAAGGTCAGGCTTACTTTTAAGGCCAGTACTGACCTCATATCCACTGTTTCTGCTGGTAGGCTATTCCATAGAAATACCACCCCCTGAAACAAAGTACCATTTTGATATTACTCCAAAATTTACCTTATCTGAGCTTCAGGACATGTCTCTGTGTCCAATGGAAGCACATCAAGTCAACCATCTCGGTCTGACCTTGTTGATACACTTGAGTAAGCTGAAGACTGATATCAAGTCTTTCCTCACTCTCCTTTTCTTCAGGGTTAACATGTTAAAGGCCTCCAACATCTCCTCATATTTTTGTCTTGCATATCCCTGATCATTTTGATGGACTTCATTGCATATTGTTGACTAAGTCAATGTCTGTTTTGTAATGGGTAGTCCAGTAATGTATGTAGTACTCCAGGTGGGGCCTGCTAAGTGCCTTGTAAAGTAGTAGGATTACCTCCCCTGATTTCTAATGATAATGGATGTATTACTTTGCCCTGCGGTAGCATCTTTTAGACTAATGGAAATTTCAATAGTTGAATTTGGGTACTACTCTAGGAGGAATATTATATTTATAATATATGCTTCCCCTTTCATTTGATTTATCATACAGTCATATTAGACAATAGTAAATAATCTTAAGTGCTGTGTCCTATATATTAACCTAGTATCACTTTGCATGAAATTACAATGAAGCAACCTGACTGGTTGTTGCATTGATGCCCATTCAAAAATGGCCTGTGCCCACCACTGCCCAGCCCCTGATGAAGTCCTAGAGTGAGATGAAGTATTGAGGTTGTAGTGGTGAGTGATGTTCATTGTCTGAACAGATTTTGTGAGCACTTGCATTTTTAAAGCTACATCATTTTGTGGGGGGTAGGGGGCTATCCATAGCTTCTACTGCTATCCTAGCTTCTAGCCACTCCTGGGCTTCCTTGGTTTTAGTGGGTCTGGTTACAGAGGTCCAGCTAGTACTCCCTGTCACCAGGGAGTAGGTTATCTGATTGTGGTCACTGTCTCCCACTGGTTATTTGATGTTCCCCTGGAGGTGACCCATTCCCACTGCTGATAACAAGATTAAAGGTGGCTTCAAATCTAGACCCTTGTTAGACATTCTGTTCTAGAAAGCAGTTCTTGAAAGTGAACAGAAACTTGGTATCAGCTCTACCATTAGCCTTCTCAGGGTGACAGTCTATTCCCAGAAAATGTAATTCCTCCTGAATTAACATTGCATCCTATTTTTCTGCTCTTTAATTTCCTGTTCAGCCAGACATCGTGCTCAGCTGAGCTGTTTGGGGGAGTTCCATGTGATATCAGCAAAAGCAAAATAGCTCTGAACACATGGGCAAGACAAAACAGCTAACACATATACAGCCCACACTAACAACAGCAAATGTCAAAACAACAATTTTGGGGGGAAACCTCCTTGTCCTTCTGATACAGATAACTACCATACAATAACAATGGTCTCCCCTTCTGACTCTGCAGAAACTGCACAGACATCTCCAGACTTCAACGGACACCTCCTGAAGCAACAACATAACGACCACTGCCATACCACAACACTCAATCATACACATCACTCTACCTACCTACCTACATACCTACCTAACTCCCTGCCTAACCCACTACACCATGGCAGAACCACAATCACAGACCATCCAACAAATGCTTACATCCAACATCACAAACCCTTCCAAACATTAAAAACAACATAATTTATGCAGCGGGCATCATCCCCCATACCCCCCATATGGAGGGGCATCGCCCGACCCCCCATTCATAATATAATTCTGAGACTGCACTAAATATGACAACGTGTGCAACACTACCCCCAGCACACTTTGCTCTCACTGTACAACTTTGCTGTCTTTGCCCACTCTGTTTTCCAACTATACCCATTTTTACAGGTGCGCAAGCTGAGTTGCTCATATTGAGTCACTCAAATTGCTTCACCCATATCATGGAATACCATTTGGGGACCTGCAGCACCCATCCTTCAGGTGACTCTTTTGTCCTCTTTTCCTCTATCTCAACCCAGATGGACTCTGTGGCATTGTTCCACCCCACCCCACCCCATACCTCACTGTGCTCCTTGTCCTCCACAGAAACTTTTCCTTAGAAAGAGTGCCGTCCCACTTCCTTTCTTGTCAGGACTATCCCTTCAGAATAATCTGTATCCCTCTGTCCTGGTGCCCCAGTTATTTCCTCCCCCCCAATCAGGTTCTAATATATTATTAATTTTTAGCTAATGTCAGGAGTGGGTCCTAACATTTACAACTGCAAGAAGGTAGCATGCTTGTGTTGTTAAACTAAAGGACTAGGAGTCCGAGTACCTTTCCTGAATCCTAGATTTGCCAATGACTCAAATATGAACAAGGGAGGGTCACTGGGATTTGTATGTCAAAATCAATATCTTAAAGTTAAGTTTCAACCTAGTGCCATAAGGTATTGGGCTTCATAGTCCAATACATTATGGCAGCGTGAGCTGATGCATGATAACATTTTAATTTAAAAGTGCCTCCGTTTAGTAGAGGAAGGGATTGTAACTGGTACCAAACCCACAGCCAGCTGATCCCTTCCAGCTTCCTGGTGCCTCTGCTCCACCCCGCACTCTGAGATTTTGTGATGTGTGAGCAGGGAGAGCGTGGGGGCAGGCCCCATACAAGTCTATGGGGACTGTTTTAAATGCCATTTTTTATTAACTTTAAGCAGCATGAGAGTAAAATTAAAGCCATAACAGTGTAAAGGGGCCTATTAGTTGAGCGGTGGTTTTAATTTCCCTCGGGAGTGCTTAAAGTTACTAAAAATAGCATTTAAAACACTCCCCATAGACTTGTATAGGGCTTGCCCCTGTGCTCTCCCTGCTAACATGTCTCAAAATCTCAGAGCACAGGGGCAGAGCGGAGTGTGGAGAGGTTGTGGGATAACAAATGGACCACACACCAAACTTCAGGTTCAACAAGCAATCTCTGTGTGATGTTTATTCAGAATACAAGAACTGAGCTTCAGTAACAGCATATTCCTTCTTCAGTACATCAGTTTGCAACAACAGACTATGAATGCCCTTTCTCTGCACTTTGCCAGCACCTACTGACACTGACCTCTGATCTAAACATTTTTAGTGAAAACCCTTCATCCCTATGTGAGCCTTGTTTGCTTGGGTATTGGGGGCTCAAAAAGAAAAAACAAAAAACAAAACAAGCTATAGACAAAGAACCTCAATGCAGAATCACTGAAAAAAGGGTTACCCCAAAGGACATTGGCAACAAATCATGTTTCAAAGAAATATAACATCATACATACAGTACTTCCATAATGGAAAGCATCATGGGATATATGCTAATCACCATGACATTTCAGACTTTTTCAGTTTACAGCAATTTACATGCATTTTAAATAGCACAACTAACTTAATTTCTATAATAGTCACCTAGTACTTTTTACCATTTTCAAAAAACACCTAGTGCCATGGTATTTTCAACATTTACAGGTTTCATAAACATAAGGCATATACATCAAGGTATTTTATGAGATAGTGCTATTATATACTAAATCCAACAACAATAAACACAACCTGTTTTACATATACTTGGAAGTCACCACAATAACCTCCCTGTACGAGGACCTGAGGGGGAAAAGGAAAATTAAAGGGGACACTATAGCATAGTCAAGAAAGGGGGGGGGGGTGCCCATAGGTGGCCAACCTTATGGGCTAGAAACTGTAAAGGATAGATTAGGCTAAGAAATAGAAGAACTGTTGTAACAGATTTAAGAAAAGGTTGGTCCTCAAGAGTGACAGGACCTCCCTGTCACATGGAGGCACTAGGAAGCTGGAAGGGACAGGCTGGCCATTGGTTAGGCACCAGTTACGATCCCTTCCACTACTAAATGGAGGTACTTTTAAATTAAAATGTTATCATGCATCAGCTCATGATGATATAAGGTATTGGGGTATGAAGCCCAACACCTTGTATCAGAAATTTCCTATAAGCAACATATCAAGTTAGGCATTTTAGTGGTATGTATGTTGGCCCTCTCCCATTCAAAATGCTTACTTTTAAATAAAGTATTTTGCTTAATTTACTATTCAGAAAGGAAAGGCAATTATTTTATAATGTGCAGTGGCACCTACTAGACTCAAACATCTGATCCTGCAAAATTTTGAACAATTCTACAAGAAGCAGTGCAGTTCAGTTGGAGTTGTCATGCAGGAAACTGTGACACTGCATCTGATTCTGGTGGACACCACTGTAATTCAGCATTTTGGACTTGCCCGGCTCCTTTACCCTCAGGACCAATCACACTTGATGCTGTTTGTAAACATCAAGCACAATTGGCCTTACATGCAGTAGGGATTAACCAAAACACAGGACTGCATTCTAAAAGCAATGATTTTATGTTTAAGAGCATGTAAAACCAAAAACTGTTAAACTGTTATTTTAACAAAATGGAACATTTTAAAGAGGAAAGAGCCACCATTTAAGTAAGCACCTTTCTCCAAAACGTTCTCTGCAGTTCCACTCCAGGTAGACTAATGGACCTCTCTTAGAGAGTTAGAAAGGAATCTGAGCAGCTTTTGTGTTTGTTTTGGATACCCCCCCCGCCCAAAAAAAAACCCAAACATGGACTATTTCTTTAAAATTGATTCTCTGCCATATACTGTAAGAGGCAAATGCAGTTTGCAGAGTTTGGGCATTATTTCATTTTTTTTTATTTATTCAAACATTTCACTAGGAAAGCAGCTGAATGTGCCAGGCGCCTGGACTCCAGTGAAGGGAGGATGTGGCTATATAAAGATCACAGTGGGGAGTGTGTGGGGGGCAGAATAGTATGAAGCAGCAGAAGGAATTGAAAAGAGTGTCCAGTCTGGCCAGATTAGTTTTGAGGGAGGCACTATAGACTATGTCTGCATAGTCAAAGGTAGGAAGGATCATTTTCTGCACAATAGTGCTTTGAGCTGATGGAGGAATGCAGTCTTTATTTCTATATAAGGCACCAAGCTTGGGGTGAAGGTTCTTATGGATAGCATCCATGTGTGCTGAAATGTCCAAATGGTGGTCTACCCAGACCCCAAGGTATCTGAAGGAAGCAACATTCTCTATCAAAGTACCATCCAGACTGTAGAAAGCTGGGGGCTTTAATAGTAGATAGCCTTTGTCTGGTGCCAAAGGACATGGAGACTGTCTTTTTATCATTCAGAAACAGTTGATTCAACTAGAACCATTTCTGAACCTTAGTGAAATCCTGTAGCAGTCTAGACTGGCCATCACTGTGAGATTTGCTAGACATGTAGAGGACTGTATCGTCCGCATACATATGGATTTGGGAAGTGGAAGAGGCAGAAGGTAGGTTGTTAAGGAAAATGGAAAATAATATAGGGCCAAGTACAAAGCTCTGAGGGACTCCAGTAGTGATCGGAAGTGGGGAAGAGAGGGAGGAGGCAATCTTGACAGATTGGGTTCTGCCAGTCAGGTAGGAACTAAACCAAGCTGTGACAGTGGGATTTAAATCAATCCCAGCAAGTGTTTGGAGGAGAAGAGTGTAGGATACCACTTTTGCCAGATCGACAAATATGGGCAAGGTTATGTGACCCAGATCCATCTTGGAGAGAATGGAGTCTGTGAGGTGTATTAGGGAGGTGGTGGTGGAGTGGGACTTACAGAAGCCAGACAGGAACGGAGTGAAAAATTAGGTGGAGTCAAAATAGGAGGTGAGTTGGGCAAGGACAATGCATTCCTGAAGTTTTGCTAGGATAGGGAATAGAGAGATAGGGTGATAATTCCCAGGGGAGGTGGGATCACCACCTTTGGGGAGGGGATTGAGTGTGGAATGTTTCCAGTTGATGGGAACTGAGGATAAGGTAAAAGAAAGTTTGAGAAGAGAGGCCAGAGGACCGGCTATAGCAGGTGCAGAGAGGTGGAGTAAATTGGGGTCAAGGCCATCTGGGCTCTTGCCTTTTGAGGGGTTTAAGGCTAGGAGGGCCTTGAGGGCATCATTTGTTGTTATGGGAGAGAAAGAAAATTAATTGGGGTGAGAGGGTGAGGAGCAGCTAGGGCTTCAGGGGAGTCAGGAGGTGGACAAGTGAGAAGGGAGGAGAGTAGCATGGAGGCACAAGATATGAAGAGAGTGTTGAAAGTAGTTGCAGAAATTGGAGGATCAGATATAGTTGCATTACCATGGGCAAAAGTAGGGATCAGGAGACTGGAGGGTGGTGAGAATAGAGATTTGACTACCTTCCAGAACTTAGAAGGGTGGTTCAGGTTGGTATGGAAAGATGTGGAGAAGTATTCTGCCTTGGCATAGCTAGTGACCGTTGTACAAGAATTGCAGAGTTGTCTGTAATGGAGGAGGAGAGTGGGAGTTCTGGAGTGTATGTAAGCCTTCCAGGCCTGATCTCGGGCCCACATACACATCATCAGGTTGGTGGTAATCCAGGGAAGGTGAGAGTCTTTGACCCTGGTTAGCATAAGTGAGGCACAATGATCCCAGGTTTCCATAAATTTAGATTGGAAGTAGCTGAGCGCAGCATCAATGGAGGTTTCTGCGGAGAGGGTGGACCAGTCTGATTGGCGAAGGTCATTTAGTAGGGGAGCTAAGTTTAGGGAGCTGAAGGAACATATATGGATCAATTTAGGGGGGCTTTAGGCTGATGGATTTTGCAGATGCAGTAAATCATGTGGTGATTGCTAAGAAAGTCTGGGAGGATGCCAGCGCTGATAATATGGTGGAGGGTGGAAGGTGAGGACCCAGTCAGTCAGAATATGTTTTGGAGATTTGTGGTTGAGCTGGGTAGGAGAGGTAATTATTAGAACCAGATTCAGGGATTTTACTTTGGAGGGTATAGCGGATTGGTGGATGAGGTCCAAGTCCACATTTAAGTTACCTAACATGTAAAACTCACACAAGGTGATATGAGTGGTGATAGTAATAATGAGATCTGTTATGGTAGATGACGGGAGACCAGGGCAAAAATAAATGTCTGCAATAAATATGGGCAGTGTAAAGGGGAGAGATAACATAATTAAGAGGAGTTTGTATTGGGAGGGGGATGAGACTGACAGAACAGAAAGTATTGCAGGTTGGATGAGATAAACATTGCAATACCTCCACCCTTGCTAGGTCTGTCCTGTCTTAAGAGGGAGTAGCCTGGAGTTGCGAGAGTGGCATCTGATATTTTCTTGGACGGCCAGGTTTCAGACAGCGACATAACATCCAGCTGTAGGCTTAGCATAATTGACTGGAGGAGAGCGAGTTTGGGGAAAAGGCTTTGAATATTGAGGTGGGTGATTTTTAAACCCTTAGGAAGGTGAGGGTTGATAGGAGGGGTCAGACAAGGATTTGGTTGTATGTCTCCAGCAGATATCAGGAGAAGGATGATAAGCAATTTGGTAAAAGTGTACACTAGTTTGGCAGGGAGTGAGTGGGACAGCCTCCATGTAAGCTGCTGTGGGTAACACCGACAAGCAGTGGCAACTAGATACTGTTAGATGTTTTCAGTACCAGCTTGTGTTGCAGGCAGCTCAGCATTGCTCTATTTGGGGAGGTGGAGGAGGAAGAGCCTCTGTGTCCTGGCTCACGCACATTGCAGGGCGTCCTGAGGAGGAAGAAGAGAGAAGGCAAGCCCAGTAGCAAGGCTGGAGGGGTGGGGTGGGGGGAAGGGAAGATGGCGACAGAGCACGCGGACCAAGCAATGGAAATACAACTTGAAATACAACACATGTAAAACCTCCCCTGCGTACAAGCGCTGCTAAGAGTTATATTATTTTATTTTTATGACTGTCACTTTTATTGTAGGTTTTTGTAATTTGTTTGTGGGTTATTAGGTATTTATTTAAGGGTTTGTGTTTTTTATTATTAGTGGGCTGTCCTATTTGGCAGCTGCTGTGAGGCAGGATGTGTCTGATGGAGGCTTTCCCTGCCTGGCGCTACTCCCCCTCTGAACTCTAGGACCTCCACCCATTTAACTGCCCCCCCTTTCTGCAGCAGTTTATGTCTGCTGCAGAGTTCTTGGTATTGTGGGGAGGAGGAGAAGGGGTTGGGGCCCAGGATGGGGGGGTGAGCCGGGTGGCCTGATTGGGGTAGTGGGGTCCAGAAGACACCCTGGAGTGAAATGGAACACTGAATGAGGTCCTCCTTGTTTAATGCCCATACCCAAGGTTTCCATGATTAATGGGCAGATATCTCGAACTGTTCTGGTTTCTCACTTGACCCGTCCGATGTTGTGCAATGCCAGATCTATTAAAAACAAATCAGCCATTATGGCCAATCTTGTTGGGTCATCCGATCTGCCTTGCATCACTGGGACCTGGCTGGATGAAAATGCGGGTCCCATTCTGCAGTCAGTGATTCCAGTCAGTTTCTCGGTGATACACCGTCTTAGGTCAGGCCACAAGGGCGGGGGGTGGGTAGCAATTTGTTTCAAATTGCTATTGGGCCTTGTTAATGTGCCAGTTGAGGATACCACATCCTTAAAGTGTACCTCAGCTGCAGGTGTGAGGTGCAAAATTATTCTCGTCTACTGTCCACCCAGAGGCGAGAATCAATTTTTGCAGGAAGTCGCAGACTTCATAGTTGACATGGTGTTGGAGTCCTCCAGGTTGATAGTACTGGAGGACTTCAAAGCCAGAGTCGATAATGAACTCTTGTAGTTTGGACAAGACTTCCTCCAACGTATGAGTTCATTGGGCTTCACACAGGTAGTTACCTCTGCGACACACAAGCACAGCCATTCCTTGGACCTGGTTTTCCTCCTGGAGTTGGAGAACTCCAACTTGGTGGTGGAACCAGTTGGATGGTCTGACAACCACATCATAAGGTTCAGTTTCTTGGCTCCCCCCCCCTATAGGCCTGCCCCCATAGAGATGGTCCAATACTGCCCTTTGTGGGATGTGACCCCTGAAGGCCTCCTGGTAGTACTGAATCTATCGGGAATGCTTGATGCAAGCGAGGGTCCGGAGAACCTAATTCAGGCTTATAATTAAGCAGTGGCGGGGGCTCTGGATAACCTTGCTCCTTTCCATGTTCACCCGATCACTCTCCTCCCTTGAGCCCCTTGGTTCGGTGGGCCCTTGAGGGAGTTGAAGTGAGTGGGTCGAAGCTTAGAGCATGCCTGGCATAAGTCCAGCCTGGATGCCAACAAACTTAGACTGATGGAGCATTATAGGGACTATCAGTAAACAATCTCCCATAAGAAGGCAGGGTTCCTGGCCAGGGGAGATTGCTGCAGCACAGAACTGACCAGCTCAGCTGTTCCAAACGGTAGACAGACTGTGCAATCCAGCCTGTCTTCGAGTCTGGAAAGCTTTTTCGCAAATTCAGTGCAATGAGTTTGCTCACTTCTTCGCTGAAATGATTGCTGACATCAGGTCAGAGATTTGCCTGTCACACCCTTTGGGGGCTACTGGTGGTCGGAGCATAGTCGAGGCTCCTCTGCTTTGTTGGGTTGAGTTTGACTGGCTGAAGATTGTGGATATCATGCAGCTTCTCTGGAGTATGCAACCAACTAGCTGTAGTTTAGATCCGGGCCTCACTCGCCTTTTAACGGGGTGTGTGGATGTGATTGGTCCAGTTCTGGCAGAGCTAATCTGGTGTTCACTAGAGTCAAGGGAGTTTCCCATCTCCTTGAAGGAGTCTGTGATACCCCCCCCCTCAAGAAACCATCCTTTGACCCAGATTCCCCTGCAAACTACACACCAATCTCTAACCTCCCCTTTACTGTGAAGGCTATTGAGAAAGTTGTTGCACTACAGCTGGAGAACCATCTTACCATCCATGCTATCTATGATCCTCTCCAGTCTGGTTTCCATAAGAGACATAGTACTGAGACCACTCTCGTTCGGGTACTCAATGATCTCCTGATGGCCAGAAACCAGAAGAGTCATTCCATCTTAGTCCTTCTGGATTTCTCTTCAGCTTTTGACACCGTGGACCATGGGGTGCTGCTTGATCGCCTGTGGTACATCTGCAGTCTGTCTGGTACAGTCCTCAGATGGTTCCGTTATTTCCTCTCCAGCTGGTCACAGAGAGTAGTTTTGGGAATTTATTCCTCTGACTCTTTCTCCCTGCCATGTGGGGTCCCGTAGGGTTCAGTGTCATCCTTCATATTGTTTGCGGTGAACATGCTACCATTAGAAGACATTGTGAGGCAGCATGGGCTGAGTTTTCACTGCTATGCAGATGATACTCAGCTGTACCTGTCTTTAGTGCCTGACCAGGATAGTGCACCCTCAGTATTCTTCAACTGCCTCATAGAAATCCAAGACTAGATGAACTCCAGTTGGTTAAAACTAAATTCTGCCAAGATGGAGGTGTTAGGGGTCGGCTGCTGGGTAGCCTGCTGGGCTGTGGCTTGGGGGCTCCCAGCTCCTGACCTCCAAATGGGTGCAGAATCTGGGGGTGGTTTTTGATGGTGGGCTGACACTTCATTCTCAGGTGTCAGTCGTTGTCAAATCCTCATTTTACCACTGGAGGAACATCGACCGGATTAAGCACCTTGTTTCGTCTGGCTATCTTCCAACCTTGGTCTATACTTTCGTGACCTTGCACCTTGACTACTGTAACTCCCTTTGTCTAGGGCTTCCTGGGGTAGATATCTGCTGCCTACAGCTGGTACAGAATGCTGTGGCCAGCTTATTGTCTGGATCATCTCGATCCAGCCATATTTCCCCTGTGCTGCTCACTCTGTACTGGCTGCCTGTTCAGTGGCGGAGCACCTTTAAAGTCAGTTTACTGACTTATAAAGTCCTACACGGTTTGGGTCTGAGTTACTTGCAAGAGCTTCTACATCCCTACTCCCCCCTCCAACCGCTCCGCTCAGCCGACAAAGGATTGCTAGAGATTCCCAAGGTGCGCCTGAAGACTTCTGGGGCACTGGCTTTTGTCTTTGCTGCCCCTACCCTGTGGAATTCTCTACCTCATCGGATACAAGAGTGCCAGACAGTGGAGAGCTTTAAAACCGCTCTAAAAACACGTCTGTTTCCAGTTGACCATCCCTGATTTTTGATTTAGTATTTCTGATATGGTATTTGGATGTGTATATTTATTGATATTTGTCAATAAGTTTTAGAGTGTTTTAAAATGTTTTAAAGTTTTAAGATTGTACAGTGCTTTGGTATTTATGAACTGCACTTGATAAATAAAGTTTATTATTATTATTATTAAGATTAAACACAGTACAGTCAGCACTAGCAGAAGCAGCGTACAGTAAAGAGCCTTAAGGTTAAACTCTATTACACATTTCCCATAAATTCGGATTCGGCCTTAAAGTACATACAGTAAACACATGCAGAAGTCACATCGGAATCGGCTCACAGTGTGAATGAAAAAAACAATTACCATAGCTATGCCAAAAAGCTGTGGCACCCAGATACTGTTAGATGTTTTCAGTACCTGCTTGTGTAGCAGGCAGCTCAGCATTGCTCCTTTTGGAAAGCGAGGAGGGAGGGAAGAGCCTCTGTGTCCTGGCTTATGCTAATTGTTGGATGTCCTGCTTGTGTAGCAGGCAGCTCAGTGTCACTCCATTTGGGGAGGGTGGAAGGAGGGACAGAAGAGCCTCTGACATCCTAGTATATATAAAAAGCCTAGTGGAGGGAGGAAAGAGCCTCTGACATCCTAGTACTGTATATATAAAAAGCCTATCTGCTGCATTCTGTGCCACCTGCAGGTTATGGACCTGTCCTGCTGGCAAGTCCAAACAAAGCATGTTACAATGGTCAGGGAATAATGTGATGAAAGCAGGGCCCTTGAGAGGGTGGGGGAGCCAGAGATAATTCCAGGGTCCCGGCACCAAAGAGGGGCCCAGGCCACCCCGCATGTTACTGTACGCAGCTGCATAGGGGCCCCAGAGTCTGAACTTTTCCCGGGGCCCAGAATTCCTCTCATGGGGCCTGGATGAAAGCATGAACTAAAATAGGCAGATCAGCATCAGCCAAAGAGATGTATAGTTGGGTTTCATCAGCATAGCAGGGAAAATTAATCTAGTACATTCAGAAAATCTCACCCAGTGCATGCATGTTAAACATGAACATCAGAGACAGAATTGCCTCTGAGGAACTCCGTAACTGAGGGCAGCAGTCAAAATACATGGACCTGATCAGTATATGCTGTGAACAGTGTGGTTGGGAGGAACAGAACCAAGATGATACAGTTCCAGAAATCCCACTTATACAGTATGTCAGAGATGATTGATCAACACTCTGTCACCCATGATGTAGAATGCTGCTATGAGATCAAGGAAGTCCAAAGAGATCCCCTGTGCTTTGCAATGAGGAGACCAATAATTAAATATTAATTATTATCAGTGCAGTTTCAAAGCTATGGTGTAGCCCAAAACCAGACTGAAATGAATCACAAATGTGAACATGTTCCAAATGAGCCTGCAGTGGCACCACCACCACTACTCTGTCATACCCATTACCATTACAGAGAAACATGAGGTTGGAGATCCAGCAGAGAAGCATTGCTGATCTCAACTAATACAGGAGCCAGGAACTCACAGTAGTTCATCAAAAACTTGGTCAGTCCCGGCTCCAGTACACATAAAGTAGGGTGCAGTGTAGTCGACAATTTAAGCACATTTCTGCATAAAACTGTTGTGAAATATTACTGATGGGTAGCAAGCTTCAGCTTTTTAATGTAAATCATTTATTTATACTGATGCTGATGGTGGCTGGATCTCACCATTACTGAAAGTAAAAAGGCATGTAGGTCCCAGGCCTTACTTATCCCAAACACACAGTATATTGCAAGCTACTGTACAATGGTGTATTTTTGTTTCAGAAATCTTGCAGGAACTGGCTTGCTTTCATTTTTATGAATTATTTTTAGCAGATTTTTAAGTGTGTGAAAATACCAAAGTTAATGTTGAGCTACGTTACCATTACTTCAGCACTGTAAAATGTCATTTCAGAACTGTCTAGTTTTACAAACATCTGGGGTCTTTATCCTTGTGTGTTGCACAACACTTTATAAGATGCCTTAGAGTCATGCATATTTCTGACATGCAGCATGCCCCTTTGTGCTGTGTGCTAAAGAGTGGCATAATACAACACATTCTAGCGTGGCACCATTAGCCATTCATTATCCAAACAATAGAAACTGTTGCTTGATTGTTGCTTGACTGTTGTTTTCACTAATGGGCGGCTGTAGCAGCAATGACAGACATTGCTGTGGCACAAAATGGCAGAAAAGAGCATAGTTCATTTTTGGACTGTGTAGTCTTATGCACATGTGCAGGATGCTGTGGCACACATTAAAAAAACCCTGGCTGGTGTGTGAAATTCTAAAGATCGCTATGTGCATTCTTGGAGAAGAGAATGAATAGAAGGAGATGATTGTTGAAACCTGATGTTTGCAAATGTTTATAATGCTTAATGGGACACAGGACTGATGAGGAACAGTAAATTACTGCTGCCTAAGGACATAAGCAACATGTATTCAGCCTTTTGCATAGGGTAATAACTTACAGCCAACACAGGCTTGTAAGGGGTGCTTGTCAAACTAATTTACTATAATTATGTTTTTGTATTTACACTTGATGCTCCCTTTCTCCCTCAGTAAATCCCCTTCTGTTGCAACCTCAGGCTCCATCACCCCCTGTCCCTGTGGCACCCCTCTACCTATTACCTTGATGGGTGAGTGGGTCCCAGTAGGTGGCTTGGAACTTGTAAGGTCGGCAGGTTCAGGCCAGCCCCATGGTGTGGAGGGCTGAGGCACTATGTGCCTTATCTCCAGCCATGCCAGTGACCTGTGTTCAGGAATGAGCATGGGTTACTTGGAATTGGCAGGGTGGGAGAGGATCGAGCATCCCAGGGACTGCTCTCCTCATCTATGGAGGGGGTGGCCAGTCATCATTGCTCTGACTGCCACTGGGTGGAGTCCCAGTGGTAGTGCTGGTTAGTGAGTGACTTGAATGGAGAGGCTGCAGTACTGCAGAATGTGGGCGCTTTCACACACACATTTTGACATGTTGCTGTGGCTGGGAAACATGGATGAGTACAAGGAAAATGGGAACAGGCAGGCTTCATGAATCCCTACCCACCATTTCTTAATCTGTGCCATTGCCTGACCACTGGGGGTATCTGGTTATGTACACTGGGAAGGAGGATGGCCCTCCCCCCTGGCTCCACCACAGGGAGCAATTCATTGGGGACTTGACCCTCCATGGATTGGGGGAGGTGGACGCTGGTCAGAAGGGGTAGGGATGGGGCTGAGAGCCTGCCTGCCTGCCTCTACCAAGTAAAAAGCATTGTGGGAAAAAATGGTCGGTGGGTTTACCTTGCTGCCAAAGGGTGTTATCTTCCATTTCCTCCCCTGCCCCACTTGGACTGGTCCATATGCAATAATGCCCATGCACAGTGTAAAAATGCTGTATATCTCAATGCCTATGACTGGCTGATGAATGTGAGTGTCTACTTGCTGTGCCACCCAACCTCCGCTGGGTGGCAGACAAGCCACAGCATGTGCAGTCCCCACTCCCCATTGGTAAAGAGCAGTCTCTGGATACTCAAACCCCTTCCCCCGGCTGGCCCTAAGCAACTATGCTCCATTCCTGATCCCAGGTCACCAACATAGTGAGAGGTGTGGCACCCATCACTTCAACCTCCGCACCACTGAGCCAGCCTTGCAATTATGTTTTTTTTAAAGAAATAACCAGGAGGATAGATAAGAGATACTCTAGACTTAGTGCACTGGGATTTTAGTAAAGCCTTTGACAAGATACCCCATGCGAGGCTTTTACATAAACCTTCTAAGCAGGGGGCGAGAGAGGAGAACTATCCATTTTGATTAGAAATGAGTTGAGTAACAGCAGACAGAGAGTGGTGTGTTAGTGGTACAAGTGCCAGACTGAAAGGCAATGACTAGTGTGGTTTTGCAGGGGTCAATTTGGGGACTGTATCAGTATAACTTATTCATGAATGATTTCAACATTTTAAAACTTGAGCAACTTCCCCAGCTTCCACAATCAGTTTCTTTTTATTTCACAGAGCAGTTAACAATCAATGCATTAGATCCCAAAGTAGAATAGTTTTTAAAACTCCTTTGTTTAGAAAAATCTTTTGAGCAGAAATCCATTCTGTTTAAAGCTCCTGTATTTAATAACTCACTCCCCAGTGAAATCGCAGATTGTCTAATGCTGAAAACTTTCAAGGTTAGACTGAAAAATGGTTATTGAACAGAAATGTTTGTTCTTGCTCCTAAGTTGTTATAATACACATTTTATTCCTTAATTTGTATCTCAAGTTCGTTCTATATAGTATTTATCTTTTTATTTTTAACTGATTGTCCTATTTATCTTAGTCTGTTTTAACTGTACTTGTCGCATGTGAAAATAGACATTTATGCTAATCAGCTTAGAGGTATAAAAATGGGGACTAGTAGCTATTTTTTTTCTATTTAGCAGATGATCTAAATCTACCAAGAGTGATCAACAATGTGGAGTGTGATAAATCACAGCAGCACCAAGATAAACTAGGCTGTGGATCAGACAGATGGCTAATGCAGTGCAGTGTAGGGAAGTGAAAAATATGCACCTGGGGCCAAAACCCAAAATGAGCTGACAATGTAAGGGAACAGTGCTGTATGAAGCAGAGCAGGAGAGGGACTTGAGGGTTATTGCAGACTTTTCTTGGAAAATATTCAGCATTCATCTGCAGACAGCAAGGCCAGTAAAATGTTATGTTCCATTAAAATGAGACTTAAATAGTAGAGCAAAGGCAGTGATAATGCCACTATACAGGGCACTGGTTAGACCTCATCTGTAGTCTTGTGTGGAGTTCTGGGCACCACATCACAAAAATGGCAAGAATGAGCTGAAAAATACAGCTTAGAGCTACAAAGATGGTTTGGGGGCTAAAAGCATGTTGTGTGAAGAAAGACTGGAGGAACTGGGGTTGTTCTCCTTGGAGAGAAGTAGATTGAGGGGAGATATAATTGAGGTGTTCAGGATCATAAAACAGTTTATAAAACTTGACCAGAACAGACTGTTTAGCAGAATTCAGGATAGCAGAACCAAGGGGTAATTGTTCAAGCTAAGGAGAGAGACAGAAGGGATGTAAGGAAACATGTTTCACTGAGTGAGTGAGAGAAAGAATGATCAGAGAATGCAATAAGTGCAGATGGTGTTCGGAGTATAATGACTATGTTGAATAGCTACGTTTCAGGTTATTGCTGTTAGAATAATAGGGAGGTGAAGTAGATAGGCTGAGTGGTTTTAATTCATCTAATCTCCTTACGACAAGGCTGTCCACTTGGCTGCTACCTGTAACACCTATCACCCTGTTGATTAGTACATGCTAAGTCTCTGACTGTTGGTATAAGGTTAGCTCTATTGTTTGTACAAAGTATGATGTACCTTGCTTGGTTCATATGTTTGTAACGTCTGTGATATGTTTCTTGACGTGGAACCTTTGCAAATGAGCTTTTGCTCAAAGGTATTTCCAAACAATAAACAACACAATACCCATTCTATGTACTGACATACAGTAACATTATACATGCTCAAAGGCAAAGTACTAAAATGTACCCTTCTGTAGTGGTTGACATACATCAAAAGATAACCAGTTCCATAAATAAAAAAGAAGTTAAAAAAAAACAGCCAACATACACTGCAGCCTGCCAGGATGAATCCCAATACTGCAGCATTCTGCAGCACAGTTACCGAAGGAAACAAAACATTTTCAGTGGCAATTAATCCCTTTTTGCCATGCAGGAATCTGAGACACTGCACTGCATCCAGGTAGGCTCCACTGAAGGGGGTGTGTCTCTGATGACATAGCTCATAATCCCTATATGTGTGCTTTGCATTCCCCTCACTCACTTTAGAGGATACACTCAGTATGGCATAGAAGCTTCCAGCTGGAATTCTAATAGCTGGCTTATTCTACTTCCAGTACCATCCCTTCTTTTCAGCTACACTCCTGCAGACATGCAGGAACCTAAAAAAGGATCCAAGAATCCAAGAATCCCAGAATCCCAGCTGAGTATCATCACTGGGGTGATCAGTATATCAGATTATTCTGTGCTGAGACTCAGTCTTTTACATCTATATAGAAAGCTGTTTATCTAAGAGACCCACAGAATCAAATTTATTTTTAGCTCAGGCTGATAACCACCAAATTTAACCATAATAAATCGGAGTATCTAAGAAACATTCCTGTTCCTTTTTTTTAATGATTTGGGATACTAAATTATGAGTTGTCTCTTGCAGCGACTGTTGTCTAACAAATAGATTGCTAGTGGGTGCAACACCATGGTTCATCGATACAGCTGAAAACAAGATGTTCTTATCATAAAACACCCTTGCTTGTCTAGTTACACTGGTTGTCAGCATAGTTCCACACTCATTATAAAATTGTTCTGCCGACTTGTAAGGCATTGAATGGCCTCAGTCCAAGTTACCGTTCTGATTTATCGTTCCCCTCTTTTTCAAGCAATGCGCTCTGGTCTGCTAATTAATGGTTTCATGCTGTTCCTAAGGTCATTTTCACCACTCTGACTGGTCACATTTTTAACCATTGTTCATCAGGTTTGTGGAACTCCTTATCAAGGGAAAGTAGAGAAGCAGAGGCAGTCTCACTTTGCAAATTAAACAGTTATTTTCACTGACTTGTCAGAAGTGCAGGCTAGCATAATGTTTTGACTTTAATTTACTGTTGTGCTCTTTGGGATACTGTGATATGTGGTAGTATATAAATATAATGGTAATCCTATGCTAAAGGGCAGTATATCAACCGAATATCATTGGGGGTTGTGGGGGTAAAACTGGTGTACTTCATAGTGATATTAACAATGTTCTTTGTATTATCTTACTTTACATGATACAAACCAGAAGAATTTATGTGAATCTCCTGTTGGTCCAATAAATGGTATCAAATCACCCATTTTGTTAAACCAGAAGAATGTTATATTTATGAAATGGAGTGGGTGAGTGTGATGTATTGTGCCCATGAACAAAGACAGTGATGAATGTTGGATTGTTAATACTGTGCAAAGGAAGATATTTCTGTACATAGCAGAGCTGATTGAACTTCTGTCCAATACAAGTTTGTTTTTAAAGTGAGTGGACAATAGAGTAGACAACAGTCAGGCAGTAATACCCGACTAGGTGGGTGGTATTAGGCTATACTGGACCACCCAGGGGCATAATAAGGCCTGTTACTGCAGGTAAAAAAGTGATTAATCCATGACAGGGTATGGATTTACTGGGCATTACTCCATGCTGGGGGGGGGGGTGGAGTCACGAGGTGAAGCTGAGTGACTTCAACCACCCAGGCATGGATTAGTGCTCAGTAAACCCATATCCTGGAGTGGGTTAATCCTCTTATAGCATGGGCAATGTTATGTTAGAGATTTACCTAAAGAAGTAGTAAAATAAAGTCATTTAAACATGCAACTGTGGGTATATCAGTGATTAAACAATGGTCAGGTGACTTGTCTGGATGAATCAGAAGACAGTATTTTCAGAACCCATGTTATAAAGGGCCTTATAGCCCCTGTAAGGTCCAGTATAGCCCATGCTGCCCACCTTGGAGGGTATTATTGTGCTTAGAAAATGGGATTTGGGACGCATTTTAGAAAAAATATATAAAAATAAAATACTGTAGATAGTTAATTTAAATTAAATTAATAAGACCATTTTTGGCCGGCCTGGTGGCACTGAGGGCTGAGGCACTGGGCACTTTACCTCATGCTACATCAGTGATCTGTGTTCGGGAATGAGCACAGGCTGCCGAGGGTCGGCGTGGGGGAGAAGGAATGAGAGTGCGATGGACTGCTATCCTTCTCTGGGGAGAGGGGCCACAAGAGTCGGCACCCATTCACCCCCCTGACAGAGGCTGGGGGACAAGGAGCCACGCTGTAGCAGAGGGAGGAATTTGGGCAGATGCCTGGAGGGAGCACATGCAGATGTGTGCGCGCTCCCCTCCATCAGCGTCATTGCATGCCCCTAGCTCTAAGGAGGAAAAACAGAAAGAGAAGTGGCATCCTGTTCGAGCAGCTTGATAGCTGTCTGGCGAACATTGGCTCTGGGGGCACCTGAATCTGTATCTGGACAGGGTGGGAGAGTTGGGGGCTCCCCACCACCCAGATGCGGGGGGAAGCTGCAGGGGACATAAGGCAGAACCTGATGGATGCGGATGATGGATGATGGCTGGAGTCCTGAGGGGGTTGCCAAGAGAAATACGGGAGCAGACCAGGTATGCCAGGAGGAGGGGAAAAAAGTAATAGCCAAAAAAAAAAAAAAGACCATTTCTTGTAACGTACTCCCTCTACTGCTGGAATTTACAGTAGAGGGTACTGTTGTGTTTTGTGCTGTGACTGTTTGTAATGTGGAATGTGCTGTCCTCTTTCATACAACACCCCCCCACACACACACACAGTTTGTTCCCATTCCTGATTAATAGCAACAGCCTCTTTCACCCAGCCCCCTTGTACTTTGTTTCCATTCCTATTAATAGCATCTAAGAGATCATCAGCACTTTAGTGATTGTGGCTCCCACAGATGGAGATGCACTGCTGGCTTGCAGCAGCACAGAAAGTGTGTGGGGACCAAGTACCATGGTAAGGTAGGGAACAGCACAGGAAACATAGTCAGGAGGTGGAATGTTTAGAAAAGGCTATAGTGATCTATATAAGAAACAGTAGGCAGTTTGTATTTTATGTCAAATTTAATGAAACAAAACTGTCAGTAGAGGGAGAGGAGGAGACCAGCTGTCAGCTGGAGGGCTCACTCTGTAAATGGGGAAATAAAATGGTGTCCAGTCAGTATTTTAAAATTCTACTGCTGGAACCTGGCACATGAATTTGGCCAGGTAAACAGGGAGCTGACAGTGGGTCATGTTTTTAGGTGGGCATGCTTGTCTCAGAAATGCCCACCTTGGCAAGGCCCTTAGCCAATGAGAATACAAGAACTCTTCAGCCCACTTTCTTTTTTTTTTACAATTCAAAGTTTATTAGCAACATTTTTAATACAAAACCAGATCCACATCATACATGTAATATCAGAAACATGAATAGAGATTCAGGAGGATCAAACCCCCCACCTACCACCCACCTGTTCCCCCCAATCCCCACCACATTCCCCCCTCTCGTCCCCTCCCAACAGCACAGAATAAGGCATCTAATTAAAAGAGAGAACTACAGCTCTAAATAAGCAAGGCCATCATGAGGGTTGCAGTGCATGTAATGTATACAGTGGTCCCCAAACCTTGTTGAATCTGGCTTGTTTGCTATGCAGACTTGCAATTACTTTTTCTGTCCTCTATTTGGTGAGAAATTCCTGTAACCTTTCTGTATATGATATTACTTCTTTGTCTTTCCAGTGTTTAAGTACCAGCTTTTTGGCTGACATTGAGATTAAAGCCATGTGGTATTTACGATTACGTACTGCCACCCTAGAAAAAATTTCCATCAGACAAATTTCATGGGTAAACAAATCTTCAAGGCCTAGCAAGGGGTCTGCCCTTTGTTTAATCAGAGTCCACAGAGGGGTCACTTTAAGGCATTCCCAAAAAAGATGTAGTAGAGACCCCTCTGCCTGCTCACATTGTGTGCAGGTAGAGGAAGCAGCTAGGCCAAGCCTAGCAAGTTTTTGTGGGGAATAGTACAGGTTGTGAAATATATAATATTACATTAGGTGAAGCCTGTCTTGGGTCACAAACGTGTGACAACCTTGCCACAATACAGGACAGTCTATCTGTAGGTTTGGGAAGCAAGAAGCCCGATACCCAAAGGGTCTAGGTAATCTGGGTATATCTGGTCATATAACAACGCATATATTTTAGTCACTGCTTAGGGAAAGCTTGCTAGGGGTATTAAATCTGAGTAATAGGGTAGTTTCAAGGATTGTGGAGGTGCAGCCCCAAATGTTTTCACTAGTGAATGCCTTAATTGAAAAACTTTAAAAATCTAAGATTGTGGATGTTTACCTTATTCATAATTTCAACAGAGGTAAGCCAAGATCCATCTTCCTTACACAAATATGTCAGAAGGTGATCTCCTAACTGGGGAAGCCATACGGGGGGAAGAACTTTTCTATCTATCTTGAGATTAGGATTCCCTCTCAGAGGTTGACATAGATCCTGAGTGTTGTTATATTTAAGGAATGTACATAATTGGGAATGGATTTTGAGGGAGGTATATATTGGAGAATTGTGTAGAGATGTGGGGAGAGATTTGAGTTTTGTATGTAGGAGAGGTAGAGGAGATATTCTATGAGCTCGGATATGGGACAGTTCCAGTTTGAGCCAGATGGGCACAAAAGGGAGAGGACCTTGGGTAGCCTCAGTAGATAGCCACCTAAGATATTTGTTGGCTTGGCTGGCCCAGTAGTAAAGTGCTATGTGAGGAAGAATAAGCCTCCCTTGGCTTTTGGAGCTGCTAGTTTATGGAAAGCCAATCTAGGCTTCTTACCTGACCAGATAAAATCAGTGAGGATGCTATGTACTTTCTTAAACCAAGAGAGGGGTATCCAGAAGCTTAAGAGATTAAGGGGGTAAAAAGTCGACGGAAGACATTTATTTTAACAAGATTAATTTTACCCCAAAGAGAAATAGGGAGTAAGGACCATCTTTCTAAATCCTGTTTCACTATTTTAAGGAGGGAATCTAAATTTTCCTTTTGCATATTGGCCTGGTTTCTCGAAATCTCAGTTCTGAGGTATCTTAGAGATTTAGCTTCCCAGGAAAGACCCAGGCTTGTAATTATGTGCCATAATGTCCAGTGGTTAAGAGGAAACACCACTGTTTTATCTAGATTCAATTTATAGTTAGAAAGAGCACTAGAATCTTTAATGACGTTCAATACATAGGGAATGGAGGTATCAGGATGGGATAATTGAAGGAGCAGGTCATCCACGTATTCAGAGACTTTTATTTCTTGATCTTGAATAGATATACCTTGAATCAACTGACAGTTTGTTATCCTGTGTATTAAAGGTTCCAGATACAGATTAAAAAGCAACGGGGACAAAGGGCAGCTTTGTCTAGACCCTGACTACAGGGAAAACAATGCCGAGGTAACACCATTGCTAGAGACCCAGGCAGTTGGGGACTGGTATAGGGCATGTATCCATCTCTGAAATTCTAATGGGAAGCCAAAAGCCTAAAGAGTTCTAAATAGAAAATTCCAGTTAACTATGTCAAATGCCTTCTCAGCATCCAGGGAAACCAAGGCAGCTAAGAAATCTGCATCCCTGGATACTGAGAGGACATGGGTCAATGTGCGCAAATGATCTACAGACAATCAATCCTTCATAAACTCCACCTGTTCTGGACTAATAAGGTCAGGTAGAGTTAGACTAATATGATTTGCTAATAGCTTAGTCAGGATTTTAATATCTTGATTGAGGAGAGAGAGATGGGCCTATAGCTAGTGACTAGGTTAGGTTGTTTGCCAGGCTTAGGTAGAAGAACAATTAAGGCTTCAAATAGGGATTTATCTATTTCTACCCCCAAGAGAATGTGCTGGTATAATGGTTGCAAGAGAGGGATTGGTTGCTCTGCAAAAGTCTTATAGAAATTGGGAGAGAAGCAGTCAAGCCCTGGGGTTTTGTCTGAGGGAAGATCTGTAATGATTTTTTTCAGTTCAGCACATAAAATAGGTGAGATTAGGGACTGTTTTTGAACTTCTGAGAAGGAAGACAGAAAAGAATTACCAAGGTAGTCATCTAGTTCTTTTTCTGTGGGAGGGTTCAGCATAGCACCATATAACTGTTCATAGTAGTTACTAAATTCCGTTACACTATCAGATGGGGAGGTTTTTAAGAGGTCATTCTCTGCCGAGTGGATGGCTGCGGTGAGCCCAGAGGACTCCTGCTGCTTAATTCTTAAGACCAGTAACCTACCAGCCTTTTCCCCTTGGTCTGTATAATAGGCTTTAGCCTTCAGAATAGCAAATTCTTCTCTCTCTCTCTCAAGAACTCCAAATATGATTCTTTCACTTTAATAAGAACCTGCCTAATCTGGTCAGGGGAATGGGGAGACAATTTGGCCTCAATATCCCTAATTTGGGAAATGGTGGAGTCTAAAAGCTTCTCTGTCTTTTTATTCCATTGTGAGGCTACTCCAATCACAAGCCCCCTAATGTAGGCCATTAGAGCACACCATTCTACATCAGGTTTTCCTGTGGAGTTATAGTTGACAGAAACAAATTGAGTAATGTGGTCCAAAATATGTTTTATTACAGCTGGATCCTTTAGGAGCTGATTGTTTATTTTCCATCATCCCTCTCTTTTAGGGAGAGAGAGGAAATAAATTGTACAGGTGACCAGGGCGTGATCTGAGGGAGGTCCAGGGTGTATGGAAGAGTCAAGCACCCCCAGGAGAAGAGATTGAGAAGTGAGGATGTAATCAATACAAGAGGATGTCCCATGCACTGGGGATGTAAATGTGTAACATTTATCTGTAGGATGCAGGACTCTTCAGACATTACATAATCCCATCTGGTCTACTAGATCTCTTAATGCCCTTTGGGTGGGGGAAAGACCCTTATGAGAAATACCCATACGGCCTACAGTTGGGTCGAATGCCAAATTTAGGTCCCCACCCAGGATTAACGGGAGAAAAGGAAAGGAGACAATATATTAATTAGCTGTATGAAAAACCCAGGTGAATCAATATTCGAACCATAAATACTACCAAGTACAATTTCTGTCATGTGTAGTGTGCCCTTAACAAACAGAAATCTGCCTAGAGGATCTCCAATCACTTGAGTGGAAATGAAAGGCACCAATCTTGTTATTAAAATCATTACTCCACAGCTCTGTGTATTCCCACCTGCAGAAAATACTTGTCCCACTTGCTGCCATCGTAGCTTTAATGCCTCGGAGTTGAGTAGGTGTGATTCTTGTATAAATATAATATCTGCTTTCAGTAAGCCAAGGTGTTTTAACACCTTATATTGTTAAAGCTTATGCCTGATCCCTTTAACATTCCATGTTGCAAAGTTAAGTCTCTAGGCATCTATCCAAGAGAGAAGGAAAAAAAAACGTATTGAAAGGCCCGCATGGAGTTCTAATTCTGTGATCAGCTTGCCTATAGCTTGCTTTCATCTGTGCTGCCCACCCCCCTCCCCTCTATTTTCCATCTTTTTGACACCCGTAAATCCCGATAGAATACCCTTAAAGTCACCCTTCCCCCTCATAAACACTTCCCCAAAAGTAAACCCCCTTCCCCACCCTCCACACAACATCTTGCTCTTCTTGCAGCATTACACCATTTCACAACTCCCTTCCCTCTGGCCACCCTCTCTACTCTAAATTATTAACCATACTTAGAGGTGAAACTTTCTATAAGTAATGGTTTCTATGTTACAAGTATAAATGAACAAATTACACAGATACGAATAGATAGTGAAATTAAACTTTAACTTAAACATGACTTTGGCCTCGGAACCCCAGAGGCAAGTTAATTCTGTTCAAAAATAATTGAGCCATTTAGATAGGGGGGACATTATGGTTGTTTGCTAGTGCTAACTCGTTAAACATCATATATGCAATTACAAACATTGGTTTGGATAAAGAAATCTGATGTAAGGTTCTTGTTGACTCCCTGAAATGAAAACTAAAACAAAAAACAAACAGGGCAACGTTCAAGGGATAAAAGTCAACATTCCAGGGTTTCTATTCGTCTTAGTTTTACAATCCCCTTCTCAGGTACAGTTGAAAGAAAATAGCTCTAGAGCTAAGAAAATCCGGCTCCCAAACCAGACCCCCTGCCAAAAAATTAACAATGCAGTCTTGCGCACAGTCGCAAAATCAGAATTCAGACACAGATCTCGGGCTCCCTCTAGCGGACAATTCCTTTTAGTACAGCTAGCCCATGAAAGAAGCTTGGACAAGTGTGAGTACATTTGAGGTACATATCAGGAACTTACACAGGGTACCTCTAAATCAACATGGTAACTGTTCATGCCGCTCAGATCAGGATCAGATAAAATTACAGATCAGTCACACTGTATGATGGGGAGTCTTGACCAAGGATAAGTGGGGGAATTAGTTCTGTGACCACCAGAGTTGTTAATTGTTAGGAAGACTGTTTCTTCTTGAAGAAAGTCTGAGGGACTTAACCACTTCTTTTAGGCGATCTGGTGCATATTGTATCCATTGTTTTAGGTTTATGTTGCATAATGTGGTATCAGCTTTTTGGCATTCGTTCACAGTTACTATAACCAGCAGTTTCTCCAACTCGATTCAAGAGTACTGAAAGAGGTCTGGGAAAGTAAGTTTGAGCCCTGACAATGCTTTCCCGGGATCCTCATAAGTAATCCAACTGCCCGATACATAAACTTGAAGCTGCGCTGGGTAGTTCATGTGAAACTTTATACCAGCTGCTATGAGCTTCATCACAAGAGGATGAAAACTGGCTCTCCACTGCCACACTGTTGCTGGCAAATCTTGAGCAATCCTGATCCTGGCTCCTTCTCATTGCAAATCCTGGGTTTCTCTGACTTTAGTTAAAAAGTGTTGCCTTTCTAGGAAACTCAGGAATCTAAAGATGAGTGGCTGCGGGGGGTGGGGTGGGGGACCAGGCTGGGGCATTGGATGAAGGGCCTGGTGTGCCCTCTCAATAATATATTTGGGTCCAAAAGGTGAGGGGCTAGCAATGTTCTCTATGAACTTCTGCATGAATTGAACTGTGTCTAGCCCTTCTTCCTTTTCTGCCAGGCCTATGAGGACCGCGTTATTCTGTCTACTGCAGCCCTCAAGGTCCTCCACCTTAAATTCAAGTTTAGCTAATCGCTATCTAGTGGATATGAGCTCTGGATTGATTTTATCTGCCCATGTCTGTAGTGAGCAGATTCTGGTTTCACTATCCGAAGTCCGCTGCAAAATATCCTCCAAAGCTTGGGAAAGCGATTGAAGCTCCGATGTAATGCTTTTTAATTCTTCTTTAAACGGCTTGAATTCCTCAAGAAAATGAGTGAGGGTAAGTGGTTGTTGGTCTGAAGAAGATTGAGCTGGCACATCTGAAGGTTTGAGGCTTTGGATTTTTTAATGGCCTTCTCTGGCGTATTCAGAGGTGTGTGGCACGGTGAAGCTTTTCTCATTTCCACCTCCATCAGGTTCGGAGAATGCCACAATCTGGTTGTAGGTAGCATTCAGTATTGAGTATTGTTAAGTATAGCTGCTTATTTTGTAAAAGTAACAGTCAGAATATGTTATATTCGGAACGGGCAGCCGGAGAGATGTAGGAGTGCTGCTATCAGGTGCTCTGCATCACCGGAAGTGTCCTTCAGCCCACTTTCTAATAGCAGATAAAGACCATAGGTACTTCTAATCTGTCCATTTTCTACCTTGGTCCAGGTGCCAGTCTTATACTAGCTTGACCTTATCTGCTTAGATAATTCCCTACTCAGCCAAGCCCTTTGTTCCCCATGAAGTCAGTTCACACACACACACACACACACACACACACACACACACACACACACACACCCCTGCCCTCTCTAGACCCCTGAATTTTGCCATCCATGCTTGAACACTTTCATCATCTTCACACTAACCAGACCCTATGGTAGGTGGTTCCATTTGTTCACCTCTCTCTGTGGTCTTTTCTTGTGTCCCTTCTGAACTTGTTCCCCTCCATATTCAGGTTGTGCCTCTCACGGTGTTGCCATCCTTGAGTCTGAGCAACCTCTGGCAGTTAACTCTGTTGATACCATTTAAATCCTTGAAAATTTAAATAATCTCCTTATTCTCTTCTAGTCTCCAGAGTACATGTTGAGGTCCTCCAACCTTTCTTCATAAGATTTCCCCTGTTGGCCTAGATCATCATAGTCACTCCACTCTGAAAGGCTTTCAGGTGGTCCCTGTCCTTTATCAGATGTGGAGTCCAAAACTGGGCAAATACTCCAGGTGAGGCAATGCCAGTGATTGGTACAATTGCAGAATCACTTCCTTTCTTCTGCTTCAGAAGGCCCTCTGTATGCATCTGAGTATCCTGCTTTCCATGATGTACAACTCATTGCAGAGTGCAGTGGTCTTCAGGTTGTTGCTCATTATGACTCTCAAATATATATATATATAGCTTTATGTTCCAGGTGCACATTCTCCATCCAATATTCAGTGCTGGAGTTCTCTCTTCCCAGGTGCATAACCTTACACTTTTTTGTATTTAATCTTAGCTGCCAGGCCATTTCTCCAAGTTGACAAGCTCCTCCTTCAGTTCCCTAATGCCTTCCTCATTGTCTACTCTGCCTCATATTTTGGCATTGTCAGCAAGCAGTAACATCTTGCCCTGTATGCCTTCTTCTATGTTGCATATGAAAACGTAGAAAAGCATGGTGCCCTGGCTCAACCCCTGCAGCATGCCACTTATCAATCCTGGTCTATCCCCATTTATGACTGTTCTGAGTCTTGTGTCTGATCCAATTGCCCACCCACTAAGTCAGTTGGTCTCCCACCTCTATATCCCTCAGCTTCTTCACCAACTGGTTGTAGAACACACAGCCAAAGTCTTGCTGAAGACCAAGTACATGACATCTAGGGTTGTATCCTTGTGTAGTTCCTGTGAAACCTCATTGATGAGTGTAATGAGGTTTGACAGACATGGTCTTCAAACACATACTGGCTTGGGTCTTGGAGTCCCTGCATCCCCAGAAATTCCACTAGCCACTCTTTCACTATGGACTCCAGTAACTTTCCTAGGATGGATGTCAGGCTTACTGGCCTCTAGTTTTCTGGGTCCTCCCTATCGCTACTCTTGTGCAGGAGATAATTTCTGCTACCCTCCAGTCACCTGGGACTTCTCCCATATCCAGGGAACAGTTGTACAGAACTGCCGCTGGCTCTGCTAATGCTGTAGTCATTTTTTTTAATATCCTGGGTTACAGTCTAGCCTCCTTAGCACTCCCTCCACTAAAATGATCTGTTTGAGCTATGTTAACTCCTCCTCAGCCTGTATGCCACAATCAGGGAGAGAACCCCTTCTTTCCTCCATAACTACTGAAAAATCATACCTGTTGAGGATTTTGGCTTTCTACTCTTCTTCTTCAACCCTGGGGCCCCTCTTTTTCAGCCTTTCTATTCCATTTTTGAGTTTTCTTTTCTATGGTATGCAGCTGAAAAAATCCTTTTCATTTGACTTCCCCTCCTCCACTATCTGGTGTTTAGTAGATACCTTTGCCTTCCTTACTATTCTGTTCACCTCTTTGGTGGAAAACTGATAACTTTCCCTGCTGACTTCAGACTGGGATTTCATGTATTCCCTAAATGGTACCTTCTTTGCTGTAACCTCCTCTCTTGAGAACAATGTCGGTCTTTTTCTCTTTGTTTTTCCTAATCTGCTTGAGGCATCCCTTTGCTACTTATGTAACCCTGTTTTAAATAATTACCCACTTATTCCCCACCACCTAGATCAGTTGATAACCCACCAGAGTCCTGAGATCTTCCTCCATCTTCCTGAAATCCGCTTTCTGGAAATCCAGTACCACTGTCCTAGTGGCATGCCTTTCTGCCCTCGGTCTGAGGTCAAACCACACCGTAGAGTGGTAGGTGGTTCAGAGTTGCTCCTCCACTGTGATAGTTTTCCCATACAGTCACTACTGGTCAGGATCAAGTCCAGTATGCTCACTTCCCTGTTATGTTCCCCTACATGGTGGGTCAGAAATCTGACCTGCAGGAGATCCACATCTCTTGGCTCCTGGCATGCCATGCAACTGGTATCCTCCAGTCAACATCTGGTAAGTTGAAATTCCCCACCAGTACCAGTTCCTCCTTGTTGTTCTTCTAATTTCTGCCCCAATTCTGTGTCTACCTTGTCAGTCTGGGTAGATGGGTCTATAGAATACTCTGTTTGCATCACTTCCCTTTCTCCTGGACCTGTTGGACCAACATGTGGCAGAACTCTGTTCTGCCAGTCCAAAAACCCAAGTGGAGGGATGCCTTTCGTATCATCTTCTCTTTTCCTTTCTCAAAGCTGTTGAGCAACAGTATCTCTCTAGTCTATCCTTTACTCTTTTCAGCCCTGTTGTAAGTTGGCCACCTACATCAGTCCTATCTCATGCTCAGTAAATCTTTTTCCTACTACCTTTATTTCTGATTTCACTATATCCATCTCTCTCCTAAAACTCCCCAAAACAATGTACCTTGTTGGGTCCAGCATGTTACCCTGTGGAAGTGAATTATACTGCATTGTACGGCATTATATGCCTAAGGAAAGAAATGCATATGCCAGACTACATTTAAAAGTGCATAGTGTGCATTTAGAAATATGTCAAACTAATGAAATAAATATGATAAAACATATGGCTAAAGTGCATGGGTGCTTAGATAAATAAATAAATTAATTAATTAAATAAATAAATAAAGTTATTTGTTTGTTTATTGTTTATTGAGTACAATCGGAATTACAAACCTTTGAGTCACAGACTCTTTTGCAAAGGCTCCACGTTGGATTACAGGGGGTGGAGGGTAAACAAATACAGAACTTACACGAAACATGAACAGGCAGTATTTACAGTCACATGTACTGACCAAGCAGTCCAGGCTTAAACTTTAGAAAACAGTGAGGTAGTAAGTAGCATTCTTGTAAACCTTTAGACAGAGACAAGTCGGTGGCAGATTCATGGGGTCAATAGAGACCCTGTGTCAGGAGAAGTGGGGGGTTTGGTAGCACAGTTGGGTAGGCATCGTTAGCTACAGACACATTTTGCACTCTGAAGTAGATGGGCTTTGAGTCCCATCTTGAACAGTGAACGCTGTGGGTCAGGGGGTGAAGTGGAGGAGGTAGCGCATTAAGACAACAAGGGGCCGAGTAGTGGAAGGATCTTGCCCTAGGGATGTTCTACAGAGGGGGACTTGGAATGTTGGGCTAGCTGTGAGTCTTGTGTTGTGCCTGTGGGGGGCTGCACAGATAATGGGGAGTAGGCCATTGGGGGCTATCTGGAGATGTATCTTTTTAGCCAGGATGCAGGTGTGGTACTTTAGTCTTTGTTGGAGATTTAGCCAACCAGACAAAGTGTAAAGGTCTCAGGTGTGGGTAAGTCTGTCACTACCTGTAACTAAGCGGCAAGCTTTATTCAAGGCAACGTTTAAACCACATAGTGTGGAGGGTTCAGCAGAGCCATATATAACTATCCCATAGTCAACGAGGGAGAGGATGGAGGATGTGACAGCGAGTTGCATAGCCTGTGCGGGCAGGCAGTGCTTGAGTCGGTAGAGGATGCCCACTCTGGAGTTGACAGCGGAGGAAAGAAGTTGGATGTGCCTATGGTAGGAGAGGGAGGTGTCTAATGTGATGCCCAGGTATTTAAAGTTTGTAACATGTTCCAGAGGGATACCAAGTGAGTTTTTAATTAGGAGTGCAGACTGACTATGTGGGCTTTGGCGATGGGCAAAGATCATAGACTTCGATTTTTTATAGTTGATGATCAGGCGGTGGTCTGCGAACCAATTCCCTAGCTCCCAGAAAAAACCCTGCAAGGACAGTTGGAGGGCGCTCTGTTGAGGGTGCTTCCAGTACAGTACCGAATCATCAGCGTAGAGTAGAAGATGACCACTACATGCCTTAGGGAGTGAGTTTAAAAAGAGGGTGAATAGTAGGGGGCCAAGTATTGATCCCTGTGGGACCCCAGAGCAGACTGTTTTGGAGGTGGAGATGGTGGTGTTAACTCGGACTTGTTGAGACCATCCTGAGAGGTAGTCCTTGAACCAGGCGGATGCCTCAGGGACCATGTTTAGCTGTGGAAGAACACAGAGCAGTAGCTCATGACTGACAGTGTCGAATGCCTTGGTCAGATCCACAAAGATCGCTCCAGCGATTGAGCCGTGGTCAAGGGCCTCGTGGATGAACGAGGTGAACTCGCACAGAGTGGTGACGGTACTGTGGCCAGTCCGGAAACCATGCTGTTCCTGGCTGAGAAGGTTGTGTTTTGTAAGGTGTTCAGTTATCTGGTCTGAGACAATTTTTCCAGGGCTTTGGAGAGTGGTGGGAGTATTGATATAGGTCTATAGTTGTTGGAGTTAGTGGGGTCATCACTCTTCAGGATGGGGGTGATTATGGCTTACTTCCAAGTCAAGGGTAACTGGCCAAGGCATAGCAAAAGGTTGAGGATTTTTGTAAGATGAGGTAGTGTGACATCCAGGGTAAGCCAAATAAGTTTCAGATCAAGGGAGTCATTGCTGTAACGGATATTGGCTATTGCTTTGGAAATGTAGAGTTTAGCCTCGCTGCAGGGGATGACACAAAGCGAAAGGAGGTGGGTTGGCATTACATGGGTTTTGGGGGGTGAGGGTGGGTGGAAGAAGTTAGGGGAGAATATGGGAGAGGTCAGAGAAGGCAGAGTTAAGAGCTTCAGCGATAGTGGCGGGATCCTGTGTGACAACGTTTAGATTGAGTTGGGTAGGGAGGGAGCTAGTTCTACCACTGAGTTCTCTTATGTTGCTCCAGAATTTTTGCCATCTCCCCAGGAGGAGGTAAGGTTTGTTGATAGAAGTTAGCTTTAGCCTGCATAAAGGCCCAGGTACATATTGCATGCCTCCGGTATAGTTGTCATCCTGGGTGTGTTGAGAGTCCAGGGCCTTGTGCCATAGGTTGTCCCTTTGTTGAAGCAGTTTAAGAAGTGAGGGTGTGATCCAGGGGGTGGATCTGGTTTTCACCACTATCTTTGAGAGGGGAGCGAATATATCACAGGCTTTGTTGAAGGTGGTTATAAAGTGGGCGAGTGCATGGTCAACTGACTGCGTGTTATATATGGGGAGCCAGTTGCTGTTGGATAGATGGGCTTTAAGGTGCTCAAGGCCTCCTCTTTTAAGCCTTCGCTGCCAGGAGATTATAGGGGGGATGGGAGGACTTTATCCGACCACCGACAAGTAACCGGAGAGTGGTCACTAATAGCGTAGGGGAGAACAGTGGCTTGGGAGAGGTTACGTGGCCTGTTGGTAAAGATGAGGTCTAAGAGGGTGGAAGTCCTGGTTCGATTGTCCCTTCTGGTTGGGGAGGTGACAAGCTGGGTAAAATCATATGCCAGAGCAGTGTCTTTGAAGCTGGAAGAGGCTGGGGATAGCCAGTTGACATTGAAGTCACCCATAAGGATGCTTTCACTAGTATTAGGTAGGTGGGAGATTACCTGGAGGATGGAGTCAAAAGCGATTTTTTGGTTCCTAGGGGGGATGTAGGCTGCAATGATATGAAGAGTTTTGGTACCCAGCACGAGTTTGACTGTTAGAGTTTGGGCTCCAAATTTAGGTGAAGGGGTATGTACTAGAATGGCATTGAGCGAGGATTTAACAAAGACTGCACAGCCACCGCCACATTTGCCGGTCCTATCTGCCCGGAAGATGGCATAATTACAGAGGGAGACAGCACCATTGGGAATTTTTTCTGTGAGCCAGGTTTCAGTGAGGGAAAGAATGTCAGGTGCATGCTGGGCGATCCAGCCTTGGAGAGGGGTGTGTTTTTTAGGTAGGCTGCAGATATTTAGGGAGGCTAACAGCAAACTCCCGTGCGTTTTATTTGAATAGGCCTTAGTGCAGGGTGGGCCTGGGTTGGGGTGGATGTTGCCAGATAATAAAAGAAGTAGGAAAGTGATCATGGGAGGGTCAACCTGCAGAGTTTGGATGAGCGATGCTGGGATTGGTAGGGTGTAGGGCTTTTTGCGTTGGTGGTGGGAACTGGGAGGCTAGGGAGGGTGCTGAAAAGAAGGGAAAGGGACATGTGGGGAATGGTAGAGGGGCTTGTGTAGGTGGTGGGGGGTTGTGGTCTGAAGAGCAGGAGAGCTGAGGTACAATGCTTTCCAGGAGAGAGTGAAGGGTTGAGTGAGATCGTGTGTGTGTATAGGCAGTCTGGGACAATTTGGCAGGGGGGAGTGGTGTTGAGGGAACTGGATCTGCAGCATTCATAAGAAGCTGGAGGAAAAGAGTTATAGTTATGGTGGATAGGTATTGGTGCCTCTGGGGGGGGATGAAGAGCAAGGTGAAAGAACCTGGAAATCAGGAGGGTTACAAATAGAAGGGATTCCATTGAAAATATAGAAAGAGAGAGGCTTGAATAACAGTGGCCACTAGTGTTGAGTTAGTATAACCTGCAGCTGGAAAAAGTGGGCTGATAGGTTATTTTCGAAGGTCACCTGACTTAAAGTAGCTATAAATTCGACTGCCGAGCAAGGGAGGTGGTGGGGGCGGTGGGGAGCCGAACGCATAGTGTTTGGCAGGGCTAAGCCTCTGGAGCACCTTTTACTGCAAGTTGTCTCTGGCAATTCGGGCTGCGAGTTGCGAGTAGGGGAGCTTGTGGCTGATGCAGAGAAAAGGCACCAGATGCTCAAACAGTTGCGACTGCTGCCTGCTGAGAGGGAGAATTTACCTGGGCGAGCTTCTCTTCAGGCTGCTGCTGCGCAGGGAGGGCTACAGAGCTAGCCCTCACGACCTCCAGTCTCCGCGGGGGAGGGGGTGGAATCTGCGGGAAAAGGTAGAGAGAGGGGGGGTTAAATAGGCTGCAGTGGGAGAAGAGATTAACTGTTGGGGGAGGGCAGTAGCTTGTGTGTGGAGAGCAGGGCGAATGAGTTCAGGGCAACCAGAAGACACTCCAATCAAAATGGCAGGCTACTAAGGAGGTTTCAAGCAGGGCTAGCAAATGTCTGCACGCCACGGAAACACCTTCCAATTATACTAAAGCAGTCCCCAAAATGAGAGTTTTAAACAAGGGCAGTCCCCAAAATGAGAGTTTTAAACAAGGGCAGCTTCAGCTTAACACAGATTGCACAGTTTGCAGAGACTCTAAATCCTACACATATCACAGGCAAAAATACAGAGTTAGGTGCAGGCTCGTTTAAACACTGAGGAATCAGGCACAAAAAATACAAGTTCAGGTCTGATTCAGCCTCTGGAGCACCTTTTAGTGCAAGTTGTCTCTGGCAATTCGGGCTGCGAGTTGCGAGTAGGGGAGCTTGTGGCTGATGCAGAGAAAAGGCGCCAGATGATCAAACGGTCAGAGTTAGATGAGCTATAGGCTGTAGAAACTTGTACAATTGATGAAGCAAAATACATTGTTGGTACATGGGGTTGTTTGTAAATGGTGACCTTAGTGACCTTTGAGAAAGAGGGACAAACTGAGGCACTAATTTAAAATAAAGCTGCTTAAAGTCTCTAGAAGTATGGTTTAAGTAAGCAGCTTTAATAAGATATTTAATGGTTCCCCCCAAATTAGCAGTCCTTTAGTCATAAGAAATGCTTGTGTTCTACTAAAATGATGGTAATTGGACTAAAGCAGAAAGAGTGATACAGAGTGGCTTTCTCCACTTTAATTTTTCTTTAGCCGCCACTCTATAGTAAAGAGTTTGCCCGAAATCTGAATTGAAAAAGAATGAGCAGTCACCAAGCGGCAAAACTTTTCTTTTACTTTTGCCTCCGCTTGGCTATTTTCTTTTCATGATCCCTTTTTTGTGACTACAGTATAGATTATAGGAAGATTCCTGGCATGCTGGCTCTAAGTAAATAGAACATTTAGCCAGCTAAGCCGTGGAGAAAGGCATGCAGCTGAGCAAAAGCTGCTCCAAGGTAGAATGCTCTCTTCCTGGATTGGAGCATGCTAATGTGTCATGGAGTGGCAATACTTTACATTAACATTAGCCACCGCTCCCTGATTCCTAATAAAAACCCACTTTTCTTCAGCAACAGCAAGGAAATAAATAAATAGAGAGAGACAGATAGCATGAAAGGAAAAGTAAATAGGAGCATGCACGCTCCTCTCTCTCTCTCTCTCTCTCTCTCTCTCTCTCTCTCTCTCTCTCTCGCGTACCATGGGTAAATATCTGTGGCACAGTCTTGTGGAGTGGCAGTAACTTTCACTTATAGCAGAAGCTGCCCCACTATTACAAATTGCATGCAAGCTCCTGGGATAGGAAGAAATGGACAGGGACATCCCCATAGACTATATCTATGTTTATACTGCCCTCAAATAAAATAAAGAGAAATGAAAATAAAGTGCAGAAAAAATAAATAAGTGGAGACTTTGGAAGTCCCTAAAGGTGTCCCCCTCTCAGTCCCGAGACTTGACAGAACATTTGTAGAGAGGTTTATAAAAAATAAATAGAGATAAATCCCAAGTAAATACTGTTTCTTTTGTTGGGAGGCTTGACTATAAAAGAATGACTGACCTGCTGGCAAGTTCCTCAGGTCTGAGTGATTTCTATAGGAGGACAGCGGCCCCTAGAGGACTATATTTATGCAAAAATATTGAAACTCTCCTCCTGGATAAAGAGGAAGAGCTTCTTTAACAAGAATGATTTAAGTTTGTCCAAGAATAAAGCCCTAGCCAAAGGCATACTTCAAAATGTTGGACCGCTACGAAGTAGTTTAAGCATGAAGGCTTAGGAATAACCATTTTATTTCTGTATGGGTTGGGTTATGAGCCTTAAGAAGTTGTTTTAGGGATAATTGTATTTTTGTGGGTGGTACTACCCATAAGTGGGAGGGCTATATAAACGCTCCCCAAACATCAAGAGTCAGATAAGCTGCATAGCCAGTCTCACTTGCCTGAAGTAAGAGTAAGGACCTGTGTCTGAACAGGTATTTGTCTCAACAGCAAGAAAGCTGATGTATTGTATTGTATTGGGATACCTGAGGGAAGGTGAATCCAGTTCTTGAATATAGCTTTGAGCTATTGTTTATTTTTCCTTTTGTGAACTTTATTATTTTTAATTTTTTTGTATAAAATAAAACATGCTGAGGTGTGTGGTACCTTAATGACTGAGTCCTGTGTTATCTTTTCACCCATGTACCTGTGACTCCATAGTGTTTCTGCTTGCCTACCTCTGTTTCCTTATCTTCTGTAGCTCTGATATTTTCCCTAACATACAAGACACCACCCCCCACCCTTGACCCTATCCCTTCTAAACAGGATTTAGCGTGATACCGTGTCATCCAATTTAGCATGGCCTACATTTCTGTGACTGCCACAATGCATGGACTGCCTTCCCCTATTAAAACCTGGAGGTCTCTCATCTTGTTTCCAAGACTCATGGAGTTCAGGCTTGCTACCCTCCAGGACTCAATTTTCCCCTCGTTCCCTCTGACCTCTCCAACCCCTATCTCTTGTTATACCTAGTCCCACTGCAACCCCCCAAGCTTATCACCCCCACAGGGTCCCTCTTCCTCACCTTGCTCAGTGCCATGCATGAGCCATTCTCCTTTCCCCTGCCCTACCTTCTCTGCTACACTCGGGAGTACTTGCCTGATCACTGATCACTTGTTTGAAGGTCAGACCTTAGGGTTCTTTTTGCCCCAAGCCTCCCCGCACTAACACTAACACTATGCTGGTCCTCCTTTACCCACTGTCTTTGCCCCCCCTTGCCACATACTTTGAGGATCATTGAGGTAGATGCAATGGTGCAGAGTTCCCTGTCCCCAGTCTGGCCTGCACCACAAAGATCTGGTAGGCCTTCTACTCCCTCTCTATAGTTCAATCAACAATCTCTGCATCGATACCTGCACCTTTTAGACTTATTTTTGTTTTCCTAAACCAGTTAAGTTCCACTCACAGACAATGGCACCCTCACTGTAGCTTGCAAGCAGCTTGGTGGCTGATGTGATACCCCCCTCCCCTCCATTGTGCAAACTGTAGTGAGGAAATAAAAGCACAACCCCCCCCCCCAGCCACATAAAGAGGGATGGAATTTTAGTTTTGAGGTAATTGTGTGTACTTAAGAAATAGTCTTTTGAAAACTCTGTGGGCATCAGTTTCTTTTTGAAGTGTAAGAGTGAGGTTTCAGCAGAATCAGAAAAGTAAGGAAGGATAGCTGGGGCTGATTACTGGAGGGGCCATGTCATTAAATATTATTGTACCATTTGTTTCATGAAGATTTTTGTTTAATTACTGTGACATAAAATCAAAGATTTCTTAAAGGAAGTTCTGAGTAGGGTTTGGGCATTTTGAACCTTTATGTTAAGGTTTAACATACCTTCCAAGTCTCCCTATTTTCAGGGAGTGTCTTGGGTTTTGCCATTTATTTTGGAGATTCCCCCTGCTTTTTATGGCACCAGTCCATGTCTCTAAAATTATCAGAACCAAAGAATAGACTATTCTTCCTGGCTTTATATTTATATTTATTTATTTATTTATTTAGTATTTGTTAACCAGGTAGGTGCCAATAGCCACAAAAGTGATTGTTTTCAGACACGACCTGGAAGGTTACAAACAATAGAGCAGTTGACAATTTACATATGAATGAACAGAGATACAGCAACATCCTGGATATAACATTTCAGGAAGAAATATAGTAGCGATCGAAGCAAAACAACACACGTTATGAAACCAGAATGGGTGGCAGTAGCCACAGAGTGACTGTTTTCAGACATGACTCAGAAGGTTACAAACAATTGAGCAGTTGACAATATACAAATGAATGTACAGAGATACAGCACCATCCTGGATACAACATTATTAGGAAGAAATTCCCGTAAAGAAACCAAAGCAAACAACACACTTTAAATAGAGAAAAGTAAGATACAATTATGGTCATATAAGCATAATACATTTAGCAATGCCAATGTTAGCTGTGCCGTACAAAACAGCAGTAAGTGCATCTATTAAACATGAGCCAAACCACCTAGAGGGCAAGGTCTATATGAGACAGAGTGAGTAGCCTAAGAAGGATTGAAACAAGTACATTGAGCACGATTAACAAGGAAGGTGTAATGCATCTTTTTAAAAATAGCATGGTTAGGTGCAGAACGAACTTTGATTGGCAGAGTTCCAATATTTAGGGGCCATGCTAGAGAAAGCTAAGGTTCCTTTCTGGGTTCTACACCTGGGGTGTACAGAAGTGAGAGTTCATTTGAGTGAAGGCCATAGGAGGGGGTTAGAGGTACTAACAAGAGAGGCAAGAGAGGTAGGAAGGTTGCACCTTATGATATTGTTAAGTAGAGTTCTGAGGGCAAGATGCCGATAAACAGATGGGGGGGTCCAGTTGAGGTCAACATATAACAAGAAATGGTACTTCAGTTGTGGGGAGACAGAGGCATACTGGTAGATATTATTGTACGTGGTATCCCATTTGCTGAGAATGCTATTAGGAACATTTACCTAGGTCACTGCCCCATACGCAAGGGAAGGGAATAGGATGCCCCTAGCTATAGCCAGCCTAGCTGAGGGAGTAAGCATACAACTAGTTATGTAGGCCATTTCAAGCTTAGTATTTACCAACTTGCAAGTAGCCATAATGTACTGCTCAAAACTAAGAGTTTCATTAAGCAGGATGCCTAGATACCTGAAAGAAGTTACCGTCGAGAGGGATGAGTCATCTTTGCAAGAGACATCATATATGCTGCGATTTGAGTTAAGTTTAGTAGTAGATCTAAATAGCATTCCTTGTGTTTTACTTATATTTAGGACAAGTCCATGTTTGTGGATCCATTCCTGTATGGTAGTAAATGCAGATAAGACACCTGTTAATTACTTGTATGTCCCCTGAGGAGAAGTATAACACAAGATCATCTGCGAATAGAATAGCAGAGCACAACTCAGAGTTAGGGGATATGCAGTTAATGAAAACTGAGAAAAGAAGAGGCCCCAGTATGGATCCTTGAGGAACGCCAACATTTATCAGTGTAGAATCAGATACCTCGGAGTTGAATTTCATATGTTGGCTCCTATTCATTAGGTAGCTATGAAACCATTTGACGTATCATGATGAGAAGCCAACTGAAGTAAGGCAGTCAAGCAGGAGAGAGTGATCAACAAGATCAAATGCCTTAGAGAGGTCTAGGAATACTGCCCCCATCATGAGGCCTCAGTCCATTGCAGTCAGGATATCATTGGTGAGTTGGAACAACGCAGTGGAAGTGCTATATCCTTTATGGAAGCCATGCTGAGTAGGAGATAACAGACAGTACTTAGTGAGGAACTCGGTGACCTGGGTGGCAACTGTTTTCTCAAGCAGTTTATTAAGTACTGATTGGATGGCTATGGGTCTATAATTGGTAGCATCCTTTTTGTCACCTTTCTTGAAAACTGGGGTGACTTTTGCGTTTTACCAAATGTCCGGAACATGCCCCCTGGCAAAGGGACTTGGTAAAGATTTTAGCCAGAGGCGCAGCAATGAAGGGGCGGCTAGCTTCAAGAGTTTCGGTTCCAGGCAGTCAGAGCCAACACTGACGTTGTCAGAGGTGGAGTTTAAAAGTTTAAGGACGTCGGTCTTAGAAGTAGCTTTGAAGTAGAAAGGCAGATGATCAGTCAAATTGGTGCTTGAGAAGGATGCTGAAGCTGGATATGCAGGGCAGGAGGCAATATATCTAGATAGGTCAGAAAAGAGTTTATTGAAGGAGTTTACAATGGTAAGAGGGTTATTGCAGTGGATTCCATTAAGGACCATGTCATTATTTTTTTTTTGTTTATATTTTATTCATTCTAGGATTACAAATACCTTTGAGCACCAGGCAGCTCATTTACAAAGGTTCCACGTCAGTAGGCAGGGTTACAAACAGGTGCAGGGAAACAGACAAGTCATACTGAATATTTCAGAACAGATGTACATGTGTTTACATTATAGTATAGGACAATTAAGCTAGGTTATATACACATTAAGCAAAACCTGATCAGAGGCTTGGGGAAGAAAAGTGGGGGAGAACCAAGAGGGAGAGGAGCAGCCAGGCAGCTTTGTAAAGTTGCAACTATGATAGGAGGGAGGAAAGATTCTTAGAAAGGGGAGGGAGAGAGGAAGAGGGGGAAGGGGCAAAGTCAGAGAGGAGGGTGGTAAGATGGGGGTGATAGAGGTGTCAGTGTGGGGAAGTCCAAGAAGGGGAGGATGGACTAGTGGAGGTTCTGAAAGGGACCTGGAAATTAGGTGGAGCAATCACAGGAGTTTTCATTTAGGAGGTGTGTTCAGAGCTTATGTTTGAACTCTCCAAGTTTAGGAAGGGTAGCTAGACTATTGGGGAGTCCATTGAACCAGGAAGGCACTCTGCTACCAAAGGCGCATTGGCATTACATGGTCCAGCACCATGGGACTAGTAGGAGTTCAGTGGATGAGGTGCACGTATGTTGGGTCTTTGGAGATTTGTGAAGCAGACAACACAGACCCTGCAGCATGAACCCAAGTAGAAGCTTTTTAGTGAGAAGGCAGGTGTGGTATTTAATTCTCCCAGATAGATTAAGCCATCCAGTCTGTTTATAAAGATCGCAGGTGTGGGTGAAGTGGGATGCCCCCATTTGGAGTCTACAAGCCTTGTTTAGTGCAACAGTGAACCTTTTGAGAGCAGTATCGGTAGCTGCTCCATAAATGACAAGGCCATAGTCGATTAAAATAGAGAGCACTGAACTGTGAATCGACAGATTGAGAGCTTCAGGTGTTCAACACTTTCTGAGTCGATAGAGAAGACCAATCCTAGCATTGACGGCTCTGGCTACATTTTTGATGTGGGGTGTATAGATGAGGTAACTATCTAGGGTGACCCGAGGTACTTGAAGTGCTGTATTAGTTCAAAGGGGTCATCTTGGCTATTTCTGATAATAAGAGCATGTCCATTGTATCTACTGCGGGCAGAGGAGAACAAGAGGACTTTTGTCTTGTAGTTTAGCACTAGTTTCTGTTTGGAGAACCAGTGCTCGACGTCCAGGAAACCATTCTGTAGGTTGCTAGGGACAGGGTGGCTTGCAAAAATGACAGCGTCATCAGCATATAGCAGTGTGTGCAGGCGGCAGGCAGATGGTAAACTGTTAATGAAGATGCTGAATAATAGGGGACCCAGAACTGAGCCCTGGAGTACACCAGACCGAACTGGTTTTTGGTCTGAGATAGTGTTGGAAATCTTCACGCACTGTGATCTGTCTCCAAGATAATTTGTAAACCAGGACAGTGAATCAGGGGAGAGGCCAGTTAGAGAGAGTTGATTAAGGAGGAGCTGGTGATTAATCATGTTGAAGGCCTTGGTTAAGTCTATAAAGACTGCCCCCACAAGACTGCCTTGGTCAATAGATTGGTGGATGGAGCTGGTGAGTTCTAGGAGAGCAGTGGTGGTGCTGTGCCCTTTTCTAAAACCATGTTGTTGTTCACACTGCAGGGAGTATTTACTGAGGTAGTCCACTAGTTGGCTGGCAACAATACGCTCGAGTATTTTTGAAAGGGGAGGGAAGATTGATATAGACCTATAGTTGCTATGTAGCGCGCGGTCCCCAGCTTTGTGAACTGGTGTAACAATGGCTGTTTTCCAAACCTGTGGGAACTGAGACAATGACAGAGAGCAGTTAAGGATCTTAGTGATAGGTGGGAGTACTTCCTCAGTGATAAGTGCGATTAGTTTGAGGTCTAGGAAGTCCCCACTATGCCGTGACCTACTCAACACTTTGTTCAGTAGTTTCCTGACTTGGGCAACAGAGACATGTTTAAAGTAGAAAAGAGGGTGATCATTTGTCTTGTTCTCCTGCTGGTGTGCAGACTTTAAGGTGGTATCATCAAAGAAATCTTGTGGTAGGACATTGCTAAGATCAGTAAAGGAATCATTGAAAGTATTTGTAGTTTGAAGTGGATCCAGTATGTGGGAGCCATTGAGGTTTATCATAGTTGGTGCCTTTTTTGGGTCTTTTCCAGTTATATCTTTAATATTTTACCAGAATTTCCTGCTATCACCCCAACTGTTGGTAAGCTGCTCCCTATGGTGATTGCTTTTCACTTTGCGGATGGCCCAAGTGCAGGAATTTCTTGCAGCTTTACAGGCTTGCTAGTCTTGAGGTTAGCCCGATGATTTAGCACAGTACCAGAGGTAGTCCCTCATTTTGATGGTAGCAAGAAGATCAGGGGTAATCCAAGGATGTACAGTGCCACGCACCTTCATTTTCTTGAGGGGTGCATGTACATCACAGGCAGTGTTGAAAGTATTGATAAAGTGCTGGAGGGCTTTGTTAGTGTCGGCAGAGGAGTCCAGGAGAGACCAGTCCTGACAGTGAAGGTGTTGTTTTAGGTGTTCCAGGTGGCCACGTATAAGTTCTCTGTTGAATATAGTCAGAGCCAGTATGATAAGTACAGTATAGTATGATAAGACTGATTAGGTCCCCGGAAAGATTTCATGTGTGCCCAGAATTTCTTAGGATCACCTGCAGCTTCAGTTAGTAGACCTTGACAGTAAGAGCTCTTTGTATTTTGCACATACTGCGCTGTGTTCTGTATGTGTCATAGTCAACTTGAAGACCTGAGGCTTTAAAGTGGCTCCAGCTCCTGTCACAGGAGCAGAGGGAAGAGAGAAGCCACCTGGTCTGTTTAATTCAAACTCATTGTGTTCATTTGGGCATGTGTATGTCCTGAAAGGGATAGGAATGTTGAAATAAAAAGATCAAGGGCAGCCTCCACATCATGACACGGATAGATGGAGGTCCAGTCTAAGGAAGAGACCTCACATAAGAAACTTACCTGATCAGGTGTGGCAAAATCACAGAAGGTGATGTAACATGGTGATTGGGCAGGGATTGCTGTGGCTCCCCAGATGCAAAAAATGAAGGATTGGTCACTTATTGAGTCTGGGAGTACACCTGAGGTCGTAATTTTATCAGGCCGATTTGTAAGGATCCAGTTAATCAGCATGCTGGCTGAAGGGTTCTTAGTTAACCTAGTTGGATCTTTTATCACCTGGTGCATATTATAACCATGCACTAGGGATATTATGGTGGATTTATTTTTCCCTAACATATTAAGTTGAGGTCACCAAGGATAATTAGCTCATTCAGGCCAGCAACCGGGGTGGAGTACTCCAGCAATTTGGAGCAGCCAAATTGTCCTGCTTTTGGAGGAGTATTGACACATATTAAGTGGATTTTTTTTTGATGTTAGCAATTCATTTCTAGCACCTTGGATTCAGTTATGCATATACATTAGGGCCCCATGAAAATCTCCCTGATATTAATAGTGAAAATCAGGAGAGCTCCCTTATTTGAGGAATGCTGACTTCTCTAGCTAAAAACTGCCTTCCTGAGGAGGTTGTGGGGACTAAAACTGTGGGAGAATTCAAGAATGCATGGGACAGACTTAAGGCAATTTTTGTGGGGGGGGGAGTAGGAAGAAATAGGCTGTTGGTTAAATAGGATCTGCAGCTTATCCTCTAGGTAGGGAAATGGGCAGACCAGGTGGGCCAAGTGGTCCTTATCTGCCATCAAAGTCTATGTTTCTTTGTTTCTATGTTTATGACTGATCTTGCACGAGTTATGAGAATAACATAAGAAAATGCATTTAGTGTCAGACATTGCTGTAAGTTTTTTGCATTACTGTGCAAGAAGTCTATCAGATGAACAAACTGTAATTTTTCTTGCATGAACAAATGCAAGTTTTTTGCAAGTACACATACATTTTTTTAGCAAGCTCACAATGTAAGTTTAATACTAGTCAAGAACTCTCAAGTTTAAAATGTAGTGTGGTGCAAAACAATTGTGTTTGCATGTTTCTTGACTAGGTTAAGCACAGGAGGCTGAATTTTCCGCCCTCCCGGGACTCAGTGCAGACAGAAATCTCTACAACTGCAGACATCTGTATTTTCAGTCCACACCGCTGTGGGAGATGGTATGCCTGGTTCCACTAGGTGTACCATTTTGGTGTAGCTGTGTCAAAAAAAAGTCCACAAGCTGCTGTAAATCGGGAAGTCGGTAGTAAACCAGCTCCCACTTTGAAAATATGGCACACGCAGGGAAAACTGCGTCTTCACAAGGGAAGCCCCACTTGTGGCAATTTTTTCACCGTAGCTTCACCAATTTTAGATGGGCTGAAAATTTTGCCAAGGATTTTTGTCTTGCACTATTCTTACAAACATGTATACATTAGTAAGAATAATGCAAGAAAATAAATCCTGCGCTTACACTTGTCAAGAAGCATGGAAGTGTAAAATGTAGTGTTTGAGGATGAATGACACCTTGTAAGAATTGTGCAAAGAGGACTGCTCTAGTCTGTATACACACAAGTAAGAATACATGTCTTTGTAGTGCTGGTAGAAATCATTGGGTACAATCTGAGGTGTAAAAAGCTACATGCAACTTATTAAACATTTTGAAAAAAATGTACTATGTAGTTACTATTCAGCTACTATTACATATCTTTCTTAGATTTCTTCTTCTAGTCATTACTGAGGATTGTTTGAGAACTGGGTCTTAATCCTCACAGTTTATCTACCCTTGTTTCTTACTCTCCACTTGAATTTATATCCCTCTCTAGCTACATCATAATTAGTCCTGTTAATGACTGCAATGCCACAAGTAGAGTGCAGTCTTATGAATTGAGGGGTCAGATATTCAAATCTTAGTGTCAGTGCCAATGGGCTTGTGCTGGTGCAGTCTGGGTTTGTGGCTCCTTTTTTAGGTGGAGGCTATATTCAGGGGTCACTGTAGTGTATGCTAAACCCATTAGCACCCAGGCACTGACATAATGCTACACTCATGCAAATTAGGGGGCATCCTCTTGCATATGGGCACAGTGGTATGTTCAGAGATTTGCAACAGTGGTAAATGGCACCCAAAACAATGCTAGTTACTGCTGTCAAAACCTACAACTTAATTGGGCACCAAGCCTGCGCCCACTCCACCAATAGCTGTACGGCTGTACTACAGCTACCCACCCCCATTCACCTATCATCTGACTGTCAGACATTTCCCTGGTGTTTAGTGGCACTCCCACCCCCCCAGATTGCATATCCCCTAAGCGTATGTATCTCCCTGGTGTCTAGTGGCACCCTCAATCACTTGTCCCAAAGTCCATAGACAGTTCTATGGCATCTAATGGCACCCTGAACCCCCCCATCACCCATCCCATGTTCTTCCAACATCTCTGTGGTGTTTACTGGTAACCCACACCTCTGATCACCCATTCTGCAAGAGTATCTATCTCTCTAGTGTCTGGTGGCACCCCTCCACCCCCCTGATCACTCGTCTCGTGTGCTGTCAACATCTCCCTGGTGTATAGTGGCATGCATCATTCCCGTCCCATGTTCTTCTAACACCTCTCTAGTGTCTAGTGGCATCCGCCTCCCCCAGGGCACCCATGAAGAACAGTATGGTAGGCCCTGGTGTCCAGTGATACTCCCTGCCCCCTTCCCTGAATACATGTCTACAGTCTTAAAGGTAGACACTGGCAGTGCAGCAGCCCCTCCACCCACCCCATCCACTTCTGGAACACCACTCATCCAACTCCCCCCCCCCATTAGGGCATCTGGGGATGTGAGTGGATATGTAGAATCCTGATGCATCAACCAGCACAGTCCTTCTTTCACCTCCTCTGCTGGTTGCTGTATAGACTGACAGTGACTGCACATACAGTACACTGTAGTATGCCGTACACACTCACTGTCAGCCCATATGGCGGCCAGATGTGGAGGTGAGAGGAGGGCTGTGCTGAACGATCTTGTACATGTGCTCACTGTCAGCTCATACAGCAGCCGGCAGAGGAGATGAGAGGAGGGCTGTGGCAGGCACTGTATTGGGATTCCACATATCCATTCATATCCCCAGACACCTTGGTAAAAGGGTGTTTGGATGTGTGGTGTTCCAGGAGCGGGCAGGGCTGGTAGGGGCTACTGGACTGCCAGTGTCTACCAGTAAGACTGTTGAAAGGCATATGAGGGGGGGTCGGGGGTACCACTGGACACCAGGGCCTGCCATATTATTTGTTATGAGTGCATCGGGATGCCACTAGACAGCAGGGATATGTTAACATTTAACAGCACACAGGATGGGTGATCGGGGGTGAGGAGTGCCAATAGCCACCAGGAAGATGTTGACAGCACACAGAATGAGTGATTTGGGGGAAGGGGTGTCACTGGACATAAGGGAGATAGATACTGTCAGAGGAGGTGTGTTTAGGGAATGGGGGTGGCCACTAAGCATCAAGGATAATATGTCAAGCACCCACAGGATGGGTGGTAAAGGGCTGCCGCTCACCATGCAAATGAGCCCATAATGGGCATGCAAATGGCCCCTTAGCACCTTGCATACCCAAGGAGCTCATTTGCATGGGGTGGTTGAATATAGCCAGCATGGCTCCTTTGCACTATCTGGTCCTAGAGCACTGTTCCAAGATGGCTGGATACAACTCAGGTCCTTATTAAGGTAGCGCAGTCTAACCTAGCGCTGTGCTGACATGGACCAATATTCAGTCAGATAGCACCAATCCACTATCTGACTGAATATAGCAGTCACTGGGTCAGGCACTACTGCAAGCACAGCACAAACATTTGCACTGCTTTTACACTTATTTTTGAATATATTGGCCCAGGTGTTTGGTAATACTGATGTGGACAGCACTCTAAGAGTTGTAATAGTGGTCTTGTGCATTCAAATCAAAAATACTGGGAGCATAATGAAGACATTTCTTTTTACAAAGACAAGAAATATGTAAGAATTTATTAAGGTTATTGCTTCCATATCTGTTTATATACTTTTTTGCACAACCTTTGAACAACACAGTGTTAGTGGCTCAGTAGGTTGCATGCCTGCCTCTAGAGCCACAAGGTTGTAGGTTCTAGGCCCACATCAGAAGGCAAAACAGTAACTCCCCACACATTTTTTGTTGCATCTCAGGATTTTGGAAAGGAATTTTCTTGCATGAAGCAAGGAATTTTTCATGTTTTAATTTTTCATGCAGGGAAAAAGTCACAAACCTTACACATTCCTTGCAAATAATTCTTACATAAAAACTTACATAAATTTACATAAAAATGTGCATTTTGCTTTCATATGCCTTCATATATCCTTGCATGTTGAATCATCAAAATACTTACAAAGTTCTTGCCTTATTTCTGTAAAGGTTGGAAGCTCTAGTGAAAGGATGGGAGGTAGCCTTGACTCTCATTAGTCAGTGGTAAGGTCCCCTATACATCAGCACCATTGTGGGGGTAACCACCAGCAAAGCACAAGCTGATTTCAACAGGAAAAAATACTACAACTGTAGAAAAGTGGGTCATCTATAGAGAGTATACAAAAGTGCATCACGGACTGCTCGTACACAGTACAGAATGCCACAGACATCATGCCAGAGACTGAACCAGAAGAAAGGTCACTGAAGCTGTTCATTGTCTACACAATGCAAGGAAATGAGGAGGGAATCTTCCTCCAGATCAAGTTGGTGGGTAAACCGATTAGCATGCAGCTTGACACCAGGGCAACTGTATCTCTTGTGCCAGAATACATCTACAAGAAGAACCTCAGGAAGTGTCCATTGTGACAATCACACATTCAGCTCACATCTTATACCAGAGTTCAAATTTCTCCTCTGGGAGGAGCATGGACCTTGCCTCTAGTGGTAGTGCAAGGAGAAACACCTGCATTACTGAGAAGAAACTGGCTCAAGAAGACCAAGCTGAACTGGGAAAAGATCTTCACTTTACGAACAACAGTGACAAAAGCATCTCAAGATGTGGTGAGGTAAAGACTGGACAGACATTGTCCTGTTTTCCAGGATAGCTATGACACAATCCAGAATTTCAAGACAAAGCTCTGAGTGTGACTAGGGGCTGCTCCAATCTTCCATAAGCCTTGGCCAATACCTAATGCCTTAAAAGAAGTGGTAGAGAAAGAACTGGATCATCTGGAAAAGCATGGTATCATGTCACAAGCAGAGTGGAGTGACTGGGCTGCCCCTATCATTGTGTTCCTGTTCCTATGTCGCAAGACATCACATGGCGGGAGCGCCGCATTACATTCACTATTTCTCACCATCATTCTCAAAAAGAAGGGAAATTAGAGGCAAAAAACTCTGTTTAATGCATTAGTTAGGGTTATTCCACAGCGACAAAAGCAAGGAAATTTGGTGTTAGGGTTGAAAGCCCCTTGGACCCTCCCCAGCCCACCCCAACCAGCATCAGAGTGCGCATTGGGAGTAAATAGGTCTAACTCTCACCCCCTTCTCCTGTACCTCTGCTTCTTCACACATGTGATGGGATGAGAGTTAGGGCTGATGACCCCAATGCACCCGATGCCGTGAGGGTATGATGAGAGTCAAGGGACTTTCAACCTTAACCACGCAATTTCACCCTGTCACTGTGGAAGCAACAACTAACTAGCGATAAGACTTTGACCTCTAAATATTTATATATATTAGAGGCAAAAAACCTCTGTTTAATGCATTAGTTAGGGGTTGTTCCACAGCGACAAAGCAAGGAAATTCGGTGTTAGGGGTGGCCCCAGCATTACCCATCCACCCCAACCAGCATCGGAGGTGCAGCGTTGGGGTTGTCGGACAATAACTCTCACCCCATCAGATGTGTGAAGAAGCAGAGGTATGGGAGAATGGGATGAGAGTTAGGACCGACAACCCAACGCGCACCCCGATGCCGGTTGGGGGTATGGACGGGGGGGTCAAAGAAGGGCTTTCAACCCTAACACTGAATTTCCTCACTTTTGTCACTGTGGAACAATCCCAAATAATGCATTAAATGGAGTTTTTTCCCTCTAATGTCCCTTCTTTTTGAGAATGATAATGAGAAATCGTGAATGTAATGCGGTGGCAGAAGCACGGGGCTGGTGATGTCTTGTCACATAGTAACACAGTGCCCGCAAATGCAAATGGTAATGCGCATGGTGATGCAAAGCAAAACAGAAAGATAAACAGTACTGTAGACACAAATGGTTAAAATAACGCAAACACAAGCACAAATGAAAACGCAAAGGGTAACGCACATGGTGCCGTATACAGGAACAGTAAGTGAAACAGGTACGTAACCACAAGCGGAAGCGGTAAGGGTAACAGTAACGTAAGCACACAGGCTGGTTTTCCCCAAAAGCTACATAGGAAAAGACAGTGAGTACAAAGAATGTATGCGTAATAATGGGTCTCGGAGCAGAAAAGGAGGAGTTGGAATACTAAATTGCTTATATCTCAGGAACCGTACGACATAGAAAAAAAAATTAAAAGTCATATGATTTATGAGTTTCCTGGCTAGTTTTGAACTTAGCCTCCAGTAGGGGGCTAAGTATCTTTCCGACGAAAAGTCCTTATCTCGTACTGTTTCCGAGATACAGGCCCTGAAAGGAGCGGCGAATGCCGTAATGTTATCCTATGGGAAAAAAAAGAGAAGTTCGGAGTGGGATAACTTTGGCTCCCTGTAATATTTTTTCACCAAACCACCAAAAGACACATCTGTGGGATGTTGGCTTTCTTTCTTCCAAATTTCAGTGTAAAAGACCAAACCGTTATTTTGCAGCAGGGTGGCAAAGAATTCCTGTCATACCACGGACACCGCAATGTTAGTCTATGGGAAAAAGTGTCAACTTCAGAGTACCGTAACTTTGCACCGGCATTGGGGTCGTCGGTCCTAACTATCACCTCATTTTCCTATACCTCTGCTTCTTTACACATGTGATGGGGTGAGAGTTAGGGCCGATGACCCTAACTGACTACAACCGTAGCGGGGTTGTTGTTCAGGAGACAATTAGCAGGCAGACATCATAATCAGTGCATAAAAAATGCCAGGCTGGCATTTATCATTTTATTATTTGTAGCATAAAATGATCATTATTCAGAACAGAAAATAAGAAAATTGTCATTAAGTCAATAACATCAATGCTATCTAGGGTGTAGACACAAGCCTTCTAAACTTAAGGTCTTACACCACTCACAGTCAGTTCTAGACTGATGCCTTATCTAATAAATCCACCCTAGTGGTAGGCTTATATATGTTTTTATCAATGACATCACTGTCATGTGACATCAATTCATTTCCAACTTAGTACATTTTTGAGTTTCTAGGCCCATAACGTGCTCCTATACATAGCACAAAAAGTTGCTTTTAAGCCTTATTACTTTAATAACTATTTCTTTCCAACATCTTTATTACACACCATAATCCTGGTTAGAAAGTGACTCTAAATGCTTGATTACCTTTTTAATTACCGTAAGCTCCTCCCTCAATCAATAATTAAAGCAGCTAGAATCTGTATAAATATAGGCCTCTAGGGACTTTAGGTTGTGTTAACCTAAACAGAGTCCTAGGAACAGCATCCATGCACCACAATTTTAAAAAAGCACCCAGAAATATATATATATATATATATATATATATATTGCAGTTAATCTTTTTATTGGAGAAAAGAAAAATATTTTCCATTCTTGCATTAATGCCGTACAGACATAGATGCAGCTCATAATACAATACAATGTATACAAGTGTTTTATATGATTAAGTATATGGAATAATCTATGGAGTAAAGTAAGGTTATGTATCTACAGTACATATAATAATATGTTGAAACCAATCAATATTACTGTCTGATTATCTGTACGGTATATAAAACAAACACATAACTTAAGCTAAACTTCTATATAACCTACTAAAATTCTAGAGAGTTACAACAGGTGTGTTAATTGCAGTAGTTCTTGGAGTCATACTATAATGGGGGTCCAGGGATAACTCCTGATCCTGTAGTATGTAGAAAATTAAGATAATCCTGGCAGCATAATTTTAAATTGTTTAGTTGGTCTATGGCCAAATAAGAGAGACGTTCCATAGATGCTATGTGAGTTAGACTATTGCCGGAAGAGGAGGCCCATCCTGAAATTGGCCACTTTCGCCACTTTGTTGATGTGTGGGACATAGGAGAGATTACTGTCAAGGGGGAGGCTAAGGTACTTGAAGGTATGAACTTGTGCGAGGGTGAAACCTAGCTTTGTTCTAATAAGGAGCTGATGGTGTTTGAATTTGCTGTGGGAGCTTCAGAAGAGTAGGGTCTTTGTTTTTTTCTGGTTAAGGATAAGTCTTTGATTTTTGAACCAGTTTTCAACTGTGGAGAAGGCCTCCTGGAGTTTGCTTTGTAGATGCACTGGATAAGGGTGTGAGGCTAGGATGACTGCATCATCAGTGTACAGAAGGATCTGTGCAGGGCAGGATTCAGGTAGTGAGTTCAAGAAAAGACTGAATAGGAGGGGGCCTAGGATTGAGCCCTGCGGGACACCGGACCTGACTGGTCTTGGATCCAAGAGCATGCCATTGATTTTCACTCTTTGATAGCGGTTTTCTAGGCATCTATGTGTATCAGATTCCCATTGGACGCTTTGCATCACCAACATAGATCATCTGGTACTAGTACTATCTTAGTAGAAGAGATGGTGTTCTGTACCATAGATGAAGTATTTTATATTGAATGAGTATACTATGAACATCCTTAAAGGTGTTGTGGCAGAAGGTTCAGCATTGACTAAATATGTTTATTTTGATCAGGCAGTTTTTACTGTCATAAATTGTGAAAGAACAGTGTGACACTTTCGCAAAGTTTCACACTATTCTTTCGCACATCTGCTGACAGTTTTGCAATTTGCTACAGTACTGGCCCAAACAATACCATTTTTTATTTTGCCACCTCACTGACACTACGCAGTTTGGACTTTTGGGCTAAAATTTGCAGGGTGGCAAGTCCTTGCACCACAGATGTGCCTTGTGCTGGTTTGGTGAAAAAAATTATACCAGTTGCAGATTTGCAGCACTCCAAAGTTGTGAATTTTCCCATAGGATAACACTGTGGCAGCCTCAGTGCTTTTTGGAGCCTATATCTCAAAAATGGTTTGAGATACAGATTTTTGCTGAGTGCAGAAGCACGCATGGAGCTGCTAGGTCATGAATACAACTGTGAAATAATTTTTTCCACAATTGCTAAGGTTACGGAGATATTGCCAAATAAGCGTTAAGAGGGTTGCTTGGAATGACTGTAGGCCTGTGCTATGTGTCTGTACTTATGTGTAGGGCCTATACTCACACCTATGCATACCATTTATGCTAAACTGGGAGCACTGGGCCCTCCTATGCTATGTCTCTACACTCAAGGGTGGGTGGGAGCACAGGACCCAGAGGGCCTGTGCTCACATCTATGGACATGATTATGCAAAACTAAAACCACAGGGCCTTCCTGCACTATGTCGCTATACTTATAGGTAGGTGGGAGCTCAGGATTCAGAGGGCCTTTGCTCCCACTCATGGGCTCTGCACTCCCACCCATGGATAACTTCATGCAATACTGGGAGCAGAGGGTCCTCAGGTGCTATGTCTCTATACTTATGGGTGGCTTGGAGTGCAGGGCACAGAGGGCCCATGCTCCCAAATATGCATCCCATTATGCTGAACTAGAAGCACAGGTCCCTCTTGTACTATGCCTCTACACTGATGGGTGAGAGCACATGGTCTGGCACCTATGGATACCATATGAGTGACATTTCGCTTTCTCAAAATGAAGGGAAATTCATTGCAAAAACTCCATTAATGTATCAGTTAGGGTTGATTCCCCACCAACAAAAGCCTGGAAATTCGATGTTAGGGTTACCAATCCTACCCCCCACCCCACCATCCACAAACCTATAGGCACTGGGGTGTGCCTTGGGGTCCTCTGCCCTAACTCTTACCCCATTCCATGTGCAAACAAGCTGAGAGGGTACAGTATAGGAGAATAGGGTGTGAGTTAGGCTTGACAACCCCAAGGCACACCCTGGCGTCTGTTGGTCTGTGGATGGTGGGGTGGGAGTGGGGAGGAGGATTGGCAACCCTAACATCAAATTTCCAGACTTTTGTTGGTGGGGAATCAACCCTAACTGATGCATTAATTGAGTTTTTTGCAATGAATATACACACATATATATATGAAATACAAAATCACACATGCCCACACAATGCAAAGCATCATGGGCTGCATATGCAAATCACCACAGAATATTATGCTGGTTCAACTTTAAGCAGAATTGCATGGTGCTGAAAGGCCTCTCACACAGTTTGCAAAGGGTGCTAACAGATGACATAGACACGTGTTTCGTCCTACCAGGACTCATCAGTATGTCTCATCTGTTTGACACCCCAATATAATGAATCAGCCACCCTAAGACTGTCTGGGTTATTTTGTGGTGAACCCATTAAAACCAAAAACTATTTAAAAGACAAAGAACCTCTGTGTGCAAATGCTGAGGCAATGGTTACCCCAAAGGGCATTTGGCTGGGAAGCCAAGTTTCAAGGAAATACAAAATCACACATGCCCACACATTGCAAAGCATCATGGACTGCATATGCAAATCACCACAGAATAGGTAGGATGAAACACGTGTCTATGTCATCTGTTAGCACCCTTTGCAGACTGTGTGAGAGGCCTTTTGGCACCATGCAATTCTGCTTAAAGTTGAACCAGCATAATATTCTGTTTGTGATTTGCATATGCAGCATATGTCTTTGCATTAATGAGATGAACATGTTGTATTTCTGAAACTTGGCTTCCCAGCCAAATGCTGGTCTTAACCATTGCCTCAGTGTTTATGCACAGAGTTCTTTTGTTATATATATATATATATATGTATATATATCTATATATATATATATATATATATACAGTATATCTATATACATGTGCAATAGGTGTGGACATAAATCCTATGTGATAAATCTGAGCTACTATGAAATAAATTCAAAATTTTACATTTATACACATAGTAGATGCATTATCACAGAATTATATACATAGTAGATATGTTACAATCACTCCGGAATTCTTTTAGAATGTTCAGCCTCAGTACCAGTATTAACTATATTCAAATGCAAATAACTTTAAAATGAAAAAAAGATAGCATAGTGCTGTGAGCATGAAAGTTGTGCAGCACAACATTATCTACAAAATAAATGGCATTTCATTTAGATATACCTTATAGATTTTTTTATAATTAGTAAAAAAGAGCAGAAAATGCAATTTTTTGTCACTTTTTTGACAAACATATGCAAACAAAGATAAACAATCAAAAGTGAATGTCCCTGTACTGACAGAAAGCATTCCTATTGCATAAATGACATATACAATGGTGAGCTGTCAGATAAATGATTTATCTACACTCATGCTGTTTGGCCTTGGACATCTCACTCGTGGCTTATGCCACTCATGAGGTTACCCGAGGTCATGTCAAACAGCACTTGTGTAGATAAATCATTTATCTGACAGCTTATCGTTGTATATCCCATATATATATATATATATATATATATATATATAGTGACTAACAAATACTGCTGCTTTAAATACTGTACCTTCCCAGAGAGTTAATGGTAGTATTTCTTCATGTAACATACTGATTTACAAAATACTAAGAGAAATATATTTTTCCCTCAGAAATTGCAAATCTGCTTATAGTTTAAGCATGGCCCTGTGCACCATCTGCTCCGGCCATTGCAATAACACTGATGCTCCTACAAGTACTACAGCATGAACATTTCATGTGTTTGAATATAGCAGTCTTAGGTTACTAACTACATTAGACAGGCACATTTATGATTTGTCAGAGAAAATCTCCATTTGAGTTGTATCTGCAGTTCTTTTCAGTATTGGACCCTGTAGCTCTATAAATGTTTTTCTTCATGTAGTCTATGTCTATATCATAGAGATGAAAAATGAATATATGTGCAAATAGATGCAGGAATATGCCATGCATAGAGGTATGTAATTGACAGAAGGATCAGCCTTGCCTAGGACTGCTGCTGTTAGTGCTAATGTAGTTACACTAGCTATTGTTTTGACCTCAGGTTTTCTGCTGTCATTCTTCTCATGGATGTGTAAATTGGTTAATCATCATTAAGAATGCACAGTAATGTTAACTTTGTGTGTTTAAAGAACTGCATTTCTTACCTAAGTGAGATGTCTCTCAGTTGAGGCACTGCTTTGTGAATGTTGACTTGATAAATACCTTTGCCCTTAACTTTAAAAGTACTTAGAACCCAACTGTACTATCAGTCACAATCAGGGGTGATGCAAAATGGATGCTTTTCAACCTTACAATTGGGCTGCTACCAAACAGTGCCATACACAAAAGAAGGCACATATAGCAGGATATGACCCAGGGGGGCAGCAGTCACCTATGTGAAAGAGATACTAGCATACTAATTGCCAGCAGATTAGGCCTTACGGTCTATCGAGTCTGCTCAACCTCAGATCCCTAGTTGGGTACCGAGGCCCCCCCCCCCTTGTGTTCCAGAAACCCCTCTCACCCATCCCCACCCACCTGGGCCAGGCCATCATCTGATGCATCCGCTTTCTGTGTCTGTCCCACCTTCTCTTGAAACCCTCCACTGTGGATCTCTGAACCAGCTCGCCAGGCAGCACTTTCCAAGGATCCACCACCCCTGAGTGAAAAACCTCCTCCTCTTTCCCCCTCACTCTTCCACCTTCCAACTTCAAACCATTCCCTCTGATGATACCTCCCTGCTTTAGTCTAAAGATCCCCTCTGTGTTTATCCTATTTATTCCCTTGAGGTACTTGAAGACCTCAATCATGTCCCCCTATCTCTCCTCTTCTCCAATGAATACAGGAAGAGCTCCTCAAGTCTGTCCTCATACATCAAATCCCCTAGTCCTCATATCATCTTAGTTGCCCTCCTCTGTACCCTCTCCAGGAGCTGTATGTCCCTCTTCAAGTGTCGTCTCCAGTACTGTACACAGTACTCAAGGTGTGGTCTAACCAATCCATTGCATAGCGGCAGAATCACTTCCCTGCTCCTAGAGGTGATCCCCCTTACGATGCATCCCAACATCCTGTTTGCTTTGCTAGCCACTCTCCTGCACTGCTCAGAGTTATTCATACATGCATCCACCAAGACTCCTAGGTCTTTTTCCCCTGTTGAGGCCTCCAGAGCCTCTCCTCCCAGGTTGTACCTGTGTTTAGGGTTTCACCTCCCAAGATGCAACACCTTGCACTTGGTGATATTGAAATTTAATTTCCATGTTTGAGCCCACCTTTCCATGGTGTCAAGGTCCCATTGCAGGGCCAACCTCCCCTCATCCCCCTCAACTACTGCTCCCATCTTGGAGTCGTCAGCAAAGAGACTCATTTCACACCTTATACCCTCCCTGATGTCCGAAATGTATGCATTAAACAGGATTGGACCCAGGACCGAGCCATGCGGTAGCCCACTACCGACCTCTCTAGGGTTCGAGAGCTCCCCACCGACCACTACTGTCTGAGTGCGTCCAGCTAGCCAGTTTCCAATCCATCTGACCATCAAAGGGCCTACTGTCAACCCCATCAGTTTCTCCACTAGACCATTGTGGGGGACAGAGTCGAACACCTTGCTGAAGTCCAAGAATAATACATCCACAGGCTTTCCCCTGTCCAGTTCTGATGTTACCCATTTGTAGAACTCCACAAGATTGGTTTGACATGATCTACCAGGCACAAACCCATGCTGCCGACTATCCAGACCTCCCACCTCTTCCAAGTACACCCCCAATCATTCCTTTAGTATACTCTCCATAAATTTTCCCACCACCGAGGTCAAACTGATGGGTCTATAGTTACCTGATACTTCCCTCAAATCCCTTTATGGATTGGCACCACATGTGCCTCTCGCCAATCCCTAGGTACCCTCCCTGTCTCAAGTGACCTGTTGAAGAGCTCCGCCAGGGGTGCAGCCAGTATGTCTGCCAGTTCCCATAGTACTCTCGGATGAATGCCATCTGGCCCAGGAGGTTTATCTTTCTTTAGGCCCTTAAGGGCTAACCACACCCTTTCAGTGGAGATAGCATCATCCGTCCCCTCCAACTTACCGGCCTTTTTATCCTTATCCTGATATGACACCCCTGGGGTACCTCTCCCTCCCTCTTACTCCATTTCTGCTGCTCCCCTGATCCCACTTACTACCGCTTCTATCCCCATTGTGCCTTGCTTTGTAGATATCCCGTCCCCCTCCCTAGTGAACAGAGGCGAAGTACTCATTTAATACCTCTGCCTGGTCCCTCGTCTCTTCCACCCACCCTCCATCTGATCTCACCTGCTGAGATGGCCCTTAGTTTTTCTCTGCTCCCCAATGTACCGGAAGAACCCCTTTTCCACTCCCCATATCCCCTGTGCTAACCGCTGCTCTTTACTGGACTTTGCCCCCCACACCATCTGGGTGACTTTTCTAGATGCAAGATGGTACATTTCCTTTCCCTATCCCTCCCGTTATTTTATATTTTTTGTAGGCAGCCTTCTTTCTCCTACTTGCTACCTGAACCTCACTGGACCACCAGCATGGTTTGTGACCTTGCTTCCTTAAGCTTCACCTTAGCACAGATCCTGACAGCCTCATGAAGTCCCTGTTTTATGACCTCCCATCTCTTTTCCACATTTGTCATTGTTGTAATCCCCTTCAAGTGATCCTTGATAATATTTCCCATGCCCACAGAGTCTACCCCCCTGAAGTCCACTGCCAGTGTCCTAGATCTCTCCCCCCCACCTCTCCCCATGCTTATTTGAAACCAGACAGTATTGTGGTCGCTCCCAGTCAGGGGATCCTCTACAACCAGGTCCCTACCAGATCCCATCCACCCAACCACGCCCAGGACATGCCTCTCCCTTGTGGGCTCCATCACGTGCTGTGTTAAGAACACATCCTGAAAGCCATCCAGCAGCCTCTGCTCCTTGGCCACCTTAGAGGACATGGTTCCCCAGTTTGTACCTGGCATATTAAGGTCCCCCATCAACACCATTCCCTTCCCTTTTGGTCCACACTGGGCAATGATGTTGTCCAGCAAACCATGCTCTAGAACATCATCCATCCCGGGGGTCTATATACTACACCCAGCTTGACCTTACCTCCTGCCAACATGGCTCAGTTGGTAGCACACCCGCCTCTGGACCAGAAGGTTGTGAGTTCTCGTCCCACACCGGGATTGGACTTGCACCTAAAAATCGCTGGCATTCAAGTGCAGTATTGGGGGGTGCTGTACTGTTGGGGTGTGCCGTCCTTCAGATGGGACGTTAAACCAAGGTCCCTTCTGCTAATCCTGGTGTTGTCCTGGTGGGTGTCCAGGTGGAAGTAAAAGAACCCAGGGCACTCTTCACAAAGAGCAGGGAACATTCCCGGTGTCCTGGCCAACATTCCACTTACCATAAACCGGTTCATGCAATTATCCAGGCTGTGTGTGGGTGATGATGTGCGATATGGCCGCCACCACACATTCAGTCACTTCAATACCAGTCTAGCATTGCTTGTAAAGTGCTTTGGGATACTGTGTATGAAAAGCGCTATATAAATGCTGATTCTTCTTCTTCTTCTGCCGGGGTTTGTAAGGTGACCCATAAGGCCTCCACGTTTCCCTCTGCCTCTTCTACCCTAGCAATTTCTATGTCATCTCTAATGAACATAGCCATTCCATCTCCTCTACCCTCCTTTCTATCCTTCCTAAACATAGTGTACCCCCACACATTTAGGTCCCAGTCATGGTTTTTGTTGGCCCACGTTTTTCTGACTGCTGCCACATCCACCCCCCAACCGAACAGCATGGCCTGGAACTCTGGCAACTTGTTTCCCAAGCTCCTGGCATTTACTAACACCACCCTCCACCCCTTATCCCTGATCCCCTTTGTCAAACCCCGTCCAGGTTCCTTATACTTCCATCCACCTCTGCTCCTCCTGAAACCTCCTCCCAGTCTGTTTCCCTCCTCCTTGGCTTAAAGGTTACCCTCATCTGAGGATAGGGCTTCGTCAGCCTCCCTTTATCCCTCTCACAAGTTTAAAACCCACTTTTCTTGAATGTAGTCAGCCACCCCCTGTTTAAGGACTTACTTACCTAACGGGGCAAGATGAAGCCTGTCCTTGGCATACAGTCCCTTATCCTCCCAAACTCCTTTCCAGTTCCCTAACACCCCCGACCCACTTTCTTCACCCCACTTCCTGAGCCAGTCATTAACCTCTGTGATCTTCATTTTTTTCTCCACTGAGGCCTTTGGTACTGGCAATATCTCTGAAAAGGAAATTTTGTAATCCATTATCCCGACAGACTCGGCAAGTTCTTTATCTTGCTTTGATTTCCAAAATGCTATTTCTCTAGATCGTTAGTTTCCAAATGCACCAGGAAATCCGGTTTCCCTCCACAATCCCTAACCAGTTCGTACACCATGAACTTTGCTTTGTGCACCATCAGCCCAGAGATTCTCACTACCTTCATCTGGCTATGGCATTCACCCCCTGTCCCTCCCAATGGATGCCCCTAATCATCAAGTCTCCCTATAACAGAACCTTAAACTGCCATCATCCTTATGGTTACCTCCACTATGCGCTGTCAACCCCCCATCCCCCCCTTTATTCATGATCTCAATTGCATGGGGGTTTTCCCCGCCTTATTAGAGACCCCCCTTGTCACCCTCCCTGTAGTGCAAATTGTTAATCCAGATGTTAATGAGAGCAAACACTCTGCATGTGCCTGCTACCAGGATGCCAAAAGGTTAAATGGCAGAACTCTCTCAAGAAGAGGAACGTAAAAGACAAGGGTCAGGGATAGGCCACTCTGCTTGCAAACAGGGTCAGAACAATAGCAGTGGAAAACCAGAAGGAGGTATGTTGAGAGAAGTGTGTTGAAGTCCACATCCACACAAAGCGATAACACACATTAGTACTTGGATGGGCAGGTGAATGGAAGGGGAGAGCTGGTCGGTTTTAGGGGGTGCAATGCCACCATCTTCCAGTGACTGCTCTGGATACATGGAAGATACCCAGTTTGTAAACAGATTGGGGCTCTTTCATGTGGTCACTGTCCTTAGGGGCACAGTGAGGTTCCTGAGGAGCATCTCAGGACAGGATGCCAGGGGCACGGCAGTTCCACTCCTCTTAAGCCCCTCCCCCCGGGTCAGTGCTTGCAATGGACTGTTGGGAATGGGATGAGGAAAAATTCCACCATGGAGGGTGGAATCCCAGTGTCAAGACAAGGAATCAGTTTGTACTGCTGGCAGAAGCAATTCTCCAGTTCTCCAAAGGGAAAGCAACACTGGAGTCCCCAGGAGAGGAAGCTGTGCTGGAGAAGTGTGCACAGAGGGGGATTGGGACACGGTAGAACTCGTGACAAGAGAATTATAGCACTGGGAGGCTTTATAGTCAGAGATATGGGGAAGTTGTTTTGTGTACCACTGGTCAGGAGGTGAGAGTGATCTGCTGCTTGCTAGGGCTAACACTGATCTGTGTGCTCACTCTCCTAGAGAAGTACATCAAGGTAATGAGTGCAAAGCCAGAAATGGAACTGTAGTTTATTTTGGCACCAACTACCTGGTGGGCAGCTGCATAGTTAGGGTACAGGACAGCTTGTTCAAACTAGATAGGAAGTTGGTGGTGGAGGCAGAGACAGTAATATTCTTTGAAGTCCTTCAGGTCCAATGTGATGGTTACCATACACAGGACAAAATTAGGGAGTTCAAGACAAATCTAAAGGGCTAGCGTGGGGGAAGAGGGACTTTTCTTTCTGGGGGACTGGGAAATTCTGGAAGGAATGCTGGTTGTTTGCTAGGAACAGTAGGCATCTGAGCAGGTATGGTACCAATGCATTGGGGAAAAAGTTAGATGTGTGAATTAGCAGGTTTTTAAATGGAGAAGGCACAGTGATACTTACTGGCAGGTCACAAATCACAAAGACACACACACACATACACACACACACACACGCACGCACACACGCACACACTCACACACACACTCACCCACCCACCCACACGCTCTCCACCTGAAAAATGAACAAAGTCTGCCCTTTGAGCAATAACTGATAGGAAGGGCAAATTAAAAGGGTGTATCCATCACATTTTCCAAAACCATCTACTGGTAATTGCAATTAATTTATTGCCTTTCATAAATATTCATAGTATCCTCTTATGTACACCTTTCCTGTGTTTATGCCTCCAACTCTGCAATGTCTTCAAATTATCAAAATCCACTTGTGTATATCCAAATAACTCATGTCTGAGGTTCAATACCTACTTTAAAATAATTCATCCTTTGGTGATCTTAGATAGCCATTTATCATAGATAATGATAGATTTGATTGATTGTTGATGTTTCAGAACGGTCTTGTTCCTTCTTCAGAGCTTGTGGCTACGAAACTAATAGTTTGGAGTAGAGGGGGTAGGAATATAAGATAAAATAATATCATAACAATATTATTTCCTCAGATTCAGAAGAATAAATTTATAATGTATGTTAATACAGCCACCAAGATCACTCTTACAGTTCTAAGACTGGTCTCACGCACATTCTTAGGGTATGAGAACTGCTAACCGAAGGTGAGAAGTTTTGCTACCCTAAGGATGTGAGACCATTCTTAAAACCATAAAAATGCTTTCCTTGGCTGTGTTAGTATACTATTGTTCAGGATTGATCAATAATATATTATAATGTAAAGAACGTGCCTGCTTCCATCGAAGTTGGGCATGAGACAGTCTTCACAGAATAAGAACAGCTTGTGCGCAAAGCAAAGGAGTGCTCTGATTGATCGGGAAAGTGCTCCCTTAATCTATAATATTAAAGCAAAGGAGTGCTCTGATTGATCGGGAAAGTGCTCCCTTAATCTACAATACTAAAAATATGTTTACAGATTACACCACTGGTGGAACCAACCAAGTGGTCCTCCTGGGGTCTAAAAGCGGGTAAAGGAAACTTTAATATAGCTTTAATAGATGTTTGAGATAACTTCCAAATGCAAAAGGATTTTAAAATAATAGGTTGCTTTGGGCATCAAACACAGAGGGAAGATTCAGTATTATATTATTTGGACCATAAGCTTATCTCTCAGAGCAGTTTTTTTCCTTTGTTTATTTATCCAGTGGACTCGAAAACATCTATAAAGGGAGCAAGAATATGAGCCTCAACAATTTTCTTTGAATTCTGTACTTCTCTAATATATTTTCCTACAACAATTTACAAAAGCATTCTTCAAACTAAAAAAACTAAATAAATAAATAGTTACATAAGTTTACATTTTGAATAATATCAACATTTGGTAATACTAATCACATATGAGTTATAATTAAAATCCCAAAACATTACATTACTGTCTAGAAATGTGTTTCTTACTGGACAGTTTTTATGATTTGGACCCATAGTAATCGGTTCTCTTTTAAATAAAAAAAAAAAAATAGGAGGCATATATCATTTTTGAGCTTAACTATGGAACTATGCAGGCAACAGAAAATTACAAATAGCATAATGTATGGGGTGGTGTGTGTAGCGAGAATTTTGCACACACCTGAGGTGTTGAATGCCAAACATAAACATAAACCCTGAGAGCAAAGCTTGAGGGGTATGTCTCGACATCCAACACCGAGGGTGTGTGTAAAATTCGAGTTTACACACTACCCCATATTTTATTTTACATAATTGCTGGGTTTCATTTTTTTCACCACAGCACTTATATAAAATAAAGAGTAGACATCTCTGTGCAGCAGCAGAGTCAGTGGTTGGATACGGCTGCTGGAAGAAATGGTTGCTTTTTTTCCTTTTCGGTTGTTCAGTTATTCAGAGGCTATTTAAGTAGTGTTTGTGCAGTTGTTTGTTTGTGTTTTTTTTTAAATGTACTTAGCAGTGAGTGAGAGTGGCGGTCTGGTCTCTTTGGCTTCTGGCAGTTTGGAAGAGCGGCGGCTGGCGCTGTAGCATGCGCAGCAGAAGAGAAACCCGGCATGTGTTTGCCATAATAAACACTCCCTTATTACAGCAAATTATGCTATGGGTTTTCAGTGGGAAAAAATGGAACCTATTAATTATATCTATATTGTGTGCACCTCACTCATCACATTCGAGGCTTGTTGCAGCCAGCAATATATTTTTATACATTTTTTTTTAGAGTCACACATCTTAACTACTAGACAAAGTGTAAGTCCTATCTTATATTAATCTTCTACATAAGACAGCCTCTGTTCCTGTCCTGGTTAGTTAACGACCAGTTGAAATGTATAATACTCACTTTATGGCTGTGTTAAATAAACTGCTGAATATTTCCATCTTTAAATTTAAGAGAAACAAATGTGCTTATCCCCCAAAGGACATGTATTCTGTTAAAGTTTACTGGTGCCGGGGGCAATGTATGAAAGCTTAAAGATAGGTTTCACAAGTCTTTCTCAGCATCTCAGGGGAAGAGGCATTCTTTCTGTTGTGCATGCCCGTCCTCCTCGTCCACCAAGGTGGGGGGATCTCAGTCAGGATGGGTACTACCGCTTGTTTAGGTGCAGTGGGCTCCTTTGCACCCGTTGGTTGATCATCTTCCTCAGTGACTAACAGTGTATCCTGCACACAAATGTCTCAGCCTCAGGGTTCAATATGATATCATCCTTGCTGGGCATCAACATGCCATTGACCTCTCTTTGGAGGCCATGGCTGTCCACAGTGGAGTAGTACCATGTGGGTTCTATTTCATCATCAGACAGGTTCTCTCAAAATAACATCAGCAGGGTAACAGTTTGCTGCTAGGCTGCGGGATCTAGTGGTTAGGATTCATCACTGGGATGAGCCCTATTCTGGAATCTGGAAGTTACTATACAGATCCGATTTGTTTCGGCTGGGGTGTTTCAGGAAACTCCAGGGTTCCATGTGTCTCTTAGTTTATTGGGCAGCAGATAATTCTGATAGATTGTTCCTGAGTCTCCTGACTGTCCTTTAGGCTGAATCATATACACAGACGTGCCATTTAACTCTTCATAACAACATATGGATAAACTGAAATGAATATATTACAAAAAACCCTATTTGACTCTCAAGCTCTTCAGTTTATGTCTAAAAATTTTACAAGTGAAACATTTGCCATCCATTCAAAATGATTTAGTTTTCAAACTGGTACTGACACATCATTACTGGTTAGGAAATGTTCATAATTTGCCTGAAGTACTATTGGGTTTTGAACCGCATGATAAAACTTGGAGGCCTTTGGCATGAAATAAATTCCAGTGCTTTCTTTCATACGCCTATCTGCTAGTGAGATTTGTGATTGCAATTGTTAATCTAGTGCATTGGCTCAAGTAGGCTTTCAATTCAGGGAGCTTTTTTTAGACAGATATGTTTCATATGACAGAAACGGTCATGTGATCTGAGATATGAGAGTTAGTGAAACTCTCACAGTAGCCTATCACAGGGGATTTTATTCTAGTCAGATCCATGCAAGGCTGTAACAGTCTGCATTCAACTGACATAAGCTACTGCACAGTAAGCACCTACCCCCTCCAATAAAAAAATTATATTCTTAGGGATATAGTAACTGATTGTCTTGAATGAGATAGGGCAACTAGAAACCTGAAGAATAACAGAAAATCAGAGAAAGTTATTTTATCAGATTTAACAAAACTTAGTGTGATTCTTTTGTATAATTAATTTAGCTATTCTCAGATAGTGCAAAACAATTGTATAGTTAATCTTCATATTCCAAATTAAATTGTTACCTGGACTCTACTGCATGAAATGTACTTGTGTATATCAGTGTTATATGGCATAGGGATATTGAATAACTAACATAAATATCAGGATTGTCAGTATTTTGTGTACCTGCTGCATACTAATAGAGCCAATATTCAAGTTAGCTATTTGATTTGGGGCAGAAGGACCGAAGAAAGGGCAGTGACTAAATGCAGCTGATACTGTCTGCCAGTGGCACTATGATGATTGCTGTAGTTAACTAGAGAACAACAAGGAAAACTTCAGAAAATATCACTGAGCTACAGTAGCCTGGACTTACTTCTTACCTAAATCAAGCCACCTTACCTGGTATGAGGATCAGGGATCTGGTTGGTCAAAGAACAGTTTGCTTTGAAGTATAGTGCTGGTGGGCAGTGGCGGAGCCAGGTTTGGGAGCATCTGGGAGCCAGGAGGGGCTATTCAGTCAATCTTAGGCTCCACAATGGGCACTAAACAGTGAATAAAGATGGTGGCGGGGCACCACTACTCACACTGGAGCAGCCAGGAGGGGTGACTGCACCCCCAGCCCCCCTCTAGCTCCGCCACTGCTGGTGGGTGGGGAGTGTTATGCAAGGGGCAAGCTAAAAACACAGTGTTATGTATGGGGGCTTTAATTACAGTGTTTGGTGGGCTGAGTTTTGTTTGGAGCTATTTGGGGAGGCTGGATTGGTGGCTGTGGGGTGGGCCCCAGACACCTTAGGGACCAGCAGATGACTCAACAGGTGAAAACTGTGTTTTGCAGCTCATTTTCTGCAGAACATACTTTTTATACAAATCTGAATAATTAAAATTGCAAATATTAACTCAGCCCAATAGAAATTTTAGCCATATCCTCGACTTTGCACACACCACTGATTTGGGTCAGCTTTTCTAAGGGCTTGCAATTCACAAGCCACCCTCCAACTCCCACCAAGGTGCCACAAGATCTAATATGCTACTAGGCATTGGATTAAAGTGGTACTTCTATGGCACTTGTTGGCACAGTTGTAACATGTTGAGGCTGGTACAGTATAATTGGTATACTCTTAATGACTGTTTGTATGAAAATGTTTCCTGCAAACAGCCATGAAGCTAGGGGACTGCTGTAGACTGCATGATTTGTGCCATGGTTTCCAATTCTATATGAATGTCAAGTAAATTGTTACAAGATCCAGCCAATTGTATATATTTGAAATAGCAGTAATTTTCACACTCACATTCTCAATAAGAGGCTAAAGCATGACAACCAGTGCACAGCCAGTGTCAAAAAGGCCAGAAGACTAGTGGAGAGCATTAAAAGGGATGTGAACAGCAGAAAAGGAGAAATAATCATGCCACTTTACAATGTCCTGGTCAGGTCCCACCTGGAGTTACGTGCACAGTCTTGGGTTCCTGGTACAGAAAGGATATTGAAACAATTAAGAGGGTGAAATGCAGGGCCAAGATGATGATTGGCGTACTGAGGGGAAAAAAGCTATGAGGAGAGACGGAAGGCCTTTAACATGTTCACCTTGGAAAAAAAGAAGCTGAGGCGGACATGACCTCTGTCTAATGCGGTATCCAGTCAGGATGATGACTGAATATGGGCAGTTATCAAAACGACGACTCATATTCAGCGCTTTCCTCCTGGGCTACCCTGGAAGGATAGCGACTCTACACAAATGTGAGGGTACTACAGGGTGACAGGAATGGGGGTGATAGCAAGGGGAAGGGGAGGGACATGGAAGGGGTTTTGGGGAACTGGTGTGCCTGCTGCCACTGAGCTAGCCATGTAGTGTGGTGATGTGGGTGGCTAGCTCAGGTGCAGCAGGTACAGGGTTCGGGGACCGGGTGTGGGAAAACTTTGTTGCTGCCTGTGGCTATGGCACTTAATTGTTTTTAGATGCAGGGACTTTGCCCCCTCCCCAACATGTATCCCCCCCCCCGAAGTTGAGAATCCTTATTCGGGGGATGCGAGGGGCACACACACTTTCTTCTTTTTCCAGATGTTGGGATGTCTGGGAGTGCATATCGCCGATTTGCTTTTCGGAGATATACACTCACCATAATTGTGATCGCTGTTTTGTGATCACTACTATGACATGGAACCATCTAATGCATACTCAAGGTCATTGACAAGGTTGAACAGATAGAGATGGATGCAGGTACACAACGTGAGAATCAGAGGTGGTAAATTTAGGGGTAACATTAGAAGATACCTCTTCTCCCAGAGGGCGGTGAATCCATGGAATAGCCTAACAGTGGAGACAGTGTATATGAAGACAATACAGGCATTTAAGGTAAGCCTGGCTACATCTCTGCTGACCAAGGGAATAGCAAGGCATGCTGAGTAATAGGGTTGGTGGGGAATCTCTACAGTTTAGTACATGATTGTACAGCATACTGTTCTGGTTGGTCCCAACTTATGAAGCAGTAGATTGAACCTGATGGAACTAGAGTGCCTTCTGACCTTAAAATAGAATGTTACTATGTATCCTCTAGACAAGACTACAATGTTTAGAATGTTTAGAATCTGCTGAGTGTGAGGATGTACTCCAAACCTGCAACAGGAAGGGATCTTCTCATTTTGTCTTTCACTGATTGGCAAGTAAACAACCTTAAAGGGCAACTAAACCATCTTTTTACATATTTTGTTTTTCAAAAAAGGACTCCATAGGCTTGTAAAGGAGAGGCTATTGTTTACGTTTATACTGAAACTGCATTTATTGAAGTAGAATAAATGCTGTTTCATAGCACTTGAAAATTGTAAACATAGTCTCTCCTGATTCAAAAATCCTGCTATAAGAATCTTAAAATGACTGCCTTGGTGATGTCAATGAAGAGAGAGATGCCAGCTGTGCAGATGTATTGTAGCTCTGTGTAAGGCAGATACTTTTAAGGTTTTACCCAGACAGGCTAGAGGGGAGACCTAAGAAATATGTCCTTTTCTATCCTATAACAGGGAAGTATATGCTTAATATTTTTAATATATTGCATTGTCCCCCCTTCTCCACCATTAATGCTACTCATCTCCCAACCATATCCACCATGCTTCTACACCACTTACCAGGCGTCTAGGGAGGGCACACTCTCCACTGTGTATTCCTTCAGGAGAGCTGTTAGCCATGACCTCCCTCTGGTCCATTATGTGTGGTAAACCAGGGAGCAATCAGCAGCGGTGGTGTCAGTGAGTAACAGCATCATGCTGCCATGCACCAAGGTTTTCCACTTGTGTTTCACTCTTCCATCTGGATGCAGCCAACAAGGGCTCCATGGAGAATGTGTGTTCACAGCTTCATGGACATGCTCCAAAGCCAGGCTATGTCCCCCTTCCTCAAGCTGTTCCAGCTGCGCCATTACCTGTGGTCAACTAGTTGGTAGATTTGTAGCGGAGACTGATGCCCTCCCTCCAGAGGAAGACAGCATCCTCTGGGATGCTAAATTCTCCCCTCTTCCCCGCCCACAGTTGGTCCTGATGTTCTGAGTTTGTTCCTAAATGCTGGTAACCAGCATCACATGCTGCATTGCTGCTGCAGTTCCAATGTGACAGCCTGGAAAGTACTGTGCAGTATATAGAGAATACTGGATGGATAACTATGCCTAACCAGTGTGTTCTGCCACAGAGGGGTTCTGATTCCCTCTGACCTCGAGAGCGAAGCTCAAGAGGTCTGTGGGAATCAGAACCCCGAGGTGGCAGAACATACTGGTTGTGCATAAAGCTGCTCATAATGTATTTTTTATACTGTGTAATATTTTGTGCACATGGCGTTTTTTTGCTTTCAGAACTAAACTGACTTGTGCAGTCCCTAGAGGATCCAGAATGCTGTTGTACCACAAAAGGGTACAATCACATTCTATGACCTTTGTACTGTGGTACAACAGCATTTTGAAAGGGATTGCATTCTATACAGAACAATGCTGTCTTGCAGGAGCATATACAAATATTGACCAGAGCTGAGGGATAAAGTCTCAAAATATTGACTCTGAGATATGAACTAATGACTGATAATGGTTACATTGCTCAAAGCCAAAGGCTGAGTTCCCTCCCCACAAACCTTTCCAGTTACAGCACCAACTATTGTCACCTAGGTGGCAGTGTTGCAGTAGAGTGCTGCCCTTCTTTCCTGGAGGAGAAGAAGGATAACATAATCTGAGATGCTCAATTTTCCTCCTCCTCACTGTTGGACCTAGGTGTCCTGGGCTCATTCAAAAAACCCAGGTCAGCATCATGGACAGCAATGCTGACCTGGATTCAGGAATGCACTCAGTTCAGCAGCATCATGAGCAGTCCTGCTGACCTGGGTGCAGAAATGAGACCGGGTCAGCAGCATCATGGACAGCCCTGATGACCTGAGTTTGGGAATGAGCCCAGGTCAGCAGCATCATGGGCATCCCTGCTGACCTGAATTTGGGAATGAGCCCAGTCAGCAGCATCATAGGCAGTCCTGCTGACCTGGTGCAGGAATGAACCTGTGTCAGCAGTATCATGGGCAGCCCTGCTGACCTGGGTGCGGGAATAAACCTGAGTCACAGCATCATGGGCAGTCCTGCTGACCTGGGTGCAGGAATGAACCTGTGTCAGCAGTATCATGGGCAGTCCTGCTGACCTGGGTGCAGGAATGAACCTGTGTCAGCAGTATCATGGGCAGCCCTGCTGACCTGGGTGCGGGAATAAACCTGAGTCACAGCATCATGGGCAGTCCTGCTGACCTGGGTGCAGGAATGAACCTGTGTCAGCAGTATTATGGGCAGTCCTGCTGACCTGGGTGCAGGAATGAACCTGTGTCAGCAGCATCATGAGCAGTCCTGCTGACCTGGGTGCAGAAATGAGACCGGGTCAGCAGCATCATGGACAGCCCTGATGACCTGAGTTTGGGAATGAGCCCAGGTCAGCAGCATCATGGGCATCCCTGCTGACCTGAATTTGGGAATGAGCCCGAGTCAGCAGCATCATAGGCAGTCCTGCTGACCTGGGTGCAGGAATGAACCTGTGTCAGCAGTATCATGGGCAGCCCTGCTGACCTGGGTGCGGGAATAAACCTGAGTCACAGCATCATGGGCAGTCCTGCTGACCTGGGTGCAGGAATGAACCTGTGTCAGCAGTATCATGGGCAGTCCTGCTGACCTGGGTGCAGGAATGAACCTGTGTCAGCAGTATCATGGGCAGCCCTGCTGACCTGGGTGCGAGGAATAAACCTGAGTCACAGCATCATGGGCAGTCCTGCTGACTGGGTGCAGGAATGAACCTGTGTCAGCAGTATTATGGGCAGTCCTGCTGACCTGGGTGCAGGAATAAACCTGAGTCACAGCATCATGGGCAGTCCTGCTGACCTGGGTGCAGGAATGAACCTGTGTCAGCAGTATCATGGGCAGTCCTGCTGACCTGGGTGCAGGAATGAACCTGTGTCAGCAGTATCATGGGCAGTCCTGCTGACCTGGGTGCAGGAATGAACCTGTGTCAGCAGTATCATGGGCAGCCCTGCTGACCTGGGTGCGGGAATAAACCTGAGTCACAGCATCATGGGCAGTCCTGCTGACCTGGGTGCAGGAATAAACCTGAGTCAGCAGCATCATGGGCAGTCCTGCTGACCTGAGTTTGAGAATGAGCCCGAGTCACAGCATCATGGGCAGTTCTGCTGACCTGGGTTTGGGAATGAGCCTGGTTCAGCAGCATCATGGGCTGCCCTGCTGACCTGTGTTTGGCAATGAGCCCGAGTCAGTAGCATCATGGGTAGCACTGCTGACTTGGGTTCGAGAATGCGCCCAGTTCTGCAGCATCATGGACATTACTGCTGACCTGGGTTCGGGAATGAGCCTGGTTCAGCAGCATCTTGGGCATTACTGCTGACCTGGGTGCGAGAATTAACCTGGGTCAGCAGCATCATGGGTAACCCTGCTGATCTGGGTTCAGGAATGAGCCTGGGTCAGCAGCATCAGGGTCAGCACTGCTGACCTGGGTTCAGGAATGAGCCTGGGTCAGCAGCATCAGGATCAGCACTGCTGACCTGGGTTCAGGAATGAGCCTGGGTCAGCAACATCAGGGCAGCACTGCTGACCTGGGTTCGGGAATGAGCCTGGATCAGAAGAATCATGGGCATCACTGCTGACCTGGGTTCAGTAATGAGCCAGAGTCAGGAGCATCATGGGCAGCACTGCTGACCTGGGTTCAGTAATGAGCCAGAGTCAGGAGCATCATGGGCAGCACTGCTGACCTGGGTTCAGTAATGAGCCAGAGTCAGGAGCATCATGGGCAGCACTGCTGACCTGGGTTCAGTAATGAGCCAGAGTCAGGAGCATCATGGGCAGCACTATTGACCTGGGTTCAGGAATGAGCCTGGATCAGCATCATCATGAACAGTACTGCTGACCTGGGTTCAGGAATGAGCCTGGGTCAGCAGCATCATGGGTAGCCCTACTGACCTGGGTTCAGGAATGAGACTGAGTCAGCAACATCATGGGCAGCACTGCTGACCTGGGTTCGGGAATGAGCCTGGATCAGAAGAATCATGGGCATCACTGCTGACCTGGGTTTGGGAATGAGCCCGGTTCAGCAGCATCATGGAAGTCCTGCTGACCTGGGTTCAGTAATGAGCCTGGGTCAGCATCATCATGAACAGCACTGCTGACCTGGGTTCAGGAATGAGCCTGGATCAGCAGACTCTCGGACAGCCCTGCTGACCTGGGTTCAGGTATGAGCCCGAGTCAGCAACATCATGGGCAGCACTGCTGACCTGGGTTCAGTAATGAGCCCGAGTCAGCAGCATCATGGACAGTCCTGCTGACCTGAGTTTGGGAATGAGCCCAGATCAGAAGAATCATGGGCATCACTGCTGACCTGGGTTCGGGAATGAGCCTGGATCAGAAGAATCATGGGCATCACTGCTGACCTGGGTTTGGGAATAAGCCTGGATCAGCAGCATCATGGACAGTCCTGCTGACCTGGATTCAGTAATGAGCCTGGGTCAGCATCATCATGAACAGCACTGCTGACCTGGGTTCAGGAATGAACCTGGATCAGCAGACTCTTGGACAGCCCTGCTGATCTGGGTTCAGGAATGAGCCCCATTCAGAAGCGTCATAGGCATCATTGCTGACCTGGGTTCAGGAATGAGCCTGAGTCAGTAGCATCAGGGCAGCACTGCTGACCTGGGTTCAGGGATGAGCCTGAGTCAGCAGCATAATGGGCAGCACTGATGACCTGGGTTCGGGAATGAGCCTGGTTCAGCAACATCATGGAAGTCCTGCTGACCTGGGTCCAGGAATGAACCCGGGTCAGCAGCATCATGGACAGCTCTGCTGATCTGGGTTCGGGAATGAGCCTGGTTCAGCAGCATCATGGACAGCTCTGCTGATCTGGGTTCGGGAATGAGCCTGGTTCAGCAGCATCATGGGCATTACTGCTGACCTGGGTGCGAGAATGAATATGCGACAGCAGTATCATGGGCATCACTGCTGACCTGGATGCATCACAGGAAACACTGTCAGGCTGCTTTTCTCAGACCACAGTTTAGGGTGTACTGTCCCGTGGAGTATTGCTATATGGAATTAGAAAAAAGTTAAGTTCACTCCAGCTGGAATTATGTTCTGACATTTTGTTAACTGTACCACAAAACAGACATCATATTTTCCCTTAGTAAATAATAAAGAAGGCAGTCTTTCTTTTTTGTCATCAAGTAGTGCTCTACACTCTCAAATTTGAAATGCAGGTCACTATTTTTCCATAACGGGACTTCAGTGAGTGCCTCAATACAATCAGTTTTCCCAGCTGATTCATCAGTTCCACTCCCATACCTCTCAACCTCTTAACTCATGAATCAGGGACAAGACTTAAAAATCAGGGACAAAGACCCCAAATCATTGACACATCTTAAAAATTGATACTATTCACTCAGAAAGCTGACAGAATAAGGGGATCTGTGTAAGATGTATTTTCTGAATGTCTGACATTATTTTGTGCTTTTAATCTCCGCTCTTCTGTAACAAAAACACAGATTTTGTAATGAACATAGGAACATTTTGAGGCAAAACCAGGGATGCCCCTGAAAATCAGGGACAGTTGAGAGGAATGTCCACTCCACATAACCCAAATTACTTTCTTCACAGTTTCAGTTTAAATAAGAGTTTGATATAGCCTATGTGGGTTTTTCCAGCAGTTGCTTGTGTGTGGCATAGTTTCTATCAAATATTTAAGTACTGTATTTTTGAATTTATTTATTTAATTAAAGGCAGCCCAATACTTGGATGGAGCTTTCACATAATACCAATCGATTCCAAAATGTAGATTAGAAAACAAAACCGTATGCTAAGGACAGAATGTGAGGAAGGAACAATATCAGATGATGCCTTGGTTCCAAAAAGGCTAAACAAATATTTCACATCAGTATTTATTACAGAGGGGATGGAAGTCTTCCCACATCTGGATGAGACATTCAAGGAATTAGTAGAGGGTGCTCACAGCTCTAGGTATGACTGCTTGCTTAGCTTTGCAACCAAGAGTGTGGAAGCGGAATTAATCAGTAGGATTGAATAGTACACATCCAATATACATTGTGAGCTACAGAAAACAATAGCTGGTGCACTGGCAGTGGTGATTTTTCCTGAAGTTACTGGAAACTGATGAGGTGCTTGGGCATTGGAAGATGGCAAAAGAAACTCCTCTGTTTAAAAAGGGAAGTTGAAGACTTATGTAATTAGTTTACTTAGATGTACTTCAATTTTGGAAACTATATGAGAGACAATTATCCAGGATTAGATTACAGAACATCTAGACAGATTTCAACTATTAAAGCAGAGTCAGCATGGGTACCCTAAGGTGAGATCATGCCACTCTAACTTGTTTTCCTTCATTGAAGAAGTAACAAAGACCATATGGGCAAAGCAGTTGATGTAACATACTGTACTTTGATTTCAGTACAACATTCAACATGGTCCCTCATAAGACAATGATATGAGGTTGAGAAAATTTACAATCACATGAAATAAAGAGCTTATTAAGCAACAGAGATCAGTTGGTAGTGGTGCATGGGACAGCATCAGACTGGAAATCACCAGTGAGAGTCCCCATGGTGTCAATATTGGGACCCCTGCTATTTATTATTTTTATTGATGGTCTGGAGTCAATGATCTTAACTAGGGTTATGGTAATTGTGAATGATTAAGTTAATGAAGGTGTTAGACTACAGTAAAGAAGAAGAAGACAGTTTACAAAGAGATGTATATGTAGTGGGGAAAGGGTCTATCAGTGACAAATGAAGTTTAATGTGAATAAGTGTAAGGTCTTTCGCTTAGGCCCAAACAATTCTGGTTAGGAATACTATTTAAAGAGTATGCAGCTATCTGCAATGGAAAATGGATAAACTGTAGCTGTCATCACTGATGGGAAATTAAATGTGTTACAGCAATGTGCAGATGCAGTGGATATAGCAAAGGGGCATATCAAGTTGTGAGACGGTTGTGATTCTTCTCCTACATTTCTTAACAACATTTGGTTGAATCCTAGATGGATGGTTCAAATGGGCTGTTAGCCTTCTTCCATCTGACTTGTTTCATTTGAACCTTTAGTATAAACTTGGAATACTGTATACTGTTGTGGTCACTGCACAGTAGTATAAAAAAGATACTGCAGCAGTCATTAGGTAAAAAGAACATAAATTATTATAAGGATGGGGAAGATAATCTTTGGGGAACATTTAGACAAAGTATACATGTTTTCCCCAAGAAAAAAGCAAAGAATAGATATGATTTTAGTTTTCGAAATATTGAAACAGTTAGATACAATGGATTAGGAAAAACCTTTCCAGCTTGTTTAGGGTGGTTAAATAAGGGGTATAGCATACACTTAAGGGGTAGAATTAGGCGTAATGTGAGGAAATATCTTCTTTCACCCAGAGAGTGGTAAACATATGGAATAAGTGCAGAATGAAGTGGTGCAAGTGGGGAGCGTTCACTCTTTCAAACTGACATTTAATCAGTTCCTCATGGAACACCATTTAAGGATGTCCTCTGGGTCACTAATACCCTGCCCTTCTAGAGCACTGAACCCCTCTCCTGCACCTGAACTTCTATAAAAAAAATATATACAACTTTGTAAAAGGTGGATCTGCACAAACCACTAACTTAGCAGCTAATAATATTTGCAGACCTTCTTGGACAGAGAACTAGGTGGGGAACTGGCTAGCATATTAGTATCAGATGGGTCAAATAATTGAGCTGCACTTTAATGGGACAGCAAATAGAGGCAGGCTGGATGTGTCCAAATTGGTGAATTTAGTTAATAAGAAATTCCTGAATGAAAGGGACAAGTAATAAAAACTGATTAAATGGCCCAGACCCTCATATAGGACTCAGAGCTGGATGTCAGTCTCTACTATAGAAGGAAGTGTACAGTAGCAGGTTGATTGAAACTGCAACATTTTTACATAATGTTTGAATTGTTTGAGACAAAGAAATATAGCTGTCAGTGATGTTACCTCACTTTCTGGAATTTGAGACACCTGTTTAGAAAAATTGCTAATTTAGCTGAAAATATCCCTGTGGTATAGAAAAAAAATGACTCCCTAAGGAAAAATAGAGTAGGATTTTCATTAAAATACTGTCAACTTGCAACACCATTCCAATGTGATTCTCAGAATCGGGCCGGATAGTAAAACCATCTGTGAAGCGTGGTGTAACTATCACAAATAGTTGCCATGATTTGTGGCAAACAAGGCACTGCTTACATTAAAAAAATGATGCTTGTGTCATTTTTTGAAAGCATCATTTTTATGTTTGCTTGTGCACTTGCGCAAGAAACATATTGTGACAGCTTGCTGTAGTAGCGAGTTGTGGAGGTGCGGCAGTGTTGTGGCCAGTGCCAGCAGTCCATTTTGGGGCTGGTCTCTGTGGCACCAATAGAGGAGCACACTGTTGATGACAGCAGTATTGTAGTGTGCCACCAACTTGAAAGAAACTCACCGCTGCAATCAGGGAGCACCCATCATTTAACAATTGGCTGTTTTTGCTGCTGGGGTAGTCCCTGATTCCAGCGGCGAATCACAGCCTGCCTTGTCTTGTGTCCCATTTCAATAAACATGGCAGTGGCTGTCACCAGCTGCCTGTCACAGTCCCCATAAAAGCCAATGGGGATGCCCAATCCCCCTGTCAGAATGCCCCCTCCCAAGTTCATTTGCCAACGGAGGAGCCCAATCCCCATCGGTATAATGTTCCCCATTTTATTTGTGTGCCGGTGTCAATCCTTTGGCTCATGCTCCCCTCAAACACTCTGCATGTGCTGACAGGGTGCCCGGTCCACATCAGCATGTCCCCCAACAAACACCCCATTGTCCCTGTAATAGAAAACACATCCCACAAGGTCTTTTTTTTTAAACCCTGTAAAAACAGAAAACCATCCCTCGTTGTCTCTGGTGCCCCTCCCCCAACCTGCATCCACCCTCTGCACACCCAACCTCCCCACACCCTTCTCACCCCACAATTACCTATGGAGCCTGACGCGATGATCTTCCCTGGAGCGAGAACATGTCTGCACTCTTCAAAGCCAACCACGAACAGAATAAATGCCGGTAAACTGTATAATGGCATAAATGGGGGGGGGGGGGTCAACTTAGGTGGATATCTAGGCCATTCTTCTGAATTGTGGCACCAGATTTTCAACATGGGGTTCTTGGGACCCCATCTCATGAATACAGTGACTGTCATCTGGTTATTCGGTCCCGAAAGGTGTTTCACAGTCACTGCATGGAATCACCTTTTGGGACTGATTAATGAAATGACAGTGTTACTGTTCATGAGGTGGGTTCCCAAAAAGCCTATATTGCAAATTTGGTGAAAAAATTCCAAAAAAAGACTGTGTTACAAGCGTGCGGTTTCCACACACACACTCATAACTTTGCAAATTTGTAATATTTTCACTCCAGATTTTCAACACTGGCATTTTTTCACACCTCCTTATGAACAATACAGCTGTCATTTTTCACATCCTGGCCGAAATATGCTTTCACACTTTTGGCGCACAATAACGTGGTCGCTGTGGGAAATCAGTGTTCGGGACAGATTAAGAAAATCACAGTGACTCTGTTCATGAGCGGAGGTCCCAAAATGCCTGTGTTGAAAATTTGGTGACAAATGTCCATAAAATTACTATGTTATGAGCGTGCATTGTGCAGTTTCCAAGCACACTTATAACTTTGACAATTTGTAATATTTTCACTCCAGATTTTCAATATTACCATCTCTTCACACCTCCCTATGAATGGTACAGCTGTCATTCTTCACATCCTGCCAAATCTGTGTTTTCATACATCTGGCGCAGAATGGCACGGTCACTGTGGGAACTCAAAGTTCGGGACACATTAACAAAATCACAGTGCCACTGTTCATGAGAAGAGGTCCCAAATGCTTTCATGAGGTGGGGGGTCACAAAAAGGCCATGTCAAAAATTTGTAGTGCAAATACCAACAAATGCCCGGGGCGTTAGGGTTTCTAACCATAACGTCCCACCCTGTACAGACTGACAGGTATCAGGGGTGTGCCTTTGGATTGCTGGCTGTAATGCTCATGCCATTTCACCCCCACCCTGAAGCCAGTGACAGGCATTGAGGTGTGCCTTGGACTCTTCAGCCCTAGAGTTCACCTCATTCTCCTATACTGCATCCATTTAAGCATATGTCCTTATGAAATGGGGTGACTGTAAAGACAAACACCCCAAGGCTCACCTCAACACTTGTCGGTGTCTACAGGATAGGGTGAGGTGAAATGCCATGTGCGTTATGGACGACAATGCAAAGGCACACCCCAATGTCTGTCCATCTCTGCAGGGTGGAGGTGGGTTGGCGTGAGTTCAATACTTCACTGCCATTCCTATTCTACATCTGTTTAACTCCTGCATGTCCAATGCTAATATCAGCAAGCAAACATTCAGCATTGACAAATGCTTGTTTGAAGTAAGTTCCTGCAACTCATGGAAACTGTCTTAAAAACTTGAGCACATTTGAAAATATGGCTTTTGAGTTTGAGTTTTTTGCACAAACAGGAGTATGTTGACAGGGTGGAACATTTTCCTGTGCATTTCTATTCACCTGTTTGAAAATCCTGCCCATAGTGTTTATTATAAAATCGGTAAGATAAACCAAGCAATGTGAAGTGCGGTCACATGACCGTGGAAGTATTCCAGCACAACAGCATAGGTCAGAATTCCAAACCATATAACTTATGTTTTTCATTTAAAGATACATTAGAGGAACCATTTTATAATAAAATGAGGCACTCCAGAGTGTGTATAATATGGGGTAACAGCATGTCTTGGATGTGTAAAGCTTTGCCTCTTACTTCACTTCCCAAGATGTGCCATATCTCTTAACAGTGCACACCCTGTCCTGCCTTGGTGCACAATTAGGATTATTACAATTTAAGATTTTCAGAAACAAATGATTTGATACCTTTTATTGGACCAACATGGATATTTACAGAAAAGAACAAAGTGCTCTAGCTTTCGAACCAACCAGGTCCTTCTTCAGAGGCTTTATCGAGCTTTATCAAGCTTTTTAGAAGGACTTGGTTGGTTCAAAAGATTGAGCACTTTGTTCTTTTCTGTAACATCCATGTTGGTCCAATAAAAGGTATTAAATCATTTGTTTCTGGATCTGTTCTTAAGGATCAACATGGCACCTACAACATTTATTTAATATTTTGTCATGAAAGGAATTTTCATGCAAGTCTGTGATTAATAACTCTTACAAATGCTTGTATCCTTGATGCAGTGAAATTTATAATAATATTATGCTGATGCAAATGTTCAAGCTCCATTTACTATTGTAGATGATAAACTAATTAGGCAGTAAATAACTGCAACAACTGAAAGAATTCAATAGCAAAGTGTATCTAATGCAAATGACTGCTTGCTGATACCAATCTGAACTGATGAATCTTGTTTACATCCATTAGATATTCTATTACCCTGGAAATCAGTTTTTGTAAATCTCTACAGAACTGGGCAGATGAAAATATAAAATTATTCATAGAGTGATAACATTTTTTTTGCGGTTCAAATTCCCATGGGCACACCTTGCTCTTCAGAAGAGAGGATGAATGAGCACCTCTGCAGATATTGCCACTGCCAATCTGTAATGATTGGGCTCTGCAGTTTCATGGGAAATTAGACCACTTGCAGAATTAGAAAATGATCTATTGCTTTTTAACACAATGAGGTGCTGAATATGTTAAAGACTGGAGTACTGTAGATATATTGCAAGCAGAAAAAAATGGTGCTCCCTGTATAGCCATAAAGATGGTGTACCCACTACCCAGTATAGCATAAGAACTAGGTGAAAAAATGACTAAAGTTCTACTTGCAAAACCAATATTTTATATATATATATATATATATATATATATATGTATATATATATATATATATATATATATATATATATATATATATATATTATAGCAGTCCCCTATATTTAAGGTTGAGAAGGCACTTTAATGATAAACTTGAACTTTTGACGTTAATAACTTTGGACCTGTTCAACAGATTTGCATGAAATTCAATATGCCCAGTGGGGAATGATGGCTCTCTTGATTTGCCAAGTTTTGTTTTGGTTGGACATACAGCTTTTGTGCGGCAATACACCAAAAAATGCACTTTTTGCTAATTTTTGGGCACTTTTTGGAATTTTGCCTGTGGTGCTGTGCAGCTACTGTGTGGTGTGCCAGTCTGAAACTTGGCACAGAGAAAGAGCGTAGGTCAAGGACCATGACACTTTTTGATTGGTGAAAAGGTATTGATCCATTCGAAAGTTATTAAAGTTTTTAGCTCCAATTATAAGTCTATGGGAAAATTTATATGGTTGTTTTGCGAAAGAATGGGGTTTTGGCCATCTGGTCTATCCTCACGATCAAAGAATTTGCAGGCTCATGATCAAAGAATCTTTGATCACAAGAAATCTATGGTTCGCAATGGCCACCATCTTGTTTTCAGTTTGCGGTCGGAAAAAAACAAATATCTCAGCTCGGGGTGACTTGTGAAGTAAAACCAGGATGGGTTTTGCTCAGGGGGCCTCCCTTTATCGACCCATGCCTGTGGTTTAATGTAGTTGTGTCAAAAGAATGGAGGTTTAAAGTTTTTAATTCTTTGGTCATGGCTTGCTAATGATCTTTGATCGTGAGCCTGCAAACTCTATGGTTGCGAGATCGTTTGCGATCGTGAGCTTATTTCGCGACTTTGGGACAAGATGGCCAGATTGTTGCTGGACCAGATGTCTCTGAGATGGACCAGATAGGCCAAATTTCATGACCAGATGTCCCCTCACGACCGAAAATTATCTTAGGTCATGAGGTCACAGCGGATTCTTGCAACCAAAGAACATTAAAGGTGGTAAAACTTTAAAATTAAATATCTCTGAAACAGTTTGGTCTTTTAACTTGAAATTTGGAGGGTGTTGAGGGGATGTCATGCAGATGTGAATTATGCTGTTGAGGTGTTGGAAAATTAATTCACTGTGGAGATATTGTGTGACGTACTTAATGTTTTGTGCATAGCATTCTGCATCGAGCTAGTGGCTTGAAATTTATAGGGTAGGTAGCACTAGTGCCACGGAAGTGCTTTTCAGTGGTTTGGTGTATGAAATGTAAACAGGTGTGGAATTATGCCACTCCAACAAATGAATATTTGATTTGTTTTGCTTCAATAACTTTTGAACCGTGTGTCTGATTTGTCTGAAATTTGGAATGTAGAAAGATTAATCATAGATCGTTGACTGTGTCAGTTCGTATGTTGGTGTCACATACAGTTGCTGAGCTGTGGTGCGTGTTCATTATAGTTAATGGGAAAGTATTTATGTGCATTGTGAAAGCCATGGTGTGCACATATTTGGTTGTGTAGGAAGATGTCTGTGGTTATGCAGTGCCGGGCTATGTGGTGGGTGCTCCCACCAATACATATGATAGTCAGTACTTATACTGTGATGTTATGCAGAAATGTACAAGTTGGTGGGAGCACAGGGCCCCCAGCAGCAGTGAAACAATGCATTTGAGTGACTTTAAATTGGGTTGCATGCATGGGTGCTGGGCTATGGTGATGGTGTTCTTTGAAGATTTTGTAAAACAATATTGCTCCGTTCTAAAGTTATGTTTTTTTTTGGCCTATCATTATAGTCAATAAGAAAAAATATATATGGGTATTGTGAAAACAGTGATGATGTCATCTTTTGGTGTGCAGCAAGAAAGGATTTGACTGACTTCAGATTGTTTTGTATACATGGGTGCTGGGCTGTGGTGCTCTTGTTTGAAGATTTTGTGAGAAAATGTTGCTCCGTTGACAAGTTATGACATTTTTTGGTGTCCCATTATAGTCAATGGGAAATATAGATGTATAGTGTGCAAACATCTGCTCATGCGACACCATGTCTGCAAAGCATTGTCCTGGCTGTTTCTTTCTGTGGGACTCTGTTGTATGACTGCATTGTGCTGGTGGGCGCATATGTTGTGGGTGACAAGTCGTTGTGTTACAGATGTCAATTTTGCTGTGATAGAGCCCCTGTCTTTAGGGTTCAGTATGCACTTTCATGTTAAACATCACTTTTTTGTGTGCTTATAACTTTACAACTGTTGAATGGATTTGTGTGCCATTTGTAATACTTGGTCTACCATTGTACTTCTGTGGATTTAAGAATTTTCATTTGACATGTGCATACGGTTTTTGCACAGTGAAGCACCATAAGTGTATTTTTCGCCACTCATGTGCAGTTTTTCACTCGTGCCGCTCAGCAACTGTTGAAGAGATTTGGATAAGATTTGGTATGCATGGACTGGCATGGTACATCTCTTTATGTACCAATTTCTGTTTCACTGGTGCATACATTTTTGTGTAGCCATGACACATGGTGCAGCCATTGTGAGGTTGATTTATCTGACACTTAGCAGATAGAAAGCCATTTGTTTAAGGAACATGCCAGGTTTTGCTTGATGAAAAAATCTTGTTCCGTTCCAGAGTTATAAGCATTTGAATTTGCCCCCCCTCATGATCAAAGATTTTTTGGCCATGAGATCCACCATTTTAGTGCTTTTTCAGCTGCGAGGTCCACCATTTTGTGGCGGTCATGGCCGATTCTTGCAATCAAAGAATTCTTAAAGGTGTACAAAGTTTGAAATTGAATATCTCTGAAATGGTTTGGTGTTTTAAGTTGAATTTTGGAGGGTGTTGAGGGGATGTACTGGAGATGTGAATTATGCTGTTTAGATGTCAGAAAATAAATTAGCTGCAGAGACACTGCGTGATGCTGTTAATGTTTTGTGCATAGCATTATGCATAGGGATGTAAATTTGCCATGGCAGTCATACACGTCATTGATTCCATGATGTTTGATCTTTATTCATGACTTTCATGACTTTCACTAGTGTCATCAGAATGTAACAATGATAACAGTGCCACAACATTTACTTCTGTTTACTAATGATTTCATGAACAAACAATGAGTCATTAAACCCTCATCCTTGCCAAACTTACATCCCTAGTTATGCATAGTGCTAGTGGCTTGAAATTTATAGGGTAGGTAGCCCTAGTGCCATGGACGTGCCTTTGTGGTTTGGTGAGTAAAATGTAAACAGGTGCGGAATTATGCCATTCTGATGAATGAAAATTTGGTTCATTTCGCTTCAATAACTTTTGTACCATGTGTCTGATTTGCCTAAAATTTGGGATGTAGAAAGATTAATCTTGGATCTTAGATTTTGAACATTTTTGTGTTGGTGACACTTACGGTTGGTGAGTTGTGGTACATGACCCTTATACCTAATGGAAAAGTATTTCTGTGCACTGTGAAAGCCATGGTGAGAACACATCTGGTTGTGAAGGAAGATGCCATTATAAGGTATATGCAGTTCAAAAGGTATGGCAGATGTATGTGGTTATGTGGTACCAGGGAATGTAGTGGGGCCCCATGCTCCAATTTACACATATTATTCAGTACTTATATTGTTATGTTATGTACAAATGTGCAAGTTGGTGGAGGGCCCTGTGCTCCCACCAACTTACACGAGAATGTACTTAAGTATGCTTTTTCAAAAAGTAAGGAAATTCTTTGCAAAGAACTGCATTAATGCAACAGTTAGGTTTTTTACAGTGACAAAAGTGAGGAAATTTGGCATTAGGGTTTTCGACCCTAACTCCGACTTATTCCCCCCCACTGCCACACATACACACACAGACACATACATAGATACACACACAGACACACACACAGAACACACAACTGGGGGGGCGGTACAAGTCAAGACAATCAATCATAGACACACACCATAACACAACAGAAATAACATACAACTTCTTAAACATACCACAACAGGCATCCATCATCATGTTTCACCAACTGTATCACTTCTGCTGCTGACTTTCCCTTTTCTGCATAACAGTATAGCCCGATGCTACCACCACCTTGACCATTTCTGCATAACAGCATAGTCCCATGCCTCCACACACTTGCCCATTTCTGCATAACACCATAATATAACTAGTAAAACACATGTATTAGTGAGAGCATGGGATCTAGCCCCCAGCAACTTGCCCATTTGTGCTTAACAGCATAGACCCATGTTCTCACCAAGTTGCCCCTTTCTGCATAGCACCATGATATAAGTAGCAAAACACATATATTAGTGACAGTACGGAGCCCTTTGGTCCCCCACACTACCACCAACTTGCCCAAAAGTAGCCATTTCTGCATAACAGCATAATATACTGTAAGTAGCAAAACACATGTATTCTCATCAACTTGTCCCTTTCAGCATAACAACATAGCTCAGTGTTCCTACCAACTTGTGTGTTTCTGTATAATACCATTATATAAGTAGCAAAACACATGTATTGGTGACAGCACCAATTTGGCCATTTCTATATAATAGCATAATATAAGTAGTAAAACACAAGTATTGATAGGAGCTAGTGCTGTGTGGAATTTTTAAATTGTGGTGGAACAAAATTCTGCAGCATATTCAAATCCTCCTGAAATTCTGCCAAATTCTGCCAGAAATGCAATGTTGGAATTCCACAACATAAAATAGATGCAGAATTAGAGATGTTGCTAGATTATATTTCACAGGCGATTGCCAATTTCACTGCAAAAAACATTTTCACGAAATTCCGTCATTACACAACATTTTTCACAGGATGTGAAATTGCAAGATTTTGCCCATGAAATGGAAAATTTCACCTTGAAATTAGAAATGTTGCTAAATTTCGTCCAAATTTCACCCGAATTTCACAATTTCAAGGGGCGAAATTTAGCATTTTGTGAGTGAAATTCTGCCAGATTCTGCCAGAAATGCAACGTCGGAATTCCACAACATAAAATAGATGCAAAATTAGAGATGTTGCTAAATTATGTTACACAGGTGATTGGCAATTTCACTGCACAAAACATTTTCACAAAATTTCATCATTACACAAAATTTTTCACTGGATGTGAAATTGCAAGATTTTGCCCACAAAATGGAAAATTTCACCTTGAAATTAGAAACGTTGTCAAATTTCATCCAAATTTCACCCGAATTTCACAATTTCATGGGCAAAATTTAGCATTTTGTGGGTGAAATTTTGCATTTCATGGCAAAATTTCCAATTTCGCAGGTGAAATTGTGCATTTCACCCACAGAATTTTGCATTTTGCACCTGCAAATTATTTTGTGAAATGCTCGAATTTTGAAAAATATTTAGTGGAGCGAAATTTTCCAGTTTCGCACATCTCATGGAAAAATGACTGTTCCACAGAATATTATTCTGTGGATCTCAATATATTCTGCAGAAATTTTTGCAAAATAATTTTACACAGAAAAAATACTGTTCCACAAAATTTTATTCCACAGATCACAGTAGGTGAAATTCTGCAGGTGCACAAGCAAAATTCCAGCAGAAATTCTGCCCACGGAATGGTCATTCTGCACTAATTTTGCAGGCAGAATTTATCTTCCATGATTGTACAGGATGTTGGTGTACACACTTAAGAGACTGGGATGGCAGCAGAAGTGATACAGTTGCCAGCCCGCCAGCACAGCGGTAGGGTTACTGCTTGTGGCGTCAGTGACCCGGGTTTGGGAACGGACTCAGGGAACTGGAGGGCCGGCCAGGGGAGGAGGATCAAGCACCCAGAGGCTGCTCTCCTCCTCCGGGTGGGGTTGGATGTGAGTCCCACTGCAATACCGCCACCTGGGTGACCACGGGTGGTGGTGGTGCAGTGAGGACTGAATGTAGCAGGGAAGGAGGACATCCACCAGGAGCTGAAGCGTTAGCACGCTGTGACATGCGTTGTTCGTAGGCTCTCCTAGCGTGCAGATGTCCTACGGGGATGGGCAGAAAAAGGAAAAATACCCTCCAGTGCTCCCTGTTGGTGGAGCTTCAGGCCCCAATCCCAGGGCCCCTGCCGGCATGGATGACGGATCCGCGATGAAACTCAGTCACTCGGGGTGGTGGAAGGGGGACCCTGCCTTCTACCCTCCTGGGGGTCAAACCAAGGCAGCGTGGGGAATGACTGCACCCAATGCGACAGATGAGCAGGGACGACAAGGTCAGGAGACCTGGAGGTGAGGAAGCACCAGGTGAGAAGGGGGCCGAAAAGAAAGTATAAAAAAAAAAAAAAGTGATACAGTTGGTGAAACATGATGATGGATGCCTGTTGTGGTATGTTTAAGAAGTTGTATGTTATTTCTGTTACGTTATGGTGTGTGTCTGTGATTATTTGTCTTGCCTTGTACCACCCCCCCAGTTGTGTGTTCTGTGTGTGTGTATGTGTATGTGTGGCAGTGGGGGGGAAGTTGGAATTAGGGTTGAAAACCCTAATTCTGTATTTTCTCGCTTTTGTCACTGTCAAAAACCCTAACTGTTGCGTTAATGCAGTTTATTGCAAAGAATATATCTATATATCATAGAAACATAGACGTTGATGGCAGATAAGGACCGCAAGGCCCATCCAGTCTGCCCATTTCTTTTTCTACCTTATAAATGTGCCATCGGCCTTTGCTCTGTCAGTGGCCTATCTATTCATAGTCATTTGTATTGCTCCCTTATGCCTATCCCATGCCTGTTTGAAGCCCTGCACTGTATTCATAGCCACCACTTCTTGTGGTAAGCCATTCCATGCATCCACCACCCTTTCTGTGAAAAAGAATTTCCTCACATTCCCCTTAATAAGCCTCCTCTAATCTCATGCTGTGTCCTCTTATCCTGCTATTTTTCTTATATTTAAACATGTTAGACTCTTTCACCTTGTTTATGCCCTTAAGGTGTTTGAATGCCTCGATCATATCACCTCTCCCTCCTTTGCTCAAGGGTATACATATTGAGCTCCTTTAATCTGTCCTCATATGTCTTCTGATGCGGTCCCTGCACCATTTTGGTTGCCCTTCTCTGGACTGCCTCAATTTGGTTAATGTCCTTGTGAAGGTGTGGCCTCCAGTACTGCCGCGAGTACTCCAGATGGGAGCCTAACCAGTGTCTTGTACAGAGGTTATTACCTCCCTCTTACGACTTGTGATACCCCTACTAATACACCCTAACACCCCCTAGCCTTACCTACTGCTTTAGAGGTCTGCTTGGATGATTTTAGGTCATCAGTGATGATGATGCCCAAGTCTCTTTCTTCCTTTGTGACTGCTAGCAACTCCCCTTCCAGCCTATAGGTGGCTTCAGGGTTTCTCTTCCCTATGTGCATGATTTTGCACTTCTTTGCATTAAATCCCAGTTGCCACTCTTCTGACCATTCTGCTAGTTTATCCAGATCTCTTCTCATTCTGCCCACCCCATCTGGATCATCTACTTTGTTGCAGCTCTTGGTGTCATCTGCAAACAGACAAGCCTTACCCTCTAGTCCATCTGCAAGGTCACTAATGAAGATGTTGAGGACTGGCCCCAGGACTGATCCCTGAGGTACCCCACTTGTGACTTGCATCTCTTCTGACTGTATACCATTTACCACCACTCTCTGTTTTCTGCCTGTCAACCAGTTTGCCACCCAGTTGACCAACTTCTGACCCACCCAGGCTACCCAGCTTATTTATCAATCTTCTATGTGGAACAGTGTCAAAAGCTTTGCTGAAGTCAAGGTGGCGACATCAACTGCTCCCCTTGGTCCACCACTCTGGTTACCCAGTCAAAGAAATCTATGAGATTAGTTTGACAGGACCTTCCTTTGTAAACCCATGCTGTCTTGGATCCTGTGCCCCTATGGATTCCAGGTGTTGCACTATCCTTTCCTTAAGAGTGCCTCCATAATCTTGCCCACTACTGAGGTAAGACTGGCCGGTCTGTAGTTCCCTGCCTCCTCCTGCTACCACTCTTGTGGAGGCGGGATCACATGACCCTTCTCCAGTCTTCTGGGACCTCTCCTGTGCTCAGAGACTCACTAAACAATTCTGCTAATGGCTCTGCTAGTTCCTCCTTTAGCTCCTTAGTACCCTGGGATGTATGCCATCAGGTCCCATTGCCTTATCCACCCTGAGCTTAGCAGCTCTTGTAGGACCCTTTCTTTTGTGAAGGGAGTAGTGCTCACCTCCCTCCCCTGTGTCCATGATGCTGAGCTGTGGGCCCTGCCCTACCTTCTCTTCAGTAAATACTGAGCAAAGTATCTATTTAGGATAGATGCCTTTACAGGGTCCTCCTCCTCACACGCTCCCTTTTTCTCCATTAAGCTTAGCAATACCCCTCTGGACTTTCTCCTTTCACTAATGTATCTATAGAGAGTCTTGTCACTTCTTTTACTGTTCATGCTAGTGTTTCCTCAGTTTGGGACTTTGCCTGCCTTACTGCCTTACCTGCTTCCCTTAAGGCAGTTTGGTATGCCTCCTATCTTCATCCCGCTGTGTTCCTTATATTTTCCTGAAGGCCAGCCTTTTGGCTCTGACCTTTTCTGCTACTGTATTTGAGAACCAAAGTGGTTTCCTTCTTCTTTTGCACTTCCTTTTCTGTCTAACACAATGGGATGTTGCTTCAAGTATTGCATCATAATGCTTGCCCACTTTGCCTGTACCCCTCACCTGTGTTTCTTTTGCCAGGGCTAGCTTAACTCTGTTGGACCATCTTATCAAAGTCAGCTCCTCTGAAGTCCCATATTTTTGCCTTGGAATGGGATGATTTAGATGTAGTAGCCAAATTGAACCATACCATGTGATGGTCACTGGCCCCAGGTGACCTTCTACCTGGAGATCTGTGATCCCTTCTTTGTCAGTCAGTACTAGATCTAGGATAGCCCTGTCTCTTGTGGGTTGCTGTACCAGTTGTTTGAGGCCCTCCCCTGCGGGAATCCACTATGAGTCTAGTTCTGGCAGATGTTCCTGCTGGTATTGACCAATCTGTATCCGGCATGTTGAAGTCTCCCATTATCAGAACCTCCCTTTAGCTGTCATGTTTTGTATATCTTCTAACAGTAATGTGTCTATGTCCTCCCTCTGGTCTGGGAGCCTGTAGACAACCCCAGTTCTTATGGCTGTCCCATTTCCTGTTTCCAGGGTGACCCACAGTTCTTCTGGCTCATATGTATTCTGAATTTCTGTAGCTTTGATATTTTCATTAACATACAGGGCAACTCCTCCCCCCCTTTTTGCACCTCGGTCTCTTCTGAACAATACATAGCCAGGTACTGAAGTCTCCCAAGTGTGGTTACTGGTAAACCACGTCTCACTAATTGCTACTATGTCCAGTTTAGCCTCTGACACTATTGCCTGCAGGTCTGGGATCTTATTTCCCAGGCTGTGAGCATTTGTGTACATGATTTTCCATTGGCCAGATTTTGGTGTGTTAGTTGTTAGTTGTTAAATATCTGTATTTTACCATGTAAAAAAGTAAGTTAAAATAGCATATACTTAGTCCGTATAGTTAAAAAAGGCATACAATACCAGGAGTGTAGTAAGCATACCAGTCAGGACATAGAGAGAGAGAGAGAGAGAGAGAGAGAGAGAGACAGCACTGAGCTGTCAAATGATTTGACAAGGTTCAAGGTAATTTTTATAAGTATATGTGCCCTATCTTTTTGTCTGTCTTTCACTGTTGGCCACAACTTTAGGATCAAATCCTGACCTCTCTGTGGCCGCTGGTCTGAGATTGTAAGGGCTGTGCCCAACAGGTTGCTGTTGGCCATGGTCACTGTTGTCCTAAGCCACATCACCAGGACGACAAAGCAAGTAGTAGACAGAACACTGCAGGGGTCCCCCACTTAAGAGGGAAGGAGAGTAGAACTGAGAGTAAGACTGCAAGGACTGCTGATCTGAGTATCATTTTCTATAATTTAAAGCACACGATTACATGCAACCAAAACATTTTATAAAATACTGTGCAGTTCTGTGTACCGGTAACTCGATATCAATGCCAAAGTTATTACATGTTTAATTATCACAGTCCTGTGAAACTCACGTAGAATCAAATCTTACTCTTAAACATAAAAGATTAAAAGTACAGTTCAAATATGTATTCTTTAGATTTAAAGTCACTTCCCTAAAATCAAGAAATCTACAATGCGTTTCAATGGTATAGTTAAAAAGTCTTAACTATTTTTTATTCCCTCATCTCAGTCATTTTGAAGTTCTGACCTAGGTATTGCTCCATTTTCAGGATGAACTTATTTCCAGGATGCCATCAGTAAATCTTGCTATTGATTCTGGCTTACTTATCAATAACAGAAATGTTTGATCCCAGGAATGCTTTCTTCCAGCAATCACTTGCTTTGCAATATTATCTCTACAGTTCTTGCTCCTCTAGTAAACCACCAACTACACCACCCAACACCTATTCCCTTTCAAAGATGGATCCCTGTGCTAGCCAACACAACGCCCACATCCTGGTTCATATTACCTGACAGGACAAAATGATAAAACACAGACTGTGAGCACATGTGTCTGTGTTGGGGGAACCTTTGGAGAAGTGCAAATCATTACATTTCATACCCCAAACATTATATTTACCAGACCAATTAGCAGTTATTTTCACTGAATGATCATAACGTGGACTACCACTTTTTTTCATACAGATATTATTAGTTTCTTTAGTTTTTAAGCATTTTAGTTAAGTTTTATTAGGTTTTATGTCACTTTTTAGGGACAGTAAGAACATTTTTCAAGTTTCAATAACTGAGGTGCAGTGGCAAAGGGGCACGGTTGTGTTGAAGAGGTGCGGTTGCAATGAGATCGGGCCCCATATTTCTCTTAGGTTGCCTTAATCTGGCCCTGGTTCCTATGACTAGCTAGTGAGACTGGCAGTATATGGCTGCACAGAAATACATTTCCATGATTGTGTTTCAGGACCTGCAAACACAAAAATTATGACATATTAATTTTTCATTTTACAGTAACAGAGCAAAGCTATAAATGATTTCAGTATAGTTGAGGAAACAATAATCTTCATCAGCCTTCATGAGCTCATCGAGAGCATAGGCATTAATGCTACATTAGGTCTGCAGTTTGGACAGAAATAGTTCAGATGTGCTATATATAAAGTAGGTGCTGGAACTTCAGTTGTGAAATGCCAGTTCAGCAAGAACCCACCATCTCACATTCTGCATGAACACAGATACTTTTCTAACAACCTGTGAATGTGGTATCATGGATTGAATGTTTAAACCTTTATGGAGGTGTAAGGAGACAGCATGGTGTTAAAGTGCATGCTAAATACCTTATAAAGGCTCAAGTAGTAAGAACCCCTTACTTATCAATGTTATGTTTGTTCTGCAGGCAAACAGTCAATTACAGTATCTGAAGAGAAATGTGCAACTTTAAGCAATCACAAATAAATTAACTAGGATCTACAGAAGTGAGAACATTCTTGTCCCAGATTCAGAAATGATTCATTTTCAACCACCAACTGGCCATGTTGTCATGCATTTTAAGCCATAGTGAAACCTTTGCCTTACAGAATTATGAGTAATTAGTTATTTTGTACTTGTTGATGTACTCTCTTAGGATAGACTAACAAGTTATAACATCTTGTTTGCAGTGGTATATGGCTTCTACCAAATTGTCCAGCTGTGTAAATCTTTGCTCAAGGTCACATAGAGAGCCAATGTCTCTACTGAGCCAGTCTCTGCTAGGATTTGAACCTGGAATCTCCTTTGTCTACAGTTCTGTGATCTAACCACTGAAATTATCTTACTTCTCAAACAAAACCTGAGAGTGATTTGCTATTCGGTGCCATTAAACTGAGCACCCTGGCCCGGATATTCAAACTGCTCCAGGCTGTGGTGCAAGCCTGGGCGCAGCTCAACTTGGTTGCACAGGGGTGTGGCCTGGGCGATATTCAGTGGAGCTGTGCTATGGTGCAGCAGCTTTGAATATCGCACCCTGGCCACCCCCACTGTGCATGGTGCAGTGGCACTGCGCCAGTGCAAGTGGCCAGAGTGGAGCATGGAGATGCACTAGCGCAAGTGCCATTGTGCCTTGCACAGCACCTGCGATATTCAAAAGGGGACATGCAAATGGGGCCATAATTTATGCAAGGCACACATGCGGTCCATTTGCATGTCATTATGGCCCCATTTGCATCCCATTAGCATGCAGGTGCGCGACAACTTGCGTCTGGAGCCCTGCCAGGCAGCAGCCATTGGGGACCGATGCCCCCTGCAGCCCGATCACAGGCATTTGTGTAAAAAAGATTCCTCGTCTAATGTCCCTGGTGGTCCAGTGGACCGCTATGTTCCCAATCATGGGCATTTGTCTACAAATAAAAGCCTCATCTAATATCCCTGGTGGTCCAGTGGTCCTCACATTGCTCCCGAACTGCCCCCCTCTATCTTTAAATTGTGTCCCCTTGTTCTTGCACATCTCTTTTTCTGAAAGATGCTACCCTCTTGGACTTTGTTGATTCCACTGAGGTACTTAAAAGTTTTTATCATGTCCCCCCCCTCTCCCTTCTTTCCTCAAGCGTATACATAATAAGCTCCTTTAGTTTCTCCTCGTATGACTTCTCTTGCAGACCCTGCACCATTTTAGTTGCCCTCCTCTGGACTGTCTCCATCCTGTCTATGTCCTTGCAGAGATGGGGTCTCCGGAACTGGACGCAGTACTCCAGATGGGATCTTGCCAACTGTCTGTACAGAGGGATAACAACTTCCTGTTTTCTGCTGGTGATGCCTCTCCCTATACATCCCAGTATACCCCCCCAGTCCTCCCTACTGCCTTCTCACATTGCTTGCTAACCTTAAGGTCATCTGATATGATTACCTCCAGGTCCCTTTCCTTTTTTGTTGTTGTTACTACCTTCCCCCATTGTGTAATCTTCCCCTGGGTTCTTGTTTCCCAGGTGCACTTCTTTGCATTGAATCCTAGCTGCCATACTTCTGACCATTCCTCCAACCCTGACAATCCTTTCTCATCCTTTCCACCTCCTTGTATATCAACCCTGTTGCAGATATTTGTGTTGTCTGCAAGAGGCATACTTTTCCTTCCAGTCCCTCTGCAATGTCACTTATAAAGACATTAAAAGGACTGGATCCAGTACTGAACCCTGCAGTAGCCCACTAGTAACCCTTTTTTCTTCAGAGTGGACTCGATTTACAATTACCTTCTGTGTCCTGTTGTCCAGCCAATGTTTTACCCAGGCTACCTCCCTGGGACCCACTCCCAGGTTGGTTAATTTGACTATTAATCTTTTGTGTGGGACTGTGTCAAATGCCTTACTAAAAGTCTAGGTAGGCCATGTACAAAGCCTTCCTGGTCTACTACTTTGGTCACCCACTCCAAAAGAAATCTATTAGATTCTCTGACATGACCTTCCCCACTGTGAACCCATGCTGCCTTGGGTCCTGTGCCTTTTTCAAGCGTCTGGAGTGCATACAATTCTTTCCTTCAGAATTGACTCCATCACTTTCCCTACCACAGTGGTCAAACTGACAGGTCTGTAGTTTCCTGCCTCTGTCTTGGTCCCACTTTTGTGAAGGGATCACATCCACCTTCCTCAGTCCTCAGGTACCACCATCCTCCCATGATTTGTTAAAAAGAGTAGTCAGTGGTTTCACTAGTTCCACCCTTAATTCTTTTAGAATTCTGGGGTGAATTCCATCAGGCCCCATTGCTTTGTCCACCTTCAGTTTTAGGAATTCTTGCAGAATCCTTTCTTATGTGAAAGGACTGGGATCGACCCCCCCCATTAAGAGTGTTTCTGTTAAATGGATTAGGCACTTCCCCCTCTTCTTTTGTGAATACTGAGCAGAAATATTCCTTCAGTACCCCTGCCTTTTCACTGTCCCCCTCTGCCCACCCACCGTTCATTCTTTTCAGTCTCACTATCCCTCCCTTTGTCTTTCTACACTCTCTGATGTACCTATAAAAGGTTTTATCCCCCTTCCTAACCGAGTTGGCTATCTTTTCCTCAGTTTGGGCCTTTGCTATTCTGACTTCCCTCCATGCTTCCTTCTGCCTTAACTGGTACAGCTCTCTGTTCTGCTTCTTCTGTGTTTCCTTATACTTCTTGAATGCTATCTTTTTCTCTCTGACTTTCCCAGCCACCTCTTTTGAGAACCATAGTGGCTTTTTCCTTCATTTTGATTTGTTTATTTGCTTCACACAAAGGCTTGTTGCCTCTGTGATGGCAGTTTCAATGATTTCCCATTGTTACTCCACCCCTCCTTTTAGCCTGTTTACTAGTGCTTTTCTGAGGCCCTCTCCCATCTTGCCAAAGTCAGCCCTCCTGAAGTCCAGTACCCTCACTTTTGTATGGCTTGACTCTGTAGCTGAATTTAATGTGAGTCACACTGTTTGATGGTCTCTTGTTCCCAGATGGCAACCCACTTCTAGATCTGAGATCCTCTTACTGCCACCATTTGAGAGTATGAGGTCTAAGATTGCTCCCTCACTAGTGGATTCCAAAACTAGCTGTCCGAGGCCTGCCACTTTTAGGGTATCGAGAATGGCCCTGCTCTTGGATGTGGCTGCAGCAAATGTGCTCCATTTAACATCTGGCATATTCAGGTCTGCCATCAACAGTATCTCCCCTTTCTCTGCCATCCTAAGAATGCCTTCTATCATATCCTTGTCCATTCCCTTCCCCTGACATGGGGGTCTGTACACAACCCCTGTGCAGATTGTGGTGTCCTTTCCAGTCTCCAAGGTGATTCACAGTGCCTCCTTTCCTCCCTATTTACTCTTTTGTTCAGTTGCTTTTATCCCTTCCTTTACATAGAGAGCTACTCCTCCCCCTCTTCTCCCCTGCCTGTCTCTCCTGTAGGTTATGTACCCTGGTATGTTAACATCCCAGTCATGGTTCTCTGTGTATCATGTTTCTGTGACTGCTACAATATCCAGGCATCCCTCTTCTATTGAGGCCACCAGTTCAGGGAGCTTGTTGCCCAGACTATGGGCATTGGTACTCATTACCCTCCATTTCCTGAGGAACCTGTCAAAAGATACAAGTTGAAGAACTTTGCACATGATGCAATGAAGGTGAAGATTAAGAACAAGGACAAGAAAATTCTCAAGTTGAAAGGAACTTGAGACCTCTTTGGATGCTTGCTATATCTATCTGGTACTTCAACAGTTGAATTTATGATGGTGTTTGCCTACCCGCTTACCCCAGTACCCCTCTCCTTAGGAAACATTGATGGATCAATGAACACAACAGTGAAATCAACACCGCTGAAGAAACTTGACACCAGAGTCCAAAGTAGCTGCCCTGATGCTGTAAATGCCACTGTGGTTGATGCCATGTTCTTGATCAGAAATCTTACAAACCTGCCACCAACATTCCATGGTGTGGCAAAACCCATCCTGTCTCTTGTTTGCTGTACTTCCACAAATGAAGTCCACCTTGTCAGTGACTGTTACAAGTCACTCTCCATCAAAGGTCTTGAACAAGACAAGAGAGGAAAGCATAGCATCGCTCCACTCTCCTGTCTCATAACTGGTCCTGATCAAAGCCAATTAAGAGACTTTGCTGGATCCCTGTCTTCATCTTCATTCAAGTCAGCACTCCTAGGTTTTCTAGCTACAGCATGGAATTCTGATGTATACTGTGAAGTTCTAGGTGATAAAAAGCTCATGTATGCAGTAGGAGAAACTTGTTACTCATACAAAGTGGAAGCTGGACATATGCTCAGACTAGAGTGTAAGGCCCTAAAAAGCAAACACATAGAAGCAGACACAAGAATCATGCAACACATACACTATATTTGCAGTCAAAATGAGGGTGAAAATGTGCATGCAGTGATCGGGGCAGATGATACTGATATTCTAATCATTTTGCTGTATCATGCAAGTCTAAATGATAATCTCAAACTGCACATGGATGTTGGCCATTCAGGGAATAATACAAGAAGAATCACAGATGTATCCCACTTGTCAGCAGAGTTAGGCAGACCTGTGTGTGCAGCTCTAACCGGTCTCCATGCACTGACAGGGTGCAACTATTCACCAGAGTTCACAGGCAAGGGGAAGGTGCGACCTCTAACAATTATGGAAAAGAGTACAGAGTACACACAGGCATTTGGAAAACTGGGATGCCCACACTTGTCTAAAGAAACTGAGGATACAATTGAGAGCTTTGTGTGTACCTTGTATGGACGGAAGGTAAAGAGTGTCAACACAGCCCACTACAGTATGTTCAACGTCAAATATCTACCGAGTGACAAAGAGGCACCCATAGGAAAGATCAAAGGAGCACACGCAAGCTTGCTACCACCATGCAGATCAACTCTGACACAACACATCTGCCATGCAAATTACATTTCATTGTTATGGAAAAATGTAGGCAAACCAGAAATTACACTACTGAAGCCAGAGGACAATGGCTGGACCTATGAGAATGACAAATACAAGCCAAAGTGGTTCACATGTGAAGTTGTACCACCAGCCTTAAGTGAACAATTGAACAAACATGACAACAATCCAAATGAAGAAGATGATGACAATGACTGTGACGTTGCTATTGATGAGACAGATTTGCTTAACATGTCAGATAATGACAGTGAACAAGGATACCGATTGTTGTACTTAGGTTCATAAAATATCATAAAAAGTTGATTGTTTCAAGTTAAATATAGAATAAAATAAATAATAATGTTAATACTAAGCCTTTGATGCATATGTTTCTGTTTGTTACAGTGTCTGTAGTATTTGAATATAAGCTTATAGAATTGAAATTAAAGAAGGAACCATTAATTAAAATATACACAATTTTTACTGACAGTTCATTTTTTAATTGAAGTGCATTTTCCAAGAAAACTTTCAACTTTGAGTGAATAAGAGTTGTAAATCCAGATTCTATATACTTTTTTACATAAAGAAACAGTCATCAAACCTTTTGGACCTAGACACATAGATAAATGCACCTGGCTCCTGGACTAAAACCAAAAGCAGAAAAACAGGAGTCCAGCACAAACCAAGCAGAGTCCAAGCATGTGGGGGGGGCAAAGCCCTAGTAGGCTCCAGGAGAGAATACAGACTGACAGAGCCTCCGGCTGCAAGGAAAAATGCTTCTGTGTGGAGTGAGAACAGCAGCCTTTAAATAGGCAAAGGGGGTGGCCAATTGCACCGCCCTCTTGAACTACAGGCTATAGAATTCTAATTATTTGTATTTATTTATTTTACCAGGAAGAAGCTCCAGTGAGCATGCTCATTTACAATCAATCAATTTTTATTTTACCAGGTGAAACACCATTTGAGATGACCTCATTTATAAGATGGACCTGGGTACAGCATAACGATAAAATACAGACCGTAAAAGTACAGGGAAAATGAACAGCAACAACAACAACAAAAAAGTACTAATTGAGCTACATATGTACATACAACAAATGGGTCTGACTTAGAGGTATTTACATAGTCAGATAAGGCATAGCACAAGATTCAGACAGATTTTGTACAACATAACCAACCAGAGTACAAAATGTGCAATGCAGATGGAGGGCAGTGGTGAACTGGAGCTAAAGATGGATAATTTAATGCAGCAGCACAGAGAAACAAGGGGGAGATAAGGAAAGAAAACTAGCGGGAGGCAGGGGTAAAAAGGAGCAAGAAGGCAAGAGGAGGGGGCAAGAGATTCAGGAATCCTAGTGGTAACAGTTTCAAGGAGGCCTAACTACATGTATGTACTATTGGAAAGTAAAAGCAAATGCACCCTAAACATCTGGAAGACATACAAACAATCCTTGTAGAGGACTGACACCATCAAGGCATTGAGGATGCTGGGGTGTAAAGGCATGGGTTTTGACAGTAGGAGAAGCATGGTGATTCTGCTACTATACAGATCTCTGGTGAGGCCTTACCTGGAGCACTGCACCCAGTTCTGGAGTCCTCACCTGAGGAAAGACAATAACAGACTAGAGTCAGTACTGCAAAGGGTCACCAAATAATCCAGGACCAGCAGGACAGATCCTATGGGGATCCACTTGAAGCCCTAAATATATACTTGTTGGAGGCTAGGTGAGTGCCAGGGGGTCATGATTAAAACATACAAGTTTCTCAGGGGTATAAACAAGATGAATAGCGAGGACAACTTTGTAAGGAATATGGGTGCAGTCACTGGGGGGTATGACCGAAGAGTGGTGGGGTTAAGTTCAGGAGAAATGTGAGGAAGTTCTACCTCAGTGAGAAGGTGGTGAAGCAGTGGAAGAGAGACTGTCAGCAGAAGTGGTAGGGGTGGCTATTCTGTATGGGTTTAAACAGACAGAATTGAGGAGTGGTGGATTAGGGTAGGGGGAACAATACACCAGCACAACAGATCAGTTGGGGTAGTGTAGTATAGGAAAGGCAGACTTGATGGACCTTTAATCTTCTGCAGTCAGAGTCTGTGTTTTCATGAAAACAAGTCAACCCCATTTCATGAATAATAAGACTCAAAAGATCATAATAACTATAGACCCATCTTTGTGCTTTGCATACTCAAAGATACTTGAAAAATTGTCCTGTGTCCACATCATAAAATTTATTCATGAACATTAGGGAGACATTATATCATAGTGGCTATGAGCATTGAGCTGAAAACCTGGACAACTGGGTTGAATCCCACAACCACCACTTGCGTACTGTGTGACCATGAGCAAGTCACTTAACTTCTCTCTGCTCCCATGATGCACCTAGAAACAAGGTTCAGTTTAATGTGTCTTTCCTGGCCAAAAATTCTAACAGGAAAAAAAAACATTAGTAGACTCCCACATGGGCAATCAGTTTTTGTATCATAGCATTATACATATATTGTAATAAAGATGAGGATGTTTACATTCTGTTGGTGCTATGGAACACTAGTGTCACAGTTTATTTATTTAGTTCCTGTTGACCAGGAAAGGAGGGCTAAACAATTCTGCCTGTTTTCAGCCTTGTCCAGGGGGATGGGGGGGAAGGGCACGAGGCAGATGAAAACCAACTAAAATTGAACCAAAGAAAGTTGTTGGTGGTATTTTTCATGAGTGGTGGGGAAGATTTGACCAGGACACCAGGTAAATTCCCCCACTGTGTGGTAGGGGGCTCTGTGTCACTCCGGTCGAGAGAAAGAGAATGGAGGTCAGTCTTATGGAAGAAGCTGATGGAGAAGGAACAAATATATTGAGATCCGTGCAGGACCAAACAATTTTTAGCAGTTCCATGGAGATTCCAGAGAGCATTTTGGATGAGGTTATACTGATGGAGATGGAAATTACTGGCAAAGTACCAGTACCTGCTATAGCAGATAAGGATTTACCTGACGCAGCAAGGATGTTGTGAGTGACAGATTCAATGTATACAGATGTGTTAGGTGCTGGAAATGAAGTCCTGGAGGTGAATGAAGCCTCTCAAAGTACATTGCTGCAAGAGAAGCAGCAAATACGTGATTGACTAGGGAGTTCCTTACCGGAAGGCCGAGACCAGTCCCAGAACAAAGTAGATGAGCAGGAGACCGAAATGGAACAGCAGAATTCCTGGTCACCTGAGCAAGCATTGAGGGCTGCCAGGTGGAAATTAGCACCGGATGGCAGACGTTGGCTCCTGGGAGCCCCACCAACCACTCAGGACATGCAAGCATTAGCCAAATCTGGAAGAATGGAGAAGACACATAGCCTGACACCATGAATTACTGAACAAGGTGTGGCTGTTCAACCTGGGTAGCAGCTGTCAGTGCTGCATATTTCATCTATGGAAACTACAGCTTCGGGACATAAACCAGAGTCTACTGTAACAGGTACAGCATTACTTAATCCCGCTACTGTACAAAACTCGGTTACTGTTAAAAATGATGGGATTGTGGGTGAAGAAACTACCAAACAATGTAGTGAGTCCCAGACCGTATCTAAAGAAAATGAAAGGGTCAAGATTGGGATGCCCAAAGTATCACCTCCTGGGCAGAGACAACAGAAACAGAAGTTAGTCTTGCAACTGACCTACACGACCAAACAAGGGTAACCCCACCCCACAAAATCTGGGCATGGCTAAGCCTCAGGCCAATCCCAGATGTAGGATGGCATATATATTCTCAAATTTAGGTAAGCCCCAGGCCCAAAGGCATGTGGTCAGATTAAAATATATAGGTGGATTTCAGTCCCCCCCAATTGGATATATGTAGCCAGAAGGCTATTAAAGGAATCTATGAACTCCCTAGCATCTGACATCTTCACACTAATCCACATTTCTGGAGATACGATTTTTTATGTCTCATTTAACACCCCAGTTCAGCTGGAAAAACTTGGGATAAATCACACCAACTTAAAACGTACTACGCTATGGTCTCCTTTCATAGTGATACCACTAACCAGACCATCAGTAAAAATGATTACAATCTTATTTAGGAACAAAAATGTGCACATCCAGTACATCCTATACTGGGTCAAACAAGTGGCTGATGTTTTAGAAAGGCCCACTATGATTCTAGACAGTGAAAACATTTGGACAGGAGGGTGAAAAGTCAGGGTGAAACTCTGCATGACAGAAGGGCCTGAGCATCTGCCTAGTTGTTTTTATCTTGGTCTAGACCAAGGATTCTGTTTCTACCCGGGACAACCCAAGACATGCCATAGGTGTGGCTCCTTCACCCACCTCAGTAATGTTTTGTGACGCTATGGTATGCAGTCTCTGCTTACAAATTGAACGCCCCAGTAATTGTTGTAGAAGCCTGTCCAAATGCAACCTTTGTGAGGAAATGGGACATCCGTTCCTCCACTACCCCTGGGCTGTGCACAATAAAGGAACTTTTTGGGATCAAGATGATATTGTGCACACTGCTCAAGAGAAACAAGCAGCAGCCTCTACCCCACAAACTGATTCATTAAGTGACGTACAGTTGGCTCCACCCGGAGTTACTTCCACGGGAAATAGAGGATACCTTGATTAGTCACTCACTGAGTGTTCCAGAAACTGAACAAGTAGAAGGTGAACCGTAACAAGTACCTGAACAAGAACAAGAACCAGAAGCCCCTTCTCAACCACAACCAGAGTCATCTATGCCACCCCCCAACCGACGGCTTCTAGTCAGTCAGAAGAAAAAGGCACTTATCACAGAACATTTCAAGATCTAAAGTACCAAAATTGGATTAAACCTCCACCTCTAATAAGTTCTCAGCCTTACAAGATCATTCTGCTGAGGATGAGGAAGACTCTGAATCTTCCCTTACATCCTCACAACAAGACATTTCAGAAACAGATGGAGATCTAGCAGTGAAACCCAAAGTAAAGCAAAAACAGAAGAAGAAATCGTTAGATTTTACAAGTCTGCAGCTAACCCTATCTCCTTCCCATGACCAGCAAGTCAGGGGACATTTTGAATGTTATATCATTAAATGTAAATAGCATCAACAATTACAAATGCAGATGTATTACTTTCCAAGCCCTACATGAGTCCAGAGCAGGTATTTGTTTACTTCAGGTTACCCAGTTATGCTCTGAAGCAGATATTTACCTAGCTCAGAAAGCTTGGACATGGGGCCCCTCTATGTGGTCTTTGGGGGAAGAGCTTTGCACAGCAGAAGGGATAATGTTTTACAATCAGGTTAAGATCTAGCGGGTCATAGATGTAGAACCTGGGAGGGCCCTACTTTTAGATATCCAATTCCAACAGCAAGACCTTAGGATCAGGATAATATATGCTCCTCAGACCAAAACACTCAGAAGTGACCTTTTTCGGTTAGTACAACCGTATCGGCATACACATAGAAAACTAATCCTGGGGGGTTGACTGCCCTCTAGAGTTAGGAGACAAGATAGGTGAAACTACAAAATTATACTGTGACACAAATGTGTTAAAACAAATTTTAAACACTGCTGACCTTCAGGATTCGTACAGATGGCTGAGACCACAAGGGGGTCATACTTACCACAGGGGTGATAGTTGTTCTAGAATTGACTTTGTTTTTGTCTCCAAACACTGAAAAATTCTTAAAGCATGCACAATTCTAACAGCCACCTCAGATCACCTAGAACCTCATATAGGTTTAGGGCAAATATGTAGTAATAATGTAGGCCACAGTTATTGGCATATTAATAACGAGTTGTTCACTGACAAAAAAAATACAAGAGGATATAATTGATTTCCTAAAAGCCAGAGCTACATAAGTGGCATGGTATGAGACAGTAGGGGAATGGTGGCTAGACACAAAAAATCACTCCAGCTCCTATATCAAAAACGGGGTAAACACATGGGCATAAGGCCTATTTCCAGTTTTTGTACTTCAGGAAAAAGCTGTTTAAGTTATTATCTTTGCAAAGTGCCGAGCATGTGGATAGGTCCTCACAGATAAATAATATTAAAACTGAAAAGAAAAATTCCCTGTATAACAGAGCAAGATCTTTAAAGATGGAACAGATTGCTGGTATGCAAGGAACAAAATCTTCTTTGGATATTTTTAAAGACTGTACTACAAGGGTACAAAAGAAAGTGTGGGATGCAATTAAAGACCACACTGGTACTGTGCACATTGATTCCAGCACCATCTTTGATTTAATTTCACAACAATTATTTTCCTATTTCGGTGCTCCAGTACTGACTGAGGGAAATCTACATGATTTTTTTTGTCAATACTGATATCCCTCCCTTAATGAAAGAAGAAGGGAAGTTACTTACCCCAATCTGCGAGGAAGATGTTAGAAAGGCAATTAATAAATTAAAGGGAAACACTGCCCCAGGCCCTGCTGGCCTGAGCCCCAACTTCTATAAAACATTTCAGGACACTTTAACCCCTTTACTGGTTGAAATAATTAATGATATTTTACTAAATTAGGACTTGCAGGAACCACTGGCACAGGCGTTCTTGATTCTCTTACATAAAAAGGGAGACAGAATGGACCTAATCGGAGACCCATTTCTGTACTGAATATTGATTTTAAGATACTCTCTATGATATTATGCCACAGGTTAGAGCAGATAGCCCAAACATTAATCTCCCTGCAACAGGCCTGTGCCATATCAGGCAGAAGTCTTAGAGATAACTTGTTCTGCCTATGGGACATTTTCTCTAAAGGATATATGAGAAAATTACAGGTTTTTGTTCTGGCAGTATACCAGGAAAAGGCATTTGATGCCGTCTCCCATGACACACTGTTCCATATCATAGGCATGTATGGTATTCCTGGCACTTTTATTCAGTGGCTACAACTGCTCTACACACATGCACATTTTTTCCCACTGATAAACAGCACTATAGGAAGGAAAATCAACATTAGAAGGGGTGTACTGCAGGGGTGCCCTTTAAGCCCCCTGCTATACACCTTTTATATTGATATCCTCATTAGGAAAATACAGTCTAATATGGACTTCCAGGGTATTTCAGTATCACCCACTACTCCACCTCTAAAGGTTATGGCCTACGCAAATGAGTTATGTTTATTTTTAGGGCAAGAGCAGGAAAGTGTCCCTGCATTTTCAGATCTCCCTCAACTCTATAGTATATTCTTGTGCATTATTTGAGGCAGCAGACTTAACCCAGTAAAGTAAAATATAACATATGGGTCCATATCACAAGGGATTCTGGGCATGTTAGATCCATTATTATTTTTTCACACACTATTCTGGTCCTTCAGTATACAGTAGTACCTTCAGCAAAAGGAATTTCAAAGCCATGGATACTCTGGGAGAAGAAATGGCTGAATACTTTGATACCAACATGGTCTATTAATAACTGGACATTTAAGATGGTGACTGATAAACTTCAGGACTACATCATTACTACAGTGAAAAAAATTAGACTTTGGAAAGTTAAGTTGGAAGATTTACAAACCTTACCAAGACATCTGGTCTACGAACAACTTTTACAGTCCTATTTTTCTGAACAAGTTATCTTCTACAAAGGCACAGTGCAGAATTTCCCCTAAACCATCAAGCAGCTCACTGATCACAGACTTCCCAAATACTTATGGGATATGTGCTGGTTATCATGTTATGGAAAACTTGGTGTCAAGAACAACCATAAACATAAAAAAAACTGGAGGTACTTTGCTGCACCAGAGACTTATGCAACATGATTTTGGAAACACAAGAACACTTATTTTTTGAATTTTCCTATGTTGTTTCCTTCTGGACTCTTTTAGCACAGACTGTGCAAAACATTAACTTTGCCAGTACAACTACAAATTTTTAGTCTTGGGTCTTTATATTGGAAGATGGAATAAATACCCTTACAGTATGTTACGACTCTTATGTGGCGTTTTAAAATACCACATATGGGGTTTTCAGTGATGATAGCGATTAAAAATGAGCGACTGCAAAAACAGTGACTCAGTTTTAATGCTATTATCATGAGCTACCCAGCAAGGGTAGTGATGGAACAGCAAGGGGAGCGACTGAAAGGGAAGGAATAAGGAGGTGGAGGGGAGAGATAGGAAGGAGGGTTAGGTAGGGAGGAGAGCCTGCTGCAGCTGAGCCAGCCCTGTGGTGTGGTGGTGAGGGTGGCTGGCTACAGTGCAGTAGGCACTGGGTTTGGGCCAGACCAGGGGAGAATATTTTACCATTGCTTGCAGCTGCTGTTTTTTTCCCCCAGACCGAGTTTTGGCCCTCCTGGGCGTGCACCCTCCTGGAGTTGGTAATCTAAAAGCAGGGGGGGCAGGGGGCACAGCCCCTCCCTGCAAAAACAGTAAGTATTCCCAGAAGTGGGGTCATTGAGAATTGTATATTGCTGATATGCTTTTCAGTGATATACACATGCCATAACAGCGATCACTGTTTTGCAATTGCTATTATGACAATGAACCCACATCTGACAATCCAGATGCCATTGGACCCTGCACCAGCAATACATTACCCAGCAAGAACTATTAAGAATTGTGATGGAACAAATACAACAAATATATAACAAAGAGAAGACAACTGAGTCTGCACACACCCTGTGGAAATTATGGAAGCACTGCATGGGATGGATAAAATAGGAAAAAGAAAAAAAAGAGAGAGAGAGGAGGAGAAAGAAAAGCGAGAAAAGGAAAAAGAAAAGAGGGGGGAGACTAATATCACAACATAGGAAAACAAGAAGATAAAGAATATTGTTAAGATAAAGGAGTAAGTACTTAAAAGTATTTTTTTGGCCCTCTTTTCTGCTTATAAACTACTTTCCCAGAGATGACACTGGCATTTTTTGATTACCATCCCTAGTATTGTGTGATTTCCAGAATAAAAACTTTCTCTACTCTCCCAGTAGGGGGAACCACTGATTAACAGGTGGCAAAATGACTGCCACAGGAGAAGAAAAAGGTATCAGAGCTCTGACTGGAGTGGTTACAGATGGAAAAGACACAATTAGTTTTAACAGCTCGCTGGATATCCCAGACTCAAGAACAGAGTTTATGGAGACCACTGATGTGGCTGAGAAAGTGGTGTTGGATACAGTTTCCTGTGCTATAGAGGTGACTGACATTATGAATGACACAGTGACTATGCTGAACATCTCTGTGGTGGTACCAGAGGGTACCTCACCTGTCCACTTACTGGTTGCCATGCACATGCCCTCTGACAAAGCAGTGCACCAAGCCTGGTTGTTGCAGATGCTTGCTGCTGAAAATGCAGCTTCTGGACCAGAGTCAGTGGATTGCAAATGTTTTCTCTATACACCATTCAGGTTGCTGAGCCTGGATGCAGTGGCCATCCTTCTTGTACTGACCAAATGCACCCAGTGGATTTTGCTGGTGGAAAGATGGATCGGAGCCCAATTATGGAGTGGAATGTGGAAGTGGGGTCCCTGGATCTCTGGAGACAGCCCTGTTGGACGCGAGGTGGCAGAGATCACCAGATGGGGCTACGTTGGAGTATTAATCTCATAAAATGGGTGGTGATGTACCTCCTCCTCCTCCTAAAGAAGGGGGGGGGGATAAATATGGTACACCATATGGTACACCCTGTAATTGTTTTCATTCAATATTTTGGAATGGCACTATTAAGTTAGCTTTAAGTCCAGGCTCAACTCATATGATGGGGTGGATTCAGGATCTATTATATAAGTATTTCAGTGAATGGCAGAATTCCCCTGTTAGAGTCATTAAAGCCTTACATGTCCCAGAATAGTTATTACTTTCTTTACAGAAGATTAGGAAAGGGGGGGTTTCTAAAACACAGGTAATGACTCTATTCAGGAAACATCTGTATGACTCTATCAAGAATCAGTTATGTCCATAGGTTCCTGTTTTTAAGAACTGTGTTCACGACAAATCCCACCATTTACAGAATCAACTAGTGGACAGGAGAGTTCAGAAGAAACTGAGGGATATATTGTGGCTGTGGTCTCTTAGGAGATTAAATGTAAGGGGAAATCATAAACACAAATCTTTGGAGAAGAGAACTTGCCCTTATATGGACTGTTATACTGCTGCAGAGTTCATGGAACATTTTTTCTTTGAATGTGTGTTTGTATTAGGCTTTTGGAAATTCCTAGCTTCTAAATGGAAACATCTATGGTTGGAATGGTTATCGTATAAGAGTTTGATTCTAGGTGATCTTCCACAGTTTTTTTGGAAAGTACAATGTCAGCACCATTATTGCACTCTTTAAATGTTTGACACTTTGGCAAGTGAGACATAAATTGATGCTACAGCAACTGACGCAATTGCACTTACTGTACGTCCAGATTGGATGCAATTGCATCTGATTTTTGCCGCAAATTGTGACTTTTTGTTGTAAACTGATGTAACTTCTAAAAATAGCAGCAGAGCGGCCTAGACAGGAAAATGGACACAGGCAGAGATGCAGCCTGCATTTGCAACCAGGTCCAACATTTCTGAACCCTTCCTCCCCAGAATGTCCTATATCTCTGTAGCCAAACTATGTGACTCTAACTTGTTAGAGGTTTACAGACAGGACTGCATTAGATGAACTGAGTTAGAAGTTAAAGCTCTCTGGAAAGGTATATTTTTGCTTAAACATCCTTGTTATTCAGGAATGCAGCATGGCAGACATTATGGTTGTGATTCACTAACGGGCAGAATGACTACACATTGTGTAAAAGAGACATGTAGGCAGCCCTACATGGGAGGGCCACTCAGCAGACCCCCCACAGCATTCATCATGGGCATGCTAGTGCCCTGCATGCTGGATCTCCTGGCTGCCTTAGCAGCTATGGGGCAAGGGCAAGCCCTGTGCTGCGCCCATGTACAAGGGTGCTGCGCGCCACTCTGGGGCTGTAACATGTCCATGGGGGAACCTGGCATGCCTCAATATGCACCCACCACAAGTCAACGGTGGGGCATGGCAGCCATGAGAACCCCCGTACACAGCTGCCATATCTGACTGGTTACCTGGAAGGGCTGGGGGTGGCCGTTCGGGTAAAACCCCACTGGTTATACACTGGATGGTGCACACCATCTCAGGACCCCCTACCTGTGCACAGATGGGGATCCACTATGGGACCCGGTCTGGGCATCCGATTGGATGCCTGCCTTGGTCCACAGCTCTGCACCTGACCAACCCCCACAACCATGCATGTCTGGTGGTGGGGCTGCAGACAGGTGGCTGGTGATGGTGACTGCCGGCCAGAGCACACCTGTTCGCAGATGTGGAGGTGTGCAATTGAGTTACGCACATTTTGCATATGACACCCAGACCATGGTGAATCGTGGCCATTATCTATAACCCCTAAATAGGGAATTGTCATTTTTTTGGTTAACTGTGTCCAGATATGGGCAATGTAGGTATATGCAAATTGTTTTTGCCTTTACAAGTAGGGGAAGTCCGGGTGTGCTTTTTTGGTCCATTTATTTTGTTTCTTTAAAGTTTTGTTCATCTTTTTACTTTTATGAGACAGTACACTCTTGTTTGTTTTCAAGAGAACAGGAAATGATTTCTAATTGGCAGCTGTTTATAATGTTCCCATTTACGGAAATTATATACATAAGCCTAAATGATACATATGTAACTACCTGAGTAAAAGTGATGTGAAAAACTGTATTTTGAATTGTGTTGCTTTTATGAGCAGCATGCCGTTACAGTTCTCTTCATGAAACCAGTGATCTGGAGTTTTATCTAAGTCACGATTTGTGCACTGAGCTCCAAGCATTGTTCTGATAGGACAATAACTCATGTTTAGCATTCTGTACACAAACCGTGACATAGTAAAAGCTCCAAATTACTGGTTTCATGAAGAAAACTGTGCAGAATGTTGTCCATAAAAAGAAAACAATTAAAATACAGTCTTTCACATCAGCGTTTTTTCAGATACAGTTAAATACAGCTCATTTGGAGGCAAGGCTTTTATTTCTGTTACTAGGAACATTACCAGCTGCTGCTAGTTCCCATAAATTTTCTGTCCCATTTAAAGGGGAAGTAAACATTGCAGGGGTCACTCAAACCATGAAAGCCCATGAAAAGATCTTTCAAATGAGGTATGAGGCTTACCTATAGGTGTCGGGAGTCCTGAGATATGAATATCTAAATCATCTGTAAATCAAAAGCAAGGCAGCAGCCATTTCACATAATCTTAAAACAGAAAGTGATGTCACTGAGGGGCCAGTTGCATGTTGTTAATTACAGCTTGCCCTTCAGTGACATCACTTTCTGTTTTAAGGTTATTTGTAATGGCTACTGTCTTGCTTTGATTAGATTATTTAGATATTTATATCTTAGGTCTCCTGACACATGCTGGTAAGCCCAATATCTCATTTGAAAGATCTTGTCATGGGCTTTCAGAATGTGAGTGAATCCTACAATCTTTACTTCCCCTTTAAAGTTGTATTTACTGATTTCCTTTTTCTCATGTATGATATTTGCTTATGTTGTATTGTTGAAGTACCTTGTGTAATAAAATTCTCCTACTCTTTTGTTGGGAGGATGGAAGATGACAGTGTGATGAGTGGGGGAATGATGGCCCCAGTAGAGATTTCTTTCCTCCTCACCCAGAGTAGTGAGGAAGCCAAACTAGTTGATACCTCTGTTTCTACTGCTGATAAAGTATGGCATGAAATGTTACTGAATGAGAATACAGCTCAAGAAAATATTGCTGCAGAAGTCATTTTACTTGGTAAATGAAACCCTGATGCTGCTGCTGAGTCCCTTGCAGATGGTGTGGGGAGAATTCGGTAAGCCTAGAAGAGGAATGTTTGGATAAGGACTTGCAGCTAAGGAAAACTCAGCTCCTAAAGATTATCCAGAAGGAGGAAGACAACTGTCAGGGTCAAAAGCAGCTCCTCAGAGTATCTGCAACTAGTAAAGAAAAGGCTCCACCATGGCCAAAGGAATGCCATGTTCTAGCCAAGCCATAGTTATCTGAGCTCAGTATAGATGAAACCTTAGCAAAGGCAGTCTGGGAGACAGAGAGGGAGACCACTTTTGATCTGTTTTCCCTGGAAAATAAGTCAGGATACAGAGAAGCAACAATGGACATTCTACGGTGGCAGGGACTCAGAGCAACACACCCAGATGCAGCACAGCGGGGGAACCATGGTTTGCAACTATGGATTATGATACTTTGATTTATGGGATGATTTCAAGGGGGTGGAATAAATATCACATGGGAACCTTGAAGTTGATTTTTGGTTGTATAAAATAGTGTGTATGGCAGATAAGATGGCAGTTTATTCTGCAGGAGCAATATGTACCTTTACTAGGTTTGACTGAAGAAATTTCCCTTGACTATAGTTCAGTTTATGAAGAAAGAGTTCTTTCACTACCTTAACATATGAGTAGTGATTATTGGAAATATGTGACCTGGGTGAATTCCTCACTTTGAGCATGTTTGATCTCTTCTTATTACATAATTTCATCCTTATATTTCTTATTTTTTCTGATGACTGTTTGCATTATTTAGTTTTGTTTATTTTTAGTACTGATTATAGTATAATTTTTATTTTTCTTTCTGTATGATTATCTTTTAATAAAAAATGTTCCTACTGTTTTTGAGAAGTGCCATGGGATCTTTAATGTCTACTTGAACAGCCACAGGAACAGGCAGATAGAACCTTGGTTTAACTTCTAATCTGAAAGACAGCACCTCAGAAGTGCATCACCTCCCCTCATGCTGCACTACAGTGCCAGTATTGGGATTTCACCCCAAGTTCCTGGTGTGGGGCTGGAACCCATAACCTTCCAGCCCCAGAGGCAAGTGTGCAGCCTGCTAAGTCACTGACAGTGACAGAAATTAAAGGTCAGAAAGTACTCTAGGTCCATCATTTCCACCCCCTCTTCATTGGAAGGATAAAATATGTATGCTGTGCAAACAGGTACAAATTTATAGGGACTCCTTACCCACTCTGTTACCCAGGGTATCCAGTGATTCCCTTGGTAAGCAGAACTTTCTCTAGACTTACCTTGAAAGACTGTACTGTCTTCAGATCCTATATCACTGCTGGTAGACTGTTTCATGATTTCACCTCCCTCAGGGACAAGAAATGCCCCACCAACATTACCCTGACTTTACCACCTGTGAGCTTCAGGATGTGTCCCTGTGTCTTGCTGGTGGACTCCAAATCAAATATTTCTATCTGTTTCATATTGTTGATAGCCCTGAGTATGTAGTAAACTGAGATCATGTCTCATCTCAGCATCCTTTTCTCCAAGTTGAACATGTTAAGGGCCACCAGCCTCGCATAGCTTTTCTCCCTCGTACTCCTGATCATTTTAGTGGCTTCGGATTGTATCATTTTTAGTGCCTCTAGGTCCTTTTGTATTAAGAAGTCCAGAACTGCATGCATTACCTCAGTTGGAACGTGACCAGACTTTATAAAGTGGCTGGATTATGTCACCTGCCTTCCTGATCACCACCTTTTTTGATTCACCCTAGAATTCTGCCAGCCCTTTTATCAGTGGCTGCACACTGCTTGTCTGGCTTTAGCCCCTTGTCTATTCTGTTCACTAGGTCCTTTTCCTCTTCCCACTAGAGCAAGACAAGCCCCACGCTGCTTGTCGATCCTGTCTCTGTTTTTTCTGTCCCAAGAGTAGCACCCTGCATTTGGCTACATTGAATTTGAGACTTCAGGAGACTGGCCAACCATCAGACCTGCTTAAGCCCTGCTGAAGTTTGTCACAGTCCTTGGGGGGAATCTAACTCCTAGCCTGCTTATTGTCATCCATGAACTTAAACAACCTCCTGGAGACCCTAGCTCCCAGATCATTGATGTTTAACAGTAGTGGTATTAGCATCAGTTCCTGTGGGATGCCAGTGAGTAACACTCTCTACTTGGAATACTGCCTGTGTTCCATAACCCTCACTTTCCTACCCCCCAAGTCAGTTGGCAAGCCACCTTGCATGTGCCTTTTGTAAACCACACTACAATATTTTGCACAGAAGCTTTCAGTGTACCACATTGTCAATTCAGATATATTGCTAAAGTCTACATAGACTACATCAATGGTGTTGCTCCTCTCCACCTCCCTCATTACCCCCATGAAGATGGTGGTTAGGTTGGGTTATCACTGTGTGCCCCCCCCCAATAATGCCATAGTGAGAAAAGAAAAGACCTTGACATCAACAAAGAGCTCAATTATTCTGTCCTCGATAATGGCTTCTAAGACTTTGCCCAGCAGTGATGTCAAGATGCCCAGCCTGTAGTTGTTTCAGCAATAACAACTGAGCAGCTTGTCATTTCTGAGGGATTAATGACCGGTTGGGGATGGGTGGCCAGAAGCTCAGCCAAGAGCCACCTCTCTCCAGCCAGTCATTAATCCAAGGAAATGACCAGCTATGAGGTTTTTATTGTGATTATAAATCTAATCACAATAACAGTTTTCTTTTTTCCTCTTTATTTTTAACTTAATTAAGGTTTTAAGCAGAGTGGTGCAAGTTGTGCGTGTCACACAGCATCAATTGGCTGCTAGATTTGTCATTTCTAAGATGTTAATGACCAGTCCAGTAGCAAATCAGGAGCCTCGCTAGGCTAATGAATAATTAATGAGTCTTATAATCAGGTTTAAATATCCTCCCTTCTTTAGGATGGGGACCACACTGAGCACTTTCTAGTTCTCCAGCACCACAACTCACATAACAGACTCATGAAAGATTACTGCTAGTGGCACATCAGTTGCCCCTTTAGCTCCACTATGTTTCTGGGTGTGTACCCTGTCCACCCATTCAGACTTATCTGACTTATCATTGTATAATTTGATACCTTTTAGTGGACCATCCTATTTGCATAATATAAATATGTTGGTTCAATAAAAGGTCCAGCCTGTAGCACTGAATTATTTTAGATGATAAATCATACTGCAAAGCCAAAGGGCACTTTCTCAGTGCTGTAGTTATTGTATTTATTAATCTAGCAAAGCCTTTATACCTGGTCAATCCTGACATGCTTTTTAAAGATGGAGGACCATGTACCATAACCTAATGTAATATCCTATCCCAAGGCCTTCTTACATTATGAGGTTCAAAATTTGTACCCCCTCTTTGTAGGCCTGCCCCGGTGGAGATGGTCAGTTACCGCCATTTATGGGAGGTAAGCTCTGAAGGGTTCATGGCAGTGATTGACCTCTCTGAGTTTCCTGTGGCCAGCTCGAGTCCAGAGACCTTGGTTTTGGCCTATAATAAGGCCTTCTCCATGGCTCTGGATTTGATTGCTCCTGTCCATGTTCGTCCTCTCTCCCTTCGCCCTTGGGCCTCTTGGTTTGATGGGTCCCTGAGAGAGTCACTGCAACTTGGATGTAGGTTAGAGTGACATTGGTGGAAATCCGCCCTGAAGGTTGACCACCTTAGATTGGTAGAGCATTATCAGGCCTTCCAATCAGTGATCTCCCTTAAGAGAAGGCAGAATTCCTGTCTGGGGAGATTGCTGCCACTCAGAACCAACCAGCTCAGCTCTTCTGAACTGTGGACAGATTGTGCAGACCAATCTGTCTGCAGCTCTGAAGACTTTTTTCACAAGTGGAGTGTGATGAGCTTGCTTGATTCTTGGTGAATAAGGTGGCCGACAACAGGTCAGAGATCCTCCTGACTTGCCCTGTGGGGGATGCTGGTGATCAGTGCTTGGTCACTTCACCTCATGCTTCCTGGAGTTCCTTTGACCGGCTGGAGTTCATGGATGCCATAAGGATTGTCCAGAGTATGCACCCTATGTGCTGTAGATTGGATCTGGGCCCAACCTCCCTGATTATGGGATGTTGTGATATTATTGACCCAATCCTGGTTCAGATAGTCTAGTGCTCCCTTGATTTGGGTGAGTTCCCAAACTCCCTGAAGGAGGCAGTGGTAACACCCCTCCTGAACAAAGCTTCTTTGGACCCAGACTCTCTGGCCAACTACAGACCAATCTCAAACCACCCCTTTATAGGGAAGGTTATTGAGATAGTAGTGGTGGTACAACTAGAGAACCACTTGACCATCCATAACATCTATGAACCTCTCAAGTCTGGTTTTTGAAAGAGACATAGTACAAAGACTGCACTGGTTTGGGTGCTCAATGATCTCCTGATGGCAGGAGATTGGAGACACCGTTCCATTCTGGTGCTCCTTGATCTCTCTTCAGCTTTTGACACTGTCGACCATGGGGTATTGCTTGGTCATTTGAGGTCCATCTGTGGCCTGACATGTAAGGTTCTCAGGTGGTTTGCATTTTTTCTTACTGGCAGAACTCAGAGAGTGGTGTCTGTGATTTTTTTCCTCGGACCCATTCTCTCTGTCATATAGGGTCTCTTAGGGCTCAGTGCTGTCCCCCATGTTGTTTACAGTGCACATGTTGCCCCTTGGAGACATTGCAAGATGGTATGAGCTGAGGTTTTACTGCTATGCTGATGATACCCAGCTCTATCTATCTTTTGTACTTGACCAGGATAGTGCGCTGTCGGTATTTAATAACTGCCTTGCTGAAATCCAGGACTGGATGAATTTGAGCTGGCTAAAGTTGAACATGGGAAAGACCAAGGTGATGGTTGTAGACCCGGCTCATCAGATAGAGGGGTTGAGGACTGGTCAACCCTCTGGAATTTATCTAGGGGCTCCCAGATCCTTACCTCTGAATGGGTGCAGGGCCTGAGGGTGGTGCTTGATGACAGGCTGACTTTACAATCTCAGGTGTCGACAGTCATCAAGTCATCCTTTTACCATCTTAGGAACATCACCAGGATCAAGCATTTTGTTCTGTCCTGTGATCTACCTACATTGGTTCATGCCTTTGTGACCTTGCACCTTGATTACTGTAACTCCCTTTACTTAGGGCTATCTGGGGTTGATATCTGTCACCTGCAGCTAGTGCTGAATGCCCCAGCAAGATTGTTGACGGGGACTTCTCAAAGTTCTCATATCACCCCTGTGCTGTGCACTCTGCACTGGCTGCCAATTTGGTGGTGGATCACCTTTAAAGTTGGTTTACTGACTTACAAAGCCCTTCATGGACTTGGCCCTGACTACTTGAAAGAGCTTCTTGTTCCCTATCACCCAGAGCAACAGCTCCATTTGGCTGACGAGGGGTTGCTGTAAGATTCCGAGGGCGTCTTTGAAGTCTTCTGGGACCCATTCATTTATGTACATGGCCCCTACCCTCTGGAATTCTCTACCCCATCGGCTGCAGGAGTGCACAATGGTGGGAGGCTTTAAACAGGCGTTAAATACTTTTTTATGGTGCCAGGCCTTTGATGGCACTGAATAATGAACCTCGTCAGATTTCTGTTATTGTTTTGGATTGTATTTATTGATTTTATTACTGTTTTAACCTTATGTAAAGCACCTTGGTACTTTGAAAGGTGCTTATGTCAAATAAAGATTATTATTATTATTATTATTGAAAATGAGCTTTGCTCAACAGAGTTTATTCAGGTAAAGCAATTAACACAAATGAGATGTGCAGGGACCTAGAGGTCCCAATTAAGACATTTTCTACATAAACTAATGTTACTTACTTATTTCCTTTATGCACTTGTTAGCTCACTATATCTCCTAGGGAACTCCTTGGCTGAGCCTCCCGTAATCAGTCATTAGTCAATGTCAGTGGCTCAGCAGGTAGCACACTCACCTCTGAGACCAGGAGATCAGAAGGCTGTGGATTCTATCCCCACAACAGGCACTTGGGTTAAATCCCAATACTGACACTGTAGTGCAGGATTGGGGGGGTGCTGCACTCCTGAGGTGCTGTACTTCGGATGAGATGTTAAACTGAGGTCCCATCTGCCTGTTCTGGTGGCAGTTCAGGTGGATGTTAAAGATCCCATGGCACTTCTCGAAAAGAGTAGGGGAAAAATGTTATTGAAGTAAACTGAACCTGTCATAACAAAACAAAAAACAACAGTAGATACCTTTACAAGTACCAACTTAACCAACATAATCAAGGTACAAAAAGCAATATTATCATATGTATATCATATAAATCATCCAATTTTATCTTTCAAAAAAGGAACTACTAACCTTCTAATTTTCCACGTAGTTTCTGGAATATAGTGTTGTTCAAACTGACATTGTTTACTAATTTCAATTTCAATAATTCTTACAACCATCTCTGGATCCTGGAATATCTGTTGTAATACAAATTTACATCTGACTTGCCATAAAATAAACTTTATATAGGAAAGTACTAATCTAACCATATTAATTGGTAGACCTAAATCTGCTGTACTAAAACCTCCAACCACTTCAGCATAAGTAGGCTACCCCATTGAGGATGATTCCAGTCCTTTGCCAACAATCTCCACATTTCTTGCTCAAATGGACAGAGGATCAAAAAATGTATCATAGATTCTTCCTGTTCCACACAGCTATGTCTTGGACACATTCGTTCTTCCTATTTTTAATGCTTTGCATTCCCCTTAACACTTAAACGACCATGTGCACTAAGACAAGTAACATCCCACAGTCTGGGGGGGATGCCTGGATCTTTCAAAGTTTCCAACAATTTTGGAATATACTTCAAATCAACTCCCTTAAATTCTACCTGTGATAAATCAATTCCATGTTGTATTGTTTTATACATTATTTTATTTGTGGAGGAGGCCAGTATGCTTAATTCCAGTCTCCACAGTTTCAACTTCCCCAGGGCTGGTCTGAAAAATACACATTTAGTTTAATCTTGGGCATTCAGTACTCTCTGTTCTCCCCATGTTTGGTATAAAGGCCTTAACCAATGTTCAGTAAACGGGATCCATAATGCTGTTTGAGGTTTGGACAAATCTAGTAAGTTATTTCAAAAAAATGTAGTGAAGAAAAACACTATAGGGTTTAATAAATTCAATCCACCTTTATCTATTGGAAGATACAAAATGCCCCTCCTAATGGGATTCAGCCGACTACCCCATATAATCTGAAGTACTAGTCATAAAAGGCATGTTTCTAACATCCTAGGCAGGGGGTAGACTGTACTAATAAATAAAAATATTGGTATAAAATAAGTTTTGACCACCATCACTTTCTTCTTTTTTGTTTGGTTCCATGACTTCCAAATGGCTACTTTGGTAGAAGCTAATTCTAACTTTTTGTTCCAGTTTAAAACACTATTATCTCCATTCCCAAACCAAACCCCTAAGTATTTAAATGGGTCATATGAAACTATAATATCATGCCAAGATTTGTTCTCAGGGATGAACCTTCCCAAAGGATAAATTACACTCTTCCTTTTATTCAAACATGCCCCTGTAGATTGGCAAATGTTGTCGATCAAATTCAGTACTCTATCTCTCAACTGTTCATCAGCTACAATAAAACATACATCATCCACATAAGCAGTGACACCCCCCCGTAGCCTTATGCCTCTGATATTTGCATCTCGCTATATTAGACATAACAATGGGTACAAACAAAATACGTAAAGCAGCAGGCTTAGTGGACATCCCTGAAGCACTCCCCTAGAGGCAGTAATGTATGTTCCTAGGTGTCCATTAACCATGGGAATTGCGCATGCATAGTTATACAATACAGTTATCCATTGAATAAAATTCCCTGGAATGCCATAAGCCATAAGAACCTGTGCAATAAAAGGATGTGGAACCCTATCAGAGGCTTTCTCCTGGTCTAATGACATTATATATCCTGAAAGCTGTTCCTCCTTACCCTGCTCTACTAATTCTCTAATCAATAATAAATGATGCTGTACGGAGCGATTAGGGACTGTACACATTTGAGCTGATGTAATTAGATAGGATGTCAGGGCAGTAACCTAAAATGCAGCATTTTCATCAACATTTTATAATCCGAATTTAATAGACTAAGCGATCTCCAGTTATCAAGATTGGACTTATCACCTTGTTTATATACCATAATTTGTACCGCTATACAAAAATGAAAGTCTATCTGTAAGGTTGATAATGCCCATTTAAAAATACTACCAGAATTTGTGCCATCAAATCTTTAAATGTTTGATAAAATTCTGTTGGTACACCATCTATACCAGGGGCAGTACTCTTTTTAAGACAACCAATTGCTTACTCAGTTTCTTTAACAGAAAAAGGCATTTTAAGTGCCAACAAGTCTGGTGGTACAGTAGGTATTTCAAGTAGTGATAGAAAATCATTAGACACTCCCACTTCAATTGGAGAGACAGTGTGCAAAGCTGCCAAATACTTCGACACTGTGTCTAGAATACAAGGTCCATCTTGAACTAGTAAACCAGTACTTGTTGTAAGAGAGGTCATAAAATGGGTAACTATCCTCTGAGAACAGCTTTTCCCTGGAGAGCATATCTTATGTTCATGCAGCATGGCTGTGGCTCTATTATATTGTAAGGCAAACATAGCTTTTTTAACAAGGCCTGTGTTGTTAAAGGAAGGTGGTATAGATTAATACTTGAGTATATTTTGTTTAACTGCAATCGTAACTTCAGATATTGTTTGAATTGATCCTGTCGTTTCTTTGTAGAATACATTTGAAAAAGTCTCCTTAAACCTGATTTAGTAATTTCCCACCACACACTCATATTGTTCGTCAACCCTGCTACAGACATTCGAGATCTAAGGAATTCCGTAATCTGAACCTGCAACTGTTTCTCTGTTAGTACTACTGTATTCAGTTTCCAATACCCCCTCCCATACGTAGGACCATTAATGGTGCCCAAGGAAACCTGTAAAATAACATGGTCCAAAATCTCCAAAGGAATCAGCATTGCTTTTTCCACCCCAACATTAGATTTTGTGAAAATAAAGTCAATCCTGGTTGATAGAGTACCTCGACAATATGTATGCCCTCCCTTCGTGTGAACCGTTCTATATGTATCTTGTAATTGATTTTGAGACAGTATAACAAGGAGATAATTTGAGTCACAATATAGTTTCATTGTTTTTGCACCTTTATCTCCCACATCCACCACGCAATTAAAGTCACCCCCCCATATTGCTGAGTTTGTGGTCATTAAAAAAGGTTTAATTAAACTAAATTCAGTCCATCCCTTCTTGGTAAGAGGGGCATACACATTTACAAACCTCCAACCTACTCCCTCATATGTGAAATCTACCAATAATGCTCTCTCCAATGAAATCTCTACCAGCCTAGAAATTTTTAAATTTATCCCCTTTAAACAAGATGCCTACCCCTTCACAAACATCTGTACCAAAGGAGAAGATGGATGGTCCCCAACACCACAATTGCTGGGCTGATCTGACTAAAGAATTAGTATTTAACCTAGAATCCTGTAAAAGACAGATATCACATCCTAACTCTTTTAAAAAGAAGAATGCTACCAGTCTTTTCTTAGCATTTTTTATGCTATTTACATTGATAGTAGCTATCCTCAGCTGGGGGTAAAGGTTGTCAGCATTAAACTTATTTAAAGGATTCAGGGTGGCTTCTTTACTCTAGTACTTCTACACACTCTTGTTTTAACCCTAGGTTCACTGACAACCACATTGCACTTTCCATGTGACTCACCATCTGTGTCAGAAGAAGGAGGGGCTAAGGAAGAGGCCTCTGAATCCCCACCTAGTTCTGATTCCTGAGAATGGAGCAACAAAAAGCTCATATTTATTTGAGAACACTATGTTCTTATCCTCGACAACATTCGCCTTAGCAACCTTGGATCTCGGTTTGGTTTGCTTTAAACTCCACTTTTTTGCCACACTTTTGACAATGCCGGGTGGGGGGCATCTCAAGTATACTGTGGTCCTGAGCTATAGGGGGCCTTTCCACAGGCAACTGGGGAGTCTGAGCTTCTGTTATTTCTGGTTCATCTGATAGTATGGTGATTAGTTCCTCAGGGTTTGCAACCAGCACAGGAGGGGAAAGGAGAGGGGGGGAGTGGTTGGTAAGTGCTGGGTTCAGGAGGAGTTTTTTGGGACTGGGTTTTTCTTTTAGGCATTTCTCGTTTCTGTGCCTCTTGAATGATAACATCCTGACTCTTCCTATCTGTGCGGTTGTATGTAGCCCATGGGCAGGATCTGAATGTATGTCCTGATTCAAAACACAAATTGCATTTCACTTCTGCCTGACACTCTGAACCGTGGTGACCAAACTTCAAACAGAGGTTACACCTCAACCTATTACACGCTGAGCCCAAATGAGTAGGAGCCCCACATTTAAAACATGTCTTTGGTTGACCTGGATAGAAGCAATGTTCTCTTTCACTACCTAAGAATATACTATTTGGCAGATTAATTGGGCCCAGACTGTTATTCCTTAAACATACTTTAAATAACCACCCCCCATTCCATATGCATTCCTCATCAAAAATGGGGGAGGGAAAACCAAGCACTTCACATTTTTTTTGTAACCAGTACACTATATTATGGACTGAAACTGATTCATTTCAAAACAATACAGTTACAGTCTCAATGGATGATTTCGTTAAAGGGATCACTTTAAAATGCATCCACAGTTCAGTATATTTAAGAGTGTCTAATTTTGTCCAGAAACGATCTAGGCCCTGTGGAGTAACAAAACTGACATCAGATAATACAGATCCTGAGACAAGTATAACAGCATGTATTTCATTCGAAAAAAAAAAAACATTGAACTTTTCAATAATGTTCTCCCTACATACACACAATCTGGAGCTATATCTAGACCCCCCTGGTACTCTAAATGTACAGCGTTCCTCCTTTGTAGAGGAGGGGGACCTGAAAAAGTATCTTTGTGGTGAAAGGATTCCCATGCAGCTTTCACCTGTTTGGGAAAATCAGGTATTGTTTCTGTCAGCTGTAAAGTTTTTTCAACAACATCTCCCCACTCTAAGTGTGTATTAACTGACCCTTCTGACTCAGAAGAAGAAGAATCCGAGTGGGCCAAGCTGTGTCCAGTGAGTCTATTGTGTGCTACAGGTTTCGGTTCTTCTTGAAACTGCTGCTGAGAACCCAAAGCTTCTAATCCAGTCGGCACGACTGTAGAGACAGTCTGTTGTTCCAGTATAGGGCTGTGGGCCGGGTCAAGGACCCAGACACCTGATTCCCCTTGTTTCCACCCTGCACCCAGCAGTGAACGCTTTAGCGAGGACAACAAACATTTGCTAGTAGGTAGTGGAAGATTTTCCTCTACTCTACCTTTCCTCAAACTGAAGTTCGGATTTTGTGCTACTTCAGGTTCTTTCAAGTGAGACATTGGAATACTCACAGAAGTTGGTAACCGCTCTGAAGGAGAAACGGAAAAGTCTGCAGTATCAGGCCACAACTCAGTTGTCAGTTTTGGCATTTCAAGGATCAGCTCTGTCAAACTGCTGCTCTTTGATGCTCATGCCTCATCAAGCTGACACATACTGCGCTCTGTTTGAATTCCTTCAGCCACCTCTTTCACCAGCTTGGCCTGAATAATCCTAGCAGCGTCACAAACAAGGGCTGTATCTATAATGTCACTCTGTACAACAACAGTATCAGAAATTGCCTCACCTGGCAATGCATTTCCCATAAGAATTTCTTCAGTTTGTAAACGCAAAGTTTTATTTTGTTGTAAAATATTCTCCAACCACACTACATCTGATTCAAATAGACCTTTCAGTGCACATAATGTCATTGAGTCAAGTTCTGGTATAGTTTCCTCCATTTCTATGCAGTCCTGCATAACAATGTTAGTCTCCTGAGCTGGACCTGAGGGCAGGGAGACCTGCTCTCCCCCAGGTACACCAGCAGAATGAACATCCATCACGTCAGCCTCCATGGTAGCAGTGCTCCTACTGCAAGAGTAGGGGAAGTTTCCCTGGTGTCCTGGCCAAATTTCCCCCATTCACCAAAAATACCACCAACAGCTTAATCTGGTTCAAGGTCAGTTGGCATTCATCTGTATCCCCCTCCCCCGGTCCATGCCTGAAAATAAGCAGAATTTGTCTAGTGCACTTACCCGGTCAACAAAAACTAAATAAAATAATACAAGTGAAGCGTTTAGCCTCAGGGTTCCTATAAGTAAGCAATATTGATATCAATAGTGTCAGCATGAAAAAGCACTACAACACTGATTTAAAAGTCCAAAGATGTACTGGCACATAGGTAACCCCTGTGGCTGAACCCATTTATATAATTGTTTTGCATTTCCATGCTGACACTGCCAATTCTGATCTTACTTCTTGAGATGAACCAAGCTGCTGAACCCAGTACTTGCATCATCTCAGGCTCAGCTACTGGGGTCCCTGTGAGATGAAGTAAGCTATCATGGTTGGGGGGTGCAGGATCAATCAGATGCAAAAGTACATAAAAAAACAAACAAGTAACATAAAAATTATTTTATGTGGCCAGTAACTTAACTGAGATCTTAAAGTCCTATCAAATTAGTTTAGGAGACATGGCAATTCACAATTAATAAATTGTTACAGCCGAGTATGACTATAAAGACACTTACAACAGATAGAAAACTACCTTGGTGAGTGATCTTAGACTGTAGTTGTTAAATAGTTTCACCTCCACCACATGCTAACTGAAACTGGGATTACCAAAGGAAGATTCAGTTCTAGGCCCTTACCCTTTTCATTTATATTTATTTTTTATTTCAAGGATGAACCATTGAATGGCATTTGTTTTCAGTGATGTCCTAACAAATCCTTAGAATATACATACGTTACAATTGTTACAGAATGCAACAATGAACAATAAATTTGCATTTATACAAGGTGTTTGATATATATGTAGTTATAGTACAAGTACAGCACAAATACAGTCCAATTAAATTATTACAATTAAGTTATGACCTTAGAGGGGACAACAAGGCTTATAAACCAGCAAGGAACTAATAACTCATTATTTCACTATTTGTCACCGACTTATCCTTTTTAAGCACTAGTTCTAACCTACATTTATCTACTGATGATACAATTTTCTATGCCAAGGATGGTTCTCTAGCTGATTTCAAATTGTAATTTAACAGGATTCAGAAGTAGCTGACATAACATGATCTGTTATTAAATACAAAGCAAATGGAGGTAATTATATTTATTTAATTAACATATTGCCTTAGGCAGTGTTGTTGTCAGCTTGTATTTTTCGAAGAGTTTGTTCAAAACTTCTGGGACTGAATAGGCAAAGACTCCTTTTCCAAAGTTTCTTGTAGCCCTGGGGATTTTAAAATCCATAGAGGCAAAAGTTTTCAGAATGTACGTAATGTCTACAGGGCACAATAAGGGCTGTAGGCACTCTTGTATAGTTTTGTGAGCACATTTGTATAGCAATGTGAACATAGGAACATAAAACATGCTAGACAAGTCCATCGTGTTTATCCCCTGCTTCCCATTCAGCTGCAGCATTCAGTATTATGCAAAGTACATCTAGTCATTTTTAAATTTATGTGCTAACCATAAATTTTATGGATATTGGAAACATGTAGAAGGAAACAGACAGTGATGGAAACTCTGAGAATACAAATACAAGTGATCTTTCAATTCCTTACGATTCTGCTATAAGGCATGTTCTTTATGACCTGACACTCCCTAATGAATTAAATGCTGAATTCATCACTGTTGTTCTATCTAGAGTAATGGTTACAACTTGAGCTTAAAAGATTCTTACTTACATTACTTCCTTCTTGGTCTTATTATTGTATATTTTATTCTGTACCTTCTTTTTATGATCTATTACATATTTTCTTGAACTCCATACTGCCATACACCTCTTGGGCCCTCCTTTCAGCTACTTGCTGTACCTAAATAAATCATTCCCAGTGTAGAGCATTTTAATAAATAAAAATCCTGCATGTGTGATTCTGCTGCACCATAGTTCAGTCTTGTTATAGATACATCTGCTTGCATGGTGTATGGAGGAAGCATCCCCCATCTTTAGTGAAAAAGGGGAAATGAGCCAATCTAGCGGTGTTCCTACAATACCCCCAAGTTTTCGAGAGCACACTGGAGTTATATTAAATTCCCCCTCTATTCTGGCACATAACATTAATGGGAAATTTTAGAAAGTTTGTTTTGGGGGACCTACACAACTTTATAGAGCTTGTACTAGCCTTGATTCATATGAGTGGTAGTACTGTATATACACTGTACAGGCCTGTATTCTCCAAAATGGACTTCATACATTTTTCCATTTGTTCCTAGGGTCTGTGATTGCTGAACCCAAATGTTCTAACACACCACCATGTTCTCCACAGACATTTTTTTTATGTTATCAATTTTATTAGATTTCAAGAGTAAGGATATTCATTCATATAAGAAAATAACATTGAAAAACAATTAGAATGATTACAGGAGGACACGTAAAAACAGAATTAATTCCCCATAAGTATTGCACAATATGGGGTACAGAACAGGTATCAGGCTTCTATATGATAATCACTGACAGAGAGTTATTAATAAACAACACGTCTTCCATGTGTACTGTTTAGTTATCAACAAAATATAAGGCCTAATAGCTGATTAGCAAAATAAACAAGACCAGCTCAGATCATTAATAACCGGCCACTTCCAAATAGTGTCCCAGTAGTCTAGGCGATAAGCACTCATTAAACAGGCAATAAAAATGAAAATGAGGAGACATTTTTGGTTTTATTTTTATTTTTAAAGATCCCCGGTTTCCTGTGTATTTTCTTTTTTCCCTGGTGGTTCAATAGTTGGAGGTGTTTGTAATTGTCTGCCTTGCAAGCAGATCTCCTGCCCCACCCCTCTTGGTGGACACTTGCCAGTGGCCCTACCAATTGCATAGGTGAGAAGGCAAATCTAGGCACTTCCCTATTTCCTTCTGGCATGCCCAATCCATGTTTCTTACTGGCTGACTGGGGGAACTGCAACAAACCAGTTTAATATGGTTAATACAACAAGACTGTTCTGCACAAGCAAAATTCCACAAATATTTTTGACTTTCTTTATGCCACTCAGGCTTCGGGTGGGGATGTACCCCCTCTTTCAGCGCCTGCATCTGCCACCTGGCATCCCCCCACCCAGACTGCCCTGTCTGGGAGTCCCATAGCTTGCCCCCTGTGGTAGGGTTCCCTGAGGGGAGAGTCTGAGATCTACCTGAGGCCCCAGCTAAGGCTTACAGCTGGAACATCATTCAGGTAGAGGTCCAGGGGCATCATTATGCTGCTAGCCCAAGGGATTTTACTTAAGTTTCCCCCAGGAAGCATGGATGTGCAATGACATCAGAGTGCTGTGGGTTGAGCACACTCCCAATCAAGACCCACAGACGTCTGCCATCACCTACGCCCACTGTGTGTGGTCCTGGCTGTTGCAAACCCAATCTCCCCTGGATGTTGTTGGCATGCCAGGAAGCCACAACCCTCCCCTCCCCTAGTAGGAGGAGAACTGTCCGTGGGATACTTATCCTACCTCCACCCTGCCGACTCTCTGACATTCCATACTCGTTCCCGAACACAGGCCATCAGCGTCACAAGTGGTAACCCTACTGCTGTGCCAGTGGTCCAGCCAAAAAAACCACTTTACTCAAGAAGAGTGTAAGTACACATTTTTAATATTGGTCCCAAAGCCTTCATCACAACATTGTTGCTTCAAATGCAAAAGCAGTATGGCTGGTTTCAGAAGTTCACTAAAGGCTTTCAGGGTTTACAGTTAAAATCATATGACTTCCCTTTCAACCCACATGATGGTAGCCTCAATCTCTGGAACTACAAAATAGGAAAATAAGCTTCTCTAGGATCAGAATAGAATTACAACGCATGTTTTGGGGGGAGACGGGCTTGCAACCTCTTTTGTTTTTGAAGTGGCACTACTGGTAGTTTTAACTTGTTTGCATTTTCATAATAATTATTTTATGGGGCATGGTTAAAATGAGTTAAAACCTTGAGGATGATGCAACAGTGCACACATAAATCCCTGATAATAACACAGTAACACATCTGCTCTGTGTATTGTAGAAACATTATGAGATAATAATTAGTCTTTCATTTAAAAGGTCCCATGTATTGTGCTACTAATAAAAACATGGGAACCCACAAATGAACATTCATTCAAATGTCTCACCACCAAAATTAGTGTTACCCCTCTCCATGAGGCAACCATCATGATGGCATTACTACGGAGGCTGTAGTAATCCTCCAGTGTATTGCAAATCAGTTACTTCATTTTCAGGCTCTGTTTACACTACACCCCTCACTAACTAAATACACTAGTTCAGAAATCCATCAACCTCATAATAGACCACTGTATCACTCATGCTTATGGGTCTTCATCAGCTGATCCACTAACATATTTCAAAACCAAGGCTCTTAAACAAGATGCCATAAGAATGAAAAATAAATGGAGCAGGATACTGACGTGACAGTCTGTTATGAGGACATCTGAACTAGTTTATTTCTGTTTGGCTAAAAATGATTTTCTGTGATCCTTCAGGAAATATTAATATATATATATATATATATATATATATCAAGTTCAGTGACAATTATTGATTTTTAAGACAGAGACACACATGTAATAGCAAATCACAAGCTAGAAGAACTCAAGTATAATAATGTCAACATGGTGATCTAAATGATACCTTTAGGAACGGGTAACACTGAGTATGCATGTCAAAATCTGATAAGTTGTTTTCATAATATATTCAAGAATGAAGCAACCAATTACACACAAGAAGTTTTGTGGAATTAGATCAACATGGAGTACATTCGGAGTCCACTCCAAAGAAAGGGGAGGTTACTAGCAGGGTGCCTCAGGATTCAGTACTGGGTCTGGTCTTTTTTAATGTCTTTATAAGTGACATTGCAAACCAGCCCGGTGGCACTGAGGGTTGAGGCACTGGACGCCACACCTCTCACCATGCCAGTGACCTGGATTTGGGAATGAGCCCAGGCTGCCAGGGGTCAGCAGGAGGGAGAGAGAGGATAGAGCATCTGAAGGACTGCTCTCCTCTCTCAGGGGGGATCCAGGGTTAAGCCTGGCACTGCAGAAGCCCACAGTGGAGACCGGAGGCACCGCAATGCTCAGCGCTCAGGAGTGAGATACAGAACCATGATGGACATCCCTGCTGTCATTGCATGCTCAGGCTCTGCTGGGAAGGGAGGGGGAGAGTGCATAACCAGTAAAGAAAAATCCCCATCGGAGGGGATAGGTGAAGGCACCACGAGCTCGGAGACCATGCTCCAAGGCCAGGCACCTCTGCTTGCTTCCCCCTCCCTATCCACCTAGCAGATTAGATTGTAGATAGAGCACCCTGGGAGTATAGGGCAGCCCTACCTTGGAGGGTGCAAAGCCAGGGAACTAGCCAGGTTGGATGGGGCGAGGAGTAGGGTGCTTCAGGTGGGAGGTAGAGCACCCAGGTAAGTGAATGCTGGAAAGAGTTCCACTCGGGCAAAGGACAAAAAGAATATGAAAAAAAATAAGTGACATTGCTGAGGGACTGGAAGGAAAAGTATGCCTCTTTGCAGACAACACGAAGATCTGCAACAAGGGGGCGGAAAGGATGAGAAGGAACTTGGCAAGGTTGGAGGAATGGCCAAAAGTATGACAGCTTGGAGTCAATGCAAAGAAGTGCAAAGTAATGCACCTGGGAAACAAAAACTCAGGGGAAGAGTACATAATAGGTGGAGGTAGTAACAACAACAATGGAAAGGGACCTGGGGATAGTCATATCAGATGATCTAAAGGTAAGTAAGCAATGTGAGAAGGCAGTAAGGATGGCTGGGGGGATACTGGGATGCATAGGGTGAGGCATCACCAGTAGAAAACAGGAAGTTGTTATCCCTCTGTACACACAGTTGGTGAGACTCCATCTGGAGTACTCCGTGCAGTTCTGGAGACCCCATCTCCGCAAGGACATAGACAGGATGCAGGCAGTCCAGAGGAGGGCAACTAAAATGGTGCAGGGTCTGCAACAGAAGCCATATAAAGAGAGACTAAAGGAGCATAATATGTCTACCCTTGAGGAAAGGAGGGAGAGAGGGGGCATGATAGAAACATTCAAGTACCTCAAGGGAATCAACAAAGTCCAAGAGGGTAGCATCTTTCAGAAAAAAGATGTGAGATGTGCAAGAACAAGGGACATAAACATAATTTGAAGATAGAGGCGGGACAGCTTAGGGACAGTGTGAGGAAGTATTTTTTTCACAGCGAGGGTGGTGGATGCATGGAATAGCCTTCTTGAGGAGGTCATGGGATCAATAACAGTGGGGGAATTCAAGAATGCATGGGACAGACAAAATGCAATTCTGGTGGGGGGGTAGGAAGAAGTAGGCTGTTGGTTAACTAGGATCTGCAGCTTGTCCAATAGGTAGGGAAATGGGCAGACTAGGTGAGCCAAGTGGTCCTTATCTGCCGTCAAAGCCTATGTTTCTATTCTGAAAGACAGAAGCAAAGATGTAACAGCCAGTCACACATTTAGAACCCATGCACAATTAGAACAACATAGCTGACTCTGTGACACATTCAAGAGCTCATAATAATGCATTTCTATAGTTTATTGCTGTCCACCAGGGTCAAGTGCTTTATGTGAAATTTTACAATTTGCTTCATGAAAAAAGTTAATAAATTACCATTGGATTACACTGAGTTCTGCATTATCCACTGTCCTGCATGATATCCCAGCAGAAGTTATGATACTGTGCCTGATACTGGTAGATGGAACTGTCAGTTTGGTGATAATTCAAGAAGTATTTTTCATGAAATAGTCCAAAATGTAACTGCTAATCACTTGCCAGACCGAATGGATTAATAGCTGAACATGACAGACATTATCATATTCAACCCAGATGTTATAATGCGGACTGTTGTTGCCAGATTTGGTGACAACCTTATGAGTGATTTTCAAGATGCATCTGAAAATAATAGGAGACACTCACAAGCTACAGTTCATGTATAATTATGTCAACATGACAGAAAATGTAAAACCCTCAAGAACAAGTAAATGTTGAATACATATATCAAGTCTGGTGGCAATCTGCAAAGTGCTTTTCAAGTTATAACTGTAAATGCCAAAACAAATGACAAGCCTGAACAAATGCATTAGTGTTTTACAATTGCTGATGGTACTTCATGATTCACTTAAGAACTCATAGCAATGAATGCGTATGTGTGAGTGTATATATATATATATATATATATATATATATAGAGTTAGATAGATATAGATATATGTATATATAGATATAGATACTATATATATATATATATATATAAATATATATAAATGTTTAGTGGAAATCTGATAAGTAGTTTTCAATGTACAATCCAAAACATATGTTATGCTTACATATGTACACTAACCGTATGTTTGTCGCAAAACTCAGATACTTGATCTCTTGCATAAAATGGTCCCATGGGCAAGATTTTAATACACTGAACTACTCATGGCAGTCAAGGCTAATAGCTTACTTAAAAGAAATCTGATAAGTGGTTCTCAACACATGGCCAAAAATGTGGCATATGTAAATTTGGAAAATGGGCTTTTTATTTCCTGGCATCTGATTGGCTGTTACCCTTGCCAAGGGGATAAATAAACTTTCAATAGGTGCCCAGAAAATAAAAAGTACCAGCTCAAGTGCCCTTTTACCCACTGAAATATCCTTGTGCCCAACCTGTTTGCTGATTGGCTAAAAGCACCGCATTGAACTTGAAATCGCCTCCATTTTTTTCTCTCACTGAGCGAGAGACACTGGCCCACCAACTCTCAGTAAAAATGTTACCATATCCCACTGGTATAGAGAATTGCTAGCTCTGACCGTTACTCAGCACTTCCTCATCTAGCCTGCCAAGGCACCAACTGCTTGCTTAAGTACCAAAAGCTGGCAGTGGGTCTCTATCAGCAGGAGACAAACTCATGAGAACATTGGTCCTCTCATTATCTTCCCCCTCCCCACCGTAGCCACCACAATTTCAGTCACTTTAGTTAACTTCACCCCACTGGCAACATAGAATCGGCACACTCCTGGAATGCATTAATTTCTCAACAATGCCTGGTGGGAGAATGAGCCATATCCCAAAAGCTGTACTGCAAGAGATATCACTGTGCCACACGAGTTTAAAATGTTACTTTACTAACAGCCTTTTTTTCACTTAGTAATGCGTGAACAGCCCACCCGCCTGCCAGCCAGCCACATTCACTGAACAGTAACTGTGTCCCAAATAGCCCTGCTACCCATAGAATTTCAAATAACTTGTAACAAAATGCTCAGAAAAAATAATTCATATTTTTTTTTTAAACTAAACTGGCAGCATACATTTTATAACAGCGTACCATTTATTTATAGTGCTAGTCTCGTCCTATTCTGCCACCCCCCCCAGTTCTTTTCCCTACCCATAAAAAATAGTAAATAAGCTTTAACTGCAAAACAAAAAACAAATAAAAATATGACAAAGTAACCTGGCTCTTGTGTACGCTGCTTCCATTCTAGTGCCTGATCCTATACAGCCACCCTGCTCGATGCCAGTAGTACACTCCATATCTTCATGAAACAATAGATAAAAAAAAGAGCAAGTAACAGCTTTGTTCCAGAAAAACAAACACAGACGGGGGTGTTGAACAACAGTCATGGTGTGGTGGGGGGGTAAACATATGCTGCCTGTAAGTGAAGTATATCAAAAAACAACTGTCAAATCCTGCAGTGCCCTCTACTGGCAAGTGTACCAGTAGAGGGACTACTTTACCAAAAAATTTACTTCAAATCGATTTTTATTCATTTACTGTATATATATATATATATATATATATACATATTTTAAATCCTATATAAAAATGTCACATAGAGCCCATTTTGAAAGCTCAATAACACCCTTCAGGGTGGGTGGTATGGGCTATACTGGATCTTCCAGGGGCTATAAGGCCCTCTGCCTGCAATGGCAGGCCTCATTACACCCCTGGCTGGTCCAGTATAGCCCAATACTGCCCACCCTGTTGGGTATTATTGCTGACATGAAGGCTTTTACTGCACCCCACATTGGTGCTACTACACTACTAGGCATAATAAGGACTTGGAGCATGAAGATGTTTGAATAAATTCTGATTAAATGAAAACATTTAAAAATAGTAAAACATATACCACAAATTCAGAAAAACAAAGCAGCAGTATTTAAAATTCCAAAACACAGGTAGAGTTCTCATCAGACAGCAGTGCCAGTCAGGATGCAACACAGTAATGCTGCAGTATATCACAAAATACTGCAGTATACTGCAGAGAACAGTGCGAGTCAATGGAAGTTATGCCCTTTTGTTATGCAATACTTTGAGACATGCTGCGTACTGCAAGTGCTGTAATTTGTCAATGAAACAACGTAGACAGAGTCTGTCTACAAACTGGAAGGGCTGTAGTACAATCTGTATTCATTTGTCATACCAATGAGTTGCTTTAGCAGTGTTAGTGGCTCAGCAGGCTGCACTCTTGCTTCTGAGGTCAGATGATCAAAAGGCTGTAGGTTCTATCCCCACACCAGGCACTTGGGTTAATACACAATACTGACACTGTAGTGCAGCATGAGGGGGTGCTGCACTCCTGAGGTGCTGTCTTTCGGATGAGACGTTAAACTGAGGTCCCATTTGTCTGTTCTTGTGGTAGTACAGTTGGATGTTAAAGATCCCATGACACTTCTTGAAAAGAGATGGGGAATGTTTTATTGAAAATCACATAATCAAAACATACGATCAGAGCATATCAAATACACATATCATAATGATCTCATTTGATTACATAAAGGCACATGAAGTACACATAGGAAGTGTAAGGTAAACCTCATGATAAAACTTCGTAAAAGAAAACTAAAAAGAAAAAATAAAGTTTATCTCATTGTATTATCCTGGGATCATTCTTCGCAAAACGTATTTATATTTTATAAAAAAAAGTGAGGCCTTTCCACCACATATCAACTTTACTTCTAGGGTTATGGTTTAACTCATATTCATAAATTTCTTCCAAAGCATGTTCACATAGTTTTTTCATCATTTCATATGGGATTAATCATTTCTGAAGAACCCATTGGCATCTAGCATGCTAAAGAAAATTTTTAAACAGGCAAAAATTATATGCAAAGTACCAAGATGATATTTTTGTAAGGTCTTAGAATATAATCCTAAGGCCATGTTTTCATAACTGATAGCTGCTAACCAGGGAAAATGCCAATTTTGGGTTACGTAGTCCCACAGACCACTTGTATAGTCGCAGGAAACTAGAAAAGGTATCATATTTTCTCCTGGGGCTGCACATGAGGGATATGGACATGACTGTTCCTCTACAGCCTTGTGTTTGTTGTTTCCTCTAACATTTAGCCTGTCATAACGCGCATAGCCAAACAGTTTCCCGCATTTTTTCTGGAATTCTTGTGTAGTTTAAAAGTTTCAGAACTTTTTGTGTACCCTCTAAAGGACAATGTTTAAAGACTGGTGTTGAGAGAATTAAATCAGACATGACTGTTTTGTATAGCTGAGAGCTGTTTAGTTTACCTATGTTCGCTTTGGAAATGTTCCATTTCCTTAGTTTTTGTACAGTCTGTTTTATTACAAGTGGAAACATGATGGGCTGGATATTCAAATTGCGCCATTCTGTGGCGCAAGCCCTTGCGTTGCTCAAAAAAGTTGCGCAAGGGTGTGGCCGAGGCGATATTCAATGGAGTTGCGCTATTGAGCAACTCCTTTGAATATGGCCCCCGCCACAGCCACTGTGCATGGCGCAGTGGAACTTGCGCCACCACAAGTGGTCAGAGTGGAGCATTCAAGATGCGGTAGCACAAGTTCCATTGCACCATGTGCAAATTTCCGATATTCAAAAGGTGACATGCAAATGGGGCCATAAGTTATGCAAGGCACAGGGGGGCCATTTGCATCTACTTATGGCCCCATTTGCATGCCATTAGCATGCAGGTGCACCAAACCCTGACAACTTGTGACTGGCACCCTGCCAGGCAGCAGCCGTTGGGGACCGACGCCCCCTGCAGCCCGATCGTGGGCATGAAGTAAATCTCCCCTCCCGACTGGCCCGATCATGGGCATAACAGTATTAAACCCCCTCGCAGACCGATCGGGGCATGATGTAAACCCCCCACTGGCCCGATCGCGAGGCATACTGTATAAGAACCCCCGACTGGCCCAACGCGTGGCATACAGTATAGGAACCCCCAGACTGGCCCAATCGCTGGCATACAGTATAGGAACTCTCACTGGCCCGATTGTGGGCAGAATGGAGTTCAACCCCCAAATACCAATATCCCTGGTGGTCCAGTGGACCGCGAAGCCTAATTTAGAGTCAAACCCAACTCCCCAAAGTCCAATTTCCCGGTGGTCCAGTGGCCCCACCCCACCCACCCATGGAGCCCCACCACCCTGCTCCCCATCAGCCGGCGGGTGGCAGCACCCCACCCGCCTGCCGCCCTGCCGCCCACCGACTGACAGTTAGGCTGCACACCCATTGGTTCAGAGAAAGAGCCAATGGTGTGCAGCCCATACCATACAAGGCAGTCCAGATATGTGAATGAATTCATTCATTCTGAACCACGGGCATGCAGCCCTACCGAGCTGTCAGTCTGCAGGCAGCAGGCGGTGGGTGCCACCGCCGGCTGACGGGGAGCGGGTGGTGGGGCTCCATGGGTGGGTGGGGTGGGGCCACTGGACCATCAGGGAAACTGGACTTGGGGGTGGGTTTGACTCAATGCCCGATCGGGTCACACACTCGGACCACCAGGGATATTGGTATTTGGGGTTGAACTCTGTTCTGTCCGCCGATCGGGCCAGTCGGGGGTTCTTACAGTATGCCCACAATCAGGCCAGTTGGGGGTTCTTATACTGTATGCCCACAATGGGGCCAGTCAGGGGGTTTCTACAGTATGCCCAATCAGGCTAGTGGGAGGAGTGTGTTCTGCCTGCAATCGGGCCATGGGGGTTACTATTATGCCCATGATTGGGCTGCAGGGGGCACAGGGAACAGGTGAGGCCACCCACAGGTGGCAGCTGCTATGTTGCACCCTGCAATGTGGCAGCTCACCTGTGGGTGGCCTCGACTTGATCCTTTTTTTGTCTCAAAGTTGTGCAGGCGCAGGGGTTGCTCGCACAACTCTGCATAGCCTGGCTGAATATCGGGCTGTGCAGTTTATGCATGGTTCCTCACCCTCAGGTTGAGCATGCCTTCATTAGCATTGCGCTGTTGCTCAGCATGACTTGGGGGGCACAACTGCCTCCTGCTGAATATGCAGAATGGCGTAATTTTGGACTTGCGCAGGTGCAACCCTATTGCGCATGGCGCAACCCTTTTGAATATCCAGCCCGATATATTTAGTTTGCTTGGTGGGGGTGTATTTCCCCATGCTGAAAAGAACCATTCCAGGTTATTTAAAATCAATTTTCTTGTCAAGGAATCAGTCTGATTTATACCTATTTTGAAGTTTTGGGACCAAAACAGAGTGTGGAAAAAAACAACTGGGTCTGTCACCCCTAGTCCACCATTCTCTTTTGTCACATAAGTGAATATTCTTTTTATAGGATTGAATTGACTCTCCCATAGCATCTGGGAGAAACAGCTGTATAGTCCAGTTTCCAAAGAAAGGGGTTAGGGAAAAATCATACCTGTATATAATAAGCAAGATATTAGACATTTTTTAATAATGGATATTCTTTTTAGTTTCGGGAGTTTCCATACTTTCCATCTGAGAACTTTAGCTTCACATTTTGAAACAGACATTTCTCAATTGTGATATACCATGTCTTATCCTCCAAAATGTAAGCCTAATAGTTTGATAGGTTCCTGTACTAGGTGTATTCCTGCATTGGAAGAAAAAATGCCCTGTTTTGGCCTAAGCCTATCCCTGTGCATTTTTCTAAGTTTAGTACCGAACCGGATATCATTAAATAGTCATGTATTTCCTGTAACATCACATCTACACTATCTTTGCTTTAAGCAAAAAGGCAAATACCCTCTGCATAAGCCATGATTCCTACTTCGTCCTTGGTTTGCAACCCACATAAACCTTGGATTTGGTTATTTTGTTTAATATGCATAATGAGGTAGTATAATAAAAAATATATATTTAACAGGGGGCTTAAAGGGCATCCCTGTCTTACTCCTTCTGTTATCCGAAGTTCTGACCCTATAGTTCCTAGGATTATTGGGCATACTGTCCCAGCAGAATACAGAATATTTAACATATGTAATAAAAATTTATGGAACACCATATTTGTACAGTGTTTGAAATAGGAAGGTATGATTTACCCTGTCAAAAGCTTTACTGAGATCTAATGATGATTATGTTGATCATGAAAGTCTATTACCTCTCTAGTAATTGTTAAAGCTTACTGCATCTTCCTTCCAGGCAAGCCACTGAATTGTGTAGGGTAAAGAACAGTTAAGGCACATTTTTGTAGCTGGCTATTTAAGATATTAGATAATATTTTGAAGTTTGTGTTCAGCAGACATATTGGCCTCCAATTTTTTATGAGGGTTCTATCTCTAGATTTAAAAAGGAAGATTACTAAACCCTTCGTGAAATGTTTAGGGATATGTTTATGTTTTAGAAATATGTGAAGACTCTTTCCAAACATTGGGCCAACTCCTCAGGAAACATTTTATATAATTTGTATGGGAAACCATTCATTCCTGGTGAGGATCCTGTTTTTGTTATCTTTTTTGTATCCATAATTTCTATGGCTGTTATTTGTCTAGTAAGGTCCTGTGGTATTTGTGGATCTGTATTAAGATTTATCAAGGAAAGGTAGTTAATTATACTTTCCTGATCCTGTGAGTCTACTTCTTGAAAAGATTGTAGATGTTTAGATACTATGTCGTGTAGTTTCTTGGAGTTAGAAGTGAGAGTCCCCTTTTCATCTTTTAGTTCATGAAAGGTTGCAGTTTCTCTTTTATTTTTACAAATCTCAAAAGGATCTCCATGGGGTAATTTTTGTGTTCCATACATCAGGTTTGATTTAACCAATTGTTCTCTGTTGCATTGGAATTTTTCCATTTTTAGTTTTAAATTATGGATTCATTCTGAAAAATCCATTGTTGAGGAATATGCAGTAGCCATAAGATGTTGTAAATGTGACCTTAATTTGAAGTATTTAAAAAATGATCCTTGTACCTGTAGCTTCCCATATCTTTTGTGCCAGTCACCAAGATATGTTTTTGTATCTTCCCACCATTCTCCCTTGTGATCATAGAGATCAAAAAGAGAAACCCTAGCACTCAGCAAACCCTTTATTATGTTCTGCACATGGGTTTCTGATAATACTGAAGAATTTAATTTCCATTTGTTATTTACACTTTGTGGTGTGAGAGGATCATAAAATGAAACTTTTAACAGCTAATGGTCAGCAAATTCCACCAGAATTACTTCCAGTGAAATTTTCCTGTAATGGTTACTAGTAAATAAATAATCAATTGTGGCTGTACAGTAAGTTTGACTCCATGATAAGTGAAATCAGGTCCTGACTCCTGATAATCTACACAGTTTATAAGGTCTGCATTTGTGATACATTTTTCCAACATTATTGAATCACAATAAGTCTTTTTCATGTTTTTTTTTTTTTTTTGTATTTTGGTATTTTTAAAGTTACAGTTAAAATCCCCTCCCAAGAATATTATTCTTGTAGTAACCAAGAGTGGTTGTATAGCCTCCGTTACTTTAACTCTGTCTGTCTTTGACTGAGGGGAATATACATTTATAAAACTACATGGCTGTGATACCCATATCCCATCTAATATAAGCACTCGGACAGGAATTAGGTTTATACATTTAGATAATGTAAAGTTATACCCCTTAAATAGAATTCCCAACCCATCTGCTCTGTCTAGCCCAAAAGACCAATAAGAAGGCTTCCAGTGCCATTTTGCTTTATATAACTGAATTTGTGTGTCAGACCACATCCAAGTTTCCTGTGGGAACATTGCGTCAAAAGCATAGCCATGCATTATTTGAAATACTAATTGTCTTTTTTTATGATTTAATGAACTACATGCATTAACAGACTGTAGACAGTGCCTGTTTCAAAGTTAGGGGAGGTTCAAATCTTTTTCTTCCTTTTCTTTTTTCTCCCCTTATATTTATAATCAAAAGATTTGGCTGGTTCTGAGGTAACAGAAATATTGTCTGATTCTTCTCCTTCCATTTCCATGTGCCCCCAGCTGGAAGATGTAAGGATCAAGAAGGAATTTTCGGTATCAATACCAGATGTTTCCATATTTGTGGTGCTTTTCCTTGTGGATCTTCTCCTGGTAATAGGAGTTATCCATGGTTGAGGGGGTTTCATGGTGATCGTGTCCTCCTGTGGTTCAGAATAGCAAACAGGGGTCATAAGGTTAGCTGACATAGGTTTCTGCTTGCCTGGAGTCATAGCATTATCTGAAGGCATGGGTGTTGCTTTGGTTGGTGGATCAGGTGGTGGATCATCTGTAGTCTGCTGTTTCCCATGATCGTCTGTTTGTGATTCTGTCTGTTCTTGTTCTTCTGTTTCTTGAGTTTTATTTTCCTGAGGTGTTGTTTTGCAGGCTGCTTGTTGAGCTTTCTGGATGAAATCATTGGGGTCAATTTTGTCAGTTCTGTTCTTGTATGCCCATGGGCATTCATGGAAAAGGTTTCCTGTTTCATCACACAATGTACACTTTTGTGATTCATGCACTGCATGCTTATGTGGCCCACTTCTCCACAAATACCACACCTTTGTTTATCGCAGACACAAGAAGGATGTGTTCTTTATCTGCATTTATAGCATGCCTCGGGTTGCCCTGCATAGAATCACACCCCACGATCACGCCCCAGAAGAAAACAATTCAGAATATGAGTAATGCCATCCTCATTTTGGTGTAACTTAACCTTATACTTCCACCCCCCTGTCCAGAATTGTTCTGGATCCAAAAATGCTTCTGGTGCACTGAGGACCATACACTTCTGCTGCAGTCATCAAGTCATATCCTCTATGTGTACTCCCTCATTCCTAAACAATATTGTGACAAATTTTATAAGCGGTTTGGTTAGGGGTATTACTATAAATGGTGTCCAGAATGGTGAAAATGTAACATGATTATATCTCATCCAAAACAGTTACAAAAGTTGTGGAGAACAAAAACTAATGACATAGTTATCCTCTCTAGAAATATTAATAAAAGCAAAAACATCAGTTGTTATAAAGTTAAATGATTCTTTCAACAGTTTTTTCCCCACATGAAATCTGTCTGGGTGTGTTTCCATGCCTCCTTTGTATCATATACGAACTGCATTCCTTCAAGGTGCAGCTTCTCTTTTATTGAAAAAGTCAGAATATGTTTGTTGTTTTTCATTTGTAATAGTGTTTTGTTGGCTTTGATTATTATTTCCATTATTTTTGTTCTCATTTTTAGTAGAATCCTCAGCTAAGTTATGAGATGCATTATTTATTTCCGTGTCTTCTAGTGCCTTTGACTGCTTAGTATTTCCTGGCTTATTCACCCGAGAGTCCTTGTTTGTAACATTTTGAATCTGTGTTTTATCCACAGTGTTACTGCTGCTGTTTTGTTTGTTTGGATGCTCTTGTTTCTTTCCTTGTTTTTGTAATGCCTCTATTTTATTTATGCAGTTAGTTATTGATTGCGGGTGCCACTGTGGGCTATCCTGAGACAATGGTGTGGGGTCCCAGTCTGGATCCAGAAGCCACCAGCCTTTCACATCTTTTTTCCATCCAGCCCCTTCCAGAGCAATTTCAGGTGACCATATAGTATTCTTGACAAGCTCCAGGGTGCATTTTCCTGGTAGTGCTCCAACCAAAAGATTGCCCATATATTTTGTCTTCTGAGTAGATTTATTCTCTGCAATTCCTTTTATATCCTTTTAAATATGTTTACAGTCTATCTGTCTTTTTGACAGAATTTGACTAGCCCATTTATATTCATGTTCCTCCTTTTTCTTTTTTTGATAGATTTCATCCTCTTTAATTAATTTTAGTAGAGTAATTTTTTTTTGCTCCATTTCTTTACATAAGGTCACATCAGAGGGGTCTCACTGTGTGTAAGTATCGGTTTGCATTGAGTAGCCGCATTGCCTTGTAAACCTCTTTGCTGTGCCTGGTAACCCACTCCAGCGATAGATGAAAAAACAAACTTCCCTGGTTCCTTGATGGAACCTGTACCCAGGTAGATACTGTTTCCCAGGCTTATTGTCCCAGGGAGTATACAAGGCCCCATAGGAGTTACACCTACAGGATGTTTTGGTAGCCCTATCCCAAATTTGCGGTCACTTCTTGTGGAGAAGGTAAAAACAGTGGCATTTGACTGAACATAATTATTTGTTTGAAAGGGTACTGTACCTTTGTGCTCTGCATTGTTTTTCATCTCTGGTGCTAATAGGATGGTTGTAATGGAAATCTGAGCCACAGTCTGACTACCATTAAGGCCTGGTGTTATACTTGGGGATTCTTTCTGTAATTTATTTATAGCGGCTGTCAGTTCTTGCCACTTCTGCTGGAACTTTTGCTCCTCTTTTTCCAGGAGTGCTTGTAAGTCATCCACTACACATAATTCCTCAGTTGGGAAATCCTGCATTTCTCTTGTCTGATTTCCAGTTGCTCTAGATGTTTCCTGAGGTTTGCTATGTCTGCTGGATATATCCATGGGCTCTTCATCTTTTTTCCCAGTATCAAAATTTCCTTTTGCATCATGAAATTCTTCAGCCTCTAGAAGAGTAAAGGCAGGGGTGGAGGCCTGCTCCCCAGCCTCTTCCATGTCTGCCTCTGCTGGCTGAGCAGGTGAAGTGGACATCCTTCAATGGCCAGAGGTTCCCCTACAGGTCAGTAGAAGAATTTCCCTGGTGTCCTGGCCAAATTTCCTCCATTCACTAAAAATACCACTAACAGCTTAATCTCGTTCAATGTCAGTTGGCATCCATCTATATCCCCCTTCCCTGGGATGAAGCTGAAAATAGGCAGAATTGTCTAGCCCTCCTTTCCCAGTCAACAAAGACTAAATAAACAAACACATTTCTCAACAAGTTGCATAAGTATCGCTGGATCCAGCACAAAGCCTTGCAAAGACAGTTTTGTTAGAGTTGCAGCTCAGTTTTGCATTACATTGTGACAGGACTGCACATATATTCCAGTTGACTTGCAAAAACATTTTTTTACAAAAGTTGTTCTTGAGTTAGTTAAGTGATGAAAAACAATGCAATATGAGTTCCTAGTTCATTAGCCACTTTAAAAAACAATGCAAATCCAACTCACTGGTGTGACAGTTGAAGTAAAGATAAACCCACGAGACAGCGTGAGTTTACTTTAGAATTAATCCATGTTGAGTGCCTCCAGCCACCCAGGCATGGATCAATTCTCAAGTACACCCACACTCTCTTGTGAGTTAATTCTTTTGTACCATAGCTCCCAGTGGTGCTTGGGGGGACTGTCCAAAACACCCAGACAGATGGTAACTCAAAGGGACTGACACAAAGAAATGGAATGATGACAATGGAATACAGAGACAGAATGGAGAGTTCAGGCATCCTGGTCTGATTCTATACTCTGTTGCTCTTCTGTGGCTCTCTCTCTCTCTATATGTCACACTCGACTCACCTCCACTGTCTCCAATTGCTGAATCCTGAAACAGCCAGAGATATGGCAACTTGAGAGACACACACCAGCACAGATAACAGTGCAGAAATCCTTGCCCAACTGTGGAGTGTGTTGCTGTTTTCTGTGTCTCACTCTGTCTTGCCACAGACAAAGTTAATTCTCCACCTTGTTTGATGGGTCCTGGCACTGCATGAGGAGACTGACTGAAACACCTGGAGACATGGCAACTTGAGGACATTGCCACAAAGAACTGAACAGATGCCAACGCAAGACAGAGACACAGAGTGGAGAGTGCAGGCATCCTGTTCTGACTTTGTATTCCGTTGCTTTTCTGTGTGTCTCTCTCTCCATGTCATGCTCACTGCAGCTGTCTCCCATTAATGAATCCAAAAACACCCAGAGATATGGCAACTTGACACACACATGAACACAGAGAACAGTGCAGGAATCCCTTGCCCGAGTGTCCACATATTCAGTCGCTATGCACACCCACCACGTATTGCTGCCAGCAACCATGGATTACTTGAGAATTAATCTGTGGTCAGCTAATGGGTTTCGGCAAATGAGAGCTAAGCATTTGGGATAACCATGATACAATTAAGCAATAAGGCATGACAGGGTGTGGTATATCATGGGATATCATCATGCTTCAGGTGGTTGGGCATGAGGCCACAGGCCAAGTGCGCCCAACCACCTGAGTAGTGACAATATGGAGTGACGTATTGTTATTATGAACTGAGTTTCAAGTATTATAAATAAAAAAAAATGAAAGAAACAGGTTTTAAAATGTTTTATGAATGAGTTTTTGGGTGGTGTAGGAGTACATTTTGAAAATAATAGTTCTCTGACAGTAGAGAGCAAGAATGATGGTGGTGCTGGAACATTTTTGAAGCCATGATGATGTAGCCTGATATCATCATAGCTTCAAAGAGCTCTGGGCCAATCAGATTCCTCTATTTACTATCCTCAGTTCATAATGTGAGCTGTATCATAGAATAAGTGATAGTCAAAGGCAGTGTAAAATATATCATCTTCGCAAACCTACCTACTGTTAATGGAATCTGCTACAGAGAGAGAGAGAGAGAGAGAAAGAAAGAAAGAAAGAAAGAAAGAAAGAAAGAAAGAAAGAAAGAAAGAAATGCAATCCTGCCATACTATCCTATTGTTATTTAACTAGAAAACATTTCACCAGCAGGAGTGCACCAAGCAAAGAATATGTCATTTTCAGATGCTTCCTGTGAAGGGGATTACCAAGAGAGTTACATCACAGAATGTTGTGTACATAGTACATTATATAGTATACTTAGAGCCACCAGTAGGTGGTTTAGGTTGCCCAGTAATCTACAAATATGAAGGCTTGGGTCATCCTCTATATACTTAGGGCCTCATATTCAAAGATCTCAGTTTGTGCTGCATGAAGTCACTATCCTGAATGCAAATTAGAGCATTGCCCTAAAGTGGCTGTAGTCAAACAAGTTAGGAGCATATTGTGAGTGCTCAAATGCATTTGAATATAACTCCCTAGAACAATGCCCTGGCAAAGACACTAAAAGGTACACTCTCACTAAACACATCCCACTGCTGGTCACACAGAGGAATGTGTCTATATTTACCATACAGTAGGATGTTAAGGAACAAAAGCAGTTAGGACACCCCAACCTGTTGGATCTCTTGCATTAACTTGCAATATTCAAAGATCCTCATGCAAATGACGTCTTAACTATACAAGGTGCTGAGAGGTCATTTGTGTCCCATGATGGCCTCATTAACATTTGAGGTACTATGTGTTGCTCCATGAATTGTGTGAACATCCTCCCCCAATGGAATCCATGTTGCTATGTGTAGATGAAGAAGAAATAAGTGCTGTATTTCCCCTTCCTCCCTCCCTCCCTTTTCTCTATTGGAATGTACAAACATAAAATAACTGATCTCTGGTACTGTTGTGATACCCCTTCCCTCACTCAGTTGCTGTTAGAATATGAAATCATAATGAAATGCTCCCTGGTAGTCTTGTGGTATCTCTCTTCCTCACACAATCTCTGTCTGAATGTAAAATAATAATAAAATGCTCCCCAGAAGTCTAGTGGTGCCTTTCCCTTACCCAATCCCCTTAGAATGTAAGATCATAAAGAAATCATCTCTGGTTAAGTAGTGATACCCTCAAAATGTAAAATCATAATGAAAAGTGAAATATTAAAATACAGTCCAAAATCCAGGTACTCTAGTGGACCCCCCACTTGCTGCCATTGCCCTGTACTTGTCCAATATTGAACTTACCTGATGGGCCAGTAATCTCTCCAGTCCTCATTTCCGGTATGTTCCAATGCTACCATTCCATGGTGGTACAGCGGTTAGATAGCATCAGATGCCTTCTGTAGACATCCCAAGTTCAGATGCATTAGAGCCAGAAGCACATATGACTTTATCATCTGTGTACATATGTATATTGGATGAGATACAGGCTGTGGGGATGTCATTTGGGAATACAGAGAATAGGGGATGCCCCAAGAATGTACCTTGCAGGACCTCTGTAGTTATAGGGAGTGGAAGTGGAGCTTCTTAGGTGCACAAAGTCTGAAGGCAACCTGAGAGGTGGTATTTGAACCAGTCTAAATCCTCAAGGACTAAACCAGCCTTGGTAAGCCTAAACAGGAGCAGTGGGTAGGCCACTGTGTTAAAAGCTCTAGACAAGTTGCTACAAAACAGCAGTGGAGAGTTCTCCTGGTTCATGGACTTGTGGTCAAAGTCAGTAAATCTTAGGGGTGAAGTAATTCTAGCCAAGGCCCCTAGAATTCTGGAGCCATAGAATTTTGCACAGAACTTGCAACCTACCTCAGAACTTCCACAGTGCTGCAGAATTCACTGTTCTTGGTGATTCTTTATTAATAGTTCCATTTATCCATAGAACCTGGTTCCCTTCCCCACTTTTTATATCCCAAACCCCTCTATGCGCAGAATGTGATGTTATCACTTCTGAAGCATCATACATTATCTGATGAAATGGCTGCATTCTGCCACAGAAATGAATAGTCACTATCTACCACAGCTCCCACTGCCAGAGGCGGTGGCACAACACATCAAGCACAGTGATATTTGCTGTCTGCACTACAGCCTAATACAATGTTCAGTCTCATATTATTACACTAGGGCCAACTTAAACAAAACCTTGACAACAGCATAGACCTGTTAAGTCCATACCTTATTTTGTATAAACTTATTTTTGCCATAAAGGAATTGAGATGCCATCTGAAATGAATAACTGGTAAAATGAATTAACATATCTTTTTTAAGAAAAATAAAATAGTTATGCCCAGAAAAGTGGAATATAATAATGTGTAGACCTGTTGAAATAAGACACCTATTAAATAAATAATTGCTCTGTACACATTTTTGCCAGGGTTATTGATTACATATGGCATTGGTTGATAGAATCATCTAAAAAATATGGAGAAATGGTGTGTGCCGGGCCAGCTGTTGGGCCAGAGGGTAGCATGTTGTGTTCCCGTGCTGGCAACTCAGGTTCAGAGATGAGCTCTGGGAGCTGACTGGGCAGCACAAGGATTGGGGAAACACATCACTGCTCTGAGCCTGGAAAGGTATGGTGCAGTGTTTTGTCACACAGAGGACACATTGTGATGGGCTGGAGAACTTTATCTCACAATGGGTTCAAATGCATGTCATGAACTGATGGTGTTACATAGTGTGTCAGGGGAAGCAGGTTGGCATGAAAAATGAGTTTTGCAATATCTCCTCTATTCTGTTGATTCCATTTCCAAAGGGACCTGTATGAATGAGGATACAAGTTCATAGAAATTAAAATTTATTTATATATATATATATATATATATACACACACACACACACACACACATATACATACAGTATCTCTCTCTGTTATAAATATATATATATATATATATATATATATATATATATATATTTATACACACACACATTTATATGGGTGTTACAGATTACATATACTGTAGATATATAAGTGATTCACAGTGGGGACATCATGTTTGGTATAGACAGCATAAATATAGAAATACCTTATTTATCATATAAGGTCCCCTCTGCATATTTCATTTAAGCAACAGGCTAGGACCTTAAGGGATAGATTTTTTTTGCCTTTTTAGGCATAAAATTATTTCTATAAGTCTATTATTTTTTGAACTAGTGTTGCTGTGCTTCCCCCCATCCTGATTGCTATAACCATTGCCATGGTAGCGAAATCAGGATGACAAGCTGACACTGTGAGGTGGTAGTTAGTTAGTGCTGCAGAACTTCCACAGAAATTCCAAACCACTGCTGCAGAAGTTCTGTGGTTAATGGTAATCTTGCCACAGAACTTGGTCCCAATGTGCTGCAGTAAAGTAAGGGCCTTGATCATAGCATTTTCTCCTTAAATTAGATTGGATGGGGCTGAGAAAATGTAATTTTTTTATGAATATACTGAGTTGAGCATAGACCACATTTTCAAGTAATTTAGTCATAGGAGTGGGTAGACAGCTAGGACACTAGTTATTTTAGTAATACCCCCTTTGTGGAGTGGGTGACCTTCATAAGTTTCCAGGCACATGGAACCGTGGTTGTGAAGACAGAGAGATTTATGAGGTACATATTTTGGAGGCAGTGGTAGGGGATGCAAAGATGAGGAGTAAAGGGGCAATACCATTGAACATTTAGCTCTTAACTGAGCTGAGAAAGCAGATGTATTTACAGATCAGGGACTAGAGAACATGAAAGTGGGAGCAGAGGAAGCAAGGAGAGTAGTTGGGAGTCGGGGGTTGGGGGAACAAAGGATTGGACAGATTTCACACTAATAGTAAAGAAATATTTTAACACCAGCAGGAGCTTCCTTCCTGGGGCTTGGTAGTAATATTTTTAATATTTTTTTTAAAAGGCAGGGGCAGGTATTTTATGATGGAAAGTCAAACAAGTTATGCTACACCATCCAGCATTTGACTGGATTATTTATATTGGATTCACAATTCTCAATGAAATATTTGCTTTGGACACTTGTAGCAGTTTGAGCAGCAGTTGCATAGTTACGTGTAGGTTTAAAGGTCTGCTGGGTTACCAAATGACATGTGCTTAAACCAGCTGGAATTCTTAGCTTTCTGCAGAGCAATGATGTCAGGCGTAGACTCCTGAAAGATGATGCACTTTTACACATACTTTAGTAAGGAATAAGTACATATAAATGTCCAAGAATCACATTTTGAAGCAGGAAAAGTTGATATCTTTGATTTGCATAATTAGTCAAGTACGATATTTGTTACTGGAGCATGATAGCCAGAAGAGAAGGAGAGAAGTGGAAAAAAATCACAAGGAAGAACACACACAGAGGAGTACTGGTGCTACTGCAGGGTCAGATTGTCAAAAATGAAAGAACACAAAAGGCTTTGGATTCCATAGTCAACATACAGTTCTTAAATCTGGATAACTGCATGTCACAAAATGTATTCCAAAACAAACAGCAAAGACAGATGTCTGAAAGTTATGTGTTTAACACCACAACATTCAGAGGAAAGAAAGTCATCATTCCACACTCCAGCCATGGTTGTCAAAGTTACCAGTTGCCAGGGAGCGATAGAATATAGCAGCACCAGGCCAGGCTAGAGTTACAGGATTCCAGCTCCATAGCAACCAAGATATGAGGCTGGGATATAAGAGTGAGTAACTTTGGTTTGATTTCAAGGTGGGACCCATAAGTTAGGTTCAGCTTTGAGAATTTAGCCAAAGCACTTTGACTCCAAATGCAGTGACTGGCATGGGATAAAGCAGCTACAAATATAAAGTCAAAGAGCCTTAAGATTAGCAATGAATATTAATTACGGTAGTGTCCTTGTGGCATATGTTATTGGTAAGCATCTTCTGTAGATTACTGTTTGGGATGTTGTGACAAAGTTTGCAAAACTCACTAAGATCACTTTGGCCTGGTACCGGGTCGATACCTCGCTACAAAAAGCTCATCTGCATTTAGAGCATCCGGGGTATAGTAGCGGTAGGGAATTAGCACTACCCCTGTCGCTCTGCACACACTGTGAAGGGATCAAGTAGCTCTGTTTGTGCCATGCCTGGTTGAGCCACTCCCATGGTAGAGTGGCTAAGGCATCAACACACATGTGAATGGGGAGACTATAGGGCCATTGTTTGTTCCCCAGGTCTCCTGGTGTTACAACATTTTGCCTTTTTTTTTAACAAAATTAAATTTCCCACCTACCAAGTTTCTCCCCCTCCCCGAAGTCCACACCCCCTCAGAGTTAGTTAATTAAAGTCCGAGGGTGTGGGGAGCAAATCCCCTGACATCAGGGTGTGCATTGGGCTAAGCCCCCTGAAAAAAAAGAGAAAGTCCCATTATTTCCAATGGGGCACACTGTTTGTGTTGCAGTGTTTTTTCCAACCCTATTTGGACGCGCACTATGTTGCTTGAGGCATTTATTGCCATGCAGTTTTTGTGAGCGACATCTTGACCCCATGCCCCTTGGCCCAGTGTGAGCTACAGTAATAGTTATGATTCACCGCTGACCTCCTGGCATATACCCAGCTGCAGTTACTGCTTTACCTCCATGCCAATTAATATATTCTCTTTGGAGTCTGATTCCACTGATTTTGAAATTTGTCAATGATACTTCTCTTTCCCCACCCAAAAAAATTCTCTCTCCCCCACACAAAAAAATTAATCATACAAAACCAAAAAGAAGAAAAATAGGTAAAAAAAATTAAATGTTGTGCATTGAATTGCCCATGATGGGTCTTCTTTAACAGATACTGCAGTCAAGAGAGTGACCAGCGCAGCCCTCAGCTCACCATCTCAGCCAGCAGCCATCTGATGGGCATTCACAATCACATGTATGGTAGAAACCAGTGTTTCTACAACACATATGATTGTGAATGCATGTCAAATGGCAGATGGCCGAGGTGGTAGAGGTGGTGAGCAGAGGGCTGTGCTGGTTGCTGTCTTGACTGTTGTACAAGGCATTGGTGACTGGGTAGGGGGGAGGAGGGTCCTGAGCAGGTAGGTCATGGTAGAGTCCAAAACATTAGCTGTAATGTGATACTTTCAGCCTTTACAACCACAGGAAAACCAGTAGCAAACTTAAATCACTCCTTGTAGTTCCAGGGTGTCAGGTAATTGATTTGTGCTGTTAATACTGCAGTAGGACATATTTTTGCTGATTTGGTTTACACTTATATAGTGCTGCATTAACAGTGCCATGTTGTCTTGACACAGTTCACACAGTGGAATCCCAACCCATCTTTCTTTGCAGTAGAAGTACTTTCTTTTGTCCTGTGCTGCTTTTTGGGGACAGGCAGAATAGGAGATTCAAAAGTGTTCCATTGATTGTGAATAGTTCAGGCAATGGCCTGGTAGCATGACTGCTGATATATTCAAACAAGAATGTTTCAATGCCAAATGTTTGCTTGCTGGCATTGGCATTGGTAGTGTAGGAGTTAGAGAGCTACATAATAGGAATGGCACTGATGTATTGAACTGAAGCCAACCCCGCCACCACCCTGCAGAGACTGACAGATATTGGAGTATGCTTTTGGGTCATCAGGCTTAATGGCCACGCCATTTCACCACACCCTACTCTGCAGACACCAGGAAATGTCATGGTGTGCCTTGGGGTCTTTGGCCCTTATGCTCACCTGATTCCATCAAGAAATATAGTGAGATGGGTGAAATATAGGAGAATGGGGTGAACTTTGGGGCTGAAGACTCCAAGGCACACCTCCATGCCTCTCACTGGCTGCAAGGTGTGGATGGGGTTGGAATGGTATGAGTGTTACAGGTGACAGTCCCAAGTTACACCCCGATGCCTGTCAGTCTCTACAAGGTGGGGCATTATGATTGCACACCATATCGCCTCAGGCATTTGTTGGTATTTTCACTCCAAATTTTCAACATGGCTTTTTTGTGACCCCCACGTTATGAACAGTGGCAATATCAGTTCATTAGCTGAAAGCTGATTTTGCACAGTGACTATGGCATTTGGCACCACAGGTGCAAAAACACATTTCCAACAGGATGTGAAAAATTACAGCTGTACTATTCATGGGGAAGTGCAACAAATGGCAATGTTGAAAATCTGCAGTGAAAATAGCAAAAAAACTGGTGAAGCCACGGGCATGAATAGAAAGTGCGCAATGCACACCTGCAATGTAATTAGTTTGGGGATTTTTTACAGCAATTTATCAACACAGGCATTTTGGGACCTCTGCTCATGAACAGTGTCACTGTGATTTTCTTAATCTGTCCCGAACAATGATTTCCCACAGCAACCACACATTTCTGTGTTGAAAGTGTGAAAACACATTTCCGCCATGTTGTGAAAAATGACAGCTGTACTGTTCATAAGGAAGTGTGGAAAAATGCCAGTGGTGAAAATCTGGACTGATAATATTACAATTTCATGAACTTACGAACTACGCAACGCACACTCGTGAAACAGTCATTTTTAGGAATTTTTTCACCAAATTTTTAACAGAGCCATTTTAAGACCTCTGCTCATGAACAGTGTCACCGTGATTTTCTTATTCTGTCCCAAACATTGATTTTGCACACCGACTGCGCCATTGTGCACTACATGCTACATGCGCGGAAACACATTTTGGGCTAGATGTGAAAAATGACAGCTGTACTGCTCATAAGGAGGTGTGGTAAAATGGCAATGTTGAAAATCTTGAGTGCAAATATTAAAAATTCATGAACTTACGAGCGTGCGTAGGAACTGTGCAACACATGCTCATAAAACAGTCATTTTTAGGAATTTTTTCACCAAATTTGCAACATAGCAGATTGGAAAACAGCCAAGATTATGCCAATGTATAAGACAGGATCTAGGATGCTTTTAGAAAATTATAGACCAATTTCCCTTTTACCAACTGTTTCTAAAATCTTGGAAAAATTGTTGCTAAACAACTATAGGTATTTTTGAAAGATAATGATATTCTTAATGGTTATCCATCAGGTTTTAGACCACAGCACGGAACCAATACGGCTCTAAAAAAGGTCACAGGAGATATTGTGGAGGGTATGGACAGGGGGATGCCAGTGGGAGCAATTTTTTTTGATCTTTCAAAGGCATTTGATACTTTGGACCACGGCATCCTCCTGTTCAGACTAAAAACCTGTGGTATGTCTGAATAGGTGGCAAATTGGTTTCGAAATTACCTTGATTCAAGACAACAACAAGTGACCATTAGAGAGTGGTCATCTGACTAGAAATTGATTGTTTCAGGAGTCCCACAAGGATCCATTTTGGGTCCTATATTATATAATTTATATATGAATGATCTGAGGTTTGAACAACAGGGGGTACAATACCACCTCTATGCTGATGATACAATTGTATATTTTGCCTATTTTTCAGTGAAATTCATTCAGTTAGTATTACAACAGGCTTTTGACCATTTGCAGGATTTTTTGCTTAGATCTAAGTTGGTTTTAAATGAAAAAAAATCTCAGGTAATGGTATTCCAAAGGGGACATGGGCCTAAAGTAGATGAAGATGGATTACAAATTAAAACATTCTCTGGGGGTATTTTACAATAAGTTGTTAAATATAGGTATTTGGGGGTGTATTTAGATAGAAAACTTAAATGGGATAGTCATATAGATAGTACTTTGACAAAAGTTGGAAAGTGCTTGGGTTCATTATATAGAGTAAGAAACAGTATGCCTTTGGAAATAAGAAAATTAGTAGTAACTGTTGTGGTATTACCCATATTGGAGTATGGGAATTTGATTTATATGGGTGCCTCAAAAGAGCAGCTATATAAGCTTGATGTTATGTATAATAAACTAGCCAGATTTGTACTAGGTGCAACAAAGACGACACATAAAGTAGATGGGCCGGATATTCAAAAGGGTTGCACCATGCGCAATAGGTTTGCACCTGCGCAAGTCCAAAAGTGCGCCATTCTGTGATATTCAGCAGGAGGCAGCTGCACCACCAAAAACATGCTGAGCAACAGCGCAATGCAAATGACAGCATGTGCAACTGAAGGGGGTGGATCCATGCATAAAGAGCACAATGCGATATCCAAAGACTTGCGCAATGCGCAACAGCGGAACAGCCGGAAGTTGCGCCCCAGCAGAAATGAGCCAAAATCAAAAGGCTCAAGGAAGAGGCGCAAGAACGCCACAGGGATGCCAAGTGGGGAAGAGAGAGAGAGAAAGACAGACAGTGACAGGCCAGGGCAGGCAAGGGAAGCAGTGTGGGCCATAGGCTGCAGAGGCCAGCGCGGGGGTGCCCGGTGCAGTGGAAGTAGCAGTCAGGACAGTGGGGATAACAGAGCAACATCAGCCGGGGGGGTCACAAGCCAGGGAGATGGACAGTGGCAGCTTCCACATGGAAGCTGTAATGAGTGGGGTGAGAATGCAAGGTGCAGAGGGATGTGGCCGTGGATGGGCCCGTCGGCGGTACGCCCCCAACAGGCAGTACTGTGCCCGATCAGTTTTGAGCTGTACACAGATGTAGAGATCTAGGCCGTACCGCCTGAACAGGGCAATACTGAGGCGGCTCTGGGAGCTGTGCAGGATGTGATGCAGGCACCTCACTCACGGAGTCATGCTCTGTCAGTGGACTAAGGTGACAGCCTGCATGTGTCATAACCAGGCACCTTCCAGAGGCCAACAGGGGACACCACATGCATCACACAGTCGGCCACGTCACGCATCCTCATCCAATTCCTCAGCGCACTGCTGCCACATGCTGTGGAGCACATCCATTTCCCCAGCACCGCGGCAGAGCTTACAGCAAACATGCAGGTGGTCCACAGGGTAGCACGTATGCCTGGCATGCTAAGGGCCATAGACTGCACCCATGTGGCCATTCGCACGCCATCTGGCCCCGATGGGGCCGCATATGAGAATAGAAGGGCTTCCCAGTGTCAGCTGCCAAGTGGTGTGTGATTCCACTAGGCGATAATCAATAATTGTGCCACACACCTTGGCGGAGCACATGATGCCTTCATATGGCATCAGTCCGCACTGTGCCATCGATTTGAGAGTGGGGACATCCCCACAGGCCATCTAGTGGGTGAGTACGCATGTAGGAAATGCAAACTGGGGCAAGGGTGGAATGCCACAGGTGCCATGGTAGTGGCACACAGGGATATGGGCAATATGGACCTGAACATGAGACTGATCTCCACTATCTCCACACAGGTGACAGCGGATACCCACTCCATCCCTGGCTTGCTCACACCTGCATCGCGCCCATGACCCATCGCAGCAATGCTATATAAGGCACATGCCGCCACACACAACATCATTGAGCGGGTGTTTGGGATGCTCAAGGCACGCTTCCGATGCCTAGACACCTCCAGCGGTGCCCTACAGTACAGCCCCTCAAAGGCTTGTGGGATATTCCTGGCCTGTTGTATCCTGCACAACATGGCCAATGACTGTGGGATAGCCGTACAGGTTGAAGAGGGGGACAGCGATGGGGACGCCAGCGGCACTGGTGTTGATGGTGATGAGCAGCCCCCCCTTGGACGGCGGGACCCCCGACTGATCCGGCAGGCCCAGCTGCACCGGGACACCATCACAGAGGAGCATTATGCACAACACAGGTAAGTCAAGGGGCCATGTCAACCAACACTGTCCTGGCGCAACCCACAGGCACACAGAGTAACACACCAGGGGTGCATGACGGCAAGGGGGGTGGAAGGGACCAGGCACACAAACACACCATCAGGGAGGGGCGAACAGTCATATGGACACACACACACACACACAAATACACCAGGCACAAAGCGTACATGGGCAGGTGCACAGCAGAGCAGGAACAGACATGGCAAAAACACAGATCCACAGACCACACCCACCACTTGTACTTGTCAAGCACATGTGTCAGATGCTGGGCACCCTTGCACCTTGGTGTACAGTACAATACAGGCATCATCATGCACACGCACCTGTGGACAGCAGTCAGGATGGTGTGCAGGTGGTCCGTATGTTGGTGTGATGGGCAGGGCACCCACCAGTGCTCTGCCCACCATGACGCACAGTGCACACAGGGCAGCACCAGTCAGGGCCCGCACTGGGAGACAGGTCAGTCATGCTGCACCATTCCACAGCCACCGTGGATGCGTGGGTGGCCCCCGCCGTGACCCAACAGCACTGGCAGGCTGAGTAGGGGCCACATGAGGTGGCACCAATGGACCACCAGGGGTCCCACTGTGTGATCGTGACCTTGTCCGCAGTGGGGTCTGTAGGATGCCAAACATACCTGCGCCAGGGGTGCTTGGGATGCCCACAGCAGAACCCAGCATCGACAGGCTTGGTGTCACACAACGCTGGGAATGGGGAGTGGAGAGCGTACTGTGTGGGGGTGCACGGTACAGGAGCACCTGCTTGTGTGCCCAATGCAGCCACAACAGCAACCAATGCCTGGGTCTGCCTGTCAATGGCGGCGGTCACATCCATCCACATATGGACCATCTCTGCACGGTCCAGAGCACATTCCCTGCTGTGTTGCTCCACAGCCGCACACAGTGCCTCCACAGACATTGCAACCCGCCTTTGCTGCTGTACTGATTCCCACAGCAGGCGGGTGTGCTCTTCAAATGGGTACTCTGCCACAACAGCATCCTATCCCCCAGGGTGTGGAAGGTCCTGATGCTCAACACCCCTTGAGGGTGGGCGCTGTTCACCAGGACCAGGAATGGGCGTATCAAAGGGCGGCGGGCATGTGCCACTGCTGGACACTGTACCCCCAGACCTGGTGAGTGACTGCTGCTGCTGCCCCTCCAACCGCTGTGCCCCAGGGACCACTCGTTCCACTGCTGGGGCCACAACAGTGCCAGACACCTGCACAGCCACCGGTGCTGCCCCACCCGGTGGTGACAGGCACAGCCTAGGACTGTGCCGACATGCTGGCACACACGTTGGAACCAGCTAGGCCCAGGGGCACGTGCTGGCCTGCTGTGTGTCCGTCATGGGACACACACATGTCACTGCCCATTGCAGTCCTTGCGTCATCAATGGTGCAGGTACGTGCTACAGCCACAGTCACAGCGTGCTGGCATGCTTGCATGCCAGACTGCTGAGACACAGGCTGTGCACCCCCCACACCGACTCACTGACATCAGAGTTGGCAGCCCAGCATGCATGCTGGTGCAGTGCATGCTGGCTGGTGACAGAGGTGGATGGACCCTCCTCCATGTCCAGCAGGTCATCCTCACTGCCTGGACCCACCACCACCATCCCCTGAAGATGAACAGGATCTGTAACAGAAAGAGAGGACATGTGAGTGCATGTGAACAACCTTCCCCCCCCCAACACCACCACCATGTCATACCGTTGCAGTGATGGGCTTCCACCTGTCTGGAATCCACCTCCTGGTATGCCCTCAATAGCACTGCACTGCATTGATGTAGCCAGTCAGTCCTCAGCCGGGGTCAGCTCCACCACCGCTGGCTGGCCCCCGCCAATGCTAGCACGTGCCGCCCTGAGGGCTGCCACCTTCTCCTTCACCCTCCTGCGGTCTGTCCCAATCTTCTTTTTGCATTCCTGCATGGAGCGCTGGTGGCTTCCGTGCAGGTTCACTACCTGAGCTACCCCCTCCCATGCAGCCACACGGCCCTGAGGGGTGCCCCGCCGTCCACTCAGTAGTGACTCCTCCTCCAGGTAGGCCTGGAAGAGGGCCTCTGTCTCTGCCGTGGTGAAGTTGGGCCTCCTCCTCCTTTGCCCACCTTCCTCACCCTCACCTTGGCTCTGCTCGGTCATGGCGATCTGTATGGGTGGAAGTGGACACCTGTCACTGTGCAGTCTACAGTGCTATCCCATGCCCATTGTCCAGAACATCCCACAGCATGCAACCCACTTCTCACCTGCAGTAACCGAATCTGGCCAGCGCAGCCCAATGTCGCACATTTATAGTGCAATGCATGCAAATTAGGAGTGGAGCAGCTGTAATGAGATGCAAATCGTGCCACTGCGCCTTTGAATGGCTGATCAGATGATTTGCATGTGTTGGCTGAATATCGCGCCATTGCGCTTTTTGCAATACGGTTGAGTCAGCTGAGCCAATAGCGCAGATCTGTGACTGTGTGGTACACTGCATTGCGCATGCCCAGGTAGCTTACGCAGGCGTCTGCCGTGCTGATGATGTGCTGTGCGTGATCGGCAATTCAGGCCATGGCCACCATTGTGCCAGTGGCGCTACAGCACTGGGCACCATATGGCGCTGTGGCACTACAGCGCAATAGTCCACTGTGGCACTGGCACGCAGGTGGTCAGTCCGCAGGATGTGTAGACGTCAGATGGCACTGTGCGTGGCCTTGCATCATAGACCCCTGAGCTGGTGTCCGACCTTTGCCCCCTAGCGCTGTTCGGCTGCCATGTGTATGGCCCTATTGCGCTGTTTGGTGACAGTGCTATGTGAACCGACGGCGCTGTACGAACAGTGCGATAGGAACCGATGGTGGTCTATTGCACAACATTTCCACATGGGGTTACCGCGCTGCGGGGTGCCATATTGCCTACTGTAAAACTCCAACCATGGCACACAGGAGAGCACCCCAATGGAGCCCAGTGGAGGTGGCCAACCTGGTGGCCCTGGTTGAGCCCCACTATGGGGCACTGTATGGGGAGGAGCCCCCTCACCATGGCAATCACCCAGGTCTGGCTGCAGGTGGCCACTGACCTGGTGGTAGTCAAAGGGCGGAGCCGGTCTGCCGAGCAGTGCCGGCACAGGTTCAGTGACCTCCGCAGGAGGGAGCCGGATGTTCTGCGATGACTACGGTCACGTGCCAGGAGGGGCGTTGTGCCTAGGCCAGGTGGGTGTACCATCTATGCACCTGTATTCTCCATAGGGGTGTGAGTGTGTTTTGGTGGCTGTGCATGGGGGATGGCTCTGCCATGGTTGGCTGTGTCAGTGTGTGCAGGTGTGAGATGCATGGGTCTGGCTGTGTGGGCACGCACACTCACTGGGGCAGGGGGCAGTCTGCTTTGGAGTCACACTGATGTTTTTCTCAACATATGTCTCCCACAGGCCAGGCAGAGAGGATGCAGGCACGGGGTGAGGAGGGCCGTGGCAGGGCCCAGGTTGCGGACGGTGGTGCTGCGAGGGGTGGGCCACAGCAGCAGCAGCAGCAGCAGCCACAGCTGCTTGCTGAGTGTGAGTATCATTACATCATGGATGCTATTGCATGCTGGAGGGGGTGGGCATGACCACCAGCCATGGACAACACAACCATGCATGACACAGGCGACAGTCATCACTGTCCAGTGTCACTGCACGTCTGTGTGTGCGTCACTGGTGGTCCATGCATGCACTGGGCACATGGCTGTGGAACTGGCATCCCACCACATTGCCACGTCACTTAACAGCCTTGTTTGTGCTGTGATGGACATGGGCAGTGTGTGTGTGCAGTGGTGCACATAGTTGGTGCCACCTGGTTGGGCTTGTCATGTGCATGGTCACTGTGGGTGGGTGCATACCATCACAGGTGCGGGACATTGGGCTATATGCCTTGCAGGTTGGGTGGTGTTCAGGGTTGTGGACAGTCACAGCCATTGACTGTGTTCCCTTTTCCTAGGCCTCATCGTCCTCCACAGGATTGAGCGAGCACTCCACCAGCTCACCCGGGTGTCCCTTGAGAACCGTGACATCCTCCATGACATCCAGCACCGTGGGCTCTGGAGAAGGCACAGCCAACCGAGGTGGCACCAGGCAGCAGAGGACCAGCCTGCTAGGCCTTAGACAGGCTTCCCCTTCCCACTTCACCCATCCCTCCCACCCTGCCTTCCCTCTCCCAGTTGTTCATCCCTACCCCTTGCCCACCCCTACCTTGTACCCCTACCCCCCGCTCTTGTAAATAGTTTTGTTATTGTTCTTGTTCTACGTTCTATTTTTGAAATATATATCTATTTTGTTATGAATACTGTGGTGGTCTCTGATTTGCAGCTGGCTAGGGTTGCTCAGCTGCAGTGGTGTGCATGCCATCTGGGGTGGTATGGTCCTGATGTGTGTGTGTGTGTGTGTGTGTGTGTGTGTGTGTGTATGTGTGTGTGCATGTGTGTGTGTGCATGGGGAGGTGTCTCCAGTGTGGCAGTGACTTTCTGTCAGTCTTGCCATCTGCTGCCGCCCACTGCTGGGTGCACAGGGTGGGTCTGGCTTGTATGGTTCTATGCTACACGAGGTTGACGTGTGCCGGGGGATGCATGGTGTTTATTGCAGTGACAGTCACTGCACATGGGTGGTGTCTTGGGGTCATGTTGCAGGGTGTGCTGTGCAGACGGGGGGCTGATGTGCACTGTGGTTGTCAACCCCCTGTGTGTGGCAGTCTCAGCCTGCCAGTGGTTGTGCTGGGGCGTCATGGCCCTGCTGTGCTTTGTTGGCTTGTCCCCATGGGCCAGTGGATCATCCATCCCACCCCCAGTGATGCTGTGCTTGGGTGTGCAGGTGTCTTGTTGGTTCTGCAGTGTGTTCCTGTACCCATGTGTGGCATGGCTGGCGGTGGCCCCAGTCTGCCTCCCCTGGTTGTGCAGTTCCATTGCTCTGCTGGGGGTGGGGGGCTCTGCTTGCGCTATGGCACCTCTGGACTGCTCAGCTGGGCTAGCCTTGTTGCGCTATGGCACAACCTTTGCTCAGCTTCCCTTCCTGGATTGTGCTAGGCGCGGTTTGTGCGATATTCAGGCGTTGGCTGCTGCGCAATTTGGTTTTGCTCCATGTTTGAATATCAGGTCTGTTAAGACATGCTAATTGAATTGTGCTTGCTCCTGCTGTTGCGCACGTTTTGGGAGCAGTTTGAATATCTGGGCCGATATGTATAAAGAACTGGATTGGTATACCTTATCTCAAAGGTGAGCTTTTAGCACAATTAGATTAATGTTAAAATGTATTTCAGAAAAAGTCCCTAAATACCTGATTGAGAGTATTAATATAAAATATTCAGTTGAGGGTTTGTGTTCTGCAACTAGCCTGGAATGTTCGGTTCCAAGACATAGAACGTTGTGGGGGGACAAGCATTTCCTAAATATGGGACCTTCTTTATGGAATAACCTGCCGGGGAAGCTCAGACCCCTTGAGAGGGACTTTCAGTTGCACCAAATAAAAGAATGGTTTATTGAGAACACCGTCAATGATGGAGGATTAGTCTAGAAAAATAAGGATAATGGAATGGTAGTTTTGTAAACTGTATTAAATGTTTAAATGTGGTCTATTTTGTTAGTTAAGTAGTATGTCTCTGATATAGATAATTGTGGATTTTTTGAAAATGTGTCATACTTATTGATGTAAAAATGTGATGTGGTTGTTGTTCCTTTATATATATTGTAATGTTATAAGAGTAACTGGAACTGGTACTTTGGACCTCTCTATAAAGGAGCTTAGGCTCAGTGGAGTTATCCATATTCATTATTGTATGAATAAAAATCTTTTACTACTACTACATTGCAACATAGGGTTTTTGAGAGCTCACCTTATGAACACTGGCACTGTCATTTTGTTAATCTGTCCCAAAAGGCGATTTTGCACAGTGACCGTGAAATCATCCTTTGGGCCTGATTAACGCCATGACAGTTCCAAAATTCATGAGGAGGGGTTCCAAAAACCCCATGTTGAAAATTTGGTGCCAAAATTCCCAAAAATGCCTGACATATGCATCAAAGTTAAAAAAAAAACTATTTATTACATTATATAGCTTACCGGCATTTCCTCAGTTCGCGGTCAGCTTTGAAGAGTGCAGATGTGGTCCTGGTCCACCGAAGATCGTCGTGCCAGACTCTGGAGGTAAGTATGGGGTGAGGGCGGTGTGGGGAGACAGAGTGTGCAGAGGGTGGGCATGGGTTGCAGGTGGGGGCCAGGGAGACTGCCGAGGGACCATTGTTTTGTTTACAGGATTTTTTTTTCTGGAAGACGATGCAGGATGTTTGCCACACTGGGGTGGGCTCCCAGTGTGGCAGCTGGAAGGCTGTTGGAAGGGCCGTGGAGCCAATGGGGAATTCGGCACCCCTGTTGGCCATAAGAATTTTTTCCATGCTGGGGTGGACTCTCAGCGTGGCAACTGGTAGGCTGCTGGGGGGGCGGGAAGAGAGCACTTCAGTTATCTGATCATGCTCACTGAAGCAGCTTTCTCCCTTGCAACTGTACAGCACGGCATTTTCAACTGCTGTCATAGACAGCTGCAGCATTCATTGGTGAACTGTGACTGCACCTGCAAAGACAGTGAGGGAACTGGAAGACAGGGTGCCACACCTCCAGAAACTCGAATGATGGCACTATGTTTCTTGCACATGCATGCAAGCAAACATAAAAAGCAATTAGCACAGTGCTAACCTGTTAATGTGGGAGTGCTAACTAGTGCCTACTACCTATGCTGGTGAATGCCAGAGCACTACATAGTAGCTCATTTGCATATTGAAATGTTTTCGGCAGTGTTAGTTGATGAGCAACGCCATTTTAGTTTACCTACTTTTTCAATCATGCACAGTGGTGTATGGTCTTCCTTCCCCTTCTGAGCCCTATAGACATGTAATTTATAAGCTATCCCTGGATGTTTAATAGCCCCCTACCCTAGTACTTCCCAGCATGTCATTCATAATCTACCCCTGGTTGTCCAGTGGCCCCCCCTCCCTCATCTGATCCTCTCACCACCTTAATTAGTCAAATATTGTACTGTATGTCCCTGGTAGTCTATTGGCCCTTCTTCTTCCCAGGGCTAGTCTTCCTTAGCTCCCCAGCTCCCCAACTCCAAGACTGTGACTGGCATTTATCCTTTTCTCACCTTCATGACCAGCCACTCTCTGCCTTTTGCAAGTACTAAAAGAATACAAGTTTGATAAAATGTGTACTGCACATGCACACAGACCTAGTTTTTCTTGTATCATAACATTTGTTTTTGCCAAGTGTTTCTCATGAAACATGGGGCTGTCCTAGGTTTCATATCCCACATGAATACATACAATATGTAGTTACATGTAAATCTCCCCTAAATTGAGTTTGGTGGGGGTTATCTCAACTATACTGTGTTTGGATGGCATTTACAATTACATATGTTTTGGTGGTGGGGGTGGTTACCTTGGACAGCACACATGTTTCGTAAAAAAACATTTGCCATGTACAAAAGCTATGATTGATTAAAAAAATGTACTGTACATTAAAAAACTAAGTATGTGTTCATGCACAGTACACATTTTGTCAGACTTAAGTTTTTTGCACTGTTTGTGGGTGCCAGACAGTGACTAGCCATAGACCTGAGAAGAGGATAAGTTCCAACCACTGTCTTTGGACTGGTATGGTGGTGGTGGACAAGGAAGAGTGGAACTGGGAGAGGGAGCTGAGCCAGTAGACTACCAGGGACATGTGTTAGAACAATAAAGAGTGTGGTGAGGTGATCCAGAGGGAGGCTGGCTGGGTTTTACTTGTTGGGTGGGTGCATGGTTGTGAGTCAGACTGCACCATGCCTCAGCAATATTCATTGTGCAGAGGCATGGTGCAGCCAGGGTAAAGGACTCATAATGGGGTGCAGATATGTCATTTGCAATTTGTATTTATTATGGGGCATTAAGACTGTAATCTTTGAATATGGCAATACAGAACACATGTGCTATCCCATTTGGGATGCATTATTCCTCCTGTTCAGACATAATCAGCATACTGACACATACCTCTTTGTGGCCTGCAGGTGTCTGTTTTGTGTATTGACATCTGTTAGTGGCTTGCACTAATACTGCTATATTGCAACAGCATTTTGCACTTGGCCTGTGCACAATTTCTTTTAATTTATTTATTATTTTATTTTGTTATTGTTTGAGAATTTTGGGGAAGGGAGGGTACACTGAGTTGAATTCTACTCTAAGCTGAAGCTCATTTTCAGCTCATGTTCAGGTGTATACTGGGAGCACAAGGAATGTACATTACTTGCTTTATGTCACACAGTACACAAGGGGCAGTTGTGGGTTTCAGTCCCAGGTCTTCTGGGTCTTCAGAGTCACAGCTTGGTGCTTTAACTCACTAGGTTATATTGCCTCGCACACATCGTATAGTGCAAACTAAGAACTTTGAATATCAGATATAGATTCTCTGTTGCTAGGATAAGCCCACTTAGTACATCATTGGGACTGTATTGCTTTATTATGCATGGTTTCCTTTTGCAATAATTTTCAAGCAGGTGTCAAGTAAGTAATAAGACACGTGGGTGTGTGCAGTGCATTAGACATTTCTAATGCACAGCCAGGGGTGTAGTGAGGCACTGTGGCCGAGTGCCTTCAGCCCCTGGCTGTGCATTCGAAATGTCTAATGCTCACCCCCAGAGTGTCTTATCGTGCTTATAAAATGGGAATCTACATTGTAGATGTCCTAAAAATCTTACATTTATATTTTGAAATAGTAAACACATGCAGTTTGTAGTGTATTTTAATGAAAAACAGTGCCTCCACCTGTAGTCTCTTTCAAAATAGTTTTTTTAAACTGAGGATTTTTGTCCTGTTGTGGCCACCATAGATTGTTTTTTTCAACTGGTTGCTATAGCTACCCTGCCCCCCCCCCACACACAACCGCACAGGTATACAAATAAAAAATAGCTTCTTTAGCCTGTCTTTAAAACTAAAAAAAAAACACAAAAAAAACATAGCTAGGCAGACTTGACAAATAAATGGAGCCCTGTGGTACATCTAGCCATCTCCTTTGAAGAAGACAGACCACCGTCTGGCAGCAGATTGCCCCCCCCCCACCAGCTGGGAAAAATTGATACATAAATAAGATTAAACAATAAGCAGTGAAGCAGTACAGCATAAGCAATTACTCAGTGAAAACCTTAGTAATACATCCAAAGTGGTTCATTCCCCTGCCTGAGACAGCCACAGAACTTACGTATTGCAACTGAAGTAAATAGACCGATTTTGTGATATCAGCGATGAACTGCTGATGGCTCAATAACTTGCTCATTGGTATGTTGAATTATTTACTGTGCTGGCAAGTGTATTTTTTTGTTTGTTTGTTTGTTTTGGTTTACTTTGTTAAAAAGTCACGATAAGCAGCTTGTTAGTGACGCAAAAGAGTGAGTGCAAGAGTGAGTGTGTGCACATCTCCCTGCAGTTACATATAAAACTAACTATCCCCTCAGGTCTGCAGACTGGGATCTGCTATCCACTCCCAGAGTTAAACTAAATATGGTTCATCATGCTTTGCAGTAACTGCCCCAAAACTATGGAATAAGGTCTCTTTCAATATTAGACAATGCACTACTGCTGGCACTTTTCGGAAACTGCTCTAAAGCCACTTACTACAGTTATACGCTTGTTCCTGTACCTAGGCCACATTACTAAAGACTAACTGCATAATGAAATATTATTGAGAAACTGTAATCACTTTGTACCCTGTCTCAACATGCCTCACAGTTTACTGTATGATTGTAAAACCTGACCTTCAATGCTGATCTGGATCATAGTTTGAATGTTTTGATTGTTCTTATTGGTTAACTTATGTTTGAAAGCTTTGAACCCCTCTCTGTTACTTGACTTATTGGCCTGCCTTGTAATTACTATATATTGAAAACCCTGTATCTCTTTGTTGACTTGACCGCATTTAAATTGCTGTTTGTATTCAAATGCTATTCGTGCTCCTCCTGGGTCATGCCTGAAAATAGGCAACTGTTTGTCTAGTGCACTTACTCCATCAACAAAAACTAAATAAATAAACAGTTACCAGTATTGTGAAGTGTTATCAGCTGCATTTTGGGAATTCAACCAGGTATATGTGTCCTGAGAGAGATAATATTAAACTAAGAGAAATGTAACAAAAAAGTGGTTGTTTTCCAGTGATTTAAAAAACGATTGCCGAAAGTGGAGGTTGGGAGCGAATGAGCAGTCAGTGGCTGGTGGGTTGATGGTCTATCACCCAGGCAGCTCAATAGAGATGTAAAAAACAAAAGAACACACAAACAAACAAAAATGAGTATTAGTATTTGGCCTACTTTTGTGTCTTTATATGTAGTGACAGGCAGGGGAAAGAAGCAGATTATGTACAGCAAACAAAACAGTAAACATGTGGCAAACTGTCACATAGTGGGGGAAAAATAACTGCTATTACTTAATTTAATGTTCCAAGGCACACTGATTTCATTATTGTCCTGTGTCTTGTTTGGCAGTACTTGTTTTTAGCCATGTATTAAACATTTCTAAGTCACGACCAACAACCAATCAGAATGCAGAATTTTTCCTTCCCATTTTATAATTCCAGCTATGGACATGTACGTAAAAGACCAGAGAGAACAGAAAAAAACACAATATGGGCCCAATTCTCAAAAGGTTACACCTGGCTTAACTTGACTGGCACCAAAATAAATGGCACAAGTAGCATATTACGCCAGTAGTTGCAACATACGGTATGCTGCAAAGTTACTGCACCACCAGTTACACCCTAAACCCCCTGCAACATGGCACTAGAGGGTTTATGGCAGCAGTTGTGCCCTATTCTAGAAGGGCAGCAACCAAGTCCCCCAGGGCGCTATTCTCAAACAACCCCCAGAGGACATCTGCCAAAGTACAGTTACACCAGCTTTTAGCTGGTGTAAGTGTACTGACACCCTCTGGGGGTTGTGCCAATGTACCCGCCTCCCCAACCCTCAGTATATGTAGCCCCCCCACCCATGCTCTGTTCCCCAAAATACATTAAAAAAAACCCCTCAGGGCTATGTATTCCCATATACCCCGACCCCCACAACATTCATTACAAATGCCCCACAGGGTGATGTAGTCCCCCGTGCCCTGATCCCCAAACAATCATTACAAATGCCCCACAGGGCTATGTAGTCCCCCATGCCCTGATCCCCAAACAGTCATTAAAAAAGCCCCACAGAGATGTCTATCCCCCCATGCCCGTTCACTAAAGTAGAATTCCCACAGGGCTAGCACCCCCCCAAGCCCTGATTCCTGTACCCAAGTACAGGTGGTAATGAGGAATGTCTACCCAAAACTCAAACAGCCATCCCCGTTATCCCTGGTAATCTAGTGTCCCCCACCCAGCAGTGCCAGACCACCCCGCTCCCCCCACCCATACCCAGCCGGTGACTGACACAGCCCACCTCTCACCACCTTGGCGAGCTACCAACTGAGCTCCATTTGCACACATACTGCTGTAAATAGTATGCACTCAATGAATGAGCTGTCATTCATTGAGCGTGTACTATTTGCAGTAGTACGCTCTCTAGGATCTCAGTCAGCCACTAGACTACCAGGGATAACGGGGCTGTTATTATTTTTTATTTCAGTCCTGTCACATTGTGCAATACCGCCCACACTTGCTGTTTGGGGATCAGGGCTTGGGAGGGTCTGCTACCCCTATGGGGCATTTTCTATACATATACCAGGAGCAGGACTGGCAGGATTCAATAGCCCTGCAGGGCATTTTCTATACATTTACTGGGAGTGGGACTGGGGGGTTCAGTGGCCCTGTGGGGCAATGTCTATACAACCGGGAGTGGGACTGGGGGGGTTCAATAGCCCTGCAGGGCAATTTTTATGTATTTACTGGGAGTTGGACTGGGGGGTCAACTCAACCACGTGGGGCAATGTCTATACAACCAGAAGTGGGACTGGGGGGGTGCTTACACCCTTTACCTGGGCGATGTGCGGCTTGCACCAACCTGTTCAGGTACTCCCTTCATTTGGCATACTGGTTGGGTTGGCACAGAACATAGGACTTAGCCGCAGGGACCCTGCCTGTTGCAGAATTGGGTGCAGGGTCCTTGGCGCAACTGCACCCCTTGAATGTCACAACTTGCGACATGCATGGGGTGCTTCTAGAATCGTCTCCCTTAACTGTATGTTCATATTTCCCACAATATAAAGGTGCAAATGCAAGTTTAGTGTAATATTCTATGCCCTAATTGATTTGTGACCATCTAATCAAGTACTTCAAATGAACATTTTTTTTCGGCTGTTGGACTGATGTTGTTGACTTTTACTGTTACTTGTATCCTTGTCATGCTTACGTGGAACAGATAGTGAAACATTAAAAAGGATATGTTGTAAAAATACATCCCTGCGACAAATCGTTGATGATTACTGGGGAAAGAAAAAGGGGTTTAATCTTATATCTGACTTGTTAGCAATAATTATAAAATAGCAGGGTAAAATCATTTAATCTGACTGGCTCTTATTTATGTTTAAAATATGGTTTACACATAGTTAAAAAAGGACTGCTCAGCAGTAAAGAGTATGCAACACAGATCAATGGGCATTTGGAACACAGGCATTTCAGATAGCCCTATACTGCCAGAACTGATCTTCTACCAGAAACATGGCTGCTACTTTTACACTGTAAAAAAAAACTTTAACTGGGACCTAAAAATAAAACTACTTTAAAAATAAAAAATGAAACGAATTAATTGAATGTTGTTTCCCTGATTATCACACACTCCTTACATACATAAACACATTAGAAACAATTAACTATTGTTTATAGTTTGCACTCCAGCTGTTTCTTTGCTGACTATGAACAATCCCCCTTCTGTATTTACCTGCTCATCAGGAAATTGTCTTCTTCTTGCCCTGACAGTGAGATAACTGAGTCTCTGGCTGAAACAAAGGCCTTTGTTGTCTGTGTGTACAGCGTGTTGGGAGAGAAACATTCTGCCAGTGGAGCTGAGCAGAATTTGGAATTCATGTATTCCATGGTAAACATTCCATGATAAACATTCCGTATCTTGAATGTGGAGAAAAACAGAAAAAAAACAGGAAGAAGAAAGTAGGCAACAATACAATGACGTCATCAATGACATCACTTGAAGTAGACGGAAGGATTATTTTATCACAAATGCACAAAGTAAATCTATTTTTCTACATATAAACTTACTTTTTCCCAGTAGTGAAGAGTAAAAAAAAAAAAGGAGTAAATTTTATAAGCACAATAAGGCATTCAGGGGTGTGTGTAAATCATATTTTACAGCACAGCCAGCAGCCATCCTTTCGGAAGCCATTTGAGCCTCGTGCGCCTTACGCCCTGGCCGTGCTGTAAATATGGTTTACACCACCCCTTTGTGCCTTATTGCTTACATAGCAGAAGACATGAAAGATGGAAAAAAAACTTAATATTAGGAAAATGAAAAAAGGTACAGCAACCCTAGAGCTATCTCTTTCTTTCTCTCTCTCTCTCTCTGTCTGGATCTCAGTTATATTACTGTATATTAATAACAGACTTACCAAACAAAGCACCCTCTTTACAAAAAAAGAAAATTATCGAAATCATGCTTCTGGCAAAATTATGTCTTTTATAAAAAGGAAAATAATGCTTTTTTCAAACAGTTCTTGTTCCTTCGGGTCTCAGCTGATTCATATAGTTAAGTTCCTGATAATTATTCATTTTTTGTTAACCTATTTATCCTCTTCTACTGGTGAGGCCCCCTTCTGAACTTACCCTCCCCAGTACTCATCACCTGGCTTCCTGCAGACTTATCGATTGACCCAGTGTCCCCACTGCTCACATCCATTTGGCAGCAAGGACCCCAACTGCTGCAGATATGGATCCATCTCTGGGGGAAGAGCAATGTCGCTGGTGTACAGCATGTGCGGGAAGGGGTCAGTTCATCATCCTGCCTAGGCTGGGGATCTATCTTGTACACCTGATCCCTGTGAGACACCAACACTGGGAACAACATAAGCTCAGATGCATGCAGCATGTGAAGAATGACACTGTTGGGGTCCCTCAACCAGTGTGCCTGCCCATGTGCGCTGTCACCTGTGGTCACCCAAGTGGCAGAATTGTACTAGAGCTGACATCCCTCCCTCCCTCCCTAGAGAAGGCAAGCATCCTCTGAGACACTCAGTCTCTCTCCTCCTGGGTGATCCACGATGACCCAGGCTTGTTATCAAACATGGGCCACCAGCATTTCTAGCAGTCCAGTTAAATACGGATCATTTATAGATATGAATTTCATTTCTGTAAATAGGAATATTAGCATCTTCTGCCAATTAGCACACATTTCCTGTCCCCTTTAAATGATAGGTGCAGGCATTCACTCAGAATATGACCCATAGTGGCCTGAAATACTATAAAGTTACCCCTGATCATTTTTATCTCCAGACTATAAAAATCATCTCTCTGGCAAGATGAATAAGTTGTTTAAGTTAATTCATGTCAAAGAACAGAAAGGATTCTTCACTCTAAGTAATGGATGATAACCTGTTAATGAATTTTGTTGTTCTTTGTTTTAAACTGTTTTATACTGTGATATGGTGTTTTTATGCTGCGTCTTTTTATCTCTTGTGCAAGCGCTTAGATATTTTGATTTGAGCTTTAAAAAAAAAAAAAACGCTGAAGTTGAATCTTGCAACAGTAGGGATATTGAGATTGCATTTTACCCCAAGCTCATTTAGAAACATAGAAATTGATGGCAGATAAGGACTGCAAGTCCCATCCAATCTGCCCATTTCTTTTTCTACCTTATGAATGTGCCATCGGCATTTGCTCTGTCAATGGCCTATCTTTTCATACTCATCTGTATTGCTCCCTAATGCCTATCCCATGCCTGTCTGAAATCCTGTACTGTATTCATATCCAACACTTCCTGAGGTAGGCCATTCCATGCATCCACCACCCTTTCTGTGAAAAAGAACTTCCTTACATTACCCCTTAATCAGCCTCCCTCTAATCTCATGCTGTGTTCTCTTGTCCTGCTATTTTTCTTATATTGAAACATGTTAGACTTTTTTACATTGTTAATGCCCTTAAGGTGCTTGAATTTTTCAATCATATAACCTCTCCCCCTCCTTTGCTCCATATTGAGTTCCGTTAATCTGTCCTCACATATTGAGTTCCGTTACTCTGTTCTCATATGTTTGCTGATACAGTCCCTGCATCATTTTGGTTGCCCTTCTCTGGACTGCCTCAATTTGGTTAATGTCCTTGTGAAGTTGTGGCCTCCAGTACTGTAGCAATACTCCAGATGGGGCCTAACCAGTGTCTTGTAATGAGGGATTATTACCTCCCTCTTCCGACTTGTGATACCCCTACTAATATACCCCAACACCCCCTAGCCTTACCTACTGCTTTAGTGGTCTGTTTGGATGATTTCAGGTCATCTGTGATGATAATGCCCAAGTCTCTTTCTTCCCTTGTAACTGCCAGCAACTCCGCTCCCAACCTATAGGTGGCTTCAGGGTTTCTCTTCCTTATGTGCTTGATCTTGCACTTCTTTGAATTAAACCCCAGTTGCCGCTCTTCTGACCATTTTGACAGTTTATCTAGATCTCTTCTCATTCTGCCCAGCCCATCTGGATAATTTACTGTGTTGCAGATCTTGGTGTCGTCTGCAAATAGACAAACTTTACCCTCCAGTCCATCTGCTATGTCACTGATGAAGATATTGAAGAGGACTGGCTCCAGGACTGATCCCTGAGGTACCACACTTGTGACTTGCATCTCTTCTGACTGTATACCACTTACCATCACTCTCTGTTTTCTTTTTAAATTTAATAAACTTTATTACATTTTTACTTTTACATGTTTGTAAACAGAATAATGTTATACAGAAAACTTGAGCACTCTCTGTTTTCTGCCCGTCAACCAGTTTGCCACCCAGTTGACCAACTTCTAACCAACCCCAAGCCTACCCAGCTTATTAATCAATCTTCTATGTGGAACAGTATCGAAAGCTTTGCTGAAGTCAAGGTAGGCAACATCAACTGCTCCCCTTTCGTCCACCACTCTGGTTACCCAGTCAAGGTAATCTATGAGATTAGTTTGAGAAGACCTTTCTGTTGTGAACCTATGCTGCCTTGAATCCTGTACTCCTATGAATTCCAAGTGTTGCACTATCCTTTCCTTAAGGAGTGCCTTCATAACATTGCCCACTACTGAGGTAAGACTGACTGGTCTGTAGTTTCGTGCCTCCTCCCTGCTACTATTCTTTTGGATCAGGATCACATTAACCCTTTTCTAGTCTTCTGAGACCTTTCCTATGTTCAGAGACTCACTAAACAGTTCTGATAATGGCTCTGCTAGTTCCACCCTTAGCTCCCTTAGTACCCTGGGATGTATGCCATCAGGACCCATTGCCTTGTCTACCCTGAGCTTATCAAGCTCTTGTAGGACCTTTTCTTTTGTGAAGAGACTAGTGCACACCTCCCTGCCCCCTGTGTCTATGGTGCTGAGCTGTGGGCCCTGCCTCACCGTCTCCTCAATAAATACTGAGCAGAAGTCTCTATTTAGGATAGATGCTTTTACATGGTCCTCCTCCTCACATGTCCCCTTATCTCTCTTTGATCTTAGCAATACCCCCTCTGGACTTTCTCCTTTCACTAATGTTTCTATAGAAAGTCTTGTCACCTTCTTTTACTGTTCATGCTAGTGTTTCCTCGGTTTGGTCCTTTGCATGCCTTACTGCCTTCCCCTGCTTCCCTTAGGGAAGTTTGGTATGCCTCCCTATCTTCATCCCACTGCATTCCCTTATATTTCCTGAAGGCCAGTCTTTTGGCTCTAACCTTTTGTGCTACTGTTTTTGAGAACCAAAGTGGTTTCCTTCTTCTTTTGTACTTCCTTTTCTCTCTAACACAATGGGATGTTTCTTCAAGTATTGCATCCTTAATAATTGCCCACTTTGCCTGTACCCCCTCACCTGTATTTCTTCTTGCCAGGGCTAGCTTAACTCTGTTGGCCATTTTATCAAAGTCAGCTTCTCTGAAGTCCCAGGATCCAGAGAGTATAAAACATTTTCTATGGGGGGGGGGGATGCAGACATCAGGATAAACAGAAAGTTTTTAGTTTTTAAAATCAAAAGCTCCATTTGTGCATTCCATATGTACAATCTTGCCCCTGTCCCTATCAAAGGTGAAAGCAATTAATTTTTTTTTTACCAGTTTTTGACAGGCTGCATTTCCTCTGACTCAGCACTGGATTGAGAATGAAACCACTCTTTTCTCTAGGGAACCCAATATTCCATTGTAATTTGGTGGAGGAGTGTATATCGTCAGTCGAGACATTCAAAGACTGAGCACATAAGTCTCTTATTAAATCCCTAGTAGTAGGGTAAAAATAGTCTAACTCTACAGGGACCCCACAAATCATAGATTATTGTGCTTGTGGTTGTTTTAAAATGTTCAAGTTTCTGCCTTAAACCTACATTATCTCTTCTTAGCATTCCAATAAATACTTCTGGTGTTTGTAATTTTTGTTTACAGTTATTTCTACTGAATAAGCAGTGATGCCTTTAGTATAATTATCTGTGCATTTATTGGCATAATCTTAGGTTTAGCAACTGCATCACATTATTTTTTGAAAACATTTGACCAGTAACAGAAAAGTGATATAACTTTCACCAATCTGCTTCTCATTTGCAAGTCTTAAAGGGCCACCAGCTGTACTTGACAAGCTCTGTTGGAATGTCTCAAAGAGACTTGCTCTAACATTATCCCCAGCTCTTGCCGGTGAGTACTGAGCTCCTGGACCAGAAAGGCGTGAGACAAAACAATTCTCTGCAGAAGATGAGGTAGCCTTTTCTTTTCACTTGATCTTCTGTTGTTTCTGTGCTGGTTAGTTCATAAAGACAGCAAATTATTTAAGGTTAAGCAACACAACAGAGCACACACAGAATGTGTCTGCACCATGGCAGCCATCTTGGTCTCCTTATCATACCCTTTTAGGGTCTCCTTTGCCTTGCCTCCTTCCTTAGCAGCTTGGCATTACCATAAGTGTTCTGTCTTTCTTCTTGGTGGGATGCATCCATTGCATTCCCAAAGGTTCCATTAGATTTGCAATGAGTTGCTGTAGACACCTTTAACTCTCAGAGGGGGTTCCTTTAGGAATATGGCTTGGCTCTTTGGTGCCTTTTGTGGGTAATAGTTTCTGTCATGGGACAGACAGTATATCAGCTGAACCATTCCTGCAATTGATGCCACAGGTGTGGTCATCTTCCCCCCATGTGTTTCTGCAAGTGTGTATTCCCCAAGGTTGCTTTGCTATATGGATGGAGTCCATTAAAGGGTACAATTCTTACTCTTGTGCTCCTTTAATCATGTGGCTGAGGTCTGTGCCACCTTGGGAGGGTAGTAGTCTTGGTCATTGGAATAGATGGCTAAATTTGTCAAATGAATCCCAACCATCTACAGGACCCATGCATTGTTGTGTCATTATCTACATGGGTACTGCTGTGCATTTGGAAGAAAACATTGTGAGGTAGACTCAACTCCAGATGAGTATATTTAATTTTTCAAAATAATATTTATTGTGAATAGCCACCCTTATGTTTGACAAACCAACGTTTAGCAATGCACATCACTTTTTCAAGGCAATGGTGGTCTCAAAAGTAGGTATAAAAATCACAATCTCTGTGCATGACAATTTCACATCCTTTATTCCAAATAGATTATGCCAGGCTAACCAGCTATCCCAAAAAAGTATACTTCATTAATAGCATCTTCTGAGTGCATCCCTAGAAAAACGGTTGTGCTGCCAGACCTCTTTGTGATCACTGGATGCATACATCAGGTATTACATCCTTAAAGGTTTCTTCAGCAAAAGGGCTTTTCCTCCTCTCCATACTATTTGTCATAAGTTCCACCATGAGCTGCTGTTGATTATTGATCAGATAGCTGGCCACTGGTTACACCATTCTGTATCTCTCCCTTGACGAATGGAATCTGACATATTCATTTAAGATTCCTTTAGCCATAGAGCTATAATAATGGCTAGAAATGGAAAAAGATAACTCATAACAAGTCAGGTACAACACACAACAGTGAGATTTTATTTCTAAAATAATAAATAAAAATAATTAAAAAAAATATCAGAAGTATACAGTAGAATTTACTACTCCTCGTAGTGTTTACAGTCTTGATCTTTTCACAAGCTTTAGATCATTTTCTTCTGTGTTCTCTAGGATCCTACACCTTTGTAGGTCTTCCTCTCACATTTGCTTCAGATAATTGAGATCAACCACAGCTAATCTGATGATCTCTCTGTCTTCAGGGTTTTTATACCCTCCCACAGTCAGGTGTATTCATCTGTAGTTAGACTTTCTCATTTTTAAGTAACAATAAGTAATAATCATTTATTTATACATAAAAATCAATATGCATAGATACTTGGTCTGTAATGAGGTTTAGCTCCTCCCCCTAGTCAGGATGACTGGCATTTTGCTTGGTATAAAATGTGGCCAAAAGAGGCTGCTGTCTCCCTAAAGGGAACAATTGGAGATAACCTCTCAGATAAGCTCTTCATTTCTCTTTAGTCACATTTCTTTTATACTTAACATTCAGGAAATGTTTTTATATCATCATGCCCAATGTATACATGTAAAGGCTTAGCAATGAGACTGAGAGAAAGGAAACACATTAGAGATGTTCAATGTCTCCACAGTCAGTTTAGTTTACGTACTACAGTCTTTAGCTAGAGGTTATCTTTCATTTATTTGGGAAAAAAGGAATAAATAAATACTCGTCAGAGGACATTTATGTCCCATTTCTAATTCTGGGTTGCAGTCTTCTTTTACTGCTCCAGAGGACACTGGGGTAGTGAGAGAAAGAGAGAGAGAGAGAGAGAGAGAGAGAGGAAGGAGAGGGAGAAAGCACTCCTGTTTAACACTTGATACATAGCTCTCTTTCACTTGCTAAGTGGGCAGACACAAGTCAGTTTTGTTACAGGAAACCTGCCGCCCAGTTCAGGTAAAAAGAAAACAACTTCTTATTTAGAAGCACTGTTTTCTTTCTCCCTCTGATTTCAAAACTTTTTCAGCCTGAGGCATGTGAAACAGTGTGTTAACCTTTTCTAGTATTCTCCTCCTTGAAATTCTCACCAAATCATCCATTTGGAGATCAGAAAGAATAAAAATGGGTAGGTGGGGAATTTCTAAGAGGAGCGGCTTTTCTGTGGCAGCACCGCTTTAGGACAGAGTTATCAAACTGGAGTTTAATACAAAACTCTGTTCCATGTCTTAATATGCTTAATACCTTTCCCCATGTCTAATTATGCCTCTTTCTTTAATAATTAATTACTCAGAGGCGACAAGGAAACTTTTACTTACGGAGTGGTTTTCTTAGATGAAAGTAAAACTAGCGCCACTCCGCATTACAAGCTGAAGCTCTTTCTGACTGGGCTATTTATTTAATTACTCCTTATGAATTTTACAGCCCAGTAAATATAAATTCTTACAAACAAACATAATTTGTAAAGGGTTTCCGAGTGGAATAGCACCTGCAGGTTATTTGTCTCCCAAATGAATCTAAAGTGAATACAGAGATGCTTCTCTTGCTAATAAGCATGTCCTATCATATTTCTTTTGCACTCTGCACTTTAGGACAATATTTTAGCTCGAAACAACTTTCTTTTTATCAAGCACAGAAAGCACTTTATTTTTATTCATATGTGCACACATTTATTTATAACCATTCATCTCTGAAGAAGATATATATATAGCCTGGTACTGTTTCTTTTTATATACGTAGTTGTCTATGATTCAGGCACAGCAAAACATCTTGATTTCATGGTGAGGGACTGAAAGTAATATTAGAAAAAAAGGAATAAAGAAAAGAGAGAAAGAACTATCTTAGGTGGCCAACCTACTTCAGAACGAAAGAAAGAACAAAATAGGATAGAAGATACTGTTGCAACAATTTCTAAAGTAAGAAGAAAGAATATAGGAAAATTGTCCTTCAGATCATTTTATTGCCCAGGTAAAATGCAGATCTACCACAGGGCTGACTGCATTCACATGCAGAGGTCTTGCAAAAACCAGTAAGTCCCCAGAAATGTACACAGGCAAGCAAGAGTTTGTTAATTATCCTGAAGAATGTGCATGGTGCGTGAATTGAGGACAAGTGACTGCTTGAACAGAACCAGCTAGAGGTGAGTGCAAGGAATAATATACTGCTGGAGCCAAGCTACGTAATATACTATAGTTAAAGTGCAGAAAAAGGTCTACTTAATCGTATGGGTCAGGTGACACTTTTTAAATTTGAGGGCCCAAGCCATTTAATTCAACTCTAGGGGCAAAAGGTCATATGCCACAAAGTAAGCTGAGATTAAGCAAGAAGCTGAAATGACAGAATCTGCTTTTATGAAGGGCTTGCCGATTGTGCTTGGGGAGCTAGTTTCTACAAGGTGCTAACTGGACAGTGAGGCTGTTAAGTAAGGAAGGTTTAGTGAAAGGCCTTAAGCTAAATAGAAGGGGATTTTCCAGTGAGGACTCTGAACTAGAGGACCACGTCAAGAGAACCTGGCAGTCTGCTGAAATATACACAAACAAAAATATTTGAATTATGCTGAAGAAAGCATATGTGTGTGTGTGTATATAAAATTAAGAAAAAAGTGTGTGTGTAACATGAGGATGAAAGATTGTTTTAAATTGGGTCAGCAAGGGGAGAGTTGAAAGATAATAAACAGTACTGCAGGGGTCAAGCTAAAACACTTAGGGGCATAAAAGGCTAAACTTAATCATAGGGATCAGGTTATTAATTTTAAATTTAACAGCCAAATGAATTTCATTTAAGTCTAGTGGAAAGGTCAATTATCTGCACTGTGGTCAGATAAGCAAGCATCTAAAACCAGATGCTTTACTCATAGGCAAAAGGCACGCACTGCCTTATAAGCCAAACACTTAGGGAGTCAGCAGCAAATGAGCATGCCACATTTGGAAGTGGGCTGAAGAGAGTGAGCCAAAAGACTACTGTAACTACTGTTTCTCAACAAGGTAAAATGAGAATTCAAGAAGATGGCAGTCTATCCAGTACACCCAGTACACTGCAGTGGTTGTGGTACATATGATATTATGGCACATATATATTTTTCTTTGAGTTAATAGTTAATAATGTCTTTGTATTTTTAATTTGTAAAGTGCCCTGAGCTCCAGGTATGGAGTGCTTTGTGAAAAATAAATGCTTTGCCAATGCCTTCACAGAGAATCAGGATACTCAAAGGGCAACTGGCAGTACTCCAGTTTTCAGGAATGGTACAGTCACAGTCTGGGTCACAGGGCAGGGAGAATGTATAGTTGAAGTATTAGAGATAAGGACTAATAAGGGATCCTTAAGTGAAGCAGGGGCTACTACTGGTACCAGTAACTGGCTGGGAAGGTTGAGAGTAATCTCAGGGTGGGGGGGGGTATTTGTTGGGGCTTGAGCACATGGAAGTACAGAGGGTCTGATGAAGGAAGTAAGGTAGGGTAGAAGTAAGGTTTTAATGATAAGGGACTCTCTTGTGAGGTACGTCAGCAAGGTGGGTGTTTTACTAGGACATCATAGCTGTGTAGACAGCTTGCTCACTTGCCTCCTTGATGTATGGGTTGCTAATATCATGCCAAGCATGCACATACATGTGTAGGAGGTGGGGTAACAAATGACTACCATGATATATTAGCACCAATGTTGTAGACAGAGGTACATCAAATATCCAGTATCATAGACTTAGGTAACAAGGCAGGAACTTTAAAAGTAGACCCTCCAGGGTAGTATTCTCTGAGGTAAAACTTGTGCCATGCATAGGGAAAGTGAAGCTGTAGGAGGTTAAGCAACTAAATGTATGGGTAAGGTTTGGTGCAAGGGTTTAGGTTCCTCCCACAATGGAAAGGCATTCTGGGTCAGGAGAAACCTATACACCAATGATGGGTTTCACCTGTCCCAGATGAGACGTGGTAACTGGCAAACAAGGATAGATAGATAGCATTGTGGGAGGCTTTTAACTAGGCCAGGAGCTGCTAGAGTTAGAAGAACACTCAAGACCCAGCAAGTCACTGTGGGGTAAAATTAAAAAGGTCAACTCTAGGGAGAAATCCAAAATGGTTGAATTGAGAGGACACCTGTAGTTTGAGCTCCTGACTGAGTCTGAATAAAAAAAGTTTTATTTCCTAGCTGAATCCATCTAAAAATACTCAAACTACTCCATGCCGTACCAGATATTTGCACTCTAGATGCTGGTATGCTGTTTCAGTGATTTTCAGTAATACCTGATAAAGCACTTAAAGGAAAACTGTCCAGAACAGTGGTTGCAATCACCAGGGCTGCAAAAATGCCCAATTAAAATAACCTATATAGTTTAAAATGACTGCAGCTAATCTTTCTTGAGTTATTTCTTGTTGTAATATTCATCTTTCATGCTCCATGTCCAAAGTGCCGCCACACTGGAAGACGGAGTGTGACCCTGGCATCCTGTCCTGTTCTGGAATGCTAGTAAAAATGATGAGTGAGGCACATTTAAACGGAATAAAAAGAAACATTGTCCCATGTAGAGGTCTCTTAACTGTACCTCTAGAAACAATTCCCAGTGAAAACGGAGCAGTGTAAGGTACTTAAATTCATTATTAAAGTTGGAGCTCCGAGTTCAGTCATGCGCAGTAGCACCTAACGCTACTGCTCATGCCCGAACTTGAAGCGCTAGGCTGTACTGCACATGACCAAACTCAGAGCTCCAGCTTTAATAATGAATTAAAGTACAGCGGCACCTATAACGTGGTGCTTCCAGGGCCAATATTACAACAAGAAATAACTCATGAAAGGTTAGCTGCATTCATTTTAAACTATATAGGTTGTTTTAATAGGGCATTTTTGAAGCCCTGGTAATTGCCACTACTGTTTTGGACAGTTTTCCTTTAAACTTCAAAAGCTTTAGAAAAATCAAATGTCATTACTTGTTCTGCTTTACTGATGGAGGGCTTGTAGTGTACTGACCCAAAAGAGCATCTCACCTGTCATTAAAACTAAGAAAGAAACAAAGAAAACAGTTCCTAGAATAAGAGTGTAAAGCACAAAAAAAAAAAACAAGAAAGATACTGGTATCTCACCTACAGAATCAGGCAATTCAGAGAAGAATGTATTTAAAAGACTTACAGAATGGGTTCAAGCAACTGTGGATCTGCATGTGGAAGTGGGGGTCTGCCATCGGAGCTCCAGGTCCCACTGAGAGGGAACACAAACTTGAGGAGGGGACACAAACAAGTGCAGATATGGACATGTTAAAAAAAATAAAATCTTATCTTTTAAGGATGTAAACAGGTCTTTTCATATTTTTGTACAAGTTATATTGTCTTTTGAGAAGAGGTATGATCAAAGTCTGCAAAAATTGGAAAGACTGGAAGAGAATCAATGAAATGGAGTCACTCTCGTGAAGGTCCAAGATGAAGTGACTCAAATAAAACAAAGCTTAAAATCCCAAAGGCTACTATATATCATCTTCATTACTAAGGGACAGTCTCTTCCAAGCTAGAAAAATAGAGGCCTTAGAAAATGTTACAGGGATGTAACAATCTTTTAGTTTATTGGTGTTCCTGTTTTAGGAGCTGATGGCTCAACCAATTTATGGGACATATTGAGAGACCTATTAATGGAAGAATTACATTTCACACCCTGTATCATCAAGCCCTTTAGAATTCCTTCATGTCCTGATACCTTGCATGCATTCATTACTGTACATTGTTGAATGCTGTCTGCAGTATATTGTTGGATAATCAGTATTTCTGGCCTTATAAATAGTGCCATCTGTGTACAAGTGTACTGTATGTTGGTACTGAGGTAAGTGCAGCAGCTGGGCTATTTACGAATAGGGTAAAGAGCAGAGGATCAAAAATAAAGCTTTGCGGGCTGCCAAGATTCAAAGTTCTTGGGGTGATGTTTCATCATTAATCTTGACTACCTCTGACCTTTAGGTCACGTAGCCTTCAAACCAGGGCAGAAGAGTTTGTGAAAGCTCTAGAGTCTAAGTGATGTAATGTGTGAAGAAGGATATTTTGGACCACAGTGTCAATAGCCTTTATTAAGTTGATTAAGTTGACGCCTGTGTGAACACTGGCATGTAGAGCAGTCAATATGCCATTAATCTCTTTTAGTATGGCAGTGATAGTGCAATGGTTTGGGTAGAAGCCAGATTGCGCATCTAAAATTATATCAATTTTTAGAATGTTCACCAGCAGTTTGTGATGATTTGTTCTAGAGTTTTGCTGAGGACAGATGACACTGAGATGAGAGGATGATAGTTGTTTGGGCCTGATTGGGGGCCAGTCTTAAGAAGGGAGGTTACAATGCAAAGTTTTCAGGCTGAAGAGATTTGGACAGCTTGGAGAGCAAGTTAGAGTTGGGAGCTACAGGAGATGCAAATGTTGCTGCTGCAAGTTATAGCAACCTAGGCTCAATATTACGGAACTCAGCACTTTTCAAGATATCAATTTCTTAAAGCAATCTCAGGACTTCCACTTGACTGATACCCATGATTTTGAAGGCTGCAGAAGAGGGGGTGGGGGCAGTTGCTTCAGTGGTTTGTGGAGTAGGTTCCTAGTGAGAGGGCTACAAAATGATGCATGTAGGGAGGTTGAAGTTAGTAAAGTGGTGGTTTAGGGCAAAAGTTTTTGTTGCTTTTGTGTTCCAACTTTAGAACCTGCAGTTAGTAATGCACTGTATAAACACATAATTCCACAAAACTTGGAACAGCTGAAAATGTTCTCCTGTTGAAAAGTCTGTGATTTGTTGACCTACCTGCAGAGATATCCATTCCTAAAATGAAGGCTTTTATTTAGAATACACTCTTATTAGCAAATGTTTGGTGTTTGCCACCCCCTCCCCCCCCATGCTGCGTTCTGTATTTCTGTCTTGTGACCGTTGTGGAATATACTTATATACTTGTGTATGGGGCTAATATCAGCTGCCGCCCCTTTAAGAGCACTTACAACTTGCGTGTAACAATTTGTTGCACTGCCTGGCAGTGCCATGAATGCCAGTCAGTTAGAGAAATAGTCAGTCTGGGGCTTGTCCTCATGAAGATAATATCTTCTGTACAGAAAAAAACAGTATTCTTCATTTTATGCGTCTGTCCACTTATTCAAACCATCCAGCATGGGGTCCTCACCAGCAGCAACTGAAGGGTCTGGCAGACCAGAGAGAAGGTAAGGATTTTTTAGTAGTGGACCAAAACTAAAACACCACACATGGTGGAGAATGTGGCCCTTCCTCTGTCCAGACCCCATCTCACTTGTCTGTGTCTCTGGGTATCCCAAGTCATCACCCCAGTATGCTTGAATTGTCTAAATGCCACCTGCACCACAGCCTGGCTGCAGTGAAAAAATGGACTGTCTCATGCCTGCCAGTAGCTCCCCTACAACACAGAGACTGTACAAAGACAAGGTGAGGACATTGGTACACCAGTTAAATTCATGCAATCAAGTTCTTATCCAGCCCTGTGTACCATGAAGCAAGCAAGCTGCACTCCCCCAGCTCTCACCTCATGGCAGCCAGTCTGCATGGAGCTCCGTCTCAAATACAGCTCCACTGGATCTATACCTTACAGCAGTCTGTGACTCTTTCTGCCACAAAGCAAGGACCAGCAGATGGTACATTTTATTCCACACCATGCCACATTCCATAAAGGTTTTGGGCTGCCTTAACCTGTCTTCCCGCACCCTCCAACCAAGCTCAGCTGGCTCTCAGCCTTCCAACTGTGGCTCCACGGCACAGTCACTAACTCCTGCATCAAACATGAACCACAGCTTCTCTGCATACTGGCCCACTCTTGAAGTCAGGGCTGCTGCCACACTGGACCTCTAATCAGCACTGTAGCTCCACAAATTTCAGCTTCTCCTCCACAGCTGCAACACATCCCAGTTTCCTTGCTGACCACCCTCCTGCACAACAAGACAGTCCCAGCCTCCTGTCATTCCCCACAGGTGGGTACAAGCTACAGCACAGCTCCACAAGCCTCCTGCCCTCGCCACTGCGACTCCTTGATTTACCATATGCCTCCCTTACAGCCACGCCACCCACTCCTTCCAGCAAGTAATGCAACCAACAGAGTGAGCTGCTCCCAGAGACTCCACGCTGCCACACAAGTAACCACTCAGCCTCCTACAACTCTTTCAACAGCTCTGCACCACTCCACAAGGGACTGCACTGGGAAAGAAAGGGGGGAAAGCAGCTCACATCACCAGGCCCTCCGGCTTTGCTCTCCAGGCCACGGCTCCTCTCTAGACCTGCTTCTTTGTGTTCCCTGTGGGCCATGGCAGACCATAGCTCAATTCCACTTCTCCCAAACTCCTGCAACCATGGAGCCACCTGTACTCCATCAGCCCACCAGCTTGCTCTGCTCCTCATGAACTGTTGTCTTCTCAGGCCGCTACACAAACCCACAACAACAGCAACTCCTCCACAGCGAAGCCCACTGTCAGAAGGGCTCCTACAACAAATAAGCTAAACACTACATGAGCCCAACCAAAACAAGCAAGTTCAATGGGGGAAAAAAGTAAATAAAAGGAGGAGACAGAACAAAAGGGCAAACACAACACACTGGGGGCATATCAAAATAAACTGGGAGCAACAACAAATAGAAAATAAAACACTAAGGAAGCTCACGCAAGGTACAGTACACTAAATCGGGGGCAAGTCAAAGAAAATAAAACAAAGCACAACCCTGGGCTACAAACATAAGGGGCAGAACAATAAAAAGAAGGGAACAATTAATAAATACAGGGGACAGAAAATAAAATAAAAAACGCAAAGCCTCGGAGACAGCAGAAGAATAAAAGTAAAGCACAGCACAATAACCAAACAGGCAGTGAAATAAAAACAGAAATTCCCCAAGCAAATTATTTCACTCACCAAAGTAAAAGCCCACCACATTTTCAGTGGGGAAGAAGGACTGCAGCATGGCAATCACCATTTTGCCCATTGTAGTACCAGCACACCAGCTTTGTGGCACAAAGCATCCATTTTGTTTACTCTACAAGAAAGGAAGTGACCCTTACCCCCCCTACTGGCAGCCATCTTGCTTCAGTGAGGACAGTCAAAACCACTGGAACTGTATGTCAAAGTTTGGTGGCCATCTTGTGAAGGGCACAAAACGACCTCACTCTATTGAAATCAATGGCAATCCTATTAAAATGAATGGACACTGCAACAAATAACTGATTTTTGCAATGAAACCTTTATTTAAATAACAGATAACATGGAATTGAGTGGGAATTCATTATTAAGATGTCATTTAATGAACTTTGCTATAAAAATAAATTGTTCTTTTGTCTACAAAAATATTTTTTGCTCGGCACTTCATCTACTCCACGATGTCTCGTCTCCTACATGATGACAACTGCTCACCAGTACAACCTTTGATTGGTGAAATGCAGCTCGTCTCCAACCACAGTATCTGATGAAGGCACAGATATGGGCGTCGGAGCATCCAGAGAGCCATCTTCACTCACCTCACGGGCATGGGGCTACAAAATCGAACCCATCCTCCATGGTATCCAGTCTTCCCCATGCAAGCCATTCAAGATGACCTGGCCTACGTTAAAGCTATTTTACCACAGTCCATGGTCCATACCAGCCTACAGCCTGTACCCTTCTCAGCCTTGCCTCATGAAGACACTGTTGACTGGCTTAAACAATTCCAAGCCTGGATTTCCTTACATGGTTGGACTGATCCTTTGCATAGTTCTAATGCCTTGTGCATGTTTCTGAGAGGGGTTGCCATTTCCTGGTTCAATGCACTTCCAGAACAAGTCAAATGAGATACTGCCACCCTGTATGCAACTTTCAAAGACTGTTTTCTTCAAGCACATCCACCCTGGTTATTGGAACAACAGCTGTGGGAACATGCTATGCAACCCTCTTAATCTCTTGAAGCCTTCATAGTAGACATTGAGTCTCACTGAAAATGTTTGCAGAAGTCTGAGAAAGAGCAAATCACAACTTTTGTCTAGGGGACTGCTTCCTGAACTACCTCTTTGTGTAATCCAACAGAAACCAACAACCTGGATGGACACAATCCAAGCTGCATGACTTGCACTAGAGTCCATATTAATGTCCCAAGTCACCAGTGTACAAGTACCTCAGTTGTCACAGTTAGCTGCACTCTCTACATGTGTCCAGCAGCAGCACTCAATGATAGAGATGCTCACCACAGCTGTCAATGGTTGGCACCGCAGCTGAGCTGCTTCTTTTGCTACCTCTGTCAATGCTCTTCAACCATTTTGACAGTGACATGATCCTCCTCCACCTTCACAGGAACCAGTGACCTGCCAGTGGTGTGGATTCAGGGGACACAGTGCCACTCTCTGACAAAAGCTGAAGTACCATAACAGAAATCAAGAGAACCAAAGGCACCCACTGCTGCACAACCAGCAAGATAACCGGAACTACTCCCATTATCAGAGGAACAAAGCAACTGACTGCCCCTCTGACACTCGCAACTCAAACAAAGTGCACCCTCCTACTGTGAACTCAGGCACTCACTTCCAGGGGCAAATGTTCCTATCATCCAGTCACCTCTCCTAGCAAACTATGTGCCTGTAACCATGGGAGATTGGTCCATGCATGCCTTGGTTGACATTGGAGCAGAAATGTCAGTTATCAACAGCAGTATTCTGAACAACCAAGCTATCTGTCACGTACCTAATGTCTCTCCAGCTGACCTAAAGTACATTTTTTATTTTTATTTATTTAGTTTTTGTTGACCGGGTAAGTGCACTAGACAAATCCTGCCTATTTTCAGGCACGACCCGCGGGAAGGGGATACAGAAGGATGCCAACTAACCTTAAACTAGATTAAGCTGTTGGTGGTATTTTTAGTCAATGAGGGAAATTTGGCCAGGACACCGGGGAAATTCCCCTACTCAATAGGAGGATTCCCTTACATCCTGGCATTCTGCCAAGATGGCCATCCATGGAGGAGCTGTGGAGGACATGGAAGTGTTGGAGGCAGGGAAGTCGGTCTCCTTCCCTGTCTCTGCTTTGCTTGAGACCGCAGTGCTTAAGGACTTTCCTGTTTCTACTGAGAAGATGCTCAACTTGCCATTAGATATGGATATAACTTCTTCCCCTGTGAATCTAGCCTTGCAAGGTAACACCATGATTTCTACTAGAGCTGCTAATGCTGCTAACCCTCCTCTGAGCTCACTCCTATGGCTCTGCCTGTTTCTGTCTCTACTGATGTGGCTGATGTGGATGCTTTGCTTCTTTTGGAGGAACAACGTTATTTGGCAAAAAAAACTTAATTGCTTGCTTTGAAACATCCGGATACTATGCCGTCTACAGACTTTCCTGCTAGCTCACAACATAAACCTGAAGTTTCCTTACCTGCTGACACTTCTGACAGCATTTTGACATGTCCTGATTCCTTTCCTGATAGACTGGTGCTGTCAAACTCTGTCTCTGCTGATGGTAAGGGTTCGCCCAGAATGGCGATACCAGCTGTCTCGGAGCTGGGCCTACAATGAGCCCCTTCACCAACGACTGATACTCTGACTCTTGATTGGTTGATGGATTCCGGTCTCAGGGAAAGGGATCCTGTTGCTGGGACCTGGCACTCTGGTCCCTCGCCAATACGGACTTCTCCTGATTTTTCTGAGACTGCTTGTTCCTCTACTCCGTGGTCGCCTGCCTCACCGTGACCCCCAGAACCTTCTCTCCCTCCTGAGCTTTAACTTACTCAACACCCGGTGTTGAGTATTCCTGTTGCGACACCGCTGGAAGAACTATCCAGTTCACAGACCATGTCTCCCCCTGGTTTGCCACCTCGGGACCCTGAGCTGTGCTTACCACCCGCTAGGCTACCTTCCTCTGCACGCCCTGCTGCTTCTAGGACTTATGCTTCTTTTTTTTTTCAGTACCTACTCATCAGGCTAAATGGCATAACGCAGTCTGACTGCAGTACTTGGGCGGTATGCCTGAACTACCCGATCGGATCTTTGTGGGTAGAACCCTTCTAAAAGTCTCGATAGGCTTTGCTGCTCACGAGATTCACACTTTACTACATGTCTCCTCTGAAACACACTTTGATGTTAGTTTTAAAACTATGTCAGGTTTAGAAAAATTTTGGGCAAAATTTCACGAACTAAAATCTTTTCCCTTATGGGCCCCATTTAGTGCAGTACCTCTGACTAAACCTGCTCATAAAATGTGACTATTTTGTTTCATAATGAGGGTGTCAGCTTAAATGACGTTACAGTATGGTTAAAGCAATGCTGTACTATGCTTTCTGATCCAGAGGCTATCTTTGATACTGAAAATTTCTGGACAGGGGGTTGGAAAGTAAGAATGCTGCTTAGAATGAATAATATGGGAGTGTAACATTTGCCCAACAGTTTTATGCTAGGCAGAGATAGGGGAGTTCTCTTCTATCCTGGACAGCCGAAGACATGCTACAGTTGTGGCTCTGTTAGCCACATTAGCAGTATCTGCGATGTTGTAAAATGCTCTGTGTGTGGTGAGCTTGGCCATGCTCATTCACAATGTGTGTTCTTTGTGAAGAAAATGGTCACACTTTTCAGCAATGCACTTGGGCAGCACATAACTCTCCAATGCTGGCTGATGGGGAGGAACAGAGGCTACTTATCACTGTAGCACAACCTTCTAAGATTTGTGCTTTTTCCTCTGTTCCCCAGAATATTCAGCCTTCAATGGCTCTTCCCAAGCATTCCCTTCTTTCAACTGCCCCCCCATTGATGTACCAGTATCCCCTACTGTCCTGCATACTACTGTGGTTGTTCCTGATCCGAACCCTCCTTCCTCTCCCTCTGTATTGCCTAGTTGTTCAGGTGGGGTTCCCCGTCTACTGCTGTCTCCCTGGCTCATCCTTCAGGTTCCATGAACCCCTCGAACCCTCGGTCCCTCATTCTAGAGTTACGAGGGGCTTTGAAGTTGGGTTCCTTTTCCCAAGCCACTAAATGTGGCTAGTATCCCTTTAGTCAATAAATTGGAACTCTTATGTGACCCCTCAGAAAACATGGATTCTGACTCCTCCTCTGTACTTTAATCCCACCCAGAATTGACTACAGATACAGAGGTCCCCCATGATAATCCAGGGTCCCAAAAACAGAAAGCAAAGGCCAAGGTGAAACATAAGGACAGTGTACCTAGGAGGGGTAAACCTAGGTGAAAGTTCCTTTTTTCTGCCGTCTAGCTGCTCTCCCATTTAAACCACCTCTTATGGCTCCCTCATTCTCTATACATACTGTGAATGTCAACAGTATTAAACAACGGCCTAAGAGGGATTCGGTTTTCTCCTTTTCATCTTGCCTTACTGTTGGGGTGATATTGTTACAGGATGTGAGGTTTCATTCACTTTCTGAAATATCTACAGCACAAAAGGCTTGGTTTCCTAGCCTATCCTATTGGTCCTTTGGCCAAGAAACATGCTCTGGTGTGGGGATTTTGTTTACTTTATCTAACGTTTCTGTTCTTAAAGTACTTGATTTATGCCCAGCTAGGCTGTTACTTTTGGACGTGAGTATTTCTGGTGTTTTATACAGGATTGTTAATATTTACATGCCACAAACAAAATCACATAGGATTGAGTTACTGAAGCTTGTTCGTCCTTATCTGTGTGCCTCCCAGTATGTTATTTTTAGAGGAGACTTCAATTGCGGCCTGTCCCTTAAAGATAAATCACACTCCTCTAGAACGAATAAATTGTTTTGTGACACTAGTTTTCTGAAACAGCTGTTGCAGTCTGCAAAACTTAAAGATGCATATTTTCAGACTACTAATACACAAACCCCTCCACCTTTCATAAAGGCCCTCTGGCTACCTGGATTGATTTTTTTTCATATCCTGTCACCTACCACTCTCTGCTACTACTGTTCAGGTTGTGGCTTTTTCAGATCATAGTCTTTTAACAGTTACACTTAGCAATGCACATTCAAAGCGTTTTGGTCCAGGCTCATGGAAACTGAATTCTGCATTATTACAGGATTCACAGTTGCTAACATGGCTCAAATTATTTTTTCAAGCCAGGAAATCAGTTTTCATGCTTTGTGATGACCTTTGGAGCTGGTGGTCTGATACTAAATCAGAATTGTGACTTTTGTTTTTAGACATTTTTGTCGACAAACATACAACGATCAATATTTTGACTATCAGAGAAAACGCTGTCAACTGCAGAAAGTCATTACATTGTCTTACATTACTGGTCATAATTTTACTGCTTAAATTACTCATCTTAAACAGGAGCTTAATAATGTATCACTCCAAACAATTTTCACTGTTACAACAACAGCAACAATTTGGACTATCAGGTTCATATCATGTTGTCTGCCCGTTTGGCAGCTGTTCTAAATGGGTAGATAGTAAAGTTTGTGGGTCTCTTTTTGATAGGAATTTGATAGAATTGACTGATCCTTCAGATATTCAGAGGTATGTGGCTGAATATACTGGATCATTGTTTGGCCCCCTTCCCTCACAGGTGGAAGGGACTCTCGCCCATCTTTCTCACCTGGTCATCCCAGATGTACCGCAAACAATTCTTGATTCCATATCTAATGAGATACAGATTCAGGAGGTGGGAGATGCTATTCAGGCTTTAAGACCTAGGGTGACTCCTGGCTTAGATGGTCTTTCCAATGAACTGTATAAATTATTGAATGCTGATCTACAGGATGAATTGACAACAGTGTTTAATTATGTTTTACAACAAGACTTTCTACCACTAGATTTCAACATGGGTAGTCTCTTTTATATTTACAAAAAGGGAGATAGGAGGTTATTACAAAACTGTAGGCCCCTTAGCCTTTTAAACACGGACTTTAAAATTTTGGTGAAAATGATTTCACTCCGTCTGTTGAAAATTGCTCCCCTTGTAATTTCTTAGGCTCAATTCAGTAATATTCCGGGGAGGAGTATTTCTGATCATACCATTTTGTTACGGGAAATAGTTGAACGTGGCAATCATGACCTGCTGAATGGCTTTCTAATCTCCTTGGATCAGAAGCAGGCTTTTGATTCTGTTAATCATGATTTTTTGTGGCATACCCTACATTGTTATCGAATTCCTGCTAGTAGTATTGTTTGGATAAAATTATTATATCAAACAGCTACAATAGTCCCTATGGAGAATGGGTGGAAAGGTCCTATAATTCCCTTAAAAAGGGGTGTTAGACAAGGCTGTTCACTTAGCCCTATTTTATACATATTTTTTTAAACCCTTTACTTCGCTCTATTAACACGTCCCAATCTATTGTTCCACTCCCTATTTCATCATATTCCAGTCCGCACTATATAATGGCATATGCAGATGATGTGAGTTTAGTTGTGGCAGACTCCTCTTCAATTTCGGCAGCTGTTCAGCATTGTGAGGTTTTTGGGTCCCTTTCTTGAGCTGCCCCAAATTTAAGTAAATGCGTGGGTACAAGCTCTCAGCAGTCAAAGACTATCCAGAACCTGACAATCTCAAAGACCTTTCACCTTTCCTTGGCTTGTCTGGCTACTACCGAAAATTAATTTTCAACTATGCCAAGATTGCAGCTCCACTGTATGCCCTCACCAAAAAGGAATGTGTCTATACATGGACTTCCAAATGCAAAGTAGCCTTTAAAACCTTGAAAGAAAACCTAATATCTTCTGCAGTATTGGCATACTCAAGGTTTGACCAACCCTTCAAACTCTATTCAGATGCTAGTTTCCTTTGCAGTGGGTGCTCTGCTTTGTCAAATACAAGATGGAACAGAACGAGTTGCTTCCTATGCTGGGAGCTCTCTTTCCTCAGCTGAGCAGAACTGTGGCATCACAGAAAAAGAATGTCTAGTCATGGTATTTGCAGTAAAGAAATTTGACTGTTACCTTCGCTACTCCTCCTTTACATCTATCATTGATCACTCTGCCCTCAGATACTGTAGTTATTCAAAATGAACAAGCCAGTAGGCAAGTTCACCCAATGGATCACCATGCTGCAAAGTTACAACATTGAAATTCAATACAGACACGGTCGAGTTCACTCAAATACCGATGGTGTAAGGCAGAGACGATATACCTCTGCATCATCCTCAACAGATGACGAATCCTGCTTACGAGCTCTTCCCTTCCACACCACAGATGTGCATCCTGTGTAAACTTCTACAACACCTCAAGTTGCTTTGCTGCTACCTACTGCTTCTACAGAAAGACATACACATTTTCACTTACTGCAAGCAGATGAAGAGTTCTCATTTCCTCTACTTCTGATCTGTCTCTGGCAACTGTTAAAATGCAACAAAGAACAGACCCTTAATTCACAGACATAATCTCACACTTAGAGTCTGGAACCCTACCACAACAAAAGAAGCACCACCAGGATGTACTTTTCTTTGCTTCACAATACTTCCTCATTGGCAGTGTGCTTTTCCACATTTGGACCAAGGAAGGCAAGGGACATCGCATGGATAGAACTCACGTACAGCTAGTTGTGTCAGTCTCTCTAATCAATCAAGTTCTTCTCTCCAGTCATGCCTCTGCACTTTCCAGAAGTCATATGGGAATGCACAGAACTCTCAAAAAAGACAAAGCTTCACTTCTTCTGGCCTCACATGAACAAGGACATTGTCTGAATTGTCAAATCCTGCCAGCCCTGCTCCCAAAGAAAGCCTCCTGCCAAACCGACAAAGGCACACATCATTCCAATGCCTGTAGCCACTGAACTATTCCAAAGAGCCAGCACAGACATTCTTGGGCCTTTACCTACATATTCTGCCTCTGGCAACAAATACATCCTTGTTTTTGTGGACTACCTAACAAAACATTTGGAACAAATCTCCCTAAAAGACATCAAACCTGCCACTGTGGTAAGTGCCTTCCTCAACACAGTCATTTGTCATCACGGTACCCCATCATACCTGCATTCAGACAGAGGCACTACCTTTCAACCATTGTTCAAGAAACATGCAAACTTCTCAACGTAAAAAAGACACATACAACATGTTACCATCCACAGTGCAATGGGCAGAGTGAAAGAATGATGTCTGCCATTCTCAACACACTCTCCAAGTATCTGGATGAGACTCACAACACCAGGGACCATTTTGTTCCCTTTGTACAATTTGCCTACAATACCAGCTCTTGTGTCAACAGTACAGAGTACACACCATTCGTCTTAGTTCTTTGGACATCACCCAAGAACTCCACTGACAAGGATCTCTCACTGCTAGATGTTCCTAAGTCACCGTCTTCCTTCATTATCCCTATGCTGGAACAGTTTGAACTTACCAGATGTGTTGCAATCACCATGTTGGGCCACAGAAAATCTGCCATGCAGAAAATGTCAGCAGCCAAGTCACATGAGCCTTCATTCTCTGTTGGGGAAATTGTGTATTTGTACTGTCCTCTCCTTGTTCCAGGCACCACCAAGAAACTGCTTCGCCCCTTGACTGGTTCCTTCTACATAACAGAAAAGTTTCCTCTGGTACAAATTCATCTACTCCGCAAGTCCGATGGAAAGCTGGTACACAACAAAGTCCACATCAACCAATTGAAACATGGGTACCTGAGCAACAACCTTCCAGATGACCCCAGTCCACCAAACAATGAAGCTGCACTTGAGCCTGCCATCCCATCTGAAGTTGAGATCCCTTCAGACAACTTGCTACCAGTTCCTACAGATCTTCCCACTCCTGACACTCTCCAGTTGGATTCTGTTTTGCTTGATTTGCCAGATGATTTGCATGGGACTTCCTCTTCTTCTCAACCTTCTTCTTCTCAGGACTCTCTTTTTACACACAGACTGAGAAGATCTTAAGAAAGAAGTTTACTAACAGATCCTGGACTTACAAAGCCAAGTGGTGCAGATTTGACAGTGCACATAACTCCTGGGTCACGTTAAACTACCTGACCCAGTCCTGTCAGGAACTGTTGCAATCAATGCATACCTCCATTCCCACTGACCAGAAAAGTCAACAGAGGTCTTGAACTTTTGCAAATAGGACTCAGTGTTGATTCTAAAGCCTAACCACATTTATGATTATATTTCATATCTGTAGTCTATAAAATGCCTGTTCTGCAACTGCTTTTTTTTCTCTGATGGTAATTCTGTGTATTTATAGAAAGTAAAGTACTGCATAGTTTCTTTGCATTCTGGGTATTCTCCAGCTGCTATCCTTTCCTCTCTTCCCTTTCCTCACACTTTAGCACTTGTGGCATGACCAAACTTTGAGTGCTATGGTGTTTCCCTTTCCCTAGCACTACTCTGAATGGTCACCAGTGTAGTCCAGATTCTTTTCTTCCTCCCTCACTGCAGTGGAGTACTGTTTTGTTTTAAATGTGCCATGCCTTGCACTGCTAAAAAAAAAATTCAAATTTTAGTATGATATTGCTTTGTTTGAGTGGTGCTCACAATAACTGTCCTGTGGGTGATGTGAAGTACACTTATGTACTTGCGTATGGGGCTAATATCAGCTAACACCCCTTTAAGAGCACTTAGAACCTGCACATAACAATTTGTTGCACTGCCTGGCATTGCTATGTATACTGCCAGTCAGAGAAAGTCAGTCTGGGGCTTGTCCTCATGAAGAGAACATTTGCTGTACAGAATAAACCAGTATTCTTTATTTTATGCATCCATCCAGTTATTCGAATGGTCTAGCATTGGGCTCCTCACCAGCAGCAATCAAAGGTTCTGGCAGACCACAGAGAAGGCAAGTGTCTTTTAGTGGCAGACCAAAACCAAAACACCACACCATCATAACTCTAATGCTTCTCAAACCAGTAAGGTGACAAATAATAATGCTAGTATTACTGTAATAAACAGTGCCTGAAATGAAAAGACTCCTTCAGCCAGCCTCTCAAAAGGTGAAAAAACCTTTGAAAATAGGCTTCTGTACTTTTTCTGATGTAAGTTTAATAAGCACTCAAAGAAAAAGACTTTACCTAAATACATATGCAATAAATAAAATATAACTATGAAGTCAGTGTTTCTTAAATCTGGCATTCTTGTATGTTTTCAGTTTCTAGAAAGTTTGAAGCTTGTCTTTTGAGATAAAGAAAAAGAGAATAATGTATGGGCAACCATGCACAACAAGGTCGTGTTTCCATTGAGGTGTTGAGATGGCAGCATATGAACCTCAAGAGTCAAGCTTGAAAGGTTCATGCTGTCATCTCAACCCTGAGATGGAAACACATGCTGAGTTGTGGTGTTGCCCATATTTTATTTTATATAGTATATGGTTTTAACACCGGAATGACAACCCCCCACTGAAGTGAAACAAAAAATCTTGTCATTTTTGTTCCGCTCAATGATCAAAATCAAATTTACAGACTTTTGAAAGTTAAAAGGTACAACTTTGGGCACTGGCTGGTTAATAAGTAGCTAGGTGTGGGATAAATCAGAAATTCAAAATTGTGGGACCTTTGAACTGTGCAGAACAACTGTTTGGAATGCGCACAATAACACCTTTGAATGCGCACAACGATTTAGAATGTGCACAACAAGGATTTTGAGCAGACTGATTTTGATACAGAACATAGACAAACCATATACTTTTATATTTGAAAGATTTGAATGGAACTCAGACATTCTATTACATAAATATTCCGCTTTCTGAGGCGATTCTAATTTTGAAGCAGAGGAAGCTTGTGACATAGACTATCTGTCAGTTATAAAGTCTAGAAACAAATAGTGGACTCATTTTATATTTTGCCCTTCAAGCTAAATACGACTTCTTACTTTAGTAACTGTATGCAGTGAATCAAAAAGTTTGCAGCGTGTTAGTTTATTTATTTATTTAAAAATGTTTATCTGGGGAAGCACACTGTGCTGAGGCTCATTTCCAGGTGTGACATGGGAGAAAGGAAAAGGGTAGAAGCACAATTACAAACAAAATACAGCCAGTCTGGTGACGTGGTTACAATGAAGATGACATAAAGAGCATAGGTTGATTGCAATGCAGACAAGATGACAATACATTATATATGGCAAATTAGCATACAAAACATCTGGGCAGATTGGGCAAACACAGAAAGTACATAGTGCCAATGTGACATGAGACTGAGTTGGTACTGAAAGAACGAGGAGGAGTCAAAACAAATTGATAAACTAAACAAGGTTGACAGAACTATGAAGTCAGGGAGGAGGAAGAGGTATGGGGTGGTCAAAAGTCAGTGAAGGGAAAGGAAGGGTTCAGTAAGAGAGAGTCAACAGGAGCAGGGGGAGTTTAGCTGAAGTCTAATGGAGATAAGGGAGGGGGGAGAGACGGATGGTGGATGCAGTGGTTAACTTCATTAATTGCTAGTCTCTGGTATAGTTGGGCTTTAGAGAGCAAGTAGCTAAAAGAAAAGGTTTAAAGCTATGATATTTACAATAGCTATAGTTAGGTTTAGGGTTTTGCTTTACTTTTTCATGTTGTTGGTACATATACATACATCGGTTCATAGATTTGGTGAGATAAAGTAAAACTGTGCAGCCCATGTAGTTCACCTCCCTCTTATCCTAACAGCAATAACTTGAAATGTCTTTTCTGGTAGCTGTTGAACCTAGTTGTGAAACTCTGAACACTGTCTGCTCCTATCACCTAGCATGGCAATCCATTCCACAACCCTAGCACTCTCTGAGTGCAAAAATGTTTTTTTACATCCCTCCAGACTGTCTCTCCCCTTAGCTCAAAGTCCTGTTCCCTTGTTCTGTTATATTGAATTCTGCTTCATAGTCTGCTCTGGTCTATTTTGTATATGCTTTCATGATTTTGAATACCTGAATCAGATGTCTCCTTGGTCTCCTTTTCTCTAGGAAAAAACAATCCCACGTGACTAAGCCATCCTTTTCTCTTGTGGTACATGTGACGCTTGGCCAGCTGGTTCTGATTTCTCTATGATTTTGTAATATAAAAATGTAGTGTTGATTTTCTGTCATGAGACATCCTGTGATCCTGGGATGGCACCCTCCCCCAGGTTTCAGTTCAAATGACAGGATATGTTAAACAGCAGAGCTCTGTAATGTGATTAACTTCCAAGAAGTCACATTTTACGGCCTTGTTGATGAGCTGGGCTTCGTTGAAGCTAAGAAATAAAATATTCATTTTATGATGCCTTCAGAGGAAGGATGGTTAATTTCAACTGGTGCTAAAAGAAGCTGTATGACACTGAGGTGAGAAAACTGCAGAGTTGTAAAAGTCCTGTGATGTCTTTGAATAGCAGGAAACCACACAAGATCAAAGAGGGAATGTTATTTAAGGAGTGTCATAATTTGGGAAATGAGTTTTGTTGAAGTCACAGAATTTAATATACCTCTTGATAGGACATCCTGTTTTGTATATGTTTTATATTCTGAAAGGAGGAGCTAGATGACATCATGGAAGGGGTTGAAACATAATGTTTTAAATTGTATTCTGTGTTTTTCAACTGCCACATTCCTGTTGGACTCTGAAACAACAATAGCTAATGATAAGCACTGTAAGAAGGTAATAATACATTAGATAGACAAGTCTAATTGTATTGTGGTAGGAGTTTATGTTTGTATTTTTTTCCTTGTTTTCTTTTAAATGATCTTATGCTTTGTGATATGTGGTTCCCTGTTTACATTTTACATATTTTTTATCCATTTTAAGTAAATCTATATTTAAAGGGACTGCCTGGTGTGCCTTCAAAATTCTTTCTTTTGCCTGTGAAGTACAGATGGTTGAAGTTGACACTGTTCATAAGCTGAATGGTAATACCAAACTGAGAAAAGATAAGAATTTCCTTAAGGTCTTTCATAAAGGTTTTAGGGTTCATTTTGGATACCTGGTTAAGTGCCCTTGGGCAAAAGATGTCTGGCATTCCCTGAACAGCAGAATTATCTGAGTCTGTACATTTGGGTATGCTAGTATAAGGTTCACAGTTTGAGTCCCTCCAGAACTTGAGACCAAAGGTGATTCAGACCCACTAACTAAGAGGAGGGTTACCCTGTTCTGTTAACTGTTCACAATACTGCACTCGGAGGCTGGTACTGTGAGAGCAGAGGGCCTGACTTGCTGAGTGGGATCGTAGTTCTATGTTGTACTTTTTCAGCTGTTTTTGTCTTTTCTGCAATGCAGCGCTCTGATTTTCACATGCAGTACTTTAAATGGGGTCTAATGAGTGACCTGTATAGGCCTTTTATCACCTCCTTTTCTGTACCCACTTTAATATGACTTTCTGTTTGTCTTGCTTGTTTGCGATTGCTGCTAAGCACTGTTTGGTATCTGAGTCTGGTCCTTTTTGGGTTAACATAGAAATTCTGATATCAACATTATTTATTAGGTGTTTTTGGACATTTCCTTCTATGTTACTTTTCCCTTCACCGTTAATCTATAGTCTTTCTCCTTCCAGTTTCTTCTCCTTCCAGTTTCTGTCACCAAGACTGGCACTGGTTTATTTTTAATATGATTGTAAACAGATGGATACTATAGGCTCTGTGTGGCCTGCATTTGTGGACACTGTCATATTGAATAACTATTCACTGTGACGTCTCGATAATTATTCTTTTGTTGTCACAACTGTAAGCAAAGCTTCTGAATTCTTACCACTGATGTCCTCTTTCTTTCACATTTAAGGATTTTGATACTTTTCCATTAATTTATTTTCATATTCAGTTTTTTTTTCAAAGTTATTTATGCAGGTGCTATATTTGGCAATTTTTATTTATAGGGCCATTTTTCCAGGCATAGTTTATTTTCTACAAATAGTATTGAAGCTTAGTCATAGCTTCTGTTTTATCCTATGTAATAATCCTATATCATAATATCAACTTACTAGTGTCATTTTATTATGACACATTTACGTAATTAGTGTTGCACTCTCACACCTTTATCTACAGGTAGTACAGTGTTCTATAGCAGCATGCATTCCACTTTTTACACTGTCAACGCAGGTGTTAATAAAGGAATAATGCATGACAGGTTGTGTGTCATACTGGGATAACATCATGCCTTGGGTGGTTGGGGATGAGGCTGCAGGCCTAGTGTATCCAGCACCCAAGAAGTGACATTATCCCAGCAAGACACACACCCTGGAGTGCATTTTTCCTATTATATAATGGATCATTTGATAAAAAAAATAAATAAAAACCATTAATAAGTTTATTAAAGCTATATTTTTTGTCATGATTTCAAGGTGTAGGTATACATAAAAAAGTAGTGCTGCACATGCATTTTGGCCAGTATGTGGAGCTGCTGTGCTGTTACTTTGGCTCCCCCACAGCAGCAAAACTTTCTTTTCACTGTGTACTTGTTCTATATTATATTTATAGTGGCCTATTTGCAACCCCCTGCCCCACCTCATTTCTCAGTCTGTTTCTCAGTTTTGCTTGCATCGATTTCCTGTGAAGAGTCACAAAATCATGTGTGCATCTCTCTCTCTCTCTTTCTCTTTGAGTCTTTTCCCATTTGTTTTGGTCTGTTTTTATGAAGCTACCCCTCCCCCCACCACCAGAGTGAAGATTGCAGTGATGTCTGAGGTGTGCATGTTATTCTCCTGATACAGTTGGCATTTGGCTTGTATTGGGAGAAGAAAGGCAATAAAGAAAATGGTCTGTGCTTTGCGTAGTGAAATGGGTGCTCAGTCACTGTTTTTGGGGGGAGGGGGAGCTGAAGTCAATGTCAGTAATGGCTTTGTGGGAATGCCTGACTTTATTCAGATTTCTTTTGTTTTTTAGTTGTTTAACTTTAAACTCACTTCCCCAATTGCTATCGGTGACAAGGTGCCAGCAATGAATATTGATGACCTGACTGACAGGCAGTTAGTAAGTACAGCGGACTCTGTGAAACATGCACTGTTTAAAACTTATGGATGATTTTGCAAGTTTGTTTGATTTTGAATGGCCTCCCAGTACAATTGGTTGTATTTGGTGTTTGTACCAGGAGAACACAAACTGAAATTTGAAGCTGCTGGTCTGGAGATGAAGTGCTGAACATTTAAAAGAAAAGCACGTGATACTTGCTTGGCTGTTAACTTTTAGCTGTGCAAAATACAGTACTTTGAAGCCAATTGGAGTTATACTTTGTTTTCTGAAGCTATGAGAATGGCAAGAGAGCATGAGGGAGTTCTGTAAAATTGATGTCACGGCTTTCAAACATAGGTTTGGTTTCTCGAACGGGGACTGTGACTGCAGCAAGTGGTGTGATGGCAGTGAAAGCCACATTTGCAATCGGCTTTACTCTGAAACTGATGGCAAATGTGGCTTTCACTCCAATTGAAGAAAGGATGTGCCTTGATTTTTTTTCCATGTGATTGGGTCATGTGTGTGCTGGGATTAGATCCATGATGTTATGCTAGGATAACATCACGGGTCCAGCCCCAGACTGACCAATCAGAGCACAGGATTTTTTCTTGCCATTGTATGATATGGGTTTCCATCTTGTTTTACTCTTTTGTTCATCTGTATGTTTGCCATCTCCTCTCCTACTGTGCCCTTTTTTGTCTATTTGTGCCTTTTTTCCATTTTCGTCAACCCTCCTTTTTCTTGTTTCCTTTCTTTTTTCTGTTGTCATGTATTTTATATTGCAGCCTTTTGATATTTATATGTTTACCTCCACAGACTGGAATGGAGAAAGAACTGCTGAACGAATAATCTGCTTTGCATATTATTGGGCTTTAACGTTTTGACAAACTATTTTCTGCTTTAAATCTATTAACTTGGTAGGTTATTGATTTTAATCAGGTATTCACTTGTTGATCTATTTATATAGTTTGAGTGTATTTATTGGGGCATCTGCTGCATTGGGTATCATATCTAAAAATTTTTAGATTTTCACAAAGTTTTATAATTGGTGTTTGTCACTTTAATTGGTATCTATTTAAACTGAATCATCTAAGTGGTACATATTCTTGAAAAAAGCATTCCATTCTGTGTGGAATGCTGTATGGCAGGAAAGGGATTATGTTGCTGCTGCTTCTTTTATCTTTTCCTGAAATAAAGATTCAGAACACACCACTGAACTAGCATTGGCAATTTTTTTCAGTGAGGTATTCTGTCTGGCTCATGTGAGCAGAACTGTTGCTTTTATGCTGAGTGTACCAACATTATTACAAGCATTTGTCAATGTCTAATGTTTGCTTGCTGGTATTAGCATTGGAAATAAAGGAGTTAGGGAGAAGCAGAATAGTAATGGCAGTGAAGTACTGAACTTCACGCCAACCCCACTTCCACCTTGTAGAGATGGACAGGCATTGGGGTATGTGTTTGGGCTGTTGCCCATAACATTCATGCCATTTCACTTCACCCTATCCTGCAGACACTGTCATGTGTTGAGGTATGCTTTGGCATGTTCAGCTTTACAGTCACCCCTTTCCATATGGACATACACTGAAATGGGTGCAGTATAGAAGAATGGGATGAACACTGGGGCCAAAGAGTCCAAGGCACACCTCGATGCCTGTCACTGGCTGCAGGGTGGTGGGGTGGTGGTGGAATGGCATGAGCATTACAGTCAGCAATCCAAAGGCACACCCCTGATGCCTGTCAGACTGTACAGGGTGGGATGTTATGGTTAGAAACCCTAAAACCACAGGCATTTGTTAGTATTTGCACTACAAATTTTCAACATGGCCTTTTTGTGACCCCCACCTCATGAAAGCATTTTGGACCTCTTCTCGTGAACAATGGCACTGTGATTTTGTTAATGTGTCCCAAATTTTGAGTTCCCACAGTGACTGTACCATTCTGCACCAGATGTAAAAAAACACAGATTATGCAGGATGTGAAGAATGACAGCTGTACCATTCATAGGGAGCTGTGAAGAAATGGCAATGTTGAAAATCTGTAGTGAAACTAGAAAAAATACTCAAACTTCCGGGCTTACATGGAAACTGTACAATGCCTGTGCATAATACAGTCATTTAGTGGAATTTTTGTTCACCAAATTTTCAACATAGGCATTTTGTGACCTCTGCTCATGAACAATGTCACTATGATTTTCCTAATCTGTCTCGAACGTTGATTTCTCACAGTGACTACGCTATTCTGTGCCAGATGTGTAAATGCATATTTTGGGTACGATATGAAAAATGACAGCTGTACCATTCATAAGGAGGTGTGAAAAAATGCCATTGTTGAAAATCTGGAGTGAAAATATTACAAATGCGCGAATTTACGAGGGTGCGTGGAAGCTGCGCAACGTATACTCATAACACAGTCATTTCATGGACTTTTGTCACTAAATTTTCAACACAGGTATTTTAACACCTCTGCTCATGTATAGTGTCACTGTGATTTTTAAAAAATCTGTCCCGAACACTGACATTCCACAGCGACCTCGCTATTCTGCCCCAGAAGCTTGAAAACACATTTTGGCCAGAATGTGAAAAATGACAGCTGTACTGTTCATAAGGAGGTGTGAAAAAATGGCAATGTGAAAATCTGGAGTGAAAATATTACAGATTTGCTAAGTTACAAGCATACATAGAAACTGCACAATGCATGCTCATAAAACAGTCAATTCTGGATTTTTTTCACCAGATTTTCAACATAGGCTTTTTGAGAACTCATCTCATGAATGCTGGTACTGTTGTTTCATTAATTGGTCCCAAAAAGTGATTCCATGCAATGACCACGAAATCACCTTTCAGGACCAAATAACTCCATGACAGTGGCTGAATTCATGAGGAGGTGTCATAATAACCCCATGTTGAAAATTTGGTGCCAAAATTCCCAAAAATGCCTGAGATATGCACCAAAGTTGAAAACCCCCTATTTAGGCCATTATACAGCTTACCGGTATTTCTTCAGCTCGTAGTCGGTTTTGAAGAGTACAGACATGTTCCCGGTCCATCAAAGATCATCGCACCGGGCTCCAGAGGTAAGTATGGGGTGAGGGGGGTGTGAGGAGATAGGATGCACAGTGGGTGGGTGTGGGTTGGGGAATGGGATGGGGAATAATGTGGGACCATTTATTTTCTTTCAGGGAGAAAAAACAAAAAGGTGTTGCAGGAAGTTTTCTTTTTTCAGGCTTGCTTTCAACACACTGGGGCGGGTTCCCAGTATGCCACTTGCCTTTTTTGGGGTGGGGGACTTAAGCCGACAGGGAGTGAGCCCTCCGTTGGCAAAGAACGACTGTTTGGGGGGCATGATGCTGTGGGGGATTGGACACCCCCTCAGCACACAATAAATGGGGGAGAGGGTTACATTATGCTGACAGGGAGTGGGCTCCCCATCGACAAATGAACTGGGGCAGGGGCATGCTAATAGGGGAATTGGCCACCCCCATCACCTTTCATGGGGCTGTGAGGCAGTGGCAAGCTGCTGCCATTTTTACAAAAAATGTTACACTAGGCAAGGTGCCACCCTGCAGTGAGGGACCACTCCCTTATTGCAGCAGAATGACTGATGTTGCAATGACAAGGTAGCCCCTCATTGCAGCGGCAAAATCATTTCAACTTGGTGACACTTTTGGAAACCAATGTCATCAGCACAGTGTGCCTGCATTGGTCCACCAGTGCCAAGCCCTCAAATGCAGTGCTGCCGTTGGCTGCCACAGTGCTCACCTCCACAACCAGCTTCTCTCCTAAGCTGCCGCATACTGTTTCTTGCACAAGCAGACATAAAAAGGGATCTTCTTGTCTAAAGAGGTCTTCTTGTCTGCAACTCAGTCATACCTCCCTTTAATCTCCTTTTCTCTAGGCAAAGCAACCCAAGGTGCTCCAGCCTTTCCTCTTATGGCAGGTTTTTTAGTACCCTAATCTTCTTTATAGCTCTATGCTGTACTTTTTTCCAGCTTCTTTTTGTCCATTCTGCAACACAGAGCTCAGAAGCGCACATGGTATTTCAAATGGGGTCTAACCAGTGCCTTGTAGAGGGGCATTATTCTTTCCTTTTCTCTACTATTTATCCCCATTTTAATGTAACTTTCTATTGGCCTTGCTTGTTGCTGCTGAGAACTGTTTGAACATTTTCAAACATGAGTCTATAGAGCATCTAAAGTCCCTCTCTTGCTCTGCCACATCGAATACTGTTCCATTTGTTTTATAAGCCCATTTTCTGTTTCTGGCTCCTAGGAGCATTATTATTTTGCACATCCCCACACTGAACTGCATCTGCCATCTGTCTGATGAACAGCTTAGTTTGTCCAGGCACTGCAGTAATTTCTCACACTCTCTCCTCCTCACTAGCAACCACTCCTGCCAGATTTAGATCATTTGCTAACTTGGCTTAATGAGGACAGGAAATCATTTCTAACTGCCAGCTGTTTATTAAGTTTTTATTATTAAAAATTATATTTATTCCCCCAAATGATTCATAGTTAACTGTACCAGAATAAAAAGTGACATGAAAAACTGTATTTCACAATGTTTTCCTTTAATGGGCAGCATTCTGTCACAGTACTCTGTCAAAGTTTGAGTACAGAGCTCTGAGCACAGTTCTGATAGGTCAGCAGCTCATAATTAACATTCTTTACGCAAACCATAGTAAGTAAGTAAGAGTTTATTTCTTAAACACAAAATTCCAGAAGCTCTGGGTACTCCACAAAGAGGTGTAACAATTTACAACAATTTAAAATCAGTCAGTTAACTTTAAAACACATAATAAATAATACACTCTAAAACCCCTTAAAATTCAGTGAACATCACATGCCTGCTTAAATAGGTGTGCCTTAAGGTCCTGCTTGAAAATCTCCACAGAAGAAGCCTTGCTTAGTGACCGTGACAGGGAGTTCCAAAAGACGGGCCTCACAATCTCAAAAGCACGGTCTGCTGATCTCTTAAACCTTAGACTGCCAACAGAATTAGAACATATAGGAATCTTTTTTTTTTTTTATTTACCATGCTTTTTGGCTGCTCCAGACCATCATGTTATCCGCTCTGGTCACAGTGCCCCTACACGCTTCCACCTCCTTTATTGCCGGAGCTCACCCAGTCACCCCTGGCTTGCCCCCCAGAGGGTGGGGACATGGCATAGTCGGGCTTACCAGTGCTGTGAAACTGTGACTGGTCTGGAAAGCACGCTTAGGAGGCTAATTAAAGCCTGGGGCAGGGCTTCAAGGAGACGGCTGGAGCAGGATTTTCTCCCCTTTAGCTGAGGCAGGGACTTGCAATGATGGCCAGCATCCACCCCGCCCCAGAGAGAAACTAGTGTCGGTGCAATGCGATGAATCCAGTCTCCGCCAGGTATTGTTTCTGCACTGAATGTACACCATCCTCCCCCCTGGAGAAGGAGAGCAGTCTAGAGGATGCTCAATCATTCTCCCTCAGTCGGCCCTCCGATGACCCGGGTCCATTCCCAAACCCAGGTCATCGGCATCACAAGTGGAAATCCAACCACTGAGCTGGCAGGCTGGCAACATATAGGAATTTTGTACTGATGTATCAGTCATGGGCACAGCAAGGGTTAAGCCATGCCCTTGGAATCATGAGGAGGCATTCTGTGGAAGAACAGAGTGTGCACACTGGGCAGACGGGTGTCAGGAGATCAGTCAAATAACCAGGGCCTGAGCCATATAGGGTCTTACAGGTGAGCAAGCCCACCATGAAGGCAGTTCTCCACCTAACAGGCAGGCAGCCAGTGCAGTTTGCACAAGACTGGGGTTATATGAGCAGACCATGTCATAGTGAAGATTCCAAACTATGGGTTCCACGAAAAGAACTGTGCAGAATGTTGTCTGTAAAAAGAAAACAATTGAAAGCATAGTTTTTCATATCCGTGTTTATTCAGGTACAGTTAAATAGGGATCATTTGAAGTAATGAATTTTGTTGTAAACAAACAAAATGTTTAATGCTGTATTGGTCCTATTAAGAACAAATCCAGAACAAATGGTTTGATACCTTTTATTGCACCAACAAGGATGTTAAAAAAGAACAAAAGGCATTAGCCTTCAGACCAAGTCCTTCTGACGAAGGACTTGTTGGTCTGAAAGCTAAAGCTCTTTGTTCTTTTTGTAACATTCTTGTTGGTCCAATAAAAGGTATCAAACCATTTGTTCTGGAGTTGTTGTAAACAGGAACAGTATTAATGCACACCAATTAGCACTAATTTCCTGTCCCCTTTAATAGCTACTATTTACCAATTCCAAATCATTGATGAACAAGCGGAACAGAAGTGGTCCCAGAACTGTCCCTGTGGAATCCACTTGTTACTGCTTTCCAACCTGACACTTGTCTCTCCACCAGCATCTACTTGTCTGCCACCAGTTACTCAGCCAGTGTTTAATCCATAGCAATAGTTACCCTTCCACTGCAAGCTTACCAGTTTTTTGTAACAGACTTCAACTAAGTATCCTGTCTGAGTGCAAAAAGTAATACACAACATTGTATCTGTTATTTGATATGCTTTTTATAGAGTATGTGCTTGGTGTTTTTGGTCAGATTTATGTAGAACCCATAGTAGGGTCTGTATCTGAAGTTAAGCAGTACCTCAGTGTTGCTCTGAGAAGGAACTCAAGCAGCTTGATTCTTTCATCTTAATGCTGCAAATTCACGACCATGCAAAAATATCAGTGTCAGTTCTTTGTGGAGGCATTCCATTATCCTGAGAGATGATATAATAAGATTCTGTGAGGTGTGAAGAAATTTCAGTGACTTCCATGGCCTTCATCAAATATTCCTTTACAGGGAATGAATAAGCTATTGAAAAGCTACTGATGCCTCAAAGAAAACTTAAAAAAAACCATAATAATTAGGTACAATTCTGCCTGCATTGCATTTATATTTTGTATATTTCTCCTCCCCATTATTTATTACTAAGGAAATTTGCATGAATATATGATCTTTATCCCTTAGAATTCCTATCGAGTTCAACTGCATCTTTAGCTTACTCCCTACTTCAAGCCACAATCCTCTGTTGTAACATCACAATCTGTTGCTATGAGAATAACTGTGATACTATAAGCAGTGCTCTATGGCTTCAGGTAGGGAAAAAGAAGCAGCAAAAGGTAAACTCTTCAGGAGCAAAGACCCTGTTTTCATACAAATGACCTCAGTTATAAATAATTGTGGAGGAGGAATATTGCACCAATGGGAAGTCCAAGCTGGACTGTGTCTAAATGTTAGGTTTTGTTAAAGTTCTCCTGGACATGTCACCAGCTCTTTAAAGAACATGTAAATAACATTTGAAAACTAGTTTTTAAACAACAGACTTTCTTTGCAGTGAATCTTAAGAAAACTGATGGCCTGGAACCTGTTTTTAGAAGTTTTTTCAACTACTGTATGTGACTATGGCAAACATCTGTCTGTTTCTTTATATCTAGCTGTCTACCTGTCTGTCTATCGATCTAGCTATCCACCCATCTGCCTGTTTGTCTGTCTGTCTATCTATCTGGCTATCTATCTATTTATATGTCTGTCTATCTCTGTCCATCCATCCATCCATCCATCCGTCCATCCATCCATCCATCTGCCTGTCTGTCTGCCTATCTGAAGTGCAGACATACCACCCCGTAACTGGCAACAATTCAAACACTTTGACATCATCAATTAAAAACACCCCAATAATGAGATCAATGTAAAGATTTATGACTTTTAACTACATCAACAGCAAGGTTTATGACTTTTATTTACACCCAGTTTTGCATTTGCAGCACCCATTTAGATATTCACTGTTTAAGCTTTTGAAACTAATTTGACATCCAGTTCTGAGGTCCTTTTAGCTGAGAAACTAGGTTAAGCCTGAAATCCAATGAAAAAAGATCTTGCATCTCAGAGCGTATATCATGGATTAAAAACAACAGTTCAAATTACAGCCCACACCCAGCAAATGTCATTATGGAGCAGACCCATCTTGCCATCATAGCACTTAATACAAAATGCAAAATTCAGAAATTGCACCAATTCAAGAAACAGGTAAAAATTAAGACCCCCACAAAAATGTGTTGCATCACACATCACTTAGTTATAAATCGATTAGTCCAGTACAGCACAAAACTCTGTTAAAACGAGAAGAAAACATTTAAGCTCAATAGAAGTAATGGCATTCACCACGAAACACATTTGGGCAGACAGTAAAGCATCTAATCTGGCACCGTCACTTCAAAACACCTCTCTTTCGGACAGTAGATTTTCACAAACCAAATATAGACTTACTACATGCATCCTGATTTTACTCCTGCACTGATATGGGCTTTGTTAGTTGAATGGTGACTTTTAAAAGTATCAGACTATAAGTAATACATCTAAAAAGGTAATTACATGTTGCTCCATTCACTTCAAGGGAGTATGCCCCCATGCACTCCTTGGATAGATGTCACCACACATTTCAATGCGGGGCAGGACTGGTACGTTGGGAGGGGTAGCACAACTACTCCTCTAGTGTAAATGCAGAGAGTCAAATGCTGCACAGTGAAAGGCATGAAAGCTTTCTCAGTGAAGGAGCGATTACAGTGCTGGGTTGGTACTACGTATGTGGGATGCCATAAGTGCATGGTGTTAACTGCTTGTGGAAGACATTTTCACTTGGTGTGGGTGTTTGTTCGGTTTTTAGTGATGATTATATTTAGCAAGGGGGGGGTGTGGGGTCAAAGCCCACCCCTGCAGGAAAAAGTATTGTAAAAAGATTTCAGGTCTCCTCCTTCATTGCAGTTGAGCTTTGGGCCGAAGAGTTTAATTTGCCAACTGTGTGCTGGTTCAGTGTGCTGACCATGTGGCTTAGACATTAGGGTGACACGCTTGAATGCTGTATATCCAGCTGACCTAGGTTCAGGTCTCACTATGTTGCTTTTTTTAGCTTTTTTGTTTGTTTGCCATCATGCCCCCAATCTCCCCCTTCCCCACATGTATCCCTCCCTGGAGATGTAATATTAAATTTGGTCCCATCCTGACTTCTACTGCCCCCACAGAGTTCCATCCCTTCCGGAGTTCATTTCATTTATCTGCCCACCCACACAAATTTCTCCCCCTCCAGTTGTGTCCCATGCAGAGTTGTGCTATTAAATCTGACAACCCTTTGACTCTCCCCTAAAGATGAATCCCCCGAGATTCCTTTTTAAAGTTTAGGCAGTCCCCCAAATTTTCACCAGGTTGTGAGTGTACCTAGTGTGTGACATTTTGTTTTTTGGCAATTTTCTTTTTAGCTGCATTTTAGGAGCGCTTTGTTTTTGTGTGCTCTGTTTACTGCGCTGTTTCGTATCTCACTGGTTTTTTTTTTTTCGCTTGTCATGGAACCCATTGGGAGGTAGAAGGGATTAGCTGTCAGCCTCCTCATGGTCAAAATACAGTCAATTCCCTTCTGCAAGGGATTTACCACAAAAATGTCAAAATATGGCAAAAAGGACTTTCACAAAGGTACAGTAAGGGACTTTGTGATTTTATCAAACAGCTAAATACGCTGTCTTAGACAATTATTTTAAAAAGCTTTAACTCCAGCCCTCCTAGAAATGTTTTAAAATCTATAAAAAACACTTAACATCATGCCATTGTTCAGTAGCAAAAATATATAATGTAAAATAAAAGAGAAAAGATGTAGCACACTTGTAAAATAATTTCATATCATTATCAAATGCACTTAAGTTTCTAGTTATCCTAGTTCATCCTATATGGGTATTTACTTATATTTACTAATCAGTTTATCTAGTGTGATCTCTGAGTCCCATTTGGTTTACCTGGGTTGTTTATTCTGTAGTATTATTTGTTGTATTTGTGAACTGCTAATTTATTTCAGCTATCCTTTAGGCTTATCTTGTTATATAGTACTTATTACCTACTTATTAGGATTTCCTTCTTATACATTTTTCCTATCTTATTTACACCTTTTCTCCTCACAGGTCTGAGTTAATTTACTTTCCTACCAGATTATGTTGTGTATTCCAGGCCTCATTGATTTATTTTAATTCTAGTCTCCGACATTTGGTAGAGAGCACTCACCTTACTCGGCTTTGCTTCTTGGAGCGAACTTGTCCCCCCATACTACTTATAGACAGCAAAGTGTGTTTTTGACTTGTTCAGTTCTACTGTGCTGTTTGTTTCACTTTTTCTCTTCCTGTTCCTGTTTTCTTTTACCTTCCTTCCCCTCCATCTTTCCTAATCTCCCCATGCCTTATACCCTCCTGTACTCACCCTCTTCCTCCCCCATTCTTTTGTCTCCCTGCATTATGTCACTCTCCTTGGCATCCTGGTTGCAGTCTTCCCTCATCTTCTTGGTTTCATCTCAGAACCCTCAGGTCCCTCCTACCTCATTGACTCTTAGTCTTCCTTCTCTCCCCCTTCTTTCTCCTCCCATAAATATCTCATAAGTTCTCTTAAGCTCCTCATTTCCTTGCTGCTTTTAGTTGCAGGAGATATTGATATCAACCCTTGCACTTTCATGTATTCCTCTCCCTGAAGTTTTCAGAGTGATCCATGTCAACCCTGGTCGTAATCTCCTCTTATCTTTTTGGCCTAATCTAGAAACCATCTGGTCTCTCCTTCCTCCTATCTCACTAACTCTTATTCTTCCTACTCTCCCTCTTCTTCCTCTTCCCAGAAATATCTCATAGGTTCCCTTAAGCTCCTCATCTCCTTGCTGCATTTAGTTGCAGGAAATATTGAAATCAGCCCTTGCCCTTCCCAGTCTTCCTCTCTCCCTGAAGGTTTGAGAGTGGCTCATGTCAACATCCACTGCTGTCTCCCTAAAACGACTTGTTACAACCACTTATGGTTACCCTTAAACCTGATATGTTGATGATCTCAGAATTGTGGCTCTCCTCAAAGATCCCTGATTCCTCTGTTGCCATCCCTGGTTTCATCATTATTTGTCAGGATCAAGTAATGAGGGGTGATGGTGTAGCCATCTGTCTCTTCTCAAACATTCAATTTGAGCCTCTGCTCTTCATCTTTATCCACTCTGCCTATGAGATGCTTCTTCTTAAACTCTTCTTACCCTTCTCTGCCCCCATATTTATTGCTGGTGTCTACTGCTGACCTGGCATGACCCCACCTTCAGTAACAGTCAATCACCTCCATCTCTTCCCAAGCCTCTTCTGGTGAGTTACTCATACTAGGCAACTACAATTTAAATTGGCTCTCCTTCTCTCTTCATAAATGTTGCCCTAATGTGAAGCTGTTCTTTTTAATTTAACTGATCTCTGTCCCTACTTGCTTTAATTTCAAATCTCTAAATCATTCCCTCTTAGAGTGGGTCCTCTACTCCCATCCTTGTTGAACTGTAGATGCTAGCACCCTTCCCGAATTCACTTAGTGACCACCATATGGTCTATCGTATGTGCAAGAGTATTCATTTCAAAGGTTCCCCCAAATTCATCCAGATCCACACATTTCATTCACTAGACTTGTCCAGCCTGCATGCTGATCTGGTAGTCACTGACTGGTCCCCTATTTCTACAGCTGGCAATGTGAACAATGCCCTCAAATTCTACACCTCTAAATGTATGTCTGTCTGAGATCATTGTGCCCCTCTTAGAAGAACTAGGGTCAGAGGCTGACACCTCCCATGGATTTCAGCTGAGTTACTGGCTTGTCACTGTGCATGTGACCTTGCCTGGAGGATCTGCAAATCCTCTGTCTATTTCTGACCTAACTAATTATCGGACCCTTTGTAATTCCTGTACTAAAGCTACTAGGCTTGCAAAATCTGAACACTTCATGCCCATACTCCAGAACAACTTTAATCATCCTTCAGCATTATGGAAGGTGATTCATTCACTTGTCTCCCCTCTGACCCAATCCCCTCTCCCTGTTCCCAAGATGGGTGATACTTCTATCTCTGATCCCATTGCCATTGCCTCTTCTTTCAACTCCTTTTTCACCTCTTTTCATTTCTCTCTTCCTCCTCCTTGCCCTCTCTTCTCTTCTCTTTCCTCTCACTCTTCTCCTCCACCTGTCCTTCTGCCCCCTCCTCTCTTTTTTCTTTTTCACCCACTATCCACGATGATTCTCTTAAGGCCCTCTTGACTTTAAATCCTCACAAGGGTGGGAGCCATTATGGTCTTAATCCTAGGCTCCTATTTTTCTCTGCTCATGCCACTGTCCTCCCTATTACCCACCTCCTTAATCTTAGTCTTCAAGTACATGAAGAGGGTAAATAGGGGAGGAACAGTCAGGGTGCTTCGAAGGAAGGAGGAGGGGGCCACTAGAGGGCATGGGTGGAAGCTGGAGGGGGGAAGATTCAGGGAAGAAAGGAGGAGGTGCTACTTCACTGAGAGGGTGGTGGAGCCATGGAATGCACTGCCTAGGGGGCTGGTGGAGGCAGAGATGGTTGAGGGGTTCAAGAGGGGCTGGGACAGGTACAGGGGAAGGGTTCTGGAAGCAAAATCCAATGCAGCAAGAATATCTGGAACTGGGAAGGGAGTAGCCAAAGAAGGCGAGGGGGGCAACAAGGTCAGCACCCAGGGTGGGGGCTGACCAATCGAGCAGACTTCAAAGACCGTTAGACCTATTCTGCTGGCATTTTAGTATGTTAGTATGTTAATCACGCTTTCTCCTTATCCTGTGTCCCTAAATCTTGGAAACTGGCTACTATCATTCCTCTACCTAAAGGGAGTGATTTAGAAACAGAGAAACATAGAATCTGATGACAGATGAGGATCGCTTGGCCCATTTAGTTTTCCCATTGATCTGTTTTACCCTACTAATTTCTGACCTACAGTCACAGCCAAAGACATAGTCAGATATTTCCTGAAATTTCTGTGATATTTCTAGAGAAAGCTCCTGCTTTCTGCAGTTTCACAGTAAGGGCAGCAGGAAGAAAATCTTTAGAAATTTTGGAAAATATTTGGAAAAATCTGACCATGTCTTTGGCTACTACTGTAACTCTTTCCTTCCCACATTGTCTAAACTCCAGGAACACCTTGTTCTCTCCAACTCTCCTTTTTTGATGCCACCTCTTTCTTCACTCCTTTCTGGTCTGCCTTTAGAAAGTCAGACTCCACTTCCATCTCTCTCATCAGGCTCAATGATACTGTCTTCTCTGGCATGGACTAGGACTTTGTTACCTCCACCATTTTCGTTGACTTAGCCAATGCTTTTGAGACTATAGCCCATTCCAACACCCTGGACAAACTTAAGGCTGTTGTACTCTCAGCTTCCTCAGTTATTCCCAAGCCATTCATATTGGAGACTCCCTTATCTCCCACTCCCTATCAGACTAGGTGTCCCTGTAGGGTCTGTCCTTGGCCTAATTCTGTTCTCCATTTTTTTAAAATGGCCTCCCCAGTGCCTGTGCCACTGTATCCATACACATGTATACAGATGATATGGTACCTCTTTTCCTCTGGCTCTTTTGCCCTTGACCCTCAAACCAACTCCAAATGGACTTTAACAACATCCAGCTCTGGTTCCAAGAAAATCAGTTGTCCCCCAGTGCTAACAAAACAGTCTCTATGACTTCTGGCACCAGGCAGAGGCTTGCTGGAGTCTCCCCTTCCCTCCTTTTATACCCTTGATGGTGCAGTTATTAAAAATGTCTCCTCCTTCAAATACCTCAGAGTCTGGTTGGATCGTCACCATATTTTTCTGTTCAAGTGGATGCTATCAACAAAAAGCTGCACCTCAAGCTTAGGGCACTATACAGAAATAAGAGAAGCATTCTGCTTCCTGCATGAAGAGAAATCTTCATCTAAAATGATTCTCCCCATTTTCAAATATGGAGACATTGTTTACAGTGCTGCTCCAAAGTCCACTTTATCTAGACTGGACCCTCTCTTTCACTGTTTTTGTTGTTTTGCCCTTGACAAACCCCTGTGTACACACCACTGTACTCTTTACTGTTCCGTTCCCCCCTTTCTTGATGCTAGACACCTTACCCACTGTTCTTTCTTTATCTCCAAATACTATTTTTTGCGCTCTCCTCTCCTCTCATATTTTGCTTCTCTCCTCTCTCCTTCTCTTCTTCCTCTAACTCCCTTTGCAATTCTTGCACTCTCTCTCTCTTTCTCCCTGCTCTTCCTCAAATGAAATCTACTGTTGGCCAAGCTGCCTTCTCATTTCACTTCGCTAAACTATGGGGTTCTCTTCTCCCTTCCATTCACTCTGCTCCATCCATTTCTGTTCTGAGATCTTTCCTCTGTGAGTTCTCTATCCACATCTGCAGTTGCTTCTGATTGGGGTGGACTCCTATTCACTTGCAACACACTCAACTCAGCCTCCAGCACTGCCCCACTCCTCCAGTGTTAGTCTTTCTCCCCATTTCTTATTTTGTTGTGTTGCTTATAATGTTCTTTTGCCTGTTCCACAATTTGCTGTTTGTCATGTTATTCTTTAACATTCTTGAATTGTATTTTTTTTATATACTGATTTCCTTCATTTTACTGCATTATTTTATTGTACTTTATATCTGTTCTCCTCTCTCTCCCCTCCCCAGGATGCATCTGAAAATGAGCTGATACCAGCTCAGTATGACTTTCCTAGTAAAATGAAATAAATAAATCAAACAAGCTAATAAGGACCATGTGGTCTTCTGTCTGGTAGTTTATTACCTTTTGTGACTTTTTGGTCTTCTGCCTTGTGGTTCATTAGCTTGTTTAACTATTTAATGGAATTAATTTCTCATATACTATCACTTTCCTAGCATTTCTTCTAAATGTTTGTCTGTCTGTCACTGTATCTGTCTACTTATCTGTCTGTTTTAGCCTACAAGCCAGCACAGTAACTTTATTTGCATACATGCCAACATTTCAGGGTTCAGAAACAGGACATTGGCATTAAATGGTGCCAGGAAAAGTGACATGAGATGCAAAGTAGTGGGTTATTGGTTGTGCATGGTGTGTGTGTGTGGTGGGGGGGGTGACTAAACATCCATCTGCTCAGATAGTGTCTTAACATCACCATGTATTCTCTGGTGGATTCTTCAGTTATCTAGAGGGTCAAATGTTCATGATAATTATTGTCTTTGTGTGATTCATGATCTAGTATTCTGTTTTTTCTATGAGCCATATAGGCCCTAAATAAGCTAAACTGATTATTCCTTAGTGAGTGAAATATGGTGTTAGGTGCCAACAAGGTTCATGTGTCATACAGTAGGTTGCACTGTTGGAGTATTATGTGAGTTCAGCTTCAAACAGTTGTGAGGTCTGTGACCATCAGATGGCAATTCAGTCAGTCTGTTATCTTCGTGATGCAAAAAACATAGGCAGGTACAGTACTAGTAGTTGATTTGGTAAGTTATTTCCCAAACATTTTGGAGATCTCTAAGGAGATTTTGATGAGATTTCTTGCAGCATTGCCAGCCCCAGTGACTTTTTTTGTTTAGGTATTTCCAGAGAATTTTAGTAGCTAACTTACTGAATTAACTGCATCTATTGTAGGTAGGCAATTTGATCAGTAAAGTAAGGGTAAAATCTGAAAGAAGTATAGTCCAGTCCAATGGTTACATGAGAATGCTACTTGAGAAGATGAGCATGTACACCAAAGATGAGAGAAACATAGAAACACAGAACATAGAATTTGACAGCAAATAAGGACTGCTTGGTTGGCCCACCCAGTCTGCTCATTTCCCTACCTAATGGATAAGCTGCAGATCCTAGTTAACCAACAGCCTACTTCTTCCTAGCCCCAACCCAAGAATTGCCTTATGACTGTCCCATGCATTCTTGAAATTCACCACTGTTTTTGACTCCACAACCTCCTCAGGAAGGCTGTCCCATGCTTCCACAACCCTCTCTGTGAAAAATACTTCCTTGCATTACCTCTGAGCCGTCACCCCTCAATCTTCAAATTGTGCCTCCTTGTTCTTGCACACCTCTTTTTCTGAAAGATGTTAGCCTCTTGGACTTTGTTGATTCCCTTGAAGTACTTGAAAGTTTCTATCATGTGCATATTCTATCATGTCAAACTAATCTTGTGGAGTTCTACGAATGGGTAACATCAGAACTGGACAGGGGAAAGCCTGTGGATGTATTATTCTTGGACTTCAGCAAGGCGTTTGACTCTGTCCCCCACAATGGTCTGGTGGAGAAACTGATGGGGTTAGGAGTAGGCCCTTTGATGGTCAGATGGATTGAAAACTGGCTAGCTGGACGCACCCAGAGAGTAGTGGTCTGTGGGGAGCTCTCAAACCCTAGAGAGGTTGGTAGTGGGTACCGCAGGGCTCAGTCCTGGGTCCTATCCTGTTTAATGCATACATATCAGACATCAGGGAGGGTATGGGTGTGAAATGGAGTCTCTTCATGGATGACTCCAAGATGGGAGCAGTAGTTGAGGGAGAAGAGGGGAGGCTGACCCTGCAAGAGACCTGGACACCTGGAAAGTTGGGCTCACACATGGAAATTAAATTTCAATATCACCAAGTGCAAGGTGTTGCTTCTTGGTCGGGAAACCCTAAACACAGGTACACCCTGGGAGGAGGTGCTGGAGGACTCAATAGGGGAAAAAGACCTAGGAGTCATGGTGGATGCATGTATGAATAACTCTGAGCAGTGCAGGAGAGTGGCTAGCAAGGCAAACAGGATGTTGGGATGCATCGTAAGGGGGATCACCTCTAGGAGCAAGGAAGTGATTCTGCCACTGTACAATGGACTGGTTAGACCACACCTTGAGTACTGTGTACAGTACTGGAGACCACACGAAGAGGGACATACAGCTCCTGGAGAGGTACAGAGGAGGGCAACTAAGATGATACGAAGGCTAGGGATTTGATTTATGAGGACAGACTTGAGGAGCTCTGCCTGTTTTCATTGGAGGAGAGGAGAGGAGAGACAGGGGGGACATGATTGAGGTCTTCAAGTACCTCAAGGAATAAATAGGGTAAACATGGAGGGGATCTTTAGACTAAAGCAGGGAGGTATCACCAGAGGGCATGGTTTGAAGTTGGAAGGTGGAAGGGTAAGGGGAAGAGGAGGAGGTTTTTCACTGAGAGGGTGGTGGACCCTTGGAATGCACTGCCTGGTGAGCTGGTTCAGAGATCCACAGTGGAGGGCTTCAACAGAGGGTGGGACAAACACAGAAAGTGGATGTATCAGATGATGGCCTGTCCCAGGGGGGTGGGGATGGATGATAGGGGTTTCTGGAGCACAAGGGATGGGAGGTCCTCGGCACCCAACTAAGGATCTAAGGTTCAAGCAGACTCAATAGACCGTAAGGCCTAATCTGCTGGCAGATAGTATGTTAGTATGTCTTCCTTCTCCCTCCTTTCCTCAAGGCTATACATATTAAGCTCCTTAAGTCTCTCTTCATATATATTCTGGTGTAGACCCTGCACCATTTTAGTTGCCCTCCTCTGGACTGCCTCCATCCTGTCTATGTCTTTGCAGAGACTGGGTCTCCAGAATTGCACACAGTACTCCAGATGGGGTCTCACCAGCTGTCTGTACAGAGGGATAACAACTTCCTGTTTTCTACTGGTGATGCCTCTCTCTATGCATCCCAGTATCCCCCCATGCTACTTAATTTATGGGAGTCACTCCAACTCATTCTTAGCTAATTTTGAAATATGAGATTATAGTAATTATCCCACAAAATGCCTTTTTACTCCAACATAGGTGCTTAGTTATTAACTTGTTATCTTTTCTTTTATCCCTCAAATGTATGCAGTAATGCCAGTCTCAAAGAGTACAGGTCATACAGTATGTGAAGTCAGCTAATCACTGATGAAATGGAAACATGCAGGCAGGTATATTGTGTGATGAATGTACAGTATACAACGTACAGGCAGCCACAGAAATGAGCTGATGTTCATAATGATGTGGACTGTGTGGGGTAAGTGGGATGCTGGGGTGCATGGGGGTATCTCAGGAGGAGGGAGGTGGTGTTGCCACTGTATCACTTGCTGGTGAGACCCCACCTGGAGTACTGTGCCCAGTTTGGGAGACCACACCTCTGAAAGGACATAGACAGGAGGAAGGCAGCCCAATGGAGGGCAACAGAAATGGTGCAGTAGTTGTATGAAATGTCCTATGAGGATCTCAACATGTACAACCTAGAAGACAGAAGAAAGAGAGAGAGAGAGAAAGACAGAGACAGTTGAGATGATAGAGACTTGCAAGTACCTCACAGGGCTGAATGGGGGGGTCTGTCTTAAATGAAAAACAGCACTAAGACCAGGGGGCATGTAATAACATTTGAGGGTGTGAGTTTGGGAGAGATGTGAGGAAATAGGGTGTTAGACATCTGGACTAGACTGCCAGTGGAAGTGGTGGAGGCAAAAAATGTGGGGGCAGGGTTTCAAGCTTGCATAGGATAGACATGGGGGCATACTATTAGAAAAGAAACAGGAAAGTGGGAGAGTCACCAGAGACCAAATGTGGTCTGTGGAGACAGATTAGGCTGGAAACTTTGGGGCAGACTGGATGGGTCAAGTGGTCATTTTCTGCTGAAAAATTAATATTTCTAATTGAACAGGTGCTGAGGAATGCCATGATGGAATTGGATGTCCAGGATGAACACAGAGAAAGCCAGGTTGTGTCCCATGGTATTGGAAAGTTAGCTTGCCATTGTGGCCAAAATAGACAGCATGGCAATGGTGAAAAAACCTTCACAGTAGTTCAGTGTAACAAAACAGACATAAATGATGATTTTGATGATCACTCTAATTCATTTTCAGTTAATTATATCAGTGACAACTGATGCTGATGATTCTCCAACTGTTGTCCTGAGATACCCATTATAAAGCTGAGATTCACTGCTGTTCATGTTCTTCCACCAGCTCTTCTTTCTGATTGATAATTGTTTTTTGGTTCATTGTGAAGGTGCGAGAATAGACAGACACGACAACAGTAGTGCATTGTTCTTTCTAATTAGGTAATCCAAAAAAAAAAAATAATAATAATAATAATTACTTGTGCAGAAAAGAAAAATATTCAAGGTTAGTTGGTTCCAGCAGTTTTCTTTGTCAGGTTAAACAAACTTGACATCAGCATCAATAGGAGACATGAAAGCAAACACAACTGCCCAGTAACTTCTCTCTCTCAAGCAAACTGGAAACTCATCTCACCAGTCAGCAGGCAACTAATTTCACTGACCTAAAGTCAAAACTGATCTGATCTGTTCTGTCCTGGTGGAGGGTTTATAGACATGGCTTGCAGTTACATCACAGACATGTGATCCACCACTTTTCAGAAAAATGTTTATATCTTCTTTAATATTATTGCATTTTATCAAGTAACATGAATTAGAGACAAGTACAGATAATATTTACACAATATCCTTTCTCTACGCAATACCCATGAGAAGACACTTTATTTCTATGTGTATATGAAATAGGGTATAATGAAGAGCTCTAGCTCCACCTGATACTGTGACAGCACTCTCTGAAAGAGTATAAAACATTCAGTTTGTGGGCTGACAGCCCGTAGAGAGACTATATTTACATACAGCTTGCAACTCCCCACGTAGAAACATAGAAACATAGAAACATAGACTTTGACGGCAGATAAGGACCGCTAGGCCCATCTAGTCTGCCCATTTCCCTACCTACAGGATAGGCCGCAGATCTTAGTTAACCAACAGCCTATATCTTTCTGCCCCCCACAAGAATTGCCTTATGTCTGTCCCCTGCATTCTTGAATTCTCCCACAGTTTTAGACCCCACAACTTCCTCAGGAAGGCTGTTCCATGCATCCACTACCCTCTCTGTGAAATAATACTTCCTCACATTGCCCTGAACCGCCCTCCTTCTATCTTTAAATTGTGTCCCCTTGTTCTTGCAAGTCTCTTTTCTGAAAGATGCTACCCTCTTGATTTTGTTGATTCCTTTGAGGTACTTGAAAGTTTCTATCATGTCCCCCTCTCCTTCTTTCCTCAAGGGTATACATATTAAGCTCCTTTAGTCTCTCCTCATATGGCTTCTCTTGCAGACCCTGCACCATTTTAGTTGCCCTCCTCTGGACTGCCTCTATCCTGTCTATGTCCTTGCAGAGATGGGGTCTCCAGAACTGGACACAGTATTCCAGATGGGGTCTCACCAACTGTCTGTACAGAGGGATAACAACTTCCTGTTTTCTGCTGCTGATGCCTCTCCCTATACATCCCAGTATACCCCCGGCCCTCCCTACTGCTTTCACACATTGCTTGCTAACCTTAAGGTCATCTGATATGATTACCCCCAGGTCCCTTTCTTGTTTTGTTGTTGTTACTACCTCCCCACCCATTGTGTATTCTTCCCCTGGGTTCTTGTTTCCCAGGTGCATTATTTTGCACTTTTTTGCATTGAATCCTAGCTGCCATACGTCTGACCATTTCTCCAACCTTGCCAAGTCCCTTTTCATCCTTTCCACGCCTCCTTGTGTATCAACCCTGTTGCAGATCTTTGTGTCATCTGCAAAAAGGCAAACGTAAGAAATTAATGTGTGTTTTTAAGCTCTGAGTTCCCTTTATGTATTTCTTTTGTAGCAAACTTGTTATGTTTGATTTTTAAGGCAAGATATACAGTTACAAGTACACAGGGAAGGTTTCTGTGAGTTTGCAAGGGAAAACTTTTCATTTGGGCCTACTCTCAGCCTACAGCCTGCTCTTTATAAATGCTTTCACTTGCAGGCTAAATATTTGCAGTTTCCAACAAAATGTACTTGTAAGCCAATATTTCTGAAAAGGGAAGGGGATTCAGCAATATGATTACAGCCTAGTATTTTATCTTTTTTTAAGTGTGTAAGCCTCTCATACATTTTAGGCCTCATGCTTTCACAAATAGGCAGTTTGGCAAAAAGCTAAGTGGCTATGGAGCCCTACTTTCAAGCAGCCTTTCAATACTTTCATTGCTACACAATTTAAACAGTTTTAACATCTCTCTTTAACATTTTGGGAAAATTCTTACAAGTTCCATAAAAATACAAACACTAAGCTTATTTAAAGGGACAGGCATCACTTATAATAGACATTAATGCTACCCTGCCATTTTAACACATAGAACCAATTTATAGTTGTAAAAGATACTAGCTAGCACTGTAGGTGGCCAGCCTAACAGTTAGGAGAGAAAGATGGTACAGTAACATGAGAAAAGAGAAGAGAAGTACCGTTGCAACGGTTTTTGATTAGAAAAAGTGAAGATTATTGAAAGAATAACACACACGAAAAAATAGAAGAGACAAGGGGAAGCTTATAGAAATATGGTCCTACTACTGGAATAAAGGTCACCTTATGATAGTTATACATTAATTTCAGGTCTTCAATGGTGCCTTTTGGAAGACTTCTATGGTGCCTGTTGGAAGTCTTGCATGTTCCACAATGAGTGCGCCAAATTCAAAGCAAGACACCTTTTTTTTTCTATTATCTGTTTTTACTCCATTGGAGCCTGGCAGGCAGCTATGGCCCTCTCTCGGAGGGACTCATCCTCTGGCCCATGTGCCCCCTGCTCAGACCCACCCCCAGTAATTCCCCCACAGCTTACCCCCATGGTGGGGCCAGAGTTCAGAGAAACAGCTTTCTGGCCCCCCCCAGAGCATTATCCAGAAGGTGGGGTGGCCAGGGACATGATGGGCCATCATGGAGCCTGCCAGCTCCCCTTTCACATTTTCTCCTATCCCCCTCCCACCGACATGAGGACACCGGTATGTGCCTCCCAACCCATACTGCCCTCCAACCATCACCAGTGGGCAGTCAACGAGTGGGACAATAGGACCTCACTCCTCTGAGGGAGAAAAGCAGCCCTCCAGATGCTCAATCCTATCTTGTCCCTGCTGAGCCCTGGCAATCTTGGCTCATTCCCAGGTCACCGGCGTGGTGCTAGGTGTAGTGACCAGTGCCTCAACCTCCAGTACCACCAGGCTGGCCCAAAAGCAAGACATCTAAGATGAAAATACCCAGCTGGTCAGCAAGCAGGTGGCAGTTGCAGTAACGGACAAGAAGACAGCATTCTGGAAGTACAAACATACTCAGAAAGACGAGGATAAGGAGCAGTATTGTGTTAAATCAAGGAAGGTGAGCAGAGATGTTAGAGAAACAAAGGTTAAAATGGAAATACAGCTAGTGCAGCTAGTAAAAATGGATGAGAAGGCCTTTTTTTTATATATAAGGGAGAAGAGGAACATTAAAGATGAGACTGTCAGATTAAAAAAGGCGGGGGGGGGGTTAGACAGAGGTCAGTGAAGAGAAAGCAGAGGTACCAAACAAGTACTTCTGCTCAGTCTTCACTGGAAAGAAGGACAGACCAGTACTACAAGGGAGCAGGGGGTGGGAACTGGGAAGGGGGAAGTCAAACACTGTGTAATACAAGCTGACAGGATGCATAATGGCCCAAGGGCCCTGAAGGTGGATAAATCCCCAGGGTCAGATGACATGCACCCTAGGGTCCTAAGGAGACTGGTGGAGGTACTGGCAGGTTCCCTGACAGACCTGTTTAAACACCTTTCTGGTGATGGGGAGTATGTGTCTGGGACTAAAGAACTGCACATGTGGTGCCTCTCCAAAACAGTGGGCTAAGGAATGAATCAGGGAACTATAAGCCGTTCAGCCTAACCTCAATAGTTGGCAAACTGACGGAGACCATCTTGAAGGAAAGATTGGTGAGCTTTCTAGAGAAAAATGGACTGCAGGATGAGAGGCAGCAAGGATATGTGTCTGGGAGGCCCTGCCAGACTAGCCTAACTGACTTTTTTGACTGGGTGATCAGGACAGTGGACCAGGGCAAAGTGATTGATGTCTTGTATATGGACTTCAGCAAGGCCTTTGACTCTGTGTCTGATAGGTGGTTGCTCAGGAAGCTGGAAGACCTGGAGGTGGGGGCTAAGCTTGCAACATAGGTCAAAAGCTGCTTACAGGACTGTAGTCAAAACATGGCAGTCTTTGGGGGGGGGGGAGTTCTCTGAAGCTAGGCTTGTGACCTATGGAGTCTCACAGGGCTCGGTGCTTGGAAAATGTTGCTTAACATCTTCATCAATGACATAGCGAATGGAATCAAAGTAAAAATCTGCCTGTTTGTGGATAACACAAAGCTCAGTGGGTGGGTGGACATGGAGGAGTGGAGACAGGAACTCAGGGAAGTCCTTACTAGGCTGAGAAATGGTCTTGTAGTTGGCAGCTTAGGTTCACCTCTAAAATGTATAAAGTCATACTCTTAGGGGTGAAGAACCCAGGGACCAAACACTGGTTGGGCGGTGTGCAGATAACTTAGTCAGAGAAAAAAAAGGACCTGGGAGTAATCATCATGAGTCACCTGAAGGCCATGACAGACTGCAGGAGAGCAGCAGCCAAAGCAAATTGGATGCTGGACTGCATAGCCTGGGAGAGTACCAGCAGAAAGTGGAGGTCATACTGCTGCAGCACAGATCACTGGAAAGATCGCACCTAGTGTACGGTGTGCAGTATTGGTGTCCTTATCTTAAGAAGGATGTTAACTTGCTGGAAACAGTCCAAAGAAGGGCAACCAAGATGATCCAGGGCCAGCAGAAAAACACCCATGAGGAGATTCTCAAATGGCTCAACGTGCACTTTCTTGAGGACGGAAGGGAGAAGGGGGACATGACTGAGACTTAAATACCTTAAAGGAATAAACAGAGCACTTAGGGTCTCTTCAGCCTTAGTGGAAACAAGTCCATGGGGGGCATAGCCTAAAGCTGGCAGGGGGAAGGTTTAAAAGGGAGATGAGGAGGCACTTTTTCACCGAGAGGGTGGTGATCAAGTGGAATAAGTTGCTGGAGGAGGTGGTCTCCCTTAAAATGGTAGATAGCTTCAAGAGAGGCTAAGACAGAGTGAAGGGGAAACGTGCAGCTAGAGCAGGGAAGAAGGGAGAAGGGGGATTTGAGGGGATCACAGGGGAAATGGGGAGGGGGCAGTCCACGCTATAAACACAGTGGGACCTGCACACTTGAACAGACTAGATAGACCATAATGCCTTTATCTGCTGTCATTTTAGTACGTTAGTATAATCATATGCAAGCTTTCCTTTGATTTGTGGGTGTCTAGTCCTTCAGAGAGAATGTGTTCAATTTTGTAACGAAACATGGGTGCAAAATTATCCCATAAAATAGTGCTCTATTTCAAAACATACAGTTGCAGTCAGTCTCATTACAGTACTTGCTGTTGTTTTCTGTAGGACCCAAATGCATTGTGCACTATTACTACTGCCCCCTACTGTTGGAAATCCATTGCTTTTTATTATAGGGTAATGTACAAGAAATTAATGTGTTGTAGAATCAGGCTAAAGCATGCATTTTTGGAGCTGACTCCTCTTGTGACCATTTGTAAAAAAGGAAGACTCTCTAAAGCAATAAGCTGCATGGAGCCTCAGCATACAAAACATTCAAGTGCAATGCAAAAGCTCAGCTGCACATACTCCAAGTTTAAGATTTAAAGTGGCAAACTACACTTGGTAAAGATAATCTTTGTAAAAAAAAAGTGCTTTTATGCACATATTCAAGCTGCACCATGCCAACACCATGCTGCCCTAGCCATCCAACATTTTGCTCATATGTGCACTTTTTTAAAGCAGCAGTACTATGTAAAAAAAATGTACTTTTTCAACATTTATTCCCTGTGCTCTGTTGAGCGTGTTCCTGGTGCTCTTTCCTGCTGGCATTGTACTATCACCTCATAATCTGCCTAGTTGTTCTTTGTTTTCATTTACATTTCTGCCTCCCGCCATGTTGACAGCAGCAGTAAAATATAGGCAGACAGGCAGGTGCCGTATTTTCTGTAGATCTGCAGAAAATGGAAATTGATCACTTCCTGGATAGGTAGTACTGCTGCTTTAAGGATCTCATCATTGCCCCCATTCAGTGCTTTTATTCATTTTTATTTAAAGTGACAGTGCTCATTTTAATATTAATGTGCAAATGATGGTGGAAACTACATACTATACACTTAACAATCAGCTTACTCACAACCAGGAAAAAGTACACAACAGAGAAGTGGGTTGGGGGTGGTTGGAGAAGGGTACATAAATGGTTTAAAGATCCAGCAATAAATGTTTAATTTCACATCACCTAAATGGTGTACTAAATAGCTTCCATGAATTCTTACTGATAAGAACTAGCTGAAGTGGGGAGAGGAGGAAGGGAAGGGGAAGGGAATGAAGAAATAAGAAAAATAGAAAGAACACAGATTATAGAAATTACCTGATTCTTCATTTTACCAAGGGTACATTCTCATCTTTTTCATTTTCATTTGGTTGGTTAAGTTAAACTTCATAAATATTTTTTTCTCTTTATCATGTTGTGCAATATGCTGTATTCACACAGAGCAACAGCAACCAGGTATGTAACAATATTCAGCAATATTATCTGGAACCCACATTAACCATATAGCCGTACAAATTATTTCAGAAATGAACAAGTTGAAACATGTCATTGAAACACAGTGGGCTATTTCATTTTAACCTACAGTATACTGCCATTTTGTCTTGTACTTAAGCAGTGCATTATTCATATCCACTCCCTGGGGGCCCAGAAGAGACTAGAAGGGGACGGCATCAAATACATTTCAGTGCAGTAGCTGCTTCTTGATGCTTTTAAATTGCTTCTTGTTAATTTAACTTGGTAGCACGTTATTTTTTTTTTTCTTACTATTTCTAAGGGGCTAGCAGGGCATTGTTTTGGGTCTGTTGGAATTTTGAAACCTATTTTGGTGTGCTATAAGTGGGCTGACTTGTTGTTTCACTTGGTAGCAGGCTGAGTTTCTCTTACTTCTTAAAAGGGGCTAGCAGGGAACTGTTTGGGAGTTGTTGAAACTTTGAAACCTATTTTGGTGTGCTTTAAATGGGGCTGTCATTTCTTTAAATTGGTGGCCTGTTTCTTCTGATTTCAAACATATTTTAGTGTGCTTTTATTGGGGCTGTTCTGGTGGGGCTATTTCTTTGAATTGGAAATCTATAGCTTCTAATTTCAAGTCTATTTTGGTGTGTTGTTGGTGAGGCTGTTTGAATTGGAGACCTGTTTCTTCTGGTATCAAATCTATTTTTTATGGTTTTAGTAGACTTGTGATTGTTTTTTGCTGTTTTCACTAACTGCAAAGTTTAGTGCATAGTGGGTAAAAGGTGCCAATTGTCTGGCAAGGGGCCTCAGCTATCTGATTGTTTTTGGAAGGCATGGACTGACAGCAGAAAGGGAGGAACAATCTTTTCTAAAATATGCTAGACATGGTAGGGAGAAGCCTCATTTAATTATACACTTGGGGACGAATGACTTGGCTGATAGGACAATAGACATAGTCCAGAGGAGGTTTGAGGAACTGGGACAGTTATGTGAGGGGGCAGGAAGATCAGTAACTTTCTCAGAGATACTTCCAGTGCCCAGGGTAAGCACAGCAAGGAAGCTGAGAATAAAGGATTTTAATGAATGGCTAAGAACCTGGTGTCATGCTAAAGGGTATGGGCTGGTGGGGGGTTGGGGACCTGGGAGGACAGTAGTCTCTATGCAAAGGATAGCCTACACTTGAGTGAGGAGGGAAAAAAGTGTTGAAATGGAGGATGGAGGAGTACACAGAGGAAGTTAGGAACTTAAACTAGGAGCTGGCAGTGGCAAGTGGCCAAGGGACATTCAGAGACCACAGGTTGGGAAGCCATATGAGCTTACCCCCCCATAACAGTGACAAAGGGCAACTACTAGTGGTGATGCTAGTAAAGGAGGGCAGAAGGGGAAGGGGTGGAAGGTGGTCACCCAGAATGCTAGGAGCCTTGGGAAGAAAACTGCAGAGCTACAGACTCTCATGGCAGAGGGAGAGGTGGACTTTGCAGCTATCACTGAAACATGGGCCACCCAATACAATGACTGGGACCTGTTAATACCAGGGTATAGGATATTTCATAGGGATAGAGTGATTGGGAAAGGAGGGGGGGTGGCACTATATGTGAGGGAAGGACCGAGGTGTCTATGGGAGGAAGGGGAGGAGGGTAATACGGAGTCGCTATGGATGCAAATCCTGGATTCCAAGAATAGGACTGTCAGGATGGGAGTGGTTTACAGACTGCCCTCTCAGATGTAAGAGTTAGACAAGGAACTAGTGGGACAGATCAAGAGGACCTGCGAGAACGGTAGTGTGGTGATTGTGGGGGACTTCAACATGCCAGGAATGGATTAGAGTACCCCAACAACCAGGAATAGAAGGGAGCAGGTACTGCTGGATGTCTTCCATGACAGCTTCCTGATGCAAATGGTCAGCAAACCAAGCAGATTAGGGAATACCCTTGACCTCATGCTGGCAAATGGGGAGTTTGTGAGGGAACTTAGGCTGGAAGAACCACTGGCAGGGAGTGACCACAACTCAGTATGGTTCACATTGGATATGGGTAAGGAAGAAATGGAATCCAGTACAAGGGTGCTGGACTTCAGAAGGGACAAGTTCAGGAGGATGGGGGAAGTGGTAAAAGGGTACCTGGCCAAAATTCAACCTAGTATGGGCACTAACCAGAGGTGGGAGCTCATAAAACTGGGGATAGTGGAGGCAACCAGAACCTGCAGCAAGGCCCAAAGCAATAAAGCTAGGGCAAAGAAACCTAGCTGGGTGAGCAAGAAAGTCATGGAAAAGGTAAAGAGGAAAAGAGCTGCCTTTAGGAGGTTAAAAAAAAACAGGGAGGGGAGGACAGGGAGGAGTACCTGAAGGAATTGAAGGAGGTGACATGGGCAGTAAGGGCAGCCAAGGCATCTACGGAGCTCAGGCAGGTGCAGGGCATTAAGAAGGGGGAGAAGGACTTCTTCAGGTACATCAGGGAGAAAAAGAACTGTAAGGATCATATATTAAGGATTAGGAAGGAGGGAGGTTGGATAGAAGCAGGGGCGATAAGGCAGAAGCACTATATGATTATTTCTGCTCAGTATTTACTAAGGAGAAGAGGGGGGGTGACACCCAAAGGGGGAGGGGGGAGGGCAGAAACAGAGAGAGAGGGGTGATGGATGGTGCAATCATGGAGGGCAGGATTCTGGAGGGTTTGAGGGCACTGAGGGTGGACAAGGCACCATGCCCAGATGTCATCCACCCCAGGGTGCTGAAGGAGCTGGCAGAGGTCCTGGTGAGACCTTTGGCAGGCCTAGTTAATGCCTCACTACACTCAGGGTGTGTACCTCAGGACTTAAGGATGGCTCATGTGGTGCCCCTCCACAAAAGTGGCCCGAAGGATGAACTAGGGAACTATAGACTGGTGAGCCTCACATCCATCATGGGTAAGCTGATGGAGACTAGCTTGAAGGAGAGGCTGATGGCCCTCCTGGAGGCCAAAGGACTACAGAACAGCAGACAGCATGGCTTCATAAGTGTCAGATCCTGCCAAACCAACCTGGTGGAGTTCCATGACTGGGTAATTAGGCAAATGGATAGGGGCCATGCAGTGAATGTCCTCTACCTGGACTTCAGTAAGGCATTCTACCCAGTGCCACATGGGAGGCTGGGAAGTAAGTTAGAAGGCACAAGGGTGGGTACAAAGCTGGTGAGATGGGTAGGGAACTGGCTTCAGGAGAGGCAACAGAGAGTGGTGGTGGGGGGGGGGGAGCTCTCATCCCAAAGGGTAGTGATGAGCGGTGTTCCACAGGACTCAGTGTTGGGACCAGTGTTGTTTGGGATATTCGTTACAGATATATCATTGGGCATCAAGAGCAAGACCAGTCTGTTTGCTGATGACACCAAGATGGGAGCAGTGGTGGATGACCTAGAGGGATGGCAGGGGTTGCAGGATGATCTGGCAAAGCTGGAAACCTGTTTGGACACCTGACACTGGGGTTCAATGCCAAAAAGTGCAAGGTGCTGCATTTTGGAGTGAAAAACCCAAGGAGGAGTCACCAGCTGGGGGGAGTGCAGCTAGCCAAGACAGAGGAGGAGAAGGATCTTGGGTGCTCATTATGGGGTCAATGAATAACCTGACACAATGTAGGAATGCAGCTGCAAAGGTCAACAAAATGCTGGGTTGCATTGCAAGGGGTATATCCTTGAAGAGGGGGAGGTGATTCTGCCACTATATAGATCATTTGTTAGACCGTACCTGGGGTACTGTGTGCAGTACTGGCACTCGTATCTGAAGAGGGACATTATGTTACTGGAGAGGGTGCAGTGCAGGGTGACAAAAATTATCAATGAGCTGGGGGACTTACCATCCGAGAGGAGGCTGAGGGAGTTGAACATGTACTCGCTGGAGGAAAGGAGGTACAGAGGGGTTATGATTGAAATCTTCAGGTGCATGAAAGGAATAAACAAGACAGGTATGGAGGAGCTGTTCAAAGTAAGGGGGAGGGGCACCCAGGGCCATGATATGAGACTGGAGGGAGGAAGGTTCAGGAGGGAGATGAGGAGACACTTTTTGACGGAGAGGGGGGTAGCTGGGTGGAATGTGTTACCGGCAGAAGTGGTATCCTTGAGAACAGTGGACTGCTTCAAAAGGATCTGGAACAAGGCAAGAGGGAGGAGAAGGGCGGGAAGGAGTGGCAGCTTCAGAATAAGGGGTGCTGGCTGCACATTTGAGCACACTTGAAAGACCACTAGGCCTTTATCTGCTGGCAAATTTTGTATGTTCATATGTTCTTCAAACCTTTACATTTGAAAGTGCAGTATGCTGGTGACTATATTCCATCACATGTTTGGCAAGTGTATTTTCATTATCTCTTTTATCGATTGCCCTTTGGTGCTCTCCTATTTGAAGTATAAACAAATGTAGCATTTTACCCATGTAGTGGGTATGACAATTTTCACATTCTGCTACATATACCAGGGAGTTCCTGCTGCAGTTTAAAAAAAACTGCCATAATATAAATTCCACACCAGTGTTATGTAGCACAAAACAATCACCCAATGCCAATAAATTTCAGAATTTGCAATTATCACATGTGGTAAAGCGGGGACACAAATCTGGTTCAGATCCATTAGGCAAACAATTGAATACCACAGTGTCCAATATATTCCCATTCCTGCGGTATACCATTTTCAGTTTCTCTGATGACCACTTCTGAAGAGACCGCTCCAGCTGTAACAAATCCCTGTTTTTATTAATGATTTGTTTGACTATATAGGAGTGGGGTCCAAACGTGGTCACAAAATTTAGGGGACCATCTCTCCTCTTCCATCTTGAGTTCTCACTCCAACCTGTACTTTCCCACACACTGCTTTGGTCTCAGTCTCTTACTCATGCTTCAGCATGATTAATACTAGAACAGCGGTTCTAGTATGTCCCTTAAAGTTTGTGACCATGTTTGGTTCCCAGTCCTATAAGGCGGGCAGTGCATTCTATTCTATGGTCATCTTCTATGCAAATGAACAATGATTAGCTAATGTTCTATAGATGGGAAGCCTGGAACATTGCTGATCAGAAGGTCTTGTTAAATGATTGGCTGCAGCAGTAGTCAAATCATTTTTAAAGTAAGCTTACCAGAACCTTGTTTCATTCTTCAAAAACAAATCAAATGAAATTAGGAACACTGTGAATCAAATGAAAACTAAATTCAGTGGATGATAAAGATTACAATGATGTATAAATGAGGGACTAGAAGTTCCAAAACATGAAACACTGTTGTACAAAGTTGGTACCTTGTGCAAAGAGGTATCACGTGCTGCTGAGTATGTTGAGTGGCCATAGTCAATTAACAAAAGAATTGGTGATTGAGTCAGGTTTTATTTTTAAATTTAGGGAAAGACAACCCCTTATCCTGTATAACAAGCCAAAATTTGACCACAAGGTTTTATTTAATTAAACCGTCAATATGATTGTTAAAAGAAAAAGTACTGTCAAGTATTAGATATTTAATTTTGTTCGCACTTTCAATACACTGATTCTGTAGATCTGTAATCACCAGGGAGATATAAATGTGAGTTTTTTTAGATTAATACCTAACAACATGGATTTGATCTTGGCAGCATTTAACACAAGACCATTTTTAACAAGTCAGTTTTGAACATTATCAACGTCTATTGAATAAACATATTTAAAGAGGAAGTTTGGCCAAAAATGCTAAACTGCAGTATTAGAATCAGCATCTTCTCAATGAGTATCATACCAAAAATTTGATGTCTAAGTTACTTCATTTAAACATTACATCCATTTTGTAACTCTGATTTCACTGTCTGATAAAAAAAAAAGCTCATTTCATTGAAAAGCTACTGATGATGTTAACCAGAACTCACAGACTAGTCCTCTCTGCCAGAAAATATATATGACTTCTCCAAAGTTTAAGAAGCTGTATTTGTAGTGATCATTTGCAAGAAAAACTGCCAGTGGATCAGATGCAGTGCATGCATATCCAGAATATTCAGATGCAGGGTATTATACTTTAGAATGTGTCCGGGAGGCGGTTTTGGAATGCAGCAGTAGACATAGATTCGGAATGCAAGGTTGTGTATAATTTTGCAATACTGCAGTGATGAGATTTTAGCATATTAAGATTTTGCAATGCAACCAGGACTCAGTTTCAGAATGCAGTGAGGACATGCAGTTTTGGAATGTGGCAAAAACAAGTTCAGAATGTTGATGGACACTATTTTGAAATGATGGACATGCAATTATGAGATGTGCTAAGGAAACAAAATCTCAGAATGTGACAGTGAAATCCAATCCTTAAATGTGTAAGGAAAATGCTATTAAAGAATGTGATGGGGTCATGCAATCTCAGAATAAGGGCAATCATCATTTTGAAATTAGGCAAAGGCAATCTCAGAATGTGGTGAGTAATGTCAGTTGTGGAATGTGGCAGGGACACATCATTTTGGAATGAGGGACATGTAGTCTCAAAACGTGGGGGGTATGTGCAGTCTTGGAGTATGGCTGGAATGTAATACTTCAGAATGTTTCAGAGACATGTAATCTCAGCAAGTGGCAGGGCTGCACAATCTCAGAACATTGTACAGACACACATCTAGGAATGTGGCAGTGTGAACAATTTTATTTTGAAAACTGATGATATTTGCCACATTCCAAATTTGTACACAACCACATCATTTTAAAATTACCCGTCCCTGCCACATTTCAAAACTGTGTGTTGATATTTTTTTATATGCGTATGTCTAATACACACACTTTCCTATTGTACATAACGCTGCACTGTTGTTTAATCTCTGTAGGATGTTCTATTTTGAAGTAATATCTATTGTAATTATCTCTTCCCCTCCCCCAGGATGCATCTGGAAACAAGCTATTTTTAGCTCAGTTTGTCTTTCCTGATGGAACTTTTCAAATAAATTTTTCTGAAATGACATATCCCAAACATATTCTTAAACTGCATGTCCCCCACAGCATTCCAAAATTCTCTGTTGATATGATATTCCAAAACTGTGCCACTACCACATTCCAGAATTGCACATCACTAACAGATTTGATCATTGCACTTCCCCATCACATTCTGGCACTGCACATCCCTGTCACATTCTAACATTCTGCATTCCTGCCACTTTCTGAAAATTGTATTTCCAAGCCACTTTCCAACATTTTGTGTCACTACCAGATTCCAAAATTGCATGTCCCCACTCCATTCTGAAATTCTGTGTCCATACCACAATTTGAAATTATGTATCCTTGCCACAGTTGGACATTGTGCATCCCAGTCACACTCCAAACATTGCTTGCCCCCATCACATTTCAACATTGCATATGCCCTCCGCATTCTGGAATTGTGTGTCCCAGCTACATCCACCATCACACACCCCTGCTACATTTTGTAATTTTGTGTCCCAACCACATTTCAGAGTTGCTAATCACAAACATATTTTAAATTGCATGGCCCTGTCAAACTATGAAAATACACTTCCATATTACATTCAAAAAATGAGTATCTCCACATTCCAAACTGTGTGTCCCTGCCACATTCTGAATTTGTGCTAATCCACAACATTACAAATCTGAGTCACCTCCACATTACAAAATTGTCCTTCTTTAGCATATTCCAAAAATGCTTATCCCTTTCCCATTCCAAAAATGTGCATCCCTGCCATATTCCAGAACTGCATATCTGTACCACATTCTGAAAATGAACCTCCCTGCCACATTCAAAAATTGCATGTCTCAGTGACATTCCAAAATTGTGTATCTGTGATACTTTCTGAGATTGTGCATCCCTGCCCCATTCCAAAATTGTGCATCTCTGTCAATATGAAAATGTTTCCCTCCCATGCTCCAAAATTACACATCCTATGACATTCCAAAAATGTGCATCCCTGCAAAATTCCAAAATTGCATGTCATTACCACATTCTCAAACTGTGAATCCTTGCCATATCCTGAAATTCCATGCCCACAACAGACTGTGAAATTGCATGTTGTCACCACAATCTGCAATGGAGCATCACCAGCACTTGCCAAAATTATGCATTCTGGACACAATACAAAATTGCACATCTTTGCCACATTCTACAGCTATGTGTCCCCCACATTCTGAAATTGTGTATCTCTGCAACATTCAAAAAATTTGTAACACTACCATATTGTGAATTTCAGCATTCCTGCCACGTTTAAAAATTGTGTGTCCCAGCTACTTTCTGAAATTGACTACTTGCTGCATTCTAAAACTGCAGCCAGGAGGCATTCTGAAATCTCATCCCAGCAGTATTCTGAACTTTGACATTCTTATGCAATGTTTGTTGTTGCATCCCAGAACCACTTCCTTTGCTACATTCTTAAGTAGTATGCAAAGAAACCACCAAGTGTCAACTTTCCTTTCTCAAAGGTTTACTACAACTACAGTTTTATGTAACTTGAGAGAAATAAGTCATATGTGGTTGCTGGCAGGAGGTACAAGTCAGTGAGTCCTGTTTATTACATCATCAGTAGCTCTTCACTGATATCAGTTTTTTTTGTTTGGACAGGTGGTGAAGAGTAACTTAGAGATCTCAGTTTTAGTATGAGGCTCATTGCAGACATGTTATTACTCATTCTGAATTTATTGTTCAGTGTGCTTACTCAGCTTGTTATGATGTTATGCTTGTGTGACTTGGATACATTATAGCTGTTCACCTGTCTATCTATGGGATATAACACCCTGTAGGGCTATGACAGAAAGGAACCCTAGAGGAGGGTTCCACCCATAAAGGTGCCATGGGAATGATTCCCTTGGCTAAAGGCAGCTTAGGAAGGAAGCCAAAAAGAATACCCAAAAGGGTGCCTAGCATCGTGAAGGAGGCAAAGGATTCAGAACAGTATCGAGGATGTGAACAGAGGTCAATAGGTGGAGATGGTTAGGACTAAGATGAACTAGAGATAACAGAGGATAACTACCAGTTTGGAGGCTGACATGAGACAGGAGGACAGAACTTCCTAAGAAGAGAGGGAACAGCCAGGGAGCCACCATCCAAATCCATCCAACAGTGGACCCTGACTATGGAACCTATGAAAGTACTAACCCTATCTAAGTATTATGACCATTGGCACGGAGGAGAGGAAAACCCCACTTTGAGGAGGAAACCTCTGGGGATCCAAGGCCTAAATTGCTTTCCCTTCAGGCTGAAGGACATTTTGGTTAGTGACGGCGCAGCTACTGTAATTTAGAGATCGAGGGAATGGGAAAATATTCCAATTTGGAGGAAGCTGTCACTCAGTCCTTCTAACAGGAATGCTTTTGAGGGTTGTGAGTGATGTCTCTGCAACTAGGCACCCAAAAGCAAAGGAGGAGAGAAACAGCTGCTGAGGCACTCAGCTGGCCTATATGATCCTATAAAACAAACCAGGTGAACCAGAGGTGAGCGGAGGGAGAATAGCATAAAGGGTGCCTCCAAACCCGCTCAGGCAGCTAAAGGGTCCTGCTGGTGAGAGCCCCACCCCTCACAGCTGAAATAATAATTTCTACATCCAGAGGTGTTGCCAGAATGGGTGATGACTGAAGGTCCACCCAGAGTGAAAACATTCTCACTATGGGCCAGGGAGAAAGACCCTGCTCTGAGCTTCGCATGCTCTAGATGTGGACTTTGTGGGTGCAGATTGAGACTGTTGGCTATAGGCTAGCCCTGAGCCATGGAGTAATGAACATGGAAGGCATGTCTCCAAGTGAAGAGAAAGTAAGGTCGAGAGGTAGCATGAGACCCATATGAGGGTTATACTCAGAAAGTCAATGTAGATGATTAGATCTACATAGAGGTCAGACTGATTGAAGGAGACCCCGATGTGGGTCTTGAGGAGGCAAATTGCAATTAATAACCACAAGAATGCATGCCAACTGGGTCCATTGAGAAGCCAAATTAGGAGTGGATCAAACTGCATGAGGGGAGAAATGAGACTGGCTGGGTGAAGCCTGCAGCCGATGGGTGAGGTATGAAGTACCAGGAGAAGTGAGGTAGGAACTACAAAGTTGGAATGGATAAGAGGATTGTCAAGATGACTAGACAAGATATGCTGATGGAGGGAAGCCTTGAAGGCTGGCATGGAACAGCAGAAGGGGAGTGAACCATACAAGGGGGAGAGACGGTGATGGCCGGGCAAAGCCTGCAGCCGACGGTGAGCTGAGAAGTTGGTATGGGAAGAGAGGAGGTTTGAGAATGAATGTACTACAAATGTTAATGGAATGAAAGTGATGAAGGCTGTTATGGAGCAGCAAGAGAAGGAGGGATGAGGCAATGCTGATTAATTATATGGAATGAGAATGCTTCACCTACTGCCCAGGGCCATGATGCCTGCCATGACCACAGAGTCCCTCACCATGGGAAAAACAGGGAAGCCATGATAAGGCATCAGGACACCAAGCAGCTGGGGGAAGTGAAATATAAAATGAATCGAGGTAATGCTAGCTACTGTAGGAGGCAGATGGGGAGAGGAGCAAAGACATGACAAGGGGATAAAATAAATTAAGTTAATGCCAGCAGCTGCAGCCAGCTGACATGGAGCTGGAGTAAAATAAATGCTGAAGGATCTTGAACGTAAGAGTACAGTAAAAGAAATATGTGAAATAGACTGGGCTAACACACTGGAGAAGTAAAACATCAGGGAAAATGCCTTCAAACAGCAAATTAAAGGGTATGATAATAAATTAATCAAAGCCAGCAGTGGAAGCCGGACTGAGAAATACCATCAGCTGTAGCTAGGCTGACATGCCATGAAGTAAAGTAACATAAGTAGGCAATCCAGGTGAGCATTGCAGACCTTGTTAAATATGAGCGCTGAGGAACTAACTAAGACCCAGGGCAAGCAGGAAGCTGGAACACTGGAAACACATTGTAATGCCCACTGGCCCTTTAAACAAAGTGTCACAGGCTGCAGCAAGGACGGACAGAAATCCCATGCATAGCATGACTTGTAAGCAGCAATAATCAAATCAGTACTGCTGGAGGAAGAAGTCCCCATTTGAGTGAGGCTTGGAGATCTCAGCCTGTTATGGCTGGCAAGGAGCGAGAAGTGGAGGAAACACAGGGCAGTGAGGGAAAGAGTGGAGTGATGGAGGGAACAGAGGAAAGCCAGACAGTGACATCTCTGAGCACTGACCCGGAAGAAGGATGAAGACACAGCAAAGTAGAAGCAGGGAGAGCGCTGGAGGATATTAAACCCCCAAAAAAGAGGAAACGACAAAAAGGTAGAAGGGTACGGGGGGGAGAGATGGGACAACAGAAGGAGGAACAGGTGGCCGAAGGGTGAAGCACTGGAACAGGGAAATCGCATGAAGGGAAGGAGCATAGAAGCAAGCGGGCGGCCAAGGGAAATGACCACAACTGCAGTGGGCAGAATGGCATGGAGAACACAAGGGATAAGCCAAGGAACAAGTGGCAGAAAATGGCTGCAGAATGAGCAAGGACGGGGAGGCAACTCAGACAGGAGAGTGAGCCGGCAGCCAGAGGTGACCGCAGGAATTTGAGCAGAAGTAAGAGAAGCTGGGAGCGAGGAAAAGTGATGCATCCTGCCACAATGAAAAAATGATCCTGGAGTGACTAGGAGGAGCAACCTTTTAAGACCTGATCTGGGGCATGGTTAGTTGCTCCTCCCATTGAACCACAGGCATAGCCTTACAAATGTTGGAACATTTGGCCAGAGTCCATTTTTTAAGGTTCCTGTACAGAGACCCTTGATGAACAGAGCTAGATTGTTAACATATAAAAGTATATTAACTGAGGAGACAAGAACACAAGCTAATTTATATGAAGACTAAATAATAATGGACCCAGGATGGAGCCCTGGGGCACTCAAATCATAACACTAGCAAGGGTGACACAGCACTGTTTAATGGCACTCTCTGTTTACTACAACACAAATAGACTTTAAGCCAGGCTACTGCTTCACTAGACAAACACAGGTCCCTGAACTTTGTAATCAGGCAGACATGGTGAACCAAGTTCAATGCATTAAATAACAAAAAAATGGCAGAGGCCGTATCCCTGGAGCCAAAGCCCTGCGAAGGTAGCCAGTCAATTTAGTCAGAGCAGACAAAGTACTGTGTTCATCTCTGAAATCATGCTGAAAGTGATTCAGAACACTCTTTTGATCTAAAAATACCTGCAACTGATCAAAGACCACCTTCTCAAGGACATTGGGCAAAGGGAACAGCAAGGAGACAGGACTATAGTTTTAACCAAAGACCTATCTCCTGATTTAAAAATAGGCATCAAGGTCACCTGCCTCTAAAGCCCAAGGACTCTACCAAGTTGGAGAGAAAAATTAAACAAGATGCTTACTGGACATGACATACGATCTGTAACCAAACAGTAGAGTCTAATATTTAATCATTGATACCATTTCTTAGTTTCACATTTATTTTTTATATCACCCAGAATATCCTCAATAGAGATGTCACAGATTTAGAGCCAGGAACTTAGGGCATATGAAAAAATCTAGAAAAACCCTACCTTCCTCATATTCATCACTTAACTTATACAAGTGTTTTAGAAAGCTCTATTGGGTATCAGAGCAATTGAATACCCTGTGGCTGCACCCTATTTACTGATGTTAGCCAGGGGAATTCTGCCAGAGTGGCACCATTTACATTACAGTGAGGTCCACCTCAATCAAGCACCCCATGTGAGATTTCAGTTTACTGCATGGTAAATTGAAGCAATTGACATTGGATTACACTGGGTCCTGCAATATCCTGCAAAATATCACAACAGTAAAAACTATGATAAGAGTGCTTGATCCTGGTGGACAGCACTGCATTTAAAACAGGGTCATGGGAGAAGCAACCAAATAAATTGACCTTTTACAGAAAATTTGTATTTTGCACCTAAAGCAGTAGGATGTGTTAGCAACAGTGTTTTATCATATAGGTTTTCAGCAATAATGTATTTCTAACATACTTAGATTATCAGCAAATTTTTACTATCCTCAGATTTTTTTAAAAACCCTTAGATTAAAAAAACAAAAAAAAAACATTATCTCTAGTTATGCAGTTATTAACGTAAATAAATCAATACGACCAACAAAAGCAATGTTTAAAAATCTCTTCCACTGAGGCTGCTTTTTTACTGCACATACTAGAGTTACACTGTGGATATATTAGCATAATGCTAGCACATGTTTCTAATGATAAACAGCACAGCACCACATCAAGACATTTAATTCATTTCATGGTGGAACTGTCAGAGGAGCAGAAACTTTTACAAATGTCAAGGTCACATGTCTCAGTACAGAAATGCATTGTTTCTGGAATGTGGAAGCGTAGAACAGGCAGGCAGGTCATTGATTCTTTACAGCTCTCTTTCCAGCTCCTGCATCTGACAATGTCCTCTCGGACTGCCCCCCCCCCCCAGGCCATGGTCTTCCCCCTCCCCAGGTACCTGCTCCATAGATACACTAGAGCAGGCCTATTATACTGTCTTGAGAATGTTTGGTCTAATCTGCAATTAATTGGAAACCTATTTTCTTCTATGTAATATCTGGAACTGCTGTGTATATTACCTCTGCTGTACCACACTTGTATTGTCCTCTTTGTCTTTCACTGTCATGTGTTGTCTACTCTCCCTGCGATGAGGTGCCTTTGTAAATGAGTCTCTGACTCAAAGGTTGTAAATCCGATTTATGAAATAAATAAACAGCTATTAGGATTTGCCTGCTAAAAGTGGTGGTGGTGGGATGCTGTCAAATATGAATATGCCAAGGTTCCTCAGGGTTGGGTATTTAAGATATGGCATATGGCATTTGAAATGGAAATATCATGGTTTACATTAGTGTTTATAGGCAGGATCTTAAAAAGAACCCATCCAAGATGCAACAGCAGCTATTGTCAAAATGGAAATGTGTCCAAACTGTTAAACCATATACTGTATTAGGTGGTCTAACATTATCTGAATGTTGCAACAAAAAGGTGCAATATTGGCAAAATATGTCAAAAACAATATTTGCATATTTTGTACACAATTATACATTGGGATAAATCCAAATCCCCAATCCTTGAAATATGATTGGTTGTCTGGCACCTTTGCCAGTGTGATAAATCCTCCAGTATACCCACTGGAAAAGGTATCAGACACCAATCTGTCAAATCTGTAGCTCTCCTTGAAATCACTCTAAGCATGCCAGCCCCCTGTCTGGCACAACTCCTACTGTTCGCTCTGCCACATTTGAAATATCAAAGTGACTGGCAGCAGAAAACCCACCACAGTAACTTGATGGTTCTTTCAAATTAAAAAAAAAAAACGCACAGTATCCTAACTTCTTTTTTTTAAATCACCTCAATAACTGACTCTCTCTCGTTGAGTTCATTTCTGTCTCGCCGCTTGCCCCCTGTCTTCTTTAGTCAGCAGCTTTACACTTCAAATCTGCTACCGGCTCAGACCTCTATCCCTCTCCCAGTGAATGAGGCAGTAGGCAAAAAAAAAAAGTATAAAAAAAAAAAGTTAACATTGTTTCCCTGACCCAGTAGTGCAAGAGGGCCAGGGAAGGCTATCATACATCACAGCAGCACTGTACACTGCCTAGAACAATTCCCCATATACTGGAGAAACAGAGCCAGTACTCCAGATGCTCCTGTGCATGTGCAGTATGAGAACTATTTGTTCTCGTGGAGCAACAAACTTAGCAAAAATAACTTTAAATACCTATATTAAAAAAAAAATGTTTCCGATTATAAATAAATAGAAAAAAGTGACACATTGTATAATAGCAATATACCCCTCCAGGGAGTGGGTACATGGGTAGATTTACCACTCTGGTGTTGTTAGGTCACTTGGCTGCGCTTTGTGACTGAACCACACCGGGCATGGTAAATCCACCCATATACCCACTCCCTGGATAGGTATATTGCTTAAATAATTGCTTATTGTCACAAATGGATACATCTCTTGAAATTAGCAGCAGTCCTACTCCTATGGATTTATGCAAACACAGATACAGGTGCAGACACAGATACAACTCATATTTGTGTCCATGTCCACACTTCTGAAAATACCGTCCTTTGTTTACAAATTTGCTACTACTACCATACAATGATTTTTGGGTAAACTGGATGCTTAAACTTGCACAGTAGTAGTTTATGTGTGTAATACCATTAAAAGAACAAACTCGCAAATACCTAAGTGTCTGTGTATATTCATTTCTCCCTCTCCCAGCTGCTCCTTCTCTTGCTAGTATGGGGGGGGGGGAGATACGTCCCTCTTGTTGAGAGGTCTAAACCTCACTTTCAGATTCTTGACGATATTGGGAATGCAAGTAGTCACAGACTCGTTGCATTAGAGTAATAAACAAGTTTATTACTACCAAAGGATAAATCACAGTTGCCCTAAGCAATTCTTACCAATATGAACCGGGAGCCAATGCTAAGCATTCCGTACACCTCGAGGTTTCTCTGTTGTCTCTTGAGGTCTCTCAGGTCTCCGAGGTGTAAAGCTTGTGCATTACATTACATACCTATGATAATTACTATGGTTACCAAAAAATAGAAACATTTCTAGTTACAGAGATGAGCCCTATTGGCTAAATTAGAGGTGGCTCCATGGTCCAAGATAACATTATACAGTTCTGTAAAGTCATCAGTTTGAGAACAAAAGAGTTCTTATACAGAGTCTTACATAACTCAGTGTAGTAGTACAAATCACCAAAAGATAGCAATGCCATCTTACATATTATAATTACTTCAAGGACCCAGGTGTCTGACAAGTAAGAAATACACAGAAAATACATGGTAGAATATATGTGTATTAGCAAGCAAAGTGTATTACAACAATATGCATTCTTATCCTTACATCTACTCTTATACGGTAGGTGCCCTTAGCCCTAAATATTTGTATAACCTATATCTAAGTGTTAGCTGTCTATGGTGTACCTCTGAAGGTACCAATTAGGGTGCAGGGACCTTGTGTAACACTCTCCATGAGTGGGAGTCTACAGATCTGTAGGTGAGAATTCAAATATGGCTTGCAGCTTACTTTTTCAGTAAGTAACTACTCTGTGTTAATTGGAATAATTTGATCTTTCATCTCAGATTTTCAGTGTATAAGTTACAGAAACATACTTTATTCAGTAATTAGTTTCTTAAAAAATACAGTTTCTAAGTCTCAGTAGTTTCCTCAGGTTTTACAGTACATTGGCTAGCATAGGCAATACGCATAACTTGCACTGTAGTACAGTATGAGGGGGTGCTGCACTACTGAGGTGCCATCCCTCCGATGAGGTATTAAACTGAGGTCCCTTCTGCCCATCTCTGGTCAGTGTCCAGGTGGAAGCTATAGATCTTATGCAATTTATTGAAAAAGAGTAGAGTAGTTTCCCCAGTTTCGTGGTCAACATCCCCCAAACCAATAAATCAAGTTTGTGTAATCCATCCACAGGACACACCTGGAAACAAGCTACAATGCAACCCACCTAAGTGCTCATCGGATAAGTGCACATCCCGGATAAGTGCACACTTTTTTAACATCCTGATTTTTTTCCTGTTTCCCATATTAAAGTTACTGCTTAAGTGCACACTGTATAAGTGCACATTTTGGTTAAGTGCACATTTTTTGGGTGAAAAGCCTGCTATATTTTATGTCCCTCTTCCTCTTAAGTGCACATCCATCATATAGTACTCTCACAGAGAATCATAAACATCTCAGTTCCACTTTTATCAGCCTACCTTAAGCATTAATTAGCTCTAATTCCTTTTCAAAACTGTATTTAGCCCCTAGTGTTTGGTAGCTCCTCACAAACTCACAGAAAGAAAGTAATGCTCATTCTTGAGCAGAAGGTAACCGTGCTTAACAAATTAATCCAGCCAGATGCCAAGTGTTCAGATGCTGCTTGAGAGTATGACATTGATGTTTCAACCATGTTCCATATCTACAGAGTAAGGGAGAGTTTGCTGGTTGAGTGGAATGGTGGTGAGAACACTGGCAGAAAAAGAGAATGGGAAGGTAAGAGCCTGTCTGTAGAGACTCCCTTACTACATTGGTTCACAGCAAGTAGAGCTGTAGATGCCCCAATTAATGGGTCCATTCTTTCACAGAAGGTGCAACAGCTGGCAGATATAACGTCCATTCCCTTTACACTTACAAATGAATGGCTCTGCCAGTAGAAGGAGCAGCATGGCATTGTATACAAACGATGTCATGGGGAGAGAAGGGATGCTGATGCTGACTCCACAGAGCACGGAATTAATGATGTGCTGCCAGCAATCCTGACTGAGTATACCCCATCTGACAATTTTGATGCAGACGAGATGGGGCTGTACTTTACAGCCACGCTGGAGGGCTCATTGACATTCCAGTCTGATGCAGCATGTGGTGGAATAAGAGCTTGAGAGTGGATTTCTGTCCTCCTTTGTACAAATGTTGGGAACCAAAAAAATTAAAGCCTGTGGTTATAGGAAAGTCTTGCAAACCATGATGCTTTATGGGCATCACACTAAATGCCCTTTCAGTCATCTATGAGGTGAACAGTAACACGTGGATGACTGCTGACATTTTTACCTGCTAGCTCCAGCTGATCAGTGGGCAGATGCGGAGAAGATGAAGACAGATGGTCTTACTTTTAGATAACTGCAGTGCCCACCCAAACATAAAACTGACACATGCTAAAATGCTTTTTTTTCCTGCCATTAAATACCACTTCATTAATCCAGCCCATAGACATGGGCATCATAAAGAATGTTAAGCACTTCTACCGAAGAAAGGTATGTGTCCTACCTGCTACCTCTCCACATATGTTCAGTCCGTACAAGCATAAGTGCTAACCTGTGTTTTGTTTGAAGTCCACAGATCATTGAGAAGATCCTAATCCACACAGATTCAAGGAAGACACAGAAATTCAATAACCTTGCTAAAAAGCTAAACATCTTGGATGCCATAGAGATGCTTGACTGGGCATGGCCATCAGTGACGCAGGAGACCATGACCAATTGTTATCGGAAGGCTGGTCTGATGGTAGCCAATCCAACAGAGGAAATCATGAACCCAGAAGAGGAGAGGAGAGCAATGAGATGCCACTGCAGATTCCAGTCCTACTGGTCAGAATGACAGCCGCCAATTTCATCGCCTACACAGAAATCGATGAGGCAGTGCCTATAACTGGTCCAGTAAGTGAAGAGAAGATCTGTTGTGTCATTCGTGGTTCTTCTGACATGGACCAGGACCCAGATGAGGATGGGAACTGCAGCCAGAAAGGAAGAGCTGGTGACTTTCACCGAAGCATTATGCAGTATGGACAAAGTAAGAAAAGATGTGCTGTCCAAAGAGAAGCAGGACTTAAGCACACTTTTCAGTTTCACTAAGTATGTGCAGCAGCTAGGTTTAAAAAAGAGCAAATGAAAAAAAAAAAATTATTTAAATAGAAAGTCAATGCTGTATTTGCTACCCACCAGTCTGCTCACTGTAGCTGTAAGAACTGTTTTAAAATCCTAAACAGTTGATTAAAGTGTATGTGCCCTGTAAGTATTGACGGCATGTATGCCATGCATATGCGCCTGTTAAATAAAGCATTTTTAAAGAATCCCGGTGTCTGGAAAGCTATTGTTCACTTTAATGCACAGCCCAGTTAAATGCATACGTCTTATATCCCAAGAATGTGCAATTAACCAGGCTGCACTGTATCACAGTTTAGTGTACATTTCTTTTCTTTTTAAACTTGTGTTTCATTCATTTACCTTATTGTAGGTAAACAAAGGTAGCGTGATTCCAGGGCATAAAAATGAATGTTACAAAACACATCATAGGTAGGATACAATTCCTTTCACTCACTGTTACTCATAAAATAAGGTGAATCGATACAACAGTGCAATATACTGTAGCATAGAAAACGACATCTTACAACATGACCATGGACACTCTATTAAGATATATAATTGAACATGTCCCTGAGAACAATGTCTCAATCAGTCAACCAATGGCCTCTGGTTCCATGTTTCACCAACAGTGCAATAAGCACAAATAAAAGTCCGTGTTCCTATCTTCCTCTGTGTCTGAGACCTACAAACTCAAAGTTGTAGCAAGGATAGAAGCAACAACTGTGCAGAACATCAGAACTGGAACTAGAACAACACATCAGATACTTCTGGCAGAACATGGTGCATTAAGTAATGACTAGTGTTTACCCATTAGATAGTAATAGATAGTTACAACAAACTTCCCTTCAAAGACCAGGGGCGCAAACAGAACAAGCTATATAGCCGGATAACTGGCTTAGTAAAGATGTACATTTCCACCTGGGGGAGGCACTTGGGCTGATTTCAATAGCTAAAAGACCTGCAGCATTTGGTGGATAAAAAAGTTGATAGTTTTATGGCTAAGGTCATGTTGCTGGAGACTAAAGTAGATTAAATCTCTACTAAAGCACAAAGTGCAACCACTACAGCTAATAAAAGAGCAACAGCAGTCACAGATGTGCTTCAGGAAAACAAGTTACTTTTGACTGTGACCTGAGCATTTAGAAAATGGCACAAGGATGTTGAATTTAGGCATTTTAGGTGTGCCGGAGGAGCTCAAAGACTCCAGCTGTGTGAACTTAGTGTTAATTTCTTGATCACAAATTACAGATAAATAAATATCTGTAGAGACTGCATGAAAGGATTTGATCAGGATTTTCTGGCTTCTCTAAACTTATATTAACATCATAGTGCTTATCATGACAACAGATTGTGATCTCCCAAACAGCAATTCTGAGCTTAGTTGGGTACAGTTAAATGTTTTTTAAAACAGTCACTTGAATGACTACTTGGTAATGTGAAATTACACGGAGTCTAAAATCTTGAAAATAATAAAATTATATGCAGGTGTTATAATCCCGATAGAAACATAGAAAAGATAACAGAAATGACCTGAGCAGTCCATCTAGTCTATCCCAAGAGTCCCTATTAAGAATCTTTCTAACATTAGTTCGATGTGCTTACGCAACCGGATGAGATATGATATGCTTGTGTAACTTGATTTACTTTGTGGGTTTCCATCTCTCTATCCTGGGATATACCACCCTGTAGGGGTACAATGCAAGGAACCCTAGAGGAGGGTTCACCCCTACAGGTGTCATGGGAATGATTTAGTCAGCTAAAGGTAGGTTAGGAAGAAGCCCATGGGGAAGACAGACGAGCCACTGGAGGAGAAGGGGTGGATGGTGGGCAATGAAAAACAGATCCTGGAGGGGCCCAGGATGTTGTGACCTTTTAAACTCGATGGGGGAGTGACTTTGTTGCTCTGCCCATTGAACCTCGGGCTTAAAGCCCTCCCATTCAATGTGCTTATGCAACCAGATGAGATATGATATGCTCGTGTAACTTAATTTACTTTGTGGTTTTCCACCTCTCTATCCATGGGATATACCACCCTGTAGGGGTATGATGCAGAGAACCCTAGAGGAGGGTCCCTCCCACAGGTGCTGTGGGAATAATTGCATCAACTAAAGGTAGGTTAGGAAGAAGCCCAAAAAGAATACCCAAAGATGTTGAGCATTGAAGAGGTAAGGATGATGAATGAATTCTGAGAAGATGAAAAGGGCTGACTTCCTAAGGAGAAAGAGGGGAAAGCTGGGGCCACCATCTGCCTCCATCCAACAGCAGAACCTAACTAACTATGGAATACTTGCACTAACAGCATATGACTAGCCAAGAGAAACTATTTCCTCTCGGCTTTTAGCTAAAACATAAATCACCCAACAGATTTTTGGAAATCACTTAAATCCCTGATCTCCACCCCACAAATCCCACACCCCCTACACTATCTGTTCAGGGCTCCCTCATCTCAGATCCCAACGGTGTAGCTGAAGCTTTTAACACCCATTTCTCCAGCAGTGCAGAAACCCTCCCATCCTTCCTCCACTCCACTCCCCCCTCGACCCCCCCTCCGCCCATGTCCCCCAAAACCTACTAGCCTGGTCCACCCATTCTCATTCCACCCAGTAACCCGAGAAGAAGTCCTCCGATCCTTACAGGTCCTGAACCCAAAGGCAAATGCCCGACATCCATGGATGCAAAGATGCTCTTTCTATCCACCCCAGCCATCACTGCTCCTATAGCCGCCCTTTTAAACCTCTCCTTCTCCTTGGGCAAACTCCCTACAGCCTGGAAGGAGGCCACCATTATCCCGCTGCCAAAAGGAGGTGATGCTTCCTCCCCAGGTAACTACAGACCCATCTCCCTACTCCCTATCCTGGCCAAATTACAGGAATGTCTGGTCCTGTCCCAACTCACTCCAATCCTGGAAGCTTCTTCTTTCTTCACTCCATTCCAATCGGGCTTCCATAAATCCCACTCCACCATCACCTCCCTGCTACGTGTCACTGGAGACATTCTCTCGAGTATGGACAAAGGGCACATCACCACGGCCATCTTTATTGACCTAGCTAAGGCTTTTGACACCATCTCTCACTGCCTACTCCTCTCCAAAGTCACTGACGCAGGACTCTCTAAACCAGCCACAAACTGGTTCCAGGACTTTCTAGTGGGCAGGACCCAAATGGTCAGAATTGCCGCACACACCTCTAACCCCCTACCGGTCTCTGCCGGTGTCCCCCAAGGATCTGTCCTAGGTCCCCTACTCTTTTCCATTTTTCTAAATGACCTCCCATCAACCTGCCAATACTCATCCATCCAAATGTACGTGGATGACACTGTTCTTTATGCTTCAGGCCCCAAAATATCAAGTGTAGCAACCCTCCTGGAGGAAGATTTCTGCACCATCCAGCACTGGTTCAGGTCCAACCAGTTATTCCTAAACCCCAAAAAAACTGTATCCCTAACATTCGGCACCCAACAAAGACTCTTCCGTCAATCTCAGAGCACCCCATTCAAAACTTTGGATGGGACTCCTCTTGAGAATTGCACTAGTTTCAGATATTTAGAGGTTTGGCTGGACCAACACCTAGACTTCTCCCACATCGAATCCCTACACAAAAAGCTGCTCCCAAAACTCAGTGCTTTATACCATAACAAAAACAGCCTCTCCACAGAGTCAAGGCATGCCATTGTCCAAAAAATGATACTGCCTGCACTCGATTACGGAGACATAGTATATACCATAGCCCCTGCGTCTGCCCTGGCCAGCCTCGACACTTTGTTCCACTCTTTCTGTTGCTTTATCCTCGATTGCCCACATTCTACACACCACTGCTACCTTTACAGTGCTCTAAACCTGCCGCCCCTTCATGACCGTAGACTAACAAACTGCGCCAGGTTTGCAGCCAAGTACTGGTCCCTCTCCCTTCCACCCTACCTGTCATCCTTCCTCTCCAAACAACCTTCACCAGCGTACTCCCTCAGGAGCACAGACCCTAGGCTGCTACATGTCCCATTCAGGCGTACTACTAAAGGCCAGGCTGCTTTTAACTACCGAATACCACAAACTTGGAAAGCCCTACCTGCCCCCATAAGACATGCTCCTAACCCCTACCATTGCAACCACCGCCTCAAAGCGCATTTCTCCTCCAGCTGCTCCTGCTTCAACTAAACTAACCCTACACTCATGTTGCAATTTCTAACTGGTTTTACAACTTTTTACTCAATTGTATGTCTACCACTGTCTAGAATCACTCTCAAACTGTTGGAGCACATTGTTTATTGATAACTCTGTATACCATGTATGTAAAAAACTGTTTTGATGTAAATCTCATGTTGTAATTGGGTCTCGGCCCCCAGGTCGCATCTGGAATCGAGCATGTTGCTTAGTATGCCATCCTGGTAAAACTCCTAAATAAATAAATAAAACTAACCGAATAAAGCACTAACTCTACCTAATATTATGACCATTGGCACAGAGGAGAGGAAAAAACCCCTTTGAGGAGGAAACCTCTGGGGATCCATGGCCTAGGTCACCTTCCCTCCAGGCTGACGATATTTGATTTGATGACGTATGTCTTTAAAAAGAAGGATTCATTAAGGAGAGACATACAAGTAGGGAAGATGATGATGGAATAGGAAAAAACCAAAAACAAAAGAAAGCACAGATCACAGAGGGAACATGAGGCAGTAGGGGCCCGAGAAGGGTATGCTCGAGTTGGTGATGGGAAGGAGCTGAGCCATGTAGAAGTCAGAGGAGTAAGGGACATCCAGATATGCTCACTAGGAGACTGAGGATAATGCAGACTGGCTTGATTGAGTGATGAAAGTGAGTGGACACTGAGGCTGATAAGGCATGCTTGAATATGGGATGTGAATGAGTAAACCTGAGGTTGGGGTCAAAGAGGTAGCATAGGATTCAATGATAGAAGTGGTTGAATAAGTGATAAAGAGATAAACCTACAGGTAAGGAAGCAAGGCACAGGACAAGTCATGGTGAAGGAGCCGAAACTGGCACGGTTCGATGAGGTGGCATATGATTTAGGATAGGTATACCCAAATGATGACCAAAGTCAGGAACTTGAAGAATGTGGTATGAGAGCCATGGTCTGATGAATATCAATTGCAGGCCTTGAGTGGAGTGAGTCCTGGATGATCGGTACAGAAGTGGAAGAGGAGGAGACAGGGATGAACTTGAAATGAACTGGTACGAAGGTAGCAGGAGTAAGGAGGTTTCTCAAAAGGAGGCAGACTCTAGCAAAACTGGACGATGGACAATGAAGAGTGAAGCCGGATGATTAAGGATAGGTAAGCCCAAAAGGAAAATCAAGTGCAGGCCAGACGGGGACTGCTGAGGTATACTGAGTGGTGAACCGTGGCATACGAGGATGGAAGTGCACTAGTAAGCAATGTAAAGAGATGAACCAGGAGGGAAGTATGAGGGAATGAGGACTGGACCCAGAAACCAGAACTGGATGGCAGTTGATGAGATGAATTAGTGGGAAGGCAGAAACCCCCACAAGAAAACACAGACAGCACGCCGACTGAGACCAGCAATCCAGGGGCAGAGTACACCGTAAGGTAGGAGGCGACACTAAAGTCAAATAGGACCCAGAAATGAAAATGGGCAGGAATATAGTGCCTGCCAGACACAATGCATCCCAAAGTGCTCTACAAGCAATGTCAGACCAGCAGGGAAATGACTGAATGAGGAGTGGCAAGGAATGCCCCGAAATGAACTGCCACAGTGCCAATGAGGAGAGGTGTGGAGGAGTCCACGCAGGCAGAGAGCAAGAGCCCCCATGTCACTAAAACATGAGGGGTTACAGTGAGTACCAAGAATGAAAGATGCGGCACACAGAGCGAGAACCTTGGGAGGAGGCAGGGTCGGGAAGCAGCCCCTGAGAAGGATGGAGCAAGGAGGAGCAGCGGAGACCAGAGGAAGAAACAGCAGTAAATGGCACCAGAGGATGACATCATGTACAGAGCAGCATGCCAAGGTGGTTCATCCACTCGGAGAGTGAGCATACCACTGCCAGCTGGGTGAGGAAATGGCAGAGAAAACACAAGGAGCTGAATCCAGATGTGCAGAAAAGAGATGGCGGAAGGCATCTCAGGGAGGTAAGCGGCAGGAAAGACACAGGACAACATGGCAGAGAATGCAGGAGGCATGGACCAAAATGTATGGCACAGAGGGGGGGAGGAGAGTGCAGAGAGATGGAATGCCATGGATGGCTGCCACCAATATGAAGGGCAGGAAAAACTGGGGCAAGGACTGCCGCCAAGCGAGGGGCAGAACTAGAAGGGAACGAGGATCCCATAGGGGGGAGGAGAGATTTGAGAACCAGAGGATGCAGGAACGAGATAGGCAGCGAGCTGCCAGAATAGCAATGGGGAAAAGGAAGCTAGCAACCAGGGAGAGGAGGTACGGTGAGGCAAAGAGAGAGCGAGCTGCTGGATGAAAAGCATGAATAATAGAGCAAGCTGGAGGCGCAGCAATTCGAGGCAACAAAAGAAGCTAGAGAGATACAGGAGGAGGGAAGAGGAGCAGCACCACTGGCTGCAACAAAAAATGGATTCTGGAGTGGCCCAGGATATTGTGACCTTTTAAGCTCAATGGGGGAGTGACTTTGTTGCTCCACCCATCGAACCTCGGGCTTAAAGCCCACCCATTGTTTCCTTCATACTTCCCTCTCCTCTCGACATTATCCCATTTTATAGCTACCTAAATTCATCCCTGTTGCCTTTGCCTCCACAACCTTGTGTAGAATTTGTTCCACCCTTCTGCCCCCCTTACTGTGAAATAATAATGTCTAATATCTTTTTTAAACCTCCACCTCCCTGTCTGAGCACATGAACCTAATGGACATTCTGTTTGTCAGATAAAATAAACTTGCTGGGTCCAGTCTATTGAACCATTTAATGAACATAAAAGTCCCTTTCATGCCCCCCCCCTTTTATCCACCAGGGATTACTTGTTAAGACTTTACAGCCTTTCCTCATCCTTTTTGCCTTGTAGTCCATGAACCATCTTTGTTGCCCTTCTCTGCACTCACTAATCTATCCTTATCCTTCCTTAGCTATGGATCCTCATACTATACACAGTACTCCAGGTGTGACTTGACTAGTGATCTATACTGGGAAAGTACCACACCCCCTCCTTCTGTAGTAATTCCTCTCCCTGGGCACCCCAGCATCTTGTTAGCCCTCCCATATGCCTTATTTCAAACTGTTACAGGATTCTTCACCCCTATATGCATCACCTTGCACATTTTGCCGTTGAGTTTCAATTGCCAAACACTGGATAATATCTCCAGGCTTCTCACATCCTGTCTCATGATGGTAACTCCTTCTTCACTGTCAACCCTCCCATTGAGCTTTGTATCATCTGCAGATAGACTTACTTTGCCCTGAATGCACTCACATATTGAACTGTAATGATCCAAGGGCTGAAGCCTGCAGTACCCCACTAGTTGCTGGTCTATGTTCAGAGAAGTTACCAATTAGGACCACCCCCTGTGTTCTATCTGTCAACCTGTTTTTGATGTAACCAGTTATCTCATCATCTAGTTGACTTGTCTTCCTAAATAGCCTCATATGTGGTATCAACTCAATGCCTTGCTAAAAGCCAGGTATAGCACATCCACTGCCTGGCCCCTGTCTGCTATCTGTGTCACTATATAAAAAAGTAACTAGGTAATTCTGCACATGTATATTTATTTCTGTTCCACGCTTTCTTCTATAACCTGGAGTGATACTTTGTTATATATAGGTGCTATGCTAAGCTACTATATTGTTTTCTCCCTTGTACCTCCTCCTCCCTTCAGGAAGCCTCTTTAAATATTTTGTCTCAGTAGGCCTTTCCTGATCATAATAATCAATCATAATCAATGTTCATTAGAAAGCAAATTGAGAGAAAACTCTTTAACAATTACATCCATGACATAAAACACAATAAAGTGACATAAAATGAAAAACATTAGGTATCAATATAAAAAGCAATATACACAACCATTAATGAGGAAAATTCACTTGTAGCATTCACAACGATTGTGTATCAATCTGTTTATAATAACTGTAAAATGAGATATAGTTACAAAAGAAGTCAATTTTAGCTTTTATGTAAGTCAACCCAAGTTAATGGGACAGATGCTGTAAGTGTGAGCTCCTCGTATTTTGTACGACAGTTTGGTGCTAAATAATTAAAAAGCACCTAATCTGAGCCTGTAATCATTATATGATTTTGCTTGCAATATGTTGCATATATTAACAGGAACTAAACCTAATACAAATTTATAAACACATTTGTTCCAATGAAGCATGTAAGTAAGTAAATAAACAAATACAATAAATAATTTAAAAAGTCTGCTAAGCTGGTCTAATTCAACCAGCCCCTGATGAATCCTTGTGGGTTCCTGTCCAATATGTCATTTTCCTCTAAGAACGTAACTATCCCCTCCTTGTTAACTGTTTCGAAAGCTTTTCCCAGTATTGATGTCAGGCTCACCAATCAGTACAGTAGTTACCCAGATTTTCCCTGTCACCTCCATAGTGTAGTGAAACCACATTAGCCACTAACCAATCTACAGGTACTGCACTACATCTTTTGCTACTAATCCCCTCATAGAGGATATTTAATGCTTCTGCCAGCACCTCTTTTTTCTTTTAACACTCTAGGATGAATCCCACCTGGGCCAGGTAATCTACTGACATCTACATTTTCCAGTTCCTTTAGTACCCATTTCTCTATAAATTCGGCCATCTCAAGCTTGTCCTATAGATCACCCATCAATTTCCTTTTGCTCTGTGGGAGTGGATCTACTTTCTTGACTTTGAACACCAAACAAAAATATTTAGTATTCTTACCTTCTCTTTATCATCAACGGTACTAACCCCTTCTTTCCTTACGCTTCCTATGCTGTCCCTTGTCATCCTTTTTTTTTCACTAATGTATCTAAAGAAAGATTTGTCATTTCCTTTACCATTTTTACTGGCCATCATTCTGTCTTTACCTTAGCCTTCTTAGGTGATCATTTTGCTCGTACCCAGTTTATCCTTATACTGTACCTCTCTCTATTAATCTCACTCTGCTCTTTCTTATGAATCTTGGCCGCACATTTTTTCCTAATAGACTGCTCTACCTGGCTGTCAGACCATAATAATTTCCTATATTTATTGGATTTTCTTGTAATCCTTACACATTCTTGGGTTGCCTCTGAAACAACCTCTTTTAATGCAGCCAAGTTCTCCTAAACCCCATAAATCTTTTTACAATCTTTTTTTCTTTTTTGTATTTTTCTTCTCTATCACTCTATCTGCTTTTTTGAAATCCAGAACTCTTGTGTCAGTGGACAATTGGTTAACCAATGCTTTTAGCATTTTATTTTAGTAGATACCTGCTCTGTAAATGCCACAATCTAAATGTTTTGTTGCCAATCTGTGCTTCTTATTTCAAATACTTGGTTGCAAAGTATGTCTTTATGGGAAGTCTCTCTGTCCCTGCCCTGCTTCTCTCTCTTTTTCTCTTACATGATCTTTCACAAATCACTTTCACACTATTTTTGATCCTTTTCTTCCATGTGGTTTCTCTCCGTCTGGGCCCAGTCCTCTGGTCCAATTTTATGGTCTGCAAAACAGGGTGCAAAGTGTACCTTGTTGCACTGGCCCATTATATTGCTTTGCAGAGATGAACAGTAGATTGTGACCAGGGGATGGAGAATTCTATGGCCCGAACAGTGGAATGCAAATGAAGCATTCAAGCATTTACTGTGCCAAAACAGGGTCTGCACACAGTAACGGCACATAATACAAGGTAATGCATGTCTGCACATGACATATTGCCATGCACAGACATGCATGAGCTATTCCAGCAGTGAACCCCAACAAAAAACGTGTATCTTTGACCTGCTTGTGGGCCCATATCAATGTCTGTTTCATCCATCTCACCCCTCATAGCAGGCAACTCCAAGGGGGCATTTTTTCATTAAATAAAGCCATTGTTCTTGGCTAAGAATGACTTTTTAATGAATTAAGCCCTCCCTCCAGTCATTAGGCTTTTACTAAAATCATAGCCAACAACAGTCTCTGGTAGTCCATTGGATCTCCCCTCCCTAGCCACATTACCCTACGTGCATCATTCCTTTTCATTAGTCCCTCCCCAACTCTGTCCTCCAGTGTCCTTGTACAATAGATTCTGTGAAGTTCTTATTTAGGGGATAGTGAAAAATTGCTACACCAGCTACACTTACAGTAATTGTACAACCCCATGCCATGTATCTACAGTACCAGCGCACTTTGATGTGCACTGATATGGAAAAGCTGGGCAACCCCATTTTGATGATAGCATGGGGTCACAGGCAGGGAACTACTGCTAAATCATGCCACAATGATTTAGTACCAGTACCTTCTAACTGAGAATTAGGCTCTCCCTTTCTTTCTCTCTCTTTCTTTCACTCATCTTAGTCTCTTCTTTTTGATTTCCCCTTTCTCACCCATTACCACCTTTCTAGCTCTATCTGTCCTTTTCTTTTCCTCACCCTTTACCACCATTCTATCTCTGTCTGTCCTTTTCTGGCTCATTTATTCCTGTGTTTTTCAAAGTTTGAATAGGAAGTTCTCTCATTCCCTCTTTGTATATCATAGACATGTTCAGAATTCTGGACAAGCCATTTCCATCAATATTTCTTGGTTGGCTTGGGTGAAGATTATGTGGCCAAATGCTCATTTCGTCCAAATTTTCCCCCGTCTCCATCCTGCTCATTGGAGCTCCCACAGCTGCAAGTTTTCCTCTGGCTGGGAGTGCAGAGAAGCAGATGCCTTTGAGGTATATGCAATATTGTGCTTCAGTTGATGGGCAATTCCCATAGTCCCCTGCCAGTCCTACCCCAAGAAACCAAATCTGTTTGTGATTCTGGGCCTCCTTGGTGGCATCACAGCCTCTACTGGTACAATCAGCTCAAGCTAGTTTAATAATAGTAATAAAACCAGTTAATGTTTTGTACAAAATTAAATCAGGATAGCAGCAGAAACCTTCTTTTAGTATACAAATAGAATGAGAAAGGCAAAGGAGTGTTTTCAACCTCTGCAAACAGGAAAAGTGAGTATAAACCTGTTAAACAACCAATGTTGATAGCTGGGATGCTAAATTAATATTTTGCTTCAGTGTTCACCACAGTGACCCTGTTGTTGGAAGGATGCTTATTGGGCTAGTCAGTGGCATCAAGGTAGCCTCATTGCAGCTGGCAGACATTCCACCCATCTTGGTAGTTGACTACCTGGCAAAGATCAAGCCAGTTAAGCCCCAACTGGCACAGAAAAAAAGGAAGAAAAATGTACACACTGGCTACCACAAAGTTGCTGCTGCTTAATCACATATAGAAATTGGTTAAATAAACAAAACAATGGCACAACCAATTGGTAATTCACTCTACTCCTTATCTGTTGCCCCCTTTGTTTCTGCCCCCACCTTCTCCCTGCTCTCATCTATTCTGTCCTCCCGTCCTTTGGTCACCACCACTTCTGAACCTCCTTAACTCTACCTGCACACTCTAAAGCTCAGTCACCACTATAAATTACTTGTCCACGTTAGGTATGCTCTAAATACTGTTACAATAAAGTTGACCTCTCCTACCTGATGTTATTTTATTTATTTATTTATTAGCTTTTGGTAACCGGGTAAGTGCACTAGACAACAATCCTGCCTATTTTCAGGCACGACCCAGGAGAGTACAAGACGGAATACAAATAAGCACAATTGTACAAATTCATAAATAAAAACAACAACATAGTGCATACAGTATAATACAGGTTAGAGTACATTTTACCAATAGGTCAATTCCCGGCCAAGAGACCTATTGGTAGTTAAGTCTAGGTGCATTTGCAGTTTCCAAGGGTGTAGAGGTGAGAGAACAGTGAGTTCTTAAAAACACAGTGGGAGGTGGAATTTTTAACCTGCAGGGATAGCGAGTTCCAGAACTTAGGAGCAAAATTGGAGAATGCCTGTTCACTCATTTTTATAGCACAGGGTCTAAGAGAGAGCATTGGGATGGAAAAGGACCTAATAAGCAGGTCAGCCAGAAAGTCCGGTTGTGGTGGTCTAGTAAGTGAGCCAATAAGACACCCTAGGGAGTAAGCCCGGAGTCCCTGAGGTGATAACCAGTTTAGGCAGGAGTATAGGAGGCAATGATGAGTTAGGTAAGGGGCAGATAAGGCAAACCTACAGATATTGTTGTAGGAAGTGTCCCATTTGCCAAGCACACTGGGAGAGCATATAGGAGCTGCGGAAGAAGTACTCCTCTCGCTACTGATAGTCCGGCTGATGGAGTGAGGGAGTGGCGAACACGGTAGGCAGCACCAATTTTTGCATTAACAGCCTGACAGACCTCATTGACATGGGCTGTAAAATCAAGAGCAGGGTCGAGTGTAACCCTGAGATATTTGAAAGAAGAGGTGTTAGTGACCAAGGTTCCATCACTGCAGTGAACAAGGAGCTTAGGAGCCTTGGAGGGAATTTTGTTTGAGGATCCAAAAAGCATAGCCTGAGTTTTGCCTATGTTTAGGATTTGATGGTTGTCTGAGAGCCATAATTGCAGGGACTGAAAGTCATGTGATAGTTTGTGGTTGATTTCGTCAATTGATTTAGATGAGGAATACAGAACCAGGTCATCAGCATACATGAGCGTGCTACTGCTTTGAGAAGGACTGGGGATATCATTAATGAGTATAGAAAAGAGGAGAGGACCAAGTATGGACCCCTGTGGAACACCACAGGTGATAGGTATGAGGAGGAGAGAGCTTTATGAAAGGCAACAGCCTGGGTGTAGTTATCCAGGTAACTGCAGAACCAGGATAGGGTAGAGTCAGTGGCTCCTATGATTTGTAGCTTCGTCAGCAGAAGTGGGTGGTGGACCATATCAAATGCTTTGGACAGGTCGATGAAGATCACACCAGTGAGTAAGCCCTTGTCCCTATAACCTTTGACATCACCGGTTAGTTGGCTCAGAGCAGTGGTGGTACTGTGCCCTGCCCTAAATCCATGTTGACAAGGGGTTCAGATTAACTGTACTTGCTTGAATCTGTATCTGTATGTACCATAATGTACTTGCCTGCTGTATATACCACTAACTATTTTGTAATGTCTGCATATCTTGTCTGTTGCCTTACGACGTGGAATCTTTGTAAACGAGCTTTTAGCTCAAAGGTGTTAATACGAGATTCCAATAAATAAAATAAGTAATTGCAAATTAAAATAACTTGGCTTATTTAGACACAGTCACAGATGGTTAACTGCAAAAACTCAGACAGGGACCAAATTCCCCTTTGTGCTGAAGATCTCTGCTTCGTTGTCAAAGAGTCAAGCAGAGCCCTGATAAATAAAACATTTTTTTTGTTTGCAATCATCCATTATATGTGCTGTCTTTTTATTTCACTTGAAAGTTCCAAGGCGCATACAGAACACATCCCAGGATGATAGTGTTGCTAAATGAATAATTGTCATGGCCATTTGTGGTAATCTTGCATGAGCCTGTCTGTACCAGTGTGCTGCTGGTGGACTGGAAAATGTCCTATGTGGTCCTCTTCTTGAAGGAAAGGACAAGCTGGATCTGGAAAACAACAGGCTAGTCAGCCTGACATTAGTGCTGTTTAAAGATCAACTGCAGTTATATTATAAACATATTATAAACTTTACTCTTTTTCCATAACATAAGGACAACCATGTCTTGTTTATTACATGTGAAATGAAGAAATTGCCATTTGTCATGTACTATATTAATGTTCTCCTATTTTATGGTTTCACAGAAAATCTCTCAGACATTTTTTAACCAGCTGGCAGAACTCTGGGTGAGTGCTCATTCCATTCTTGCAACGATTACATCATTTTCCTCAAGGTCCTGGCAGCTCAGTACCAGAAAAATGAGAAAAATGATGTCATTGTTGCCTGAATGGAATCAGCACTCACCCAAAATTCCATCTGCTGGTCTGAAAATGGCTGAGGGATTTTCAGTGAAAGCTTCAAAAAAGACAGGCAGTAAAATAACATCTGGAAATGAGAAATTACTGTGTCTGAACATTACTTGTAATATATACGGAGTGGCTGTTCTCATGGTGATCAAATAAAATATGTTAGAGGCATTTTAAAAATGCTGCAATTGATCTTTAAGGTACAGGAAACCATTATCAAGGGCAGAGTAATGGAGCACTTGCTTGAGGTAATGGTTCCTGTCCCCTCTTAACATATGAGGGGCAGATCATGCCAAACCATCCTATTCCCTTTCTTGGAGGCGGTAACCAGGAAGGTGGAGTTGGGCAAGGCTGTATTCATAGTGTATCTGGAATTCAGCAAGGCCTTTGATACTCTGGCCTTTGATATTGGGGGCTTAATAATTAGGGGAGTAGAGAGGGTGATGGAAGGGGGAAAGAGGTGGGGATGGTCAGGTGCCTTCCAGGAGCATTAGCCATCTAGAGTATAAACAGGATGGTGTAAAGGGGGAGAGGGAGGTTGGGATGCTGGTACACTTGAGCACCAGCAATCTGATGAACCATCCTGTGGAGATAGTGAACCATAACTTTAGAGGTCAAGAGACATGTTGAAGGTGCACTCATTTGACTTCCCTGGCCTTTTCTGAGTTCCTCCCTATGTGGAGTAGGGGGACAGGAATGATAGTGTAAGGAGGGAAGAGATCAAGGAGTTTAATGGGTGGTTGAAGAGTTGGTGTCAGGAGAAGGGGTACCACTTTGTGGGGGATTGGGGGGGTTATGTGACAGGAGGGTCTTCAAGGGTGGCCATCTTCACTGGACTAGAAAGGGGGCCAGTGCACTGGGGCAGAAATTTGACATCTACAGTGGACAATTAAACTGACTGTGGGGGAGACTGAGGCTACAGGAACCCTTGAAATGGGAGAGAGGGTGTGGGACCTAGCAAGTGGTCCCTTCTAAACTGAGGGCTATTAGTAGCAAGGTAACAGTAAGGATGTAATTCAAATTGGGTCAGGGGAAGAGGCCAAAGAGGCAGGGCTTGCAAAGCTGACAGTACAATCAACATAAAAAATAAGAAATTAAGGGTACTGGGGGAGAAGAAGGGAGACGGACCAGTAAAAAGCAAAAGGGTATCAGGAGCAAAATGGACAGGGGTCCAGCATTAATGCCAGCAGTCTGGGAAATAAAATCAGTAAGCTCCAGGCAATGATGGCAGGCAGTGAGATGGATCTCATAGCAATCACAGAAACTTTGGCCACAGAGAATAATGACTGGGACTTGGCAGACCCAGGTGACACAATGTTTGTAGGGAGAAAGGAAAAGGCAAAGGAGGAGGCATAGCCTTATATGTCAGGGAGGGCACTGAGGCAGTGGAGGATTGATACATCAAGGGAGGTAATGTGGAAACAGAATTACTGTGGGTTTAGCTCAAAGCAGTCTCAGGCAGGAAACTGTACATGGGAGTGATCTATAAAACCCCAAGACAGGGGAGAGAGATAGGGAGCTAGTGGCAGAACTAGAAAGGGGGGTGGAAAAGGGGGAGGTGGCAGTTGTATGTGATCTAAACCTGCTAGATATTGATTGGAACATTCCATCAGCCAGCAGCATCTGACATCAGGCCCTGCTGGTTATAGCTAGTGTAGCAAAGTTAAGAAAACCACAAGGCAGTATGCCATTCTCAATATGGTGCTGACCAACTTGGAAATGGTAGGAGGAGTTTGGGTAGAGGAGCCACTAGAGTCCAGCAACCATAACTTATGTGGTTTGAGCTGGCCCTTGGGATCAGTAAACCTTCACCAAAGGCTGAAATTCTTAATTTCAGAAAAGCAAGCCAGCTGGATGAGGGAGCTGGTCTGGGGCAAGTTAGTTGGAGTGGACAGCATTGGAGGTGTTGAGGAAAGATGGGGAATAGTAAAAGGGGCTATTTTTGAGGCAACACAGAAATACTTGAGAACAACGTCAGAAAAAACAGATACATGAGACTAATATGGTTCTTGGGAAAGGGCAGGGAGGCACAGATGGCCAAAAGGCAGGCCTTCATCAGGTACAAGGAAAAACAGGGGGATGAAAAACAAGGAGAGTACCAGATGAGAACAAGGGGAGATAAGAGTGCAGCCAGGGAAGCAAAAGCAGACACAGAGCTATGTATTGCTGAGGAAGGGGTCAAGGGTGAGGAAAAAAGGGTTCTTCAGATATACGTCTTCCACTACCTCTTTAGAGTAGAGAAGGAAGGACTGATAGAAATGAATAATCAAAGAGACTAGGAAGGCAACACAGAACAGCAAGGTAAGCTATTTTGTTATTTCTCAGCTAAGCTCAACTGAAGTGAATAGTGCCAGCTCACGGGCCTACATGTAGTAAGTAGTAGTAAAAATTTATTTTTATTCAGGTAGCAGTGTTCAAACATCATTGGGTCAAAGACCCTTTTTCAAGATGGACCTGTTGCAGTTACAATTTAGCAAATCGTAAACAAATTACACACCGGAGATTTTAAAAAACATATACCACATACATCTAGACAGATATGTCATAACACCTTTCCATTCTCATCTACATCAACAACATATACTAACATGTGTTACTATATTTCAATCCACTATAAATTACACTTACATTCAAATATAAAAATCTGTTTTACATATCTATACTACAGATTTGTCAAACTGCCTAATACTAGACACATAGTAGGCAACTCTTACTAGTTCTTCAGCTATATTGGTAAAAATGAAAGAAGGATGGGAATTGTCAGGTTATCAGAGGGTGGTAGGGTAATAGAGGTGGGTAAGCATAAAGCAGCCATCTTTAATGATTGCTTCTGCTCTGTTTTCACTGGGGAGTACAGTGTGCCTCTGCCAGAGACTGCCATAAAGTCAGTTGCAAGAGGGGTCCCAGAGATGAGGCAACACATATTTACCAGTGAAAGGGCCCAGACAGGACTGAAAGCCCTAAAGATAGATAAGGCCCTGAGGTCACATGGGATGCATCTGAGTGTGCTCTAGGAATTTGCAATGGACCTAACTGAACCCTCAGTAGGGTGTTTCTACAGCTCAATTCAGACAGGAGTTGTTCTGAAAGACTGGAGAGTAGCAGACATAGGCCCACTCCATTGGGGGGGGGGGGGGCAAGGAGCAACCAGGTAACTGCAGACCTGTCAGTCTTACCTCAGTTGTGAGTAAATCTATGGAGATACTTGTCAAACTGGACCTCATGGACTACCTGGAGAACAACGGACTCCAGGATAGTAGACAGCATAGGTATGTGGCATGGAGCTCATGTCAGACCAACATAATAGTTTTCTTTGACTTGGTAATGAAAGTAGTGGATAAGACCATGCTGTGAAATACTCTATTTTGATTTCAGCAAAGTGTTCAACTCTGTGCCTTACAAAAGGTTGCTAAAGAAATTAGAATGTCTGGGTGCAGCAAAGGGCATAGTTAGATGGGTAGGTAATTGGTTGGAAGGGATACAGCAGAGGGTGGTGGTTAACCGAGTTGGATCAGATGAGAGGGAGGTCACGAGTGGGGTGCCAGAGGGATTGGTCCTGAGTTCTGACCTCTTCAATATGTTGATCAGTGACAGAGGAAAAGGAATTGAGGGCAGGATGTGTCTGTTCACAGATGACATTAAGCTCTATGGTAGGGTAGACAGCAAAGAGGGGATTAGGGAGATGCTATGCAATCTACAAAGGCTAGAGAGATGGTCTAAAGTTTAGCCATTAAAATTCAACACCAAAAAGTTCAGTTGATGCACTTAGGGAACACAAACCTCACAACACAGTATTGGATGGGAGAAGTAAAGCTGAGCACTACTGCTGAGGAAAGAGACCCAGAAGTCATTATTAGTGACAGCCTAAAATACCCAGTCCAGTGCAACAAAACCTCTAGTAAAGCAAACAGGATGCTGGGGTGTATCGGAAAGGTTACTGACTACAGAAGAAAAGAGGTGCCACTCCCTCTCTATAGATCACTGGTGAGGCCACACCTAGAGTACAGTGCCCAATTTTGGAGTTTTCACCTAAGAAAAATAAGGACAGGCTGGCAATGGTGTAGCATAGGGTAACCAAAGTTATCTAGGTCCTGCAAGGCAGATCTTACAAGGATTGCTCAAGACACTGAACATGTACTCACTGGAGACCAGATGAGTGAGGGGAGATATGACAGAGACATTTAAGTTCCTGAAAGGAATAAACAAGGAAAACTGCAGGGAACTATTTAGTATGAGTAACAATTCAAGAACATGGGGGCATGAGTAGAAACTGGTTGGAGGGAGTTTCAAGAGAGATGTGAGATAGTCTTATTTTACAGAAAGGGTGCTTGAGCCATGGAACAGTCTGCTAGCTGATGTGGTGGGTGAGAAAACCAATAATGGTTTCATGCACGGCTGGGACAGAGTGAAGGGTCTTGTGGATGGTTAAGGTAGTAGCAGAAGGGCAGAGAACATGGGGGCAGATAGTGAGAGATAGAACCCTGTATAGGCAATAGGTCCTGGGGTTTGATGGGGTGCTATGGGCAGACTGGATGGAATATTTGATCTTTTTCTGTTGTCATTGCCTATGGTTCTATGTTTCTACTGTGGTGCATGACAAGATTCTGGGCACAAAACAGTAGAGCATTATACACAAGACATACACATGGTGGCTTACTAAATGGATCAGGGCAGGAAGCAAAGGACTGTAATGGATGGGCAGTACTAAGAGTGGAGAGGGGTACTCAGCGGCATTCCTTAGGTGTCAGTGCAGTCTCTATCACAGGCAGTTAAAGCACAGTATACTGGAACCAGAAGCAAAGTAATCAAGATGTACTCAAAGAAAGAAGCTTGGCTACCCAGTCCTAAACAGCAGAAGCAGACACTACAGTTGTGTTGCAGGATTAAAAACTTCTTTAAGACTTGAAGAAGTGCAGAAGGCATGAAAACATTTGACTGCTTGTGGGGAAGTGTCACTAGCTCACTGGTGTTTTACTAAATAAGGAAGTTTGGCATCCTGCAACACAATTATAACGTCTGGTTCTGCTGTCTGGGACTGAGTAGCCAAGCTTGTTTCCATGAGTACTCCTTAGGTATCAGTACTTGGGCCACTGATGTTCAACAGTTTCATCCGTGATCTGGGAGCTGGGGTCTCCAGTAGGTTGCCTAAGCTCACTAATGACATTAAGCTGGATGGATTGGTGAACTGTCAAGAAGACTGGCATAAAACGGTAGGAAAAACCATACTCACACACAATAGCAAGTGTAACAAGGCAGCTACCAGGATTCGCCATAAGAACAAGGTTGCTGTGCTGTGGTTCAAAGGCTTTTATTTCCCATAATCAAACAGCATTCAGTGCAGCTAAAATACCCCACTATTTCTCACAAGCATTCTTTTTTCAGAGCAACCATGGCAACTGTCATCTCTCCTTTTGTAGTTCAGACTCTTAAAGTGACAGATACCATAAAAACATTACATGCCATGAGTTCATCAGTTACAATCACATAAGTGAAAGGCTAATCATATTAGTGTCATTTAGTTTAATACAGCACTGAAAAATAAAAACAACACTCTGGGCCCGATTCTAGAAGGGTGGCACAAGTTGCCGCCGAACACAACTTGCACCACCAGCAACTGCGACAATGACCCTGCACCCTATTCTAGAAGGGAAAGAGTCTCCACAACAAAGGCCTGAAATGTGTGACATGTTGCTAGGTACACTGCACAGAGGGCGTACCTGGCCAGCATGTTACAACCCACTGCCACAGGTTGCAAGTACACCCCCCACCCATGCCCGACCCCAGGTCGCCCACCACAAATCCGGCACATTACCTGCCCTGGTAGTGTAGTGCCCCTCCAACAGAATGAAATAAAAGAATATCCCCCCCATAACCCTGGTAGTCTAGTGGCCTCCCAATCTGTATAATAAACGTATAGATCCCCATATCCCTGGTAGTCTAGTGCCCCCAAACTGTACAATAATCAATAATGAGATCCCCATTTCCCCAAGTTCCCTGTTGCTAGAGCTGTCCTTTGTTGCTATGGTGTTGCTATGGGTGTCATGCATGGTAATGTAGCCTGTTTATTTATTTTTTTTTTTTTTACTTTTTCCCATTTAAAGAGAGGGTTGTGTGTGATTCATGGTGGAGTAATGCTTTTTTTTTTTTACTGAGGTACAATGAGTGTGTCGCTTGTTGTGACTCCAGTTATGAGTTGTAATGTCTTGCCGTCACACAGCTTCCAGGTTAGTGTGGTGCTGGAAATGGACTCAGAGGAATTTCTTCACTTTATTTATTTATTTTTGACTACGATTGACACACCGGGGATTTCTACTGTACAGGACAGAGAATGGGGCTGTGGCAGACAGGGAGTGCACCAAGTGTGATGGCTGCGGAAGTCATAACAGAGCTGAGCCAAGTGGACAGAAAAATGAATATGAGGTGAGCTTGGTGGAAGTGGTTATGGGAAAAGAGTTTAAAAACCATGTTTTCTGAGAAGATTTATGTCTGGACACTGTTTTCTTTTCATAAATATACCGATGTATGGAGGTGTTTTGCATACTGCCGGTTTAGCAGGAAAATAACGTGGCGGTTGACATTTTGCGATTTTGGGGTCGGTTTGGTTTTTTGTTTTTTTTTTCAACATGCGGCCGGCTGGCACCTTTTGAGTGAGCTATTGTAGGATTGACCATGGCAGAAAGGTGCCAGCCAGCCAATCAAAATACAGTATTTGCCAGTTTGGATTTGTCCCATGATATAATCAGCAAATTGATTAAAGAAAAGGAATGATTTCCAACCGATCATACAGCCCTGGGGGACAGTGGCTTGTAGTTTAAAGATCCAAAAGGATTCTTTATGTGCTATCATGCAATTAATGTCAACACCATGGGCACCCACAAAATCCTTTTCAATGTCACTGAAGGTCCTTTGACGTAGATCTAGAATGGAGATACTATGTGAATGTTCTGCAGTGACACATTCAGAGTTCTTGTTGCTGATAGCCCTCATGTGTTCCCCTACTTGCTCCTTGAGCTTGCATTTAGATGCACCCACGTAGTAACAACCACATGTGCAGTTTTCTAAGTAGATCACATATGTGGAGTCACAGTTAATAAATCTTGTGATTTTAAATTTTTCTCCACTAGCGAGGTCAAGAAAGGTGGAGGTGTTGTTCATAACCTCATAGTATTTACAACATAAACACTTGTGGCAGCCAGCAGGTAATGGCCGTACACCATACAAGGATACTCAGAAGCATACTCTCTCAATTTTGGTTTAGTTCTCAATATTTGTCGGTTACTACAGATTATGTATTCAGTGGCATGTGCGTCTGTACTGAATGTCATGACAAAACTGAGTCATTTGTCAGAATTTCTCTCCTTTTGCCTATGTGTCAATAGGGCAATCCTGTCAGTACCAGCAGCCCTCATCCAAGCCTGACTGATGTAATTCCTGCTATAACCCCTATGTTCAAAGTGTTTACAAAGGTGATTTTGTCACATTCAGCCTGTTAGAAATGGACGTACCCCATTGGATACTCAAAGGTAGCCAAAGTCAGCCTATCCAGTTTTTAATACTGAAAGCGGTGCCTGAATTTAAAAATTTTAGATCATATTTTGGCCCTGATAACACCGGCCAGCACATTCCTTTACTTCTTCATTCACTGAATACTCCCCCATGCTATGACATCCTGCAAGGGAGAGAGCAGGGGCATGCCCTATTGAAGTGAATGGGGCTTGATTTTGCATTGTATTTAAGAACATTTCAGGACCAGTTTGAGATTAATGAAGGACACCGGTCAACTAACAAGATCCTTGTTAGTCGATCAGCGTCCTTCATTAATCTCAAATTGGCCATTATACAGTATGTTCTTAAATACGGTGCAAAACTGAGCCCCATTCACTTCAATGGGGCATGCCCCCACGCTCTCCCTTGCAGGACATCATAGTATGGGGTGTATTCAGTAAATGAGGAAGTAAAGGAATGTTTTGGCCAGTGTTTTTGGGGCCAAAATACAATCTAAAATTTTTAAATTCAAGCACTGCTTTTGGTATTAAAAATAGGATAGGCTGACTTTGGCTACCTTTGAGTATCCAGTGGGGTAAGTCCATTTCTAACAGGCTGAATCTGACAAAATCACTCTAAGTAAGGCAGTATTTTGTTCAAACTATTTTGTGTACTGCAGTTGCACCTTACCCTAATGAATTGGCTTGTGAGGATGACTCTAATGGTATGGCAAGGGTGGCAAGAACTGGCTAGCAGATCTGTATTCCAGTCAGTTGGCTTCTGGAGTAGGTCTGTGTCTATACCTTTGTTGCTTTTCTTAATTATACATATATCCAGGAATGATACACAGAAAAGGATGCTAGTGACTGAATCAGAGATTCCTATTGGTGGACTCGAGGTACCTTTTGAACTCAAGTAATTCATCACTTGTCCCCTGACATACTATCAGGTAGTCATCAGTGTAATGCCTTCACAGTGCTATTTTTCCAGAATGGGTTGGCATCAGCATTAAACAGGTACCTTACTTCCCATAGCCCCATACATAGATTTGCAAAATTGAGAGCGAAAGTTGCCCCCATTGCAGTACCACTGCTTTGTAAATAATACTCTCCAAGAAATGCAAAGGCACCACTCCAACACAGATTTTGAGAGCTGGTGAAAAATTCAGTGGGGGACATAGAACCTGTGGGTCCCTGTCTAGATAGTGCTTCAGTGCGACCAAGATTCCACACTGAGGGCCACAAAGTAGTGGGATTCCTTGACCTGTAGATCTCCTAAAATGGCCAGGGCATGCATTGTGTCTTTAATAAATTATCTTAACTCACAAACAAATGGTGTTATGTAGAAATCCATGCGCTGTGATAGGAGCTCAGTAACTGAATTAATGCCTGAATTTATTGAGAAACTGTGGTGGGTGGGAGAGGTAAGACTCTTGTGACCTTTTGGTAGAATGTAAATTAGGGGGTTAGTGGAGGGGTTTGATAGAAAGAAATTATTCTGTGTCCATATCAAGCATGCCCATTTCATCTGCATAGTCAAGATTGCTGTTGATCTGATTTGTAAAGACAAGCGTAGGGTTACATAATAAGGGCCTGTAAAATGCGTGGTTGCTCAGAAGGACTGTCATAATTCTGGGATGCATCAAAAGGTAGATGACCAACCGATTAGTAGAAGTAACCCTGCAAATTTACAAGGATATGGTCAGGCTAACCAGGAGTACTGTGTGTAGTTCTGGGCTCCTCAATAGAAAAGGAATTAAGCAATAATGACCAAAGAACCAGTCATTTCCCTGTACCTAGGGCTTCCGGGGGTTGATATCCACCGCCTGCAGCTGGTGCAGAATGCTGCAGCCAGGTTGTTGACTGGGCTTTCTCGGTTAAGTCATATTACTCCTATGCTGCATGAACTGCACTGGCTGCCTGTTTAGTGGTGGATCACCTTAAAGGTTGGTTTGCTGACCTATAATGCCCTACATGGACGGGGTCCTGGATACCTGCAAGATCTTTTGTGTCCCTACTGCCCCCTTCGACTGCTCTGCTCGGCCACTGAGGGATTGCTAGAGGTTCCCTGGGTCTGTTTGAAGACATCGGGGTCTGGGGCATTTCTGTTTGCAGCCCTTTCCCATTGGTACTCTGTAGCTCATCGGATAACAGAGTGCCTGACAGTGGAGAGCTTTAAAACTGCTTTAAAAACATACTTGTTTGAGCTTGCATTTAGAGTTGATTTCTGAATTGTTTATTTGAACTGCTGGTTTTATATGTTTTATCTATTTATTGTAATGGGTGCTATAATTTTAGGAATAGTGTATTTTTAAAAATAAAGCTTGATCGATTGATTGATTGATTGATTGATTGATTGATTGATTTCCTGGAGATTAACGCCTAGCTGGTGAAAAGGGTGGCCTGAGGTGCAGCAGAGGGCCAACCACCTCCAGCTAGTCATTAATCAACAGGAAATGAATGGCTGCAAGGTCATTATTGCTATTATCACAATAATGATTTCTTTTGAGCAGTTCATTTCTGTTATTTTGTTTTTGTCACCGCTCACACATGCATATGGCTGGCAGTGGGTATGTTGCGGCATGGTGTGATATTTCGTTGATGTGTTCAATTTTCAAAGTGCAGCAGTTTATCAGTGATTTTTACATTGTTTTTATAATTTCTACCTCAGTTGTTTGTTTTTTCTTATTTTCTTGGGAATACTCATTTTTTTCACTGTGGTACACAACACAGTCTCATTATTGCGAACAATTAAGAGGCTGCCGTGCAGGCCATTTCTCAGAAATTTCAGACCAGCACAGCAGCCAATGAATGAACTAGTTCAACTCATGAATAATTAATTAGACTTAGAAATTTAGATAGTTGTTAGGGTGCAATGTAGGGCCGTCAAAGTGATCAGGGATGTTGGCTACTAACATGTCCACTTTGGAGACAAGGAAACTGAGGGGTGACATGATCATAGTCTTCTGCATACTCGGTAGTAGTGGCATAACTGAATAGTTACAGATGCGTGCTCTCATGTCCTCTAGCATGACATGAGAACACCCCCTGAAGCACAGGGATTATAAATTCAAGGTGAAGTTAGGCAACACTTTTCCTCCCTCTGGAACAGTCTACCAGTGGAGACCATGGGCAGGAAGGCAGTACATACTTTTAAACTAAGCCTGGGCAAATTTGTGCTTACCAAGGGATTGGCAAGTTGCCCTGTAGAGTGAGTTGAGGATCTCTGTACATAAGTAGACAGTATTTGCAAAGCATAGTTATTCATCCCTGCTTATGTAGTGTGTGTGTATGTGTGTATGTGTGTGTGTGTGTGTGTGTGTTTATTTATGTTTGGTGGGGGGGGGCATGCTAGGCCTAGAATCTCATTGGAATGTAAATTACTGTGTGATTCTGCAAAAACATGGTCTGCACTGTTATTGAAAGACAGCTCAAATACACAACAAAAGGAAAAAAGTTGTAGATTGTTCGAACATGAAGCACCCCCATGACTAAACATCTGGACTGTCATGTCCATCTGCAGTACAACCGGTGGCCAAAACAGACAGCAGAAGTTTACCACAAATGCTTGTATCCAACAGCAGGGTCTCTTTGTGTTTGTACAGTCTACAGTGATAGTCATAACAAAAGCTGATTAATACTGAGGTAATGCTGGGGTATGCTGAAACAGAATCACATTACAGCCAATTGCCCCTAATCTAGATGTTTTCACTGAAAGATGATAAAAATTAAGTTCAAAGCCAAAATGTTTTCAAAATGGCAGTTTTAAATGCATTATGGTAAGAAAGGGTGAATTTTGGAACCAGTACAGTTTATTAATTTATTTCAAAAGTTTCACCAGGAAAGACATACTGAGTTGGTAACAGCTCATTACCAGATGAACTTAAATTATTTATTTTAATTCGTTTATTTTAAATGAAATCTTGGAGTCGGATTGACATGAATAAGTACATTAAGCAATGGTATCAGGTGAAGATGTCATATGTATTTTAGCATTTGAATAGCTGCGACTCATTCATCATGCGCGTAATGTTTGCTGTATGGTTTTCTGGGAGCCATATTTTTTTCAGCGCATTAAGCAATGTAGGTTAAGCTGTAATTTTTCATTGTAGATGTTCATTTAGCAAGCAGTGTGGCTAGAACGATATTGTGACTGTGTAGTATAGAGGCTAGAGTCACTGCTTCTGGCTGTCTGGGTGTGCTCAGACCTGAGTTCAATACTCCACTTGTCATTGTTTTTTTCTTTTTTTGTTTGTTAAGTGTTTTCCTCCTTTTCAGGACCCCCCTCCCATATTCCTTCTGTTCTGCACCCCCAGAGTTGAACTGCGAAACCTGTCCCTGTTTTTGTTTAGTGTTATCCTCCTTTGGTAGCCCCCACACCCATTCTGTACTGCCCCTCCCAGAGTTGAACTGCAGACATCTGCCCCCTGAGTTGGTCACTCTTCTCAACCTGCATCCCCTGAAGGTGATTATATTTATATATGGGGGTGCAGGGGGCAGAGTCCCCTGCAAAAACTAACAGCAACTGCTGTGTTTTTGTTAGGGTAGTGGTCATGTGTTGCTTTTTTTTTTCAATTGTTTAACCAGGAGTGGCACACTAAGCTGAAATCTTGTTTACAGGTGTGACCTGGGAGCACAGGGAAGTTGAGAGACTTGCTTACGGTGACACAGTATGCAAGTGGGGGCTGTGGGAGTCAAACCCAGGTCTCCAGATTTGCAGCTCAGAACCTTAAACCACGGTGCTATACTGCCTCCGTTTTGTATGAGTACTGCCCTTGTAGACTTTTTGCTTGAGCGTTTTTTGGTTTTGGGGTTATGACCAAGAGCCCTAAGCAGTAACCCACAATAGGGCATGAGTTTCTAGAAAATTAACGCACCTCTGGGTTGAACAGAAGTCTAATTGTTGATTGCCTTTCAACACACCCAGGAAGTGCATTATATCTCTAAAAAATAGTTCCCAGCAGTGGGTTATTACACTTATAAGATGAAACAAGGTTTTATTTTATTGGAGAAGGTTTTTAGTTTTGTGGATTATAACACTTACAAAATGGAACAAGGTTTTATTTTATTGGAGAAAGGTTTTAGTTTTGTGTAGCTAGGTTATTACTAGGTAGACTATGGGAGTTTGGTAACAAAGGCCAAATGCCTTTGAATTCACTCTGGAAGTTCATTGGCCCTGAAGAAACATGTGCCCTATCAAGGGTTATTGTGCTTACAAAATGTTTTTTTTTTTATTCTAACAAAAATGTCTTTATTTAGTTATGCTGTTGCTAGGCAGATTAGGTTAGGTTATGTAGGTCAGGTTAGGTTAGTTATAAACTGTGTATTTCCTGTGGAATTGCTGCATGGTCAGATGATGTATTTAGGCCAGTTAAGTTTCTGAGATTGGACACGTTCTTAAACCCCATTTTAAAGTCTGAGCAGTACTATTTTCATATTATAGTACATGTCAATAAACATCAATGTACATCATGCTATAGTTAAAAGCGTATTAATGTATATTGATGTGTATCTTCACACATAGACATATGGAAACTAAATGGATATATCATTCAGGTAGTAACGTTATTCAAAACTTTCATTTTAAAGAATTAAGCTGCTATCACTAACTGTTCAAAAATTACCCATTTTCAGAGAAACTATGTTAATAAAGGTATAACTTTAGAATAGTTAGAGCTTTTCAAAGGAAAGCATGAAGTCAGGTTAACATGAATAAATCCTATCAATAGTTTCCATGTGTTAATACTTGTTGATGTATTGATATATCATCCCTGTAGTTTCTGAAGTAATATTGATGTATAATTTCTTACACACTCACCATATTATACTGGTGCATTAGTGCCAGTATAGGTACTATGTGATTGAGTACGGGGTTCGATGTTGAACTCCTAAAGTTGCACCCTAATAACTTTGGCGATGTTAGACAAAATTGCCCTAAATTTGGCATGCATAGTCTGGGAGGCATGTTTTCAAGATGTGAAAAGTTTTGTGATGGCAGCATGTGAGGTTTCTGAAATACGGGTATGTTATTTTTACAGAAAAGTCTTACTTTTTCCTATACTTATTTCCTATACTCATTACATGTTTTATTTTGCTCTCACAGCCTAGATGATAAGGAATTTTTTTCTGAAACTTTCTGGTTAGAAGGGGCCTATTACAACATTTTGAAGTTTTTGTGAAAAAATATTAATCAGTTCCAGAGTTATAAAGATTTTAAGTTTTTTCTACACATGCTCAGTAGCCATCTGATACAACAGACAACTTTACCTTTCATGAGTGTTTACCTTTTGCAAAATTAGTGCTTTTGATGTCATGAGAAAAAATTAGGATTGTGACAGCTTCCGTCTTGTTTTTTAACTAAAAACAGGAAGATGCATAAATATTATGTATTTTTAAAAAGCAATCACCCGAACCTAGCTAAATGGAACCCGCTCAGCTATATTCTGACCTAGCTAAGTGGGACCTGTTTAGTTAGGTTCTGGTGTTTGTTAGTTTTTAAATTAGGCCTAGAAATATTTTTTCTGTGGACCCCAAAATCCCAGGTGCTTAGCTTAGCGAAAGGAACCATTTTTCAGGTCATGAACAGAGAGTTACCTATAGCACACAAAATGGTGCAACAGGGGAATTTTTCGGCTTGCACCCCAATCACTGAAACTTACATGCTCCTTCCCCCATCCACCTCAGCCAGCCTTTCCTCATCATTCCTGGTGCTTGTTTATTTTAAGTATACTCCCCCCAGCTCAGCCAGCTCTCCCTCATCCTTCCCAATTCTGTTTCTTTTATTTTAATATACTCCTTCCCCTCCCAACTCAGCCAGCCTTCACTCATCCTTCCTAGCTGTTGTGAAATCCTCCCTGATTTGGTTTACTTTCTTTTCATATTCTCCCTCCCCTTCCCAGCTCATTCAAACAAACCTCCATCTTCTTTTCTGACTGTTTGGGAATTGAGATCTATAAGCAGACTGGGATATCATGCCCACTTCCATCCAGATTGCCTGCCTCCCAATAGTTAGGTAGCAACACTAGTGTGTTCACTCCCATTCCCATCCAACACTAAATGCTGACACTGGGGTGGCCAGTCCCCGGTGTCAGGTCTGGTCCCTGTAAAAGAAAAGAAAAGAAAATGGTCCTCCTTTTAAAATTATGTTATTGAACATGTAAACAGGGAAATGGACCCTCATCAATCTGTCCTCCCTTCACCCCACTCTTAACCCACCCACTCAGCAGTCACCACTGCACATAGCCTTACAAACAAAGATGATCCCACGTCATAGATCCACTCTCCTGTTGGAAAGGCATCCACCTTCTAGAACTGTGATATTAGAAAATACAGTACTGTATATGTGGATTAGGTGTTTCAATGAGTTTGGAACTTTTACTCATAACTTTGTCATTTTTAAATATTTTTTTCATCAAATTTTTAACATGGCCTTTTTGGGATTCCACATCACAACAAGATAGGTGTTTTGGTTTTTTCAAATCCACCCCAAAGGAGATTTTGCAGTTGCACTGTGAAAACACCTTTCCATCAGGATTTGAACATTTTTGCTTGCAGGTTCATGAGGTGGAGTCATAAGAAGACTATGCTGAAAATTTGGTGGACAAATATAGTAAAATGACCAAGTTATGAGTTAACACTGAAATATTTCAATGTTCACTCATAATTTCACTAATTTTCAATATTTTTCCACCAAACATTTAACATGGCCTTTTGTGACCCCACCTCATGAACAAGGCAGGTACAATTTATCAAATCCCAGCTCAAAGATGATTTTGCCACCACTCCACAAAATCACCTTTCAAGTGGGATTTGAAGATTTTCTCCAGCTTGGTTCATGACATGGGTCCTATGAAGTCTATGTTAAAATGTGGGATCAGAATATTAAAACAATACCAAAGTTATGAATCAACTTTGTAATGTTTCCATGTTTGCTTATAACTTTGTTAATTTTTTAATATTTTCACTCCAACTTTTAATATAGCCATTTTTTCACACCACCTCGTAAATGTTACTGATCTCATTTTTCAAATCTTGGCTGAAACATGTTTTCACACTTGTAGCATGAAATTATGTTTTAGCCAGTATTGTATTCTATAAATGCCACATGTCACGTTTAAAAGGGAGAATCATAAGATATCTATGTAGAAAATTTGGGGTCAAAATGAAAAAAAAAGAAACCATCTGCAGTACCAGCCTTTGGCCCAGCAGGTATTGCTTTGTGATTCCATGCTGGTGAGCTGTGTTCATGGGTGAACTCAGTGAGCCAGCTGGATGGGCCAAGGCTGGGGGAATGGCGCTGTCATGTAGCACCACCCTCAGCCTGGTAAGGGAAGATGCAGGGTTGCCTGCATGGTCCCAAGTAAAGAGAACTCTTCTGTTGGCATAGAATCATGCACCTATGCAACTGTGGCTGCCAGAAGGACCTATGTATTGGCTGACAGAAGAACCCTTTGCCTGTGGGTCTGTATCTATTGGTGCATAGAAGCATTTTGCCCAGAGAGTCCTGAGATTTCACAGCCTGCCAGACAGCTCCTTTAAATTCTTGACATCTGTTGCCATACCAAAGTTTAGATTCCAGGCAGTTCTTCACTTCCACAAGCAGACAGACTGTTCCCTTGGTGAAAGGCCCAGAGGGCCCTTCATGTCTGCATCTGTCCAAGCAAGTCCCAAAGAGAGCTGCATGAATAAGGATACCATTTTACTATCTTAAAAAGAAAGAAAATTGATTGCAAAAAACTGCATTGATGCACTAGTTAGGTTTCAACTTACTGCCACAAATATAGGGAAATGTGGCATTAGGGTTTCCAACCATAAATCCCCCCAGCAGCAAAAGGACAAGACCACTCAAGCAACCACAGACAACCATCATTAGGTAAGACAAGTAACATACAGTTGTCTTCTGATGACACAAATGCAGTCACTCTTATATGCTACCTTTATGGATTTGTATCTACAGTGGCAACAGCACACTGGCCCAAAAGAGGCCTGTGCTACTGCAGCCAGAACTTTGTGAGTATGTCTTACCTGTGTATGAGTACCTGTGGCTGCAGAAGTGTAGGCACAACAGAGGCCTGTGCTTCTGCAGACAGAAGTACTGTTATAGTAGGGTGTCATCAATTTCTGTATGCAGCAGCAGCATATAGCTGCAGCCAACAAGTCACTGTTTACAGTTTTAGTCATAAATAATGTACTTTCAAATATTTCCAGGTATTTTGTGATATATCTAACAAAATCCTCACTAGTGGCGCACAGGGTCACTGCAGGCAGGCAGGAAATTTCTCTAAAGATATCACAGAAATTTCAAGTAATACCTAGCCATGTCTTTGACTAAAACTGAATGTCTTACACCTGTGACTGAAGAGGTGCAGACCCCTTAGGTGCCTGCACTTCTGCAGACAGAAGTACTGTTGCCATTTTGGTATCATGGATTTCATGGCACCTGGACTTCTACAGCCAGAGGTCAGTATGTACTGTATGTCTTAAATCTGTGGCTGCAGGAGCACCCGGCCCCTCAGGGTCCTGTGCTCTGCTGACAAAATGACTTGTAATTTGGGTATCGTGGATTTTTATTTGTCACTACAGAGGCCTGTGTTTCTGCACACAGAAGTGCTGTTGTGATTTGAGTATTGTGGATTTCTGTCTGCAGCCAGATGTTAGCATGTATGTCTTGTGGTGTGCATACCAGATAGAATTCTACAAGGGTAGCATATCAGTGCTCTACATTTGTGTCATGTGAAGAGAGTTGTATGTTGTTTGTCTTACCTGATGACAGCTGTGGTTGCTTATATGGTCTTGTTCTTTTGCTACGGGGTTAGGATTCAAAACCCTAGTGCCACATTTTCCTACTTTTGTGATGGCAAGTTGAACCCTAACTGGTACATTAAAACAGTTTTTTTGCAGTTAATATTGATATACACTGTACTGTTTTGATACATCAATATTTGTGCTATAACTGCTTCCACATATCAATGTATACAATCTACAGTGGTTTTAATAATGCAGTTTGTTTAGAAATACATTTTTAAACCCTTTTTGAATGTTTGTTCTACTTCAGCATATTTTGTGTGAAACTGTGCAAGTTTCAATAAATGAATTGGTGAAATCTGTGGATAAATTAATGCTGTAACCTGTGAGGTGCCCTGACATACCATTTCCACATATTAATAATTTTCAGTGCTTTCCAATGTATACCCCGTGCTTGTAGGGAATTTTTGTTGATCACTTATCCAGAATTGCCCTGGATAGTTTATCAGTACTATGGCATGTCCAGAAATCACTTTTTGTTTCCTTTGGTGACCAGGTAAGGCCCCCTAGGCACAATGCCAGTTTTCAGGGATGACCTGGGAGTACTGGGGAGGTGATGTGACTTGCTCAGGGTCACATAATAAGCAAGTGGAGGTTGTGGGACTCAAACGCAGGTCTGCTGTATGTACCAAATTCATTCACAGCTCTTTTCTCTAGCTGCTAAGCTACACTGCCAGCCCCAGTTTAAAGTGACAACTTTAAAGTGGTCATCTTTCTTTGATTTACCCAGCTACAACTGCAGCTGTTACTACATAGCTCCATCAAACTTAGAACACTTTCTAGCAACGTTTTGCTTGAGATACTCTCATTACACTCACCATATAAAGTAATGAGGGAATAAACACATCAAATGCATATAAAGTGTTTCAGACAGTGCCCTTAACCAGCAGTGAATTAGACATATACTGCATTTGTGCAACGCTGTTCCTTTATTATTTTGAAAACAGACCTGCTCTGCTAATCAGAATGCAGAACCTTGTCAAGTGAGCTGCCTATCAACCTATTATAGTCCTCAGAGTCCATAAATGGACAGTGCACAAATCCTATGTTCTGTCAGCTGTTTCATAAATCTACTCCCTGGGCTCTGTTCGAAACTAAGGACACAGTGAAACAGGATGCTTTCCTCGTACATAGGTTTTACTGGTTAAATATTGTAAACTCTTCACAGCATTTGCAGACACAGTTGTCTGAGCAAGGGACTTCTGTCTCACACTTCAGAAATCTTAAGTTCAGACTGGAAAAATTTATGTTTAAAAACAAATCATAAGCAGTGAAAAAAGGAACAACAGATTCAGTTCCATTTGTCTGATGATTTGACAGCATATTGCAGACTGCTTGGAGATGCAGCTTATACCTTTTCTTATTGTGGCATGTATAGCACATTACAAAAAGCTTCCCAGTATGCTCATAGTTACAGTAAATAAACACAGAAACAGCTAGTGCAATACAAAAGAAAACCTTCACAATGCTTACAGTCAGTGAGAGCTACAAGTAATGTATTGTATTTAAGCGAGGTCAAAAGTACTTCTAAATAAGGATGTACATATTTATAAAAGGAAAGGCACAATTCTGAGTCAGTCTCAGTGGCAGACCAAAATGAACATTTTGTATCTGCTCTTTTGTGCTGCCACCCAAATGCACCATGCTTAGTGTCTTCCTCACGCTACAGATGTGGAGTCCCCCACCCCTCCACACACACACACACACACACAAGTGCAGAGCTATGCAAATCACTATTTGATATATTATGTGGCTCAGTCAGGGATAGTGGCCACTAATATATTTTTTAAATTTTTGTGCAGGAAAGACACACTAAGCTGAAGCTTTTTTTCCAGGTGCATCCTGAGAGCACAGTGAAGTTAAGTGACTACCTCATGGTCACACAATATGCAGATGATAGCTGTGAGATTCAAACCCAACTCAGTGCTCTTAACCACTACGCTATACTGCCTCCCATTAATGTGCTGGCAAAGGGTCAGAGATGTGGCATTACAGAAGGTTGTGACATATACCCAGTGCATGTTGCAGTGCTACACATTATATACTCTAGCATTATATTTGTTGATGTCAGGCCAGTACCTAGTCCCTGTTTCAAGAACTCCCTTTGGTCCAGTGGCACTTCCATGTACTTCCAAGCACTTCATTGTGTATGTTGGTATCCCTTCCCACTTCCTGTCTTCTTCAAAGTATTCCTTGGAGTCAGGTAGTGCCCCTACCTGTCCCTGCTGTATTTTAAGCACTTATTATTATACAGTGGTTTCAAACCTAATCACATAATGCAGTTGCCTCTCAACCTTCCTATCCAGGTTCTGATGATCACCCAATGCAGTGTTTCAATCTCTTAATTTAAATTCTCGATCTCTCAGTTCAGCCCCTCAGTAATCACCTTATACAGTTCTCCATGATCTTTTTATGTAGACCCCATCAACCAGTCCAACTTTCTTCATACTATATAGAGGGAAGGGGGGTGGTGCTGACATTCTTTATGCCCATAAATAAAAGTGTGAGAAGGGATACCTCAAACCATCACAAACAGAACTATTCATTCAACCCAGTTAATGCTTGTAGGGCTCTTTATATTTTAAAACAAAACAAAACAAACAAACAAAAAAATAGATTTCTGTGCATATGTGGAAGTTAGCAAGTTCCACAGGAGACAGCATTTGAGGAGGACCTCATAAGATTGAACATCCGATGGAATTGCTCTTGGCCCTCCCTAACTGCATCATATTGTTCAATATAGGTGAAGAACCTTCCCCTTTAAAATTATTTTTGGGACATTATAAGGAATGATAGATAACCTGCCATACTGTACCCTCTACTACAGAAACATTTATTCATTTTCTGTCCTGGGAGGCCATACGCTCAACCTTGTCTTCCCTGTGGGGTTGAGGGAGTCTGTCATTTGGTCAGGCCACTACATCATATTGTTCTCATTTCATTTCATTTACTGGTTTTGCCAGGAAATGCTCCAATGAGCAAGGTTCATTTGCAAGGAGGTCCTAGTTAGGACAGTACAGTACAGAAAAATTACAGCAATTACAAATATACAAGAATAAGAAATACAACAAAATTTACACTTAGGGCATGATAACTCAATTAAAGGTATACAGCCAAAAAAAAAATTATGTAAAACATAATATATTACAGCAAGGTTGTTACAACTGAGACAGCTGTAAAACTGCAAACAATTTTCAACAAATAGTAACAGGGGGCCTAGCCAGAGCAGGTATGAGTATCAGTGTAGTAGGTATCGATCAATATTTTAAAGAAATGAAGGCTCACTATAGAGTTCAGTTTATGGAAGGCCTGAAGTTTGTTCCAGTATGTCAGAGCAAGCCAGCTGAAAGCCATTTTGCCTTATTTGGATGCAATTCTGGGATTTTCAAGCACAGTATAATTGCATACTCTTACATTATATAAAATGGTGACTTTGCAGAATAAATGTGAGATATATCATGGTACATCATGCCTAAGAGATTTGTAAGACCATAAATATAGACTTTTTAGTGGTCTGTTGGTGAGGGAAGTCCAGCCAACAGATGCATAGAGGGGCACTGGTTTGTTCTTTCAGGCAGCCCAGTGATGAATCTCAGTGTCTTGTGATAGAGGACATCCAATGTGGCAAGTTGGCCAGCTGCAACACTGCTATACAATAAATCCCCGTAATCGAATAGGGGTAAAAATGTAGCTCTGACTAGGGTTTTACGGGCATCCAGTGGTTAATAGAACTTATTTCTATAAGGAAAGCACAGCTTTGGTCATAGCTTCTAACATAAATTTTCAATGTGATTACTGAAAGAGAGCTTACTATCCAGCCATACTCTTAAATATTTGAAATTCTCTACTAGCTCCAAGTTATCACCTAGGAGAATAAGGATTCCAGGAGGGGAGGGGCCAGTTGGCTGTTTGCTGTTAGGGGCAAAAATCATGTACTTGGTTTGGGCAGCATTAAGACAGAGTTTAGAAGCGTACAGTTTTACCTGCTCCATGGCGCAGAGCAATAGGTGTACACTTGGCACACTGGTGACCTGGGTTTGTGCCCCAACCCCAGTGGTCAGGAGTGGAGACTGTCATGGAGGGAGTTTAGAGCATCCTATGGATTCTTCCCTGCTGGGGGAATCTGTCTCTGGTCACTGTTGGGCAACTCCTAGTGATGGTTTGTGGTCAGCATTCTTAGCAGTGTGCCGCTCAACACACCCCTGAATGCCCTGCCCCGGATACTGCCCGGGTCAAGGAAGAAAATGGAAAATAAATCCCACTCGGCCAACCAGATGATGGCAGACAGTCCTACCACTCTCCACGCAGTCCAGAAGTGTCTGAGACAATCCCTCACTGTGTGCGCACTTGGAGCTGAAGGAACAAAATCTCCCTACTGGTATCAGGAAAAATCTTCCCTCCCAGACCCACATGATGGGATACATTGGGTGAACTGGGGCCATTATGGGGGACAGTGGGAATGGGACATATTTTCCTCATAACTCTGTTTTGGTGGGCAGCTTCAAGAGAGGCTAGGATATACATAGGAGACAGGTAAGGGTCAAGGGACTGGGAGGATGAGAGAAGTGAGGAGGGGGGGCTGGGTCAGTAGCTCAGGATGAGGACCCTGCAATTGAAATATGAGCAGACTAGATAGACCAAAGGGCCTTCTTCTGCTGGCTTCTTCATATGTTCATATGTATGTTCATATGTTTTACTAGAGGTATGTGCAGATTTGTAACAGAGAGAATTTGTTGATTAAATATTTCCACTGTTATGTGTACAGAGGGAGTTAAGTAAAAATCCTGCCAATTAATGGTAATCACATCATGGAGGTAGTTTGATTCTCAGAAGTATGACTGTCTCATTTTATAACGGAAGGAAGGATCTGCAACTGGTTTTCTTAAGCCTCTGATACAAGCCACTATATTATGGTCACTGTAATAATTTTCGAATACTGAAGTAGTTACAATTTGTTGTGGCCTATTGGTAAGTGCAACACACAATAATGAGGAATTAGATTCATTTTTTGGGTTGGGTCTTGTAGGTTCAGCAGCCACCTGACGTAGACCAAAATGATCACAGAGCGACTTAAGGTCATTTGATTTTGAAGAGAGCCAATCCAAATTAAAAATCCCAAAGAATTATGGTTTTGTTGCTGTGTGAATAGAGGAAATTAGTTAGATGGTTAATTAACTTTAAGTCACCAGCAGGAGGTCTGTAACATCTAACAATATTAATATTCTGGACATGGCTACAGACACTTCAAGGCATTCATATTTCAGTGGTATAGACAAAAAGATGATAATAGTTAAAGACAACTTGTATTTTATGTGCAGGATTATGCTCCTGCCACTAGAAATTCTATCTAGCTGATATTGATCATAACCAGGAATCATAGAGGCACTGTGATATATGGAACTATTGAGCCAGGTTTCTGTGAGCTAGTAAATGCCTGAGTTGATTAGGCATATCCAAATGTTTACGCTATCAAGCTTGTTAATTAGATGAAAATCTGGTGGACCTGGGTTAAGTTCAACATTACCAGAGCATACTGTATGAGGAGCAGTACAATGGTTTGTTTAATGGGACTAAGATTATTTACAACAGCTTTTTGTGACCCTTGATTCAGTACAACTAAATGATGGTTAGAATGAATGGTTTGAAGCTATGACAGAAGTTGTATGGCTTCAAAAGCAATATAAGTGATTTACAGCCCAGTGGTGACAGAGTCACAAAATATTCATATGAACATATGAACGTACTAAGAAGCCAGCAGAAAAAATCCATTGGTCTGTCTAGTCTGCTGATATTGTAGGGTCCTCAGCTTAAGGTACTGATCTTGCCTCCCTCCCCAATCCACCCTTCCCCTGTGTCCACCCTTCCCTTGACCCTTGCTTCCCCCTAAATTTAACAAAGCCTCCTTTGAAGCTGCCCACCGTCTTTAATGAAACCATCTCTTCCTGAAGCACATTCCAACTCACCACCACCTTCTCCATGAAGAAGTGCCTCCTACCCTCCATCCTAAACTTCCCCCAATTTGAGACTGTGGCCCCTCATGTGTCAGTTTCCATTAAGCTTAAAGAGACCCTCCTCATCCACCCTATTTATTCCTTTCAAATACTTGAAGGTCTCAATCATGTCCTCTCTTTCTCTTTCCTTTCCTTTAAGGGGTACATGTTCACAGCCTCCAACCTCTTCTCATGTGTTCTACTCTGCTGGCCCATGATTATCTTCATTGCCCTCCTTTGGACCATTTCTAGTAGGCTAATGCCCCTTTTAAGGTATGGGCACCAGTACTGAACACTGTACTCCAGATGCAGCCTCTCTAATGGCCTGTACAAGGGCAGTATTACCTCCTCTTGCTGCTGCTGATCCATCTGGAAATGCAGCCCAAGAGTTTGTTTGCATTTGCTGCTACTTTCCTTCATTGCATGGAGTGCTTCAGGTCAATAGTGATCATCACTCCTAGATCTTTCTCCTTACTCGATGCAGATATTCAGACCCCTCCCAGGCTGTATTCCATTCTGGGGTTCTTGGCTCCAGTGTGCATAACTTTGCATTTCTTTGAATTGAAGCCAAGCAGCCAGATTCTGAGCCAACTCTTTAGTTTTACCAGATCCTCCTTTAGGTTCTATATCCTTTCTGCTATCTTCACTGTCCCACATAGCTTGGGAATCATCCATGAATAGCAACATTGTGCCCCAATGCCATCCACAACATCATTTATGAAGACATTGAACAGCACCAGTCCTAGAACTGATGCCAGCAGGACCCCACTGGTGACCTCCCTGGTGCTAGAAAGCTTACCCCCACCACCACTGTCTAGGTCCTGACCCTCAGCCAGATTTCCATTCATTTGGTCAACTTCTCTCCAACCCTGAGATCTGCAACTTCCTGATCAACTTCTTGTGGGGTACAGAGTCAAAGGCCTTGCTGAAGCCCAGGTAAAGGATGTCCACCACTTGCTCCTGTCCATTATTTTGGTGATCCAGACAAAGAAGTCAATCAGATTTATTTGAAACAATCTCCTGCTCATAAATCTGTGGTGCTTCATATCCTGGAGACCATGCTCATCTAGATACTCTGTCAACTTTTCCTTAAGTATGATCTCCATGAGTTTGCACACAATTGAGGCCAAACAGACTGGTCTATAATCCCCCTGGGTCATCCTTGAGACCACTCTTATAGAGGGGCACTACATGTGCCATTCTCCAGTCCTGCAGTACCACGCCTTACTCCAGTGAACTATTGAACAGGTCTGCCAATGAATCTTCAAGCTCCTCCACCAGTTCCCTCAGCACCCTTGGATGTATGCTGTCTGGGCCTGGGGATTTGTCCACCTTTAATGCTGGAGCCCTGTTCTCAACCAGTCCACCTTTATCAGTACATCTGTGCCCCACCCCCTCCTCCTTTTCTCACCTCAGCAGCACCGGTCCATCTTTCTCCTAGTTTGTCCCTGAGGACCCTCAAGCCCCCACTGCTGAGGTAGAATTTATCTGATGCAAAAAGTGTTTTATTTTACCAGGCCTCACCCCCAACCCCCAATACAGTCACACCCTTTTGCCTTGCACCATTCCCTCAGCCAGTCGCTGATTTCCTCTATCCTTTTCTTCCTGACCATGCTGGCTTTTGGTACTGGCAACACCTCTGAGAATGCTGATGATCTGGATACCTCCCTGCAGGTCTTCTGTATCATGCTGAGTCTATCTTGTACTACCCTCACCTCCTCCTCCCTGGCTAGGTCATTAGTACCTAGGTGTATAATTATAAGTGGTTTCCCCTTCTATCCCCTTCACCAGCTGTCCAATTCTTGGGCACACCCTCTCTGCTGTCATCCCTGGCATGCAAAAAGCCTTCCTGTCTGTACTTGTGTTCCCCTTCCTTCCCCAGCAAATACATTTAATTATGGAATCCCCTAGGATTACCACCCTTCCACCTCCTTCATTTCTGCCTCCATCCTTCCTCCATCACTTCCTTCTCTGAATGTTGTATAAACTTCTCTCCCACCTAACTGCTGGCCCTCTGCCCTGGTTAACATCCTGCCCTTATTCTCCCCAAGCTTTGCTTATCTGCCACCTGCATAGCCTGTACTTGTCCCTCAGACTGTTCTCCCACCCCCTCTATCTCCATCCCTTTCTGACCACTCACATATACATCTCCTTCCCCTTCCCTCCTGCCCTTTTACCTCTGCCCTCCCTGCCTCCCTACCACTCACATGCACATCTCCTTCTCCTCCCCTCCTGCCCCTTACCTCCTCCCTCCCTCCCTGCCTCACTACCTCTACTCCTGCTCCACTCTCCATATTCCCTCTTCCCCGCCTTGTGCAGTTCTACTCACTCTCCTGCCCTACTTCCCCAACCGTGTTGTCTTAACCCAACCTCTTTCCCCACCTCTTGTTCTCCCACTTCTTATATCCAAACAGTGGATGAAATCTATTCTTTAAAGGCACCCCTTTAAATGTTCCCACTTCTGTTGCAACCTTTATGATTCCACCCTTCCCCCTACCACTTGCCATTCCACCTTCTTGAGCTCCATGACCTTCCAAGGTAGGAGTATCCCCAGATCTGGGGTGATCTTCCTTGCCCCTTCCCCTGCCTTCTGAACTTTCCCTGGGATTTCCCATATGTCTTTCTGTCCACTGCCCTGCTCCTACTACTCTCTACTCCATCCTCCCCAGTTCCCATTTGAGCTGCCTTACTTCTGCCCTTAGATGGTCCAGGCTCCTGCACACTGGACAGCCCCCTGTTCCCCACATCATCCCCAGGACTTCTACTGCACAACCATTACAGCACACCACCCTCTTCTCACTGTCCTAATGCCTGTACATGCTCCTAGTCCCCTCACATCCTCCTGACCCCTGCCTCTGTCAACCCACCAGATAGGTACCTCCATATATAAACCAGTTGGAGATGTCTACAACAACCCCCAAATCCCATTGATTCTCCTACCCCCATTGCTTCTATGATGCTCAGTATGAATGTAAACTGATTCTAGTAGGGATCAGCTGCAATTACCTTCCAACACCCTACAATGTATTTTCTGCCCTCGCTTTACACTTACCATCTCTAGTGACCAGCGTGGTCTGCAGCCTGCAGTCCTCCATCTGGATGCCCTGTCAATGCCCCCAGAGGCCACTGAGTAAGATATCACACTCCTGCTTCATGGCTCTCACACTTCAGGGTCACTCACGCTTCAGGGTCACTTGAACCTCATGATATATTATATCAGACTGCTGCCACACAATTGGCTGGCTGCCATGATGTGACTGGCATCCCCCCCACAACAGTGGTGCCAAGTTCAGCAGCCAAACTGCATCTCACCCATCCTCCCCCTCTGTGTTCACCACACAGTCATTTCCACAGCAGCACTAAACTTAAATATATCCTTTCCAGAATCTGCCAGCGACCACTGCAACTTAGCAGCTGCTTCACTCTGCACCCTTTTTCAGCCAGTTTGGAGCAGCAAGAAGGCCACTTATGGTTACTCTCAGAAATAAGCACATGTGTCCCTATTGATTGTGACTGCATGGTGAAACAGGGTGTGAGACCATATCTCTGAAGTGAGAGGTCAACCCAGGTGAACATCACTAGTAAACTTATTAACATATCTTTGGAGGTGTGTGTTCCTTGTTCAATCAGGAATACCACTAGATAGGTAAAATTAATTTACTTAGCTAGGTTATAACAGGAAATTGTTTGGTCTACACTCACAGTTAAGCAGACAATAAACTTAATGAGATACAGAGCTTTCCCAAGATAATGAAAAAAAAAAACCTGGTGCCTGATTTTAAAAAGGATATGTTTGACACAAGGTGCCCGCGCCAAATCAGTATGATGCAAGTGGCACCTTGAATCAAACTTTGCGCAAATCCCAATTTTTGAATGCAGACTGTGTTGAAATTGATGCCTTGCACTGAAGCTTCCCTGTGCTACCCTTGTGATAGAAGTACCCTCGCACCAGATCACAAGGGGACTTGTGCCATGGTGGGGCTGTACTATGCCCTTATTTGTAATTTTGGGAAGCCCCGCCATTGATGCCACAGGGGCTCAAGTTAGACAAGCCAGGAGGTGGTCTAAGAGACAAACATCACTGCCAGACACTGTGGTGATTATGGGAGACCTGAATGTAGGGACAAGGGAAGATGGAGCATGGGGGGTACCCTGGGGGGCATCAGGAAGACAGTGGAATAGCAGGGTTGTGGTGCAGCACCCAGTAAGGGTGCCTATTGCAAAGAAAAGCAGCTGATCAGCTCACAGTCTGTAGTTGGTTGGTTGGCAGGGAGGGAAAGTGACTTGGCCCCAGGTAGGCACAGCCCTGGCGCCTGCCTGAGAAGTGCCCCAATTGCCAACCCTGTAGACAGGAAGCACTGGCTGCAGGGTGAGGGCTGCCAGTGGTGGAGGGGAATGTTCTCCAGGCACCACAACAGTCCCCTGGTAACCAGCCCCCCCCCACATTGTGGCAGGCTGGCTCCTGCCTACAGGGCTGGGGATCTGGGCACTTTTGGAACAGGTGCCAGGGCTGTGCCCACCTGGGGGCAGGTCACTGTCCCTCTCTGCCAATCCTGCATGGACCGCAAGCTGATTGGTTGCCTGGTATTGCAAAAGGCACCCCTGCAGGGTGCCACATCACTATCCAGCTATTCTGCCATCTCCTCAATGCCTCCTAGGGCAATCGTCATGCTCCTTCTACTCCAACCCATCCTGGCATGCATAATCACCCCTCAGCATTTGTGGCCCCTCTAGTATTGAACCAGGAGGTGGGACAGATCCCTGCATCATTACCTGCAGGTGTGCCAAATGTTTGGTGCACACCTGCAGCTGCAGCAACTCCTGGATCTTTGGTGCAGGGATGCCCCGTTTTATAAAATTTGGTGTAGGGTCCCTGCCACACCTGCAGTTTGCTGCAGCCCTAGAGCAATGCCACTTGCATTGTTCTAGGGGCTGTTTTAAAATTGGGCCCTTATTTTGTCAAAAATCAGCAGGCCAAAAATTACTAATGGTATGCTTAGGGAGAAAATATCTAGGATACTATTAGCTAACCCAGAAATACACAGCAGTTTATTTTTATTTTTCATTTATTTGAAAATGTTTCACCAGGAAAGACAACATGAGCTGAGAACAGCGTGTTTCCAGAAGCGTCTTGAGGGGAGGGGTACATAATGCGGGGACAAGCAAATTCAAGGTAAAATAAAATACATACTGTACTGTGCAATTCAATTACAAAAAGAGAGTGACTAATACAGTGCATTTCAGTCCTAGACAGCAGTTACTGTCGTATAAAAGAAGGAGACAGGCAACAAAGTGAAAGTCGAGACAGTGGATGAAACATACCAGGGTTAACAGTACAATAAGTAGAAAAAACATATAAGTAGCAATCTATGAAGTAGCAACAAAGAAATACAAGACAAAGATCTGAGTTATAGTATTCTGAAAGATATATAGGGCTATTATATTGTTAGACCGTAAAAAGTCAGTTATAGAATTACCTCTTAACTCACTTATCTGCCCAGCTCATCACAAACACTTTACCCAGAGTGCCCTCAGGAAATCCCTACAAGTACCTTTTAGTAGGACCAACCTGGCTAAGTGCTCCTTCTCTGTCAGATCGATGACTTGGCTAAATGAACTCCCAACTGCTATACCAGTCTTGTCCACCCCTGGTCATTTAAAATCTGCCTTGAGAAAGTACTTTCCATCAAAAATAGCCTGCAACTGCACTTAACTACCTAATATAACCCCCTTATGGGACTACATCATCCAACTCACCCCTCCCTCCCTCCTTCCTCTCCCCATCATCCCCACTACAGCTGCCCCTTATCTCCCCCCTCTTATTCCATCCCATGTTTCTGCCTACCCTGACAATGCTACCTTGTAGCGGCTGTTTACTTGTTTCTAGATTGAATGAAGGTCTTTTGTTGAAATGCTTGTCCAAATCATTGTATTGCTTGTGTTTCATCCAAATACTACTCTGTAATATATGAAGTGGAGCTTTTGTAAATGAGCCCCGTCTCAAAGGTGTATCTCTGAAATATTAATAAAGGAAAGGAATAAAGAAAGAAAGAATTACAGTAGCCAGCAATGAAATTAACACTACTTCAATCCACTAAATAAACAATAGAATGTAAGAACCTGAACCTTTGAGAATGCTGTACCCCAGAGTAGGAAGGGGCAAAACTATATTTTGCAGCTTAATATGTTGCTTCAGGTAGTTAAGTTATATTAGCTATATTGCAGGAAAATATATTTCAGGTAGGTATACTACATTAGCTATATTACATCAGTAGACAACTATATGTTGGGATTAAAGTAAAATTAAACTATATAGCCACAGAGGGGTAGTTATACATCACATCATCAGGTAACACAGGCAATTACTCCTCGGCAGTGCCAAACAGTCAGCATAATACTACAATATGCCTATACAGTATGCCTTGTTTAAAGACAAAGAACCTAAGTCTATAAGCACTGAGACAAGAGTTTCTCTAATGGGCATTAGCCAAGAAGCCAAGTTTCAAAGAAATACAAAATCACACATGGGTGTCATACAGATTAGGTATACGATGAGTCCTAGTAGGATGAAACATGTGTCTGTATCTTCTGTTGGCACCCTTTGCAGACTGTGTGAGAGGCCTTTTGGCACCATGCATTCTTGCTCAAAGTTGAACCAGCATAACATTGTGTGGTGATTTGCATATACAGCCCATGATGCTTTTCATTATGGGGGTATATGTGATTTTGTATGCTTTGTTTGCATGCTGGGTCATGAGACAACGTAAAAGCAATAGAGACACTTACATTGATTGTACTAACAAATGCCCACAGTCAATTAAAGGAGAAAACTACTGTTTATTTATGAATTGGATGTGTCTGACATATTTTTCATACATTACATCAATTACTGCAAGTATGTCAATAAGAGATCAGTCATTTGTTTCTATTGTAACACATACCTAGATTCTGAGGCTCTGATGCAAGCTTGTGAAGTTTCAAGCAAGTCTCCATTTATATGTAAATAAGGCACTTGTAATACAACCTCTTCCATTCTTGAATGTCACTGAAGCATCAGCTCAGAAGGTAGAATAAGGTTTTCAATGCTTCCTGTCTGTATTTTACGCTAAGTTTGCTATGGCTAAGGCAGTCTTGTCACACCACTCCCACAGTGTGTAGTGCTAGTGATCTTTATTTAAATTTTTTATTTTAGTTTTATTTTAAATTTTATTGTGATCTCAGATTAATACCTTTGAAAACAAGCTCATTAGGTAAAACAAATACAATGTTAACAGTTAGTAGTACATTAAACAGGTAATTAAGGTAGTTACCTAGGTTCAACAACAGATAAAACAAATACATTGACAATATTTGGTATTACAAGTAAACAAGTAAGTAATGGTCAACTGCCTACGATGCAGTACATTATAGAACTACATAATAAAAGAAAGTAACAAAGCAGTCGCTCTATAGTAAGTGCAAGAATTCTCAAGGAGGGTACAGGGGTTAAGGAAGGGGTATGTGAACAGGGTGTGTGGTACATTGGCCTAAGGGGCCTCGTCACTAGAGGGTCAGGGAGGAGCAAAGTGAGAGAGAGGTACTTCAGCCTAGGGGGCCAAGTTGAAAGTAGGATTGGGACGAGGGCTAAGGGTGAAGTTGTCACAGTGACTGTTGAGTTGGGAGGGTGGGAAAGGAGGGGAATGTTAGAGCATAGGGAAGTTCAGAATATCTACAAGGAGACAGACAGGATTTGAATAGGAAGTGGGTTCAGCAATGGATGCCCCAAGGGGTGGAGAGGTGGGATACCACTGGAATGAACCCTATATGTTACTGGGAGCAACCACAGCTCCTTTATTTGTGCATAGCAAATATTACCTCTAAAATGATTTTATTCACAAGAAAAAATGTATTTCTTTGTACTGCTCATCTCTCACTGTAAGACAGTAGTAACATGTTATGGGGGAGGAGAAGACTGAAGGCTTCCTTTGCCCAGATGATACATATCCTGTTTTCAGCAGCTGGAAGAATGGAGAGCTAGATCTCTTACTTTAAAAAGCATATTCTTTGCATTTCAAATGCTCTTTAAACCACAATTGCTAACTGGAAATACCAAGAGAGGGAATGAATATGTCATGGGAGGAGTGAAGTAAGCAAATACAGTACACAGCACTGCAGATGCGAGACTTCCCCTTTAAGAAGTGAACTCCATGTCTGAAGGTGGAGGATGTACTGATTAGGACAGTGTTGCCAGCCAGTGGCTGGAATCTCACAGCAGACACCCAAAGTAGACACCCTTAGAATTGCAGCCCTTAGTACTCTGGACCACAAACATGGAAGACCGCTAGGGCAGGTGTCTCTTTGAGGAGGAGGAACCAAGACCATTTAGGCTGGAACAGTGGGGGACAGTAATCTCAAGGTCTCAGGATCATGGCTGATCAGGGCTTCCACATTATAGCTGGTGACTGGTGGCATCAGTGATGGGGGAGGAGGTCTCAGAGGTAGGATGAAGCCACCTCTCTTATCCCACAGCTTGCAGCATAAAAATCCATTCTTGTGGCAGAAATTGTTCATCTACACTTTTAAACTGACTGGGCTAACTTTCAAATTTAGACCCTTTTTATCGCTGAAACCTGATTTAATGGAGCAGTGAGCGGCGGTGGTCTCAGGGCCATGGTTGATCAGAGCTTCCACGTTGCAACTGGTGGCTGGTGCCACTGGAGATGATGGAGAGAGGACATAAAGTAGTAGGACAAAGTTACCTCTTTCACCCAGTAGCTTGTAGCAGAATAATACTTTCTTGTTCAGTGCCAGGGCTCTGAAGATGTCACTTCTAACTGTGGAAGTAGTCCAGTACCATGTGAAACAGGAGCTGGATCTGAGTAGGTTTCTAGATTTGTTGGACATTCAAGTATGGTTGAGGTCTCTACTGGGGTTGCACTTCCACAGTGTGACTTATAATAAAACTCTGTTGATGGCTCTGAACTTCCTGACACAAACCTGTTTGTGTCTGATTACCTTACGCCAAAGTGTGTCTTGGCTTTCCACTGAGCTTCAGCATTTGAAGGTCACAGGTCCCGCTTTCTGTTCTCAATATGGGTGCTACTCCTATCTCTGACTCTACTGTTGTCACTCCATCTTTTAGTTCCTTTTTCACCTCCTGTGCCTGCTCCTTCTTCACCTCCTCCTCTTCCTCACCCTAACTCTTTCTTCTTCTCTACCCTCTTACTCTCTTCCTCTAGTCATCCTACTGCCCACTCCCTTTTTTCATTCTTACCACTATCCCTACTGCTGTTCTTAAGGTCCTCTTGGCTGTAAACCCACACATGTGTGCGAACCTTCATGATCTTGTCCCAAGACTCCTGTGTCTCTCTGCTCATGCCATCCCCCTGCCTATCACATAACTCCTCAACCTATATTTCTTCTTATCCTGTTCCCCTAACTCTTGCAGGTTGGGTACTGTTATTTTCCTTCCTAAAGAAGTTGACATCTCTTCCCTTTGTAACTTCCAACCTATCTCTCTCTTTCCCACACTGGCTTATCTCCAGGAACACCTTGTTCTCTCCCAACTCTCCCCTTTTTGTGACTTGGCTTCCTTCTTCATTCTTTTCTAATATAGCTTTAGAATGTCCCACTCCACCTCCACCTCTCTCCTCTGCGTCAGTGATGCTATCCTCTCTGGCATGGATCAGGGCCTTGTATCCTCTGCTGTCTTTGTCATCTTAGCCAAAGCATTCAACACTGTTGCCCACCCCATTCTCCTGACAAGCTTAAGGCAGCAGGACTGTCTGCCCCCTCAGTTGAGTAGTTCCACTCCTACCTTGAGAGCAGTTTGCAAGCTGTTCATATTGGAAACTTCCTTTCCTTTCCAATTCTCAGTTAGCTCAGGCATCCCCCAAGGGTCCGTCCTTGGCCCAATTCTTTTCTCTATTTTTCTAAGTGATCTTCTTATGCCTGCTCCTCTGTGTCCATTCATATATTCGCAGATGATACTGTACTCTTTACCTCTGACTCCTCGGCCCCTGGCCTCATGGACCAACTGTACATGGATTGAACAACATCCAGCACCATTTCTGAGAGAATTACTTATCCTTCAAGGCAAAGAAAATCACCTCTATGACTTTTGGCACCAGGCAGAGTCTTACTAGAGCTTAACACCCTTCCTTCATTTCATAGGGTGTGTCGACTGAAGATGTTTCCTCCTTCAAGTACCTTATGTTCTGGCTGGTTCGCTGCCTTGACTTTTCTGTTCATGTGGATGCAATCCACAAGAAGCTCCATCTCAAACGTGGCACACTGTACAGGAATAAGAGAAGCATCCCACTTCCTGTGTGCAGAGAAATCATCAGTAAGATGATTCTCCCTATTTTTGACTATGAAGACATTGCTTGCAGTGATGCTCCATGGTCCACCTTAGCTAGATTGGCCCCCCTCTTTCCCTCCTTCTGTCAATTTGCCCTTGACCACCCCCCTGCATACTCACCACTATTGTTTGCATAACTCCATGTACTTCCCCTTGCTTGATGCCAGGTGCCTTACCCCCTGTGCCTCATTTATCTCCAAATTTTTTTTTGACTCCCTTCCCATGCATCTTGCTTCTGTCCCCTCTTTCTCCCCCTTCTACCTCTTACTCCCTTCTCAATGCTTGCTTTCTCTCTATTTCTGTCCCACCAGTGAAATCTACTGCTGGCCAAGCTGCCTTCTCATTCTGCTTCCCTAAACTATGGGGCTCGCTCCCCCTTTCATTTGCTCTGCTCCTTCCCTTTTTATTCTGAAATCTCTCCTTCATTTCTTTATTCACTCCTGCAGTTGCTTCTGACATGGTGGTGGACTTATGTCACATACCTTCCACCCTACAGTGACACAAGCTACATCAGTTGGTAACATGCTTCCTGGTCCCACGCTGCAGCCAACTCCACTAAAGCTGACTCAAGTCACTAGGACACACACAAGTACAGATGGTGCATTAAGAACAGACTACAGGCTACAAGTTAAGTAAAGCTGCATAAATACATATATTTATTGCCCAAGAGACATCACAAACATGGTAACCTTGAACCTTCCCTTCCCAATCTGCTCTTGCTGTACTGTCCCTACTTGTGTGTCCTACAGTGACACAAGTACAGCCCCACTCCCCCAGTCATCAGTCACCACTCCCTGCTCGTCTTATTATTGTATTGTTCCTCAATGTTTAATGTTCTTTTGCTTGTTCCACAATTTACTGTATTACAGTTTTATTCCTGAAGCATCGCTCTTGTGATTTTTTTTTTTATTTGTTATACTCACTTCCATAGACTAAATATTGGGCAGATACCAACAGTCTGGCCCTGGAGGAGCACTTATGGCTGTACCAGGAGGAAACTGGAAGAAGTTCTTTCTCACCCTAGAATTTGTCTAGTGCACTTATCGAGGCAAACAAAAAAACTGAAATAAAAATAAAACATTTCTGCTGAGAGGAAAAATCTGGCCACACTTTTTTATGTAGTGGCACCTTATTACAACCTGTGAATCTATAATGCAGGAACCTTAACTCTGTTGAAATGTTGATCAGTTAAATTAGTTCTTCAAGGACCAGATTGGCAGCATCTAGGATCAGATGTTCTCCATTATCCAAGGTATGGGCACTCAAGATAGAGAGGAGAAGCTGTGCAACACAGTTAACAGATGGGAGGGGGAGCTTTGTTAGTTGGAGGAAGAGGAGGTCCTTAGGTTGGTGACTGATCTGTGTTACACCACCTGTATTTTGGATTTTGCCCTTACCAATTTGTTAAAGACTGAGTTGGTAGCCAACCCAGTGGCGCATAGGGCTAAGGCGCTTTATGACTTGCCTCTCCCATGCTGGCAGCCCAAGTTTGGGAACCAGCTTGGGGTACAGGGACCTGGCCGGGGGGAGGAGGCTTGAGTGTCCCAAGAGTTGTGCTCCTCCTCTGGGGAGGGAGGGCAGTCAGCTTGACCACTATACTTCCACCTGGGTGACCACTGGTGGTAGTGCAGTGAGAGCAGCCAATGGGTGGGGGAACATTGGCAGGTGCCACATAATGCACACTTGCATGAGTGAATGCTTGGCATGTACATGATGCCAATGCCCTAAGGGAATCAGGGAGAAAACAAAACAAAAAATTCCTGAGTGGCAGGATGATGCCACCCAGTCTGTAGGCCCTGCATGTGGCCACTTAGACAGGACCCTCCCATGACTGAATCCATTCACAGTGGAGGTAAAGGGGGGCCCACTGCCTTTTCCAGAGGGGAGAAACTCTGGAGGAACATGGGGAGGAAGACCTACAAAGGTTCTAGGGGATACCGCCAAGGTAATAGGACTGAGACTGGGGACAGGTAGACAGGAGCCGCCAGTACATGGGAGAATAAATTGAAAGAAAAAAAATACTGAGTTGGTGGCCCTGAGTCCTCTGTTGACAGGTATTTTCAATGCTATTCTATGGCAGGGTATTGTCCCAATACCTCTTCAGGAGGCAGTGGAGAAACCCCTGCTGAAGAAGGTGTCACTAGATCCTAACAGTCTTGTCAACTATCATCCAGTCTCCAACCTCCCCTGTTTGGCAAACATTGCTGAGAAAGTATTTGCATCTCAGCTAATGGAGCACTTGGAGAAAATGGCCTCTTTGAGCCAAATAACAAAACACAGAGTCTAAGAATTATTTACAAAGACCGTGGAGGCTCACAAATCACAGAGTGGTGCACAATACCCCAGGAGTTGATAATCCAATGCGACATTCGGAAAAAGGAAAGCAGGGGTCAGCAAAATATGGCTAAATAAGTAAAACCTTTAATGCAAGTTAACAACAAGCCATTTTGGTCTGGTTTCTAGAACATGCACAACACTAAAATGGCCCTGATCAGAAGTATGCAGTGATCTTTTTCTGGTAAGAAATTGAGGAGAGGTCTTAAATGTGATCCTCAACCTTTCATTCACTTTTGACACTGTCAACAGTAGTAGTTTTCCTAGGCAAATTTGAAAGGCTAGGGGGTTGACTGGGACTGTATTACAATGGTCCTAGTCCTTATTCAGTAGAAGAGACCAGTCTGTTGTGCTCTGCTCTTGCCAGTTCAGCTGGTGGCTCTAGATGGCAGAGTTCCTCAAGGCTCTATCCTGTCAATGGTGTTGTTCACAGCATGCATACTTCTACTGTGATGGATAATCAGATGCCATGGCACGAATTTTTACTGCTTCAGAATGCAGATGATACCCAGTGGCATGTGTCATTTGCACTTGGCAGGGTGGTGTTCATGCTGAAGTTGGAACAATCCCTGACAGATATCAGGGCTTGACTAGCCTCCAGATGGCTAATTCTCAACCCTGAAAAAAGGAGTTACTTTTAGTGGGCAGCATATGCAGATATCAGCCTTACAAGGCAGTCCCAGACTCCCCATCTTGGAAGCAACTGAACGCAGCCAGGTAGGTAAGAAGCCTGGGAGCAGTTCTTGACAGACAGTTGAATTTTGGCCCTCAGGTATCTTCTGTGGTCAGGAGTGGTCTTTATCATCTCAAGAATATTGTCAGACTCTGTCCCCTATTAGATTTTACTGATCATTACACCTTGGTACACGTCCTCATCTTCTATTACCTTGACTACTGCTGTTTGCTCCACAAGGGCTTACCCTGGGACCAATTAGTTTGTCTGCAGCTGGTTCAGAACTCAGTAGTGGGGCTGCTGAACTCCATTCTTAGATCAAGTCACATCACTCCATCAAGCCAAGCTCTGGGCTGGCTGCAAATTAGATGGTGCATTGACTGTAGCATAGTTTTAACAGCTTATAGGTCCCTGAACAGTCTGGGACCCCAACATCTCAGTGAGCATCTAACTCTCTATGATCTCCATCAGACAGCAAAAGTCCAGGGTCCAGGGCGGATGCCACTGTCTCATCTAAAGTCCGTGGGGATTAGACTTTAATGGTGGCTGCCCCCTTCCTGAAACTTGAACCCTGAGAAAATCCATGTTGCAGACTCCCTTGTCTCTTTGGAATACTGTTGAAATATATTACACAACAGGCATTTCAGTAAGCATCTAGTTGAAATACATACAAACGGAAGAGAAAAAGAAGTAAGTGCCTCAGCTGGGACATGAACCCAGGCCACCTAGAGTACCGTTCTAGTTGTGCTACCAACTGCACTTTGTGGCACAGCTGGCTGCACAACTGGAATGGTACTGTGGGTGGCCTGGGTTCAAGTCTCTGCTGAGGCACTTACTCCTTTCTCTCTTCTGTTTGCATATGTTCCATACATATGCACACTGCACTCTTGGGATTGAAAAGGCATCTAGCTGATTGTGTCCATTTGTTTATGGTTTTGTATTTATGTGTTAGAATAGTGATTTAGTTTGTTTTATCTTTGTACTATTCATTCTTCTGTTGACAGTTGTTTATTTTATATTGCACAGATGCTCTATTAATTGGAGGTGTACCTTTTCAAATAAATGTCACTACAACTATTACTAATTAAAAATGGGTCTAAGAATCAAAGAAACCTACAGTAACTGGGTAAAACCAGTCTGGTGACTTACATTAATACAACATAATGCATGGTCATCTTTGACCATCGTCAGAATTAGCATTGTTAGAGTACCGTTAAACAAGCACAGACTGAAGAAGTATTAGCAGTAGTGTTATTCAATCATGCGATAAAAGAACTTCGAGTATCGCGCAGGTTCACAAACTTTCACCGCTCGCAGTAGCCATCCTCTCGCTTCAGCAAACCGGTAGAAGTTTGTTGGGCCCTGCTTGCAGTCTCCATCCTGGTTTGTGCATAAGCATGATTGAGGTTAGCACATTGCCTTAATAAAACTGCTTCGATACTACTATTGCTTGTTTGTGGTCTCTAGTGCGGCGGGTAGTGCTGGATTCTCTGATTTGATTGGTGTCTTTAGCACACCAAGTCATCGTGTTGCCTTTTTGAGCTCTCCATCTTGGTCTTAAACCTGACTAGATTTATTAGTAGCCACATCACACAATGAGCAAATTAATCTCCTTCACCTAGACCGAACCTTCCATCATAACCATGGCTGCCACCTTTACTTGCTAAAAAACTTCAACTAGGCCCAAAAGATAAAACTACATTTAATAAAAAAATGTATTAAATGTTTTACTGATCATCACACACTCCTTACCCTTACATACATAAACAAATAAGAAACTTGAAGTACTGTCCGTAGTTTTCACTACTAGTAGTCATCTGCTGACAATGAAAAATTGCTTACAGGACCCGAGACAGCAAGGATTCACAGGTGGGAGGTCTTGTCAAATGACTCTAATAGAGTTCTTTGACTTGGTATCCAAGGAATTGGATCAGGGAGGAGTAGTGGATGAGGCCTACTTGGATTTCAGCAAGGCCTTCAACACCGTTCCACATAGGAGATTACTAAGCAAGCTGGATAGCCTTGGAGTGGGACCAAAGGTGGTAAACTGGGTAAGAAACTGACTAACGTATAGGAGACAGAGGATGGTGGTAAATGGAGTTCAATCCATGGAGTACCACAGGGATCTGTATTAGGACCAGTCCTCTTTAATGTCTTTATTAGCAACATTACAGAGGGACTTGGTGGGAAGGTCTGCCTGTTCACGGATTGCACTAAAATTTGCAACAGGGTAGACACTCTGGGGGAGGGGTGTGTTTGTGTGGAAAACTTAAGAGGGGATCTGAAAAAGTTAGAGGAGTGGTCAAGGGTATGACAACTGGGCTTCAATGGAAAAAAGTGCAACATCATGCACTTGGGGCACAGAAACCCTGAGGTAGAGTACAAAATGGGAGGAGAGGTATTAGTGACCATAAAACAGGAAAGAGACCTGGGGATTATCATATCTGATGACCTAAAAATGGCTAGGTAGTGTGACAAGGCAGTCAGAAGAGCTAGCGGGACTCTGGGGTGCATAGGAAGGGATATCACTAGCAGAAAGAGGGAGGTGGTATTACCCCTGTATGAGACCTCACCTTGAGTATTGTGTCCAGTTCTGGAGGCCTCATCTCCGGAAGGACATAGAAAAAGTGAAGGCAGTCCAGAGGAAGGCAACCAAAATGGTGCAGGGTCTGCATCAAAAGTGCTATGAAGAAAGACTGAAGGACCTCAACATGTATACCCAGGAGGAGGGAATGATATGATTGAAACTTTAAAATACCTCACAGGTTTATTTAATTTTTATTTATTTATTGATAATTCAGAAAATACTTTTGAGCTGAAAGCTCATTTACAAAGGTTCCTCATCAAACACAATACATGGACATAGGAACAAAACACTAAAACAAAGTACAGAGTACAGGTAAACAAGTCAGATTAAGTTACTACTGTATTAACAGTTAAACAATTCAAGGTTACCAGGCAGTCTCACAAAGAGTAGTGTAATTGACTGACTCACTATAATGCATCAGGAGCAGCTGGGAGACAGCTTTGTTACTTATGTTGCAGTGGTAGGAGTTAGCAAGGAAGGCTGTGTATGGAGAGGAGGTGAGGAGAAGGTTAGAGGAGATGGGATGTGTGAGGAGAGTAAGGTTAAGGATGAAAAAGGGAGAGTAATGGTGTTGTGGGGTTGGAGCAGGGAAGGGAGATGGAAGGAGGTGTCTAGAATAGGATATGGAAGACTAGCCTTGCCAATATTAAGGATAGAGGGATAAGAGGGGGATCCTCAGTTGTAGAGAGGAAAGTGCTTAGCTGGAGTGAGTATATTTCATGGGTAAGGTAGTCAAATAGGGTAGGCCTTCACAGGTACTGATGAGCGAGGACAGGGTGAGACCTGAAGGGGGGTAAGGTTCCTTGGAGGCACTCACAGGTACTGTCATTTGCTAAGTGCAGTCCAAGCTTATGCTTGAAGGTTGGCAGAGTCATGGCGTTAGTTATGGAGACTGGGAGCTCATTCATCCAAAGTGGGGCCCTATAGACAAAAGATCTTTTTTCTAGGGAAGTTCTCCTGAATGGGATGCTGAGATAGCCACAGGCAGTGCCTCTGGTAAAGCATTGAGAATGGACTGGATTAAAGATATGGAGGCTACACGGTGGGGAGAGACCCAACTGTGCTTTTTTACCCAGTAAGCAGTAGTGGAATTTGGTCCTCGCATTCAGATTGAGCCACTTGATTTATTCAAAGAGTTTGCAAGTATGCATGAGTGTGTCTTCCCCAGGACCAGTCTGCATGCTTTATTGAGGGTGCCGGATACTTTTTTGAGAGCCATTTCAGTTGCTGCATCTTACACCACCAGACCATAATCTATGACTGAAAATATAGAGCTAGTTACTGAGAGTCATACTGCCTTTGGTGTGAGATGATTTCTGTGTCTATACAGGACCCCTAGCCTTGTGTATGGTCAATGTGGTGTGTGTATGATAGGACATCATCAATTAAGACTCTGAAGTATTTGAACACATGGACTTGTTTTAGGGGCACCACCTTATTGTTTGTGTTAGTAAATTGATGGTATTTTTTCCTATGTTGGTGACAGGCGAAGAGCATTGTCTTAGTTTTTTTTTTTTTATAGTTGAGAAGTGGGGAGGCAGTATAGCGCAGTGGTTTAAGGCTCTGAGCTGCAAACCTGGAGACCTGGGTTTGAATCACACAACCCCCACTTGTATACTGTGTGGTCCTGAGCAAGACACTTAACATCCCTGTGCTCCCAGGTTGCACCTGAAAAACAGCTTTTAGCTTAGTGTGTACTCCAGGTTAAACAATTAAAAAAAAAAAGTAGTTTTTGCTTGCCAAACTAGCCCACTACCTGGTTGAAGGTAGACTGAAGATCCATAGTGAATTGTTCTAGTTTGGAGTTGCAGTTTCGGATAACCGTGTCATCAGCATATAGAATGATTCTACTGGGGCAGGCTGTCAGTAGGCCATTTAGGAAAAGGCTAAACAGTAAGGGTCCCAGAATAGACCCTTGGGGGAATCCCAGCGAAACCTCTCTTGTTGCTGATATTGCCATCCCAATTTTTATGGACTGTGATCTGCATGAGAGGTAGTCCTTAATCCATTCAATCGCGGTTGTGGAGAGGCCTTACTGCAGTAACTGTTGCAGCAGTAGGTGGTGGTTCAGTGTCAAAGGCCTTTGTGAGGTCAATAACTCAACATGCCTGTGCAACTGGTTTTGTGCTTGTGTAACGTAGATAAACTTTGGCTGTTTGCCTCTCTGTCCATGGGATATACCACCCTGTAGGGGTATGAAGGAAAGGAACCCTATAGGAGGGTTCCATCCCTTGAGGTGCCATGGGAGTGATTCCCTTGGCTAAAGGTACTTTAGGAAGAAGCCCACAGGAGACAGAGGAGTGATGCTGGAGGAGGAGGAGGGGTGGATGGAGGAGCATGGAAAAAATGCATGTGTGTGGAGTGAGGAGAGCATCCCTTAAATAAGCCAAAAGGAGTTTGTAGCCAGTTGCACCGCCCCCTTGAACCATAGCCTTCCAGAAATTGACCTCATGATCCTGTCTCCATCAAGGGCCTAGTGGATGTAGTCAGAGAATTCAACTAAGGTGGTTGAGGTACTGTGGTTGTTTCAAAAGCTATGCTGCTGCAAGCATTGTATGTTATACTTTTGAAGGTAGTCTGTGAGCTGGTCCAAGATTATCCTCTCCAAGGCCTTGGAGAGGGGAAGAGGATGGAGATTGGACTGTAGTTTACTGTATTTGTCCAGTCACTGCTTTTGTAAACAGGGGGTGACAAGTGCCTGCTTCCACAGTTTGGGAAATTTGGTCAGGGTGAGGGATTAATTAAACATTTTTGTGATGGGTACTAGTACCTCGTCCAGGGTTAGGGCCACTGTTTTCATATCTAAATTATCACTTCCTTGCCTAGTTTTGCCAAGTACATTCTTAATATATTTCTTGGCCTCCTGGACCGAGATATACTTGAAGTAAAATGGTGGGTGGTTGTTGTCACCAGTGGATGCATCCAGTGTGTAACTGTGTGCTAAGAGGTAGTCAGGTGGGAGGACAGAGATCAGGTCAGTTAATGTTGTGTTGAAGAAGTCAGCAATCAGGAGTGGGTCCTGGGTGACGTTTCCTTTTATGCTGAGCAGAGTGGGCTGTTTCTTGTCTTCTTTCCCTAATAGGTCTTTTATATTACCCCAGAACTTTCTTCCGTCTGTCCAGGTTTTCTCTAGTTGTTCTCCGTGATAATCAGCTTTTGCCAACCTTATGTTATGGGTACATTTATTTCTTGCAGCCCAGTAAACTTGATGATCCTGGGCAGTGCCAGTGATTTTGGTTTTGTGCCAAAAGTTGTCCCTTTGCTCCAACAGGCTCCATAAGATCCATCTGTTATGTGTACCTCAGGTTTTCTTTTTGCAAATGGGTGCATATATGTCACAGGCAGCAGTGAATTTCTCAATGAATTATTGCAGTGCCTGGTCCACATCCTGAATGATGTCCAGAGGGGACCAGTCTAATAGGGCAAGTGTCACTTTTAAGGATTTAAGTAGGCCCTTTTTAAGAACCCTGTTTTAAATGACTGTGGGTGCTGCTTTTCCTAACTTATTAGTCCAGCAGCATATTATTGGTCAGTGGTACCTGCAGGTAGTCTTGCGGGCCAGGTATTTTAGTACCCACCCATCCCTAGTTAGAAATACACAAATCAGGTTTCAAAACCAAAAACACAGAAACTTAGAATTTAATGACAGATAAAGGACCATGTGGCCCACCCAGGCTGCTCATTTTTTCTCTGCCTATACTGTTGCTGTCACAAAGGAACAAGTGCATCTATAAGAAAACTAGATTCAGCTATGAGCAATTGCAATTTAGTTTCTGGAAAAAAGAAGGCAGTGGCTTGCATCTTTATTTATTTATTTTTATTTATTTATTAATTGTCTAGGATAACAACCTTTGAGCTAGAAGCTCTTTTACAAAGGTTCCACATCAACGATAGAGAAACTTACAACATGGTACGAGAATAAGAACAAATGAAAAGTACAGATGGAAATACAATTGGATGGTAACTTATATACATGATTAAAACAGTGCAAAGACAAGAGGCAATTATACAAGTATAAAGAACAATTACATGAGGTAAATATACAGACATAAGAGTGGAGAAGGGGAAGGTAGCAGGATGGCGGTGAGTGAAAGGTGGTAGGCAGCCAGGAAGTGGCTTTGTTAGAATGAGGAGATGAGGGACTGGAGACCAGTGTGCTCGTGTGTGGAGGTGGGGGGCAGGAAAGCAATGGGGAGAGGATTAGATGCAGCCAAGATGAGGCTATGTAAAATGGAGATAGTGTTGGACAGTGAGACTGAGAAGTAAAGGAACATGGATGGGTAGGTCAGAGGGGGTGTAAATAATTACAAGTACATGAGTAGGGGACGAGGAATGGGAGTTAAACATAGGGAAGGAGGGGAGAGAAAGAGGTATGAGAATTTTAAGTGCATGAGGTGACGGGGGCATGGTAGGTGAAGGGAGGGGTTGGTGGAGGAAGGCAGAAGAGGAAAGAGCTAGACTGAGATTTATTAGGGAAACAAAGCTGGAGGATAGTGAGCGGAGAGAGTAGTAGATGGGGAGAGGGGAAGAGGGAAGACTAGAGTGGAGAGTAACTTTGAGAAGAAAGGTAGTAGTGGGAGAGGTGAAATGAGGGTAGAGTTGACCTGCTTTTCATCTTAAAAGGAGGGTGGAGAGGTTGGTAGGGTAGGGGGGAGTTAATTAGGTGAAGAAGCAAGGGGAGTGGACCACGATAGATGGGTGAAGAATAGTGGGAGATGTGAGAAATACATGCGGGGGGATTGAGGGTAAGAAGCCGGGTAGTAGATTTTAGGTAGGGGAGAAAGAGGGAGGTAGGTGCGAGGAGGTAGAGGACAGAGAGGAAGGGGTTAACCTTTTATGAGATGCAGAAGGAGAGGGCAGTCACCACAGGGGGTAGTGAATTCCATGCTGTTATAGGTCTGGACACAAATGAGTGCTGACCAAGGTTTATTTTCCTGAGAGGCATGAGCTATTCATTGTCCCCATGGACCAAGTACCATAATTGTTATTTATTAGTGAGGAGTGGTTGTTAATCCCGGGGGGCAGTTGGCCAAGAAGGACTCTTCTGCACAGGAGAGCAGGGTTGTAGGTAGATCAGAGGTGGAAATTAGGTCAATTGGAGGAAATATAGAGGTCACAACAGTGGGATTCTCCATTTTTGGTTGAGCATAAATCTGCAGGCTCGGTTGAAGGCAATACATAGTCTTTCAAGGACAGTATTACTGACAGCCAAATAAATAACCAAATCTTAATGAATGACAGAGATGATTAGGCTGCAGACTAGTAGTTTTTTTTACCATAGAAGTCAGATTTAGCTTGTTTCTGTAGAACAGGCCAAGCCACTAATGGATCATTTTGACTACTGAGTAAAAATGAGGGGAGAAGGACAGGGAAGGACCCAGGTCTATTCCCAGGTATATGAAGACCTGGGCTTGTTCCTTCAGGTCTCCATTTGGGGTGGCGATGCAGAGCTCAGGCCTGCTCAGTAATGTTTTTTTTTCAGTTGGTTACCAGTTTGTTTGTAGTGAACCACTCACAGACCTTTTTAAAGTCAAATTGCAGTTTTTTGAATGTCTCCATACCACGGTGGGTGGTGAAGATTATAGTAATGACTTCGCGTAGACACAGACCATGGAAGTTTATTGACAAAGACTGAACAGTAGAGGCCCCAGCACTGAGCCTTGTGCAACACCGGTAGTCTGAGGCTGCAGCCCAGAAAACATAGCACTTCATTTTGCCTTATGAGTTCTGTTGGTCAGATAGCCACACTACCATGCAAAGGCCTCTATTGACAAGCCCAGCTCCGAAAGTATTTTAATTAAGAAATCCTGAGTTGCAAGGTTGAAGGCCTTGAAAAGATTTAGAAATGCAGCACCAACATATTCTCTTCTACAGTTATGTGGAGCCCCACTGTTAGCTCAGTTAGGGCAGTGGTAGTGCTGTGATGCTTTTTGATGCCATGTTGTTCAGCAACTAGGAGATCATGTACTCTACCATGATGTAATCCACTAGCTGGTCACTGACAATTTTATCCAAAGCCTTAGACTGCGAGAAAATGATTGAGATGGGTCTGTAATTTGAGACAGTTATTTCATCTCCCAATTTAAACACTGGGATCACACTTGCTTGTTTCCAGATACTGTATCAGAGAGGGAGCTGAAATGAAGCAAGAAATTAAACTGTTTTTGAATGGGAAGAGCCAGTTCATTAATGGCCATGTTATGCCGCTTCATGTCCATATCAAAAGTGGTACTCCTGTCATTAGCTTCCTTATTTCAAAAGTGAAACAAAGTGCTAAAGCAGTCTAAAAACTGGGAAAGAAGGGTATTTATTTATTTATTAGCTTTTGGTTAACGGGTAAGTACACTAGGCAATAGCCCTGCCTATTTTCAGGCAAAACCCAGGAAAGGAGACTCATTTGCCGCCCAAGACCTGATGCAACTCATCACCCAGTCCACTAGAATAAACCCTAAGATAGGAACCAGCACCCTTCTGGATGTAATTATCACCAACTGACCCCAAAAAATCCAAAACATCCAGGTCCTACCAGATTCCCTAAGTGACCACTCCCCTATCCTATTTCATTGGGCAGTCCCCAATCCCAAACCCAAAGCCCAGACCATCCTCCGCAGGTGCCTCCGCCCTGGTGGGCTGCAAAAACTTAAACTATTCCTCACCCAGATAAACTGGTCCCCCATTCATCGTGCAACCGACATTGACACCGCCCTTGCCTTCTTCTCACACACCTTCAACATGGCCTGTGATCTCTTTGCACCCTTCACCAAAATCCGATCCAAAAAGCAGAATGCACCCTGGGTTAGCCCTGCCCTTCTACAATTACTAAGAAATCGGGATAACCTCTGGCACCTTGCCACTGAAATGGGTCGGCTGTCTGATAGGCAGACTTACAATGCAGCCCGGAATAAGTGCTCTTAGGCCGTCCGGAAAGCCAAGGCCGACCATTACCAGGCTACCCTTACCTCCTCCTAGGGTTCGGCCTGGACTTTCTGGGATAATATTAAACAACTAAATGGAAAATCACACTCCCCTGCCCCATCCCAGCTCACTAGCAATGGCACTACCTCCACCGAGCCTGCCACCATAGCTAACTGGCTCAACACCGCTTTCGCTGACCTTAGCTCAGTCCTCCCTAGTAATTTCTTTGACCCTCCCCCCAACCAACCTCCCCCTGTCCTGCAGCACCCCAGCTTCCACCTGCACAAGATTTCTGCCCTTGAAGCCAGACCCGTCCTAATCAAAGCTTTGAATAGCAACAGTCCTAGCAGTGACTCATTGGACCCCAGTATCCTCAGGCTGGTGCTAGATGAAGTCCTTGCCCCACTCACCAGCCTAATTAACTGATCACTGTGCCTGGGACAATTTCCCACGGCTAGGAAAACAGCCATAATCACGTCCATTCATAAAGGAGGCGACAGGTCGTCGGCCAACAACTACCGGCCAATCTCCATCCTCCCCCCCCCCAAAGCCCTGGAGAAAGTGGTGGCCATTCAAATCACTGAATATCTGGCTAAGCATAACATCTTATGCCCAGAGCAACATGGCTTCGTGCTGGCCACAGTACCAGCACTGCACTAATTGAATTCCTCCAACTTCCTACACTCCTCCCTGGATACCAGCTCCCTAGCTGGTGCAGTGTTCATCGACCTCTCAAAGGCTTTCGACACTGTCTCCCACCCTCTTCTGCTGAATGCTGTCTACCACACTGGTCTCTCAGCTGGCCCCCTAGCATGGTGCACGAGCTATCTAGCTGCTCGATCACAGTGTGTTAAAATCAATGGGATATTCTCTGATACCCGTCCCATTCACTCTGAGGTCCCCCAAGGCTCCATCCTGGGCCCCCTTCTCTTCTCACTCTATCTGAACACCCTGCTCAGTGCATGCCCTGGCAAAATTCTCCTGTATGCAGATGACGCTGTCCTTTTTGCCACCCACCGCAATCCCGTCTCCCTTCAGAACACCCTACAGCAGTCTTTCAATAATGCCGAAGCCTGGTTTAAGGAGCGCAGACTTGTCATCAATCTTAAAAAAAACAAAGCAATGCTCTTTTCCCAACCCCAAAACAAAGCTAGCAACCACCCACTCTATATCCTTCCTAGTACCAAACAGCCACTGGAACAAGTCTGCTCCTACAAATACCTTGGGGTTACCTTCGACTCAGCCCTCACATTTCACAACCACATTGATGCCCTAACATCCGCCACTAACACACGGCATGGCATCCTCTTCCGCCATAGAACCTGCTTTCCCCCCAAATGCACTCCAGCTGGCTGTTACGTCTTCCATATTGTCCCTTGTAGACTATGGTCTACCAGTCTATGGTGCTGTCGACAGGACTGCACTCAAAAAAATTCACTTAACCCTGAATAAAGCCTGCAGATTGATTACTGGCACCCCCAGGCTCACACACATCTGTCAGCTGTATGACGAGGCTAAACTCCTTACCCTGGATGAATGGCTCCGATATCAAACCTGCCCCTGCTGCTGCTAAATTCCCCTGATGGTCCCATTGCCCACCCACTGGAAGTGGCCAGGGCTTTCAATGACAAGTTCACAGACTTATCTATGTATCTCAGTAAACTCCCAAATAGCCAACCTAATAGCTCAGCCCCATTCTCAAACCCTTTGCCGACTACCACTAGGCCTTCCACACATCATCATAACCCACCTTACTATTTCATAGCCCTCTTAACTGCTGACTAAGCTAAACTCCTCAAAAGCCTCCCAAACCATTGGTCACCTGGGGCTGATTGCCTCTCCCCAGTGTTCCTCAGACTCATCTCACCAGCCATCATAAAGCCTCTCACTTGTATCTTTAAACTTGTCCTCTCCTCCTCCTCCTCCTCCTCTATGCATGACTCCTGGAAGGTTGCCAAGGTCATTCCCATCTGCAAGGCAGGTGAACCTCTATCCACAGACAACTATCATACCATCTCCATCCTTCCCCACCTTAGTAACCTACTGGAGAATGCCATCCATCACCAGCTCGCTGAGTACATGGTGAATCACAATCTCCTGTGTAGCCAGCAACACAGCTTCTGCAAGAACCATTCCACCATGATGGCCCTTGCACTACTGACTGACCACATACTATTAAACATGGACCATGGAAATGCCACCGGTGCACTCTTCATTGATCTCGCAAAAGCATTCGACATGGTCAATCACATCCTCCTCCTCCACAAACTACAATGTCTTGGCTTCTTTCCAGAGGTTATGAATTGGTTCCTGAGCTACCTCTCCAGTCGCACCCAATTTGTGTGTATCGGACCCACCAGGTCCCCGCCCTGCCAGTCTCAACAGGTGTACCCTAAGGCTCTATCCTGGGCCCCTTCTATTCTCTTTATTTATAAACTCCCTTCCCTCGGACAGCCTGAAATGTCAATCTCTCCTCTATGCTGATGACTTTGTACTTTACTACAGTAACAAATCCCCTGACCTTATCTCCTCTGTTCTTATTCATAATGATACTGCGGCTCACAACTGGTTTGCAGAAAACCTCCTCCTGGTTAATGTGAAAAAAACAAAATCCATCCTGTTCAGATCCAAGCCATTTGTAGCTAAATCCAAAACTCTCCCTGATCTCAATATCATCTCCCCAGATGGCCAAGTCCTGGAATAAGCTGACACCTTTAAATACGGTGGTGTCATACTCAACCCCTACCTCTTTTTTGCAAACCACATCAACTCTCTGGTTCTAAAATTCCACCAAATATTAGATGCTGCCTACAGGTTTCAGCATTACCTCACCTTGGAAGCCTGACTGGCTATCATCCAGGGTAATCTACTACCAATGCTGGACTACTGCTCCCTCATATATGCTAGGACATCTGCAACCCTGATGTCCAAGCTCTCCTCTGCCTACAACATTGCATGTTGTTTTGCCCTACTAGCCCCATTTTCCACACACCACTGTGTCCTCTACAATATGCTAGGATGGCTCCCACTGCATGATTGCTTTGCCCTCACCATTGGCAACCTAGTTGACTCAGCCATCCGGACTGGCCTGGAATCTCCCCTTACTGCCATCCTCAAGGTTCATGCAGTTCATCATCACCTACTGTCTCATAGTATCCCCCTCCTGTATATTCCTGGGGTATCCACAGATATGGGTGGTACAGCCCTGTTGGTAGCTGCCCCAATGTTATGGAATGAACTACCTGCTGAGCTCCGCTCCATAGACTCCCACTGCCACTTCAAATCCCCCCTCAAAGAGTGGCTCATGACTACCTCCAGGTGCCATTGCTTCCCTGGGTAGTCCAGTACTGCTGTATATAGCATCGTAATTATTTTTTCTGCTCTCCCGTTTTTTTCTGCTAGTTCAGGTATACATGCCTAGTGATTCCATGTTATCACAAGCCTTGTATTCACTGTGGAACTCTGCCCTCAAGTAATCTTGTATTCTTGAGTACCTTTGTTACCTATTTGTTGTAAACTGTAAATTATTTGTAATCATGTTTTATTTGTCCTTCTGTCTACAGTTTTGCATTTGATATTTGTAAATCTGTGCCACTTGTACGATGGCCTAGGTCATGCCTAAAAACGGTCCATGGGATAAGCTCACTTAGCCAGTTACCAAAGTCATAAATAAATAAAATGGAGTACACAAAACAATGTTACAGTCAGGACAAGGTAATCAACCAAACAAATCAAACAGGCAAGAGACACATAGAACTTGATGGCAGAAAAGGCCCATCTGGCCCATCTAGTCTGCCCCCTTTTCAATCCCCCTCTGATAGAATCATAGAACTTGACAGCAGAAAAGGACCGCATGAAATGATCCAGATACAGGGCAATCTAAAATAAAATAAAAAAGTATAGCTCAAAATGTTCACCGCTATCATACTCTGCTGCCTTAATCTACCATATTAAACACTGGCACACAATATGTTACTTGGAAATCAGTCTGAATACAAAATATTGTCCTTTCAAATACAGTATCAATGTCAATACACAAAGAATTACATACCACATAGTGAAAAGTAATGGATTTTCAGATACCTGCATTATGATTTTTATGCTCAGCTTTTCGTGACTAATGTATGGGATTTTTTTCAAGACCTTTCTCAGCAATGTTGTTTGTCATAGTTAAGCCACGCTCTTCAAAGAGCAGATTTTTTAGCTTATAGTGTGATGCTATACATATGCACGGCATTGTTTCATGTGTTGCTTTTGTAACAACCCAAAATCTTTTAAGCATTTTGCACTTCTTTATTCCACTACTACATGTGATTTGCCATTTTATTTATAAAGAAAAGAACATCAGTGCAAAAGCTTCTGGGAAAAGGTATTTTATTAAGCACATTAGCAGTAAAGCCACACTTTAAAGCACAGCATTACACATATCCCCTTAGTGCTGGGTTATCTTGAGAGTCACAGACAATATATGCACATTAACACAAAGAAAGTCAGTCTTTGTAGATGGTTTCTGATCCCTGCCTGTGCCTTACAGCCCAGTATAAAGCCCAGCACTACAGAATAACTGCTGGGAAAATTGCACACATTACAGAATGGGTGTAACTGTGTGCCAGTGTGTGTCATTTTGTTTACAAAAACTGTTGAAATGTAACCTTTTGAGCATCCCTTTTGTTGTTGTCTTGCTTTGAGTATTCCTTTAAACAATGTAGTCACACTGCAATTATCTTTTGTTGGATTCATTTAGTAACTATCTAATGATACAGATAGACAGACAGACAATTGGAAAAGAAAAGTAGAATCTGATGGCAGATAAGGACCACCAAGCCCATTCAGTCTGCTCATTTACACTACCTTTATTAGCATCTACTAACCCTACTTGGCCATTGACTTCAGCCTCTGTTTCCCACCTCTAGGGTTTCCTGTCCTGAGAGAGAGAGGGAATGAGATCTCTCTCCCTCTATCTCTACATATATATCTATATCTATATAGATAAATATGTATATATATGGGATATGACATGGCCTGATTGAAGATATCATATTTATCTTCATGAAAGGCCAGTGATATCATGATATCTCACGAGTGGTGAAGCCACAAGTGAGATATCATGATGTCACTGGCCTCGAGTGAAGATAAATATGATATCTTCAGTCAGGACATGACATGTTCTGTTTATATAATGTATGTTTTGGGATTTTTTGTTGCAGTTGTCATAAGATCAGCATTGCAAAAGGAATAATTAGTTTAATATAGGTAAAGGTACATTGTAACAACTTGATAAGCATGAGGCTTCACGCTCTGTAGTGTATGCTTAATTTGTACTTTCCTTGGGGATCTACAGGAAGGAGTGTAACAATAAAGTGTAGTGTGGATTTTTCTAAATGGGAAGTATCAGTAGCATACAATGGTTGTCTTTGTTTGTGCCGGGAAAATGTTATAGAGCAATGTTAGGCAATTACAGTGCAAAGTCAGAAGGGACCAAGTGTTCATATCTTTTATCCATAAAATTATTTATTCTTACCTTTCTGTACCTCTGATGTTGTGTTTTTTTTTTGGAGGGGGGAAGGATTGCTGCTTTTGCCATTAGATTTGTTTTTTAAATTGTTGCATTAACTCACGTGTCCTCGCCTGGCAGCTCCAGATTAAGTATGAGGGCTCCGTGTTACTTGTCATTTGTCAGCAGTGCTTTCTTTGGAAAGAGGTGGGGGTATTTTTTACACTAGTCTTTTGTGACTGGGGAAGATGGTGTGGGTAAGCCAGTACAAAGTGAAGGAGTAAGTGGGAGCTATTAGTTGTGAAAGTGACTCTGTCTCCGGTTCAAGGGTCATTAGATGTGGATGTACAATATGCGGTCTTGTGAGCTTCAAGGATTTACTTTTATTTTACAGAAAGAAATGATGGAGAGTACAGTGAGTTGTTTATGTTTTTATTTGTTTTCTCTACAAATGAAGTTCTGGTTCTGTTTCTGCTACTATACAAAGTCCTGGTCCGGTGGGTTCAGTCTACAGCTTTGCTTGGGAATCTTCTAATAAGTTTGTTTATTTTGGCATTGTGCAGTGCAGAGATGCGAACTTGAATTATGGCAAATATAGATTTCTTCAGTGGGAATAAAATGTGTTTTTTGTAATTGTTTGTGGCGTCATGTGTAATAGAGTGTAACAGTTGCTTTTAAGTGTGCGAGCTGAGTTTCACAACATCAGTAGCATGGGAAGTGAAAGTACTGTTTGGAAACACCAGGGCAAGGTGGTAGGATCAGGCTAATTGTTTTACTGATGACATATAGGAACATGAATGTATTAGGATGACGTATAGGAACATGGAGATATCAATGATATCTTCATTACCTGGTTTAGATATCACTTTTTATCCATACATTTATCCCAAAACATACATTGTATAAATATATATATGTATGTGTATATATATATATATATATATTACAACAAATGTGAAAGTATATTTGCCAAGACAAGCCTATTAGTCTGACGTCGATGGTGATCCATCTTGAAGGAGGGTCTGGAGGCATTTCTGGAGACATGGGACCATCTGGATGATCACCAGCATGGCTTTGTCCAGGGAAGATCATGTCAGACTAATCTTGTGAAGTTCTATGATTGGGTGACAAGGGTGCTGGACCAGGGAAGGCCAGTCAATGTCCTTTTTCTTGACTTCAGCAAGGCGTTTGACTCAGTACCACACCCGGGGCTGCTGGACAAGCTGGGAGGATTGAGAGTGGGGGAAAGGATGTTGAGGTGGATAGGGAACTGGATAACTGAGTGGTTTCAGAGGGTAGTAGTTGGGGAGAGGTATCTTCTCCAAGTAGGGTCATTAGCAGGGTGCCACAAGGTTTTTTTGCTGATGATTCAAAGCTAGGGGTGGTTGTAGATGGGGAGGAGGGTAGAAGAGCCCTACAGGGGAATCTGGAGACTGTAGAGAGGTTGTCACACACTTGGAAATTGAGGTTCAATGCCATGAAATGCAGTGTTCTCCACTTGGGACATAGGAACCTAGATCATGAGTGCTTTGTGGATAAGGAGAAGCCACAGGTTTTTGGGGGAGGAAAAGGATCTTGGGGTGGTTGTGGATGCCAAAATGAACAACTCTGAGCAGTGTAGGAGGGCCACGGCTAAAGCAAATAAAATGCTCAGGTGCATAGCTAGGGGGATAACCTCGTGGAGATGGGAGGCGCTTCTCCCTCTGTATAACTGCCTGGTTAGACCACACCTTGAGAACTGCATGTAGTTTTGGTGCCTTACTTCAAAAAGGACATTGCACTTCTCAAGAGAGTCCAGAGGAGGGTGACCAGGATGATACATGGTCTGGGAGAGAGATCCTATGAGGTGAGGCTTGAGGAGCTGAACTTGCACTTCCTGGAAGAGAGGAGGGACAGAGGGGATATGATCAAGATATTTAAACATATGAAGGGATTAAACAGGGCCAGCCCAAATAGGGTCTTTCAATCAATCAATCAATATTTATTAAGCCAGGCAAAACATCATTTAGAAGAACTCATTTAGAAGATGGACCTTGGAATAGTTACATAGTTGAAAGAATAACATTGGGCTAGTAGGGTACACATCAACATAAATTAGATATTCCAAGTAAACACAGCATAACAATTGACAATATATACAGATTGGTTACAATATGTACAGATTGGTTCAAACAATATAGGACAGCATTTCATTTAACTAGATGTACCAATCAATTATAGACAGCTGAGAGAGGAGGGGGGGCACCAGGGGGCATTCCATGAGACTGGTTGGAGGGAGGCTCAGGGGGGAGACTAGGAGATGCTACTTTACTGAAAGGTTGGTGGACCCATGGAATGCACTGTCTGCTGAGCTGGTGGCTGTTGATACAGTGGAGGGATTCAAGAGGGTCTGGGACAGATATAAGATGAAGGTACAACTGAGGCTTACTGGGTCGGGAGGTGAAACTCTGTCAGTGGATGGGATCAACTCTGGAGGACTTACGGTGGAAGAGGGGAGGACAGCAATGGTGTCCTGACCAGGTTCTGATTTTTGAGCAGACTCGATAGACCTTTAGGTCTACTCTACTGGCATTGTTGTATGTTAACATGTAAGATAAACATGTTCTTGGGCAACATGAGCAAGACAAATGAAGTTGGTAATGAGGCATCTCAGAAATGTATCTTATTCATTTTTGTCACACTGAGCATGCTCAGAAATTTATTCTCACATGTTAAGATGAATTTCTGAGCAAGCTTAGTTACCAGCTTCATTTATTTCCCCCAGGATGCCTAAAAATGAGCTTGTATGACTCAGTAGACTTTCCTAATAAATGTCTGTTAAAAATAAATAAAATACGAGATGCTATTTATTTTTTGATTTGAACATACATTATTTATTTATTTATTTATTTATTTGAATTTTGGTATCCAGGTAAGCCCACTGAGACAAAAAGTCCCTTTTTCAGGGGTGACCCGGGGACGGTACAAGGTGAGCTACAGAGACCACAAAATAAAACAAGATAAGTGTGCAAAGACAATTGTACAACAGAATGTGGCACACAAGATATGTACAAAAAAGCATATACAGTATAAACAATGTAAGACATATACATTATATACAAATAATACAGCAAGTACAGATGCTGCAAAACAAGTGATGCAGACAATGTAAATACAAGTTGCCTAGGCAAGGTTATACAAATATACATAATTACATAAATGCAGAAAGTAGCTCAAACAGTGCAAAATTGTCAGCAAGTGATTCAAGCAGAACGGAGGACTAGGGTGAGGAAGTAGACAGTTAACAGAGTAGGACACAATGTAACCAGAGTAACCCCATGAACAACTCATGGAAGGGTTGCAAGGCCAAGTAAGGAAGGGAATGGGGAAGGGAGCAGAACTAGGCAATGGGGGGGAGAAGTGATTTGGATGGTAGGGGTGGGAAACTATTAGTTACAGGTGCAGACTTGAGGGGAAGATAGGTGGGATTTAAGAGAGTTCTTGAAGGAGTAAAGAGAGGTACAGGTCAGAACAGTAGATGGTAGTGCATTCCAGAGGAAGAGCCCAGAAAAGGCTAAGGTATGCTGACCCACTGTTAGGTGGGATTTTTGGATGGAAAGTAGAGGTAGGTCAGTTGGTTGGAGGGGAACCAGCAAAGAGTGGCTGTGAATGGGGTCAGATCAATCCAAAGGAAGGTTACCAGAGGAGTACTACAGGGATCTGTCCTGGGCCCAGTGTTCTTCAATATGTTCATCACCGACACAGAAGAGGCAGGTTGTGTCTATTCACAGATAACACTAAACTCTGTGATAGAGTTGACAACATGGAGGGGATAAGGGAATTGTAGAGAGACCTGCAAAGGCTGGTCCAAAGCCTGGTGGTTTAAATTCAATGCCAGGAAGTACAAAGTGATGTACATAGGGAACAAAACCCCAGAACACAGTATTGGATGGAAGGGGTTCAGCTTAAAATAAAATCCTAGGAAAGGGACCTAGGAGTTGTCTTTAGTAACTCCCTAAAAAAAAAAAAACAGCCAGTGTAGCAAGGCCTTCAGCAAGGGTAAAAGGATTCTAGGGTAAACAGGGAGAGGGTTCAACAGTAGGAAGCAGGAGGCACTGTTATCTCTGTGTAGGTCATTGGTAAGGCCACACCTGGAGTACTGTGCCCAGTTCTGAAGTACCCACCTAAAAATGGACAAGGCAGAGAGATGGTGCAACACAGCATGATGAAGATGATTCATGGCCAGGAAGGCAGATACTATGAGGATTGGCTAAATGTGCTGAACATGTGTTCACTCTAAACTAGATGGGGGGGGGTGGATATGAGAGACCTTCAAATTCCTGAAAGGAATAAACAAGATGAACCATGAAGACCTATTTATAAGGAGTAGAGAAGCTAGGACAAGGGATCACGAGTTGAGTTTAATGAGGGGAAGGTTTAAAAAATGTTAGAAAGCATTATTTTACAGAAAGAGTGGTTGAACCAAGGAATGGTCTGCCGACAGAGGTGGTGGGTACCAGTACCATAAATGGCTTCAAACACGGCAAGAATATAGCTATGGATATAGTAACTAATTAGCGGGACAAGGAGGCAGAAACATAAAGAACAATAGGGGGAATAGGGTAAGCATAGACCCCATAGAGACAATAGGTCCTGGGGTATGATAGGGTAATGTGGGCAGACTAGCTGGACCATCGGTCTTTTTCTGCTGTCATTGTCTATGTTTCTATGTAAGTTGACCTTAAGGACCCATTAGAGGTTTTGGATGATGTGTAAGAGGCAGGTTATAGGTTGTAGAGACAGTAGTCTATGCTTGCCTTTTTACTTATTTAGCTTTTTACCATTTCTATCACAAACTACCTAAACACCTGTTGTATAAATCAAATATACCATGGGCTGACTTAGGATGTCATTTTTATCTTCATTTGAAGATATGGGTCCATTGCTATCCCACTCACAACTTTGCCATTAGTCAGATTATCAACAGATCAATACTCAGTCATGAAGATAACCATATTTTATGTCAGCCTGTGTCATGTCATATCATATATATAGAGAGAGAGAGTCAGACAGAGACTGAGAAATTCACAACAGAGATGCAACATCTCATTTTTAAGTATAGCCCCTATTGTACCCCCAGTTTTCCATCTGGAAGAAGTGAAATACTTGGCAGTTAGGTGATTCTGCAGTGACAACCCAGTTTCTATAAAAAAGTGCTGCCCATGTCCTTGTTAGTGCTGATGCCCGGGACCATTCAGCATTATTCCATTTCAGATAGCTGCACTGTCTGCCAGTGAATCAATTCATCATTTACAAAGTCCTTATGGCTACCTGCAAGGTTGTTAATGTTATAATCTGAGCCAGGGTTTGACTAATGAGAGTCTTGTTAGTTGAACCCTGGCTTTGATTTGTACCTAAACTCAACTTGAAGTCAGGGAAAAAGGCATTAAAAAAGACACTAAAAGGAACTGAAAGGAGCGCATCTCCACACATTCCATGTACAGATGTCACAAAACAACTGATGGGAGGGGGACTGGACTAAGGAAGTGGAACTGCAAGGGATCAAGCAGCCAGCCGATTGGTGGTAAAGTACGGCACTTCCTTTCCTTAGCAGACTACATTTAAAAATGTGCAACAAAATTCATCAATATAAAACTGCTGCATATAATGCCCTGGCTGCGACAGCAGAAAAGCAAGTGCATGTGGAGGCACTGGTGCACTACAGAACCATGACCTCACCCATTCTGTTGCTTATTGCCTGAAGTACCCCTGGGGCCTTCACTTAGTGGCAGTCAACGATAAGATGGCTGACCACTCCTCCCAAAGAGAGGAACACATTCCCTAGGATACTCAATCCTCCCCCCAGCAGACTCCTTGGGACCTGAGTTCCCTTGATCTTCTCCTTGCCATCTTTTAAACAGGTCAGTCTGCTAAATGCAACAGGCATTGCAGTAAATTTAACAGTTCAGACACATCAGTATGGTTAACAAAGCCAAACACAGTGCCGTTAAATGTTCAAAAAATACTGTTCACTGTTAAGTCTGTAAGCAATGGCTGTCTTTGATAAATTCAGCAATTGCAAACCAATCCCACTGTTACCAGTGGACACGTGGCTTCTGCCATAATAGACCAGATCAGTGGCAGACAAAAAAACACTTATACCAAGGCTTGTACGTCTTCTTCCTTAAAGATCAATTGCAATGCTTTTAAAATATATTTATTAAGAATAAAGTACAGGAATTGCCATGTATCATGTATAAGTGTTATTTTGTTGTCTCTCTTTTTAAATGTTTTCACAGAAACTCCCTCATATTTTTCAAAGCAAGCGGGCAAAATCTTGGGTGAGTGATGATGTCATTTAAATAAAAAAGGTATACTTTTCCTCAAGGTCCTGTCACCTCAGTACACATATAGTACATCAGGGTTTTCTTACTTTTGTCTATAAATTTTACCAGCAAAAGTTACAATAAGATTCCTTACGAGGATACATTAATTGACTGCATACCAGATATTCACTTATGAACGCATATAGCAGACACCTCTCCAAATGTTACATCAATAGGGAGAGTACACATTATCACAAAATGTTGCATGTCATTCAACAGCCAAAAACAGCACAGAGCTTGATAGGGTTACAAAGAATCCAAAATATACAAGACAATGCCCACTTATTCATCCCACCCCAAAGCACCATGTAACCTACATGTGCAATTCACATTTTATACTGGTAGAACTGTATTATCCCAAGGAAGAGTCACAAGTTAACTTCATTAAAAAATAATTAATATAAACAGTCTAGTGCTTAATCTTCATTTCAGTTAGAGCAATTGAAAAACTGATAGTGAACAACATATAACCTGGAATTCATATCTGAGAACAATGGAGGGAGCTAAGTCTCCCCTTCCCTTCACCCATCAGGCCCGAATAGGCTTAAACTATCCCTAGGAAGGCTGGAAACAGTGTAGCAGGCAACCAGTACTTACAGTGCATACACATTAAATTCATAGGCTGCATGCAGATTTGGCATCAAATGTGAGAGAACATTCCTACTGATGTTGTACTGGATGTTCAACCATGTGGGCAAATCCAAACTGTTGTAGCTTAATTATCACGCCCTTACTCCACCAACCAGGTGAGAAATGGAGGAAATCATCTTAGGTATCAGGATATAAGGCAAAAGTTAAATATGCATTCAGAGGATAAGGGTTAAAACTCACACCCTGCATTGACCAAGAAGAAAGTAATAACAGTATACACACAGTACTGTAGGCATAGTAAAGTATTTGATAGTCCAAAGCACACCAAACAGTCATATACTCCATTCAACAGTTTGTAGGTTGAGTAGGAAAATGTCTTTAAAGTCAAAGTTACCAGCTCTTGTCCCCAGAATCCTGTTAAAAACAATAACTGAGGGGGGCACTAATGAGCAGCTAGCTGAGCGGTCGCATTTCTCGCTCGCTCCACCTGGACAGCTGTTAATTAATAAAAATTTTAAGGCATAACCTACCCCCAAGAGGTTAAATACACATAGTTGGGTGGAGGAAGGTGTGATGGATGAGTTTTTAGCCCCAATGCCATCTAAAAATCAGTGAGTGGCTGGGAAAACCGGGAAGAAGTGCACATCGGCCTATGTGAATGAAAACTTGGGCCTGGTCTCGCTCTTGGCTGCCGAGGTGGCGGCATTAGGGAAGGAAGTGACGGGCCAAGTGATTGCAGCCCTCGAGCCGTGCATAATCAAGTTGGAGGACAAGTCAGATGGCAGGCTGCAGGAAGTGTTGGAGCAGCAAGCACAGCAGAGCACCAGGCTCACGGAGGCAGAGGAAAGAATCTCTAGGCTGGAAGACGAGGTGCTGGCAGTTCCTGGGCAAGTTCGAGCCGTCCAGAAGGAGCTGGAGGAATTCAAGGAGGCCTATGACTACCAAGAGAAATATCATAGGCAACAGAACCTGCACTTAAGGGGACTCCCAGGGGGCAAGAGGGGAACGATGCCCTGGACTTTTGCAGCAGGACCCTCCCGGAGCTGTTGGGCCTTAATATGAAACATGGCTGGGTGAAATTAGAGAGAGCACATCGGGCTGTTATGCCGCAGCCACTGGCTGATCAACCTCCCCGCCAGATTATTATGTGGTTTCACAATTTCCAAGATAGGGAGGCGATCCTGAAGGCATACCAAGCAAAGGGCTCCCTGGGTTTTGGAGGTCACCATCTGTTCCTGTCACAAGACTATTCGGCGCGCCTGATGAAGAAAAGGAAAGCATTTAATGGGCTTATGGCGCAACTGAGGAGCCTGAAAGTGGAAAACTTCCTTGTGTACCCTGCAGCACTGAAGATTAAGCATGAAGGGGTGACTTACTCCTTCTGGGAGATTAAGAAAGCGGAGGAGTTTGTGAAGGCCTTGAGAAGGAAGGTGAGCTGAAGACTAGTGGGAGAATGTGGAAGAGCCGGTCGACAAAGTGGAATAGAGTTAGTGCATAAGTACTGCACTACTGCTGGTTTGTGCTATGTGTTAACTGTAAGCTGTTGGCACCATTGCACTTTGTTCATCTGAGGGGTTTATGATTTGAAAGGGACAGCAACTGATTTGGAGGGCTTGGATGCTTATTGGACATTAGAAGGCTGAGATGGTTGAAGATGGGGCTGTGGGGTGCCTCCACCTCCATCTCCCCCGGACCTCTGCTATATTGTGAGCCCCAAAATGGACATGTGGATGAGGGGACTGTGGAGATTGAGGCTGTTAGGCCGCTCGCCTGGAATTTCTAAGGTAGGAGCGAGTGAGGGCGGGCCTAGCGCGTGTAATTTGATGGCACGGCCTGTCCCCCACATCCTCTTATCCTCTTGTCCTCATGTCTCTGCATGCTTTTGCTGACTTCTGTGCTGGAGGGGCTACCAGATGGCAACATAGTCAAGTGGGGAGAGCTTGTGGGTGGGGTCCATATGGTGGGGTAGGGGGGCGGGGGGGCTGAGATTGGAATTGCTTGGGCTATGGGGGCAGATTAGAGCCGATGCTGTTGAACACAGTTCAGGGCTGGGTTTTTCACTGTGCCTCCTCTGGTTTTTCCTGCTCCCGTTTAGATATACTCCCCATAAATGCTCGTGGGGATCGGGGGTCCGGAGCATGAGGCTGGGAGATTGGAGGTCCGGATCTAGTAGGGCGAGGGCGGGGGAGGGCTGGACGCGAGCTGGAGGTCAGCACGGCCTGGTCCCTGGACCCTCGGTGCACTTGCGTTACCCAGCTCTCCACTGAAAGGGGAGTGGATAATGGGGGCAAAGAGAGAGAACAGATACCAGCATTAGTAGCAGAGGAGGGTGGGGGAAAGAGGAGAAAGGAGGAGGACCTGAACTCCACTATAAGTGGAGGGAAGTGTTTAGCTTGAGGGGACACACTCTTGGGGGGGCAGGGTGAGGATAGTATGGATGAAAGGGTCCTCTCTTATTGTTGGTCCATAGTGGGAAGAGGTAGGGGTCGGGTTGGGGGGAGATTGGAGGTAGAGGGACGGAATGGGCTGTTAGGATGGGACTGTACCCTAGCTCCCATGTGAGAGGAGGATGTGTGGGTGCAATGGATTCCCTAAGGTGGAGAGAGGCTGATATAAGGGGTGATTAAACCTGCGACTGGGAGCCATAGGAGAGGGGACTAGAAGAACAGTTGAGAACCGCGGTTGGGGGAGGAATTGACAATAAGTAGGTAGGAGGGAGGGGGGCGGAGGGAGGGACCCCAAGAGGTAGGAGGAAAGGGGAAAGATGGGTGGATTGATGCCTCATGCCTTCGCTTGCCACTGTTGGAGATGGGGGTAGCCAAGATGGAGGGATATGGCTGCTGGGGGGAGTGGCGGGACGCGCATCTCAGTTGAGGAGGAGTATATTTGAGTGTGTGTTTCTGTTCAACTATACACTTGTGCTATGTTAGCAATTAGTGTAGATTGGGGGGATGGGAAGTAGGTGTGGGGAGGATGGGGGGGCAAGTCGAGATGGAAAGGGGGCTGGGGGAGAGTATACCAGGGTTGTTTAATTAAAAATATCCATAAGAGTAGGGTTACTATAGTTATTGTTATTGGTGTTAGTGTAACTGTGTCAATTTCTTTTCTTTTTTTGGTTTTTCAGATGCAGTCGAGTGTGCGGAATTCAGGCAGTGTGCAAGTTTATTCTAAAATGCTCAAGCACAATGGAAATGTACAGGGGAATGCTGATGGAAATGGTTTGGTACCTGGAAAGATTTTTAGGGTGGAATGGGTGATGCAGTAAACCTTAATGTTGTCTCCTGGAATGTAAAAGGTATAGGGAACCCAGTAAAGAGGACGGCACTTCTCTGACCACCTTGAAAAGGAGGGGGACGCAGGTGGCTGTCCTACAAGAAACCCACCTGATGGAGTTGGAGCATGCCAAGTTGGTACGGAGCTGGGTGGGGAAATGTCTAGCCACCTCCTACTCCTCTCACAAAAGGGGGGTAGCGATACTGTTCCATAAGAGCCTGCTCTTTGAAGTGAAAAGAGTGGTGAGGGACTTGAAAGAGGGTAGGTACATTTTTGTTACTGGAACGTGACGGGGGAAGACACTCACGTTTGGCTGTGTATATGTGCCAGCAGTGTATGAACCGCAGTTCTATACCTCTTTTTGGGCCTATTGACCAGGGAGCAGTTTCCGGGGGCTTATTATGGGAGGTGATTTTAACTGGACCATGGATGCATGCATGGATCACTCTACAGGAAAGGGACGGGTAACAGAGGCCATGAACCAATGGCGGGTTGCAGTAGCAGATCTGGACATGGTGGATGGGTGGAGGGCGGTCAATGCAAGTGCGAGGGAATATACCTTTTATTCTAACCCTCACAGGACCTGGTCTCGTCTGGACTATATTTACCTCCTGAGAGGTTGGGTGGGAAGGATAAAGGAGATAGCCCACGGTCCTATCCTTATTGCAGACCATGCCATGGTTATGTTAAAACTGGTGGGGGAAGTTCCTGAAGACAGGCCTGCTACTTGGAAATTTCCTACGTACCTAGCTAAGGACCGTGCATTTAGGGACTACTTGGTGGAGCAGTGGAAGCTGTATGTGGAGATGAACTCCACATGTGAGGTCTCTAACGCCATTTTCTGGGAGGCGGGAAAAGCCTATATGAGGGGGTCCATAATAGCATATGTAGCTAAAATGAAGAGACAGAGTAGGTGTCGGAGAGACGCGCTCAAGAGACAAGTAAAGGAGTTGGAGAAGCAGGTAGGAGGAGGGGAGGAGAAGGAGGGGAGATTAGTAGATTGCTAGTGACGGCAAGGGATACTTTCAATACATTACTATGAGACGAGGCTGGGAAAGCATGGTTTCACTGTCAAAGAAGGGTTTTTGAGTGGGGGAACAAGCCAGGGCCCATGCTGGTGAGGTGATGAAAGGAGGTAGGTGCTCAACACGAATATTGAGGGTGAAGGATGTGGAGGGGTGGGTCTTTATGAGTTCAAAGGAAATTGCAGAATGTTTTAGGAGTTTTTATGAAAAGTTATATAGGGCGGAGCATATTGGAAAGGGGGACTGTATACAAGAGTTCTTAGATGGAGTGTCCCTGCGGAGGGTTACAGAAGAGCAGAAGGAGTTGCTGGTCCAACCCATCTCTAGAGTAGAAATCCTGAGGGCTATCCAGAAGTTGCAGGTGGGAAAGGCCAGTGGACCTGATGGATTCCCTGTTGAGTACTATGGAATCCTGGGGAGGCAGATGGCCGACACTCCGAGTAGGGTATTTGAGGATGGAGCAGAGGGGGAGACCCCAGCATTGCCTGACTCATGTTATGAGGTGGATATCTGCCTTATACACAAGGCAGGGCAGGACGTAGCAGATTGTACAGCCTACCAACCTATCTTCTTACTTAATGTAGACCTGAAAATTCTGGCTAAGGTCCTGGCCAATAGGTTGGAGGATATACTCCCAGAGGTGATTCACCCAGATCAGACCAGGTTTATAAAGGGGTGTCAGTCTTACCATAATGTACGTAGGCTGCTCAATATTATTTGGCAAGTGGGGCAGACCAAGGGGGGAATGGGGGTGATCTCTCTGGATGCTGAAAAAGCGTTCGACAGGGTGGAATGGGATTACCTATTCGAGGTGTTGACCCGGTTTGGTCTGGGTGACTCATTCATCAGTTGGGTTAGGGCTATGTATCTTAGGCTGAATGCACGGGTTATTGTAAATGGATGTCACTCTGGAAGCTTCAGGTTGGGCAGGGGCACGAGGCAGGGCTGCCCACTTTCACCCATGCTGTTTGCCCTAGCGATCGAACCCTTGGCGTTAGCGTTACACCAGCATAAGGGTGTGGTGGGAGTAGAGGATGTGAAGGGGAGAGAGCACACGGTGGCGTTATACACAGACGATATGCTGCTGTTCTTGGGAGACATGCACAGGTCCATGGGGCATTTAATGGATATCATCGAGAGGTTTGCAGGTTTTTCAGGTTATAAGATTAATGTTAGGAAATCTGAAGTTATGGGTTTCCCAGAGGTTGGCCGGGAGGTGCAGCAAATGGGGTTCAAGGTGGCCCAGATGGAGTTTAAATACTTAGGGGTCTGGATAGGACGGTGGTGGGAGGAGCTATATAGGTTGAACTATCAACCCCTGATCAAATTGGTTCTGGCAGACCTTAAGCGCTGGATGCAGCTTCCTGTGTCCTGGATGGGGAGGATTAATATAATAAAAATGAATATTATTCCCTGTATCCTGTATTCTATGCAAATACTGCAGATGAGGTTTACAATGAGGGATGTGAAAAGATTGGAGAGGGGGTTCTCGAACTTTATCTGGCAGGGCAAGAAGCCCAGGATCAGTCTGAAAAGGCTTAAAGCAGATAGGCTTAAGAGGGGGCTTAACTTTCCAGATCTGGGTACTCATTATAGGGCGGTGCAGCTCAGGGGGATAGCTAACTGGGTTCATAGGTTGGAGGTGGCCAGCTGGGTAGAGCTGGAACAAGGGGGGACCCCAGGGAGGCTCACAGCCTACCTGCACAGCAAGGGATTGTGGGCATATAGGGAACTAGAGAGTGGTAACCCGTTGGTTAGGGAAACATTAGAGGCATGGGACCATATGTTACGGTAGAAAGGCTTGGCTCACAGGGAGACTTTGCTGTTGCCGATTGCGAAGAACCCCTTCTTCATACCTGGGATGGAGGATAGGGGGGTTTCTGGAATGGGAAAGGGGGGGAGCAGCCTATGTGGGGGCTCTTTTGGAAAAGGGAGAGCTAAGCAAGTTTGACAGGATTAGGAGAGATATGAGATTGGGGACATCCCAATTATTCCGATATCTACAAGTGAAAGCATTTGTGGGAAAGATGGGTATGGGAGTTAAGGGAGGGTTACACCCGAATATGGTGGAGCGGATGGTATGTCAAGCTAAGTCAGACCTGAGGGGATTTCTAGGAAAAGTGGCTAAACAAGATAGGCAAAGTCTGCCGGATTTAACTGGTGCCACAAAGGCTCTCTGGGAGAAGGATTTAGGACAACAAATATCGGAAAAGAACTAGCAGCTAGTGCTGGGGATGCCCGGAGGGGATCATGAGGTGTAACAGGTTTAAAGAGGCCTTCTACAAGTTCTTGCATAGAGCATACTGGGCCCCAGTGGCGGTACATAGGGTGCATAGGGTGCACCCCACAATATCCCCGATATGCTAGAGATGTAATAGGGGGATGGGTACTTTTTTCACTGTTTTTGGTCATGTCTAGTTCTGGTAAAGTTCTGGGAGGAGGTGTTACATGAGGTAAATAAGTTGTCAAGGGAGCACTTACCTCGGGATCCCTTGGTGTGCTTATTTGGGGTAGAGGTAGCAGGAGGGGAGGAGGAGTGGCTGCCACTGCCTAGGAAGACAAGAGTTCTGTTTGTATTTGCCAGGCACTGTATTCAGAACACTTGGGTCACCAGGAATAGGCCTAAGCTAAATGAGTGGCGAAGAATGGCCATCCGCTCTTTGGCTTCAGAAAGGTTCACACTACTGATGAGGGATAGGGAGGAAGTATTCTTGAGGGACTGGGCTCCCTTCTTGGCATCCCTGAGTATGTCTGAAAGCATAATGCTGCATTCAGTGTTGAATATATAAACACCAGCTCTGTGTAGTCTCTGGCTGCACCCCACTTGCTGCATTGTGGACCCAGGACCTTCCTAATTGTTTGACTGTTAGGAATCCCTGGGGCCCATTTTCACTGACATTGTCAGGTATTCTTTGGTAGAAGGGGACTTTCCCTCAGACCTGAAAGTGCCTTGATAAGACCCCATCTGAAAAAACGTATTTGGACCCTGACAGTCTTGTAAATTACATACCTATTTGGAACCTCCCCTTTTTAGGGACTGTTATTGAGAAAGGGATGGTGTTGCAGCTTGAGACTCACCTGGTAAAATATGACTTCAGCAAACCTCTCCACTTGGGCTTCAAGACTCATTACAGCCTCAAGACTGCTTTTGTCAAGGAGTTTCATGATATGCTCATCATGAGAAACAAAATACACCAGTCCATTTTGATCCTTCTAGAGCTGTCATTGACACTGGACACAGTGGACCTTAATGTGCTGTTGGATTGCCTGAGGCACTATATGGGACTCGCTGACATAGTTCTGGGCAGGTTTGAGTCTTACTTGACTGGAAGGGTTCAGTAGGTAGTACTAGGTCATGTCATCTCTAGTATTCCTGTGTACAATTGGGTGCCTCAGGGCCTGATCCTGACCTCCATGCTGTTTGCTATATATATGTTGCTACTAGATATCATCAGGTAGCATGATGTTGAGTTTCATTGCCTGTGCATAGCCATTCTTGCCCTGTGTACCTGAGGATGGAAATAACATGGTTTTGGTGTTGGAGTGCTACATCCTGAAATCCATGACTGAATGTCCTCTTTTTTTATTTTATTTTTGTATTCTTCGGTAACTAGGTAAGGGCCACTAGGCACAAGTGCCTGTTTTCAGGGCCAACCCCGGAGCACTGGGGAGGTTAAGTGATTTGCTTAAAGTCACACTGTATGCAAGAATTATGTCAATATTGTATCCTACCCTAACGTGTGTTTATTGTTTACTATTATCTCGGTATGTATATTAAGTTTCTGTGATGTTGTTGCTCTGTCAATTATGTTCGTTACATTCCTAATTCTTGTCATTGCTGTACCTTACTACTTGTTATTACTGTATTCTCTTTTTGTACTCTCCTGGGTCGTGCCTAAAAATAGGCAGGTTTGTTGCCTAGTGCACTTACCCAGTTACCAAAAGCTAATAAATAAGCGGATGCTGTGGGAATCTAACTCAGGTCTGTCTGCTGGATGTACCAAGCTCATTCACAGCTCATTACTCTAACCTCTAGGCTATACTGCAAGCCCCAAGCCCCTTATGTCCTACAACTAGCTAAGGCTTGACCCAGGTAAGACAGAGGTAATGCTTATCTAATCAGTTCTCTGTGGTTCAGTACTGATAAGTCAGATGCCATGTTATCATCTTTTAAAGGCAGTACACTCATTTTTTTTATAATGAAACGTTTTATTTGAAAAAAAGGAAAGCATTAGATACAGGCATACAAAGGTAAAGAGTAACATTAGCAGATAACAAACAATAAAACTAGTAACAATGAGTGAATGCTTTTCACAAGATAACCAAGTAAAACATAATTCCAATGTGCAGGCCATGAATCATTTTTCAAGCAACCTAGGTCATAAAATATCCAGGACTAATAGGAAATATAGGAATAGTAAGCTGCTGAAGCAAGTCATGTGGATTTAAAACTATGACCAACTTAAACAGACACCTTCAGTCATGTTAATATATTTCTTAAGGATGTCCAAACCAGAAATCCTAAAGTGATCAAGGTACAAACACTGGATTAGTTTGCAATTTATAGAGAACCCAGCATCTCCAAATCTCCTCAAAGAAGTACACTTTGAGCGTGGATATAGTAAGGAATCTAGGTATCACTTTGGACTCCATGATAATACTAAAACCTCAAGTGTTGGCTGTACTCTGCAATGGCTTCTTCCATCCATGCAATAACACCTGTACCAAACTACATCTTGTGCCTGGTGACATAGTGATGACAGTACATGATTTTGTCACCTCAAGACTGGATTACTTAGTGCCATCTGGAGATTTGATATACTACCTACAGTAGGTCCAGAATGTTGCAGCCATGCTGACAGCAGGAACATTTTTAAAAAAGTATATCATGCCAGGTCTGTGCAGTCTGCACTTGCTGACAGTTCAGTAGCATATCAACTCCAGGATCTGCTTGATTACATACAAGACCTTACTTGATTAGGGTCCTGGCTACCTGAAGGAGCTCCTGTTTCCTTACACCCCTGTGTGCCCTCTCTGCTCCACGGACATGGGTCTTTTAACAGTTTTTCACGCCCAAGTAAAGCTTTTGGGAGTCAAAAACTTTGGGGTAGCTGTGCTGGTTCTAAGGAACTGTCTTCCACGTACTGGGTGTTCAGCTCATTCAGTGGATGCCTTTAAGGGTGCCTTAAAAACTAATTTTTTTTTCTGAATTTTTCTGAAAGGTGCCGTAAGCCATTTGGAAAGGGTGCCAAAAAATGTAAGTTGTCTTGTCATGCCTATCTAAGCCAAGCAACTTTGGCTTGGATAAGACCTTCCTTAATTAGTTTATTAATAGTTTAGCAAACAGAAATAAAGTTGTGAAAATTGATGTTTTTCTCCCAGACCCTTCGTATTAAACATTGGTATTCCTCAGGGGTCCATACCAACACACCTTTTGATTTCTCTTTTCATCAGTGAACTTCCCTAGGTCTGTAATGGTGTAAACACTTAAATGTACACAGACCGCACTGTTCTGTAGTGTCACTGTACCGCCTTCCATATTATTCAGAGCAGACTAAAAAAGTATTTCAATACATTACAGTATTGTCCATCTGCTGTTCGTTCAGTTCACTAAGTGGATGGCTTTAAGAAAGCATTAAGAAACTAATTTGTTTGCACTACTACTGCTCATACAGTGCCTTCAGAAAGTATTCACCCCCCCTTGGATTTTGTCACATTTTGTTGTGTTACTACCAGAATTTTTAATGCATTGAAATGATTTTTCTCCCTTGATTCACACAGCATACTCAGCAATTTAAAGGGGCTAAAATATTTGTATTGTGTAACAAAAATTTATGAAACATTAAAAACTGAAATATCTTGTTTACTTAAGTATTCACCCCATTGAGGCAATACTTTGTAGAAGCACCTTTGGCAGCAATTACAGCTTTGAGTCTTCTTGGGTATGTCTGTATCAGCTTTGGACATCTGGATTTGGGGAATTTCGCCCATTCTTCCTTGCAGATTTGCTCAAGCTCTGTCAAGTTGGATGGGGAGCGTCAGTGAACCGCAATCTTTAAGTCTTTCCACAGATTGTCAATGGGATTCAAGTCTGGGCTTTGGCTGAGCCACTCAAGGACATTCACCTTCTTGTTCTGAAGCCACTCCAGTCTTGCTTTGGCTGTATGCTTGGGGTCATTGTCCTGTTGGAACGTAAATCTTCACCCCAGTCCAAGGTCTATTGCAGACTGATGCAGGTTCTCCTCAAGTACGTGCTAGTATTTGGCTCCATTCATTGTTCTCTCTATCCTGACAAGTGACCCCATCCCTGCCACTGAAAAGCATCCTCATAACATGATGCCACCACCACCATGCTTCATGGTAGGGATGGTGTTACACGGGTGATGAGCTGTGTTTGGTTTGCGCCAGGCATAGCACTTTGCATTCAGGCCAAAGAGTTCAATTTTTGTTTCATCAGACCAGAGAATCTTTTGCCACATGGTCTCGGAGTCTGCCACATGCCTTCTTGCAAACTCCAGGCATGCTATTATGTGGCCTTTTCTCAGGAATGGCTTCCGTCTAGCCACTATCCCATAGAGGTTACCTCTGTGAAGTGCTGCAGAGATTGTTGTTCTCTGGACAGGTTCTCCCATCACAACCATGGAACTCTGTAGTTCTGTCAGGGTGGTCATTGGGTTCTTGGTCACTTCTCTGACCAAGATCCTTCTTGCCCAGTTGCTCAGCTTGGGAGGACGGCCTGCTCTAGAAAGAGTCTGAGTGGTTCCGTAATCTTTCCATTTCCTAATGATGGACTTGACTGCACTCCTGGGAACTTTTGACATCCTAGAAATGTTTTTATACCCCTCCCCAGATCTATACCTCCTCACAATTCTATCACGGAGTTCTATGGACAGCTCCTTGGTCTTCATGGTAGAGTTTCTGCTCTGACATGCACTGTCAACAGTGGGACCTTATATAGACAGGTGTATTTCCTCTGAAATCATTTCACTCCAATCATGGACTCCATTCAAGTTTTAGAGTGCTCTCACAAGGAAATTGTATGCAACTGAGTTCAATTTGGAGTGTCATAGCAAAGGGGATGTATACTTATCAACTCAAGATATTTCAGGTTTTTATTTTAAATTACATGTACAAATAATTCCAGAAGTTTCATTCCACTTTGACATTATAGAGTAATTTGTGTAGCTACATGACAAAAAAAAATCCCATATAAATGTATTTTAATTTGAGTTTGCAACATCACAAAATGTGACAAAATCCAAGGGGGGGTGAATACTTTCTGAAGGCACTGTAAATTAGTTAATTGTGGTCTAATTCATATTGCCTATTTATTCACTTATTACATCAATCAGTCAATCAAAAACTTTATCCAGGTGATCATCATTGAGCAAGGCTCATTTGCAAGATGGACCTGGGGATAACAGGGTCAGGTACAAAAGGAAATACATTATATATGAAAATAAAAGTACATACATACACAATTATATATACTCTATATACAATTTACATCTGAGAACAAAGGCAACAATGAAGACATACGGTAGAGTACCTGGCTGACGTAATACAAGAGAACCATATACAGGGTCAGGTACACAAGCAAATGCATTACATATGAAAAAGTAAGTACACACATACATAATTTTATATACGCTGTATATAAATAACATTTGAAGTCAGAGGCAACAATGAAGACATACGGTAGAATACCTGGCTGACTTAATACAAGAGAACCATATACAGTTGTGAATCAATAAGTTGTGGTCCAAACACATGATAGTAAGTTGGGGGGAACCATTTATGGATGGCAACCCCCAAATGCAGTTATAGTTCTGGCTCTTAAACTTGGTAATAAATTTAGAAGCTGCCGGACGGTACAGTGGCGAGCAGGGATGGAAAGAGCCAGGTGGGTGGGGGGGTCGAGACCCAATAGCGTGTATTTTGTTAGGATTCCATGGTTGCTTTTCAGGTGTCAGGGTAGGGAAGTGGGAAAAAGGCAGAAGAGCAAGGGTGATAACTGGGTTGCCAAGGAGGGCTGAGATGGGTAATAGGTTCTTTGAGCAGTCGGAGTAAAACAAAGGGTCATGAATATGTATAAGTGGACAGACAGAGAAAAAAGAGTGAGGTCATGGAGTTATGGAGGTAAGAAATTGATAAGATAGAGGAACGTAAGTCAGGATTAAGGAAAGCATTTGCAGGGTTCCTTAATGCAATGAGAGTAAAGTGTTTTGAAGGTAGTCACTGACCGGAGTAAGCTTCAGTGTTTTCTGAAGTTTATTCCAGAGAGAAGGCAACACTCTATTTATAGCCACTTTACCAAAGTGAGACTTGTCTCTGGGAACTCTCAGTGAGATGGATTTATAGACTTATGTCTGTTCTCCTGTCATTGAGGCAAAGGTCAGGAAGCATAGGAAAACCAGAAGCAGTTATAAAATTCACAAGTAACATTTTATTATTTTCAATAACAATAAAATAAAAAAATAAAATTGTGCAGGATAACTTTTATACACACAGTTGAAACAAAACAAAGTCCTTCCTCTGAGGGTATCTCTAATTCTAATTTCTCTCTCTCTCTCTCTCTCTCTCTCTCTCTCACTCAATGCAACAAAAAAATGCTTTCTTTTTATAAGAAGTCTTTGACTGGCAATTCATTTCTGCATCCCAAGTTCATTAAGAGATATCCTGTTTCTCACAAAATGTATTGGAGTTCTTGTCTATTTTTTCCTGAGCAGGTTTACAAATAGTATCCAGAGATAGCCTCTTGCTGACAGTTTTGCAAACAAGCCAGAGGAGGTCAACCTGCATCTCAAGATTAATCCCCTGAGTTCCAAATAGCTTTTTTGCAATCATTGCAACAATATAACTATATACATTTTCAAACCAGAGAACCCAGTTTCACATAAAGATCTACATATATTTTTATAACCACTGATAAGCAAGGGGAAAGAAATGATAAAAAGCAAGTGAAAGCAGGGAGATAGCAGGAGGAGGAGACTCGTGAGACTGTCAGAGTGATCAGTTCCTAGGTCTCCCAAGAAAATTTTATAAATGCAGTCAGGCAGACAACAGACAGAAAAGGGGAGGCTAGAACTGAGCCTTACTTTAACTCTTTCAGCATAACAAATGGGACAGATTCTTACTCAAGCTTGTCACGTTTTCATATAAGATTCCTGAGCTGTTTGGAAAGGGTGCTAAAAAAAATTAAAAGTTGCCTTATCTTGCCTTGCTTTTCCTAACTAAGCTGACCAACCTTGGTTTGGAAAAGACTTTCATTAACTGGTTTATTAATTATTTAACAAACAGAACCAAAGTTTGAAAATTGTCAGTTTTCTCCTAAACTTTCCGTATTAAACGCTGGTGTTCCTCAGGGGTATATACAAGCACTCCTTTTGTTTTCTCTTTTCATTAATGAAATTTCCCATGTTTGTGATGGTGTAAGCACTCAAATGTACTTTATACAGATAACACTGTTCTGTACTGTTGTGGTACAATACTCCACATGGTTCAGGACACACTAAAAAAGAGTTTCAGTACATTAGAGTCATGTCTTTAATCTAACAAATATGAAACAAGAGAAAACTATTGTTTTCTTTGCTGACAACAGGCAAAATAAAATATCTTTAAATAATACACATTTATTTTGCAGCCCTGACAATCAGATACTTGCAGAAGTCAACAAATTCATTGTAGCATTTCCTAGAACAGTCCATCACTATACAGTACATTATACCAGCAAATGAGTATCAACCATTTGGAAGGTTATGTCAGAGGAAAATCTTCATTTTTAAAGTGCAGGCTTCCAAAATTCATTTAATTCAGTATAAGCAAGTGCCAATACAAATAAGCCATTACTCTTTAAGGCCAGTAACCAACCAAAGATGAACTGCCTCTATCATCAATACTTCTTCCTTGCCTCTACCATCAGTACTTCTTCCATATGGGACAGTTTTTCACCACAAGTAAAATTAGGAACTAAAATCTTGGAATTTAATTCATACTTGAGATTTAAATGTTTGAGGTCTAAATGCCATTGTACTGTTTGTAAATGAACTCCATGCATCTAAATTATCATTTTCAAAGTATTGTCAACCATGGCTTATACTTGCAATCATTAACATTAAGCAGTCACCTTTATTGCACATCTGAGTCTTCTCTCTAGTTTTTAATCAATGAACTGCAGATTCTGTAATATTTCTATTATAACTGTCCATCATTTTTTTCCATGGAAATGGCCAGTTATTATTTGGTGTCATAACCAGTGCACAGTCAAAGTGAACAGGTGTGAGTCACTCTCATTTTCAGTTTCCATGAAGTGCTGCAGTCAAAATGCTCATATAAAAAATCTGTTTCCCATTAGCAGAGAAAAGCTGTGATTAGCTGTGAATAACAGTACTTCTCAACAGATGTATAGAAAGTTAGGTTGGGGCTGTTCAAGTGGGAGTTTTAAAATGACGCTGCATTAAACATGCTAACTATAGTGTCCATGCTACCTAAGGTTGATGAAACAATTGATGGTCTGAAATTATAGAACATAAAGAATGGAGTGGTGTGGTAATTTGAATTTTAAAGACCTAGTGTGCTGCCTAGAAGTAATATTAGTTTTTAAAAGCAGTCAACCATTACTTTTTATATCGGAGGTACTTTTTGTTTCCCTTTGGTTAATTATAAGACTGTTCATCTGATGCTAATAGGTGTGATGTGTGGAACAGCTCTCTACCTGGCATCCAACATATCAATCTATAATCCCCCCCCCCCACATCATCAGCATTGTGATCTCACTGACTAGGACATCACTACTTCTTAGGAACAGTCACTCAGTGGCTGTCACATGCCACCTGTGATGTCACTGTCAGAGAGATCACAATGCTTGTGATATAGCTGGCGTGGAGTGTAGAGGTAGATACATACTTTGCCAGGCTTAGAGATGTTCCTCACATCCAGCACCGTATTATCATATATGACACTTTCTAATGAGCAAAAGGAAAAAGAAAACTACTTTATAAATAGAAAGTTACAGCTGAATGCTTCTTAAAGTTATTATTTTCCTGTCTGCCTGCTTTGGCTCCACTAGCTGTTTAATACACACCCTCGGTGCATGATGCGTAATATACCCTTCAAACTTTACTGTCAAAGTTTATATAGCATCACACACCTCAGGTGTGTATAAATTCTTGTACCACACATCACCCCATGCAGTATTCTCTATATATATTGCATTTTTAATTGATACTGCGATTCATTTCTTGCCCCAGCACTTCGCCTTCTCCTTAAGGCTTCAAGAGGGGTCCCCCCTTATGAAGCCTTAAGGAGAAGGCAAAGCACTGGGGTTGTTTTTTGCCTGTGTATTTGACCAGCATTAACGTTATAGAAACAAGTTGGCTCAGTAAGAAACTATATTTTGAATTGAAACTGTTATCAATGTGGCATTCTTATTCTCAGGAGTGCAGTTATACTGTTCTTCATATGTGTCTGGGATAGCTTCCCTTAACTGCACCAAGCAACTAACAACCGGATGCAGGGACAAAGTTCGGAACCATAGCTGAAAACAGAATGCATGTCTTAGCCTAGCTTTCCTGATAAACTGATAAAGATATGACAACTGCAGTGATTATCAACAGTTTCCAGCACAGAGGTGCTGCAATAACACAGGTTTACTACCTGAATAAACCCAGTGATGAAAACAGCATTTGGAAGGGGAGTTCTGAAAAATAATCTTATTTTCTTATCTCCTGTTCAGCTGAGTACATATATAGGAGTACATATTAGGGCTCTTCCAAACTGAAGAGGTAATACTGTAAGGTAATACTTCTGGGACCAGCACATTGTTGCCTTTCATGTAAGAATGACTGATATCTTGTATAACTGATGTGACTGTTAAATGGTGGTATGGGGGTGGGAGGGAGAAGGCTGCATTAGCAAAAAAAAAAAACAATTTGGTGAAGAGTGCAGTACCATTAAAATGTTGTTGTTATAAAGCAATTTCAGCAGCTAGCTATGAAAGAAGTATCATTACACAAACATAATGGAACTTAATTGGCAGTTTACAGCCTAGTACAATATTACTGTAGATTTCTTGAAGCCTTATTATGCTGTTCTCAGTTAGGATAATTAATGCATACAGTTCCCTTTCTGCTGATAAAGGCGTAAAAATGACAAGAGTGTTTTTTGGTGATAGTTCATATGTAACATGAATAAGTTTCCGATTGATTGGAAAACATAAACCCACAAAGTAGCTTCTCCTACTCTTACAGCCATAGAAATTAAACATTTTCTATAGGCCTTAAGGGATGAACTGATTTTCTTTTCTATATTGTAAAGGTATTAACTTGCTAAAGCTATAAATCTCAGTCATAAATCCCATTTAATGACTTTTTCAGTACTGCTGGATACAGCAGAAATCTCTGAACAGTGGGATTATGTTACCTCCTGGGGCACGCTGTATAAGGAACAGGCACAAAAGATGGCAGGCCTTCTGCAGTCTCCCTTCAGGAATCTAACAGCATGCCTCTTTCCTGACCAAGATACTGAGAATTAAAGCTGACAGTATCCACTGCAAAAAGTAAAGGGTATGACAGAAACAAGATCCGTGTAATGTAAGTGTTTGACTGTCTTCCAAGATAAAGGCCATTAGTGTACCCAGAATAGTGACGAAACACAGCCATTTCCAATAAATGGAACCCTGTGGGAGGGAAGCCACAAGATCTCAGGGCTGGTCAATAGACAGTAAACCTCAGTTCAGCAGAGCTGACAGAACACATTTTTATTAAAGTTACACACTCAGATCTAGAATATTATACCTGGGTAGCAGATAGAGTGCTGCAGGTATTATTATTTATTGTTGTTGATGCCATTATTATGATTGGTAAAAAGAAAAGATATCTGATCATGGGGGACTGGATGGTACAGTGATTTGGCAGTGGTTTGTGGAGCATTTCACCTCTAGGACATTGAGTCAGATGCCACCCTGGCTGGTAATTACTCAGCCCGGGCTGGTAATTACTCAGAGTCCATTATCATCTGATGACTATTTGTATACATTGATAAGGGTGAGTCACAATTTAGTGACTCAGTATAAGTGACTCAGTTTGACCGCCGATGACAAAAGCAACTGTAGAACAATAGCTACTGTGTGGATAGCAAGGTTTGGGGACATGAATAGCGACTGAAGAAATACGGCAAGTGAAAGATAGTGGGAGGGTAGTACATGATGAGTGTCAGTGGCTCAGTAGGTAGCACACTCGCCTCTGAGGCCGGGAGATCAGAGGGCTGTGGGTTCAGTTCCCACATCTGGCACTTGGGTTAATATCCCAGTACTGACACTGTAGTGCAGCATGAGAGGGGTGCTGCACTTCTGAGGTGCCATCTTTCGGATAAGACGTTAAACCGAGGTCCCATCTGCCTGGATTGGTGGTAGTTCAGGTGGATGTTAAAGATCCCATGGCACTTATCGAAAAAGAGTAGGGGAATTTCCCTGGTGTCCTGGCTAAATTACCCTCATTCACTAAAAAATACCACCAACAGCTTAATGTGGTTCAAGGTCAGTTGGCATTCATCTGTATCCCCCTCCCCCGGGTCGTGCCTGAAAATAGGCAGGATTTGTCTAGTGCACTTACCCGGTCAACAAAAGCTAAATAAATGATTAGGGAATGAGAGTGACAGGGCAAAACTGAGCTGGCCATCTAGTGGAGTGATAGGGTATATGCCACTAGCGTAGAAGGCTCTGGGTTTGCAGCTTGTGGCCTGTCGAACGTTTGCTGCATTTTACATTTTAACTTTTTCCCTGTGTCAGGCCCACAATTGGAGTTGATTATATTAATAATGGGGGGTGTGGAGAGGCAAAGCAACCTGCATAAAAAAAATCCTGCAGTTCTTTACATTTTAACATGTGCCCAATGTTAGCTGTTTTTGTGGTTGTTGTTGTGCAAGTTGCCATTGTGGTTTTCAGCAACTTGCACTCGCTGTAATGTTTAGTGCTATTATGCAGTCATTGACATGATGTGGAACCATGACTATTGGCCTATGGCTGTCGCAGTCCAGTTCTTACAGGATGGGTGTCCATGTCATAAAAATCACCATTACTATTGGCAGTAATTGACACCCATCTTCACTGTGTCACATGAGGTTAGAGGTTGAATGAACAGAAATGGCAAATCTGAGCTACCATCTCACCCACCTGGGAGAGTTTCTCCAATACAAGATCAAGAAAGGAGCAATATTTTTCGTTCATGTAAGTTAGTGGCGAGGTAGTGACACATACACTATAGTTAGCGATGAGTATGCATGTCTGTGTTAGTTCTTATTATGTGCAGCTTACAACTCAGCTGTCTTTGAGGCTAGGGACTGATGCCAGCAAAAAGTTCCATCATGTAGTTTCTTAGCAAAAATGTGTTTCTGGCATCCTAAGATTCATTTTCAGCATACTTTTAGTTTTCTCAGACATTTTAAAACAGCTTTTATAGCTATTTTTGTAATTAAATAACTCACATCATAGTTGGCCCAGTGACACAGAGGGCTGAGGCCCTATGCATCTTACTTTTTCCCATGCTGGCAACCCACACCTGGGAATGAGCTTGGGTTGCTGAGGTTTGGCTGGTGGGTAGGGCCTGGAGAAGATGATGCCGCCACTTGGCAGCTCTCTTCTCCTGGAGTGGGAGGTGTAGTTTTCCCAGTGCCTGGCTGTCACTGAGTGGAGGCTTGGTGGCAGCAGCATGCAAGTTGGGGGGGCTGGTGCTAGGCCAGGGAGAGTAGAACAGGATCACTGGTTCCACAGCACATACATGATTCTATGTGCATATACTACTGTGTTGCCAAGGCCCAGTGGCATAATGGGAGAAAATAGGAGGAAAAATAGTGGAATCAGGGCACTAATGAAGCCCTGCCTAGAGTGTTGAGACCTGCCTCACTGGACCACCAATTGAAGGACAGAGGGAGATGGATGAGGTAGGCAGCCAGCTGTTGGCACCTGGGAACAGGGCTGATAGCCTGCCCGATTCCAGCCAGGAGGATAAAAACTTTTATAGAAAAAAAAAATAATGACTCCCATCAGTAACAATGGCTGCCACTTGCAATTTTAAAAAATCACTTCCACTGAGGTTACCTGTTACATGTACATGCTAGATTCATAATGTGGATGTATGAGGATGGTGCTGCCATCTGTTTCTGATTGTAAACAGCACAGCACTGTTCCAAGATATTTATTTTTTAACAGTGGGCATGTCACAACAGTACGAATTTTGAAAAACTTCAAAATCCAGTATCTTGGCTCCCATGTCTTGTTTAAGGAGTGAAAAGAAGACACAAAGAAAAAGGGGTATCTTGGTATTTTTGCTGAAAAAAAAAATGGTGACTAACAAATATTGCTTCTTTAATAGTTTCAGAATTTTCAATTGCACAACAATTGCACAAAATACGTAAACAAATATTTTTAAAAGTAGATTCAGTTTGAAACCTGTAAATTTTAGGGTCATTAAATCCTGTCCAATGCACCGGCTCCATGGCACTGAGTGAAAGGGTTCACTCGGCATGCTAGCAATCCTGGTTCATGCCCCGAGCCTGGGTACCAGAAGTGGAGATCGTCAGGGAGGCAGTCCATAAGTGTACATTGGACCCTTCCCTCCTGGGGGGGGGGTGCTGCCTGGGGACCTGCGGGTGGATTGGTGGCTTGCCTGGGGATGTGCTGCTTCAACATGCCCCCTGCACATCCCCGGCCCAGGATGTCCCCACACTCACACATGGCTGAGAACTCCAGTCAATGGGGCAATAGAAAAAAAATGGAAAATGCCCCGTTCGACTGGTTGATGAGTGCCCTGGCTCCCTGCCACCTGGATCCAGACTGGATCCAGTCCCTGCAGTGCTGAGAGATGCATAGACAGTCATTGAGGCCATTCATCCCAGAAGAGAGGGACCCTCCCGGTAGAAGGGATATACCGGGCTACTCGAGGTAGGCTGCAAATAGGGGATCTGGTGGAAGGTGGCAGAGTGGTCGGAGGGTGGTGGATTGGCTCTAGCACTCCAAAGGAGTGGTCGATCAGGAGTGTGTGTGTGTGTGTGTGTGTGTGTGTGGAGCATAAACAAAAAATACAAAAACAAAAATAAAATCCTGTCCAATGGCAGTCATTTTTGCAATTTTGGATACAAAAAAGTAAACTATTTAAAAGTTATTTTTATTTAAAAATATGGACACTGGGCATGTGTAGAACTTTTTTTTTTTTGCTTTGCTCATCCCCAGCTGACTGCTATTGTGCTGGCCATCCCTGCCCCATAACCCTGACTTCCCCCAAGCCTTACTTAACCATGTTGTTCTGGTGGGGGGGGGGAGGTCTGAGTCGCTGGATGCAAGGCCGTGGGCTGCTGTAGGCATCCTGTCAGCCTAGGGGTGGTACTCTACTTCAGATGTTCCCCCCCCCTCGAGGTTGCTACACATGCAAAGTCATGGGCATGTGGTGTGAAGATGCCATGTGTACTTGTACACCTGAGCCTGGCCCTCAAAAAAGCAGTCACATGCTGCATTATCTAGCCTCCACTAGGTGGCAGTCAAGCATCATTCTCCCAGCCAGCTGCCACATGGCCCTGGGCTTTTCCCAAACCTGGGTCACTGGTATGTAAGCAATAATACTAAGCAGGCTGAATAGAGCTGGACTATACGGGACCCCACAGGGTTTAATGAGGCCCAGCACCACAGGCAGAGGGCCTTATAGCTCCTTAAATGTCCAGTATAGCCCATACCACCCTCCCTGGATGATGTTATTGTGCTTAGAAAATGGGTTTGAGGCTACTCATTAGAGAAAATGTGAAAACAATGTAAAGAAAATTTAAAAAGTTAATAGAAATGAATGAAAAACAATTGCTGTGTAAAGTAGCCACTCCGCTGCTGTCATTGGCAGTAGAGGGTGCTGTTTTTGTAGGGTGTAGAGGGTAGTGTTTTATGACAGCCATTTTTTTGACCCCCCCCTTCCCCACGAAGTCTAGGCTGGGTTGGGTTGGCAACTCACACTATGTAATATGTGGTTTTCTGCTTTCCCTACTATATGTTGTACAATTTGATCCTACACTCTGCAGCGTCTTCTCCCTCATGATCGTTTTAACCCGTTTCCTTACTGATGCCATCATGTCTGCCAGCCCAAGACTCACTACATGGCAAAAAAACTGACAACAAGATCAGAACTCCTCTCCTGATCTGCGCTAGTCAGTGATGAGAAGCTCTTTTCTTTTTAGGTGTTCTTCTTTTTATTTTTAAATGTGAGGCAGAGCTGTTGTGGTTGCAATCCCAATCAGGACCAGTGCTGTCCCAAACAGTGACTGTTGGCAGTGCAGTTGGTTTGAGGTATGGTGGTTCCACAGATGGGCTGCAGGGGAGAAAGAAATAAATGGTCTGGTTGCTGCTTTTGGTGGGTTGGGGCAGGGAACTGCATTTTTTTTAATTACTGCTAATCGAGTGAGAGGGGAAGTCTTCTATATCGGGTACAAACAAATGGCACTGGTAGTTGCATCACAAGTCAGTGTGGTTAGCAGTGATATTCTAAATAACTGTTCTGATGTAGGGAGAGGGGCAGGATATAAGTATTTTATAACCATATTTGTATTTCAAGCAGTAAGAAAGAGCATTGTAGTTCAGGTGTGTTTGTGAAGGAGGCAGGTGGCTCACTCACTAAGACAGCAGAAATAAAATGGAAGAAGTTTACTTTTTAAGCATTCTGTGGTGCTCAAGTGATACTAGTTGACACTAAGGCAGGTGGCTCTGGGTTCTATTTTTACATGGTCTCTGCTGGCACACAACTGCACCGGGATTTGTTTCAGCCCATTTTCAAAGGCAGGTGGTGTGGTACTGAGTGCCTCAGTCCACCATGCCAATTGACAGGCTTGCACAGATCTTTATATCAGGATTTTTTCAGAAGGTATTTTTATACTCCATCTTTTATGTGAGTAACCTGGAAGTGAAACATGCTTATACAACTGAAGAAAATGTGTCTACAGAAGTGTTAGTATCTCTGACAGTATTAAAAATAATTTAGCAGAAAAGTGGTATGTGAAAGCATTTTTTTTCTAAATGTAGAGGATGGGTGGGATCAGGTAATTAAATATCAGATTTGGGGCCTGGAATACTCACAGGTTTGTGAAGGTTGACTGGATGAGACAAGTTAATGTTTCGGTGAATATATATATATATATCTGTGTATGTATTTATACAATGGGGGTGAGAGCAAAGCAGTGTGATAAACTTGGTTATTTCCACTGGAGTGTGATATCTGACAATGACATAATCGGAGTTAAAATATCTGATAAATATACATACTCTGCCGATGTCACCACTCACTCATTCACTCACTCACTCCAGCCTGCATACTAAATTTAACTTCTCTACAAATCCGTTTATCAATACTACTTGCAAATAACTCAATTAACATTCAAAGAACCTTCAGTTGTTTTCCACAGTTGCAAAACTCCCAACCCATTACTACATTTTCAAAAAATCCTGCATTCTAAATAACAGAAACACTTTCTGTTTCTCACTGCTACTTGCAAGCAACTCACTTAACATTGCAAAGAACATTTAGCTGTTTCTCACAGTGTTTGTAAAACTCCCAGCCCATTACTATGTTATTTTATGGCCTCGACCTGCTGGTGGGCGGGTGTGAATTGCTGAAAGTCTCCTGAACCTACCAGAGTGATCTACCGGTGGGTGGACACCATTCCGGGGGTTATTGCTGAGGGTCCAGCTTGGATCAGAAATCCACTCTGGAGGGGGGCTATTTTCCATCACACGATTGTTTGGGATATCTTTTTTCTAAGGACTAGAATTGTCTAAATTCCATTTTGTTTATCCTCCCTACAAGACAGCCTGACTCCGATTGTCCGGGTTTTAGAGAGCCTGGAATTCTTAAATTTGAACAGTGTATGACTCTTTTTGATGACTGCTTGCATTCACTATTATATTATAGTAAGAATTTTTGATGAGCAGAATTTTATATTATTTTAAATTCATTTTCACCTTTTTATGCTTTTTTAGACTTTATGACATTATTTGACTCTACGTTTGTTACTGGATCAATAGTAATTTTAATATAACTTTATTATTCATTTTATTTTATTTTTTATAGGTTTTCTTTGGTTAGTATAATATTATTTGTTAATTAAGATAGGTTGCTTTAAGTTGAGATAGTTTGTTAGATATTGGTTGTTAATGATGTGCTTGATGGGGTCTACGACGGTCAGGCGCTATTCTCCCGCTCTGCTCCCGGGACCTCCTTCCCTTTCATTGTCCCTGCTTGTCTAATGACGTCTTTAATAACTGTCGTACAGCGGGAATAATGAGAAGGCGTTTAAGGGACTGGCGGGCTGGACAGAGTGGGAGATTGGAGGGGGGTGGGCAGATAGGGATAGTTGGAATGAGGAGACGCCCTGGGGTGAAATGGGATCAGGAGAGGGGTCCTCCTTGCCTGATTCCCATACCCAAGGGCTCCACAGATTGTAGGCAGGTACTGCGCTCTCCTCTCCAAAAACCCATCCAACTCAGGCGGTGTTATGTAATGTCAGGTCTATTAGGAACAGGACTGCTATTATTGCAGATCTTGTTGCAACATCTGACCTGGCATGTATCACCGAGACCTGGCTGGATGAGAATGCAAGTTCTATTTTAGACTCTGCTGCTCCAGCTGGGTTCTCGGTGATGCACCGTCCGAGATGCGGTCATTCTACCACTCCTGAAAAAACCTTCATTGAATCCGAACTGCCCAGCTAACTACAGACCTGTCTCTAACCTGCCCTTTCTGGGCAAGGTTATTGAAAAGGTAGTTGCACTGCAACTGAATGACCACATCACAAATCACAATATCTATGATACTCTTCAATCAGGATTCAGGAAAAGACATAGTACTGAGACTGCCCTTGTCTGGGTTCTAAATGATCTCCTGATAGCGAGAGATCGAAAGGCTTGTACTATTCTAGTCCTTCTTGATCTCTCTCCAGCATTTGACACTGTGGACCATGGTGTGCTTCTGGAACACCTGCAGCTCTATTGCGGGCTGTCTGGTACAGTTCTGCAATGGTTTCGATCTTTCCTCACGGGGTGGAGACAGAGGGTCATCACCAGAATTTATTCTTCTGATACCGTCCTCCTGCCCTGTGGGGTTCTGCAGGGCTCCATTTTGGCACCCATGTTATTCGCTGTCTATATGCTGCCATTGGGAGACATTATTAGGCAATACAGCTTGGGTTTTCACTGCTATGCAGATGATACCCAGCTGTATTTGTCTTTTAGTCCCAGACAGGAAGATGCAGTCTCTATACATTACAGCTGTCTATCTGAGATTAAGGATTGGATGAGTGCCAGCTAGCTAAAGTTAAACCCAGATAAGACTGAGGTGTTGGTGGCGGACCCAGGTTGCCTTGAGGCGGGTTGTAGGGCTGGGCTTCCTTCGGGCGTATGGATCGATGGTGCCCAGCTCCCAACCTGAGACCGGGTGCGTAACCTGGGCGTTATTATTGATGACAGTTTGACCCTGAAATCTCAGGTGTCATCCACTGTCAAATCTTCCTTTTACCATTTTAGGAATATCGCTCAGGTAAAACACCTAGTTCCTCCAACTGACCTTCCGACACTGGTCCATGCCTTTGTTACTTCTCACCTTGATTACTGCAATGCCCTGTACCTAGGGCTACCGGGGGTTGATATCTGCCACTTGCAGCTGGTGCAGAATGCAGCAGCTAATCTTTTGACTGGGACATCTATGAGAAGTCATATTACGCCTGTGCTGCGCGAACTGCACTGGCTGCCGGTTCAGTGGCAGATCACCTTCAAGGTCGGGCTACTGACCTATAAAGCCCTACACAAACAGGGACCACAGTATCTTCAAGATCTCCTTATTCTCTACTGTCCCTCTCACTCACTCCTCTCCTCCGACGAGGGATTGCTAGAGATTCCCAGGGTTTGTTTAAAAACATCTGGAGCACGGGCATTTTCTTATGCTGCCCCCACCCTGTGGAATTCTCTACCTCGTCGGATACGAAGCTGCCTGACCGTTGAGAGTTTTAATTTAGAATTAAAAACTTACTTATTTCTAAAGGCATATGGAGAGTGATTTTATTGTGATCTTATTGTGATTGTATTGTTATTGTTGTTGTTAGTGTTATATGTTTGTATTTTAATTGCCTCCTATTTGTACAGCGCTTTGGTTTTGAAAAGCGCTTAAAAATAAATTTTTACTTACTTTTTACTTACTTTTACTTACTTACTTAAGTTCAAGAAAACCTGCAATCCAAGGCCCTTTCCACACTATGCCTCTGTAATGTTACAGAGTGCCCAAACTGTTACTGCAATGGTTTGCATTTACACCCGTAACGTTACAGAAGGCATTTTCGTAACCGTTGTTGAAACCACGTATGAGGTGGTTTCAACAACAGTTATGAGACTGGTCTTGCCTTGGTAATGTTACCTGCGGTAGTGTGGATGGGCGGTAACAATCCCCTGCAGGGCCGGTAGAGCAGCGTGAGCTGCATTGTGCGATTGGGCGCCACAGTAATGGTCGGCCGGTTACCAAAATGTGGACTGGTGGTACTGGTATCGTACCAGTCACCGCTGCAGTGTGGACACACTGTACCACTCCCTGGCTGTAACTGTTTCTGTCCATTATGGGGTCTGAGTGGTGTAGTATGGATGGGGCCTGAATTACAGTGCCTCTCAGTTGCTGTTCCTCACTGCTTGCTGAAACTAACTTAATTAGCATTGCCAGACACATTCACCTGTTTCACATGCTGTGTGTAACACTCCCAGCCCATCCAGAAACACTTAAACACACTCAGAACACAATCAAATAGTGCTCTCAGTATAGCCTTGAGGTTAGAGAAATGAAATTTGAATAAACTTAGCCTACCAGACCTGGGTTTGATTCTCACATCCACACTGTGTGACTTTAAACAAGTCGCTTCTAAAATCTTACCTAGTTACCAAACAATAAAAGAACACACAGGAAAACATAACTATACTTTAGAAGCTCTCACATAATGGGCAGACTGTGTGCGATGGATAATATTGTCGCTCCTTCGGCACTCATGAGTATCCAGAGCTCAATCTGCAGAAGTGACAATATTATCCATGTCACACTCCTGCACATTAGGTATCATATATATATATGTATTGATGCCAAGATTGATCTGCTTGAAAATATAATAAAATCTAAAAGTGAGAAATAGTTTGGCAAGTAAAATAATTATTTAGCCGAGTGCTTGTCTCAGTTCCAATGTGAAAAATGCTTTCTTGGAGAAGTGGTCTGTGACAGCATTTTTGACATGTACAGAACTGATGGGAATTGGTAATAAAGTGTCAAAGTTGGGACCTGGAACCAAACAGGTTTTTAAGAGAGAGATAAATGGAAAGATTTTGTACTTTTGTAAAAAAAAATATATTTTTTTTAAATGGCAAAGATCTGCGTAAGTGAAAATGTGATGTCCTCACATGCACAGTGGATGTCAGACTGCTTGATACATGGATTTGGGTGAAGGAGGGTGTGCGGCTGTAGGATTGGGACTACTTGGCACATGGTATGGTAATTTCAAGGTTTAGCACTGGGATCAGGTACTGCTTATCATTAAAAAAAATACCAGTGCTGGCCAAAGCTGACAGTTTCTTTACACAATAGTATGTATCTGTTATCTTACATTTTTAAAAAGTAAGAAAATGAAGCCAGCCTGTCACTGCAGTTACAGGACTACCGCTCATTGCGCCAGTGACCAAAGTTCAGAAGTAAGCCCAGATTGTGGAGGGGTAGCCAGGGGGAGAAGGGTAGATCATCCCAGAGAATGCTTTCCTCTTCTGGAGAGTAGGGTCACTGTTTCTGCTGCAGTGCTGCCACCTAGGTGACCATGGGTGGTAGCACAGCAGAGGTTGGCAAGTTAGGGAGGTGATTGTCAGTGGCTTGGTTACCACATGTTTTGGTGCATACATGCGTACGCTTGAGTCCTTGCATTCTGATAACTACCAGGGATGAAAGCTGATAAAAAGGATTGGCCATGCCACATAAGGTGACAGGACCCTGGTACATCTGTGCCTTTGTGAATCAATCACACCTGCCAGCTGATGAAACTGAACGTTCAGGGCTGGATTCCTATACCCTGACCCCACCAAGAAGGGCAAACCATGGCTCTGTGAAGAGGTAGGTGGCGGTAGAGACACAAGATGAGTCAGCCTATACCATGGAATCCATGAAAGAGTGAAATTCAGAGACCAGCAAGGGGCATCAACCCAAAGTTTAGCTATTATTTAGAGATGGAGCACAATGCCTCAAAAGTAGGGAAATGTGATGGTAGCGTAAAGAAAAGTACCCTGAGACCTGGTGAATCTGTTGTGTTGTGATTCTAGGGGTTTGAAGGTTGTGGGATTTGGCACTGGCATTGGCAGCCCCCCTGACTTCAAATGTTGGTGTGTGAGCTTTCATTTGTGGCTGGAAAGATAGTGCTAAAGTTAGGGTAATGCCAGTGCTTCATCACATGATCTTTCCATCCCACAGAGACAAGTAATCATTAAAAAAGCAAGTGTTGCTACTAATTGTTATCTGTTCATCTACTGGCCCATCTCTCCCTACTCTACTCCTGCAGCTAGCCCTTCACACCAGTTTTGGCTGGTACATTACATTCCACTGGAAACCATTACGCCCCACTCTGATCCACTATTGAAATTATTTATTACCATTCACACTGTTAATGATTGCAAATTGGTACCACTATAATATTTTCACCACTTCAGTGATTTAATGATGTATTCCCTTAATGTCTAAATGTTTTGCACTTTTGAAAATCTTGGTACTTTGTCACTTTTAGCTATTTTACATTTTTGCAAGCTTTGCAAATGTTGTACCTTGCACCTTCTAATAGTCTGTAATGTGCATTACAATTGTAACACTATTCAGTATTGCTCTGTAGTTTGTGTTTGACACTTTTTAGGTGCCTAGTAGGCAAAGGATCTGTGGTTTAAATTCAGGTGTACACAGCTTGAATCCTCGCAGGGGCTTAAACATTTATTCAACTTTTTTTCTAAGATGGGAGCTCACTTGAGTAGCTAGTCATCATGGTGTGGAGTTGGAAATGTGCATTATGAAAGTACATTCAGCTAAGAACAACAGTCTGTGAAGCAAATCACCTGCTGGGACTCGATCCCCAATCATGTGATTTGCAGTTTGTGACATAACCTTTAAACCATAGGAAATGCATTTAATTCCCTGCTGCTCAGTGACACACTGAATGTGTGTTTGCTTAGCAGGCAAAGGAGCAGTGGTTTAAATCCTGGTAGCAACTTATACATTTGATTTAATTTCTTTTTGAAAGATGGAATCTCACTTAACTGTGGATTCATGGTTGTGTGGAATTGGATTAGTAAATTAACTGAAAATTAAATTTAATCAAGACCAACAATTTGTGATGGCAAATAACCAGCTGGGGTTAGATCCCCAATGGCCTGTTTTGCAGATTGAGACATAACCACTACATGATAGGAACTGCAGCTCACTGATCTGCAGCATCTGTATGACACACTGCAAGTTTGTTTCCTTAACAGACAAAGCATCAGCAGTTCAAATCATGCTAGGGACTTAAAGGAAATTCTCTCCTAGCCACAGATAAAAATATTTTTTCCTTATATATTCATCTGCAGAACAGCACATAGATATATCTTGTTGTATATTACCTACTTCATTTTTTATCACACTATTAGAAACATAGAAACATTGAATTTGATGGCAGATAAGGACCGCTTGGCCCACCTAGTCTGCCCATTTCCCTACCTAATGGATAAGCTGCAGATCCTAGTTAACCAGCAGCCTACTTCTTTCTGCCCCCAACCCCTAGAATTGCCTTATGGTTGTCCCATGCATGCTTGAATTCAGCCACTGTTTTTGACTCCATAACCTCCTCTGGAAGGCCATTCCATGCATCCACAACCCTCTCTGGGAAAAAATACTTCCTTAAATTACCTCTGAGCTGCCCCCCCATCTTCAAATTGTGCCCCGGTTTTCTTGCGCACCTCTTTTTTTGAAAGATGCTACCCTCTTGGACTTTGTTGATTCCCTTGAGGTACTTGAATGTTTCTATCATGTCCATTCTCTCCCTCCTTTCCTCAAGGCTATACATATTAAGCTCCTTTAGTCTCTCTTCATATGTCTTCCAGTGCAGACCCTGCACCATTTTAGTTGCCCTGCTATGGACAGCTTCCATCTTGTCTATGTCCTTGCAGAGATTGGGTCTCCAGAACTGCACACAGTACTCCAGTTGGGGTCTCACCAGCTGTCTGTACAGAGGGATAACAACTTCCTGTTTTCTACTGGTGATGCCTCTCCCTATGCATCCCAGTATCCCCTATTCTTTATCCTACATCTGTGGAGTGGGCAGTGAGTCTTCTGGCCACCCCTGGACCCATTCAGACTAGTGACATGCTCTCCTCCATTTGGACCGGTATGCAGAGTTCCCCCCTTGGGGAACCTGGATCATGATGTCTGAGGGCATGGCACACAGTCATCAGCTGCCACCACCACTCATCAATTTTCCACCTGGATTTTTCTCCCTCAGAGCTGGACATGTAATGGCATCCATGCACAGCATGCCGCAGCCCACCACACTCCACCTTTCGACTGCACGTGCTACTAGCAGTGCCCCTGGCCTCTGCCAGGTGCCAATGCAGAATGACGTGACCCCCTTCCCCACTCCAGAAGGAGAAGAGCTGTTGCAGGGCCCTCAGTCTTCTCTCTCACTCTCTCCCCCCTGCAGACCTCCAATTGTCTGAGTCCACTCCCGAACCCTGGTCACCAGTGTATGACGAAGTGTGGCATCCAGCACCTCAACCCTCAGCACCACTGGGACAGCCCTAAAATTTTTATTTATGTCAGCCTGATTGTCCTTCATGTTCTGCTCCAAGCTCTGTGACCTGCACAGAAAATGTTGCGAGCAAGAGACACACTTGTTTTACTCTTAGTCCATCTCTAGACTAATTTGCTTGCTTTGTGTGGCCATTATTCCCTCACTGAAACAGCAAGACTTTCTTTGAAGGCACTTTAAACCATAAATTATGAGAGACAGAACTTCTTGCAGCAGCACCATAACATTATGGTTAACTGAATAATTGTTTTTTGTGTGGTCTGTACCTGCAAAGTGAAGCTGTTTCTGTGGGATTATCTTCCTTTCAAGCATGCAGACATGGAGAAGTCTGAGTATTACATTCCCCAGTGTCTCACTCTATCTTCTCAGTACTAATAAGTGTGATTTATTGCACACTAATAGTATTATTATGACAGAGTAGCATTACTCAGTCTGTTTACATAATTAGTTAACTGCAGTCTGTTTAGAAAACAGTGATTTTGAACAGAGTAATGAGCTCTATCCAAACAAAATGGAATACATGTAATGCAGACACTAGGGTTGGTTTAGGAAAATAGTGTTCACAGTACTGCAGTCTCTCATGGAAACCACAAAGTGTTTCTCCCAAGAGGGTTTGGACATCAGTGCACTAGTTAGTGGTACAGTGTGCACTGCTCTGAGGGGAAGGGCATGAGAGGCTCCCTGGATACATTAGTAACATGCATGGTTATCTGGGACTGTTGAATGCTAAAACCAGGTACCCAAATAAATATATAGCTAAACAGACAGACAGACAGACAGACACATGTGCAAATGCATTAGAGGAGACTGTGTGCCTGCCCCCTCCCATGCATCCAGATAGGCTATAGGCATCACATTAGCATGCACAGCCATGTAGTTCAGGGGATAACAAGCAAAGGGACTCTGGAAGACAGGCATCCTCAAGCACTGTCTGTCATGCTGTAACCCACACGGTCATGCAGGGCCCAGGGCATCACTTGTCTCACCAAACAGGACAGTTCAATTTTGTGGGAAGTGGCATATGTTGCTTTAACAGTGTACTGGGGTTGTTTGGGGTGTTTAGCATACACTGTGGTGCATATGGTGACATGGTGGTTGTTTAAGCACCACTTCTGCTACCAAAATCCATACCTTCAGTGCGGGTCAGTGCACATGTAGCTTGACAATTGTACATGAGTTTCTCTGCATGAACAGTGGGGCATATGGATAATGAGCTGTGGTTCAAGCACCATTTCTATTCAAAAAAAATCTGCTTCTTGGTTTTGTTGGTGTGGGCCACATGGTGCTACACTGTTGTACTAAACTTGTTTATCATGCAGTGTTCTGCATCTTGTGACTGATTATTTTGGTCACCATCTCTTTTACTAAAGTTCAAACCTTGGTCTTGGGGAGGGGAACATGTTGCTAGACAGCTGTACTCCTGTTGTTCCACATGCAAGTTGGTGGATGTGGTGTCTGGGCTGTCATTCAGCTACCATTTCAGCAGTTAACTAATAATGTAAACAGACTGACTAATCCTACTGTGTCACAATAACACCATCAGTGTGCAATAAATCACACTTAACTGAGTACTGAGTACAAATACTGGGGAGACAGAGTGAAACACTGGGGGATGTAACACTCATACTACTCCTTGTTTGCATTCCTGAAGGGAAGACAGCCCAGCAGAAACAGCTTTAATTTGCAGCTGCAGACCAAACAAACAAACAAAAAAAGAATTTGGCTAACCTGAATGTTATGGTACTGCTGCAAAAAGCTCTGTCTCTCAAATTTTATGGTTTAAAGTACCTTCAAAGAAAGTCTGCCTGTTTTAGTGAGGGAATGTTAGCAGCACAAAGCAAGCACATTAGCCTAGAGATGCACCAGGAGTAAAGTAAGTGTGTACTTCACTTGCATCACTTCCTGTGAAGGTCATAGAGCTTGGGGTCACAGATAGCAAAACATGGAGGATGATCAGCCTGACATATCTGACATACATAAATTAGCATTTTAAAGTAAGTAATATACAAACAAATATGTATCTATGTGCTGTTCTGAAGATGGGTACACAAGGAACCAGTAGTTTTAACTCTATCTATATGAGGATTCCATGTTAAGCATTTTTTTTTTCAAATTTATTTTGTAAGCTGCAAACTCACTTGAGTGCATTTCATGGTGGTGTGAAGTCAGAATAGTGAATTATGTAAGTACATTCAGCTACGAATAACTGTGGAGGTAAATCACCTGCTGAGATTAGATCCCCAGTTGCCTGTTCTGCAGATTGTGACATAACCTCTATATCACAGTAAATGTATTTCCTTTGCCTGCTGCTCAGTGGCACACTGAATGTGTGTTCACTTAGTAGGCAAAGGATTACTGGTTCAAATCCTGTCAGGGATTTGTACTTCTGTTTGAATTTTTTGTAAGATGGACACTCACATGAGTGGTGAGTCATGGTAGTATGGAATTAAAATAATAATTATATGAGAAGTAAATTTAGCTAAGAACAATCATTTGTGAAGGTATATTGCCTGTTGTGGTTAAATCCTCAGCTGCCTGTTTTGCTGGCTGTGACTTACCTGTACATCATAACCACTGCAGCTCATTTACCTGCAGTTCAGTGGCACACTGAATGTGTATTTGCCTTAGCAGGCAAATGATCTGTGATTTAAATTCAGGTAGACATAGTTTGAATCCTGGGAGATATGTAAACATTTTTGTTGGCATTTTTTGTAAGATGGAAACTCACTTGAGTAACCATTCCTGGGGTGTGGAGTTGGAATAGCATATGAACATATGAAAATGCCGGTAGAAACAGACCCCATGGTCTATTGGGTCTGCTTCAGTGTGCAGCTAGCACCTTATAATGCTGTTGCCCCTCCCTCCCCCCATCCTGTTACTCCTTCCCCTGTCCCAACCCCTCTTGAAGCTGTCTACCATCTTGCAGGTTACTACCTCACCCGGCAAGGAGTTCCACTTGTCTACCACTCTTTCTCTGAAAAAATGTCTTCTTATCTCTCTCCTGAATCTACCCCCTCCAATCTCAGTTGGTGTCCTCTCATGTCCCTCCCCTTTCTCCTCTGGAAAATCCTCTCTGTATTAGTCTTGTTTATTCCCTTCAGGTACAGTACTTAAAGGTCTCAATCATATATCCCATGTCCCTCCTCTCTTTGAGACAGTACATATTCAGCTCCTCCAGTATATTATATTACAAGTAAATTTAGCTAAGAATAACAATTTGGGATGGTAAATTGTCTATGGGGATTAGGTTCCTAGTTCCCTGTTTTGCAGGATGTGACATACCTCTATAACATAAGAACTGCAGCTCACTTTTTGCCTGCAGTGCAGTGACACACAGAATGTGTGTTTGCTTAGAAGGCATGGCATCAGTGTTTTGAATCCAAACAAGCACACAGTGAATTGTGTCTTAATACATAATTATACTTTAAAGGCCTTAGTACCACTGGTACTTTGATTGTTCATTGTATTTCTTAGCTCCAAACAACCCCTCCCCCCCTGGTCATACATGGAAATTAGCTCTGGCTGAATGTGCCACTCCCAGTCAACTAATTTTAGATAAATAAATAAATATTTAATGTACAGTACAAATTCAATTTTAAAGAAAACATTGCAAATACAGTATAGCTCCTCCTCAGGTGTTAGTTAGGGTTTAATGATACTTTTTGTGTATTATCTACTTAAATTATGTGGTGTTTATTGGAGGAAATCTCCAGACTAATCAACCAGTTGATAGTGAACATCTGAAAATATTTAGTTCTTGGCGATTTCAGTGCCAGCCTTGATAAGGAATTGATCTCATTTGTTATGGGATCCTTCAAATGATGACTATATTTGATCTCACAGTATGTTGTATCAGTTCCACCAAGAGGGAAGCTAAAAGTCAGACCTGTCACTGTTACAGAAATTTCAATTAAGTCATTCATATGTTCTTTGAATATTCTTATTTTCTGATTTGATCAAAGCTTGGTGCAGGCTTAAGTTGGGATTCCACATTTACCCAGTTCAGATGGCTCTGATGGTTAATTTAAATCACCTCAAACATCTCTGGAACCATAAACATTGCTGAGATGATTTTGGCCTGGTAGTAATACATTTCTTCATGGGGGGGTGGTCATTGGGAGTGTCAGTTGCTCAGCAGGTTGCACACGCACCTCTGAGGATGAAAGATCAAAAGGTTGTGGGTTCTAGCCCCACACCAGACACTTGGGGTAAATCTCCAATACTTATACTGTTGTGCAACAAGAGGAGGAAGTGGAGAAGGAGGAGGAGGATGCGCTCCTGAGGTGCTGTTTTTTAGATGAGATATTAAACCAAGGTCCTGTCTACCTGTTCTGGTGGTTGTTCAGGTGGATGTTAAAGATCCCATGGCACTTCTCAAAAAGAGTAGGGTGAATTTCTCAGGTGTCCTGGCCAAATTATTCCCATTCACTAAAAATACCACCAACAGCTTAATCTGGTTTAATTTCAGTTGGTTGCCATTTGCATCCCCCCAACCACCCCAGGTCACCCCTGGAAAAGTGGCTTCTAGTATCCATGGGCCTACCCAGTCAACAAAATTGAATAAAAAACAAATAAAGAAATAAATTTAGATAGCAGTTATAAATTGGTGTGTCCACTGCAGTTGACACCCAAGCCCCATGTTTCCTTTCCATGCTAATATTTAATACAGAGCTCAATAATTTATTCATAATCTCCATCTAATGAAGGATCAGGGATAGATTCTGGACTAAAAGTGGAGGTCAGCTGGACTGGCAAGGGAAAGTTACCAAAGAATATTTTTTAATATTACCCCATCTCCCCATTTATCCCCTTTTTGTTCCCCATTTTCCCCAACCCAGACAGTCACAGGTAGCCCAGCTACACCATAACTCTGGGCAAAGGAGTATGAGAGTGGCTGCCTTAACAATCCATGTTAACGCCACTCTGTAGTCAGCTGGTAGGGTGTGCACAAATGCCAGGCAGCTGGCACCCTCTCTCCTTTCCTCTTTTCCAGGGAGCTGAACACCTCACCTCTGCAACACACCCAGCCCCTAGCCAGCTGCTGCCTATATCACAGATGTTTGACTGAACATCAAAAGAAACAATGTGAATGGCAAAAACACATTTTTTTTGTTCACCACATTCATTACATCCAGTAGAGGTAAAAATTCCTTTATGTTCCAGATTTTTGTATGTAGACTTGCATATCCAGGGTGTCTTAAATGTGATATGAAATTATTTTTACATAGTCAACTGCCCTCCTATCTTCATTTCCATACCTGTTATGTATTCTGATATGCTTTGATCAATTTTCATGAATAAATAATCTTTCTTTGGGGTGTCCTCAGATCTGTATAGAGTTTCTCTCTTCTCAGGAGCTACTGCTCTTTGTTTTCAGATGTCTAAGACATGCCTTGACATTAGTGACACCATTCCATGCTTTTCATCTGAATGGCCTGGACAGGTGGTGTTTACATCATAGAATGTTTGGGTAGTATGAAAAGAGACAGCAGTAACTGCTGAGAAGAATGGGATTCAGGGTACTTACAAACAGCAAAAAAATAGATTATTAATATTACACAAAAGGTACAGACATATCAGAATATAGGATAGACACTAAAAGGAATGTGGCATGTAAAAACATGTTTCCTATCACATTTAACCCACAAGCTGAGATGTATGTGAGAAGAAACAAATTATTTTCACAATATTTCTCCCTGAACATTTTTCTGATCAGGATATTAGCCTTGATCTGACAAACTCCTTAAGGACTTGGGATGAATTCCAATGATTATGAAGTCAAGTATTGGGAGAGTGAACTCAGCCTAGCACCCATACTATCATCTGTCAGTTGGATCCTTGTCTTGCCTGACTCCTTGTTAGTATCTGAAAAGCCATAGTCCTAGTAAAGGGCTGCACCTGGAAACAAGACTTGGTTCCCTTCCGGGTTACCAATTTTTAATTAAATAAAAACAATGGCAATCAGAGCATACATGGCATAGGCCTGTGTTCCAGATCTCCTTAAATGGCCTTTGACTTATCCTCTGTTGAAGAAAGCTATCTTTGTACCCTGAATGCCACCATAACTATTGCCTTGTCTCTAACCTCTCTTTCTTAGGGAAAGTGATTGAGAAGGTGGTTGGGACTCAGGAACATAATAAAATATGAAGTTTACAAGTTCAAATTGGGTATCAGGTCCAAGGATATAAACACAAAAACATAGAATTTGATGGCAGATAAGGGCTGTTTGACCCACCAAGTCTGCTCCTTTTTATGGCTGCAGTAAGCAGAGCCTACAGATGTTTTGCATGCACAAAAGGAGTGGTGTCATATTTTCTGTCCATGGAACTCACTGAAGGTGTAAATAGTCTTCTCCACCTTACCCTCCTCCAATAAATGTTTTCTGCCCTCAAATAAATATGCTTTCATGTTAGTCAATGGTTGCAGGGTACTATTTTCTGTCTTAAATAGGCAGTGCAAGAACTGCAACCTGAGTAGTGGGAGGCAGCATTGTTTTTTTGGGGGAATAAGATCCACCCTCACCTCCAGCTGAGAAGTTCCTTAAGATCCACCCCACCTTTTTTTGATTCATGTGTGAGGGGAATGAGGTGGATCTAGCATGTTGAAACAAGACACACTAGTTTGGGATCTTGACCAAGGAACATAACAAGTTTGTGGAGTCCCTGTATTTTATTAAGGACAGTGAGAACAGAAGTGCTTAATGCCTTCAAACTGACTTAAAAATCCTTGGAACAAATGATTATCAGAGTCACATTGTATCTCAAAGGGAAAGAGTAATTAAAAAGTTCTGAAACTACAACTCCCAAGGAAAACAATAGACACAGCATTCCGGTTGAAAGAGCCACAGGTTTTTCTTAAACATTTATATACTAAAAACATAAAGTTCAGCTTTTGGGATTAACAATATTTATTTACCATATTCAATATATATATATATGTAGTCTTTTTAGTAGTTTTAAAACTTTGAAAGCGTTGGTGTTTGTGATGCATTTAGAAATATATTTTTTAATTGTCTTTACAGAAAATCATGCAGTTTCATATAAGGGCACTTTTTTGGGGGGAGGGGGCTCACATTATTTTAATCATGGGCACAGTACTTGGTAAACACATACTTTAATGAGGGGTATTTTTTCTTTTGAGTTTGAGAAGTGGAGTTGCCTTGCACATGTTAAAAATACCAGCTGCAATTAACAACTACTTGTAGAAACAAAAGGCAGGTTTTTTTTTTCCTACTTTCTTTTCACTGATATAAACTGAGCCAGGAAAAAGTATAACTGGGGCAACTATCAGAGCTGCCATCCCCCTGGACATGCCATATATCATTCATTTAAAATAACACAAATGTAGTTTCACAGTTTTACTATGAAGGAAGCAAGAAGATGAACCAGCATGGTTAACAAATACCTTCATTGACACCTGTGAATGAGTGGGGATGGGTAGTTTTTTCTAACATTCCTGGTGGATTTATACTCCCTGGAACCTGCTATTCATGTTTTTTTATTGCATCTTGTCCCAGGAAATCTTCCCAAAGTGCAGTTTTCTCTATTGTTTAATATCTCCAGTGGAGGCCAATGTCTTGTTACCTTGTCTTTTGTTTTAAATTAACCACAGACATCATGGCAACCAAAAGAGACACACTTTGAGTATTAGGGATTGTACAGCATACTTAGTAAGTTTTCATATGCATAATCTTTCCATTCGTGTTATTGCTAGACATACTGCAGCTAGCTTGGCTTGAGGAAGGGTGAACATGGTCAGGACCACTTAGAAATTAAGATGCATATGCAGCAAATAAGCCCAGATGTACTAACTACCTGCTGAATAAGGAAGAGTTGCAGGAACCCAAGGAATAATTATGGGGGGGGGCTGATGGTCTTCAAAAGGGAAAGGGATTTGGGGGTAATCATATTGGATGACCTAAAGGTGGCTAAACAATGTACCAAAGCTGTGAGGAGAGCCAGTGGAATGCTGTGGTGCATTAGTGAGAGGTATTACCAGCAGAAGGAAGGAGGTGGTGATGCCACTGTGTAGATCACTGGTGAGGCCTCATTTTAAATAGGGTGTCCAGTTCTGGAAGCTGCATTTCTGTCATGCAACTTTAAATCACAAATGGGTTCAATGGTTCTATTTTAGATTTCTATCCCTTTCCCATACTTCTCCTACTGGTTATGCATAATCTTTCCATTCATGTTATTGCTTGACATACTGCTGCTAGCTTGGCTTGAGGAAGGGTGAACATGGTCAGGACTTCTTAGCAGTTCAGATGCATATGCAGTAAACAAGTCCAGATGTGCAAAATGCCTGCTGAATAAGGAAAGGTTGCAGGAACCCATGGAATGATTACGGGAAGGGGGTTGATGGTCATCAAAATGGAAAGGGATTTTGGGGTAATCATATAGGATGACCTAAAGATGGCTAAACAATGTACCAAAGCTGTGAGGAAAGCCAGTGGAATGCTGTGGTGCATAGGGAGAGGTATTACCAGCAGAAGGAAGGAGGTGGTGATGCTACTGTGTAGATCACTGGTGAGGCCTCATTTGGAATATGGTGTCCAGTTCTGGAAGCCGCATTTCTGTCATGCAACTTTAAATCAAAAATGAATTAAATGGTTCTATTTTAGATTTCTGTCCCTTTCTCCTACTTCACCCACTGGTTAGCCTTATGGCATGCAACCAGAACATATCTTGGCTAGCTTGATGAATGTACCTACACAAGCTACTTCTCAGTCTACAGCACTGTCTTTTTAAAATGCTAACTTCTTTTTGAAAATATGACATCATTTTTCCATCCATGTTATTGTTAGACATACTGTAGCTAGTTTGGCTTGAGGAAGGGTGAACATGGTCAGGACCCCTTAGCAATTGAGATGCATATGCAGCAAATAAGTCCAGATGTATTAACTTACCCTATAACTGTTAAGTGTCACATTTTGCATTTTCTTTTTGTAATGGTTACTTTTGCATTTATGCTTATTTTAAAATATTTATTATTCTGACCATGTGGTTATGTCACGGACCATAACTGCTCTCAGCCTCAACCACTTCCCCACCCACCCACCGTGCTCCAACTTGCATAGAAAAATAGTGTTTGTAGAGTAATCTAATTATTTTGCCTCTGTGTTCTGGCATGTTCGTCTGTGTGGGTGTGTGTGTATGTGTGTGTTTGTGTTACTGAAGCAAGAAATGTACAGCTGTCATTTTTTACATCCTGTTCAAAATGTGTTTGTGCACCTGTGATGCCAAATGGCACAGTTTCTGTGCAAAATTTCCTTTCAGCTAATGAGCAGATAATGTCACTGTTTATGTGGTGGGTCACAAAAAGCACATGCCGAAAACTTGGAGTGCAAATACCAAGAAAAGCCCAGGACATTAGGGTTTCTGACCTTAACACCCTGCACAGTAGAGATTGACAGGCATCAAGGGTGTGACTTCGGATTGTCAACAGTACTGTTCACACCATTCCACCCCCAACCCCACCCTGCAGTCAGTGACAGGCATGGAGATGTACCTTTGACTCTTCAGCCCCAAAGTTCACTCCATTCTCTTATACTGTACCCATTTCAGCTTATTTCCATATGGAATAGGGTGAGTTTAAAGTTTCAAAACCCCAAGGCACACCTCTATAGAACTCTTGTCTGTATCTGCAGGTTAGGTGAGGTGAAATGGCATGAGCATTATGGGCAAAGGCCTGTCCATGGCTGCAGGGTGGGGGTGGGGTTGGCGTCACTTCAATACTTCACTGCCATTCCTATTCTGCCTGTCTGTCTGTGTCTCTCTCTATCTCTATATATATGTCTATGTAATTATCAAACTTTCTATTAATTGCATGTATCACTATTTTATCTATTTCTAAAAAAACCTGCATGTCACATTTGCATGCACTCTGTGCACATACTTATGAAACTGTGCATATTTGTACTCCACTTCTACGTAGACCTCATACTTTCTTAATATTCCCATTATCACAAGCATAACTACCTTGCCCTTATCAAAAGTGACCCCCTCTGAAACTTAATATCACATTTTCTCGAACAGTCCAGCATCATTACACCTGACTTTCTGACATCACCTGTTGGACAAAAATCCTGTTTCTCTTTAAAAAAATTAAAAACAAATGTGTAAATAATTCCAAGGATGAATATATGCCAGCCATTACTTTTTTCATGTACTGCCACCTTCTGTACCATCATGGGGATTTGCATATGTTTTCCTTGATGCTTTGCATTATTGGGATATGTGCAATTATATTTTCTTTAAAATTTGGCTGCCTGGCTAGTATCATCCGGGATAACACATACATCAGTTGCATTTGCTCTGGGGTTCTTTTGTAAGCTTCCTGCTCCTTCCATTAAAATGTACACCGCCATATATTTTCCTAATAATGTGTATGCCTTCCTTAAAACAGAAACTAAAACAAATTTTACTACTTACAAGTCGTTGTGTTGTTTCTTCATACCGCCTTAATAATTCCACACAACTTCATTAACTTCAATATGCAGCTGTGGTGGATCTGACCAGATTTTGTTTTCCCTGCCTGGACTGTCACTGCAGACTCTACTTGATCTTTGGCTCCCTCAACCCTCTTGCTTCCAACTAAGATTCCCTTGTGCCTGTCCCATGTATGCTTGAAGCCCATCACTGTTTTTACCCCATCACTATCTCAGTGCTTCCTCATGTCTCTCTTGAATTTACCTTCTTCTAGGATGCAAAAAAATGTTGTAGGTGCCATATTGGTCCTTTTAGGAACAGATCCAGAAACAAATAATTTGATACCTTTTATTGGACCAACATAGATGTTACAGAAAATAACAAAGTGCTCTAGCTTTCGAACCTACCCGGTCCTTCTTCGGAAGCTTTATGGCAGTTATTTTGAAAATCCCATACTATTAACACCAGATTATGTTGAAAAAACAGAAATAATTCTCATTGGTTTAACATATACATTTAAAACATAACAGAAGATTATGTTAGAGAAGCTAATTAGCACCAGTATGATTTTAACTGAGGAGCCTCAGAAGGGCAAAGGTTATCAAGAATTCTCAACAACCAGAGAGTTCTTCTCACATACATTTTAAAATGTCTCAGTATGCTAAGAAAGCATTCTAGTAATAAAAAAAAACCTGGGATAGCATTCTCTCTAACACATGTAAGATGAGGTTACAACTTACATTCCAAGTGTCCTTGTGTATTAAAGAACAGATAATGAGAGACAAAATCCTGAAATTAGGTATAACTGCAAGTTGAAAAAGAGCCCCAGATTAAACGTAGACATATATACATGATGCATGATAGTATCGCTTGTAAGTGTAAGTACCAAATAAAAATACTTGTCAAGGACCCCCAAGAAAATGAGACCATGAGCCTGATAAGTGCAGATTTCAACACAGGGTCGGTGTATAACAAAAATGCACAGAATCAGTCTAAGGAATCTAAATGAAAACTTCCAAGGATTAAATCCTCCAGGACTCCTCTTTTTTTTTTTTTCCTTTTCTCTCCCTCTCTCTCTCTCTCCTTGGGAAAATATACTGTAACTAGTAGGAATGAGATATACTGTATGTACAAGAGTCATAATACAGCATCATTCACACCACTATTAATCATTTCCCAAAGGAATTACACCTTTTATGAACCCCCAAGTAAATGAAATATGCATCTTAATATGAGCAGATTTAAAAATGTGATAGTGTGTAATCCAACCACACACACACATCCCTGCACAACCCACACAACCACAACACGCAACAAAAATTACAAACACAATCCACACATACCTCACTACACCGTGCACACACACAAACAAAACACACACACACACACACACACACACCATACCCACAACACACAAAAACACATGTGCAAAACACACACAATCACACACATACACACATACATCAATACGCACACACACACACACACTCACCACAGTGTTAAGGTGAGAAGTCAACATGTAGATATCCATAAACTTACAAAATCAAAGGTCCGCTGAAGAACTGAAGTATTTATGTCCATATTTTAAAGTAAAGGTCTGTGTAAGTTTAAGTGGAATAATGTGTCATATCACTAACATCGATGTTCAATCCATCTGGCACCATATTGAGAAGTAAAATAAGTCTGATTTCAGAAGCCTGTCTCTGTTGTGTACTGTTGAAATGTCCTTTTAAGACCATCACAGACATATCTGAGATTGAGTGGCCATCCTGGGAGAAGTGCTGGGCTACTGGTTTCTCAGTCTTCTTGTGATTAATAGAATGTATGTGTGAATTCATGTGGCATGAGACAATTGTTATGTGGCTAGGACACTTAGTTTTCACATATAGTGTACATTTACTTCCTTCTACTAGTTGTCAGTTGTTGGATTACACACTGTCACATTTTTAAATCTGCTCATATTAAGATGCATATTTCATTTACTTGGGGGTTCATAAAAGGTTTGATTCCTTTGGGTAACGATTCATATTTGTGTGAATGATGCTGTATTAAGACTCTTGTACATACAGTATATCTAATTCCTACTAGTTACAGTATCTTTCCCAAGGAGAGAGAGAGAGATGGAGAAAAAAGGGGGAAAAAAAGGAGGGGCCCTGGAGGATTTCTTCCTTGGAAGTTTTCATTTAGATTCCTTAGACTGATTCTGTGCATTTTTGTTATACACTAGGTCATCTCTGAAGTATTCAGCCATTTTTTTTAAATCTGCCCTCCTGAAGTTCAGGACCCTCATCCTCGTGTGGTTCACTTCCACCACCATCCTTATGTTAAACCACACCATACGGTGATCACTAGTGCCTAGGCGGCCTCCCACCTTCATGTCTGCAATACTGTACCTCTTAGTGAGCACCAGATCCAGTATTGTCCCATCACAAGGGGACTCCCTGACTAGTTAATTGAGAAATGCCCCCTGCAAGGAGTCCAGGATGTCACTGCTTCTAGCTGAAGCTGTGGCACAGAGGCTCCAATCTGCAATCTGTAAATTGAAGTCCTCCAACAGCAGAACTTTTCCTTTTTCTGCCATTTTACCAACGGCTTCCACCAGTGCCTTATCTAAATTCTCTCCCTGTGTTGGAGGTCTGTAGATCATGCCAGAGTGAATCGTGGCTCTTTTTCCCATCTCCAGGGTAATCCACAGTGCCTACAACCCCTTTATTCCCCCCCAGATTCCCTGTGCCTCTGTCACTGTAATACCCCTCCCTTATATACAGCACCACCCCATCTCCCTCTTCCCTCCTACCCTGTCTTTCCCGAACTGAGTATAGCCTGGTATGGCCAAGTCCCAGACATAGTTTCCTGTGCACCACAACTCAATAATGGCCACAATATACAGGTCTGGCTCCACCATGATGATCTCTAGGTCCAGATGTTTATTTCTTTGACTTTGTGTATTTGCACACATGGCCTTCCACATTTTGTTACCACTCTGCCTGCTACCCCTTTGCTTCTGTTTTGCTCTACCTCCTTTTCCCCTCCCTTTTCACAGTTTGTGTTCCCATCCCCTTTCATTTAATTTCAAAAGGTAGCAAGTCAAGATTACCAGCCCCCTTCCCCTCACCAAGTGATAGCAGAAGGGAGTGATAAGAGGTACTTCCCTTCAGCTGATCTGGTCCTTCAGGAAACACCACTCAAGCCATTTTATAGCTCCAGTCCCTTCTAGGCCATACCCAACCACAAGAAATAAATCAGATATAATGGGCGTGGGGTGGGGGGGAGTCTCGTTTGCAATGGTTGTAGATCTTTTATGACCAGGTTAGTGTTCAACTCACTGGATAGAGTTCAACCAGGGCAGCTGCTCCCCTTCAGCTCCTGCCAGATGTCATAGCAAACCACTAGCAGACATGCTCACCAACTTACTTGAGCAGCAGAAACCCACTGACTACATCCAGTCAGGTTCCACGTCACTTGGCAGAAGGAACTCAGGGCACATCTACCAAATTCTGGCAGCAGAAGACAGTGGCACACATTTGTTCACTGGGGAAAGCTGCTGAAAAGGACTTCAAAAAGCAGCCAGATTAGACTTCAGGCACTCTCTGTGCTGCAGTTGTCAATGGATTCTCACTTTAAGGAAACTAATAACTAAATGCTTCACTGAAAATAAAACCTAAGCACATCAGCCTGCCTAACTCACTAATTTGCCTGCACCAGCTAATATACTGTAACATCTCTAACCCTAAACTGCAGCCTACCAGAAAAACAGCACAGGGTAAAAATGTACTGAGTGAGCACAGCAGTGAAGCCACCCAGGTTCAGGTTGTAAATTATCTTTCTGCAGCAAAAACAATAGAAATATGTCCTTGTTTGCACTTTCAGACCCTTAATAAGCATTAGACACAATTTTCTGATGTGCTGCTTGTCAAAAAGACTAATTGCAGGATTTTCAGAAGGACCCATTTGAGATACACTCACCATTATAATCAAAAGGAAATCTAACCAAATTGTTAGATCATCTATTAGGTGGTCTAACAGGGTTTTAATTTTTTTTTTTTTTTACAAACTTTTTTTTTTCTTACTTTATTCCCTCCCTAGCTGGGAGGAGGTGGGGTTGCCTATGGTTCCCCCCATCAGTCTGGGCCCGCAGCACCGCACCACTCCCAGTGCCTATGATCAACCCCTCCTACTTTCCTCTCACAGGCTCCTTCACGATGGGTACTTACCCCGCCACCGCAGAAGCCAGGGGTCAGGATCCAGAAGGAGCATCTCAAGTCAGAGTGGTGCGGTGCCAACTGGACCAGACTTCATCTAGCGCACTGGAGGATTTTTCTGTGTACTGATTCCCCACCCCATGGCATGGGCGTACAATGGCATCAATGTCACTGGTGTGCACACTTCCACACACTGCACATCCAACACCGGCCCATGCCAACCCCACAGTGAACCACCGCATGTACCAGCCCCCAGCCACCACTAGGTGCCAGTGCAGCTGTAACTGCCCCTCCCCACCCTCCCCGGAGGAGGAAAGCCACTTCTGGGATGCTCAATCCTCCTCCCCTTGGCTGATCCTCCTACACCTGAGGTCGCTCCTGACCCTGGGTCGATGGCATGGCATGAGGTGTTGCATCCAACGTCTCAACTCTCAGTGCCACCAGGCCAAACAGTGTTTGAATTTTAACTAAAATAGATGTGATTAAGGGAAAAAAAAGCAAATTGCATTTACATCAACTTTTGTACTGCAAATTGCAACTTTTTATCAAAATAAATGTCTTGAAAATAGCATCAGGGATGCTCAGACACAGTTGGGCAGATGCAGCCTTAGGCTTAGCATGCATTCGCATCTGTGTCTCACTCTTTTGAAAATCTGGTCCTAAGGGCCCATTTTGTTCGTCCAAGAAAGCAATGGATTACCTTCAAGGTTTTGCTTCTGCCTTTTAGGGCCCTAAGCAAATTCAAGTCATAGTTTTTCTACAGATCTTTTGATGTTATGTCAGCCAGATCATTCTCTCCATTCAGTGAATGAGCTACTGTTGGTAGTGTCACCCTCCCATCTTGGTATAACAGTGGGATAGAGCTTTTGCTGTTGTGTTTCAAACCAATTAGAAAATGTTCCCATTACAGATTGGACTTGTGCCATAAATATTGTTTTTTAAGAACAGCTAAGACACAACTTCTTCATAAGTTGTTTAATGGCTTGTAATGTTTCAGGTCTTGGAATTAACTGGGAGCTATCAGAGTGATTTAATGGACACTGAATTATACTGTACTGTACTGTACTATCCTATCCTATCCTATCTTATCCTATCCTGTCCTACAGAAATCTCTCATATGCCAATCAGAACACAGGAAAACTGCAATTTAATATCTCACAAACTGCTACAACCAGATTTCAGACATGCACGCAGCAGGTTATCCACATTTCAGAGACACCTATAGTAGCTTATCCAAAAAAAAAGGAGGAAAAAAGGCAGGTTACACTAAAACTACCACAGAACTTAAAAAGTCCAGGGTTTAAACTTCCTAGCCATATAATAGTAATAGCATTCATTTACCTGGAGTATACTTTGAAAAAATGGCTTCTGTGGTTGATTAAATGCCTTAATCTTCGGCCTATGCTTTTAATCACCAACATCAGCCAGTTATTCCTTTGTATGATCTGACTAACAGAATATTATCACTTCACTACACTGTAGTATGTGGTGTGCTCCAAGGGTTGGTCCTTTCACCTGGAGAGAATAATTCAGCATTACAATCTGGAGTTCCACTGCTATGTGGACAACACCGAGTTGCACTCTTCCTTTGCACCCGGCATGCCTGACACTGTCAAGGTGCTTAATTTATGCCTGGCTGATATTCAGAGTTGGATGACATCTACTGTAGTTGGCTATGACTTAAACCAGGAAAGACTAAGGCATTAGTGAGTGAGCCAGGTCAGAGAGAGAGAGCAGAAGTAGCCATAGGAGAGACGGGGCTTCTGCTCAGGGCATTCAAGCTGTTGACTTCAGCAAAGGTGAAAATCTGAGAGTCATTCTGGATGACTGGCTGTCATTAAAGGTGCACTTGTCTGCTGTAGTCTGACATGTCTTTTATCATCTTAGGAACATCATTCAGATTAAGTCCCTTATCCCCCTGAATATCTGCCAACATTGGTACATGAGTTGTGATTTCCAGGTTGGATTGCTGCAATACATTCTGTCTTGGGGTTACTGGAGGTACTCTACAATGTTTTCAGCTGATACAGAATGCAGCCACCAGGTTACTGACTGGCCTTTTGAGATCTAGTCATGTTATTCTGGTGCTCTGTGAACTGCAGTGGCTACCTGTGAAGTGGCACATTACCTTAAAGGTTGGTTTACTAACGTATAAGTCCAACATATTATATATATATATATATATATATATATATATATAATAAGGCCTTAGCATTTTTCACCTAAATACTACAAGCTTCCTTGCTAAAGTCAACCCCCTTAATGTGTGGATCTCTCAGCACTCTCCTGGCCACTTGTGTATCTCTGAATCCTGGCTCTCCGCCAGGGTACCTGACTCCGTGATTCTGCCAGACTACCACCTCTTCCATCAGGACCACGGTAAGCATGGTGGTGGTGTTGCCTTTTATGTCCGTCAGAATCTATCCTGCACCATCACCTTCAGAGAGTCCCTATTTTCATCTCATGAACTCCTTCTAGCCAAGCTATCCCTCCTTTTCACTCTCCCAATCTTTGTTGGTGTTTTCTATGCATCTCCTAAAATCTGTCCCTCCTTCCAGGTAGAATTCCTCTCATGTCTAGTTTCCCATGCTGCTTCCAGTGAGCTCATCCTACATGGGCACTTCAACATAAATTGGCTCTCCCCTGCCTCCAGGCCCACTTACCATAGGACTGAGTCCCTAACCCTCTCACAGCCAGTCACCGATCCCACCCAGCACAGTTCTCACTCCCAAAATCACTCCCTCCTGGACTGGGAGTTCATCTCCTACTCCTACTCCTACTCTATCATTGCATCTGGCCTTCTACCAGACCCTTTCAGTGACCACTGTATGACCTACCGTATCAGGAACATGAGGCCCATTTATTCCCACCCTAAATATATTTAGAACAAGTCACTCAGGTCTCTTGACACCAATATTCTTCTAAATTATCTGGCTGCTTCTGACCAGTCCTCTGTCTGTTCTGCCCTATTTCATTTTTTCATTTCATTTATTGCATGGCAAATTGAGAGGAGTCCTCTCTTTTTCAATTGCACCCAAACAATTAATCATGACAATAATAAACACCGAAATATAATACAATACAATACAGTATGAAATAACATATAAAACAATTAGTTCCAAGGTTACATTAATGTAAAATCTTAAAATGCAAAAACATACGAGCATGGGATCATCCAAAATAGCCACCGGAGCCATGAAATACTCTTTCTATAGTTGCTTCGAAACATGACAAGGAAATCAGCATATTCAACTTACAACATTTAATAATCAGTTGTCAAGCTCGGAGGACAATAGTGGATAATAAGAAAGAACTATATTTAGTTCATTGTTTAGGAATGGAAACATTTACCAGATTAGTCGATCTGAGGTTGTAAGTGCCCCAGACATCGATACTGCCCTATCCCTCTTCCATGCCATATCTAGCCACTCCTGGAACATTCAGTCCCCTTCCCCAGAAGGTCCAGGGTTAAATGCTCTCACCACCCTTGGGTTACTTCCAACCTTATTGATTTGTACAAGTTGCAGGACCTAGCTTGGGTGCATTACAAAATCACCCAATCCCTGTCTGACCTCCTATCCTACAGGTCACTCAGGAACTCCTGCAAGAAGGCTGTCCATACTGTAAAGGCTCACTACTTCAAATCAAACCTCCAATCTAACCTTAACTCCCCCCTAAACTTCTGGCAGGTTTTACATTCCCTTTCTCATCCCCTAGCCCCATCCACTACCCCTGCCCTCCTGGTGGATGGCTCACTGGTCTCTGACCCTTCCTCAGTGGCCACTCACTTTAATAAATTCTTCACCACCTGTGCTCTACCCTCTCTTCAATCTTCTGGTCACCCCCTGTCCCCAGCTATCTCTCCCCATTTCCAACCCCTGAAGGCTTCCAATTACCTCCAGTTTCTGCCCATGAAGTCTTCCTCACCCTCACTTCACTCAGCCCTTCTAAATCCAACCCTGATGGGTTGGACCGCCAAACCTCTACTTATCTCTGCTCCAGCAATTGCTTCTCTACATGCTCACATTCTGAACATCTCCTTCTCCCTCAGTGCTGTCCCTCAGGCCTGGAAGGTTTCAAAGGTTCTGCCTTTGCACAAAGGGGGGTGATCCCTCCTCCCATGGCAACTTCCAGTCGATCTCACTCCTTCCCTCTCTTGCAAAGCTGTAGGAGATTGTCGTCTTCTCTAAGCACCTGCTATAGGCTGGTTCTGCTCCTACCTCATGGGCCATCAACAGTTGGTAAAAGTGGGAGACATCCTGTCCCCTCCTCTCCCCATCCTAGCAGGGGTCTCACAGGGCTCCATCCTGGGCCCTATCCTGTTCTCAATTTTCCTAAATGACCTCCCTTCTGTGTGTGTCTCCTCGTACATCCACATGTATGCAGATGAGATGATAATTTACACCTCTGGACCTTCAGAATAACTTCCACAACATACTTCTCTGATTTCACACCAGCCAACTCTGGGTCAGTACCAAGAAAACTGTCTATGACCTTTGGCACCAGTCAGAAGCTGGCCAGGCTGTTGCCCACCCCTGTTTTCTCCACATTGGACGGCACTCCTCTGTAGGCTGTCCCTGCCTTCAAGTACCTCGGTGTGTGGTTTGATAGCAAGCTTGACGTCTCTGCCCACATCAACACCATCCATACCAAACCTTGACCTAAACTCGATGCCCTGTACCACAGTAAGGACTGCCTCTCCTTCCAGGTCTGCCAGGAGCTGGTAACCAAAATGGTTCTCCTGGTATTTGACTATGTGGATGTGCTTTATGGCACCACTGCTTTTCATCCCTCACCAGATTGGATATCCTCTGCAATGCCTGCTGTCATTTTGCTACCAACTCTCCCCCCCCACACACTCATTATCGCTCCCTCTATTCCTTCTTCTCCATCCTCCCACTACTGTTTCTTCACTAGTCCCAGCCAGTGTGCCTTCCTTATTGCCAAATACTGGCTTGGGTCCCCTTCCTTCTACCTTTCCTCACTCATCTCTCCTGCCCCATTCTGTTTTTATCCTCTCTGCTCCAGGGAGTCTCATACCTTTTCCATCCCCCAACCTCACTATTCTGCTGGACAAGCTGCTTTCTTCTACAGTTTCCCTTCCCTCTGGAACCAGCTCCCCTCTCACCTATGCCTCTCCCCCTCACTCCCTCACTCCCTAGTAGTAGTAGTAGTAGTAGTAGTAGTAGTAGTAGTAATATAGTAATAATGATTTTATTCATATAATGAACATGATAGTAACCCATTGAGTATAAAAATATGCTCATTTACAATGACATGCAGAGTACTTTTGTTACAATAAATAAAACACTAAATATTCCCTGCTTCTAGATGCCAGCTAAGGCAACTTTCTGCTCCCTCCCTCCCTTCTGTTCCTGCCAACCCCTCCTCGACTTTTCGCCCTCTCTCCTCTTACCTCCTCTCATTCGGTTCCCTTCCATTATTGTTGCTACTATAGCTCCTCCTTTGGTCTGTCTCTGGACACTGGTAGCACTGTCACCTGCCCCATCAGGCACTGAGCACTTTTACAGACACTCTCACAAGTGTCCATTTATTATTGTGTTACACAATACTGTTTTTACATGTGGTATCCATGTGCTGCTACATCTGTAATGCTGCCCTACGTAACCACCATTTGTTGTACTGTAATTTTTATTCTCTCTGTATTGCCCCCCAATGTCGTACCTGGAAATGAGTCTCGGCTCAGTGTGCCTTTCTCAGTTGCCAATGTTAACATAAATAAACTATGATTTTATTAATGTTATATAAGGCTTTATTTAATTTGAATGTTCTATTTTATTTTGTGCCTGTCCTTACCTGTACGCACCCTGGACATCCAGGAAAGGGTGCCTTATTTATAAAATTACTACTGCTACTGGGATGGACAGAGACACCCTTAAAAGAGTCATAATAACACACCCCATAGCTGGTAATACCTAATACTACCTGGAGATGTTTTGACTCCCTTCATTTATGTAGTACTAAAAATCATTATATGTCTTCCACTGGCCTGCACCCATCACCCTAACCTTGTTTTCATTTGTGTGATTTTTCTTTTAATGTATGTCTTATTTGTTGTTTTTTTCCCCTCCCACTAACTTATTGTGGTGTAGTGTCTGTGGTTGGTTGGTTCAGAGGGAGGAATATTTAGTTAATTACTTCTCTGTATTAGTCATGGTATTTGTTACATGTATTTGTTGGTACAGGAAAGTCCTAAAAATGTTTGATTTAAAAAAAAAGACTACTACCACACAGTACTACACTACACTACACTACACTACACTACACAACACTACGCTGTACTGTACTGTACGATACTTTACTATACTGTACTATACTATACTATACTATACTATACTATACTATACTATACCATGCTATTATGTAATTGTTTTTTTTTTATGTTGCTCTACGTTGTGATTATCTATTATACCATATGTGTTGATTTTGTAATGTGTCTGATAGTTTGTTGGTGTGATATAGTACTGTGTTCTGGTCCACTGTTTTCCCTTTGCTGCATGTTTGGGCTCTATGTTGGTGGCTCTGCAATAGGTAGGACGTGATATGTTAGTTTGGGTGTACTATGGTAGCAAATGTACACACGCCATTGCTGGCTGAAAGTGTCCACACTGTTTAGTCCACAAGAGTAAGTTCATAGACATCCTTCTCTCCTCCTTCACTGGTGGCCAGTTTGGGCAGGCAATGGAGAGGTGGTTTCTTTTTCATCATGCCATGGATATCACAGGACTTGTATTTGATAATGCTGATGGTGCAGGGGTGTTACCAGCCGCAATGCCAGTGGCCTAGATCCACTCCCACACCAACAGTTTGGGTGATAGTGTCTGCTCAAAGCACTGCTATTAAACAGTGCTGCTAGTTTTGGTGGACTTCTGTGGCAGCAATTATCTCCTCTGTATTACAGTTTGACTTGTGGGGACATTGATGAGCCTAACATCTATGCCTGACCACTCCTCCTTACCCCTCCTGCGTGAGATAGATGGTGGTGGCATTCTTGGAGGCCTTTCACTACTCTCCACCAGTTCTGCAGGTGTTCCACTATTGTAGCTGACATTTCCACATTGTTCAGAACATTCCACCACCTTGTATGGCTGGGTTAAGAGACATTCCATCAGTATGTCTGTTTATCATGGATCTACACCCTTCTCACTGTCTGACTCTCCCAACACCCTTGTGCACCTGTCAGTCCAACCCACCACCATTGTGAATCACAAGATGTGCATAGGACTTACGTTTATGCAACTTTTTAGTGTATCCCAGGATCTTTGTGGATTGTGCCCAAAGTCTGACCACTTTGTTTATTTAAGTAATAAGGCATGCCATCTGTTGTGCTATGCTGGGAAAATGTCATGCCTTGGGTACATTGTGAGCCATGAGGTCCAGCTGAGTGACTTCAACAATCCAAACCACCCAAGAAATGATGTTCTCTAATATAGTGCACATGCTGGAGTGCCTTATTGCAATTATAAAACAGATTGTGCAGATTTAAAAGAAGGCTTTTATGTAGGGTTTTCTTTAAATTAGTTTCAGATGTGATGTTATACTGAGATAACATCACAGCTATAACTGCCTCAAGACCAATCAGCTTTCAGGAAATGTTTATATCTACAGTGAAGGCCACCAGGATTAAACCTAATTCTTCAGAATTCTGCAGCAGAGTTACTGTAGGAAACAAGGCAATTGCAATGGGAGTTAATTCCTTTTGTCATGCAGGAAACTGTGGCACTGCATTTCATCTTGACTTTTTCCCATGAGGAAATTGTGACATTCAGATCTCCTGCTACTATTGGTGGGACATCGGAAATCAATAATGCCATTGTAGTATATGGTTAGGGCTTATTCTGTATGAAGATAAGTGGCTCTGAAAATGTTGCTGTAGGACAGTTGAAAAGTAAATCAAGTTGTTGTACTATCATTGTGATGTCACATCAATAGAACAACTTTTTAGCCTTGAACTGTTTCCTGATTAGCTGAAACATTGTACTTCACAAAAGAAAAATACAGATCAACATTGCAGCGCTGCTTAGTGAGTGGCTGGATGAGTACTTCAAAGACAGTTTGGTCATGGACTGCCATAGTCAGCTCAGTGTTTTGAAACTATCAGTTTATTAGTTTGCTCATTTTAAACCACTGCCCCCATTTATCTTTGGGGTCGGGAGTAGAGTAGAACTACAGTGAGAACCGGGATCTTCAGGGACGGTAGCAGAGCAGAACTGCAGCAAGGAATGAGAGGAAATGTCAGTGTCAACACAAGGTATGAAACTACTCCTGAGCCTAAAACCTTGTCAAATTAAAGTGGTAAACTTTTGAGGGGAACCATATACTATATAAAATAACAGATGGGGAACTGTGCATCAACAATGCTGCATTTCCATCTCAGGGAGTTGATGACATCATAGGGACCTTTTGAGCTTCGCTCTCAAGGTCTATGATGTCATCAACCCTCTCAATGAAAACACAGCCTTGTTGTGCACAATTCCCTGTTCATTAGTCTATATGGCAGGACATCAGATCAATAGTACTACAAGAATGCTTGGAGATTTCCAAATTTTACAAAAATTAACAACTAGCAAATAATTAAGCAAAAAGGCATAATAGGGTGTGGGTTATTGGGGATTTACCCACGCCTTGTGTGGAGTGTCACGAGGCACAGCTAAGTGACTTAACCACACAAGAAGTGGGTAAATCACCCAATAACTCACACCCTGGAGTGCCTTATTGTGATTATACAATGGACCCATGTGTAAAATAAATTTTAAATGTGTTTAATTATGTTTTTAATAAATGTCATTCCTCAGCTGTGGGTTATGCAGGATTTATCCATAGTCATGTGACATATTTTGACCAATGAGGTTACAGGATTTTCACACACATCATTGTATAATCAGTTATAAGGCCTATAGTACCATTTTGGGATTCTTGTGACATCACCAACCACTCAAGCTTTGCTCGTTTGGTTTATGATGTGACTAGGATCCCTCAGTAGAATTACAGCCTTGTCACTAATGGTTTCTTATCTATTATTCAGTTTATTTAATGATAAACAAATCAAGATGTTACTGTACATGGCCGGCCAGGTGATGCTGAGGGTTGAGGCACTGGACACCACACCTTGCACTACACCGGTGACCAGGATTTGGGAATGAGCCCAGGCCATCAGGGGTTGGCAAAGGAGGGAGTGGATTGAGCATTAGCTGACTGCTCTCCTCTCCCTGGGGAGGGTTCAGGGATCGCACTGCACCGCAGCAGCCCCCTTTTGGAGATCAGGGGTTCCACAGTCACAGTGCCTCTAGAGGGAGGATTACAGCGGATGTCAACATGCAAGTGCTCAGATGTCATTGCATGTCCGTATTCCTAGGGTGAAAAAACATGGCAGAAAATGGTGGTCAGTCATAGCGACTTGATGGCCATGAGTCTGCACACCCTCAGACCCATATGGAATCACATTTGGGTATTAGATCCGGGCCCAGTGGCCAGGATTAGGGGGTCCCCACCACGGGTATTATGCGTGCTAGCCCTGTATTAGTGAGCTGTCGGGGGTCACATGGGGTGCAGAGGATGGTGGCTTGACAATGGCAGACCAAGCCACAGGGAGAAACAATATCATAATAAAAAAAAAGATGTTACTGTACATAGACTGTACTATACAGATAGTTGTCTCTGTGCCTGTGTTCTCTGTATGTTACTTTGACTATAGAGTTGACATATGACCAAGTAACTTGTAAATAATATTTTAATATGAATAGGTTATTTAATCTAGATAAATAAAGATTATTATTTAAAATTACCGCCCCCCCATTCTTCTAAGCAATGTGGTTGCTATTAACTGCACAGTCTCAATTTCTGAAATATTCATTATATATTGTGGTTACCAAGACTACACACAATACCCCAAGTGGAGCCTAACCAGTGCCCTGTAAAACAGAAAAGTTGCATCTCTGTACCAGCATGTCAGGCCCTTTTTTTACATTATTTATTGGCATCTAGGTAAGGCCCATTAGGCCCAAGGCCTGTTTTCAGGGGCAACCTGGGAGCACTGAGGAGGTTATGTGACTTGCTCAGGGTAACACAGTATGCAAGTGGAGGTTGTAGGATTCATAACCCTGGTCTGCTGGATGTACCAAGCTCATTCACAACATGTTACTCTAACCATTAAGCTAGACTACAGCCCAGCATTCAATGTGCCTTACTTTTTATGTATTTAAGTAGGATCTGAACCGGGAGCCATGCCAAAGCCAAGTTTAAAATCATACATAACACAGTCATTGTCCTTGGCAGAAATCCTGGTGGGGCCCTAGGCAGACCTGTTCAATGCCTCCCTGGTCTCAGGAAGTGTACCTCAGAACTGGAGGATGGCTCACATGGTACCCCTCCATAAGAGCAGTCCCAAAGACTAACCTGGAACTACAGGCTGGTAAGCCTCGCATCCATCATGGGAAAACTGATGGAGACAATCCTGAAGGAGAGGCTGGTGTCCCTTCAGGAGACCAGTGGGCTGCAGGACGTTAGACAGCATAGGTTTGTAATGGGCAGATCCTGTCAGACCAACCTGCTGGATTACTGTGACTGGGTAGCCAGACAGTTGGATAAGGGCCATGCAGTGGATGTCCTGTTTCTTGACTTCAGTAAGGCATTTGACTCAGTGCCTCATGGGAGGCTGGGTAGTAAGCTGGCAGGTACAGGTACAGGTACAGGGGCAAAAATGGTGGGATGGGTAGTAAACTGGTTACAGGGAAGGCAGCAGAGGGTGGTGGTGGGAGGGGAGCTGTCATCTCCAAGGACAGTGACAAGCAGAGTACCACAGAGCTCAGTGCTGGGACTGATGTTGTTTGGGTTGTTCATATCAGACATCATATTGGACATCAAGAGCAAGATCAGTTTGTTTGCAGATGACACCAAGATTGGAGCAGAAGTAGAGGACCTAGGAGAGTGGCATGGGTTGTAGGATGACCTGTCAAAATTGGAGACCTGGTCAGACACCTGCCAGTTGGGGTTCAATGCCAAAAAAATAAGAATGAGCTACCAGATTGGGGGTCAGCTTGCCTTGACAGAGGAGGAGAAGGATCTGGGTGTGATTATAAGTGGCTCAATGAACAACTCAGCACAATGCAGAAAGGCAACTGCAAAGGCCAACAAAACGCTGGGTTGTATTGCTGGGGTATATCTTCAAGGAGAGGGGAGGTGGTTCTGCCATTGTATAGGTCACTGGTTAGGTCACACCAGGAGTACTGCATGCAATACTGTTAACCATACCTGAAGAGGGACATTAAGTTACTGGAGGGGGTGCAGTGCAGGGCAACAAAGATGATCCAGGGACATGGGGACATACCCTACAGGAGCAGGCTGAGGGAGTTCAACATGTACTCACTGGAGGAGAGGAGAGACAGGGGTGATATGGTTGAAACCTTCAAGTACATGAAGGGAATAAGTAAGACAGGCACAGAGGGACTATTCAAGTTAAGGTGGGGTAGGGACACTTGAGGTCACAAACTCAGATTGGAGTGGGGAAGGTTCAGGAGGGAAATGAGAAGACACTTTTTTATGGAAAGAGTGGTGTTTGGGTGGAATGCATTGCCTGCAGAAGTGGTATTCTGTAGAACAGTAGACTGCTTCAGAAGTGGATGGGATAGGGTAAGAGGGAGGGTCAGGGAAGGAGAGGGTGAGGGAGAGGCAGCTGCAGTATAACAATTACTAGCTGCACACTCGAGCAGACTCGATAAGCCATTAGACCTTTATCTGCTAGCAAATGTGTATGTTTGTATTGTATACAGCAATCACATAACACAATGGGAACATTACAGTATTACATCAGGCAATTGCACAAAGATTTTTCTTTCTTTTTTTTTTATTTAATAAGCTTTATTGTTTTAAACGGACAAAAGAACATGAAACACAAAAACATAAACAATGAACAACAGGACATAGTACGATAAACTGAGATCATAAACTGTAACAATCCAACTCAGCCCCCACCCCCCAAAAACCTTCACCCCACCCTAACCCACCCCCAGCCCCACATGGAGTAAGTGGAGAATAGCACATTGAATAAAATGAACCATAGGAAACAGAGGAAGAGAGCCAGGGAGACCAAGAGTGCAACAGAAGGGTGATCAAGATATTATTTAGTGTACAGGGTGTAGAGCTTTCCCCACCTCTTTTCAAAGCAGGGCAGTGTGTACCACAAGCTGGCGACTATACGTTCAATTCTTAAGTTGAATATTAGTTTGTGAAACCATTCCTGGCAAGAAGGGAGCGTCTGGTCCAGCCAGTGTTTAAGAACCAATTTCTTCATAGCAAAGGATATCAGGGAGATGTGAAAATGCCTCTCTTTTACCTGGATCTGCCCATAATCCCCTAAAATACATATTTCTGGAGTAAAAAACCCATCCAGGCCTAATAGGAGGTCAGCCTTAGCCTCAATAAGGGCCCAGAGAGGGCCACCTTTGGGCAGAACCAGAAGATATGAAGATGGTTACCCTCATCCTGACCGCGTCTTACACAGATAGGAGAGGCAGACCTACCCATTTTCACTAAGTTAACCGGAGTGTAGTATAAATTGTGCAAAATATGGAACTAAGAGATTTTTAACCTGTCTTGTGTAGAGTAAATGTAAAGGTCCCTCCAGATGTTTTTGTCCCAATTGAGGTTGGAAGAAGGCAAAAAGGAATCCCAGACTAAAGAGTGGCCAGAGCCCCTGAGGAAAAGCTTAGAAAGAGTTAAGGAGTGGATTTTGGGGCACCATATGATACAACTGCCAAGTCCTTTAGGGAGTCAAGAAGGTCTGACTGATCAGTGGATCCTAAGGGGGCACCTAGCAACTGTACCAGTAGATGTCTTAATTGGAATACTTTGAAAACGTTGGAGTAGTCTAGCTGGAGTTTCTGCAGAATTTCAGGAGAGGGGAGGATTGTACCGCACTCACATAAATCTGCAATTGTGACATTCAGCAGGGAGGACAACCGGGAAGAGGTGAGGACTTGCCCACCTATCCTGATGTTGTAGTTGTAAATGATTGGTTGGGAGAGGTCCTTAGAGGGTTGATAATGAAAAGTAGCTCAAAACTGGGAGAACAATCTTAGAGAGACCCCAATAACCGAAGCCTTCAGGGAGGATAGCAAGGATTTCAGGGGAGTGAAAGCTCCCACACAAATCTGTATGACTGCCAAAAGCAGCGAGACAGAGGTGTGGCAGCTGAAAGTGTGCTGTTCAGAAGAACATAGTGTACATTTCAACTTGAGTGCAGAAATACAGTAGCAGGAAGCCCTCTATTTGTCCAGCAGAGGGTACGGATACTCCTGCACAGTTACACCTTGCATTTGATTCTTTGACTGGAAGGGGAGAACAGTGAAAATAGCACTTTTAGAGGGTATTTGGTAGGTTGTTACTAGTTGGAGGAGAAGCAGCAGAGGCCTGCAGAACTTCTGGGTCAAGAAGGCTACTTAAACAGATGCTCAAACGAGCGGCACCTTAGAAGCTCCCACACAAATCTGTGTGACCACCAAAAGCGGTGAGACAGAGCTGTGATGGCAGAAAGTGTGCTATTTGGGAGTACATAGTGTACATTTCAACTTGAGTGCAGAAATACGGTAGCAGGAAGCCCTTTATTTGTCCAGCAGAGGGTACGGATAGTCCTGCACAGTTACACCTTGCATTTGATTCTTTTACTGGAAGGGGTGGACAGTGAAAATAGCACTTTTAGAGGGTATTTGGCAGGTCATTACTGATTGGGGGAGAAGCAGCAGAGGCCTGCAGAACTTTCAGGACCAAAAGGCTACTTAAACAGACACTCACGTAAGTGGTGCGAGCGTCTGCGGCGCACGTCAGAACGCTGAGATGCATGGAGACACGTGCATCTGTATGTGTGATTTCATGTTAGTGTGGGAGTGGGGAGAAGGAGAAGAGGAAGAATACTTGGACAGAGAAAAATAAACGTTGAAAGGAAAATGGAGTTGATGGATGGAAAAGGGGATAAGGGTACACCCTCCTTACTAACATCAGAAGGGGATTTAATGGTATCTTGCGGTAACTGTAGGATGTTCATTGTAGCTGAATTGGGGACTGATTACAACTCATTTGAGTGTAAAAAATGTGCAAATAGTAAGGAGCTATGTGAAAATTTGGAAAGGGTAGCTGAAAGGTTAGAAATACTGGAAAGAAGTCAGATGGAACTCACTGAATGCTTGAAAATTATGTCAAGTTTAAATAAAGGTGAGGTAGGTACAAAAAGTGCTGGAGTAGAATATGCTTCAGGAAAAAGGAAGATTAGTGAGGCTGAAGGAAATAACATTAGGGTGGATAAGAGAGCAAACAGTCGAATAAAAAGGAAAAGAAGGGGGGTCAGCCCATTACAACCAGTCCCAGGTGATGTTAGAATGGAGCAGAAAATAAACAAATCAAATGAAGAAAGGGAAGTAGTGGAGAAGGTAGACTCAGGGATCGAAAGGGAGATGGTTGAAGTGATAAATTAAGGGATACAGGTGAGAAACAGGTTTGAGGTTTTAGGAGAGGTCAGTCAAAATATTGAGGAGGAAAGAGAGTATGTGAAGACTCAAGAAGAAATGGGAAAGAGAGGTGAAAGACAGGTGGTGGTTATCGGAGATTCAATTATAAAATACACAGATCAATATATTTGTAGAAATTACAAGAAGAATAGGATGGTTAGTAGCTTTTCTGGTGCAGGAATTTTGAATTTGGTCGACATGGTTGATAATATTTTTAAAGAAGCGGCTGTAATCCATGTAGGCATAAATGATATAGCAAAGAAAACATTGCCAGAGAAAGTTGGCCAAAAAATTAGAGAAGAAAGGCGGTGAGATATTGATATTAGAAATATTATCTGCGCCGAGGACGATGGTATATAAACAAAAGAGGATAGCCTTAACAAATGAATGGTTATTGAAATGGGCTGATACAAGGGATATAGGCTTATTAGACATTGGAATACATTCAATAACTGAAATGAACTGTATTGCAAGGATGGACTCCATTTAAACTTTAGGGGCACTAGAATTTTGGGAATGAGGCTGAAAAATGAGATTGAAATTAGTTTAAACTAAAAGGAAGGGGGATGAACAAAGGGGATATGAGTAAAATAAGGTCTAAAGGAAGTAAAGGTAGGAATGTAAAATCCCTAAAGGTTATGTTTTTTGATGCTAGGAGTTTAAATGAAGCAAGTAAATCAGAAATGGAAATTTTGATCGGGGGGGTTGGATATGATAGGGGTTGTTGAAACTTGGTAGAAAGATGAAAATGGTTGGTCTCAGAATATTCGTGGTTACAATTTGATTAGTAGGAATAGGAGGGAAAGAAGGGGGGAGTGGCTCTGTTTGTTCGGGAGGATCTGGAGATTAGGAGAATGGAGGAAATGGTGGAGCTGGGGAAAGTAGAAATAGTAACTATTGAATTGTTTGGAATAAAAGGAAAAAAGTGTAGTATTTCTGTGTTCTACAGAGCACCGGATACAGAGGTACTAGACACAGAAGAATTCTTAGAATACTTGAGTAGGATGGCAGAAGATACTGATGTTGTTTTAATGTGAGATCTAAATATGCCGAAAATACGATGGGGTGAAAATTAGAAAGGTAATATTATTTCAAGTAGATTTCAAGAAGAACTCCTGGGAGTAGGGATTACACAATGTATACAAGAAGCAACTACGGGAGAAAATATATTGGATGTCATTCTTACAAACAGAAACAAAATTATTAGGAACCTAAAAATTCAACCACAAGTGGGGATAAGCGATCCTAATTCTGTATCATTTGAATTAAACTGGGAAATGGAGGCAGTAAAGGGTAATACTGTTCAATATATGTATAAAAAAGGGGGATTATGGGGCCATGAGAAAGGAATTAAGGAATATAGATTGAGGCCATATGATGGATAGTAACAAACTTGAAAAAAGCATGGTAGAAGTTTTTAAAAGTAATAAATGAGATTAAGGAAAAGTATATTTCAAAGAAAAAATTATACAATAACAAAGGAAAAAAGCCTCCATGGTTGACAATGAAAATAACTAGACTGTCGAGGAAAAAGAAAGTTTACTTTCAGAGGATGAAAAAGGATGGAACATCAGTAAACAGGGAAAGGTATAGAAAGATGTTAAGAAAGTTTAAGGGGGAAAAAAGGAAATCCAAAAATTGGCTTGAAACAAGATTGGCAATGAACAAAAATAAAAAATGCTTTTATGCTTATGTGAACAGGCAGAAGGGAGGAAGCAATATGGTGGGGCCTTTAGTAGTTGATGGGGAGGTAATAACGGACCCACTGGAGATGGCAGAGGAATTTGCCAAATGTTTTGGTGCTGTATATAAGGAACAGAACAATAGGCTGGAAAGTAGTTTGGGAAGTGCTGGAGAGTTTGATGTAAAGAAGATAATAACAGAGGAAAAAGTGATGCAATAGATTATGAGGTTAAAGGGGGATAAAGCAGCAGGACCTGATGAGATTCACCCTTATATGGTAAAGGAGCTGAGACATGAGTTAGTAACTATTATTACCTTGTTGGGGCAAAAGTCACTCACTGAGGGTGTGGTGCTAGAGGAGTGGAGAAGGGCATATGTGGTACCTATATATAAGAAGGGTAAAAGGGATCAGTTGGTAAATTATAAACCAGTGAGTCTGACATCCATGGTGGGAAAAATAATTGAGGAGATAATAGGTGAAGAAAAAAAGGACATAATGAGTAAACAGGGAATAAAAGACCAGTGTCAGCATGGATTTTTTGAGGGGAAGTCATGTGAAACAAATCTTATAACTTTTTATGAAAACATACATAGATGGGTGGATGAAGGAAGGAGTGTGGATGTGGTGTTAGTGGATTTTGGCAGAGCATTTGACAAAATGAGTAGGTTTGAGATAAATACTAGCATCATAACATGGGTGGAACAGTGATTAACAAACAGAAAACAACAGGTTAGAATAAGGGGTCTATTGTCAAAACCTCAAAGGGAGGGGAGTGGCGTCCCACAGGGGGTCTGTGTTGGGACCCTTATTGTTTTGATTATTCATAGGTGATCTGGGAATAGATAGTGGAAATAGGCTGGTGAAATTTGCAGATGATATGAAAATTGGAGGGATTGTTGACTCTTTTGATGATAGATTAACATTTGGGAGAGTCATTTTACAAATTCTGGAGTGGGCAGAGGGAAATGGAATGACATTGAATGAGAATAAATGTATTATAATGCATTTGAGAATGAAAAATATTCACCAGACTTATTACATGAAGGATATAAAATTGAAGGTTTCTACATGTGAGAAGGATTTGGGAGTTTACATCCAGAATGACTTAAAGAATAATATACAGTGTAGAAATTAATCAAATAAAGCAACGTATTTGGTAAGCAGCATTAGAAGAGGGTTCCACTCTAGAAGTAGAAAGGTACCAATGCCATTATTTATGACCCTGGTTAGGCCCCTATTGGACTACTGTTCAACGGTATGGAGTCCTCACCTAGTAGGGGATGTTAGAATGGTGGAAAAGCCACGGCGGACATATGCAAAGCTGATTGTAAGGTGTAAGGATCTGGATTATGAGGGAATATTGAAGAAGTTGGGACTGTGGACCTTGAGAAATAGAAGAACTAGAGGGGATGTGTTGTGTCTGTATGAAATTCTAAAGGATGAGAGTATGAGAAAAGAAATGGGAATAGAATTTAAAGATCAAATATATCAGATGAGAGGGCATAATATGCAATTAAGAGAGATGAAAAGTAGGATGGCTCTAAGAAAGAATGGTTTTAAGAATAGAGCAATTAGAATGTGGAATAAATTACCATGGGAGGTAGTGGAAGTAAACACTGCTGAGGCCTTCAAGGTTCGGGTAGATCAGTACCTAAATGATGTTGGTAACTTAGGTTGCCACCACTGAATTGTGGGGAAAGCTTATATGGGCTTTGCCTTTATGACTTTCTTATATTCCAGTATGAAAAGGAGTCAAAGGGCAGATACTCCACAGTTATTGATTAACTTGGCTTGCAGCTGAAGCCAGTTAGGGATGTAGTCAAAACCACAGTGTGTAGGGTTGAAGGAAAGCCATTTAAAGCATTTGTAAAAGTGACTTGTCCAATAATCAAATAAGAAATTAAGAAGTCTGAGTCCACCAGCCAAAGGGGACACTGAAAGCATAGTGTAGGATCTTCTAGGAGATTTATCAAGCCATATCAACCTGGTGATCTGAGTATGAATATGTTTAAAAAAGGAGAGGGGTAACCAGAGATTTAACATGTTTAGGGGATAAAATATCCTTGGAAGTATATTCATCTTAATAATATTGCTTCTGCCCCAGAGGGACAAGGGAAGACACCTCCATCTAGCAAGCTCTTGTTGGATGACCATAAATAAATCTTCTAGGTTCCTTCTTTTTCATGCTGGAAACATCACAGGATATGTAGGAAACCCAGGTATTTAAGGAACCAGGGGGTCCATCTCATACCAAGATGGGCTAAATCTAATTTATTTATATAGGAGTTAAGTGGTAACATTTCAGTCTTATCTAGGTTGAGCTTATTGTTTGAAAGGGTTCCAAATTGGTCAATAACTTCTAAAACCTCTGCGATAGTCTGTTGGATAAGAAAGACAGAGAAGAATATCATCCATGTATACAGAAAGGGTTTGCAATGTGTTACCGATGGAGATACCTAATATTTTTGGGTTTGTTTAATGTATCTGATTAAGGGTTCTAGATAAAGGTTGAAAAGAAGGGGAGAGAAGGAACAACCTTAACGAGTACTGAAGAAAAAAGGAAAGCCGGAGGAAAGTACTCCACAATAAATTTTGGCAGTAGAGGAGGAGTAGATGACCTGTATCCAACAAAGGAAGGGATGGGGAAAGTCAAATTTCCAGAGAGTGGCAAGTAGAAAAGTCCAGTCTACATGAGCAAACGCTTTCTCTGCATCTAGGGAGACCAAGGCCATAGGGATGGGAGCCTCCTTGGCTGTGGAGAAAATGTGCATTAATTTGCGAAGATGATCAGATGACAAACAGGAAGGGATGAAGCCAACCTGTTTAGGACTGATTAAAGTGGGCCATACCTTGGTTATTCTTGTGGCTAGTAGCTTAGTTAGGATCTTAAGGTCATAGTTTAATAATGAAATGGGGCAGTACCTAGCCAGCTGATTGAGTGGTTTGTCAGGTCTTAACAATAGAATAATCCAAGCTTCAAGAACTGATGGGTCTTGGGTATCAGAACCATGCAAATATTGAAAGAAATGCAGAAGCAATGGGGCCAGTTCTTTAGCAAAACATTTGTAAAAGTTTGAAGGGAATCCATCCAGTCCTGGGGACTTATCAAGGGGGGGACTATTGATTGCCGAGATGATCTCTAAAATTGAGATGGGACTAGACAAGGTGGTCTTCTGGATTTCCAACAATTGAGGAAGTGAGATAGGATCCAGATTTTTGTTGATGTCAGTTATGTCTGGATGAGTAAGTCTGGGGCCGTAGAGAGAGAATAGATCTATAGTAATTTTCGAATTTGGAGGTGATTTCCTGAGGAGCGGTAATAAGCTTCCCATCCCCAAAATTCACAGCGGGAATAAATCTGAAAGCCTCACACTTCTTGAGATGGAAAGCCAGGAGCCGACTCTCCTTCTTGCCCAGGTCAACATATTTCGAGCAAGTTTTGAGAGTTGCATATTCAGCTTTGTCCCTGAGAAGAACCACATATCTATCCCTGAGACAGGTGAGGGTGTTCATAGTATCAGAGGAAGGGGGACAGGTTATGGAGTCCTCAATTTCTTTTATACAAGAGAGAAGTTACTTCTCCTCCTGCTCTCAGGATCACTTTCTTATAGAGGCAAGTCGAATAAGCTCACCCCTAAGAAGACACTTGAGGGCGCACCATTCATGGTCACCCCTAGGAACTGAATCAAGGTTGGTGTCCACATAAGATTGAAAAAATGATTTAATTCTAGAAATTGTGTTGCCTCTTTCAGTAATTGGGTATTCAGTCTCCAAGAGGAGTCCCTCTGTATGTTTGGGGAGCGCAGGAATGTAAGCCAGGCCATGATATGGTCTGAAAGAATCACAGGAGTTAAGCCTGCATCCACAACTCCTCGCATCTCAGCCTGACTGAGAAGAATGTAGTCAAGATGGGAGGAGGAGGAGTGGCGGACCAAGGAATGGAAGGTGTATTTATGGGTTTGGGGATGCAGGATCCTCCAGGGGTCGCAAATCATAGGTTTACAGGTTCATAGGATATTATGAGTTAGGTGAACCGAATGGTCCATATAAAACTTGACACCCTATATTGGTGGAGGATGGGAAAAATGACAGATATCTAAATAAATGTTATTTTTCTTTTACCCATGTAATAATCAAGTCTATTTTTAAAGATTGCTAAGCTATCACTGTTTACAACATCAAATGGTAAGGAATTCCAAACTGGAATTATTCTCTGAGTGAACCAGTTATTACGTCTATTTGTCTTATTTGTATTCCCTTTCAATTTTAAGTGATAAGATCTTGTGCAAAAGTGGTCAGTGTGTCTGACTAGCCCTAGGGTTTCCATTAAATAATTGTCTTTAATAGCTTTATAGGTAAAGCAGAGATCTCCTCTAGTTTGTCTGTATTGTAATGAATACAATCCCAGTTGTTCCAATCTTTGTTTATAATTCAGGTTTTTAACAATGTAAATATGTCTTGTGATTCTTCTTTGTACTCCCTCTATTAGTTTTTTACATTTAACTGTGGTTGGAGCACATAAAGGGGTGCAATATTCAAGATGTGGGCAAACTAATGTTGAATAAAGTGGTATTATGACCTTGGGATCCCTACTTTTGATATTTTTGAATATACAAGAAATAAATTTTTGACCTTTTTTGACAGCAGTTTTGTTATGCGTATTGAAGGTTAGTTTGTTATTAATTAATACACCCAAGTCAGTTTCATTGATGATTTCTTGTCATTGTGTGTTATTTATTTTGTAGGTATATTTAATATTATTATGCCCTAGGTGCAACACCTTACATTTTTTTATATTGAAGCTCATGTTATTATTTTTTGCCCAAAATACAAGATGGTTTAGATTGTTTTGTAGATTAATTGCTGATGATACATTATTAACTATACAGCCCAGTTACAGTCATCTGCATATTTGACAATCCAGGTGTCACCTGTAGATTGCATTGATGAAATAAATATTTTGAACAATGTAGGCCCCAGCACCGAACCCTGGGGTACCCAACTTGTCACGGGTCCCCATTCAGATCGATATCCTCTAAGTGCAACTCTTTGCTTCTGGTTAGTGAACCATGAGCAGATCCAATTCAATATATTATTTTGTGTTTTAATTTTGAGAAGTGTTTCAATCAGTATTTTATTTGAGACTGTATCAAATGCCTTTGAGTAGTCAAGGTATATGACATCCACTGGCAAACCTATATCAAGGGCTGCACTGATGGGTTCAAAAAAATGCAATAAGTTAGTCATAAAGGATCTCCCATGTTGAAAACCATGTTGGTTAATATCAGCTAAATTGTTTTGAAGTATATGTATCTCAATCTGTTTTTGGATAAGTCTCTCTAGTGTTTTGTAAAAGATGGAAGTCAGGCTTATGGGCCTATAGTTACTAACATACTTTTGGTTACCAGCTTTAAAGACTGGGGTCACAATAGCTTCATTCCAGATGGGAATAGTATTCCCCTCTTTTAAGGAAATACTAGAAAGTAAGGTAAAAGGACCTATTAGAACCTGACTTAGCTCTTTAATCAGTTTAGGTTGAATCCCATCTGGTCCTGGTGAACCATTTTGTTTTTAAGTGAGAAAAAGCTTCTATAATTTCATTTTCTGTAAAGGGAATCCATTCTTTGTTATTACATTCTGGCAGAGTAGAAATTAATTCTTGGGAGTTAAATATACTCAAGAATTGATTGTTAAACTGTGTTGTCATTTTGGCCTCATCACTAGAAATTTCGTTACCATTAATCAAAGGACCAATGTTAGCTTTGTTACCGCAGATGGACACTATGCAATTAAAGAAGCTTTTTTTATTATCTGTTGTTTTTGTTTCTAACTGTAATTCCAAACTACGTTTGGAGTTTCTTATAATTTTTTTACAGTAATTACACTTTTTTATATAGTTCCCAGTTAACATCTGAAGTAAATTTTTAAAATTTCTTGTAGTGTTTCTTGGCTTTTTTAATTTCTTATTCCACCAAATCGGAACTCTATGGTTATTTTTATATTTTGTCCTTCAGGATTCCATTGTGTCAATTATAGCTCTTTGGGATGGAGAAAGTGGTGATAGGGTGTGGGTAGAGTGATCCAGATCTTGAGTGAGGTTGACATTCCAGTCACTTCCAGGGATTATGGTAGCAGGCAAAAGTGAGGCAAGTTTATCTGTTAAATTAATGAAAAAATCAGGATCACCCCACTGGGACCGTATATACAGCCTAGAAGAACTTCCATGCGATCGAGCCTTCCTGCCTCCAAAATGTATTTTCCTTGAGGATCAAAATGATGTGTAAACAATGAAAATTAACATGCTGGGTCAGCAGTATGGCTACCCCTCTGCACAAGGACTTGTCACCTGCAAAGTAAACCTGCCCCATGAGTTGCCTGCAGAACCAGACAGCTTCTGCCATCAATAAATGGGTTTCCTAAATAAAAATTATGCTACTTTGTAGGTGTGCAAGATGTTTAAGAATCTGATACCTCTTAGTCTGTACTCTTGCTCCCCTTACATTGCAGGTTACAAGTTTTATGAGAGAATTAGCCATTGTCTAAGCAGCAAGAAAGGAGAAACATTAGGACCAACCCACTCCATACCCCTCTCCTTCCCCCCTCCATCCAAAGAAGATCAAATGTCCAGACCAGAATGAGTTCCAAGATAGCTATTAACAGCCAGAAAAACATCAACCAAACCTTGAAGAGCTGGGACAACCCTCTCCTAACCCCCATACAACCCTCCCACTCAGATTTACAGCAACAGAATAATTGAACTAGGGAAAATGAGTAACACCCTTTTCCAAGAACCCAAAACACCCCAAATTAAGAAGTATATACACATCCCTCCCTAGGTCAATACCCCTTGAAGGATCCAGGACATATACCCCCGCCAATGATATGAGATATGCAATAAGGCAGTAGGGGAACTGGTGCATGTGATAAGGTATCATAAGTCTGGACCTCAGGTGAGTAGGGGCCTCCCCTGCACTAATCCCAATCATTGTGCACTGCAGCTAGAGGGTTAGATCGAGTCCCCTACCCTTATCCCCCCCACCCAGCCTAAGTCCCAAGGAGGATTTCCAGTGTGGGGAAAGCCTCAACTGGGGAGTAAAGATAGGCCAGCAAAAAAAAAGAAAAAGCAGGGGATGGGTAAAACTGAGAATGGGGAACAGTCACCTGGTACTGGAACATAAAAGGATGGCCCCCATTTTGTATTCTGGAGTTGTCACACCGAGGGTGAGACCAAGGGCAGACATTTTCCCTTATGAATCTGGTCTCCAGAGGCTAAAAATACCTCCTACTCCCAGATGAGCACAATGCCTATAATAATCGCAACCAGCAAATGTTAGAGATTTAGCTCACCTCACTAACGGTGGAGCTGTAAACAAGGCAGAGTAACTGTAAGCAATTAAGTACTAATATGTAGAACCACTGCAAAAGTAAAATATTGAAATACAAACAGATTAACAACAGGTATGCCCCACAGCCTTAGGGGAAAGAAGGAGGCAGGTGCAGTAGCATCCTTGTTAACTTGTCCCCTGTGCCCTGGCAGTATAGTTCCAGATGGTCCCTCGCGAACATGTGAGTGGAAAAGCAGAGGGAGGCAACACAGTCCCCTCTCCCTGAGAGGACAAGGCTGAGCACAAGACATGCCAGGAATGCAGGGCCATGTACACGCATCTGGAGAAACACAGTCACCATCCACTCAGCAGAAAAAGCAAGTCCAAAAGCTGGAGTAGAGGGGAGCTGGAATTAAATGCAGTCTGTTACCATCAGGAAGGTATGTAATCCCAGACGGTTGTCAGAAAAGGTCACCATTAGTGTAGCTGATCCGGGAGCTTTGAAAAGATCAGGAAGGTGGGTAGCCAAATCCAGCAGGGCTTGATCAGGAGAATCAAAGGTGAGCCACTGGCCATTAACCAGGGTCTGGAGATTAGCGGGCAGCCCATTTTTAATTGAATACTGGCCGCAATCAGCTTAAGCACTACTTGGTGAAATGCTACTCGCTTCTGTTGCATTTCTCTAGGGAGATCCTGGGCTACTCTAAGGTTATGGCCTTCCCAGGTGATCAACTGAAGCTCCCAGGATTTTTGAAGAACATGCTGCTTCTCTAAATAGCTCAGACATTTAAAGATAAAAGGCCGAGGGGCATCCAGCTGCAGGCTTTGGACAGAGGGAGCGATGGGCCCCCTCAATAAGATATGTTGGGTTGTAGGGAGAAGGGCCAACAATTTTAGCTAATGTTTTCTGGACAAAAAGAACAGAGGAGGAGCCTTCTGCTGCTTCTGGGAGCCTAAAGATCAAAAGATCATTCCACTGATTGCATCCTTCAAGATCCTCAGTCTTCTCCTGCAGCTTTTTAAGTTGCTCGTGCAGTCGTACAATTTCTGGGTCCACATTTGCCTGCCATTGCTCTAGGGAGTGGGTGCTTGCCTCTGTGTCCCTGACTCTCTGGCCCAGATCACTGATGTTGGTTCTTAAAGATTTGAGCTCTGAAGTAATATCATGAAGGGCATCCCAAAAAGGCAGAAGCTCCTATGGAAAACGGCCCTCGGTGACAGGGACAGCTGTAACGATTGGGGTAGGCTGTCGAGAAGCATGCTGCACCTGTGCCTTGGCTTTCTTGGTGGCCTTCTCCAGCATATTAGGAGGAGTGTGGCACGGAGGGGCCTGCTTCATATCTGCTTCCATCTTGGGAGGCTGAGAAAGAAACTGCAAAATTCCAAAATGAATGGAAACCTCAGAGATTCTGATGTCAGACGCAGTGATTTTTGCTAGAAAAGAGTAGTTAGTTTTATAAAAAGGCTGGATTAGGGAGGTGAGAGATGAAAGCTCTGAAACAAAGCTATTCTCCCAGCTCAAGCATCACATGATCTCTCACACAATGATTTTTCAAATAAGAAGTCAATCAGTCTGTATTTACGTAAGTAAGAAAATTCATCAAATGTTATGTTAGATGGTAATTCATCACACAATGCTGCAGCACAATTGTGACAGCATTAGCTTCTTATCAGTGATGACCTCTAGATCTTTTTATGGCCCATTACAGAAATGCATTTATTTAAATAGTACCCAAGACCTGAATTCTAGGACTTAAATAAAGGACCTTACATTATTCCATGTTGAATTTTATTTGCTTTTTTTTTGGCCCACACTACACTAACACATTTTAGACTCTTTACAGACGGTCTTCCTCTTCCATAGAATCTGCCACCCTCATTAGCCTTGTGTCAACTACATTTTAATTACCTTACCTGAGACCCCTGTCTCCAGATGACTAATATAAATATTGAACAGTAGGGGTTCCAGCACTGATTCCCAGGGAACCCCACTGGTGACTTCTCGTTTTCTGATATAGTCCCAGGCACCACATCCTGCAGAACACTATAGCTCTCTTACTTAACCAGTTTTCTTTGCATTGTACTGTACAACATTTCCTATAAGTCTACATTTCATCAACTTCAGAACTAATGTTTTATGCTGAACTATTTCAAATGATGTGCTCACGTCTTAAGCTGAACCATTTTGAATGGTGTGCCGAAATCTGAGTCTATTGCATCAATTGCCTCTCCCTTGTCTTGTTCCATTGTTACTTCTTCAAGAAAATACTATCATACTAAAATGGCACTATATCCACATAATGAACCCATGCTTACTTTCATTTACAGCTGGAAGTCATGACCCTGTGGTCACTGATAGGTATGTTGGGTACCATTTTAGGGTAGTTCTGTTCCAACCTTCATGCAGAATTTTGTTTGAACCAGCAAATCAGTGTTTCCTGCATAAGCTGTTTCTGAATACAGGTTCCATTCTGTTAGTGTGCAGCCATTGCTTACCTTTAGGTAGATTTAATAGGAATTTCTGTTAATGCAATGGTTTATTGCTTTACTAGGAAAAGACTCTGAGATTACATTCATTTGCGAAGATGTCTTGTGATCACACTCATCAATATATTCAATTACAGACAGTCAATACACAAACTGAAATTCATGTACTTGCAAAACAGTTATGATCAAGTACAATTGCAAGGATGCTTAAAATGCATAAACAACAAACAATGCAAACTGGCTAATAAGATTAAATTGAATAATTTGGATGTGGCTGAAATGGTTTATACGAAAGAAGTAAAGAGTAGCACACACAGCATGTGGAATGAAAAATAAGGGCAAGGTTTCAAGCAGGAATTATGAGTTTCACAAGAAAACTCTCTCCATTGCATTTTCCTGTCCTGTGATTGGGTAAAGACTTCAAAGGAAAAGGAGAGAAAAGGCAGAGAAGTGGGCAGAATTAAAGAGGAGATTCAGTATTCAGAAGCCATGATAGGTGGAGAAGAGGTATGCCTCCAAAAAGCCCTCTCACATTTCAAACTAATACTAATATGTTTGCATGCTTTGCCAGAGAACATAAAAATCCCCATCATCAAGAATAGGTAAAAAATTTGATTGTGCCAGATCTACTCTATGCTGTAAGTTAAACATATTCCATTCCTCTACAAAGAAGTCTAATCCTTGCTGTAAAAAATTGCTTACAGCACGTTATCGATGTGCAATGTAAAATCCAAAACCCATTAAACTAGATACACAGATACCCTTACAATGTGGTGATATTAAACTGTTGAGAAGATGCTTTATCTGTCTTTTTCTTAAAAAGTATGGCCTTTGTTTTACTGGTATTCATCAGTAATGTAGCCTCATATAGATTCCACTGAAGAGTATCAAAGGCATATTAAAGACTCTTCTTTACCGTAGTTGCTGACGGTATGTCAATATAGACTACTGTGTCATCAGCATAATAGTACAATCAGGCCCCTTCAATTATATACCTAAATGATTTATAAACATTGTGAAGAGAAACAGTCCCAGCACAGAACCATGCAGAAATCCTGTCTCAATCAATGTACTATCAGATTGACGGTCACCAAATGTATCTGTTTGCTGATGGTTTTTAAGGTTCACCAAAGCTAAGGTGACTTAGTTTTTCACTCTAATACTGTGTCTCCTTACTTTTGAGGTTTTATGCTTTAGTCCTAACTGATACATACAGTAAGCATAGTTTTTGTGATAAATGTCCTTTCTTTATAAAAAAAAGATGTTGAAAACAGATACAAAGTACTTTCTATAAGAAAGACAAAGAACCTCTGTGCGCAAACACTGAGGCAAGGGTTACCCCAAAGAGCATTTGGCTGGGAAGCCAAGTTTCAAGAAAATACAAAATCACACATGCCCACACAATGCAAAGCATCATGGGCTGCATACAGTATGCAAATCACCACAGAATGTTATGCTGGTCCAACTTTAAGCAGAATTGCATGGTGCCGAAAGGCCTCTCACACAGTTTGCAAAGGGTGCTAACAGAAGAAATAGACACGTGTTTCGTCCTACCAGGACTCATCAGTATGCCTCGTCTGTTTGACACCCCAGTGGTATAGACCAGCTACCCTAAGACAATGTGTCTTGGATATGTTGTGGTGAACCCATTAAAATAAAAAACTATTTAAAAGACAAAGAACCTCTGTGCGCAAACACTGAGGCAAGGGTTACCCCAAAGGGCATTTGGCTGGGAAGCCAAGTTTCAAGAAAATACAAAATCACACATGCCCACACAATGCAAAGCATCATGGGCTGCATATGCAAATCACCACAGAATGTTATGCTGGTCCAACTTTGTATAGACAATGATAGCCTGTAGCCAGCATTGTCAATACTTCTGATAGCAAGCAGCCTATGGAGTACAGTGGTAGCCTCTTCAACACCTGATCCAAGGCTGGACCAAAACGAGGCAAATGGGGAAAATGCCCAGGCCCCCCATAGAGGGGCCCCCCCATGAAACCACTGCATGTACGCTAGACATAATGTTAAATGAAGAATCCTCCTCCCCAGGCCACATCGGCCCAGATGCGGTATGTGCACTTGTACATTTTTTTCCCCTTACCAGCAGTGGGCATGCACTGAAGCCTCTTAGCCTCTGCAAACTGGATTCAGAGACAGCAGTGGGGTGAGGGAGCAGCGGTGTCACATGATGTGCCGCTAGTACAGTCATGTGGTAAGTACAGTTCTGTAGTACACATGTAAAGCAGTGGAAGTCAGGCACATGCCGTGTGTAAGGTGGAAGGAATCTGAGAGACACAGGTCTCAGGGGTGTTTCTCAGCTGAAGAGCAACTCGGCTGTTTCTTGCTGAATCCTGAATTAAGGCATTCAGGTTACTGAAAGGGAATAAGCTAGGCAGGTGAAACAATGAAGCACAAGTTAAAGTAATGTAACAGATCCTCTTATCTTGATTTTGAAGGTGTGTGGTAGTGTGCTGGATGACGAGCTGCTGCTGGAATCAGGTGTGGGCTGCTGGGAGCCATCTTATCCTAAGAGCAACTGATTCTATTATTCCTCAGACCTGATTTGATGCATTTTCTCTCTGAATCAATCACTGGGCTGGTGTGAATGAAAAGAAATTACCAAGCAAGGGGGCAGACTTGCACCCTCAGGCAGCTGGTGGCATGTACCTCCATATCCCTCTCTCTCTCTCTCTCTCTCTCAGATGGTCCTGGCTTTAGGCACAATGCCATTAGGGCACTCACGCTGTAATTATTAAGGGTCTTCAATATTATAATCTATTTAAAAAATTATATTTTGCCAGTAAAGCTAAGCAGACAGAATGATAACCAGACAGACAGAATGATAAAAACCAAACTCCAATTAGCTTAGTTGCAATGTTAAAAAGTGTTCAAATGTTGGTCCCTGACAATATGAGAGGGCTACCGCAATACAAATTGTGATTACCTTCTTGAGTAATACCAAGGGCATTAGCTGCATTTTGGTTCCCTGTGCATCTGTTCCCTCATCAGGAGACTGTTGTAATGTTGTTAGATTATTTTTCCAGCCTATTAAAATCAAATTCTTTTTTTATTCACTATATTGGCTGCACATTCTTTTTGATACTCGAAAATATGCTGTATGGTCAAGAGAGCAAAGAACCAAGTTTTAAATGCAGTTAACTCTCTATAACAGGAAGTGTTCCATCTGTGCTAACAGCACGAAATACAGGATTCAGTATTAAGTTGTTCCAGCTCCCTAGCAATATGCAACCTGATTTGTTTTTTACAAGCTCATAAAATCTAAACACACAGTGGTGTTTCTCATAAACTTCACACTTGCCTACAAAATTCTGTAGATCAGGACATTTCTTATGCCGTTGAACAATTTATGTAGTCCAGTAGGTTTGTGAGTTTTTTTTTTACATAATTCCCCGGAATACTAACTGCTTACTTTCACAGACTTTATAATACTGCATACCCTTATGGGCTCAGACAATGAACCAAATGATGAACAAACAGTAATGATACTGAAAATGAATATTACTTACCCTGACCCATCACCTTCCCACCCCAACTCCTGAATTGAGTAGTCTGCAGCTAGGATTCCCACCGACCACCTTCACAAACCTTGTTATTTTTATGATTTTTTCATATTCTGACAGCAGGCTTGTTTTAAGAACACATTACTGCTATTGGCTGTGAGACATAATACCTTGTTAATCCCCAAAAGCAAGGCTCTGCAGGTCACCTTTGATTATTAAGACTGATGTAGGGGTAAGCTGGATATTGACTTACATGTCCCCACAGAGACTTGATCTGGCCCTGACCTGATCCTGTGGCAAGCATCCTTTGTGTCCAGTTGGATCCCATCCCACATTAGACCCTATGATAAGCTTCATTGGCATATGGTGGCATCTCCCATACCCAACCCCATGCCAAGCATCCCTGGAGCCAAGTGGCACCCCTCCACATCTAGCCCCATGGCCTGTATCCTTGGTGTCCACTGGTAACTCACTTACTCACCCTGCCCCCAAAAATATTTAGTCTCTGGTATCCAGTGGTACCCCAACCTTACCTTGCCCCCAAACTATTTAGTCCCTGCTGTCCAGTAGTGTTCCTACCCTTGCCCTGGTTTTATACAACAACACAAATATGCAGCCTTGGGAAGCCCGGCTCTGGTGTCTGCCTTCTCCATTGATTCTGACACTGTGTGCCCAACTCTGTTCTCAGAAATATATAATAAATAAGTAAACTACTTCAATTTACTGTCCCCACCCACTAGCATCCATGCCACCCTCTTCCACCTCCCCACCATATTATAACCCCCTCCCCAGCCCAGTAGCATCCCATCCCCACCCTCCTTCCATGTCACCCATGATTAAAAAAAACTCAGAGCAACCAGAGAAACTCACCTCTCTCCACCTCAGACATTCACCATCTGAATACAGTAAAGGAGAAGGTGGTTGTGAAGACTGAAAATGAACAGAAGATTTATGATCTCACTCTCATTCATTTAGATGGCTGATGGTCAAGGTGGTGAAAGACTGGTTGTGCCCATCACCTTCTTTTTTTTTACACTATAGATAGCATGGGGAAACAGTGGGGATTTAGTGCTACTTTATTGGAAGAGGAGAGTTATATTTAAGTGTGTGGAGGAAGAGAAATTACTTTTTTTTGGGGGGGGGTATTTCCCACACCTTGGCTAGGCACACAATGTCAGAATTTGGGGTGTTTAATAGTGCAGGGGTTGGGATCCCAGTGACTGCAAAGTTTTTTATTTTAAATACAACTTTCTTACACTGTGCCAGCTGGCAGAGCTTTAGCGCTACTGCTGGACACCCAGGCGTGAACCCTGAGCCTTTGATGTTTGATGCCAGCCAGTGAGGTAGGGTTCGGGGGGGGGGGTCACAAAACAATCTGAAGGTGCAAAACCTTCCCTAGATCCCCAAAAGTTCCATAGCTGGGGAAAAAAAGGGGAAATTGCTCTGAGTGCTATATACAAAACTTACGCAGCTGCGGAAAAAATACACTACGGACTGTGGAAAAAAGTGCAGCTGTGGAAGTTCCTGAGGAAAAAAGTCACTGATAAGTATGGCACATCCACTGAAAGGCTATTCTCAGCCAGTTTTTTTCCGCAGTTGTGGAAAAAATGTTGCACACATGAGAGTGAGGAGTAACACTCCCCGAGCAAAATGCAGTGCCCCGACAATTGAAATACAATTATAGTGGAGGTCAGGCACAAGTAATAGCAAACCAGTGGGTGTATATCAGTGGCAAGTGTTACAGCAACACTAGCGTACATTGTTATTGAAAGACAACAAACAACAACCTCCAGACCCAGTGCAGACCATGAAGGAGCCCCACAGGCACTAGGGGCCAAACAGCATGCAGTGAGTGCTACTGCAGCAGGCAACAGAAACACTCCAGGGAGAGACATGACCATCAATTTCAGACAGCCTCTGTGGTGCATGGTTTTGCTGGTACCAGTGGTGCTGCAGTGGTCCAAGTTAAGGGAATGGTTGCTGGTCTCTCTCTGTGGGTATTTTCAGCTACCGCTGTGGCAGGACTGTCAAAGACTGCTGTACCTGCCAATATGGATCACCTGTTGTTGTGCCTCTTAAGCCTTTTCCACAGCTGTGGATTCACAGTTCCAGATTTTCAGCACTTGAGGAGTTTCTGCAGATGCTGAATTTCCACACTTACTGTTTTTTTTATGGGTTTCCACACGTGCACAATTTTTCTTAGAGAATATCCCACACCAGTGTTTCCACAGTGCAGTAGGCCTTTCTCCCACAGCTGCGAGATTTTTGGCTGTCTTTGTGAATCTTGTCCCTAGTGTATATCTCAGATGCTTCCTGCCTCAGGGAGGGAGTGCACATTTCTTCACTTCACAACTGCCCTTTAGGGTCCAGGGGGAAGGTATGTTTTGCAGAAGGAATAAGTGGTCCCTGTGGAGTGGCCTTATATTGGCATGTACCTACCTGTCTGATGACTGTCATGTAAGTGTTATGCCCAGAGTTGAGCCAGCAGAAGAGTTTTAAAGGTAAGGTCGGGTTCATCCATTAGTTCGATGGCCCTGATAGCCATTCTGCTGGGTTGCTCCTCACGAACCTGCCCAAGAGAGGGATAAGGGAGTGCTTAGTGGGAAAAAAATACCCCAGCAGCCCCAGGCAGATGAAGCTGCCCTGCCCTGCCATCTCCCTCCCACCCACACCACAGTACCAACTCCTCCCATGCCTCACTGGCTCCTCCCCTAAGACCTCCACCTTTGAGCAAAGTATTCTCTTCCAGGCTTGGGGAACATTGGGGGCCTACCCACAGGGGACAATCTATGGTTGGGACTCCAGAGAGGATATTGATTGTAGGCTGGTGGCAGGTTGGGCCATTTGACAACTTCTATGGCAGGCAGATAGATTTGGGTAGGTGGAAGTAGAACCTGGCAGCTGACGAGTTGAAATAGGCACAAACATGGAAAGTAAAAAAAAAAGATTCCAAATACAACTGTTGGGCACCTAGTGTCAGAAATGGAGGAGGGATCTTCAGTGGTACAAGGGCTGAGCTTCCACTGGCTGACTTTTTAAAATTTAATCTTATTGACATAGGGATTGGGCACTTAGTATATGAATGGAGGGGAGGGGATCCACAGTGGCACCAGGATTGGGCTCTTAGTGTGTACATAAAAATACTGAAGGGAGTTAATAGCAGGGATCAGATCCTGGTGTCAGAATTAGGATTGAGCAGACACTTTGGATGGGCTTCCAGCAACCGCATTGGAGATTGCAGATTGGACAGCAGAAGCAATGAATGAGGATGAGCTCCTACTGGCTGCAGTATTCTTGTGTTTTTTCTTTATTAGTCACAAAACTAGGAAGTGAAGACATATTTGCAGATATGAACACATCTTTACTTCCCAGTGCTGATGTACACTGTGACTGAACTTTTTGAGTAGCATAAGACTGCAGCCATGAGTTAGGGTTGTGTGGTGGATTGGCATGCTTAGACCAAGTGCTGTTATTTTCATTCTTCACGTATGCATGATTATTTTTTTTTATAACTTTCTTTTTTTCATTTTCAAAACACCAAAAGCACCTCTTTTGGGACAAGATCGAATGCACTTGCAAGTTTCTTGTTTCAAATCCCAGCTGTTTGTTTAGTTATTTAGAAGCAAAAATTCATATTTTTAAATATTTTTCCACCCTGTATCACAAAGGCTAGTACACAAAATGTCATTAAATTAACTAGTACTGACAGCCTACTCCAGAGGGTGCACCTCCCAGATTTCATGTCCATATGGCAAAGGGTAGCTGAGATAACGCAGTTCTACTTTGACTGAATAACTTAGGATGTTGCTGGGGAATTTCTTCCCATCATACCCTGGGGAAGACACGTGGGCTCCACTGGGGTCTGTGTTCATGCCCAAGTTGTTGATGTGTACATGCTGCCCCTAGTCATGTAATAATCTGAAAATATACCACAGTCCATCTCAGCACTGAAGATGATAATCAGCTATTGCCTTTTTTTCCAGTAGACCACGTCATAGTAGCAGGATACTTCTGGATGACTTAGATGACCAGTAGCTACTCTATATGCAAATTAATTGTTTTGGTGGGAGCAGAGGAGGTTGAAAGCTTCATGGGATCTGAGTATCCCCAGTTTAGGGAGGTAGCTGGGATTATTTGGAGTTTTTGTAGACTGGATGATTTTTGAATAGCAGAACAGTAGATTGATGCTACTGTCAGAACACAATTTTGTCATCTCAGTGTGTCAAACTACTCTATCTACTTCTTCCTGATGAATGTACTGTGGTAGCCCATGTACTGGTGTAATCAAATCTGCATTACTGTAGTGTACTTCAAGTTGGTCTGCCTTTGAAGTTCTATACACTCAAACTGCTGTAGTTTGTTTACCTACTGGTATGAGTTGTTCTGGTCACATCAGTGTTGTTTTGATTGCTGCTGGTGGGGTCTTTATTTTACTTCTGTGACTGCTATAGAAGAACCAGCTACTTAGAACTGGTTAAACTCTTCAATCTCCTCAGCCTATGTATCCCTTCTCATCCCCTTCATTCCCAGAATGAAGATTTGTTTACTGTTCCTTATTCAGTATTTGAAGTGGGTGGCCACAGTTCTGGAATGGCTTCCCAGGGCACATTCAGTCAGTCAGTCCCCACTATATTTTTTTTAAACCCTGGTTGAAGGGATATTTACACAAGCAGATTTTCAGTACAATTTAGGTTGGCTCAGATTTGTCATGTGTGTAAAGTCTTTTGCATGCTTGTGCTTAAAATGAGCTGTATGCATTTAATGAACTAATATAACAAGCTCAGTACTAAATTTAAAATTAAATATACCTGACATTAATTACTAATTCCTTTTTCCATATCATATATTTTGAAAGAAGAGCAACAGTGCATCAGTTTGCTCGTTAAGGAAATAGCTTCCATTGCTTTAGCACAATTTCAGGGATGTGTTAAAAATTAATTTCCTAGATTTAATGAGCTTCCAATTTTTTTACTAGTAATTAAGGACTTGAATTTGTTATGCATTCAATCTCCAGGAAAGGTTGGACATGCTAAGAAAGTAATCCACATTACTATTCACTTGGGTTAACAATTCAGTTTGGCTAAATGAGAAATAGAAAAAAAACAATAATAACTCATGTTTAATAATATACTGTAGAGTACCATGGTGTTTTATAATCAGCACTTTTTATTGTACCATGTTGTATTGCACATACACTAATGCTAATGTGTAAAATAATAACCCATGGATAATCAGGGCTCCTCATTATTCATAGTTGAACATTAATAGGTAATCCAAATGTACATATTGTAACATGGAATAACTTCTTCCTAAATTTACTGTAGTGCCAGCTTTCTGTAGGATACGAAGTTTGGATAACTTACTTACCATGGGCCCTATGCACTATGCCAATGCACTGCGGAAACTGGTGGCATAGGCATACATACGCAGGAATGTCACACAGAGGGACTCCCAGAGATCCCCAGTAGCATTATCAAATGTGCACTGGCTAGGTGCACACCTGATTTTCTGGCTGCTCTGGCAGCTATGCACCAGGACAGTCTGGGGGGAGAGACGAGGGGGTGTCCATGATATGTACCATTCACAAAGGTGCATAGTGCTGGGCACAGAGGGGTGTAGGAGGGGGCTGGATACAGCAAGAGGGACCGTGCCACAACAACTCTATGCGCAGAGCCCCCCCCCACAAAAGAACCCTCACCCTGGTCCCATATGCCAGCCCACTCCCAAACACACATCCCAGTCCTGGCCCCAGTCTGGTAGATAGAACCCCCCAACACACACGCACACACACTTCTGCACCCCAGTCCTGGTTCAGTAATAGAGATCACCCCCTCTCACATATACACATCAGTGCCTTCACCCACATGTCAGTGACCCCCAGCTAGTGCCCTGTCCCAGCAGACCCTGCCCAGTACTGCACATTCCAGCCCCCACCCCAACTCCCACTCCTGGCTCCCCTGCCCCCTCATTGGTGGTCTGTGGCCCTCAAACCCCCCATGGCACTGACAACATCCCCCCCAGTCCCCATACCCACAAGTTGGTGCCGCAGTGCTGGATGGTGAGTGGCACATCCCACCACACACCACCATGGCTGCCCTGATGCTGGGAGTGTGCTGCTATAAATAGGCAGCTAAAGATTCAGCGAATTTAAAATCCACCTGCGAGGTGAACGCGAAGTGGCCACTTCACATTAGCACTTCTCTACATGGAGTGCCCCATAGGAAAGGCTCACTTCACCTGGTTATTACTACTTAACATTGTCATTCCACCTTAAACGTGAAGTAAGGTGGAGTGAACAATACTGGCAGCACCTCACTCACACAGTCACTAGAATTAATGTGCATCCCCAAAGTGCTACTGTCTTGTGCCCAGGAAACTCCCCAGTGCTGACAAAGTGAAATGAGAGCATGACAAGAAATGCAAAGTCTCCCAGAATTAATGGCACACTCAGTTATGCATGCAGTGGTCACATACAGAGTCACCAGAATTGATGTGCATCCCCAAAATGCTACTGTCTTGTGTCCTGAAAATTCCCCAGTGCTGACAAAGTGAAATGAGAGCATAACAAGAAATGCAGCCTCCCAGAATTAATGGTACACTGCAAACGCACATACAGATTAAGATTTCGCTGCACACTCAAGGGATGCATATGAAAAGGCACAACAACACCTAATCAATGCTCACAAGTCACAAATCCAAATCTGGAAAGGAATACATTTTGCCGGTTGGGGGATTAGTGCATGGCAGTAACAATCCACTGCCAGTAAAGATATTACAAAACAGTATAAAAAATCCATGCAGGTGCGGTGGATAGCAGATTCACACTGCTGTAATTACTCTGTGGCACAATAAAATGTGTCTGATTTAATGGCACACGTCGCACACAAACTCACACACACTACAAGTAATGCATAGCAAATTGAAAACCTTTAGTAATATGGCCAAATGTTTTAAACAGACAAATTATACATTGCTGCACCACAACAATCAGCAAAGAAATGTCAAGAATTACTGAAAATATTAATGTGTGTGCATTTACACAGTTATACAAGAAAAATATAACCAAAACAGAAAGACGGCCTTTTTCTCCCAGTTAATGTAGTTACACAGGGCCGTTGCCAGGATTTTCACAAGGGGGGTTCTTTTAATGCAGTCTGCAACTTTTTAAAAAAAGCTGTGGGTCTTAGGGCCACTAGTGCCCCGGAAGCCATGGAATCCTAGAATTGCTCTGTGGTGCATTTTGTGGCTTGATTTGAAGCTAAAGAAGTCGTATCTGAGATCCCCTACACTCCTTGCTCTAAACAAAATTATTATCTGGCTGGCTGCAGGGTGAATACATATGTATTCAGTACCGGAGGGCAGCAAGGTGCTGTTAATGTAATATACCTTAGGCATTGTCTCAGATATATTATGTTATGAGGTTTCAATATCTGCAGCTGTATCTACTGGTGTGTAGGGAAGGGGTCTGGGGGCTGCTTAGCCCCAGAAGCTTTTGGGTACTAGATATTCTGTGGCTAATTTTGTAGATTATTTTAAACCAGAATAACTCATCTGTGAGCTCACCTCCACCTCTTGTTCTAAGGACAATTATTACTATCTGGGTGGCTCAGATTGTGAGTGCGTATATTATGTGTGTGTGTGTGTGTGTGTGTGTGTGTGTGTATATTTATAAAATGGCAGGCAAAGTAAATAACAAGTCCAGCATTCTGATTGTATAAAACACATCACATGACCATGCATCTGTCAGAGCGTGACCGCACACCTGCACTTTTACCCCCTTCCAAAACAATTTTGCCATTTTATAAGATAGATAACCTACTCTAGGATGTGCAGTCGCGCTCTGATATACACAAGCCTTGGGTGGTTGATGCACTCGGCCTGCGGACTTCTGCTGCGGACTTCTGCTTAACAATGCACACCGAGACATGTGTATATCAGAGCGCTACTGCACACCTTAGAGAAGGTTATCTATTCCATATGTAGATATATAGATAGATAGATAGATAGATAGATAGATAGATAGATAGATAGATAGATATAAGAGAGCAAATGCTAATGCACTGAACCTCAATACAGAGTCTGCAGCTGGTTTTGGCTGGGTATTGCACACTTCTAACTTACTGCAGTGCTGGCTTGCTACTAGGGCAGGCATCTGGGTCTGATAGGCCCCAGAAACCATGGGCTATGGTACGCTCATTGGTGCACTTTTGTGGCTTATTTTAAGTCTAAATAACTCATATCTGAACTCTCTCTACCCCTTGTTGTTACCCCCACCATCCACAACTCAATATACCATTTAAGTAATTGAGTCAGTGCAACATGGCCTATAGCAAGGCTAGCAGGATGCTGGGATGTATTGGTAGGGGTATTGATAGCAGAAGAAAGGAGGTAATACTTCCCAACTACAGATCCCTAGTGAGGCCTCACCTAGAGTACTGCACCCAGTTCTGGAGTCCTCACCTCAGAAAGGATAAGGATAGGTTGGAGACAGTGCAGCACAGAGTAACTAAAACGATTCAGGGGATCAGCAGGGCAGATCCTTTGAGGAGTGCCTCAAGGCATTAATTATGTACTCATTGGAGACCAGAAGGGAGAGAGGAGATATACTAGAGATCTTCAAGTTCCTGACATGAATTAAAGTGAACTACGGGGTACTATTTAGCCTGGGTACCAATTCATGGTCAGATGGACACTAATGAAAATTAACAGGAGGTAGGTTCAGGAGAGATGTGAGGAAGTACTACTTTATGGAAAAGGTGGTGGAACTTTGGAATAGTCTACTAGCTGAAATGGTGGGTGTAAAAACAGTCAGAGGATTCAAGTAGGACTGGAACATAATGAAGGGAATAGTGGTTACCGGAGGCAACAGGACCAAGGAGGTGACTAGAAAGAGGACAAAGAGGGTTAGTACCCTGGAGAAATTGTAGGTTCCAGGGATTATAGGGAGCTTGGGCAGACTGGATGGACCTCTGGTCTTGTTCTGCTGACATTGTCTATATTTCTATGTTTCTATTCCAGGCACCCTGCTTGGGAAAAAAATCTGTAACATAAGTCTTAGTTCAATATTGAGTACTACAATTGTTGCCCCATCTCTATTCTCCAATGTGGTAGGTATGACAAAGGGAGCGAGGGAAAAGGTTATTTGACAGCGGCGGGGATTTTCAGTGCAAATGTGCCATCTCCTAAAGGCCAACCCCCCCCCACCTCCCAATCCCACCCCACCATGCTTCCAAAAGTACAGTGGGTATGTTCAAACCAGTGAACTGTAGCAACAAATGTCATTCTACTGGCACGTGGTCATCTGGAGAAAACACATCACAACTTATTTGATTTAATGGCATCTGGCACAGATGACACAGACCAAAGTGGTACTGAATGTCCATGAAAATGGGACCACAGTGAAGACCTCTCTGAACAGCACAATTAATGAGGTGGCAGTGCAGACCCCAGCCAGATCCTTCCAAACACTTGCATTGCCTTTCCACTGTGGTACCACTTTTGCTTTACTTATGAAAAGTTAAAACAGGCATATGAAACATGACAAATTTGCTTTTTGTATAGAGGGGGATTTAAATAATTTATTTCTACATTTTCAGCCCGCCACCTGAAAAGTTCTCTTGCCCAACTGCACAGCCTATCCCTTAATATACAGTTATTAAGGGACACATCTTCGGTAATAGTGGCCAGCAAAATTTACCTGCCGGTGACTGATATTATTATAAGTCGAGGTCCTCTACTTCTTTTTTGGTCTCCTGGTGATGTCATCTCTGAGCCTGCCACCATGCTCCATCTTCCTCCAGTGCTAGCTGACAGTGTGAATTGTGGGCAGTGTCCGTGCTGTATTGAGTTCACATTCACCATGCTGATGTGAGCTCCAGTTGGCCAGCAAGTCATAACAGGAGGGTGCAGAGAAAGACTTACAAAGCAGCTCCAGTCATCTTACTGGTACTGAGGGAGCTGATTGGCAGCAGAAGGAGGGAGGTGGCGCATGCAGAGAGAAAGTACTGGGGTTCATCATGTGTGCATTAGCACTCTGTAACAGTAAAAAAAGAAACAGAAATGATGAAACTTTTTTTTTACAAATAATGAAAAATAAAGGGGGAGTTTCAAAAGGGGGTTCTTTCGAACCAGACAATCCCCCACCCCGGGCAACAGCTATGTTACACCACAAATATGCCCTTCCCCCAAAGCACACTTCACAGAACACAGACTGACTGTTCTAAATTAACACTCAAAATCCACACACAGCAATAAACACTCAATGATATGAGCACAGAAGGGTTTCCTACAATCGATGTACTAAATTTTGAGCAAAAAAAAAAAGACTCAAAAATGCATTTTAAACAGCTTTTAGAGGTTTTTAATCACAGAGCTCTGAGAGTAAACTGTCTCCTGTAACCACTACACACACACTACCCAGGCCAGAACTGAGGCTGTGCAGAACAATCTAGAGCCCATGTGACCTATAATCCCATGAATCACTGCATAATTTCATTTGGAGCTCAATTACAAGGCGAAGTGAGGCGAATTACATAGATTTCAATGTACTTCACCTTAAAATTGGTGGAGAAGTGGTTTGTGGAAGGCGAAATAATGCAGTCATTGGTTTCAATGGACATTGTGTTCCTCATTATGAAACAAAGTACTCCACTTCACATTGTGGAGTACTCTGCGGATTCCACGTTACTCCGTGAATCACTTTCCGTGGAGCGAATTGGAGTCACTTCATCCACCTCTACTGAGAGTACTGTAACTCACATGCTGTACTGGAAGAAACATGAATGCCCATGGCTGTACTTCCCTGATGAGCTGAGCCTGTATCATAAAACTCCCCAATTTAAAAACTCTTATTAATAAGTACAGTGGTGGGGTGGTGAAGCCTGGAGAGATACTACAAAACAGGCTTACAATACATCCAAGTAACTAGTAAAAAAATTAATGTTGTGATTCATGGCGTGATCGTAAATTGTGATTTGTGACTGCATTTGTGACCATGATGATGAAGAACATGGTATTAAACACCAGCAAAACCAAAGCGATGCTGTTTGGGTCCAGATCCCTTGGATCAGACCGGTCGATGCTCCTTCAACTGCAGTCCAGAGGGGGAGACAAACTTGAGGTGGTCACCTGTATGAAGTACCTCGGTCTAACCCTAGACCAAAGCCTCACGCTAAAAAATCATGTTGACCAACTCTTCAAATCCATCCATGTGAAACTTGGTCTCCTCCATAGATTAAAGGACCAGATTATCCCCGAAGCCAGGAGTAGCCATCGCAGCTAGCGTCCTACTCCTAAGCTCACCATGGCCCCATTCTACCTGCAAGGAAGAGTGTGGCCTCTATGGAACTTAACAGGCTCCAGTCCTTATACAACAAGATTATGCGGTTCGCCACAATGTCCCACCCTAGAACACACCACTCACGAGGCCCAAGCCAAGCTCAGGTGGCCGTCACTGGGCTTCGCCTCATCTACGACTCTCTGCCTTTATATAAGCTACTGGGCCTCCCTCCTCCCAGCCTTAAAGGGCTTGTCAGGGTTAAATCCAATCTGAGGAGCTTCCGCACCTCAGGACAAACCCTCCTCGTGGTTCCTAAAACTAGGACTAAAGCTGGGTCCAGGTCCTTTGCATTCACTGCCCCTTCCAACTGGAACAACCTCCCACTTGAGATACGTGAGGCAGAGTCTGGCCCCTGCTTCCGGTCCAAACTCAAAGCACACCTGCTCATCAGGAGTACTTGCCAATGCCTTAGGACAGGACCCCACTGCTCCTCCTCCTCCTCCTCCCTCCTAGGAAGGTGACTTGACTTTTGGTAACTTAGCCACTATCTCATGCACTCCCTTGTTCTTCAGGCTTTGAGCATGCTTATGTTTAAAATTCCGACACGAAGAGATCTCATTGTCTGTATGTGCATGTTAATGTTCAAATATCCAAATCTAGGAGGTCTCACTGAATGTATGTTCCCAAACCACCTATCTGACTGTAACCCTATGGAAACCTTCACTGTATAACAATATGTCATTTTTTAATGTGTACTGCTCTGTTACCTGTTTGTCATTATCTTTACCCCTTGGTCGCCCCTGAAAAAGGGACCTCCGGGGCCCAGTGGGCCTACCCGGTCAACAAAATTCAATGAATAAATAAATAAACATGATTCGGTGTCGACGGTATGAGATAACCAATATGGAACTACACTCGGAACGCGAATGCCTATGGCTGTACTTCCCCGATGAACTGTAGCACAAAACTCCCTGACTTAAAAACATATATTAATGAATACAATGGTGGGGTAGTGAAGCCTGGAGAGATACTACAAAACAGGCTTACAATACATCCAAGTAACTAGTAAAAAAATTAATGTTGTGATTTGTGACGTGATTGTGAATCGTGATTTGTGACTGTGATGATGAAGAAAAAGATTTGTATCACGAGTGACTCGTGATGATGGTCCTGACTTAAAAATGCATATTAATGAGTACAATGTTAATGCAGAATTATGCACCACACCAATCCAGTATTCTGAAGGGAAACCAAAGAAACAACTGTGATTTAAGTTACAGATGGAGATTGGGCCCTAAAGAGATGCAAATGCACAGACAGATTAAGATTGAGCTGCACACTGAAGAGGTGCAGATGCAAAGGCATAACACCTAACCAGTGCTCACCATCAGAAATTCAAATCTGGAAAAGAATACTTTTGCCGATTGGGGTGGGCCGTTGGGGAGGCAGTGAACTGCACTGATGCAGTAACAGTCACTAACACTAGTACCAGTAAAGATACCACAATGAAGTACAAAAATCATACAGCTGCAGTGGATAGCAGGTTCACATTGCTGAAATTACTATGTGGCACAATAAAAGGTGTCTGATTTGATGACATGCGTCACACACATACTCACTCACACACACACACTAAGTAATGCATAGCCAGTTGAATACTTCAGTAATATAATCACATATTTTAAACAAACTAAAATTATGCACTGCTGCACCACAACAATCAGCAATAAAATGGCAAGAATTATTGAAAATATTATGGTGTATACATCAACACAGTTATACAAGAAAAATATCACCAAAACATCAAGAACTATCTTTTTCTCCATGTTAGTCTACCTACACCACAGATACGCCCCTCTCCCAAAGCACACTTCCACTGTCTGTCAGTACACAGACTGAATGTTGTATATTAACATTCAAAATCCACACACAAACAATAAATGCGCAATGATATGAGCACAGGAGGGTTTCCTACAATCGATGAACTGAAGTTTCAGCAAAAAAATTACTCAAAAAGGCTTTTTTAACAGCTTTTAGAAGGTTTGAATCGCACAGAGCTCTCAAAGCAGACTGTCTCCTACATCTTCCTACACATACTACCCCGAACTGAGACTGTGCAGAACAATCTAGAGCCCATGTGACCTGAAATCCCATGAATCACTGCAAAATTCACCTTTGGAGCTTAAAAAACAAGGCGAAGTACATTGTTTTCAATTTGCTTTGCCTTAAAAATTCAGTAATCAGTGGTTTGGGAATGCGGAGTAATGCAAAGTCATTGTTTTCAATGGACTTTCGCGTTACCCATTATAAGCAGTACTCCGCTTATGATGCAGACTCTTCCATAAATTCCCCTTGGCCATTGATGATTCACTTCACGGAGCTAATTGAACCACTTCACCCATCTCTATAGGTAGTTCACTCCCCAGCACTGATCATACAGCGTCTGGCTGGTGTGTCTGCGCTGGGATTTGTGACGATATGCAGTGCCGCCTTTTGGGTGCAATATGGGAGGGGTGGTGTTGTTGATGCCTCGGGGTGAGGGGTCACTGACCACCAATGAGGAGGCGGGGGAGTCAGGTCGGGGGTTGTGGGTCATGGGGTGGGTGGAATGTGCAGTATTGGGCAGGGTCTGCTGGGATGGGGCACTGGTTTGGGGGGGTTACTGACATGCGGTCAGGGTACTGATGTGTGTGTTTGGGGGATGATGTTCTCTATTACAGGACCAGGCCTGGGGCACAGAAGTGTGTATGGGGGGATTCTATCTGCTGGACTGGAGCCAGGACTGGGATGTGCAATACAGGATCATGGCGGGGTTCTGTTGTGGGGGTTATAACCTGATGCAGGACTGGGCAGGGGCTCTACTGTGGGGGTACAGCTGTGCTGGGCTGAGTGTGGTGCTATGGGGTGGGTATCAGGCTGGGGGGACCACTGGACAACAGGGACCATTTGCGCTTTCCTTGGGTGCCTGCATGTACTATGCACAGACCCGGACCTGCGCCTTCCCATGCAGGGGATCCACTCTGAGACCCAGGATAGGCATCGGTTTGGCTGCCCGCCTGGGTCTGCTACTCATCCCATCTACCCTCCATGTTCCTGTGAACTGGGGGGCTGCGAACAGGTGGTTTGTGATAGTGCATACCGGTCTGTATGCACCTGTCTGCAGGCGTGGTGCTAGATGGGCAGGGTATGCCTCTCTGGTGCATACTTTCCACCCATTCATGCGTAGGCACCATTGTTAGCAAACAAAATAATGAAGTGCAAGGAAGAAAAGGGCCAAAATGATTAGCTGAACAATATCGTGTGACCATATAATAAGATTAGTTTACAGCACAGCAGGCTGTCAAGCAAATTAACAGTTTTTAAACACAAAATGCCACATTCTGACATTTTAGTGTCTAAATGAGCCATTTTAAAGGTGAAGTAACCCACAAGGTCATCTTACTATGCAAGATGGCACTGGATTAGGACAGATGAGAGCTTTGACCCCCATCCAGTATGACCCTTCGGTTGCTGCTATTGCTGTCATTCTTATGTAAGGGAAAATCATACAAATGGTAAATTCAAAAAAGGACTTAGTCTACCTTCCAGAATTTTGATGAACTGTTTATGTTGTTTTGTAAGGGGGAAACAAAGTAATCCCCTGTGGCCTGTTTGATGCCTCAAAAAAAAACTCATATGGTTATAAGAACACAGGTTATCATAAGAAGGTCTCTGGCTGCAGCGTTCCACAGATTCCCACCGTAGATTACTCTAACAGTGCCATAACATCTTCTTGAATGCCAAATAGCACCAATTAGTATTATCATATTTCTATGCTTCTGCACTATATGTCACAGGGAGACCTGTGTTTGAATGCCACTATTCAAGCCTTCTTCTGTATGAATTTTATATCAGAAGCCTGAGCCAGCTCACTGCCCAGGTAGTATCCCCAAGGTAGAAGTCAGTTCAGACTAGTGAAAACCATAAAAAAAAATGTTTTTCAAAGGCATCAGCAACAACACAGTCTCACTGAAAAAATACAAAAGACCCTTTTAAACCCGGAGAAGAATACTTACAACTTAGTTTGCCTTCCAGTAAGGGTCCAGAAAGACACAGCAACATATTTTCATTGTTTCACTATGACACTAAATCACACAGAATTTAAAAGAATGGGTGATTTATTTTTCAGTCTTTTTTAAATTATTTGAAACAAGGACTGTACTGAAAACAGGAAACAGAAAAAAAAACGTGTTTTGTGAATGAAAGCTGTGGCTCCCCAGTGATTCTCGATATTTAAGAGAGTCTAGTCCCAATTTTCATATCTAGTGCACATAGTCCATCTGTTTGTTTTATAAATAAATGTATTTCAAAAACAAAAGTAGCTGCTGTCTATGAGATACAAGCAACACAGTGGGGTCTTGAAAGAAGTACTGTGGGTTGGATTTCCAGCCATGTGTTGGGCTTCTGCCACGACTAGGCCACGTCTCTGGTGCTTGCCACAATAATTCAGACTGCCTAAAATGTGATGTAACTTACTGTATTTGTGCAAGTGCTGAGAATTGCAGCAGTTGGGGTCACTTGCATCAGAAAATGGCACGTGCCTCACTTTTTTTTTGAAGCAAGCCGCTGCAAATGATGTCATAAAACCCCTTGCTGCTTTGAAAATAAATCATGGAGGTTTCTTCTGATATGGGGGATCGCAGGTGCAACCTTTTATTGGCCTCAAGTACTGTACCCTTCCCTCGGAAAATCTCAGTTTATGCCAGTGTGGTTCAACTGGCAGCACTATCCCCTCTGAGTCAGAAAGCCTTCACCTCACCCTGGGGACCATAGCCCATTCATATCCAGTACAAATGCTGCAGCTCATTATTATTGAGGAAGGGGGGACTACTTTGCTGGCTGTACCATCTTTCAGATGAGACATTAAATAGTGTTCTTGGACTGGCACCTAGCTCTGGTGGTTGTCCAGGTGGAAGTAAGATTCTCATGGAACTTTTTGTAACAATAGTAAATTATTCCCTGACATCCTAGCTAACAATCTCTTTGTACACCAGACATGTTGCTGTGTATTTATCCATGTCTGTGGGTAGATGGTAATAACTTCTTGGCTACAAATGACTACCTACTGTTCCTGTTCTACCAGTATCTAACTCAGTTTAAAAGCTACACAAGAGCATATGTAATATATAGCTTTTGTACAAAATGACTAAAATATACATTTTCTTTGTAAACTATAACTGGTTAATAATGCTTATCTTCATACTTTGTGACAGACTGCTGCAGGTTTCTGAAAAGTCATTGCAGCTGTGAAACAGAGCTGACTCTATGTGCAATGTTACTGTCTCTGACACCATGCAACACTGTTAATTAGGTTAAAAGTAATGTAGTCCTTGTAAACTTCTTTAAAATTTAAATGAACTTCATAACAAGGGATGAGATGATTCATACCATTGTCCCTACTTTACTTAAAATACCCTACACAATTAATTTATTTTAGACTTCAATAAACAATGCTCCATATGGTACACAGGCTGATATTTATTAACGAGTTGTCTGTTGCTAGTTTTGCTGATATCTTGCTCATATTATTAAACTTTTCAAAGAAGTAATTGCACATTGTTTTCTGTACCCAGCAGCTTTATATATTGTAATCTTCTTTCAGACAAAAATGAGAGATTGAATTGCCTTTTTATACGTATATAGCACTTTTAATATAAAAAGAGCTCTTTAAATTCTGGCCCATGTTGTTTAACTTCTGTTTTCTCAGTATGCATTATACCGTAGTCCAGTTACAGAAACATAGAAACATAGATTTTGCTGGCAGAACAGGACTGCAAGGCCCAAACAGTCTGCTCCAGTCATACCTACCCCATGTGGTGGCCCAGGCCATATGTAGACCCCAACCTTCCACACTCTCTCTCTCTTGGAGTGATTCTTTTTTTTAATTATGCCCATGAGCCTCTCCCATGCATGCTTGAATTCCATCATTGTCATTGCCCCAACCTCCTCCTTATGCAACCTTTTCCATCTATCCACCACCCTTTTTGTAAAGAAATGCTTGTTTACCTCTCTCATGAATCTCTCCCCACTAACTTCATTGTGTTCCCTCTTTGTAATCATGTTTGTGCTCAACCTAAAACATTGCCTACACTCCACCCTGTTTATTCCCTGGAGGTATTTAAAGGCCTCATTCATGTCCCTTGCCTTAGCTCTCCTGTTCTCTAAGGGTGCATATTTTGGCCATTCAGCCTCTCTTTTTAGGGCTTCTCCTGCTGGCCCTGTATCATCTTGAATGCCTTCTTCTGCATAGCCTCTGCAGTGTTAAAGACCACTCAGAGAGCTCCAGAACTTTACACAGTACACATTGGTAGTCAGTTATACATGTTGGTTTCCTAGTATGCAATCCAGTCCACTTATAACTCATATTATATAATGGATAGAAAAACTGCCAAAATCTCATTGGTGGAGAGCCAGTTTCAATTGTGATGCTATCCCAGCACAGCCTCACAAGTGAAACTAGTACACACAAACCATCCTGCATGAGACTGTAAACACATAAATGGATGCATTTTTATAATCAAAATATGGCACTTCCCGGGCATGTGTCACTTCACGTATGATCAAAAGCAGTAGGCCTGTGAACTTGTGCCACACAACACACATGTGGTATGACATTATCCTAGCATGACACATGCCATGACATAACTTAATGTTTAATTTTCCTGGTATGCATTATACCCAAGTTCAGCAGCAACTTCTATTTTTCTAATATACATTAAACCCCAGTTTGTGTCATAATTTCAATTTTCCTGATATGCATTATACCCCAGTCCAATAATAACTTCTGTTTTCCTAATATACATAATAACCCAGTCCATTTATGAATTCTGTTTTCCTTGTGTGTATTTTGACCCAGTTCAGTTATAACTTGTATTTTCCTTGAATGCATTATATATAGAATAATGCATGATGAAGGGTGTAAAATGAGATGTGGGATGCTACATAAACCCTGAGAGTGAAGCTCGAGGGGTTTATAAATGCATCCCATACCAAGGGTGTGTATGAAAATCAAGTTTTACACCCCGCCAATGTTTTATTTTATATAATTCATTGAGGTACTTTTTTGTCCTGAGGATTTCATTACTGTGTGTGTTGAAGAGTGTTTAGTTTGACTACTAGATGCTGCTGCTGCTGTGGACACTGTCACTGTTTAGGATACCTCACTTTGTATTGCAGTGTGCCATGTTTTTTTTTTCTAGGTTTCTTTCATTCTGCCCTTTCTGAATTGTTGCAGCCAGAGTGGATGTGGTGAATTGTGGCAGGCAGGGTGAATGGAACAGTGGATGGCAGAGCCCAGTAGTAGTGTGGTCAGGCTTAGGTGCCATGTGGCTTTAGACAGTTTTGTTTTTTAACCCGGGTTGAGAAACTGGAGTCTGCTGTTACCAGTTGGATGGTGTGGGATGAGTGGACTCAGATCTGGCTGCTGTTAGGTGAGAGTTTTAGGGTAAAACTAATGCAGTTTTGATTCTGAATAAACAACTGAGTTTAACGCGGCTTTTTCATAGAGAAACCTGGCATGGGTTTGCCATTATAAACAACTGGTTTTAATGGCGAATTATAACCAGGTTTCCACATGGAAAGAACAGGCCCCAGTTATTTTATAGAGAATAATACATAGGCAGCTGTGTGTTATGGATTCTTTTTTTACACACCAGAGGTGTGTGATAACCCATAAACCTTGAGAGTGAAGCTTGAAAGGTTTATGAGGTCATCACACAGAGAGGGTGTATAGAGCAAATCCGTAAACACACAGTCATCTATGTTTTATTTTTATGTTTGTTTGTGCGCATGCACAAGAAACATTATGGGACAGCTTAGAAGAGAAGTGGGTTTCGGAGGTGCAGCAGGGGTGTGCCTTTGGATTGCTGGCTGTAATGCTCATGCCATTTCACCCCCACCCTGCAGCCAGTGACAGGCATTGAGGTGTGCCTTGGACTCTTTGGCCCCAAAGTTCACCCCATTCTCCTATACTGTACCCATTTCAGTGTATATCCTTATGGAATGGGGTGACTGTAATGCTGAACACACCAAGGCACACCTCAACACTTGTCAGTGTCTGCAGGATAGGGTAAGGTGAAATGGCATGAGTGTTATGGGCAATAACCCAAAGGCATACCCCAATGCCTGTCCATCTCTGCAGGGTGGAGATGGGGTTGGCGTGAAGTTCAGTACTTCACTGCCATTCCTATTCTGCATCTGTCTAACTCCTGCACTTCCACTGTTAATACCAGCAAGCAAACATTCAACATTGACAAATGCTCGTTTATAATTACTGGTGCAGGGCTTTTACAGCATCTGAGCTTGTAACCCACAAGACTGCCAAGATTCAAACGTCATTATGAGGGCATCACTCAGAGTATGTGAAAAGTCCTGACAAGTCCACAAACTGAAACTAGAACTGAGTAAAAATGTGAAACACTGTTTTTTATTTTGCCATCTCCCAGAACTGAATTCACCATTGCCAAAATCTGAGTTAGTTTCCAAGGAGATAGAGGTCCAGAGCTGGGGTCAGAAGCTGTAAAAAAAAAAAAAAAACATCAGGAGAGCAAGTGTAAGTTGCATTTTTTCTGGCTATTTGCAATGGGTGGGGTTTTGTTTTGTTACAGGTTGTGATTTTACCAACGGCATAGACAACGAAATAAACTGCAGTCAGTAGGTGAAGGGCCAGAGTGCTGTGAGACTGGTGTGGGGCGTTGACAGTGAGTTACCTTTCACTGTCTGTCTCGAGAACGTAGATTCATGCTTGCTAGGAAACTAAAAGAAAAGTGGTCAGAAAATGCCGTAATGACTGGGTATGAAGTCATACCTGTTACTATGGCATTTAAAAGCAGATGTCAGACTATAAATTAAAGGGGGTCACCAGTAGTTATATCCTAGTTCAGTTACAATTTCTATTTTCCACGTATGCATTTTACCTCAGACCAGTTATAACTTCTTTTTTCCTAGTGTGCATTATACCCAGTCCAGTTATAACTTTTCTTTTCCTAGTATGCATTATACCCTACTCCAGTTATAACTTTTTTTTTCTGTCTAGGAAATATAACCCAGTCCAGTTATAACTTCTGTTTGCCTTGTATGCATTATAACCCAGTACAGGTATAACTTGTAGTCTCCTAGTATGCATTATACCCCAGTCCAGTTATAAGTTTTCTTTTCTTTCTATGAATTATAATCCAGTCCAGTTATAACTTTTATTTGCCTTGTAGGCATTATAACCCAGTCCAGGTATAGCTTCTATTTTCCTAGTAAGTATTATACCACAGTCCAGTTATATTATTGTTTCTGCAAGTATGCTTTATACTAGGGCTGTGCGCATATCTTTTCCCGAATATTCGGTATTCGGTATTCGCTATTAGGTATTCGGTATTCGGCCAGAAAAGGTGTTTTTTTAAGAAAACTTTAAAAAAGCACTTCAGCAACACCATTAATCACCCATTAAACCTGGTATACCATATACACCTCAATGGCATTTCAATCACCAACATAGAGCTCTCACTAATGCAACACAAGCTTCATGTGGCACACTTGATCCACCACACCACACACATAGCACTCTGAAAATGATATCAAGCATTGCATTGGGTCAGCACTAGAGGGTGTTCATGGTCACAGACACGGGGTAGAAGGTGCTTCAGCCATGGGCATAGAAGTAGTGATAGCAGTGGCTGCAGTAGTGGTGACAACTGAAAGGGTGGCTGCTGCAAGAATGGCACCGGGGGTGGTGGGAAGTACACTGGCTGTGGATGTAGCAGCCACAGTGGTAGCAGTGGGAACACTGGTGGTGGTGTCTGCTGCTTGCTGCACAAAGCATGTATGCTGTAATTCCCCCCTACTACTGCACAACAGGATGTGATGGTGAACGTACAGATGGACAGGTGGTGACACTACCAGTAGTAGTACTGCTAATGGTATTAGTAGTAGTAGTAGTATTACCAATGCTACAAGAACTAAAAGGCTTGCTTGGGGAGAACAATATTTGAGCCCACCGAATAAAGAGAGACACCTGTATGTCATTGTCTATGTAAATACAAAATCACACATGCCCACACAATGCAAAGCATCATGGGCCGCATATGCAAATCACCACAGAATGTTATGCTGGTCCGACTTTAAGCAGAATTGCATGGTGCCAAAAGGCCTCTCACACAGTTTGCAAAGGGTGCTAACAGAAGACATAGACACGTGTTTCGTTCTACCAGGACTCATCAGTAAGCCTCGTCTGTTTGACACCCCAGTGGAATGGACCAGCTACCCTAAGACAGTGTGTCTTGGATATGTTGTGGTGAACCCATTAAAATAAAAAACTATTTAAAAGACAAAGAACCTCTGTGCGCAAACACTGAGGCAAGGGTTAGCCTAAAGGGCATTTGGCTGGGAAGCCAAGTTTCAAGAAAATACAAAATCACACATGCCCACACAATGCAAAGCATCATGGGCTGCATATGCAAATCACCACAGAATGTTATGCTGGTCCGACTTTAAGCAGAATTGGGATTGTCTATGTAGTCTATCTCACCATCTTCTCTAGAATTGTATTATGTATCAGTAATACACAGTGGAGCAAGACAAGATGCAATTCAGTATTTTGCAGTAAACGACATGCCACAAAATATTGGATGACTGGAGGGCTTAATTGCCATTAAATTACATTGCTCCTTGCAGCATATTGCAGCATTTTGCAGCAATTTTGCAAGATACTACATTGCGTACTGTCTGGCACCACAGTATGAACTATGTTTTATAATCCTGATGCAGTGTTTCATCTTTGGGTATGTTAGTTGTGGATTGTTTTGTTACAAGAGCATCTCAGCCTCATTCATTTTAACTTCACTTATTTATGGTATGTGTTTCTTTAAGGGTTGTATATTCATAGTGTGTTTGTACGTTCCTGACATGCACCCTGACAAAGACCAGGTTCTGGTCAAAGCACCAGGGCTCTATTGGCATCCTCCAGCCTTAGCACAAACAAATGTATTGGCAACTTTGTGCTCCACTGCTCTTAACTGCATTTTGTTAATGCAACCCCCCCCCCCGAGTGCTTCCTTTGTTCTAAATAGATTGCTTGGGGGTTTGGCAACCCAAGGACAACACTAGCAGTAATTGTCTGGATGTGCTGTATGTTTGTGGTCTATCATCCTGTCCCTCACCACTTGGGGCCAGCAGTGCAGATGCTTTGCTGGGGCTGGACCAAGCATGTTTGCAAGATTGCTAAAGACATGATGGATCAGGTCACTAGTGGTTACTGTGTAAAACACAAACTACTACTACATAGTGCCCATGTGTGTGATGCTTTACTTTGTGCTTGTGGAACTACAGTAATTCACCAACCTTACCAGTTATACTGCACCACAAAAAAGTAGCAGCCAAGAAAAACACTGCTACTAAGAAGAGGGAAGAAAAGGGCAACCTATTTAGTCAAACATGGAACCGAGCAAGGAACAGACAGATGACACACAGTTAACTCAGTGAGACAAGCCTGCCCCACTAAGTGCAATGGTTTAATTAACAAAGCAACAACAGACAAACAAAAAAATGCATGTGCACAGCTGTGCACACACAAGACACAAACTCGTGGGGGGATAAATTTCACAAGCACAGGTTAGTTGTGTACAGTGGGCTGTAGAAGTTTGGGGGGGGGAGTCAGCCACCACACTCCTCATGTGTACAGGGTGTCTATCCCCAGAACCAGAGAACTAACAATAATAATTCAGTGAGTCAAGCCTGACTGGCTTAGAACTTAAGAAGTTTATTTCAAAATTGGTGTGCACACAGCTATGCACAAGTGTGGCCTTGCCTCATGAAAAAATATATTAAGCACGCACATGCAGGGTGAAGCCTCACAAAATTATGTATGCACATATACAGCAAATCATAAGCAGTGACCTGCAGGAGGGGAAATTAGCAGACACCCTCATCAGTCATGGAGGGAACCAAGCCTGGAACCAGACAACAGCAAAAAAACAAAACAAAAAAATAAAATTTGCTTCGCCCAAAAAAATCACACTGGAGCCATGTTAGACAGCAGCAAAGAAGGGGAGTTAGCAGACAACCCTCCTAGTCCCTGTAACTGAGTATAACAGTAAGGACAAAATACATGTCAGAAAGCCAAACACAGCTTTTCTGACACTGATCAAAAAAACTATACTGACCCAAAAAAGCCTGTAAAGCAAAAATGTATTTCTTTTTTTGCAAGTTTAAGGTCTCAGAAGTACTGCAGCAGCTCTCAGAAACCACTGTCTCCTGTCTTCTACCAGCTCAGAGTGAGGAAGTCACATGGCATGGTGTGCTTGCCTTTGGGCTCAAGAAACAGTGTTTGATTGGCCAAAAAAGCTCTGCAAGACTTAGAAATCTCACCGAATAGTAGTTTTTGGACAGTGGCCGAATACTGAACTATTCGGAAAATGCATCCGAATATTTGGGAAGCCTACTACTTGTGGTATTCGGAAAATACTATTTGGCCCATGCACAGCCCTACTTTATACTCCAGTTCAGTTATAATGTTTCTTTTCCTAGTATGCATTACACTTCATTTCAGTTATTATACCACAGTCCAGTCATAACTTCTATTTTCCATGTATGCATTATAATCCAGTCCAGTTATGTTTTATTGTCCTAGTATGCATTATACCCAGTCCAGTTATAACTTCTCTTTTCCTAGTATGCATTATACCCTACTCCAGTTATACTTCTTTTTCCCTTCTATGAAATATAACCCAGTCCAGTTATAACTTCTGTTTGCATTTTATGCATTATAAGGTACAGGTATAACTTGTATTCTCCTGGTATGCATTGTACCCCAGTCCAATTATAAGTTTTATTTTCCTTCTTTGAATTATAACCCAGTCCAGTTATAACTTCTGTTTGCCTTGTAGGCATTATTACCCAGTCCATTTTATTTTTCTAGTAAGTATTATACCACAGTCCAGTCATAATATTGTTTCTGCAAGTGTGCTTTATACCCCAGTCCAGTTATAATGTTTCTTTTCCTGGTATGCATTACACTTCATTCCAATTATTACACCACAGTCCAGTTATAACTTCTGTTTTCCTTGTATGCATTATACCCCAGTTATAACTTCTATTTTTCTAGCATGAATTATACCTCAGTCCAGTCACAACGTCAGTTTTCCTGGTATGCATTATATATAGGATAAAGTATGGGGTGTGGTGTGTTATGAGAATTTACACACTCCCGAGTTGTTGGATAGCACATAAACCCCGAGGGCGAAGCCCAAGGTGTTTATTAGCTATCCAACAACGAGGGTGTGTGTGAAATTCAATTAAAACACACTGCACCCCATATTTTGTTATTTATAATTGAAGGGCGATGTTTTTTTACCTGTAGATGTTAGGTTTAAAAGTTTAATCTCGGTCCCCCATCGGCAGCACTGAAGAGCCGCATCGCGCCGGTATGACTCGTCCATGTGACCTGGAGTACAGTGTACAGTTCTGGAGACCATACCTATGTAAGGACATAGACAGGGTAGAGAAGGTTCAGAGGAGGGCAACAAAGATGGTGCATGCATTGCATCACAAGTCCTATGAAGACAGGTTGAAGGAACTGAACCTGTACTCCTGGAGGAGAGGAGGAGAAGGGATATGATAGAGACATACAAGTATCTTACAGGGAGGAACAGGGTGCAGGAAAACACTATTTTAAGCGAAAAAGATGTTCCAGGACTAGAGGGCATAGGATGAAGTTGGAGGGAGGACGATTCAGAGGAAACATGAGAAAGAATTTTTCACAGAACGGTGGTGGACAAATGGAACACCCTGCCAGAGGAAGTGGTGGGGCTGAAACAATCACAGGATTTAAGAATGCATGGGATAGACATAAAGGAATTCTGGAGGTCAGGGGTAAGGTGCAACAGACTTCTAGGAAAACAAACTGAACTTACAAGCTCAAATGGGCAGACTGGGTGGGCCATAGGCCCTTATCTGCCGACATTGTCTATGTATCTATGTATCTATGTATCTATGTATCTATGTATGTAAGGCCCCCAGGCTGTCCCTCGTATTGCCAAATTCTTTTCTCCCTCCCACTGTGAGAATACCTCCAGTCTGCTGACCTGCTGAAGAAGCAGCCTGAGTTTTTCAGGTTAGTAGTGTGTGAAGAGAAACAAACGGACAGTTTTAAACTCGAGTTGTGTTTCTGTAGTGTCTCGAGCGCGCAGGGGAAGAGAGCGCGTGAATGCTGTAACACCTACTCAGGTGTTACGGTATTTAATACACATTTTTTTCAATGTAAAAAAATGGAACCCATTAATTATACCCCAATCCTGTTTTATAAAATGGCTCTAAAATGCCCTGCAGTTTGATTGGCTAACAAGGTATTTCAGCCATGTCCTTATCATGGCATAGCTTGCCAACAGGCACTACTTCTGCCAAAAAATCCCCATAACTACAGAAATTAGTGAGTCTGTCTCTGACTGTCTGCAATTTTAAACATGTGCCAACAATTTTTGCCACTGCTGTATGAACCTCAACCAATGCGGGACCCCCCCATGCGATCTGTACACTACATTATATTGTGAGTGGGCTGAAAGTTTCCAACAAAAGTAAAAGTGTCACCTCTGATCCTCAGCTCAGATATAGAACTGACAAAACAACTGCAATCCACATAGCACAGCAGATGTTTTTCATACAACATCCCACATCGCTGATCACTCCTGTGCTGTGTCTTCCAAAAGTTTTTTTTCTCTATTAAATACATGCATTTTTTTTCTCTATTAAACACAGTCACAAACACTGAATGATCGGACAGCGAGGGAGCCGGTGTGGCAAAAAGAGGTAACTACAGTGGCTGGCGAGTGACACGCTCACTCTAGTCTCATATAAGAAAACACATCACTCAACTGGCTGCTCCAAAAGAATTTTTTAAAACCAAAGTAAACATTGAATATCCTGGTAAATGGGACAGTGAAGGGGCTGTTGTTAAAAGCCGTGATCCTGAAGCGTGGTGGTGGTAACCACAACAGTTGGCAAATAGCCTGCTAGCAAACAAACTGCCCCCCCACTCATTGTCACTGAAATAACAGTTACTGTACCTGCTTCAAAACTAAAATCACCCAATATCAAAATATTGGGGCCAGATTTTCAAAGCCCTTAGAATAGCGCATGGTGCTTGTGTCCAACATGTTGGCTGCAACAAGCACCTTGCACCAAGGGCAGCGCCTCGAGCTATTTTAGAAAGCAGCCTGCATCAAGCAGCAGGCTGCTTACCCCAAAATGTGCTTGCACCAGCTTTGCACCACAAAAGTGGCTGTGGAATGGTGCTAGGGGGCTTATGGCAGACCCTGGCCACCACAACCCCGAATTCCTGATTTTCAAAGCCCTGCCCAGGGACAAAGTGCTAAGTACCATTAGACCTGCCAAGGGCTGGTCTAACCATACTTAGATATCTCTTGGGAGAGCTGTCCAGTATGTGCCACTGTGTCAGCTGCCCTGATCTGCCCCTATACATTATAGTAGCAGTAATAATGCAATCCCTAGTGATCTGGTGCCCAACCCACACTGATCTACCCCAACACTTACATAGATATTGATAATACTCCCTGGTGATCTAGTGCCAACCCCCCCCCCACAACTAGTGCTCACTACCCCATCCCCCCCATCCAAGGGCATTATCCGGCGACCAGCACAGCCCTCTGCACACCACTATGGCCGGCTGCCGAATCAACTGTCAGAGCACATATTGTATGCAGTATGCACTCTGGCAGGTTCATTCGGTGGCCAGCCGTGGTGGCATGCAAAGGGCTGTGCCAGTCACCAGATAATGGCCTAGAATGGGGGGGAAGCGGGGTGGTATGCATTAGTTGCCAGTGGGGAGGGTCCACTAGATCACCAGGGAGTATTATTAGGATCTATTTAAGTGTGGGGGTAGATCAGGGTGGGGAGGGGGGCACTAGGTCACCAACGAGCTGGTTATTATTGTGTGTTGAATGTACCACTTATGGGCACATCGGGGCATGGTGGTGGTGGGGGCAATACCATGCACCCATGAAAGGGTGCAGCTTCCACCCCATGGATCTGCAGTGTTTGCAGCACTCCTTCTGGGTGTGCCATCCATTTGGTGCACCCACTCAGTTGCTGCAAGCAGCGGAACTTTGGCGCCGAGACCATGTCCCATTTAAAATTGGGCATAGGGTCCTGGATGCACCGGCACTTGGAGCAAGCTGCCATTGTTGCAGCTTGCAACTGAGGTTTTAAAATCCAGCTCCATGTCTTGAAGGGGATGTAGTGTGTGTGTGTGTGCGTGTGTCTAGAAATAATCTGAGTCAGCAGCTGTAAAAAAAACTTTGAAAGGGAACTATTTTTTTGCTATTGCAACCATTACAAAGCCCCTTTCTAAAAAAATGTTGAAATCTAGATTTAGTAGTTGCCGTATTGGTCCTTGCAAGAATAGATCCAGAAGCAAATGATTTGATACCTTTTAATGGACCAACATAGATGTAACAACAAGAACAAAGTGCTCTAGCTTTCGGACCAACCAGTCCTTCTTCAGAAGCTCATGGCAGTTGTTTAGAAAATACAATACTTATAACAGCTAGATAATGCAGAGAAAAACAGAAAAAAATCCCCATTGGTTTAAAATACTCATTTAAAAAAAACTCATTTAAAAAAAAAAACGAAGATGATGTCAGAAGTTTAACAGTACAATGCTACCTTCGGTCTGAACCCAGGTTCTTTCAGACTGAAGCGATACTATTGTCTCTGACATCATCTGTTCAAATAGTATTTTAAACTCAATAGAACACCCTGTTTTCTCTGCATTATCCAACTGATATAGTATTTTCAAACAACTACCATGGCTCTGAAGAAGCCAGTGATCAGCTTCTGTTCTGTTACCATCTATGAGTCGATAAAATATCACATAATTCTGGATCTAAAAAAATGTTGGACATTTTTCTGGACTTTTTTTTCTAAATATTTACTTGGGGGACCCTATCTGTAAGTGCAATAAGACACTCTGAGGTGTGGGTGATTGTCTGATAAGAGCACTTCCCAGGTGCTAAAGGTACTTGGCATAATGCACCTGGGGCATGCTCTTATCAGGACATAACATAACTATCATTAATATCTTATTATACTACTTACTGTTTTCCTATTATGCTTTACACCCCAGTTCAAGTATAACTTGTATTTATCCTATTATGCATTATACTTCAGTTCAGTTAAAACTTCTTTTTCCTAGTATGCATTATACCGCAGTCAAGTCATAACTACAGTTTTCCTGGTATACATTATAGCCCAGTCCAGTTATAACTACAGTTTTTCTTATATGCATTATAGCCCAGCCTAGTTATAACTACTGTTTTCCAAGTATGCATTATTGCCCAGTCCTGTTATTACTGCTGTTTTCCTAGTATGCATTATACCTGTCTAGTTATTACTGTTTTCCTAGCATGCATTATACCCCAGTATGCATTATATCAGAGTCCAGTTTTCTACTACTGTTTCCTAGTGTGCATTATGCCCCAGTCTAGTTATAACTACAGTTTTCCGAGTATGCATTGTACCCCATCCAGTTATAACTACAGTTTTCCTAGTATGTACAGTATATACCACAGTCCAGTTATTACTATTGTTTTCCCCGTATACATTCTACCGTAGTACACTTACAGAAACATAGAAACATAGATTTTGTTGGCAGAAAAGAACTGCAAGGCTCATCCAGTTTGCCCTAACCCTATCTACCCTATGTGCTGGCATAAGCCCTATGAGGACCCCAGCTTTCCACACCCTCTCTAAGCATGATTCTAGTTTTTAATGATGCCCATGTGCCTGTCCCACGCATGCTTGAATTCCATCATTGTCTCTGCCACCAACTCCTCCCTATGCAACCTTTTCTGTCTATCCACCACCCATTCTGAGAAGAAATGCTTGTTTACCTCTCTCTTGACTCTCTCCCTACTAACTTTATTATGTTCCTTCTTGTAATCAAGTTTGTGCTCAATGTAAAATGCTACCTATGCTCCACTCTGTTTATCCCCTTGAGGTATTTAAAGATCTTAATTATGCCCCCCAGCTCTCCTGTTCTCTAAAAAATACATATTTTGTCCCTTCAGCCTCTTTTCTTAGGGCTTCTCCTGCTGCCCCTGTATCATCTTGGACGCCCTCCTCTGCACAGTCTCCACACTGTTAATGACCATTCGGAGGGCTCCAGAACTTCACACAGTACACATTGGTACTCAGTTTTACATGTTGGTTTCCTTGGGCCAGACATTCAAACTTTGCACTGAGAGGAAACCATTTGTGCAGGGTTAGCGCTGGGTTTGTGTGGGTCCACTATATTCAAAAGGTCAAATAACATGGGCAAACTGCATTAGCACCAGGCAAAAGTATAATGTATGCAAGGGGCAAACCAAGGGGGTGTGTACATGAATACAGGCACAATGCTATATTCAGCACAGTAGCGCCACTCAAAGTGTTTTTGCATGACTTAGCGTGATACTTTGCACAGTGCAAATTACCACCTAGGAAAAGATAGTCTTATCTCTGGGCAAACCAGCTTTGCATGGCTTTGTGCAACTTTAGCGCAGCTTTACGTGACTAGTGTATGACTTTGCATGACCCTAACCAGTAAGTATTAAACATAGAAAGAAACCAGACATAGAAGAAACATGCTACACATGGATGGCACCTCTTACGATGCCATCATCTGCCACCGGTCCCAGCCGTGTCAGGCAGTAAGTGGTGACCCAGCATCCAGTGGACACCTTGGCAATGTATCCATACAACACATACCTGCAGACCAACCTTCAGTGGACACCAACAGAATCCAACACACACATGCAGAACTAGGGGCATGGAGGATGTTGAGAAGAGGGTATGCAGGTGGTCAGTCTGCACCACATACTGGGTGCTCCCACAAGGCTGGGACAGGCCATGCAGTGCAAATGCAATGCAAATGGTCCAGTGTTGGGAATACCCCAACACCAGTGTGCCTGCCTGATGGCATGTGCCCCTTCCAGCCAAATACCACACATCTGTACAGACACCACAGCACACTAGGCCAGCCATGTATATGTCACTGTGAGTACCCCATACTAGTGGTGCAGCATCTGTGGGTCGCACAACAGCATAACAGTAATGTCCACTGTCAGTGCACACCTGCAAGATGGACCTATCACTGTGTAAAGTGCAGCAGTCATTGATGCCCTGCACACCATAGGCATTGCTTTGTCCCTCACACTACTGGCCCCCTTGTTACTGTAGTGTCTGCTCTGCACTGTAGCAAGAACTACAGTTTGACAAGTGCATGCAGCACCACCACCTGTGCTTGTGCTGTGTAGTCCCCTGGGGCACAATATTCTATGCAGTTCTGTATAAATGTAGCCTGCAGTTACCACCATGCATTTCCAACCTGACCCATAGGTAGAGCTGTGGGCAGACCCAGCCAGCTCCTGTACTTCCAGACTGACCTACAGGTGGAGCTGTGGGACCTACAATAGTGCTGGGCAAACTGCATGCAAATCAGGACATAATGAGATGCTAATCTGGATGTTTGTCCACAGACTGCCTAAGTAGGCTCATTTGTACATTATTTTTGAACATAGCAACTTTTTGGCCCGGGCAAATGTGATAGTGCCAGGCAAATGGCTTAGCTCCATGCAAAACCTGCACAAATGTGTCTGCACCACGCAAACATTTCGTAAACATGGTACATCTCTGCAGACTTTCACATGCGCTGGTGCTTGCAGCTTTAATGAATCCACTCCTTTGTTAGCACACACATTGGCCACATAGTTCACCTTTACCTTCCTTCAGGTCGCTGTGCACTGGGCTGCTTTTGTGGTTTGCACTTCCTGGTTGCTATATTCAAAGCTGTCTTATTTCCCAGGTTATTTTTGCACTGCACTCCCAGTCCAGTTTGCCTGGCTTCCTTAGCACATTATATTCAGTAGGTTTAGTACTGGGGCTATCCCTTTTGAATATAGTGGGCTATTGGGTCCGGGCTAGTTTTGTACGCCGGGCAAAGTTTTGATTATCAGGCCCATAGTATGCAAAATATCCCTGTCCAGTTACAACTTCTATTATACAATAGAAAAACTGCTAAAAGCTGATTGTTGGAGAGCCAGTTTCAATTGTGATGCTATCCCAACACAACCTCACAAGTGAAACTAGTGCACACAAAACATCCTGTATGAGACTGTAAACATATAAATGGATGCATTTTTATAATCAAAATATGGCACTTCAGGGCATGTATCACTTCACGTATGGTCAAAGGCAGTAGGCCTGTGGCCTTGTGCTACACAACGCACATGGGGCATGACATTATCCCAGCATGACACATGCCATGACATAACTTATTGTTTAATTTTCCTGGTATGCATTATACCCAAGTCCAGTTGTAACTTCTATTTCTCTAATATACATTAAACTCCAATCTGCATTATAATTTCAATTTTCCTGGTGTGCCTTATACCCCAGTCAGATTATAACTTCTAATTTCCTAATATACATAACACCACAGTCCATTTATGAATTCTGTTTTCCTTGTATGTAGTTTGATCCAGTCCAATTATAACTCACATCTTTTTAGAATGCATTATGTATGCTATAACCCATGACAGGGCATGGGTATATTAGGCATTAATGCACACCCCAGGTGCTTTGTGAGGCACGAGGGCACAGCCCAAGTGACCTCCAACCACCTGGGAAGTGCATCAATGCCCAGTATGCTCATGAGCCTAGAGTGGGTTATTGCATTTATTAAATGGCACATTTTCAGAGTGAAAAATATAATCCAAACTGTTTTAAATCATAGCAGTTTACTTTAAAACATTTCTTTTAATTTTTTACATATTGTAATAAAATGACGTTTTATTCTAAGTCTGATTCAGAATTTTTTCTTCACTTTCAACCTTAATTTGGTTGTTAAATTATCTATTGAAATTTGTACAGCTACTGACAAGTCACGCTGGTGTAAATGCAAACAGCCATTCATTTCCTTTTTTTTACTAATAAAGAAGCTACAATTTGCATGAAACAGAAAATCAATATACACTTTCTTGAGAGTTTCACACATCGGTAGAAGGTCCACTGCATTTTTAAATCTTCATTTTAAAGTGTGACACTGAATGCCCTGTCATGTTACTCTACACATAAACGTGCTTTTTCGGCCAGACGTGGAAGCGAAAGACAACATTCATTAAATTGGTAAATGCCTATAATTTGTAAAAACCCAAGCAAATTTTGTTTAAACATTTCTTTTGTAGCCAGGTAATCAGGGATAGCAGAGCATCATCTCACATCCCACAAGTGCAGCCAGGCAATCTGGGATAGCAGAGCACCATCTCGGAGCCCACAAGTGGAACAAATCACATTTGTAGCAAGAATGGCTGGCACAAGAGGGCAAAGGACACAGACTATACAAATGCTGTGCGATGGGAAGGATAGGACTTTGTCGACCCCGCTTCACCCTTTTTTAATGGCTACCTTTCGATTCTGCTCACTGATGGTCACAAGGTAAAGAGTGACGGTGTGCCCTAGGATACTACTTTCTAGCCCTTTCACGGCAACTATGCATATGCTGGGGGTTAATGCAAGGCCATGCAGACCCAGTCCACCAATGGGGTTACACGTTTATAAATAGAGAATAATGCATAGGAGACTGTGTGTTATCGATTTGTTTTACACACCTGAGGTATGTGATCACCCATAAGCCTTGAGAACAAAGTTCAAGAAGTTTATGAGGTCATCACACACCAAGGATGTGTACAACAAATCCATAGACACACAGTCAGCTGTGCTTTATTTTCTGTAATTACTGGTACAGGGATTTTACAACGTACAGTATGAACTTTTAACTCACAAGACTGCCAAGATTCAAGCTATCATTAATATGACATCACTCGGAGTAAGTGAAAGTCCTGACAAGTCCGCAAACTGTAACTAGAACTAAGCAAGATATTTTTTAACACTGTTTTTCATTTTGCCATCTTGCAGTTCTGAATCTGCCATTACATAGATATATAGATACATAGACAGTGTCGGCAGATAAGGGCCTATGGCCCACCTAGTCTGCCCATTTGAGTTTGTAACTTCAGTTTATGTTTTCCTAGAACTCTGTTGCCCCTTACCCCTGACCTCCAGAATTCCTTTATGTCTATCCCATGCATTCTTAAATCCCGTGATTGTTTCAGCCCCCACCACTTCCTCAGGCAGGGTGTTCCACTTGTCCGCCACCCGTTCTGTGAAGAAATTCTTCCTCACATTTCCTCTGAATCGTCCTTCCTCTAACTTCATCCCATGCCCTCTAGTCCTGGAACATCTTTTTCACTTAAAATTAATGTATTCTTGCACCCTGTTCCTCCCTGTAAGATACTTGTATGTCTCTATCATGTCCCCTCTCTCCCTCCTCTCCTCCAGGGAGTACATATTCAATTCCTTCAACCTGTCCTCATAGGACTTGTGATGTAATCCATGTACCATCTTTGTTGCCCTCCTCTGAACCTTCTCTACCCGACTATGTCCTTACGTAGGTAAGGTCTACAGAACTGTACACTGTCCTCCAGGTGGGGCCTCACTAGTGTCTTGTATAGTGGAATCATGACCTCCCTTTTCCTGTTGGTGATGCCCCTGCCTATGCATCCCAGCATCCTATTTGTGTTACCTGCTGCCATTGCAAAATTCTGAGTTAGTTTCTAAAGAGACAGAGGTCAGGAGCTGGAGTCAGAAGCTGTAAACAAACATGCATTATACCACAGTCCAGTTTTTTACTACTGTTTCCTAAATTATTCCCCAGTTCAGTTATAACTAAAGTTTTCTTGGTATGCATTATTCCCCAATACAGTTATAACTGCAGTTTTCCTAGTATGTACTGTATATACCACAGTTTAGTTATTACTACCATTTTTCCAGTATGCATTATACCCCAGTTTAGTTATAACTGCAGTTTCCCTAGTATGCATTATAGCCCAGTCCAGTTACACTACTGTTTTCTTAGTATGCATTATAGCCCAGTCCAGTTATACTGCTGTTTTCTTAGTATGCATTATACCCCAGTTTAGTTATAACTGCAGTTTCCCTAGTATGCATTATAGCCCAGTCCAGTTATACTGCTAATTTCCTAGTACGCATTATATCTCAGTACAGTTATTACTACTGTTTTCAAACTATGCATTATTCCCGAGTCCAGTTATAACTGCAGTTTTCCTAGTACATTGTATACTTCAGTCCAGTTATAACTGTAGTCTTCCTAGTACGCATTATACCCCAGTAAAGTTTATAAGCTTCAGCCATTAAATGTTGGGTGTGAGTGTGTGTGTGGTTGGGTGGGGGGATAAAATGGAGACTTCTATAGGGTATAGTCAAGAAAAACAACTGATTTAGAGGAAAAGAGCACAGTACCTTGGGATGTATGATGAAGAGTGGGACAGAAAAGGGGATGTAGGGGCTAGCAGTATAGCCTAGAGGTTAGTGTAATGAATTGTGAATGAGTTTAGTAAATGCAACAGACCTGGGTTTGATTACCACAACCTCCACTTATACTCATACTGTTTGACTCTAAGCAAGTCACTTAACCTTCCCAGTGCTTCTGGATCACCCCGGAAAATGGGCACTTGTGTTCAGTGGGCCTTACCCAGTTATGAATGATAATATTAATATATTCATGTGAAGGAGTGGGAAATACAGATGGGCACAACACAGATGATTTAGGTGCAACCCACTGTTTTCTTAGTGGGATGTTTATTTTCTTATAAACTGCCAATATCTTCTGTGCCATGAAAGTCAAAATAAAACATTCAAAACAAATCAAACTAAATGTTACTTGAAAATTCTTTCTTTCCACACACACTCTGAGGTAGCAGCAGACTCTCCTAGTCCTCTGCCTACTCTCTGTCAGGAGAAACTGACCCTATCTATCTCCTGTGGCTTCAGGTAGCCTTATATATCCACCCACATTGGTCAGGTGACTTTGCATCACACAAAATAAAAACATTTTATTTAATAATAATAATAATAATAATAATACTTTACAGTATTTGTAATGTGCCTTTCAACAAACCAAGGCACCTAACAATAAGTTAAAAACAACACATAAAACAGTAAATACAAACTCTTATAAAATCCAAGTAGCAAACAGAATAAAATCATACAAGGTAGGCTTGATGCCACAAGAGTGTTTTAGGAGCCTGTTTAAATCCCTCCATGGCCATGTACTCCTATAGCTGATGGGGTAGAGGATTTCAAAGGGCTGGGGCCAGTTACATAAATGCCCATGCCCCTGAAGATTTTAAAGAAACCCTTGGAATCTCTAGCAACTCCTCGTCAGCCGAGCGGAGTGATCGCCCAGGGCAGTAAAGAACTAGAAGCTTTCTCAGGTAGTCTGGGTCCTGTCTGTCTAGGGATTTATAAGTCAGGAGTCTAACTTTAAAGGTGATCTGCCACTGCACTGGCAGCCAGTGCAGTTCGCGCAGCACTGGAGAGATGTGACAAGACCGAGGAGTCCCCATTAGTAACCGGGCTGCAGCATTCTGCACCAGCTGCAAGCAGTGGATATCCACCCTAGGTAACCCTAGATAAAGGGAGTTGCAGTAATCAAGGCGCAAGGTCACAAAGGCGTGGACCATCATAGGGAGGTCACCAGATGGGTCAAGGTGCTTAACCCTGGAGATGTTCCTCAAATGGTAGAAGGAGGATTTGATGACTACTGACACCTGCAATCACAGTGTCAGCCCTTGATCAAAAATCACCCCCAAGTTTTGCACCCGTTCAGAGGTAAGGAGCTGTGAGCCCCCAAGGAAAAGTCACAAAGGCAAACCTGCCCCCAACTCCTCTATCTGGCAGCCCGAGTCCACGACCAACACCTCAGTCTTTTCTGAGTTCAACCTCAGCCAGCTCAAATTCATCTAACCCTGGATTTCAGCAAGGCAGTTGTTAAATACCGAGAGAACTCTATCTTGGTCAGGTGCAAAAGAAAGGTAGAGCTGGGTATCATCAGTATAGCAGTGAAACCTCAGCTCATACCTTCTTACAATGTCTCTGAGGGTAGCATGTACACTGTGAGCAATATGGGGGACAACACCAAACCCTGAGGAACCTCACATGACAGAGACTGGGATCTGGGTCAGAGGAATGAATCCCTGACACCACACTCTGAGTTCTGCCAGTGAGGAAAGATTTAAACCACCTGAGAACTGTACCTGAGAGGCCACAGATGAACCTCAGGTAATTGAGAAGAACCCCAATGGTCCACAGTGTCAAATGCTGATGAAAGATCTAGAAGAACCAAGATGGAACAGTTTTTCTGATCTCTCACCATCAAGAGATCATTGAGCACCCGAACCAGCGCCATCTTGGTACTATGTCTCTTTCGAAAACCAGATTGGAGAGGTTCATAGATGTCATGGATGGTCAAATGGTTCTCCAGTTTTTGGACCACTACTTTCTCAACCACCTTCCCTGCAAAGGGAAGGTTAGAGATTGGTCTGCAGTTAGCGGGGCAGTCTGGGTCCAAAGAAGCTTTCTTCAGGAGAGGTGTCACCACTGCCTCCTTCAGGGAGCTAGGAAACTCACCTATCTCTAAGGAGCACCAGACTATCCATGCTAGGACCGGGTCAATGATATCATTGCAACCCATAATCAGGGTAGTTGGTCCCGGATCCAAACTACAGCATGTAGGGTGCATACTCTGGACAATCCGCATGACCTCTATGAACTCCGACTAGTTGAAGGTACTCCAGGAAAATTTTGGGACAGTGACCAAATGCCGATCCAAAGCATTTCCCATAGAGTGTGCTGGTTGGAGCTCCTCCCTGATTTCAGCCACCTGAGCTGAAAAGAATCGAGCAAGCTCATCATGGTCCACTTGTGAAAAGGCTCTTCGAATCTGCAGGCAGACTGGGTTGCATAGTTTGTCTACAGTTCAAAAGAGCTGAGCTGGTCAGTTCTGAGCAGCCACAATCTCCCCAGACAGGAACTCTGCCTTCTTATGGGTGATTGCAGATTGATAGACTCGATAATGTTCCATCAATCTAAGGTGGTCAACAGCCAGGGCGGATTTCCGCTAACAACGCTCTAACCTTTGTCCTAGTCGCCACATCTCCCTCAATATCCCATCAAACTAAGGGGACCAAGGGCTAAGGGAGAAAGGGTGAAAAAATGGATAGGAGCAATGACATCCAGAGCCACAGAAATGGCCTTATTATAGGCCACAACTAAAGCCTCTGGGTCATTGTTTGCCACTGGAAGAACCAATAGGTCAAGCACTGCCGCCAGGCCTTCAGAGCTTACATCTCATAAAGGATGGTACCTTACCATCTCCACAGGGGTAGACCTATGAAGGGGGGCACAAAAATTGAACCCCACAGTGCAGTGATCGGACCACCTGACAGGTTCCACCCCCAAATCAAAGGCTTTGATTCCCAGGAGGAAGACTAGGTCAAGAGAGTGACCGTGTTTATGAGTAGCAGTGGTAACAATCTGTGTGAAATGCAGAGATGTCATCAACTGGAGGAAGTGTTGTCCAAATTTCGAGAGTTTGTCATCGATCCAGGCATTGAAGTTGCCCAGGACCATCAGCCTGGGCGACTCAAATGCCATGTCAATCAGGCCCCTTTTTATATTACACAATTCTAGAGGGCTTCTTATTCACTTCTATTAGCAAAAACTGTTCTCATATTACAAAATGACCTGACTAGAATGAAAATATACCTGTGAGAAGGTGTAAAGTTTTCCACCAGGTAATGATTGACAGACGGCTAGGTATAAAAGTGGCCACTAGGGGTTGCTGCCATCCTATAGACATCCATATTCAATGTACAGTTGTTGGTGAGTACAGACCTTTTCAAGGAGCTCTAAGCAGCTATAGATATATAGGATTCTAGGTCTTAATTTCTAAGTTTTAGGACATATTCCTTATTTCTAGCTCTACAGGATGTCTTGGTTGTTGGGGTCCTTTCAGAACTGCATAGCAAAATGCATATTTTTCATATAGTTTAATTTGTGCTTGTTGTATATATTGGAACAGACACTTGGCAATGTGTTGCCTATGTCTCCTAGTAAGAATAAAGTAGGGCATAACGATAAAGGTTTGAGAAAGGAGATATGCAAATATTATGCTGGACCAGGAGTGCTGACAGCTGAAATTTCAAGCTGTCGGCTTGACATTTCCTTGAAGTCTCTGTAAAAACAGGTATGTTTTCTTCAATGAGTAAATGGTGTCTGTTTAATACTGTACAAATACATGAATCGCTCCTACAGGCAGCTTACCAGACACAAAAAAGCTTATTTTATTTCTCAAGCTAGGTTACAATAAAGATCGATGGTGTGCCTCGCAAATGCATATAGATAATTACACAGCAAGAGAGGGAGAGAGAGAAAGAGTGAGAGATTGTACCTCGCAACACAGTGAGCATAAGGAAGACTACTCTCTCCTCTCTGCGTTATGGATTCGCTGGTAATTTTTTACGGCTTTGCTGCTAAAGGGAGGCTAGGAGTGCTATCAGCTATGTGTGTGCTTTCAGGGACAGCGACAGGTGCAGCTAGCAGGGAGAAGCAGCGCTAGAAGCCTCACGCAAGTTAAGCAAAATTATTGTTAGCAACTTTTCCTTTTTCAGGTATTTTGTTCCTGTACAGGGTACATTCTCAAACTCTAAACGTGGGGCAGCATTTGGGATACAGAAAATAAGAAGGGAAGAGATTGCCTCATATGTACATAAAATAATTTCATTTACCACTCTACTGCTTTATTTTATTCTTGCTTTATGCAGACAGTTAAATTCTTTCCTTACTTTAATTCTTAACCTTATTTCTAGCTAAATTAGCCATGGGAGTATACCTTTAGCTGTCTAGCTTTACTGAACATCAATCCATCAAATCCCTAACAGGAAAGACCCCTAAGGCCCCACCTGATCTACTAGTAACAAGGGGGATCCCCTACAGGAACCCATTGACATCGCAAATGAGCTCAACCATGCTTTCACAGACCTAGCTGGAGTACTCCCTGCTAACTACTTTAAAGATTAACTCAGGCAACAACACCCCACTACCCCTATTAGCCCCCCAAAGGATGCAATACCACCATTCCACTTTAAGCAGGTCACCAAGTCCGAAACCACCAAGCACATTAAGAGTGTTCTTGGCAAGACCAGCAGATATGAAACTCGTGGGTCTTCTCCTAAATGAATTGGCCGGTCCCCTCTCGATGGTGTTTAATGCATCTCTAAGAATGAGGGTGGTTCCAAAACTATGAAAGTTAGCCAATGTCAGCCTGTCTTTAAAGCCGGGGACAAAACTCTAACATCCAACTACAGACCAATATCCATTCTACCACCCCTCTCTAAAGCACTTGAAAGAATGGTATTGGAGCAGTTTACAGAGTTTCTTGATAAATATAATCTACTTTGCCCACAGCAGCATGGGTTCCGAAAAAAGCACTCCACACTTACGCTCTTGTTGATTACTCTTCCCAGCTTTATGATGCCTTAGATAATGGGGAGGCAGTTGGCTCAGTCTTCATCGACCTTATGAAGGCCTTTGACTCTGTTAACCACAAACTACTCCTAAACTGCCTCCATTCAACAGATCTATCCCTGGACATGGTACTGTGGTTCAAAAGCTACCTCACAAACAGGTCGCAATGAGTCAAAATTGGAGACACCCTATCATCTGCTAGGGAAGTGTCCCTCGGGGTCCCCCAGGGCTCTATTCTTGGCCCACTGCTTTTCAGACTTTTCATCAACACTGCATCATCTGCATGTACAGCACTCACTATTCTCTAAGCTGACGATGCAGTGATATTGGTCGCTGGGAAAGACACAACTACATCACAACTGAACTCCAAGACAACTTCCTAAGCTTGAATCCTGATTCACACAAAACAAACTACTACTAAACCATAAAAAAAGTCTACTCCTCTCTACCTCCCACAGCAAAAAGAAATACCACCCTTTGCTCATCCAGAACCATAATGGTGAAACACTGGAACAAGTAACAAAGTTCAAATACTGGGGCATCACCTTTGACAATACACTAACCTTCTCCGGCCATATAGACTCAGTTGTCAAGTCAGTGAATACAAAACTTGGGGTCCTCTACCGCCATAGGCACTCTATGACACCAGATGCTCTGAAACTTGCCATCAGTAGTTCAGTGATGTCCTCCATAGATTATGGGCTGCCTATCTATGGGGCAGGCACTAAAACTGCCCTAAACAGGGTCAGCACACTACTAAATAAGGCCTGTCGACTAGCCAAAGGGGCTGCCCAGGACACCCACACCTGCACGCTCTACACCGAAACTGGGTGGCTCTCACTCCATCTTAAGGCACAATACCAAACCTGCCTACTTATGAAAAAAGTGCTTCTTGGGATTTCTCCCCCTGCACTGGGCTGCCTCTTTACACCGGCAGTTCCCACCAAATCAACAAGAAGCATGGCTACAGACAGGTTGGTGATTCCCTTTGAAAGGACGAAACTCGCCCAGAACTCCATCCTGTACCAAGGACCAAAATGGTACAATGAGTTACCTGCTAACATTACAGAATCACCCAAGATTAGTACCTTCAAGTCTGGGCTCAGATCCCTTCCTGTCAGAAAAAAGAATTGTGCTTGCCTGCACTAATATGGAAGAATTTCAGCCACCCAACCCTCTCCCTTTCACCCCCTCCTTTTTATCTCATCAACCCCCCCCCATCCCCTAACGAGACCCACTCGGCTGGCAAACCACTTCCACCACCACGACGTCGTCCCTGGCTGACTCCCTACCCCACTTAGGCTAGACTGACCAACTAAATAGTGAACTACAAGGCTGAACCCTATTTACCCTATCCTCTTCAACCTTTAGTTGGATATATAAGATTTCTTTGGTATTTGAATGTCTGTGTAACTTTTTTCTGTTCTCTGTAAACACTGTTATATTTGTAATGTTTGTTCAACAATGACCTGGAACCTTTGAAAACGAGTCCTAGACTCAAAGGTATTAATCCTAAACTGAAATAAATAAAATAAATAACATCAGTGTTCCATTTAGCCTGAGACCAAGGGGTCACTGCAAGTTGGCCTCCTTCAAAAATGGAGGCAGTATAGCACAGTGGTTTAAGGCTCTGAGCTGCAAATCTGGAGACCTGGGTTTGAATCCCACAGCTTCCACTTGCATACTGTGTGACCCTGAGCAAGTCACTTAACTTCCCTGTGCTCCCAGGTCGCACCTGTAAAAAAAACTTTCAGCTTAGTGTGCTACTCCTGATTAAACAACTAAAAAAAAAAGGACCCATGGAAAGAAGGGAAATAAAAGAAAAGTGGAGAACTGAGGTTTGTCTGGAGGTGGCCTGCCTCCAGATGAGAAAGAAAGGGATAGTGTTATCAGAAATAAATATAAAGTGATTGCAACCATAGCAAGAAAAGGGGTCTTACTACAATGGCAGGGATGTACCCTGTCACACTTACCCCCCCTTTTATGAGAGGAACTGTTGAATATAAGTTACTCTTCTTATGTCCCTGGAAGGGGTTGAAACGTCCACCCACCCAGTCTCAGAAGTTCCGTCCCATGATCCCATTTCAGTAATTCAATTTCAAGATTATTGGTCACATGACCAGTTGTACGGTTAGTACGACACACCCTGGGACATAAATTCAACCTCTAGGGCCTCAGTGTATAGATATCTTTGTGACGCTACACCCTTATATCACTTTCTCACCTAGTACATCATTCAAGACCAATGAATACCACTAAGGTAGTTCACCTCCCAGGTTGGGGGGTTTTTAGAGCTCCGGCCCACCCTCTCCGTGAAGCTCCATCCCAGGATCCCTTTTTATTGTTAACATGCTATAACTACACAACCACAAACAAAGTGTAGCCTAACATAAATGTGTTACACATATTACATCAATTATACATTTAGTCTGGGATCTAAAATCATATCAAGTACTGTTTCAGTACTATGAACGACAGTATGTGTGATGGGGCCTGCACATTTACGTTTTAGTGTTCATGTCTTCAACCCTGGCCCCATATTATGATAAAAAGTCTGCATTGGTATGTTCACTGCCCTTCCTATGGGTGACAGTAAAACAATAAGGTTGCAAAGCCAGGTACCAACGCATAATGCGTAGATTCTTTTCTCACATTTGCTGTTGCCAACATAAGCAGTTGTGATCTGTCACTACCTGGAACTCTGTACCCCAGAGATAGTACTTAAGTGATTCAATCACCCATTTGAGTGCTAAACGCTCCTTTTCAACAGTAGCGTATTTCCTCTCCCTTTTGTGCAGTTTCCTACTGATGAATATTATAGGGAGTTCCTCCCCCTTGATGCACTGGGTAAGCACTGCTCCAGTACCCACCCCCTGAAGCATCGGTATGTACCTCAAAGGGTCCACTAAAGTCTGGACTTTGTAACACTGGGTATGAACATAAACTAGCCTTAATGGACCTGAAAGCCACATCACATTCTGGGGTCCATTGTACTTTGTTAGCATACCTCTTTTTTGTTAAGTCTGCCAAACAGCATGCCATAGCAGAGAAGTTTGGAATAAACCAGCTATAATATCCTGCCAACCCTAAAAAGGCTGTCACTTGTTTTTTTGTTGTGGGGACAGGACTATTCGCCACAGCGGTCACTTTGTCAATCTCAGGCTTTATTATTCCATTTCCTATGGCAAATCCTAAATATCTTGTTTCAGTATTAGCCATAGCACACTTTGTGGGATTTATTGTAACTCTTGCCTCCTGGATGGTGGTTATCATCTTGTCAAGGTGTTGTATATGTATTTCCCAGTCGGGGCTAAACAGCACCACATCATCTAGGTAAGCAGCACAAAACTATGTATGGGGCCTGAGCATTTGGTTCATGAAGCTCTGGAATGTTGCACACACTCCATAGAGACCAAAAGGCATAGTGATGAAGTGAAATAAACCTAGAGGGGAACTGAAAGCTGTTTTCTTCCTGGAAGCTGGTGTCCATGGGATCTGCCAGTAGCCCTTGGTTAGATCTAACATGGAGAAAAATGTTGTACTACCCAAACAATCTATAATGTCATCAATTTGGGGCATTGGATACCCAACAAAAAGGGAGACTGCATTCAATTTCTGGAAATCTAAACAAAGTTGAATGCCCCCCTCCTTTTTATTTACTGCCACTATAGGGGATGACTAGGCACTTTTCAAGGGTATGATGATTCCTAGTTGTTCCAACTTTCTTACCTCCAGTATAACTTCCTCCCTTACATGTATGGGTAGTCTGTAGGGTTTCTAATGAATGGGCCTATTTTGGGTTTCCCGGATATCATGCTCAATCCTGGATGCCCTCCCTGTATTGCAGGTAAAGATGGCAGAATGTTTTTCTAAAACCTCACAAATTTGTTCTGCTTGTGGGGTTGTAAGGACAGGGTTGATATTTACTTCCTGAATATGTCCAGGTTTCTCCAACCTTTGATAAGCAACATCCAATTCTGCTTCCTGAGTTTCCATGTGGATGTAACACCTAAGGGTGGCTTGTGGTTTTCTCTCATGCCATTACTTATGGATATTAGCATGATATATCTGCGAAGGGACTCTCCTATTCAGCATTTCTATTTCATAGTTCACTGGGCCTACCTGTTAGTTGATAGTGTAAGGGACCTGCCACTTCATAAGTAGTTTGTTCTCTGTTGCTGGGAGAAGGAGTAACACTTGATCTCCTGCCTGAAACTGTTTAGTTCCCAACCCTTTGTCATATGAAGTCTTTTGCTGACTTTATTTCTCTGTTAGTGTCTGATGTGCCAAACCTATATATCTGATCAGTCTTTTACATAGGGCAGTCATGTATTCTAATACCCAACGATGTCCGATGTTCTTATTCTCCTCCCAGTGTTTTTTAACTACATCTACGGATCCTCTAGGATTATGTCCACAGAGTAGAGAGAAAAGTGGAAAACAGTAGATGCCTGTGACATTTCTCTTTGAGAAAAGAGCAGACAGGATAAGAATATATCCCAGTTCTTACCTTCCTTATTGACATATTTCTGCAACATTTTCTTTCATGTCTAGTTGAATCTTTCCACCAGACCATCTGTTTGAGAGTGGGATGGAGAAGTCTGGACTGTATGGATACCTAATAAGCAATATAACTCACTTAACATCACAGAGGTAAAATTACTGCCCCTGTCTGTGATGATTACTTCAGGTATTCCCATATGGCTGAATACCTTTGCCAATTTTTCTGCAACCCTAGGGGCCATAACTGTCTTCATGGGACTAGCCTCAAGATAGCGGATAGCATAATCACATATAACCAAGATAAAGTGGTTTCCCTTTGAGCTGGTCTCTAAGGGGCCTACCACATCCATAGCTATATGGTCAAAAGGCTGCGTAAATATAGGGATACTTTGCAGGGGCATCATGTCCTTTTTTCCAATTCGGGCAACTTTCTGGCATTCTGGGCAGCTACGAACACTCAGCTACTTGTTCATGAACCCCCGGGCAAAAAAATCAGTAAAGGATTTTGCTTAGTGTGTTATCTCTATTGTGCCCTGTTAAGGGAATGTCATGTGCTAGTCTGATCACATCTTTCCTATACTTGTCTGGCGCTAGTAACTGGGCCACCATTGCCCCATTTCTAGGGTTTACACATTCTCCATACAGTATCCCATTCTTTTTCACATATCTGGGGACCCTAGCTCCTTGTTCTAGCCTCACCTGTAAGAAAAAAGGGTTTAACATTGTATCCACATTTTGTTTACTTTGCATTGTCTCTTCTTCACATTTCAGCAATTTCATGTTCCCCTGTCTTTGTTGCCATTCTCTTTTTTCTTTCCTTTTTAAGATTTTCCCTCTTCAGTCTTTCCCTGGATAGTCAAACAGGTCCTCATCAAAAGGGAAAACACTAGGAAATTGTGCCTGTTGCTTGGCCTGGGCTCTGGTGGTGACTGCTACTAGGGGCGATTGTACTGTATTACTTTCTAGCAGTGCAGCAAAGTCTGGATTATGATGTCCAGTGTTTATTGGTACTAGCAGTTGTGGTACCAATCTTACTTCCAGCTCATGCATGTTACCTTTTACTGACATTTCAAGGGGTATGGTAGGGTAGCAATATGTATCTCCATGAATGCAAGTCACTGCTGTTCCTTTTGCTGTTTTGTAATTTACTTCCATCAGGTTTGGCCGAATAAGTGTCTGTCAGCTACCAGTCAATAAAGCCAATAAACTTTTGTGTCCTCACCTCCACAGTTGATAGATATGGTGCCCAATTTGCCAATGCCAAATGTCCATAATCTCATTTTACATTCAGACAGTTCCTTATTAAGTGCCCTTTCTTCTGACATCCGTGACACATGATCTCCAAAAGGGGCAACCTCTCTTTTTGTTCTTGTCTCCATTCAGTTCTATTTGTATTAATAGAAGGTCTTACTAGATTCGTGGAGGTGGTTGATTTCAAGCCCCCTTAGAAGTTCTTTGCCTTTGAATGTCTGGCCGCCAAGAAGTCCTCTGCTAGTTCAATTGTCTTTTCAGTACCTTCTGGTTTGTGTTCTCTCACCCATAGTTGAACATCTTGGGGAAGTATTTTAATAAATTTTGCAATGATAATGGCCTCCATGAGCTGCTAGGTTGTCTTTGTCTCAGGCTGTAACCATTTATAACTCAGGTTCTTAAAGCGAGAAAATGTCTCTCTCGGGGTATCTGTAGCTTGAATTTTGAGATACCTGAAGTGCTGATGATATGTTTTGGTATTTATATCACACCTTCTTAATATTTCTCACTTAACATGCTCATATTCTTGTGCCACTTGTATGTCTAAGCGACTATACACCACCTGAGCTCTACCAGTCAGCTGAAGGGCTAGTCGAACTACCCACTGGTCCCGTGACCACCCACATGTTTGAGCTACCCTCTCAAACATAGTTAAGTTGGCCTCTATATCATTATTGTCCTGCATTCAGGCCAGTTTAATGTCTCTAGGGCTGTGAATATGATCTGTTGTACCAGCATGAATGGCTTGCAGTACCTTCAGTGTATGAGCCCATCTCACATCTTGCCACTGTCATTCCACTTCTGTCTCTCTCTGTCCAGTTGGATCTGGTGGACACAAAGCCATTTTAACAATTCCCCCACATCTTCTGTGGAACATGTTCCAGATCTCGACAAGAGGTATTTACAACTTCCTCACCCTTCTCAGTCTCTGGGGGCTTATCAATAGGGTCTTCTTCCACTCTGTCACTGAGATCATCATCTTCTGAAGGTTGTATCTTCAACTTCAGCCTTGCACCTATATGCAGGCCTGGTAGTAGCAGTGCTCTAGTTTGGGCAGCCATCTTCCTTGTCAGGGTGCCTATCACTTGGACACCCTCGGCCATGTGTCCACTTGGGATACAGGATGATATCTGCTGCAATGTCTCCCAAGCCTGGCAAGACACTAATAGCTGTAAATCCCACCACTGCCACCACTTGTGAAGGAGTGGGACATACAGATGGACACAACACAAGTGATTTAGGTGCAACCCACTGTTTTCTTCACGGGATGTTTATTTTCATATAAATAGCCAATATCTTCTGCACCATAAAAGTCAAAATAAAATATTCAAAACAAATCAAAATAAATGTTACTTGGAAATTCTTTATTTCCACACATACTCTGAGGTAGCAACAGACTCTCCTAGTCCTCTGCCTTCTTTCTGTCAGGAGAAAATGACCTTATCTATCTCCTGTGGCTTCAGGTAGCCTTATATATCCACCTACAATGGTCAGGTGACTTTGTATCACACAAAATAAAAACATTTTATTTCAAACCCCTTTTTATATTACACAGTTCTAGAGGGCTTCTTATTCACTTCTGTTAGCCAAAACTGTTCTCACATTACAAAAAGACCTGACTAGAATGAAAGTATACCTGTGAGAAGGTGTAAAGTTTTTCACCAGCTAATGATTGACAGCTGGCTATGTATAAAAGTGGCCACAGGGGCTGCTACCATCCTATAGATCAGTAATTCTCAGACTTTGTCACAGTGAGCCTCCCCAAATCCATGGAAAAGATTTTTAGCCTCCCCAAAAACTTAAATAATCTTGGGCATCCCCAAAGAAAAATAACATACTGTACTTTGCGCAGTACACCATGAATAAATTGAAATCCCTTTGAGTACTTGGCTCACATTCAGTTCTTTGTCTTATACTGACATGGAAACTTTGAAAAAGAGCTCATGTGCTCAAAGGTGTTATCTGACTAACAAATAAAATAAACAAATATTATTATTCAGCTTATTGTAACTCCTCTGCCCCTTCAACAGGCCAGCCTACTTGAGCTGCTATTTTCATTATTGAACCATTGTTACCCCTTGTTGCAGTGCCTTCATGGGTCAGACTACTTTCTCTTTTTCCTCTCTATATGAAATAACCTTCCTACATACTTTGCCTCTCCAGCTCCTTCCCTGCTCCTAAGCAACTTCTTGGGGATTACTTTGCTCCTTCCTGCTGTTGCTCTTAGCACTTCAATGCTCTACCCTTATATTTAGATTGTTCTGCGATCAGTCTACAAATTGATCAATTACCACCACTCATTATTAGTTTATTGTTCATATTTGTTTACACTATTGTTCATTGTGTATTTCTTGATTGTTTTGCAGTTATCTTTTGAAATGTATTCACTCCCTACTCTTCCCCGGGCACACCTGAAATGAGCCTTGGCTCATTCAACTTCCCTTGTCGTCTATTAGTAAATTACATAAAATTCACCTACTATTATCCTCTTTGAGTTTGCTTCATCTCTTCACACAAAATATATAAAACTCAAAATTTAAATACAGTACTTTTTCAGACTTGCTTGAGCCTCCCCTGGAACAGGTTGGGGCCTCCCCAGTGAGGCTGGCCTCACCATTTGAGAACCCCTGCTTATAGATATCCACATTCAATGTACAGTTGTTGGTGAGTAAAGACCTTTTTTAAAGAGCTCTAAGCAGCTATAGATATATAGGTTTCTAGGTCTTAATTTCTAAGTTTTAGGACATAGTCCTTATTTCTAGCTCTACAGGATGTCTTGGTTTTTGGGGTCCTTTCAGAACTGCATACCAAAATACATATTTTGCATGTAGGTTCATTTTTGCTGGTTATATATATTGGAACAGACACTTGGCAACGTGCTGTCTATGTTCCCTAATAACAATAAAGTAGGGCATAATGATAAAGGTTTTAGTAAGGAGATGTACAAATAGTAAGCAGGACCAGGAGCACTGACGGCTGAAATTTCAAGCCGTCAGCTTGACATTTCCTTGAAGTCTCTGTGAAAACAGGTATGTTTTCTTCAATAAGTAAGTGATGTCTGTTTAATATTGTGCAAATACCCATATTGCTCCTACAAGGAACTCACCAGACACTAGAAAATTTATTTTATTTCCCAAGCTAGGTTGCAATAAAGAGCGAGGGTGTGCCTCGCAAATGTGTACAGATAATTACACAGTGAGAGAGAGAGCTTGTACCTCGCAACACAGCTGGCATAAGGAAGTCATCTCTCTCTCCTCTCTGTGTTACGGATTCACTGGTAATTGCCTAAGGCTTCACTGCTAAATGGAGGCTAGGAGCGTTATCAGCTATGTGAGTGCTTTCAGGGACAGCGACAGGCACGGCTAGCAGGGAGAAGCAGCGCTAGAAGCCTCATGCAAGTTGAACAAAATTATTATTTGCAACTTTTCCTCTTTTAGGTATTTTGTTCCTGTACAGGGTACATTCTCAAACTCTAAATGTGGGGCAGAATTTGGGATACAGAAAATAAGGGAAGGGATTGCCGCTTATGTACATAAAATAATTTCATTTACTGCTCTGCTACATTATTTTATTCCTGCGTTATGCAGATGTATCCCCTAGGTGGCGCTATCCCAAGGGCTACTATCCCTGCCTGCTTGGCTAGTAGCAGGCTAAGGGTACTGGGTACTGAAACGGGTGCCTTCACCTGGAGGTCAGGGTTGTTAGTGGTCAAGCTAACCTGGGCACAGCCCTCCGGGACACTGTATCCCCCCTCTTTCCCGTCTAGTGGCCTGAACAATATACAACAATCACTTTCATGATGACCCTTATTCACCATGCAATTACCCACACTGTTTGCATTTACCACCAGGGCTGGTTCCTCTAGCTTGACCCTGGAGACCCCTGTAAACAAGGTTATGCACAGCAAATAGCAACAGTACAGTACTCTTGGCACAAACTGGAACCACAGTCAGGTTAAATGCAAAAAGAGTTAGATCTGATTTATTCAGGGGACTTGAACAAGTGAGGGGCATAATCAGGTTGATTTGCTTAAAGGCTATATCAATCAGACAGTTATGCATGTACTTCAGAGTCCCTACACAGTCACACACTCTGGGTACCCAGGTAGGAGACGGTGGGCTAGTCAGCAACATTGCCCAGGGTAGGCCGGCTCACAGCTGGTTGGGGCCCTGTGATGGAAGAAAGCAACATGCACAACACACACTATTTGTAATCTGGAGCCAGAGGGCTCATTTCATAACAGAAAAGACAACAAAGCAATCAGATGACAACATTTTAGATTTAGCTGTTGTTGCAGGGAGCTACCCTGATGTTTACTCCTGATACCCAATACAGGACACAGGCAGGATGAAATTGAGACAGCAAGTTGTTGAACTGGAGTGCCAGGAGAAGCAGGGCCCACATGAATCACCAAGACTTGTTCCTGTTCAAAGCTTGAGCAGAAGGCTATCCCCAGGCAGGTCTCTCATCAATGGCTTTCTCTGTGCAGTGGGTAGTCTGGCTGGGCCAGTGTGACAAAGCCCAGGCCCGATGGAGATAAATATGGATTCAGTCTGTGGGAGCTGGATGCAGCCTCCAGCAAACAGAACACAGTTGAGCACACAGTGGGGAACCAAATCACCATCCACTAACAGCACACAGCACATTTACATGTAAGAAATTCTACTGTACCAGGAAGATTGCTATCCGGTCAAAATTACAGAGTCTCTGCACAAAATGGAAGTTCAAAGGTGGCTGGAAATCCTGACAGGCTGATTGCATTCAGCAGATCTTTGGTCTTCTTCAGGTTAAAGCCTGGTCACAGTTATGTGGCTTAAATTGTCCTCACAATTCGGATTCAGTCCGAATAAACTTCAGTTTCCCTCTCAGGGACAGCAGGCAGACAGGCAAGCCAAAACTCATCCCTTTCACCGTTCTCACAAGCAAATTACACAGGGGCTGCTGCTTGAATCACTCAAGCTGTTACCACTTTCGCTTCCCAATTCAGACTGACCTGCAACTACAAGCAGTCTGGGACTTTCCCCAGGATCCAAAAGGTTCGGTTAACTGATTCCTCTGTCAGTCACAACAAGGGCTCCCCCCAGGTTCATTTAGGCGCCAAAAGACCAAAACTACAATTCCTACAGAATTTTGCTCCCACTAAGCCCCTAGGGACAGGCTCCATTTTAGAGTCCCCAAAGGTACTGATTGGCCCATTTCAGCAGTCCAGGACCACGATGGGGGAGATAAACAGAACTGTCCAAGCTGCAAAGAAGGCAGGTTAGACAAACTGCAATATTATTACTATTCTAATAAATGATCAGCAAACAAGTATATCTTCTAACAGAGATCCCTCCCAGATCAATTATGACTGCAATCCAGGCAGCTCTTAAAGAGACAGTACACAGAGGCAATACAGGCACTCTCTGGCAATACATTTCAACTGCTAAAATGCAAGACACCAGCCTGGCAGTGAGCATTTAGGCAAGCTCAAGGAAGACTTTTTGGGAATTCCCATTTGTAGGGGGGTTACACCGACAGTTAAATTCTTTCCATACTTTAATTCTTAACCTTATTCCTGTCTAAATTAGCCATGGGAATATACCTTTAGCTGTCTAGCTTTACTGAACATCGGTGTCCCATTTAGCCTGAGACCAAGGGGTCACTGCAAGTAGACCTCCTTCAAAATGGACCCATGGAAAGAAGGGAAATAAAAGAAAAGTGGAGAACTGAAGTTTGTCTGGAGGTGGCCTGCCTCCAGACGAGAAAGAAAGGGAAAGTGTTAGCCGAAAGAAATATAAAGTGGTTGCAACCATAGCAAGAAAAGGAGTCCTACTACAGTGGCAGGAGCGTACCCTGTCACAATTCAGATAACTAAGGGTAGTTTAGCTAGAGCAGGTTTATGTTTACGCCGAGACACGATGCATGACCTGTAGAATATGTATTACTGGATAACACTACAACCCACATACACTATTGACGATGTACTATAAAACTTGATGAAAAGTTGGATAGCAGCTATAAGGCAAAAATCAAAATCCAGGGCACTAATGGACTCCATTAATATTCTATTAGATTAACATTTGGCATCAATAATGTTGCCCAGTGTAGACAACTGTCTTTATGAATGTCTGATTAATAGTGCAGATGTAGTATATTTGAGATTTTAAAATGTCTGAAGGTAGAATTCAAAACAGGCAAGTGGAGGTGTTTGGAAAACTGTTAGGTGCTGCTGGGCTGATGCCCAGAAAGGCTAATACACTTTGCAACTGATGCTTTATTTTAGGAGGGGCAAAAGTCATGATTTCTAATAATATTTTTCACTTGTTTCTTTCTGTCACCATTTAGAGAATAAGAGAGCCATGAAACATACTCCATTCTTCTAACAATGCAGCTGGTCCGATATGAGTACCCCCAGTCCTCTTCAAGGTCTTCATAAGTGACATTGTGGAGGGGCTGGAGGGGAAAGTATGTCTTTTTGCAGATGACACTAAGATCTGCAACTGGGTTTACACTCTGAAGGGGATATAAAAAATGAGAAAACACTTAAGCCAACTGGAGGAGAGGTCAGAAGTGTGGCAGCTAAGATTCAATACAAAAAAGTGCAAAGTCATGCACTTGGGGAGTAGAAATCAAGGGAAGTGGACAAGGTGGGGGGGAGGTACTGGCAGCCACCAAGCGGGAACAGGACCTGGGGGTACTCATATCAATGATATAAAGGCAACCAAACAATGTGAGAAGGCTGTGGAGAAAGTCAGCAGAATGCTGGGTGCATAGGGAGAGGTATCACCATCAGAAATAAGGAGGTGGTTATGCCACTATACAGATCGCTGGTGAGACCGCAGCTGGAGTACTGTATCCAGTTCTGGAGACCACATCTCCAGAAGGATGTAGACAGACTGGAGGTGGTGCAGAGGTGAGTTACAAAGATGGTGCAGGGTCTGCATGAAAAGCCCAATGAGGAGATGCTAGGAGAACTCAGTATGTATTCCCTGGAGGAGAGGAGAGAGAAGGGGGGCATGATAGAAATGTTCAAATACCTGAGGGGTATAAACAAAGTACAGGATGGTAGCATCTTTCTAAAAAGAAGATGTGCAAGAAAAAGGGGGCATGAAATGAAGTTGGGGGGAGGTTTAAGGGTAACATGAGGAAGGACTTTTCCACTGAAAGAGTAATGGATGTTTGGAATGGGCTCCCAAAGAAGATGGTAGGGGCAAAAACTGTTAAGGAATTCAAGACTGCATGGGATAGACATAAGGGTACCATAGGGACAGGAAAGAAAGGTTGAGCTGCAGATCAACTAGGATATGTGGTTTGTAACAGGTAGATGAAATGGGCAGACTGGGTGCGCCACATGGTCCTTGTCTGCTGTCAACTCAACTTCTACTGTATGTAAGTGAGAGAATTTAACAGGAGGTTTTGGTTGCTCTCAGTATTGCCTGTACAAACATTGATATGCAGGCTTTCATATGACTCTGACAGATTGTTTGAAAGTTGTTATTGTAAGGGATAACATGACAAGTATGTGGTTATAAGGGAATGATGCAAGCCTCAGGTGGTTGTTAGACACAAAGCATAGCCAGTTGCTGTAACCACCCAAGAAGTGCATTATTCCCCTATAACCACACACCTTGGACTGTTATCCCACATACAAAATGGTCTTTATGTATATTTTAGGTGAGGTGTGATAGCAACAGAAAATAATCTATGGCCATGTGACATGTTTTGACCAATGAGGTTGCAAGATTTTTGTGGCCCATTTTATAAATAATGATGATAAAAATAATCATAATTATAATAAAAATGGTCAACATCAAGCACCTATCTGTTTTCCCATCAACATAGTTACTTAAAGAGCCACCGACCACCTCAAGCAGAACTTTGAAGAACATAATATTCGAACACAAAGCAGCTTATGTGTTCTCATTAGTTCAGTATTTCTTACCTCCATTATTTATTACTGAGATCAGATGCATGAAAACAGAAGAGTTGTTCCCTGAGGGTTACATTACAGGTATTCCCATAGCAACAGACTGTGATGTCACAACAGAGCTTTGTGATATCAAGTAGAGAGCAAGTTATAGAAGCAGATGAGCTCTAAGGGATAAAGATCATGTTTTTATGGGAATTTCTTCAGTAACAAGCAATGAAGAGGAGAAAACCATAGAAGATATGTGAAATACAAGCTGAATTGTGTACAACTATTATGTTTTCCAAAGTTTTTTAAAGGCGTCAGCTACTCTTCAATTCAAACTTAATTTGTGTAACAGAACTTTAAATGCTTATCAAAATATAGTGCCAGAGCTAGACATCACTTAAGAAGTACATCTACTGTACATAGGTCATCCCCTGCTGTAGTTTGGACTCTTTATAACGTCAATCCACTCCTCATTCACATACAGTAGGTATAAAAATTAAATGGTCAGTCTATGACAGCAATTTAATTAATATTTTTTTAAACTTATGAAATAATTGTGAAAAACAAAATTAAACAGCTGTGGTAAGTCCATGTCCCACTGTTGGGTTGGAAGTAGGGGCCAGGACGGGGACCAGAATGGTAATTGACAATACCACAGCAAAAAAATAAATCCTGTATATTCATGACTTCACCTAAACTCTGTGTTAGTGGTTGATTACATCCCATGATCAGTGGTACATAAGGTTACTGATAATTGCTACACTCATTTTCAGCTCACTAACCAACTTTTTAAAACTAATTTCAAAAATGTTGTAGTTAGAATGTGTGTGACCATTGGGGGGATCTTAACAACAATGTAAGATAAAAATGTGTCTAGCATTTCAGTTGTGACAGTTACTTTTTTGGATATGGATGAGAGGTGGGTGGTCAATAAGCATATAAGTCCATTTATAACATGGGGTAGTGCAATACAGTCACATGATTCGTACAGGAGCATCAGGTGACCATTCATTAATCCCTGATATACACACAGTTCATTGTGAAGTGGCTGTGAACACAGATGAGTGAGCAGAGCCGGACTTGTTAATTTTCTACAACTCTATTTCAAGTGGCGGCCATTAATAGCGATCACAGGCCTGCTGACATGACAATGCATAGCACTCAGAACAGAGATTGCAGACAAAGCAGTCAGGTGAGCAGCAGAATGAGTTCGCTTCTCAATATTCGGCCATCTGACACTAAATCAGTGGATGCATGTTAAGTTTCCTGATGGCCAGTCTCCGAAAAGGAGACAAAAATCAACTGGCACCAAAAGTGTTGTTGATGATACAAGTGACTGCAGGCGCAGAGACAGAGTAACAGGCATCTGCAGCAAAAATGCAAATGCCGCAGATCTGGGAAGCAACAATAGTGATGGTGCAAGGGACCATGGGCAAACATAAACAGCGCCACACATATGCAGCCAAAAATCAAGCACCATGGTTGTGGGAAGCACCAGTGGTTGTGGTGCAACTGACCGTGGACATAAACAAACAGCGGCAGATGCATGCAGTGACAAATCAAGCACTGGAGGTCTGGGCAGCAGTAGCGGTTGCCACACTGATCTCTGTGCTGCAGAAATCGATGCCCTGGAAAAATCTAAGGAGGAGCCCAATACTCAAAAAGAGTACCAGCTGGGCAATAAACGTGCTAAACAATTGGCTGTCTAGTTGAAATGTGCAAGTTAACTACAAAGACATTTCTGTCCAGCAGTTGAGTACACTGTTACTAGACTTCTATGGCACTGTCCGATCTGTAGAAGGGAAACAGTACACTGTTAGTTCTTTCATCTGCCTCAGGGCTGGCATAAATAAATTTCTCAATAACGGAGAAAATGATAGGCACATTAACATAGCCAGCAATGCAGCATTTAACTCTGCAAATAATGAGTTTATTGCCAGGATGAAGCAAATGAGGAAAGAGGGACAAGACCATGCGTGTCCCACCCACCCATAACTCATGTGGACCTTGCCAAACTCCATGAATCGGAGGCACTATCCCCCACCACTCCTGTGGGACTTGTCACATGGGTGTGGTTCGAGCTACAACTTGGGCTAGCTCGCCGTGGGAAAGAAGGGGTTCAAGACCTCAAACAGGACTCCTGTGTAGTCCGACAAGATCCAGATGGCACAGAGTACCTATTGCTGTGCTTCAACGCCCACACCAAAAACCAGAGCAGTGTTCAGGAGCCAAACAAAGAGAGTATCTGGGGGTTTCAGTTTGCGGATCCATGAAACCCATGTTGCCCAGTCCAAATGTTTAAGCAAGATGTCAGCCGCTGCCCTCCAACTGCCTCTGCTCTAGATCTACACCCTAAATGGGTAATTCACACACACAATCAATACTGGTATAACTTGCAACCTATAGGGGTGAATTACTTGGGGAACATGATGTCTAAAATTACAGAAGCTGCACACCTGTCAAAGCGCTCCACGAATCACAGCATCCGAAGCACCACTGTGCAGATCTTATCAGATGCTGGCTTGGTGTCCCATGAAATAATGTCTGTCATGGGACACCACTGTGAAACAAGCGTAAAAAATTATTGGAGTGCCTCGACTGCTGAGAGGCAGAAGTGGAGCACCCTCCTGAGCTCTGTGAGCACACCCATAAGTGAGAGCAAGCCATAGTGTCCCTCAACTGCAAACCCTAAAGCCATCCCAATCAGTAATCCTGAACAGCACAAGAAGCAAGATGCAAACCTAGTGACACAAAGTGCAGTGATGGAACTCAATGACAAGCAGATGTTAGCAGCTGCATTCCAGTTGGAAAATTTCCAGAACCCCTGGCACTGTCAACTTTCATTACCATGTACTCTCAACATTCCACAGCAATCACAGTGATGGCAGCAGTGGAGGCCACACAACCCCATAGCCACTGATAACACAAGGCAGGCATCCTTGCAGATGCAGAGGGTATTCCTGTAGTGTCCTACTAATGCTGTGTGTACAGACTGACCGCAGCTCTTTGCCTGTCACAGAACACTGTTCTCCGTACTGTAGGCATGCAGTAATCTTCCAGTCCTGTTCCCCTTCCTATAATGTTCCCCTTTATGAGTGTGCAGTGCCTGCCCTCCTTGTTTTGGATATACTGTCTGTGACGGCACCATTCCCAAATTGACCATCTACATGGTCTGTGGTTTTCATGCATTGTTATTGCAGCATTGTGATTGTTTTCCCACACTGTTATGAGTCACACTGCACAGTTAGAAAAAGTAAATAGTATACAGCACACCCTATTGATATTGCAGCATTGTGTTTTTGTGTCCCTCAGTATTATTAATGTTACTGCACTGTTGTACAAAGTAAGTAGTATACAGCACACCATGCGTAAATGTAAGATATCTGTAGTGTTGAAGTGCCATTCCGTGTGGTTCGTCTCACAGTGATATTGCTGTTCCCGCACCCATTTGTTAAAGCAGCTTCTGTATAGTACAGCATCTAACAGCAGCCTACTGACGATTCCTGTCAAGTTCCCATTCCTTAACTTGACATGGCTGCTCATGTTGTATTGTTGGCAGTCTTGTCTAATATCACAGCCTTTGTAAAGGCAGTGACCTCCAAAAAGTTATGTTACTTGTTCATTGAGCAATGTTGCCGGTCATTAATGTTTCACAACAGTAACTCCACATAGTGGATCTCCGGAGATAAGTATTGCAGAACCACAGAGCATGTGTCAAAGAGATACAGTACAGAACTGCATGCCTAGCAACACAGAAAGGTATACCATCTGTTTTGTATTACTAGCATGTGTTACCAACAGTATCTCTATAGTTTGTGCACATCAGCACACTGTGTAATTAATGATGGCACTGATCAATGTACCTGTACTGCTCCATGCACCATTTGAACAGTGGGACTACATGTTGTGGTGGAAGGATACTCAATAAAAAGTACAGTTTTTCATCATTTAAGTAATTTTCCTTTATTTCTATGACAGTATCTTTTCCCACTGTTATAAATGCAATACCCACTGCAGGGTGTGTGGTTATTGGGAATTAATCAACACCCTGGGTGCTGTGAGGGCACTTGTCCTGCAGCCTTGTGCTTCATAATGCACCCAGGGTATTGATTAATCCCCAATAACCCCACACTCTGCAGTGGGTTATTGCTTGCTTAATCTTTCTTCTGCTTTAAACGTTCCTTCATGTAGGAGCAGGGATTAGTATGGCAGTGAAACACCAACTATAAAGAAACATTTCCACGCTGAAAAGTCCATTTATTCTGTGTAAAGTTTCACACTGTACACATGATACATTGTTTAAAAAACAGCTTAATAAAAAGAAAATGACAACTCAGAAATGTCTATGGCTGATCAAGAGCATCATCTTGCAACTTCTTTGTCTTCCAGATTGCTCAGTTTGCTTTGCAGTTCTTGAACACTAAGAAGTTATGAGATGATACTCTTGATTAGCCAAAAGATTTCTCAGAGTTGCCATTGTTGCCATTTACTAATATCAGTAGATCAAGAGACATTATAATGCCTATCTACAGATCCTTGGTCAGGCCTCATTTTGACTACAGTGTATAGTTCTGGTCCCCATATCTGAGGAAGGATACTGACATGATGGAAAAAGTACAAAGGAAAACACGGGTCATGCAAACTGACTAGTAGATCTAGGACTGTTCTCCATAGAGAAAAAAATAATCAGGGCAGACAACTCTTCAAGATACACAAGGATGAAAGAACAAGGACATACTCAATGCATGGGGTTGGAGGGAAGATTCAAGATAACACAAGAAAGAACTGCTTCACAGAATGAGTGGTGAACTCTTGAAATAGAGTGATACTCTAGTGACCTTCAAGCTCTGACTCAACAAGTTCTTTCATGAAAAGGGGTGACAGGGTATTCCCACTGTAAAAAACTGTTAATGTTGGCCCTATTAAATATAAGGGCAGTACAAGTTTTGTCGGGCTGTCTGTCCTCAAATGGATGTCACTGATGACCCTGAAAATGGGTTCATGCCAGGTTCACGTCCTTATCCTGTTGAAATATAAGAAATCTAATTCAATGCAATTGCAGGCATAAAACTGGGTGAGGGACTGGTCCTCTACTCCTCTAATTTGAAAAAGTGTGCATCAACCGAATTAAAAATTTAGGGGGGAGTATAGCCTAAAGTTTAGGGCTCTGGGCTGTAAACCTGGAGACCCAGCTGATGTGGTCTGGACTCCAGCAACCACCATGTACATTCTACATGACCCTAAGTAAGTTGCTTAACCTCTCTGTGCTCCCAGGATGCATCTACAAATGACTTTTGGCTCAGTGTGCCTTTTCTGACCAAAAACGTTAAAATAAAAAGACAGAAAAAGTGAACAGTTAATAGGGGGTTTATGCACATTCATACTGAGCCTTTAGTCTAGAAAGCAAGAGTGCTAATAGATAAGTTATAGAAGCAGTTCCACATACTCAGTGTTTAGCAAACTCTGCCATACTGAACTGGAAATGCTACATACTGTAATCTCCTTCCACCTCTCCACAGAGAACAACAGTGTACTTCTAGTGTGGCAAGGAAGAGAGCATCATGTGCATACATGAAAAGCTTATTCTACAATTCAATGTCATTGGTAAGGCTTTTATCATACTAATAGCTAGCTTCACAATGAATAAAGGTGTGTTTACACTACCTGTGGGGTAGTGTTGTAGTTCCTTCCGCTCCACCGCCTCTCCATCCACTACATTCTAGATGGCTGATTACACTGGTTTACATGGCTGCCAGTCTGCACTTGTGAAGGTTCTGGCTGTGTTGCATGCAGCACCTCCGGTGTCTCCCACACCATTTCCACCAGGCATATTATGACATACTGAACCTGTGTCCCTCACAGCTAAACACATACACTTCTTTACTTTTGCACACACACACAAAAAAACTAGCACAAGAGAGAAACTGTCCTCTGTATGGCTGCTGCTGCTCACTACATGATATGCAGGCTATGACAGAAATATGGCATTTGACAGCAACAGTCACAGGTGGCATGCAAAAATAGCTTATTGGCTTCACTGAGTGGGTAAGCAATTTAGCAATTGTGTATGCTGCGTGTAATGTTAATACTGTAGTCAGTTTTTTGGTCTTTTTTAATATCAGCATATGGGATTACATGGGTTACCTCAGGGTTACACTGGTGCAGGTGAAGCAGCCTGTCTACATGTCAGCAATAAATGCCTGCACTGGTACAGCTCCTGAGCAAACCAACAATCCTGTGCTACAACAGAGCCATCTACAACACTCCTCAAACTGATTACACTTCCTGATTTGCACAAATGCAACTCATCTGCACCACTCACAATGGTGCAAATCAGATAGTATAAACGGGCCTTATGAGGCACATTGTGAGAGTTGCAGTCATGGTGTCCTATTGTCAAAAGCAAGTGCCTTACTGGTTGAGCTAAAAGAGCAGCTCAATCAATATGGCTGGCAGTATAGCGTACAAGTTAGAGCAGTGAACTGTGAATGGGCCTGGTCCATCCAGCAGACCTGAGGTTCATTCCCACTACCTCCACTTGCATACTGTGTGAATGATCCTGATCAAGTCAGTTAACCTCCCCAGTGGTCCCAGGTCACCCCTTCAATCAGGTCTTATTCTCAGTGGCCTTACCCAGTTGTCAAGAATAAAATGATAAAATGGTCACACTATTTCAATGTTGTCAATCCAGAGCTAAGGTACAGCGGTGCTCAGGGACAGCATTCTGAGCCACGGCATCTTTCTCCTTGTGATTGAATGTTGGTACCATTTTTAATTTGAATTCAGGACTGCTCAGTTTAAATATCTCAATAGGACTGCCTCTGTATTTAAATATCTGCACAGGTCTACAGATCTGCTTCAGTTTATTCTACAGTAACAAATCCTATGTTCTGGCTTATATGTAGGTTACCTTAAAGGGATTTTAAACTGTTTTTACCATGAAATACGTCTGTCTGGTTTACTACCTAGATTACCTACAGGGATTTAAATCCTGATCCCTAAACCCCACTGTTTTAAGGCATTTAAGTAAGTTGCTTTAAGGAATTTTAATTAATTGAGTGCCAGTTCCACTAAATTCACTGTGGGGTTCGGGAATAAGTTACAGATTTAAATGGGAAGATGGTTTAGAATTGTTTTCTTCTCATGCTATTTTACTAGTTTTGGACCTGCAGTTCTTATGTGGAGTACAATTTTCTGGGAGCCCCAGCTACTAAATTACCTGAACTCTGGACTCCATCTGAAAAAGGATTTTTGTATAAGCTAGACACTGCTTTTCAGCTACAGGAGCAGCCCGCCTTTATACAGCTGTACAAACCATTTTTAAATTTCTTAACCACTGCCCTCTACATATTTAAATTCATGCTGTGGCCGAGCTGAGCTCCCACCCCTGTCTGCAGTACAAGCAAATTAGCCACTTCCCCCTGTCTACGAGACCCCCCCCCGGCTTTATCTGACTCACCTCATTATTTTCTTCTCTCCACAGCTTGCTTCATGGCCCATGAGGAGGTCATGAGGGCCCCTGCTGAAGCAGCCCTCCCCCGAATCCAAAGCTAAGGTACGTGGTGTTCAGAGATGGCGTTCTGAGCCACGGTGTCTTTCTCCTTGTGATTGCCCCACTGACGCTTTGCGTTGGCTGCCCCACCACCCCCACCACCACCCTTGGTGATCTTTTCTTTATATAGGGTCTCTCATGTGCTGATAAGAACCAATCAGATGACTTTCCCATTAGTAGTCTATCTTCCTATACCACCAGAGGCCGCTACTGCAAAACTCTCAACTTGCAGGCTATTTCTCTCAGGTACTCATCATGCTACCTCTCCACCTCACTCTACTTGCTCCCATATTTCCACTAGTGGCACTCCCTCCCTCCAACTATCCTGCAGTGCAGGTATGTAATGTAGCATCTTGTACACTGTCAGCTCTACCAACATCCCCTAGCACCCCTTCCACTGAACCTTACCCTGCATTGAATCTACTTTTAGGGTTGGTCAGTCCCTCAATCCTACCACCCTCCTTTCATGCTGGACTCATAGCCCTAATTGTTACCACACAGAAACCCCCTATGGATGGCTGTCATCCACTGTCCATTACCCGCAACCCTAAGTGCTCCATGTCATATACTAAGTTTCTGGTGACGCTACTGCTGCTACGTTCTGGGGATGTTGAGCCAAATCCCGGGCCAACCACCACTACCCTCAGACTACCAAGTGGCCTAAAACTAATGCACTTAAATATCTGCAGCCTACTGCATAAAATCACCCTCCTGAAGCCAACTGTCACCTCCCTAAGGTGTGACATCCTGATTATTTCTGAAATCTGGCTTAAGCCCCACAATAAGGACTCCAAAATCACTAGCCCAGGGTACTCCATTATCAGACTTTTTTTTTAATTTAGTCTTTGGTAACTGGGTAAGGCCCACTAGGCACAAGTGCCTGTTTTCAGGGGTGATCTGGGAGCACTGGGTGGTTAAGTGACTTGCTCAGAGTCACACAGTATGCAAGTGGAGGTTGTGAGAATCAAACTCAGGTCTGGTATGCTGGATGTATCAAGCTCATTCACACCTCATTCCTCTAACCTCTAGGCTATACTGCCTGCCCATGACTGCCCAGGCAACAAAAAGGGTGGTGGAATAGCTATGTATATCATCTCATCCTCCCTTCAGTTCACCCCAGTCAATTTACCTAAGCTCCCACACTCGATCAATGCTTTATTGATCAAACTCTCCCTCCCATACTACTCCTGTATTTATAGCTGGGTCATACTGCCCCCCCCCAAATCCCTGACGGTGACTATTCTGGAACACCTTGGCACCCTGAAATCCTTCACCAAAGGAGGTGAGCTCCATATCCTGGGTGATTTCAATTTAGCTGGCTTGCTAGCACTACCTCTGAGATCCACAACCAGGCAGCAGCACTAAACCTGTCGCAACTGATCTCTGAACCCACTTGACTGAACACGAAATTGAAAAAACGCTCTCTACTGGACTGGTCCCCTTACCTCTCACCAGCATCGTATAATTGCCTCAGGCATCCTACCTGACTCATTAAGTGATCATCATATGATTTACTCGAGCCTCAAAATTTTCAGGCCCAAAGCCCCTCCTCCCCAGAACCTTTCTCACAAAGTCATTCAAATCCCTGGACCTTGCCTTGCTCCTAAACGACCTGACAGCCACTGACTGGTCCTTTATCCACAGGGCCTCCTCTATCAACACTGCACTGGAATATTTCATGCTCAAGTTCTTAGCAATTTGGTACCTCCATGCTCCACTTAGATGGACTTGTGTGAGGCGCGTCCACTTGCCTTGGATCACTGCTGACATTATGTCACTCATCAGAGCCAGAGACCAAGCATGGAAGTCATTCAAAGGTTCCAGCTCCCCTGCTGACCACACAAATTACCGCTCCTTATGCAGTGCCTGCACTAGGCAAATCAGGCAGGCTAAGGCAAATTACTTCAAAACTTCCTTCCAGGCAAACCTAAACCAACCATCTAAATTCTGGAAAGTGGTCAAATCCTCTTCCCACCCTCCCAGCCCCCACCTCTGCATTAAATGTAGGCATTACAGCTGAAACAGTCCCTCTAGCAGTAGCCTCAGAATTTAACTCCTATCTTACAACTTACACCTCAGCACTGCTGTCCGGTCTCCTCCCATTCTAGACCAAACCCTCCACCATAGCCCCCCAGCTCAGGCCCCCTTCCTCTTCTTCCACCCCCAACTTTCTCCTTCTGTAGGTCACACCTTCAGAAGTTTTCAAAGCCTTGATCTCCCTAAACCCAAACAAAGGCAAATGCCCCTCAGGGATGGACTCTAAAATGCTCTACCTAGCTGCTCCTGCCATTGCTGCCCCTTGGCCGATCTCTTCAATCTCTCCTTCTCCTTAGCTTCAATCCCCTCAAAATGGAAACACACTACTGTTATCCTGCTCCCAAAGGGAGGTGACACCTCTGTTCCAGGTAACTACTGTCCTATATTCCTCCTCCCCATTCTGGCAAAGCTTCAGGAGCACCTAGTCCGCTCTCAACTTTCCTCCTTTCTCAACTCCTCTTCCTTCCTCCCTCTCACCCTACCAGTCTGGCTTCAGGAAATCCCACTCTACCGCCACCTCACTCCTATGGCTCGCTGACTCCATCCTTGATGGCATGGAAAAGGGCCATATCACCTCCGCTATTTTTGTCGACCTAGCCAAGGCTTTCGACATTGTCTCCCATGCTCTCCTACTAGGCAAACTCTCCATTAGAGGTCTCTCTACCAAGGCCAACAGCTGGTTCCACTCCTACCTGGTAGGTCGATCCCAATCTGCTAGAATCGGAGGTTTCACCTCTTCCCCCTACCAGTTACCCCAGGAGTCCCCAAGGCGTGGTCCTCGGGCTGCTTCTATTCTCCATCTTCCTAAATGACCTGCCCACACACATGCATACACACGTATGCAGACAACATGGTTCTGTATGCTTCAGCCCCTTCAACCACTGATGTAGTGACCAGGTTGCAACAGGACTTCAATGACATCCAGCTCTGATTTCATGAAAATCAGCTATTCCTCAATACCAAGAAGACTGTCTCCATGACCTTCAGCATGAGACAGAGACTCTCTCGGATCACCCCCAACCCCTCCTTCCACACCCTGGACAGGACCACTCTGGAGGCCTGCCCCTCCTTTAGATATCTTGTTCTGGCTGGACCAGCATCTCAACTTTTCTGTACATGTCGATGCCATCCACAAAAAGCTTCACCCAAAACTGGGTGCCCTCTACCACAATTGCTGCCAGCCCGCCATGCACTTGTACAGAAAATGATTCTCCCTATCTTTGACTATGGGGATTTAGTCTACAGTGCTGCTCCTAAGTCCACCTTAGCCAGACTGGACCCCCTTTTCCACTCATTCTGCTGTTTTGCCCTTGATAGCCCACCATCCTCCCACCACTGCATGCTCTACAGAGCTCTCAATCTTCCTTCACTCCATGACCACCAACAGTTGCACTGCACCCAGCTCATGGCAAAGTACTGGTCCCAGTCCTTGCCTTCATACCTCGATGCTGTGTTAGCTGCCCATTCCTCTCCTGTCTACTCCCTCAGGAAATCTGACACCTGCCTTCTGGCAGTACCGCACATGTCCTCTTTGATTGGCCAAGTAACTTTCAGACATCACATGCCCAAATTATGGAACTCCCTCCCTGTAAGCATTCAGCAAATTACCCCTTCACAGCTTCTCAGCTACCTCATAAATGAGCACATATCCACGACCTGTGCATGTGGCCAAGTTGCGTCTGCAAATGAACTAATGGTCCAGCTCCCATCTGCTAACTGGTATTTGACAGTGACCTTGATGCTTGCAGTTGCCTCAATACTATACCTGATGTGTAGTTATGTAATTACATATTTGTTATGCTTTTAACTCATACCTCTGTATGTTCATGTTGCAATTATTGTATGCTCTATGTATTGGTGGATGTTTTTCTCTATGTTCCCCTACCCCAGGACACACCTGGAATCGAGCAGTACTCTGCTTAGTGTGCCCTCCTGGTAAAACATTTAAATAAATAAATTAATTAATTAATAAACTGTGGGGTAGGCATGTCAGGCCTGGGTCCAGTTCACAAAATGTGGGCTACAGCTCAAAGATCACCCCACAGACCTCCTCGACCACCATCAAACTATCATACTAGTCATGGAGTTTGTATATTTTGCAAGGAACTTTGACATAACAGGGGTTCAGTGTGGGTCTGAGAATCTGTCACATATACAACTTTTAAATATCAAGCCCCATGGGTACATTAATGTGGATGTAAATTACATACAAAACAATAGTGCAACGTTCATAAGGACAGTCCACAAATCATTGTCTGGGAGAATTGTACATAATATAACTCTGAATTACTTCTGGATTGATTATTGCTGGGTGGCTTTCTTTTTAAGTGAATTTAGTAGGATTTCTGATTTTTTTTTGTGCTTGGACTCTCAAAGATTCATACTTGTAATCTTTTTAAATAAACCATTCAAATGGTTAGTGACATACTCATTTTTTTTACCCATTAGCACAAGAGGATCAGATAAAATGTAAAAAGGGTAATAGGTTTGAAATGCTGAGTTTTTTTAAAATATGACACACAACAGCTGGTATGCCATATGAATGCCTTGGAGAGAAAATAGTGCTTTCCTAGTTAGCTTTCTAGACAAATGCCTCTACGTAATAGTCTGAGGAAGCAGGGTAAAAGTAAATGATGTTTTGTGAAATAGACATAGTGATTGTGACAGTGATATCTATTGGATGGATTTAAATTATGTGAAAATTCTCCAAAATTATTCACTACTGTGCCACTTGTGAACTGTTGGATATTATTATAATAAAAAACAGTAATCTAGACATAGAAATCTCTGTTAAATAGACAATATATTATGGAAACACAGAAACAGATAATTTGACATGGAAACATAGAAACATAGAATTTGTCAGCAGAAAAGGGCTGTTTGCCTACCCAGTCTGCCCAGATCATCCTTGCCTAGTCTAACTCTGCAGACCCTAACTGGTCTTTGGCAACCCTCCCTCTTCCCTGCCTATTTACTAATATTACCCTATGTCTGCCCCATGCATGCTTGAAGCCCCCTACTGTTTTCACCTCCACCACTTCTGCTGGCAGTCTGTTCCAGGTATCTACCACTCTTTCAGTGAAGTAATACTTCCTCACATATCTCTTAACCCCCCCCCTCCCCACAGCTTCATTACATGCCTTCTGGTCTTGGTGCTCTTCCTCATTTGAAAGAGACTCCCTTTCTGCACCCTGTTCATCCCATGAGTTACTGGTACTTGTAGGTCTCTATCATGTCCCGTCTCACTCTCCTCCCTTCCAGGGTGTACATTAGAGACCCCCTCAATCTCTCTTCGTAGTGTAACCATGGTGGAATGACTGTTCCACTAGAAAGTAGTTTGAGTACATTAATTTCTAGGGGGGTCACCTGGTGGGAGGTCTGGAGCTGAAGGGATCTTACCAAGATGGGAGGTCAGACCCTGTGTAAAATAAAAGAAAGGTTGTGAGCATATAATTAATTGTACCAGTAGGTGAATGCCAAGGGGGAAAGTAATTGCCTACATCCCTTACACACAGTACACATATGCACTGCCAATAATAAATATTGCCTGTCACCCTTTTGTAAAGATATAGAGGGTTCAACAATTTTTGGTAGCCATGGGCTAGTAAATGTATGCCCTGGCTAGTTTTTGCATGCCTGTTTATTTGTTTAAGTAGCCTTGGTGGTCCAGTGGTATTTGGGGGCCATTGGTGTGCTGTTAAAACAGCATGTAGAATTTAAAATGATGGGTGTTTTAAATAAATACTGTGTCTTGTTTTAAAATAAACAAACTTTCCAGGTGCTGCATAGTTTTATATTTATCCATTGCAAAGCTGCTGCTGCACGGCGCCAAGGTGCTGAGGAGATAAGCACTAGTGAAGGAGTGATGGTGAAGAGCCAAGTTGTGACTCCATAGTGGTAGCCTTACTGTGCTACAAGAGAAATCCTCTTGTTGAGTCGAGGGAGCAGCTCAGCATGTATTGAGAGTGTGGTCGCAAAGCAGGCTAAGGCCTACCAGAGCGATGGTTAGTGTAAGAGGGAAGGATGGAGAGAAGTGCACTCCTCTCGATGATAGTAGAGCAGATAGTTTACATAAATAAATAGTTTGTCAGGTGGCAAGGGCCAGGTTGTGAATTTAGGGACTGGCTACTATTAAAATATTAATAAATGAAAGGGGGCACACATTATGAAATGGGGATCAGCTCCCAAAACATAAGGCATAGTCCAGAAACCATGATGAGCAGCAAGCAGGCTGCTAATCTGTGAAAAGCCAAGCACAAACATTTAATGTAAATAAGCACAAATCTTGAGTGATTGATTAATCAAAATAAAGCCAGAAAGGGCTAGATTATAGTCACATGTACACACACATATGTATCTCCGGTTCACCCATGATGGTGCATGGGCAATGTGGGTGAGGTAACGTAAGGCACAAGCAATATGTCGCCTGGCATTAGCGTGTCTGACATTGTGCCACAAACAAGTTACAGCACCCAAGGACCGTCTGGCGAAAAAGTGAAGTTTTGCAGGGGGGTGGGCTTTGCCCCCCTGGCACCCCCGACATGGGGGGCTTTCTCCCATACCACCCTAAACTAAATATAACATCTTCTGGGTCTGGCATGCCATGAAGGGCAGAAGACTTGTGGTGACAACCAACATGTTGTGAGTGAGGGACGCTCTAAATTCCAAAATTTTCCTGTCACTCAAGACCTTGTTGCAGCACCCACATTACGGCACCCTAATCACGGTGTCCTAACAACAGCATAACTGTATCTTATGCTGCATAATTCTTTAATTTACAAAACTGAGCTGTTTTAAGGCAGTGTTACAGTAATATGAGTCAGTATAAATTAAAAGTTAAAAAATGTGCAGCATTTTTTCTAAAAGACATACCAAGCCATTTTAAGTTAGATTAAAACCAGACTTGGCAGATTTATAGCTTAAACGGTGGGCTAACAGGTAAACATAGCCTCATCTGATTAAAAGTGTAGACAGGAGGGGTCGCTGACCTGTTAAGATGGAGATGTATGAGAGGAGGAGCTGCTGTCCAGAAACCACGCTGGCAGGCAGGAAGTTTGAAGGAGGAGCCAGGAAAAGGCGTGTCCTCTTGGGCAGGAGTGGTTACTGGATCCCATGGAAGGAGTCTCAGACCTCAAATGAATATTTAATTTGTCTGAGCTCCAGACAAAAAGGAAAGTGTGCATTTAAAGGGAAATGGCTTAATTTAAGTGGAAATCTTATCCTTGTTTAGTGTAAGAGTTAAATAACAAGCTGTTATTTTTCCACAGGGTGGAAACTTTAAGTTTAAGTGACTAATGCTCCTGTAACCCAATTTATTAATAAAAAACACTGGAGAAAGCCAGAAGTGAGAGCTTTCCTATGAAGAGGGTGTGAAAGTGATTACATTTTATTTTGAGGCAATTGTATTGTGCTTTACGTACTGTACAATTATTATGAATCCAAGTTAACAGAACAGAGCAGGCTCGGAATTTTCAGAAAGACAGTTGAAAATTCAAACTTGGGATTCCATTGTGATTCATCCTACTGCAGGATTCCAATGTAGAATCAAAGCTGATTGGTGCTGAGGATTGGAACAGAGTCCTGTTCACTCAGTGACCAGGATTTGGGAGGAATGGAATGTTTGGGGGGTATAAAAGGAGTTGTACAGCACATTTTCAGGGAGACCAAGCAGGGAGAAAGTCCTGAAGGGCCAGATCCATCCAGTGGGAGTCCAGCCTACTGAGGCCTACCTGTAGTTAAGGCCTGGGAGACTATCCCTCAGTTAAGTATTGTAGACTGTAGGAGATCAACTGCTTCCCAGTGTTAGGTATAGTAGGATAGTAAAGTGAGGAAAGGGACAGAACAGATTAATTTTGTCAAGTGCCTTCAGCTGCATCCAACAAGTTTGCATCTCTTCAAGAAATCAGGTCATCTTTGAGGATCGGCAGCATCAGATCCACTGCCATCCAGAGAGTCCAAGTTGCCAACATTTTTCACCAACTTAAGGAAAGTGGTACAGTAATTTTAATTTTCTTGTGGGACTAGTTCAAGAGGGACACTCATCTGCTGTATTGAATTATGGAATAGCTATTCCTTCAAGGGCTAAAGTCCAGCAATTGAAGGACTGAATTCAGAGACTGAAGGGTGAAAATATATTGTGAATGCCACAAAGTAATTGTTATGTAATATAAAGTGAATGCTATTGTGGAATTCTTAGAGTATAAGTGAACAGACTATATAAGCAATATAGAGTTAAGTATTTCTGTGTTACATACTAGGGAAGGGTATCTGATGATAAGGTGCGAGAGGGCTGACTGAGGTGGGTATAGGCCTAGTAGCCACTGTGTGCCCTTAAGGCAAATAAACTGAATATGCATCAACTGAGGTCCGAGGGGGTGGCCTAGTGCTGGGTTGGAATTAAAATAACTGGAGGCTGGTGGGTGGTGGAATAGCCTACAGTCTCCAGGGGTAGCAGGTATACTGGACATATAAAGTTAGAGTGTATTAATGCTCAAGGTATTTGTTCAGTTCAAAATATTATTTTCAAAAGTGTGTGTTGTTACTGCTAATTGCAATTGTTTCTTATGCATGATGTATCTGTAAGTTTACAGGACAGTTTAGTAAATTTTACCTTAATTTTCACTTGGAAATTGTGTCAGAGTTTTGCTTCCAAGTCTCACATTCCTGTGGTTTCTCTGGTCAGTCTGGTACAGCACCTTTCTCTCCCCACACTGCTATCTGGTTGGGGAGGTAACTCGAAAGTGTTCCCATGTGAACCCAAATCAGTGGTTGTTGGGGGGGGGGTGAGAGGCAAGGAATCTACTGAGGATGCTGGCTGCATTCACCTGGTGTGTATCATGTGTGTTATAGTAGGGCTTTTGTTGCAGCCCCCACACCATTTTTGTTGCCCTCCTCTGGCCTTTACCTTGTCTGTGTCCTTTCTGAGGTGTGGGCTCCAGAACTGGACACAATAATACTCCAGGTGTGGTCTTACCAGCAAGTGATACAGTGGCAGCACCACCTTCCTTCTCCTGCTGAAGATACCTCTCCCTATGAATCCCAGCATCTAACTGGTCCTACCCATTACTTTTCACACTGCCCTGCCACTTCATTGTCATTTAATATGATAACCCTAAGATTCCTTTTCTACTTAGTGACTGTTAGTACCTCTTCCCATTCTATGCTCTGCTCCTGGGGTTTCCATGGTCTAGGTGCATAAACTGGCACTTTTTGGAACTGAACCCCAACTGCTGTGCTCTTGACCACTCACGTTTCCTAAGATCCTTATGCATTCTTTCCCCCCTATCCTGATTGCCCACTCTATTACAGATTTTGGTGTCATCTGCAAAAAGGCATACCTTTAGTTCAACAAGTTCATTGATCGAATCATACAAGTCTTTATAAGTAAAAGTGACATGGACATAACGTTACAAAATGTAAAAGACAAGTATAGAGTACAGTTTTTTATACATAGATGTACAAAGGATAATAAAAAATTGACTTAGTCAATAAAACCATGCCATTTGGAACATCAGGATAAAAGCAGTAGGAAAATTTGTTCTGATTCTTATTTCACTTATTCTTACAATTTAGTTATTTATACTGAGGGGAGTTACTTTAGAAAACTTCACAGTGGTGCTTTATCAGTGAGTATAAACAGGACACCTCAGGTCCGGGATATCTGATAAGCATAACATGCTTGTAGTAACATATATCCCCATTATCAGGGACTAAGGTGTTGAATGACACAGAAGTAAATCACCTACAGAATAAATACTAAGAAGGTCTAGAACCCACTGAAAAATACACTTAAATAATGTTCCATTAATTTTATAATGTTTAGACAGAGTTGCATATAGCCATCATGCTATAAGTATTTTATCACATCCCTTATTAGTATTTCATGGCATGTATTCATTAATGCTTTCAGTACTATTTCACTTTCTTTCTGGTTCTAACTCCTGTAAAGGCTGCACCCTAGAGTCCTGAGGGAGTTAACTGAGGTTCTGGCGGCACCACTGGCAGACTTGTTCAATACCTCCCTTTAGACAGGGTGCGTGCCGCAGGACTGGAGGATGGCACATGTGATACCCCTGCACTACAGTGGTCCCACGAATGAGCCTGGTAACTATAGACCAGTCAGTCTGACATCCATTGTGGGTAAGTTCATGGAAATGATCATAAAAGAAAGGTTGGTGACCTTCTTGCTGGTGAATGGTCTTATGTACAACAAACAGCATATGTTCGTCTCTGGGAGATCATGTCAAACAAACTTGGTTCACTTTTTTGACTGGGCGACAAAAGAACTAGACTCCAGTTGGGCCACAGATGTCCTGTATCTGGACATCAGCAAGGACTTTGACTCAATACCACATGACAGATTAACTAGTAAATTGAGGAACCTGGGAGCAGGGAAGAAACTGGTTAAGTGTATTGGTAACTAGTTGGGGGACAGACATCAGAGGGTGGTAGTGGGGGGAACTCTCAACTCATAGAGCGGTCACCAGTGGGGTCCCACAGGGTTTAGTGCTGGTGCTGATGCTGTTTAACATCTTCATAGCCAATAATAGCAGACGGAGTTAAGAGCAGAATCAGTCTATTCACAGATGATATCAAGATAGGGGCAGTTGTGGATGGGGTCGAGGGTGGAAAAGGACTCCAAGAAGATCTGGGAATGCTTGAGCAGTGGTCAGACACTTAGTAGAGGGGTTTCAATGCTAAGAAGTGCAAGGTCATGCACTTCAGAGCAAGGAATGCTGGGTACAGTTTCCATCTGGGAGGGGTTCAGCTGTCCATCTCTGAGGAGGAAAAGGATGTGGGGTAATGGTCACAGAGAATATGAACCACTCATCTCAATGTAGGAAAGCAGCAGCAAAAGCCAATAGAATGCTGGGGTGCATTACAAGAGGAAACACCTCTAGGCGGGAGGAAGTCTTTCTGCCAGTGTACAGGTCACTGGTGAGGCCGCACTTGAAGTGTTGTGTACAGTTCCGGAACCCATACTTAAAGAAGGACATAAGGTTACTGGAGGGTGTACAGTGGAGGGTGACTAAAATGATCAGTGGTATGAAGGGGAAGCCTTATGAGGATAGGTTGAGGGACCTCAACATGTACTCATTGGAGGAGAGAAGGGGAAGAGATGATATGATCAAAATCTTCAAGTACTTAAAGGGCATCAACAGGGTTAGTACAGAGGGTATGTTTCAATTAAATGGAGAAGGGATTACTAGGGGGCACAGCCAGAAGTTGGTGGGGGATAGAGTCAGGAGGGAGGCGAGGAAGCATTACTTCACGAAGAGGGTGTTAGGGGGATGGAACGTGCTTCCTGAAGAAGTGATATCTCTTAAAACAGTGGAGAGCTTTAAAAGGGGGTGGGATAGGGTTAAGGGCAAAATACTAGTCAGTGGGAAGATAAGGGGGAAGAGAAGGGAGCAAGGAGTGGGAGGGGGCAGCAGGAGTCTAAACTCTGTGCTGCACAATCGAGCAGATGCAATAGACCATTTGGTCTGTATCTGCTGACAGTTTTGCATGTCTGTATGTATGTCACAAAGTGACAGGCATTCTGTCCTAACAGTATCACATCTTTTTACAATACAAGAAAATGTAATTCAATGTTTCATATTCCTCCAAACCATAGTCACATTTTAATTCAATATAAAGGGAAGTTTGTCCATTTCTGTACCTATATCTATAGAATAATAGTTTGGATGGAAATGTTTCAAGTCTGAAACATAAAAATATTATTCTGTCTTCATGGTCCATCAAAAAAATAAATCATGGTTCTAAATTATGTGTGAGTTGAGTGCCAACTATAACCTTTCAAGTTTCTTGTGCACTCTAAATCCTCTAGTTGTGACAAATTCTGTAATCTTGCTTTAATTACTGTCATATACCTTGGAGATACACCAATGTCCTTCTGCCAGTCAGTCCATAATTGGAAGGCTATTAGCCAGAAGTTCAATGGTGGTGGGGGGGGCAATAGCTCCTCCCATATCCTCTTCTTAAACCTCAGTGCTTCCGCTTGCTCAGCTTCAAGCGTTTCAAAACTTCTCCAGAGCTGCAGGGCTCATGGGGCTGGGTCCTTCCTCTCCTCCTCTTTGTTCCTCCTCCATGGTGTCCCCTTTCCCCTTGCACACTTTCCTTTGTCTTCATTTCATCTGCTGCCTTTGGTTTCTTTCTCTCCCCCTTTCGTTCTGCCTGTGCTATTTGCCCCCCTATTTGTTTTCTCCCTGCTCCTTCCCCTCTCTGTTCTGGCCCGTACCTTTTCTCCATTGTCCTTCTGTTCCCCTGTTTTTCTTTTTTGGGGTTCTTTTTCCTTTCCTTGCCAGCCACTGCATTATTCTGTACTGTTGCCAACAGCCAGACCACAGCTGCATCGTCCCTCTCACGGATTCCCTTTTCTGGTCCAGACCATGCCGTTGCTTCCAGGTCAAGGTTTGCTGTTGCCCACTGTTTCCAGCCTCCTCCTGCTACAGACTTATATGGTGCCTCATTGCACCACTTCCCCTCAGCTGGTGAACTGCTTACCTCTTTGCTCCCCTGGCCCACTCCTGGACTGCTACCTGGGCCGGGGAGCACTTTGGACTTTCAGCACCCCTTTGAGTTGTGGCTGGCACACTGCCACCGTAGTGTACTTCTCTGCCGCCCCCACCTGCTGCTCAGTGGGGCGGGGAACCCTGGATCATCCTTACTGTTTCTCAGCACCTGACGCACCTGCTGGTAGCATGGCTGGAGCGCTGCTTTTGAACTCATCTCCCCAGCCCCATCAGACACCAGTGGCTGCTGGGGATTCCTACTCCTGCACTCTGCTGCCTTTCCATTGGCTCCCCACTCCAATCCCTCCTTCATGCCTCTCGACTTCCTGTGCCACACATTGAAGAACTATTATGCCAAGTCTTGTATCATGCAAATAAGCCATGGATCCATTGACAGGCTAATGAAGAACTCAGAAAATTCATGGTGTCTGTGTTGATCCGAGCTAAAAGAACGAGTCAAAGTTAAAAGAATTAATTGTATCCAGCATAGTTTTAAACTGCTCCATTTAAGCAAAAGACACATATCCCACTGTGTTATCTAAAAATGCTTGTAACTTGCAGATGTTGTTTAGACCCTTCTGCCAAGTTGAAACTAAAGCTTCCATGTGGGAGCAGCAGTACAAGCTTTGCAGGGAATTGAATTCGGAATCTAATGTCCCCCGATGGAGCCAGCACTTTATGTCATTATAGGCTTTTTGGTTTTCCCTGATCATGTACAGTATGTGTATTATTTAGACTGTAAGCTCCTGCCAGTCCAGCTAGCCCACATGGAGGGGGGTTGGCCTAGCTCAGCTCGCTCAAATCTATTCTTTCCTCTAGTGACCAGCACAATAATATGATGACGGTGGACCCGCGTGTGGGGTCCTGCCATCCCAAATGACCATGCCCCATTAAGGGGGCATCATTCATTGCTCAAACATATTTCCTTCTCAGAAATATCAGACTCACATGGGGGTCTCAGCATCCTTCACTCGAACAGTCAAATATCATGGCAACAGCAGACCAGCGTTGGGGTCCCGCTATCCCATTCAACCATGCCCACGAGGGAGCATTGCTCCTTGCTCAAAGCATATTTTCACCTCAGTAAGGCAGATCCATGGGGGGGGTCTTGCCATCCTGACTCAGCCTGTGCAATACTATGGTGATGGCAGACCCGTGGGGGTCCCACCACCATTCAGACATATTGGCAAGGGGGATTTGCTCATCCATCCAATAATGCAGCCATGGCAGACCACATGGGGTCCCACTATCTCAAAAAAAATGGTCTTGCCCTTCTTATCTCACACCATGTCATACTACAGTGTTGGCAGACCCACAGGGGGGGTACCGCTATCCCAAGCAAACATGCCCCACCAAGGGGCCTTACTCATTACTCAAACATATTTCCATATCACTAAAGGCAGACTCCCATCAAGGTCTCGCCCTTCTGATTTCAGACTATTCAATAATATGGTGATGGTGGACCTATGTGGGGATCCTGTCATCCCAAACAACCATGCCCAATGACAGGGCATTACTCATTGCTCAAACGTATTTCCATATCATCTACAGGCAGACTCAGGTGGGAGCCTTGCCCTTCTTACCTTGGATTCTGCAATATCGTGGCCATGGCAGACCCACGTGGGGGTCCCGCCATCCTAAAATGAACATGCCTACGAAGGGGCATTTCTTATTACTCAAACGTATTTCCATCTTCACCATGGCAGACCCATGTGGGGGTCTCGCCTTCCTTAGTCTGACCACCTGAGACCTATACTACAGTTCGATCATCTGAACTCTGCATACAAAGGACCTAAGTGGGGGGTCCCATGCTCCATCTAGCCCACGTACAGGCTTAGCTTGTTACTTCATCAATTTATTTGCTTCCACTGCTGTAATTCAGCTTCCTTCCCATTCCAGCTCAGGTTGTGTATGCAGAACAGCTCCTCAGAGAGCATCTCAAATCCTTGGATGTCTTGGGACATTTTCTACCTTCCTATCGAGGTACTCAGTTGTACCCTAATGTTTCAAAGACTGATGGTAGCCTCATGCAAGCCTCCCAAATTTAATATACCTCTACCATATGTACATGATACCTCTAACACTCTCTCTGAGACTACCTCATCACCGTTTCTCATCCGACACTTCTTCAGGTGTTCCTGTACCTGCTGTTTCAGCCTTTGACAAAAACATCTTCAGTGTTCCAACTAGCGTTCGAACCTTACCTGCCTAGAGGTCCCAGTTGGCACCATTTCAGGGCTCCATGACAGACCCTCCTCTCTGACTTTCATGGAGACCTTTTCACCAATTATCAGACAGGGCGATAGTACCTAATGCTACCATTCCTAGACTTTGTTCCCTGGCTATATCTTTGTGTTCAGTTTAATAAACTCTTCATTCATGTACAGCTATTTTGGACATGGATTAACTATCTTCTCTCATCCAGACATCCATCTGAGTTGGACCCCTCTTCATCTGCAGGAAACTTCATCCTCAAGCATTTACTTTCCTGCTCACCATCAGATTCAGAGACACAACTCATTGACCAGCAAGTTTGGACTTAATTCATGGACATAACCAGAACCAAAAGCCCACATTTAGGATTATTCTCCTCTTAGTATGCCCAGAGGATAGGCAGGTCAGTAGTCATGGGTCCTTGGAGGTTCCCCCAAAAGGTTTCTTTTTCTCTCCTGTTTGCTACTCATCACACTCTCTGGTGTTGGAGAAGGTAGTCACAACATTATTAATTTCTTTTGGGCCTTAAATCCTACACCTACCCAGCATTCCACTGAGGGTGGGAAATAGAGAAAATCCAAAATCCAAGTTTATAATCATCAAGCACGTAACATTCAAACTCATAAGTATACACAAGCACTGAACTATGTACCACATTGAACTGGAAGGCTATTAGCCTGAAGTTCAGTTGAGGGGGATAGCTTCTCCCACATCCCCTTCTTAAACCTCAGTGCTTCCACTTGCTCAGCTTCAAGCATTTTGAAAACACCCACCATCCTCCCCTGCCTCCTCCTCCTCCTCCTCTGGCACTCTTATCTCACCCTCTTCACTGGGCCCTAAATCCTACACCTACCCAGCATTCCACTGAGGGTGGGAAATAGAGAAAAGCCAAAGTTCAAGTTTATAAACATCAAGCACGTAACATTCAAGCTCATAAGTATACACAAACACCAAGCTATGTACCACACATTGAAATGATTTAAATTGACTGGTGAAAGTATTACTTCAATCTCTTTAAGCCAGGGTGAATACATATCAGAAGATAGCCATGGTAATTTTTCTATCAGACACATTTTTGTTAATTTATGATCTTCCGCGTTCAAACATTTCATCCAATAGGCCAATTTCTTGGATTTCTTTAATACTTCTACCATCCATCTACCCAGTTCAGCATTCACAATATTTGCTGGAGTAGATCTGGATATTTGTAAGACTGATCTGTGAAATTGATTGAACAGGAGTTCAATAGTCCCTGGATTATGAGTAGTCCAAATTTCTGCCACACAGTATATAGGGTAATACTATTAATTTCTGCAGCTTTCAAAGTTGGTATCAATGTAGTTTCCCCATAACTTTCATTAACCTGAAGTAAAACATCCTGTGTTTACATTAGTTTACTTCTGGGGCCAGATTTTTGAAAGTGCTAGATTGCCACAAGCCCTGGGTATGCCACAGATATGACACACTTGGTTTGCATCAACCTAATGGGATATTCTATCCCATGTGACAATTTCCAGAAGTTAAACCATCCTTTTGTGGTTTAGTTTGTGTCAGTCCCAGGGACCCTTGTTAGATGCTTGCACCTGAGTTTTGGCACAAGCACCCGTAGATTGGGTATCCTGTTGCAACTGCATCCAAGCAATGAAAATCAGATACCGTTGCATCAAAAGTGTTTAGCATACCAGCAGAATCAAAGTGTGGCACAGATCATGACACAAGCCCTGCACCACCCTTTGAAAATCCACCCCCTGGTGTGTTATATATACTTCAACAATAAGTTATTAGATGAGAAAAATAGTCCAAGACAGCAATATGATATTATGGTGCCTAATATAAATTTTTTTTTCCATTTTGTACTTGATTTTTTTTCTTACCATACATTATCATTTTACTTTTAGCAAGATTAATTTTAAGCTTATTTTCCTCACAGTACATTTCAAGAATTGTTAATTTGTGGTTGAGCACAGTCAGAGAAACTAGGAGAAAAATTAGGTCACCACATATATTAAGGCTGTTACAAATATTCAGTTTATCGAGGGAGAGTGTCCCTTACTTCCCAACAGTTGCATTAGTAAATAATTTATGAAAGGTTTGAACAAAAGAGGTGCCAGCAGGCATCTTTGCTTGACATCTATATTTGAAGATAAACTTTCTGATATGTTGCCATGTAATTCATATCTAATGTTGTCAAAGTACTGGTGTATAGATTTATAATTATATGAAGAATATCATCTTAATAATAATAGAATATTATCAATAATTGTTTGTGATAATTTAGTCCATAGTAAAGGTCTAGAGACAGCATTAAAAGCACCCTTAAAATTAATCACTGCCATGTAAAGTGGGAGATGCTGCTTGACATAATGTTTTTCAGTTATACGAAATTAAACATTGGTCTGTTGTTGAATGTGCTTTATGAAAGTCTGCTTGAAATATGTTTAATACAGTGTCTGTTTCTACTCATAGATTTAACCTTTTCAAAATTATTCTCATGAAGATTTTCCATAGACAGTTGATTACAATTACCGGTCTGTAGTTTTCTGTAAGGCTGTGACTGCTTTTTTTAAAAATAGGGATAATTATATTCCATTTCCATTCATAAGAAAATGTATCATCTATGACCATTTTGTTGAATAGTATAGCTAATAAGTGACTCCACCATTCCATTTCTACTTTATAAATATAAGGTGGAATTTTGTCAGGTTAGAGGGCCTTATTGCCTTTTTCATATGTATAGCTTCAGATACTTCAAAAAGTGTAATGTCTTTAAAGTTTATATGTAATTTTTAAATCTGATATCATGGAATTATAATCATAAGTCAAGATGGTATTAAAAAAATCTTCTGATAACAGTCTGACCATACCCGAGATTCTATATGGGCAGACATATCTGTAAAAAAATTACCTGTTCCCTTGGCTACTAAAAGCCAGACATGTTTGCTATCCTGTTCTGTGATCATTTGGAATATTTCCCTCCAATACTCATTTCTGTATAATGATTTTTGTTCCTGGAGAAAGGGCTTTATACTGCAGGCTAGGGCTGTGCAGAATGAGAAATTCTACCATCGGAATTGCTGCAGAATGGCAATTCCATTTCTGAAATGTTTTAAGGAATTTCTTGGGTTTTTTTCTATGCTTTATGCTCCTCTACCCCAGCTGCCACCTTCCAACTGACCCCCCCAGCCCCATCACTTGACTCCTAGACACAAAGGTATCATTCACCAGGGGGGGCAAATGGGAAGGTAGAAAATATATACCTTGGGCAGACTCAATGGACCTTGCAGTCCCCTTCTGCTGTCATCTTCTATGTTTCTATATTTCTCCTCTGGGACTTACCTTACATTGCCATTCTCTGCCACAGGACTTGTGGTGTGTGTCCAGCCACTGGTGCAGAACCTGCAGAGGGTTGGTCTTTATCCTGTCTCTGGGGGATTCTTTTTCCACCAGTTTTCTCCCTGGGGCCTCAGCCATTCATGGTTGTGCATGCTCATGGAGGAGTGCATGTGCATCGGCACTGACAACAGCACCGACCTGCCCACCCATCCTAGTGCTAGCTCCCCAGTGCCCAGTGCTAGTACTGAGTCTCCACTCATTGGCAGCCAACAGCTGGAGAGGCCTACCTCCCCAATCCAGGACAGGACAGCTGCCTGATGACCACTCTATCCACTACCAGCTCTCCCTCCTGGATGACCCCCAGCAAACCAGATCTTGTTCCTGAACACAGGTTGCTGGCATGGGGAGAGGTAAGGCACCCAGCGCCTTAGCCCTCTGCACCACTAGGCCTTCAAAAAGCATTTCTATGAAAACTACAGAACAAGTTTTACATGGATCATGTAAATAGTCAAATAAGTTGCCATGGATTGTGGAAAAAGAAATCCACAGTATATGTGAACTGTAGATTATTATTCCGCAAAACACATTTTGCATGCAGAATGTTGAAATTCTGCTAATCATGGAACTCAGGGGAATTTTCTAAAATTCTGAGGGATTCTGTTCTGTCAGAAATTCAACATTCTGCACAGCTCTACTACAGGCATACCTTCATTCACCACTAGAGGCCCATATTTGAATTTTGGCAGTGACCGCAAATAAAATGCATTTGGCTGTTTCATATCAATTCCTACAATAATGAATAGAGTTCCCATGATGAAATCAATCAATATTTTGTAGAAATGATTAACAAAACACATTTTAAAAACATTTACAAAGAAAGGGTTACTTACCATTGAGGTTAGGGGCTACCTGGCCCTGATACAGTCTGTATAGCGATACTGTCCTCTAGTGTAAACAAACTATGTTTATTCAGTGCTGTCAACATACAAATCTGGTAGAAACTGCTACTAGGTTCACTTAGGAGTAGTTCTAAGGTATCTCTCATTAATGGTAATATTCTGACAAAAGAACTGAACAAAAGGAAACAAATGGCAGCAACAGTTTCTCAATAATTTTAACTGAGGTCCACTTCCAAGATGCATGTCTGCCCTCACAAGCTAATCCACTGATGTTCAATGCACATTTCCTGTGTTTTTCTCAAACCAGCCAGTCAAAAACATAAACTAGATTTCAAATATTACACATTTTTGTTCAGTATGCTTACTGCTGTAAGAGGGCAATAGTACGCAAATGAAGTACTGCTATCCCCTATGATCAAATAATAAATCCTTCCTCACTGTCCCCAAGGCATCCACTCTTATGGGTACTGGGCCTTTAATGTTACTGTGTCCAAACTTGTGCTATTCCCTGCCATTCTCATTCCATTGCTCCTCCTCCCACTGTCAGTTTAGAAGGTCCCTGTGGGCTCACCTTAAGGGCATTTCTAAATGTCTCCACATAACTACAAGTAGTTCTTATGTGTGCCTGCCTTAGGCTGATCGTCTTAGTTTGAGCACTACCTCAGCAAGAAGAGCAGACATGTATTCTACCCATGGTTAACTGTACTTTTGCTTGTGCATTCCATCTACATTTGTCAGATTCAGATTATGTCTTTCTATGGACTGGCACATTCAGCATCTGCTCTGTATTTTTGTACCCTATATTATGTTTTTCTTCCCTGTTCCCTGATACATGTACTATTGTATTGTGTTGTATTGCATTCTGTTCTGTTCTATTCTATTCTATTGCTTGTCTTATAGCCTCCTGGGATGTACCTGAAAACAGGTACAATCTGTGACTAGTGTACTGACCTGGTCAATAAAAATAAATAGATAAATACTTTAAAGCAGCTGTTCATATGACCGAGAAGGTTTTGTACCAATGCCTCTTTATTCCATTTAGATTTTTTCTCCAGTCTTGTAAGGTGATCTTTTTCTTTTTGCACATTAGGTATAACTAAGATTAAGCTTTAGCATGGAAATTGAAAAAAAAATGTGGTACCATATAAATGGGTCTGGGAACAAGATGAACAGCAGGGAACAGCACTGGGAGATGAAAAGGAATGCATAATTGTGTGCAAAAGCCTTTTTAACAAGAGCTAGTGCTTTAAAGAGCTTGAGTTCATATTCCAGCTATTGATTATTAGATATAATTGGATTTCATTCACAAAACCTAAAAAATAAGGGCATTAAATTTTAGGTTTTGAAAGACTATACTGCATCTTTGCTTTGGTTAAAACCCTAGCTTTAATTAGGAACTATAACCTCAACTTGAATATGCTTCTTCAAACCACCACAAAATTTCAAGTTGTGGGGTTAAATTTTCATGCAATGTGAGAGTGTGCCTAAGTTAGCGTACAATACTTCATGTGATGGATTAAATTAAACAAACATCATGGTACACTTAACCAAGCATTTGTGTCTTTTTAACTCTAATCATCAGTATCCCTATATCTTAGGCTTTGTGTAGCAGGCAACCCTAATATTGCCTTGCACTGATTTCCCTTCAATTTTAAAGGGAAGGTCCCCTCAACTTTTTAGTCTGTTTAACTGTATAGTTTGTAGACAAGAACAATAATTGCCTCTATTGCAGCCTCCTAGTTTCTTCATGATTTAAATATAAATGACGATACATAAGGCTGGTGTGAAAACCTGCTTGAGTACATTGCAGAGGTCATGACCTGACTCATGTAAGGCATCCTGGAACTTTATGATGTTTTAGTGCTAAAGCCTGCAGTCGTTTACTGTATTATTCGGTGCTGTTGCTGTCCTCTGCAGTTCCTATGCACTTATGCTAAACATTAAACTTTTCAAGACATAGTAAGTGCCTTGTTATTTTCTGTAGTTTAAAATGTATCTGACTTAGATGAAAATGCTTTTAGAGAATACAAGGGTTTCATGTGACATGTAACAGAACTGAATGAGTGTATAACTTCTGCTGGCTTGTGCAGGTATGCATCATCAACTCCCATGATGCCTTGTATGAGTGGGGTCATGACCTTTGCAATGGAGACAAGCAAGTTTTCAAACCAGAGCAAAACAGAGTGAAGCAACCTCATTTATTTTTAAATTAGGGGGATACAAGAGAGAAAACCATTATCCATGCTTACAGAGTACACAGGTATACAGAAAATGGGTTGAAGGAACTTTCACTTTAATAGTGATTGATTTGCTTCAACAGTAGAGAAACTAGCTTGAACCTGTCATCAGTGACCTGTGGGTGTTTGAACTCACCTACAGGCAGTCCTAGGGGAGGGCTGGTCTGATCAGTTTTTTCCAGTTTAATCAGACTGTCAGTGTCATTTTCAGTGTCTGTGGTAAATTCTCCGTTTTTGAAGATCCAGACTATGGTCTCCTGGCTCACAACAGCCCAGGTCCACTTGATTAAATATGCTGTGCCCAACAAGGTGATTTTCTAACACATGTTGTAGTAAGTTTGTGTGTGTCTAGTAACTCCAAGACCCATTCATGCATAGATAGATGTACTGCTGCTTAATAGTGTAGATGATTCTTTAATCTAGGGGTTGAATAAGACAGGTAGTTTAGGGAGGGGGAAGGGAAGCAAGCTTTATATTGTCCAAGCCCAAAAATACAGGGTGACCTGAGAAGTTATGCAGTAGAAGGGCTATTTTCCTAGCCATCCCAGTGTCGTGGAGGTCTGAGGCACTTATGCCTCACCAGCTGCCATGCTGGCAACCCTGGTTCAAGAACGAGCTAGGGTCACATGAGGGTCACTTGGTGGGAGGAGGACTGAACATCCCAATGGAGGATCTCCTCCTCCTCCTCCAGGGGTAGAAGGGTAGCCTGCTCCACTGTGCTACTGCCACACAGGTAACCATAGATGCAAGGGAAAGCTAGGAGCAGCAGATCAGGAGGGTGGCTTTCCCAATGGTAGACATCAACATGTCGCGCATACATCATGCCAGCTCACCCCAGAACATTCGAAGGATGGGAACCTGAAAAAGCAGAAAACACCCCAGCTTGCAGGATGAAGCGTCCTCTTCTTACAGGCCCGCCACCCACCCACTAGGTGCACTGACCTTTAACCAAGCTAAAACATCTCCGGGGGTACACCAGGAGGCTCTGCCTCAGGGGGTAATCTATTGAACATTGTAAGGGTTGACATGATAAGTCTCAGGAACAGTAGGCAGATGGGCTGGGAGAGAGGAGGCTGATAGGGTCAGGTTGGGCAACTGGCGGATACAAATTAATGATAAAAACATAAGGGCTATTTTCTTGGAATGTAGTTTGTTGTGCCATGCTATTGCTCATTCAGTAAAGATCTTCCCAGTCTTCCATACAGTATGCTGGCTGCAGTAGATGATGAGGAAATTACAAGAAAACCAAATAAGGATCAGCTGATTTTTCAACCACAGCAGTTCTGACGTTTCTGCCATGTTGCAGCAGGAAAGCCCCAAAACTATTTCTTTGGCCTCCGTTTGCCACATAACAGTGTTCATTTTGATTGTTAATGTTCCATCCATGAAACAACAATAGAAAAGGACAGTTTCATCACAGCTGAAGATGACCTGTGGTATACCTAATAAACAGCCTGGGAGAATATCAGTCAGCAATTCAGAGATGGTAGCAGTGTCAGCATTTAGCTTACATACTGACACCTTCTCATTTATACCACATGGGCTCTAATATCTTTGAAAATACAAATGATATGCAGTATCTATTGAATCTTCTTTGCCTATTATTTTTATGTCATAAAAACCATTCCATCAGTTTTGTTAAACATCATGCCCCGTTCTAGTAATAAAACCTAACAAAGTAGGGAAGAGGTAGATTGCATTCATTAAAAAAATGGAAGACTGCAAGATGAAGATTCTGTAACATCTATTTATTACAAAGTGTTCGAGAGAAAGTTTAGAACCACTGCCACAGAAGTGGGCATGTCAGGGGAGAGGAGCCAGTTCCACATGATCTGCAGAGTAAACCTACAGTATTTAAGACCAAAAATGAAAACTGAGTGATCACCCATGGTATTGTGAAAATGTTATTTTTCTGGGAACAGCACCTACAGAATGGATGCTCCAGCACTTTCCCCTCAGTCCTCATCGGGAGGCAGGTCAATGAACAGAATTTTCTCTTTTGAATGTAACTTCTAAAATTGCTTTGACTCAATATAAAATGGCAAGCTAAATGAACAATATAGTTTCTCATGCCTCATTACTCACTGAACTGTAAGAATGTCTAAAATGTATTAATTAAATGTATAGTACAGGATATTTAACAAGAAGAGATTAACTTTTATCATTGAGTATATTTAAATTACCAAGTTAAAAAAATGTGCTATAATACGTATGTATAAATTTCATCTTAACTAACCCATTATTACAAAAGCAAAGAGAATATGGCAGTCTGTAAACAGCAGAAGCATACAATTATTTATAAGACAAAAAATCTCTGTGTGCAAGCACTGAGGCAATGGTTACCCCAAAGGGCATTTGGCTGGGAAGCCAAGTTTCAAAGAAATACAAAATCACACATGCCCCCACAATGCAAAGCATCATGGCCTGCATATGCAAATAACCACAGAATATTATGCTGGTTCAACTTTAAGCAGAAATGCATGGTGCCAAAAGGCCTCTCACACAGTTTGCAAAGGGTGCCAACAGAAAACATAGACACGTGTTTCGTCTTACCAGGACTCATCAGTATGCCTTGTCTGTTTGACACCCCAGTGGAATGAACCAGCTACCCTAAGATGGTCTATCTGGGTTATGTTGTGGTGAACCCAATTAAAACAAAAACAATTTAAAAGACAAAAAAATCTCTATGCCCAAGCTCTGAGGCAATGGTTACCCCAAAGGGCATTTGGCCGGGAAGCCAAGTTTCAAAGAAATACAAAATCACACATGCCCCCACAATGCAAAGCATCAAGGGCTGTCTTGTTTATACCATTCTTATTTCTATAAAAATTAGTCAGTGACTTGGAGAAAGAAAAGTATATGAAAGGAAAGCATAAGAAGAAATGTTGCTTTAAAAATAAAATCATTGTTTACTATTGTCATTATATCTGTCTTCTTGTTCTTTACCATTCTTATTTTTGCAGAAATTATTAAAAGTCTTGGGGAAAAAAATGTATGAGAAGAAAGCATGAGCAGGAATGCTGCTTTAAAACATATTTAAATTTTAATAAATATATATATATATATATATATGTACAGTGAAGCCCACCAGGATGAAACACGGTGCTGAAGAATTCTGCAGTAGAGTTATTGTAGTAAACAATGACATTTCAATGGGAGTTAATCACTTTTGTCATGCAGTAAACCTGTGACACTGCACTTCATTCTGGCAGGCTTCACTGTATATTCATTGTAAAAAACTTCATTAATGCATCAGTTAGGGCTCATATTAAAGCAACAAAGGTATGCAAATGCGATGTTAGGGTTTCCAACCCTAACTTCGCATCACTCCCTCCCCCCAACACACACATGCAAGCAGGGGAAGGGACAAGACAACACAACCAATCAGAGACAGCAATCATCAGGTAAGAGAAAGAACATACAATTCTCTAAATATAAGAATCCCACTCCCTGCAGTCCATAAGCATATGCGTATGTCTAGGTGGGAGCACAGGGCCCTTCAGGCCCTGTGCTCTGAAGCATGCATATTGCAATTGTTCCTCATTTACATATGGGAGTGCAGGGCCCTCTGGGCCCTGCACTGCCATCAGTTTGCACTTGTATCCATATGTGCATGTGTAAGCACAGGGCCTTACGGTCCCTATTCTCCCACTCCCATCAGTCCATAGTGGTATGCATATCCATTCATAGAGTAATTGTTCCTCATTTACGTGTGGGAGCACAGGCACCCCCCCACCAATATAATTGGCTTACAGCGCAGGGGTCACCAAAGCAGTACTGCTAACACATTGAGAATGCATAACACAGTATCAGTCACCTTTGCCCCATTTGTGACAATATACCAACAGTTTAAAACAAGACCAAGAAACATGCAAGTCAGTTTAGTACACATAAAGGTGTAGGTGTACTAAGCTGTGAGTCACAGAGAGTCTGTATCTTGAATCATTTCTGAGATACAGCTCCCAAAAGGTACTCCAACATTACAATGTTATCCTATAAGAAATCACTAAATTACCAAACTTCAAAATCTTGTAACTATTCAACAGCTGTAAATGTTCTCAGCAAACCAGAAAAAGGCACATCTGTGGTGCAAGCCCTTTCTACCCTTAAAATGTCAACCCATAAGTCCAAATAGTTTATTTGTGATGGAGTGATGGAATGACAAAGAAACAGAGTAGTGTTGCAAATCTGCGGCACAATCCCATAGTTTTGCGAAACAGTGCTGCACTTTGCAGCATTATCATGGGTGTTTTGTGAAATAGTGCCACAATTTGCTGCACTTTTGCAAAAGTAGTGTCACAAATTGTGGCAGTAGTGTCACAAATTTGTGGCATTAAAAACAGACAATTAAAATAAACATATTTCTGGACACTATTTTCAAAAAGTAACCCCTGAATCGTGTTCCTTGGGCCCCGATTAGGTAAACACAAGTGTTGGTGTTTACCAAGGGGCAGTATTTTTTAAGTTATGTCATTTTTTCCATGTTGTTAGTTGAAAACAAGATGGCAGAAGCATAACACTACTTGCATAAAACCTGCTTTCACAAAAGCAAAATAGTACTTTCACATGGCACATCTAATTTTTCCCATATGATATAATGGGACACTTTAAATTTTAATAACTTTTAAATGGATTAAAATTTTTTCACTAAACCTTCAAAAGGCACATCTGTGACCCAAACCCCATATACCCTGAAAGTCTCAGACCAAACTCTTAAGTGGTTTCGAAGAAACGGCATGACAAAGAATTTGCATAAAAATGATAATTTTCAAATTGTTTGACATTTTGCATCTCCGCAACCGCACATTCAACTGGACAAAATCTTAACACATCAAGAGATCCTTGGTCTCTGATGGGGCATGCAAAATTTCATGTGAATCAGTCGAATGGTTGCAGAGTTATTAAAATGCAAAAGTATGGGTTTAACAGAGAAGTGACCGTCGAACCCGTACTATGTGGTACTACTGTCCCACCATCAAATCAAATCAAATAAATCTTTATTTATAAAAGGTGCCTTTCCAAAACCAAGGCTCCTGTACATAACATGATAACCATAATATATATAAAATGGGTAGGAAAAATTACATCTGCCGATTGGTTGCAATACATCACATGACCATGCATATATCAGAGAGCGACTGCACACCTGCACTTTCACCCCCCTCCAAAATAATTTTGCCATTTTATAAGACAGATAACCCACTCTAGGGTGTGCAGTCACACTCAGATATACGCACGCCTTTGGTGGTTGATGCACTCTGCCTGCAGCCTCATGCATAGCAATGCACACCAAGGCGTGCATATATCAGAGCATGACCACACACCTTAGAGTGGGTTATCTAGTGTGTGTGTGTATATATATATATACATATATATATATATATATATATATATATTGTGTGTGTGTAAATATACACACACACATACATTATTTTGTGCTCTTTGACTCTTTGGGAACCTTATTTTCTGCATTAATGCAGTTTCTGTGCAATGAGTTTCCCTTCTTTTTGTCACAGTGGAATCATATGTAGAAGCTGCAGAAGCACAATATCCTGGTAGTGCATGTATATTAGGGCTGAGCAGAGTGTTCAATGCTAAACCCCAATCTTCGATGAAAATACACTGCATGTGGAGAAAAATAGACTGAAGGTTGTGCCTTTCTAAGGTTTCATGAAAAAATATTAATCAGTTCCAGAGTTATAAAGATTTAAATGTTTTTCTTCTGAGCATGTTCAGTAGGGTTGTGAGTTAACGCTCTGATATGAACCAAATATTTTTAGGCCACAAGACCATTTTCAGTTTGTATCACTTACTTAGTTGTCATTAAGCGAAAAAACAATTTTTCGGGTTGTGACAGTCTCTGTCTTGTTTTATTTTTCAACTAAAAAAGTGGAAAATACCTAAACATGGTATGTTTCTTAAAAATCAAACTTCTAAACCAAGCTAAATGGGGCCACTTAGCCAGATTCTTGTGTTTGTTTTTTAAATTATGCACAGAAAACAACTTTTTGGGGCATCTCAAAGGCAGCATTAGCCAGCAGTGAGGGAACTGTGTTCTCTTCATGAGAACAGCAGGACGTTCTTCACTGCTGCAGCTGCAGATAGAAACGTGCTGCTGGCTTGACTGCCAGCAGTAGGCTGGCAGTCTCCCTTACATTCCCATGTGTGTCTCTCTCTCTGTCAGCCAACTTCTTTCTTTCTTTCTTTCTTTCTTTCTTTCTTTCTTTCTTTCTTTCTTTCTTTCTTCCTTCCTTCCTTCCTTCCTTCCTTCCTTCCTTCCTTCCTTCCTTTCCTTTCTTTCTTTCTTTCTTTCTTTCTTTCTTTCTTTCTTTCTTTCTTTCTCTTGTAAGCAAACCTAGGATGTGTACCCCCTTCCCTCCAGAGCACCCATCCCCAATATATACATGGTGGCACCAGGGTGCCCACCCCCAGTGCTGCCAAAGAGTATTCTGACACTGGAGTGCTGATAGGAAACAGGAAAGTTCAAGCCTCCCCCCACAAAACATGGCAGGTAGTAGGGTAAACACTGAGGTACAGAGCTTGACAGAGGACAGGACAGGGGTAAATGGAAAAATAGACAAGGGCAGTAATAGCAGGGATGGGGTAAAAAAGGATAAAGCCAACATTAAATAGAGGGCAATGAGTACCAATGCCTGTAGTCTTGGAAACAAGCTTCCAGAGCTAATAGCCCTGATGGAAGAGGAACACTTGGATATTGTGTCAGTCACAGAAACATGGTACACGGAGAAGCATGACTGGGATGTCAACATACCAGGGTACACAATCTACAGAAGGGACAGGGAGGGTAAAAGAGGAGGTGGAGTAGCTCTCTACATAAGGGAAGGGATCAAAGCTACAGAGCTAAAAAGTAAAGGGGGAGGACAAGAGGCATTCTGGATCACCTTGGAGACAGGGAATGGCATCACAATCCACACAGGAGTTGTATACAGACCCCCATCTCAAGGGGAGGAAATGGAAAGAAAATGATAAAGGACATTCTCAAAATGGCTGAAAAAGGGGAGATACTGTTGATGGGGGACCTGAATATGCCAGGTGTTAACTAGATGACATGGACTGCAGCCACATCCAAGAGCAGAGTCATTCTCGATGCCCTACAGGGGCATGCCTTAGACAGCTAGTGGTGGAACCCACTCAGGAGGGAGCAATATTGGACCTGGTACTCTCAAATGGAGAGAGGATCACACATTTAGAACTCAGTAGACATCTGGGAACAAGCGACCACTGCACAGTGTGCTTGACAATAAACACAACCATGGAGACAAGCCACACAAAGACAAGGATACTGGACTTTAGAAGGGCTGACTTTGGCATAATGGGTGAATACCTGAGGAATGCATCAGCAAATGGCCAGAAAGGAGGAGTGGAAGAACAATGGAGAAAAATCAAAACTGCCATTATGGAGGCAACAAGTCTTTGTGTGAAACAAATAAAGAAAACAAAGCAGAATAAAAAAAACACTATGGTTCTCAAAAGAGGTGTCAGGAAAGGTTAAGGAGAAAATGGATGCATTCAAAAAGTATAAGGAATCACAGAAGGAGCATGACAGGGAACTGTATCAATTAAAGCAGAAAGAAGTGGAGAAGGCAGTCAGAAAAGCAAAGGCCCAAACCAAGGAAAAGATAGCCAACTCAGTTTAGAAGGGGGATAAAACCTTTTATAGGTACATTAGGAAGCATAGAAAGGTTAAGGGAGGGATAGTGATGATTAATAAAGGAGAGGGGAGGTAGGCAGAGGGAGACAGTGAAAAGGCAGAGATACTGAATGAACACTTTTGCTTAGTATTCACAAAAGAAGAATAAGAGGAGTTACCTAAACCAAACAGTAGAAGCACTCTGGGTAGTGGGGTTGATGCCAGTCCATTTGCAGAAGAAAGAGTCCTGAAAGAACTCCTAAAACTCAAGGTGGACAAAGCAATGGGGCCTGATGGGATTCATCCTAGAATCCTAAAAGAGCTAAGGGAGGACCTAGTGACACTGATAACCACACTTTTTAACAAATCATGGGAAGATGGGGTGGTACCTGAGGACTGGAGGAGGGCAGATATGATTCCCCTTCACAAAAGTGGGTGCAAGGTAGAAGCAGAAAACTACAGACCTGTTAGTTTGACCTCAGTGGTGGGGAAAATGATGGAATCACTTCTGAAAGAAAGAATTGTTCAGTACCTAGAGGCCAGCAGGGCACAGGACCCAAAGCAGCATGGATTCACAGCAGGAAGGTCATGTCAGATGAATCTAATCGATTTCTTTGACTGGGTGACCAAAGTAATAGACCAGGGAGGAGCTGTTGATATGGCCTACCTAGACTTTAGCAAGGCATTTGACACAGTCCCGCACAAAAGATTAATAATCAAGTTAGCCAGCCTGGGAGTGGGTCCTAGGGTGGTAGCCTGGGTAGCAAACTGGCTGCACAACAGGACACAGAAGGTAATAGTGAATGGAACACATTCTGAAGAAAGGGGGTTACTAATGAAGTACCTCAGGGCTCAGAACTGGGTTCAGTCCTCTTTAACGTCTTTATAGGTGACATTGCAGAGGGTCTGGAAGGAAAGGTATGCCTCTTTGCAGATGACACAAAGATCTGTAACAGAGTTGATACACAAGGGGGGGTATAAAGGATGAGAAGGGACTTGGCAAGGTTGGAGGAATGGTCAGACATATGGCAACTTAGATTCAATGCAAAGAAGTGCAAAGTAATGCACTTTGGAAACAAAAATCCAGGAGAAGAGTACACAATAGCAGGAGAGGTACTAACAACAACAATAATGGAAAGGGATCTGGATGTAGTCATATCAGATGACCTAAAGGTGGGTAAGCAATGTGAGAAGTCAGTAAGGAGAGCCAGGTGGATACTGGGATGCATAAGGAGGGGCATCATAAGTAGAAAAAGGGAAGTGGTTATCCCTCTGTACAGACAGTTGGTGAGACCCCATCTGGAGTACTGTGTGCAGTTTTGGAGAGCTCGTCTACGCAAGGACATAGACAGGATGGAAGCAGTCCAGAGGAGGGCAACTAAAATGTTGCAGGGTCTACATCAGAAACCATATGAAGAGAGACTGAGAGAGCTTAATATGTATACCCTTGATGAAAGGAGGGACGGGGGACATGATAGAAACTTTTAAGTACCTCAAGGGAATCAACAAAGTCCAGGAGGGTAGCATCTTTCAGAAAAAGAGATGTGTAAAGAACAAGGAGGCACAATTTAAAGTTAGAGGGGAGATGGCTCAGGGGTAATGTGAGGAAATTATTTTTCACAGAGAGAGTGGTGGATGCATGGAACCATCTTCCTGGAGAGGTTGTGGGGTCTAAAACAGTGGAGGAATTCAAACATGCATGGGACAGGCATAAGGCAATTATAGTCGGGGGTTACAGGAAGTAGGCTGTCAGTTAACTAGAATCTGCAGCTTAATAGGTAAGGAAATGGGCAGACTGGGTGGGCCAAGTGGTCCTTATCTGCTGTCAAAGTCTATGTTTCTATGTTTCTATGCTCAATCCCCAGTGCACTATTGTCCATTTGTAAAACAAGAAAATCATCCCTCACTCATTGATCTTTTTTTATTTGTTATAATAAACCTGCAAAGACTAAAATGATCCGTCACCAATCTGACCTCCTACACTTCACCTTGACCCCCACTCAGCACCCACCACCACACATCCTCCACACATCCTCCCTCACCTGAACATGCTCCATGACATAGATTAACTCTCCATTACAAAAGGCATCTTGTTGCTGGAACTGGCAACTGTGATATGAGAAATACAGGTAAGTCTGGTTAATGTATTTCCATGTGGTTTGAATTTTTACTTAGAATTTTGTCATTTTCAATATTTTTATACCAAATTTTCAACATGGTCAAGGTAGGTGAAATTTTAGAAATCAGTCCCAAAGCTTGATTTTGCAGTTGATCTGTGAAATCACCTTTTGAGCATGATTTGAAAATTTTCACCTACTGGGTTCATGAGGTGGGGTCTTAGGAAGACTGTGTTGAAAATGTGGTGGATAATATGGTAAAATGACCAAGTTTTGCGTGATCATTGAAATATTTCAACATGGACTCATAACTTTGCAAATTTTAAATATTTTCCAACCAGACATTCAACATGGTCTCATGAACAAGGCAGATGAAATGTTTCAAATCCAGGCCAAAATGTGACTTCACAATCACTCTGTAAAATCATGTTTCAGGTAGGATTTGAATATTTTCACCTACTGGGTTCATACAGTAACATGGGGCCATAAGGACACTGTGTTCAAAATTTGGGGTACAAATATAATAGAATTTACAGTGTCAGGGGCTCAGTAGGTAGCACACTCGCCTCTGAGGCCAGGAGATCAAAGGGTTGTGGCTTCAGTTCCCACATCTGGCACTTGGGTTAATATCCCAATACTGACACTGTAGTGCAGCATGAGAGGAGTGCTGCACTTCTGAGGTGCCGTCTTTTGGATGAGACGTTAAACCAAGGTCCCATCTGCCTGGATTGGTGGTAGTTCAGGTGGATGTTAAAGATCCCATGGCACTTATCGAAAAGTGTAGGGGAATTTCCCCAGTGTCCTGGCCAAATTTCCCTCATTCACTAAAAATACCAACAGCTTAATCTGGTTCAAGGTCAGTTGGCATTCATCTGTATCCCCCTTCCCCAGGTCATGCCTGAAAATAGGCAGGATTTGTCTAGTGCACTTACCGGGTCAACAAAAACTAAATAAAAATAAATAAATAAAGAATTACCAAGTTATTAGGGAATATTGAAATATTTCAAAGTTGATTCATCATTTTGCTAATTTTCGATATTTTGACCCCAAAACTTCAACATAGCTATTATTTTCACACCACCTCATAAATGTGAGAGGTGTTGTTTTTCAAATTCTGGACTAGTCATGTTTTCATGCTTGTATGTCATGTTTTTAAGGAGGAGTAATAAAACAACTATCTTGAAAATATGGGGTCAGAATAAAAAAATAATAACAATGATTAAGGAATGTGTGTAATGCAAGCTTTTACCCCAGTAGATAGTGCTTTGCCATACTGTGCCAGTTAGTGGAGTGTGGGGGCAAGCCCAGTGAGGAAGCTGGATGGGCTAAAGCTGGGGAAACTGTGCTGTCATGTGGCACCACCCATCAGCATGTGAAGAGAGAGTGCAGGGTTGTCTGCATGGGCCCGAGTATCATATACTGAAGAGAAATCTTCTCTTGGCATAGGACTTTACACCTCTGCACCCATGGATGCCACAGAGCCTTGCACGTCATCTGACAGATGGATTCTTCACCCTGCATGTCTGTATCTGTAGCCATACAGAAGGGCCCTATGCTTCTGCAACCTGTTAAACAGCACCACAAATTCTTGACATCTGTTGCCACAAAGAAGTGTAGGACCAAAAGAGTCCTGCACTTCTGCAAGCAGATGGACTCTTCCCTTGGTGAAAGGCCCAGAGGGCCTCACACGTTTACATCTATTCATGCAGATCCCAAATAACCTGTATGAATGGGGGTATGATTCCACTATCTCAAAAAGAAAGGAAATGTTTACCATGCAGTAGTTCCCCTTTAATGTAGTTTTTTGCAGAGAATTTCCTTTCTTTGTGCATAGTGTTTTGATTTATATGTGTACTAGTAAGTCCTTCCCTTTATTTGCTGAAAGGTTTTTTTTCTAAATTTGCTTGCAGATTTTATGACCCTCGGGGATCTCTATGTTAGCATTTGTTATGGCTCTTCTTGTTCCCACAATGCCTCCTGTCACATGTGATGATGATGCATCCAGGACCATTGGTTCGGAGAGTAATAACTGCTGCAGCAGCAATCTACTGCTAGGAGCCTGACATTCTGGCTTCAAATAAATAACTATGTCTAATCCAGATTTTCTGTTTTCTAGGTATGTGTCTATGTCTAGCCAGCAGAAGTGAATGTTTTGTTTTTAAAGCTTTTCATATCAAACTACACACAACCATTAAGAAAGCACACACATTACCCAAGGTCAATAATGCTGCAATTAGTGAAGACTTTAGCTGTTTCCTTATAGAACAGTCCTACTAATTATCTCTCAGGCATTTGCCATCTGTAAATGGAGGTTTCATTAGCGCTCCCATGACAAGTAAAGTTAATTAACACCACAGCTCTACTAATGTAAATAAACAGCTCTTGTTGAATTAATGGTCATGGATGTATTACTGTCACATAGAACAGGAGGTAGTGTGAGAACAAGAACAGCCATTAAAATGTTAATATGGAGAGTCCCGGGGCCATAAAACTAGCAAGCAAATTTGGAAAAAAACTCCCCTCGGCAAACAAAGGGAAGTATTGATTAGGAGTACACCTAGAAAACAAAACACTCTGCAGAACATATATTTTTTGTAAATTTTGACTTTAGTTTTCCTTTAATGCACCAGTTAGTACCACAAAAGAAGGCAAGTATAGTTTTAGAGTTTTCAACTCTAACTCCCCACCCCAACCCCCAAGCAGCAAAAGAACAAGACCACACAACCAACCACAGATAGCCATTATCAGGTAAAGTAAACCACATACAACTGTTTCAAGATGACACAAATGCAGTAGCACAGATGTACCATCTTTGTGGATTTGTATCTGCAACTGCATAAGAAGTCACACCTGTGTGTATACATCATACAACATGCATGGAGTCTTTGCTTCTGCAGATAGAAGTACTGTTTCAATGTGGGTATCATGGATTCAGGAGCAGAACTAGACATTTTTCAAGGGGGTAGTAGTTTTAATGCAGGCTATCACTTTCCCCAAAAAAGTGAAATGTTACCTTTGAAAGCTCAGATTTGGTTAAAACAGTTACTTTTTGCTGGCCTAAGTGGGTAGTGAGTGGTACCTTGCTACATAGCTGGATCCAGTAGAGCACAGTTTTCTATATATAGCTGCCAAAGTACAGCCAGAAGTCAATGTGCAAGTAATTCTTTCACCCGTAGCTGAAGAGGCACAGGACCTTAGGGGCCCTGCACTTCAACAGACAGAAGTACTGTTACCATTTTGGTACCATGTATTTTGTGGCAGATACGCTTCTGTAGCCAGAGGCTGATGTGTATTGTTTACACCTGTGGCTGCAGAAGCACAGGCCCCTCAGGAGCCTGCACTTCTGCAATCAGAACTGTATGTATGTCTTACAGCGTGGATGAGTACATGTGGCTACAGAAGCACTGGCCCCATAGGGGGCCACACTTCTGCATACAAAAGAACACTTGTAATTTGAGGATTGTGGATTTGTATCTGTGGCTGCAGAGGCCTATGCGTCTGCACACAGAAGCATTGCTGTGATTTTAGTATCTTGGATTTCTATCTGCAGCCAGAAGTGTCTGTGTATACCTTGTGGTGTGCATACCACAGATACAAATTGACAAAGGTTGTGTATCGGTGCTACTGCATATGTGTAATTTGGAAACAGTTGTACGTTTGTCTTACCTAATGATGACTGTCTGTAGTTGCTTGTGTGGTCTTGTCCATTTGCTGCTTGAGTGGTGGGGAGTTAGGTTTGGAAACCCTAGTGCTATATTTCCCTACTTTTGTGTTGTTGCTTGAACCCTAACTGGTGCATTAATGCAGTTTTTTTTTTACAAAGAATATATAATATACTGGTATAGTAGCACCAGTATAGTTAGGGTTGAATAGGGTGTTTAATTTTAAATCTTAGTTTGTGCACCTTAATAACTTTTGCAGTGTTCAACGAAATTCCCTACATTGGTCATGCACTGTCTCTGAAGTAAGTTCTCAAGGTGTGAGACATTTTGTGGCAGTAGCTTGTGCAGTTTTCAAGATATGGGATGTTGATTTTTAATAAAAAAGAATTTTGTTTTCTTATACTTATTAATTTATTTTTCTGTCACCTGCAGCCTAGATGGTACAGAATTTTTTTTCAAAAGTTTTAAGGTACAAGTAGCCTATAGCAAGGGAGTGCCTTTCAAGGTTTTGTGAAAAAATGTTAATTGGTTCCAGAGTTATAAGGATTTATATTGGCTATTCTGAGCAAGCTTAGTAAGGGTTTTGGATAGCCTGATACAGTATGAAAAGGTTCATGTCATGAGAGCATACTGCTTTCATACCACTTAGTTCTCAAAACACAAAAAAACAATTTTTTGGGTTGTGATGACTGCCATCTTTTTTTTCTCAAACTAAAAAACATGGAAAATACATAAAAAGGAAGAATCTGAGAAAACAAACACATTAGCCTTGCTAAGCGGGACCTATTTCACAATATTCTGTTTGTTTTTTTCCCAAAAAAAGCTAGAAATGCCTTTTTGGGATGTTGGTTGTGCAACACACAGGTTTTAGTATCACACATTTTAGTATTGCCCTTAAATATGTGACACTAAAATTCAATTTTTGTCTCTCACATACTTTTACTCATAATGTGGCCATTTTACAATATTTTAGTCACAAATTTTGAATATACTGTTTATATGACCCTACCTCATAAACAAGGATGGTACGAATTTTCAAGTACAGGTCAAAAGGAGATTTCACAGTTGCTCAGCAAAACCACCTTTTTGGCAGATTTAACACATTCTAGTGACCATGTTTATGACATAGCGTCAAAATAATTTTTGTGTCGTTCATTTACTGTAAGTGTAACACTAAAGTATGGTACTAAAATTTGAAACACAAAAGTTTTAGTGTCACACATTTTAGTGTTGCATGTAAATGTGTGACACTAAAATGTGCAACACTAAAATTCTATTTTTGTGTTTCACATACTTTTACTCATAACTTGACCATTATACAATATTTTAATCCCAGATTTTGAATATACTATTTACATGGACAATCAGAATCAGGGACAATAAACAGAAGTGGGTTACACCAGAGCTGCTTGAACAATTGAGAGTTAGGGATAAAAAGTGGAAATACTATAGAAAGACCAGGGATATAGCCACCCTCCTGACCTCTAAGGAAGCCTAAAATAAATGTAAATCTTTGATTAGAAGTTTAAAGTGAATTTTTTTGTTTATCCAAAAAACAGAAACAGTTTAGAGAGAAGAATGTTTTGTACACATTAAATTTAATAAATGATTTACTTGGAAGAATATCTAATACTTCACCCCATACTTTAAAGATTCCATCAGGGGGCATAAAGGAACCGTTAACCATTGCTGCAGAATTTAATAAATATTTTATGGATCTTTCAGGCTATATTCCACATGTTGACTCTGATAATTTGCCCAGTAGTCATGGTACTAGTGATCTTATGCTGAGCTCTGCTCACCCAAGTTTTACTTTAGGGTCCTTACTCCTGGTGAGGTCCTTTCTTACTTCCTAAACTTAGTCCTGACCCTTCACTGTGTAATGGTGGGATGGACTTCTGGCTCGTCAGGATCACTGCCGATATTATTTGTTGTCCACTCACAAACATATTTAATATGTCACTTTGCCTTGGCCAGTTTCCAGACACAGTTCATTCCACATGTGTGCCTTTCAGATGTATGCACATTCCGTCTGTATGCACACAAGTGGCTGATTCTGATTTTTTTCCTATCTTCATTATATTTCATTCAGTTACAAGTCCTTGCTTTTTCATTTGTATGCCTTTTTTTACTATCTAGACTGCTCCTCTGTGTCATTTAATATGAATCACTACTTGCAGTTGTAGCCCATTAAAGCTCATTGTGTCCTACAGAGGAGCTAATTGGTGTTAACAATGCTATTTAAATGACAGCCTCAGTGTGTTACCTTATCCACCTCTTGCCCATCTATCATGGAGAAGACAAAGCAAACAGTTTTATCCCTAGAGCAAAAGGTGCAAGTGATTGAAAAATCCACTTTTTTGTCCAGAAAATAACTTGCAACACAGTTCAGCATAGATGTTTCATGTGTTGGCCAAATTGTGAGACAAAAAGAGGCGATACTGAATGACCGGGGAGCTGGCAGTCCAAAACACCGCAAACGAAAACATAATGGACAAGGTGCTCATGCTGAAGAAGCATTGCTGCAGTGGGTTTTGGCAGCCCAGGACCATGGCATCCCATTGTCAGGTTACCTGCTTCTTGAGAAAGCAAAGAATCTTGCAGTGACACTGGGAGTGGAGGAATTTGAGCCAACCTCTGGCTGGCTTGCCCGGTGGAAAGAAAGGCACAGCATTGCATACTGGGGAGTATGTGGGAAGAAGGGGGAGTCTGACCAGGATGCAGCAGACCAATGGATAAGAACTTTATCTAATTTACTGTCACAATATGAGGCATGAAAGATTTTTAATGCTGAGATAGCACTCTTTTTAGATCAACCCCCGATGACACCTTGTCTTTTTGTACAGAAGCACTTTCTGACCACAAGAAGGCAAAAGAACAAGTTTGTATTCTTGTGTGCTCAAATTGTGATGGGTCAGAAAAATTAAAACTGCTAGTAATCGGCAAGTCAAAAAACACAGATGCTTCAAGGGCATAAATGTGGAAGCACTACCTGTTCAATATGCTGCCAATCCCAATGCCTGGATGATGGCAGATCTGTTTCATGATTCACTGAAATACCTGGACAGAAAAATGAGATGCGATGCTGGTAGACACTTGTCTTGCTCACAAACCACTTGAGCTCTGTAATGTTAAACTGTTTTTCATACCACCAAACTGCCCCTCATTGATTCAGCCCATGGACCAGGGCATAATAAACAGTTTAAAACAGCACTACTATCACCACATTGTTACCAAAATCATTGGGGACATTGATAATGAAACAGGCACTTTTAATGCCAAAGCAAAATCTGTCAGGTTGTTAGATGCTATTCACTTGGTTGCACAATTATGGCATGATGTAAAACAGGACACAATCATTAACTGTCCTAAAAAGCCAGCAGTGCTGAGTATTGGACATTGAATGAATCACCGAGGTTGCTGATTCTGTTGCCCCGCCTCCTGGAATGTATGCTGCTGACTTCGCTGTGTAACTGGCCATTGATGAAAAGAAGCTTACATCTGTGAATTTATAGATGTTGACATCTGCAGTAGTGTTTGGGGGATGCTGACAGCATTGAAGATGACAACAATGAGGAGGAGGAACCGCTGCCATCGACCAGTGAGAAAAATAAGATGGTATTGCCCCAGCTGGGGGAGGGGATTGTATTTACTTTTCTTGACGGAGAGGGAGCTTGGCTCTCTGTAGCTAAGTTAATCCGGAAATGTAATATTCCAGTAGTTAGTCACTTCAAGGTTCTTCAACTAAGGCACCTTCTCACTACCAAGTTGGGTACTACTCCTCCCCACCCTCTCACATTTTCCTTAATATCTGCGCTCTCTTCCTTGTTTGGTCCTCCCAAGGTAATCTCGAAATTATATCAAGCCCTTTCTTATTGGCGGTATGGAGGCTCCTATGGCCCCACCAAACACTGGTCCTCCCTTTCCCCCATTATACCTTGGACTGGCCTGTACTATGGCGGTATTGTCATAAGCATGTGTCGCAAGACAGACTATAACTTATGCAATACCACATTTTACACAATCTGTATTACACTCCCCCAAAATAGGCTAGGTTGGGGCCTTCTCGATTCTGACTTGTGTTCTAGATGTTCCCTAGATAAAGGGACACTTCTCCACATATTTTGGCAATGTCCTAAGATAATCCCACTATGGAACTCAATTAAGGCCAAACTGGACCCTTTACTGGGTCTGCAGGATTGTTTTACCCCTGAAATTTGCCTTCTAGGGGACTTGTCCCCTATAGAGGCTATCACTCAGAGATTTCATATGTCCATGATTACATTATCTGTTAAAAAAGTCATACTTAAACATTGGAAGGATGACATACTGTAAGTCCATCATATCAAGAGTGGGTCCATGAAATCCTTGCTAATCTCCATACTGAGAAAGCTATTGCGAGCCTTTATAACAGGCAACGGAAATATAAGCGAATTTGGGATCCCTTACATACTCTAATCACTATTGGTGTTGATAAGGATAATGTTAATAATAGCTAGTCTTAGTCCAATTCTTGGGTTGTTTTTAACTTACTGCTGTACCAGGGTGGAGGGGTGGGGGGCAGAACATGTTTTGCACTGTTGTCATGTTGTGTAATTGTCACTATTTCTGTCCCCTGTATTATTGTAAAACTGTTAATAAAATTTGAATAAAAAAAAAAATTAGACGGTATGTGGAGCCAGTGTCAATGGCTCAGCAGGTAGCACACTCACTTCTGAGGCCAGGAAATCAGAATGGTGTAGGTTCTATCCCCACACCAGGCACTTGGGTTAAATACCAATACTGACACTGTAGTGAAGCATGAGAGGGGTGCTGCACTCCTGAGGTGCCGTCTTTTGGATGAGATGTTAAAATCGAGGTCCCAGCAACCTGTTCCAGTGGTAGTTCAGGTGAATGTTAAAGATCCCATGGTACTTCTCGAAAAGAGTATGGGTGTTTTTTATTAGAAGTTGATATGAACATATCAATAAACATTCATGTTATTAACATTCGTAACATTCCAAAATACCATCATAATGCAATTGATTTTGTGGAACAAAAAGAAAACATTGGTACAGCAGGGAGAAAAACATAACATCATAATGGGTGAAAAAAAAACAGTGAAAAAGAAATATTAGCTTAAACATTGGATTCTGAGAAGAAAGAGAAAGGAATTTCATTTAAATATCCTGGTACCATCATATTACTTTGACCCCTTAGGTGTTCTGAAAAATACTTATTGATAGCAATCCAAAAATTCAAAGATTATTAATTAGTATCTATTACTTTATCCAAGTGAGGGGTCCTCACCTGTCTATACAGAGTTCTAAAATAGAAAGAAGGGTAGGGGTATTTTTATTAAGAAAATTATGTGTACATACAAAAACCCAAGAAACTTCTGTTATTTACATCATAACATTGCATATCACAGTCGTGTAATGCATAATAGTGACTGTTATTACTTTTATACAATCCCGCAATTGCAGTTGTACCCCTATTAACTAAAATATTGTAATACTGCTATGCAATTAGTCAGGGGTTATGATAGAAATAAAAAAATAAGTTCAGTCAAATAACTCCCATGGGATATAAACTACCAAGTGAGTTGGGAAATTAATCCAGGTAACCAATGAACCAAAATTTAAGGAATAGATCTGCCTAGCCAATCTACTGAGGCCCATCATTTGGAAAACACTGTCTGAGGGTTGGAATTAAGTTCTTTATTTTTTATTGTGTGAATATTTTCTACTATGGACTACCATGTCTGTTCTAGTGACCATTCCAGTTGTTGAAGGGTTAGTCTATATCTAGTCTGCCATACCCAGAATTGTATGCAAGCTGAGACTATATTCAGTGTGCTTCTGTTGTATGGTATAGGTGTAACCCCCCCTACAAATTGGGGTTCCTAAAAGCTTCCCCAGAGCTCGTTTAAATGCTCCATGCCTGGCTGGTGTTCAGCATTTAAGCCGTTTTAAATGGGTAACCAGTGAGCGCTTTTAAGGCCTCCATATACTGTCCCTATAAGGGCAGCCTGTTGCAGTCATAACTAGTTAAAATGGGGGGGGGCTGTGTGGTTGTATGCCTGAGTCCCGTCTGGGCTGCTGAGTAGGTGCTCCAGTTTGCCATCCCGACTGGCCCAGAGGGAGCCCTGTACAAAGGGGGAAATTACTTGCCAGTGATCCTTTGAATAGTGATGATAATGTAGGTTGTTCTAACCTGTTTCCTTTGCAGCCAGAGACTGTTCTGATTATCCCCTCCATTTTGGTCCCGAACTGATGAATTGGACCAATCAGTATCTCGGGACTCCTTTGAGCCAGCTGACCAATGGGGGAACTGCTTGCCCTTTGAGAAAGGCATTATGGGCTATGGCGCTTTTTCGCACCATTGAGAGCAGGAGTGAATGACTGGCAGGTGATGCCAGCCAATTGGATCGGGTAGCGCCCGAACTGGAAGGAGTGCCCCGTGCTCCTGTGGGCAGATGTGTTGTGGCTGAGGAGAAGAAGGGAGCTCTGTGCTTCTGCGCTGTGGGAGTGTTCGCGCGGAAAGCGCGTGAAGGCCTGAGGCTGCCATTTCTGCCCTTTCGAGCAATTCGGACTAAATCCGCTGGCGGGTGGTCAGAGGAGGCTGGTGCCAGCCCAGCTACCTACCAGGCTCAACCTGAGAGGACTGGAGAATCTGCTGAATTGCGCTGGGTCCACCCGTGATTTGAAGCAGACGTTTGCTGCCCGAGTTCTGCTGCAAGTTTGTGTGGGGCCTGAAAGCAGCTGCCTGGTATGGTACCCCTCTGTTGTTTACCATATAAATGTGTGAGGAGGCTGGTAAAATTCAGGCTCAGCCTGCTGGTGGTGATGGAGACGGTATTTGATGGAGCCGTGAGTACTGAATCAGGGTAGCTCCCTGCCAAGTCTGCACACAGTGGTTTCAAGTTGTTTCGTTATGTTGCTGACTGTCTAACTGAACTTTCTTTCCACTCTACCTCCTCAGGATGGTAAAGGTTGTCTGTGTCAGGGCCCCAACCAGCTGCCATGATGGACTAGCCATTAGGGCTTGGGTACCCAGGGACAGCAAATCTTAGGTTTAGGCCTGTGCACAGAGCCCTAGGTAGATAGGTATAGTGATAAGCCAATCACCTTGATTTCCCCTGCCCCTGTTATTTGTCTCCCTTGAATAAAACATATTGTTCATTCTGCAACTTCACTCTGGCTACTGTGTGTATTACTGGGGGACTGCTGCAGGGGGACTGTGATATAACTGTACCTTACTTTACAGGGGGTCCCCGGAGTGAGTCGAGGGATACTAGCCCGGTGGCAATTGTACTGGGGAGACATATTGCTGGTACACCGGGTGAGCCACTAACGGGATGAGAGGGGAGTTACAGTAACCCAGAGGGCTGTGACCGAGGCACTCTCGACAGTACTAACCCCGACCTCTGGGTGGAGGCACCCGTCAATGGATCTGGGCCCCTCACCCTGTCTCAGGGGAGGCAGGAGGGGACAGTAGCCCTAAGAGTAGTGCCCCCTGGGGGTTACAAATTGGAGGCACCACTGGGATTTAGCGTCCCCCTAGTGGCCAAGTGAGGAAGTACATAAGAAATGGAAAAACTGGAAGGAGATATGTTGGGGAAAATTAAGTTGGGGCCTGTTAAGAAAATGGTACACAGACTGATGGGGTGGGGTGAAGCCGAAGAGTTGGACTCTCAGAAAATTGTGTTACTGTTAGATGTGCCCCTGGGAACCCCAACTGCTGATATCATTTCCGCAGCAGAGAGAGTAAAATGTTTAGGCAAGGTGGAGGTAAAAGGGCTTATGGCTGACCTGCTCGACCAGACATTGCAGGTGTTACTCCTGTGCAGTGTGGCCCTCGACCCCGAGAAGGTACCTCCAGTGATTTACCCGGAGGGTGCATCATAGGGATGGAGGCTAATTCATGTTCGAAGTGGGTCAGTCACTCCTGGGGGGTTCCCCAGATGAATAGTTTTAAAGATAAACTGCTTAAATTGCTGGCTGTGGAGGGGAGAATTATCCAGGAACTGCTGCAAGCATTGGATTTATCTAGTGATGCTACCCCTCAGGGTTCCCCAGGCACCTCCCCCTGTCCCTCCAAGAGTTCTATTTTGGCTTCACTGCCCCTAGTAGTCCCTCATATACAACTCAATTCCTACCGTAAGCTAAAACTTTTTTCTGGCACAGTGCCAGTGCCTCCAGGGGAGGATGACCTGGAAGCTTGGATGGACTATGTCACCCTCTTGGTCCAGGAATGGCAATGCTCTGAGGGGGAGAAAAGGAAGAGACTGATGGAGAGCCTGCCGGGGCCCGCTTTAGAAGCCATTAGGTTTTTTCTGGCCACCAGTCCCGAAGCCACCGCCGCAGAGTATCTCTCTGCTTTAGAAGGGGTGTTTGGGAGTACAGAGACTGGGGAAGGTTTATTATGGAAGTTCAGGTCTACTAAACAGTGGAGGAATGAGAAACTATCTGCCTTCATCACTAGGGTGGAGTGGGCTTTGCAGAAGGCCTATAGAAAGGGGGGAATCATGGCCACGGCCTTGAATCAGGTCAGGTTGGAACAAGTTTTAAGGTCTGCTAGATTCTCTAGTGTAATACTGTTAAAACTTAAGTTACATGATCAACGGGCTACTCCACCTGAATATTGTCAATTAATGAGGGGAAATTAGAGAGGTGGATACCAATGAAGAGGGGTGGGAGCCATGTGTGGGGGCAGTGAATCCTAGTGGGACCCCTGAGCCTAGCACCCCCGAGGAGATCAGCCTGTCCAGAGGGTCTGAGGGATCCCCAGATTTTCCAGGTGTTGTGGGGATGCGAGTTATTTCCTCCGATCCCCACGTAGAGAGTGAGTTGAGGGCCGAGGTCAGGAATTTAGGGGAACTGGTGAGGGACTTGAAGCAATCTACTTTGTACCCTGTTAGGTCCGGGGCCCCTGAGTCAAGCAGAAACCAGAACCCTGGCCCAAGGGAGCCCCCTCACCCCTCACAGGACCTCCCTCAGATAAGGTGTCCATCGCCAAATAGTGACCCCCGGGACCCTAAGTTCTGTTACCATTGTGGGGAAGATGGGCATTTTCAACCTGAATGCCAGATGCCAGAGAATTTAAGGAAAGTCAACAGCAGACTGATCACTTGGCATCGCCGGACCCAGTCTCGACCCCCCAGGAAAGGTTTTGTAACTCGGGCCCATGCTCAGCCGACTCTCAATGCTGTGGCCCCCGACTGGTCTGATGTGGTCGGGCCTTCAATGGAGACCCCGGTGCGAGTAAATGGGATTCCCATCTGAGCTGTATTAGACAGTGGCTCTCAGGTAACCATCATGTTTCAGGACTGGTATCAGACACATTTACCTGAGGTGCCCCTGCAACCCTTGAATGGTCTACATGTGTGGGGGTTGAGCGACAAGGCATATCCGTATTTGGGGTACATCTGAGTTTGGTTATCATTCTCTGCCTCTGTGGCTGGAATGGATGAGCAGGTGGAAACCTTAGCTTTAGTTTGCCCACCCACTGGACTGTATGATGGGGTGCCTTTGTTGATTGGGACGAATGCTCATATGTTTGGACGATTGGCCCAGTTGTGCTCAGAGAAGCAAGCATCCAAGACCGGGTGAGCTTTAAGGATACCTGCTGTGATCCAAAAGGCAGTTGCAACTCAGATGAAGGTTAGCCAGGAGGAACCTGAAGGCCCGGTGGGTGTGGTGTGGAAAAAGGATCCGGCCCCAGTGATACTCACCCTGAATGCCCAATGTGTCCTGCATGGCGAAGTACGACTATAGACAGATGTTAAGAATAAGTTGTTGGTGTTGGATGTGCCTGGGGAGGGAAGAATGCCTGAGGGACTGTTGGTAAAACCCAGTATTTTGCCGGCTAGACCTCATGCTTATGTCAGAAGGGTGATGGTTCAAGTGCACAACGTGTCCGACAAAGAGATTCGAATAAGAAGAGGGTGCACCCTGGCAAGTGTCCATTGTGCAGATACTGCAGTGCTGCCAAATAGCAAGGGTCCCAGGACAGATGACCCAGTTACTCCTGACTTGTTTGATTTCAGTGACTCCCCATTGCCAGCTGAATGGAAAAGGAGGATCAGTGAGAGGCTTGCCCAGAAGGACCAGGTCTTCTCCCTAAAAGAATGGGATGTGCGATGTGTGCAAGGGGCTGAGCATCACATTCGGCTGCATGACGAAAGGCCTTTCCGAGAGAGATCCTGGCACCTGGCCCCGGCTGACATAGATGATGTGAGGCAGCATCTGCAAGAGATGTTGGCTGCTGGTGTGATACAAGAGTCCAGGATCCCCTATGCCTCCCCCATTGTAGTGGTAAGGAAGAAGAATGGGGCGGTTCGGATGTGTGTAGACTATCGCACTTTGAATTGGCAGACCATCCCAGACCAGTATACCATGCCACGCATACAGGATGCCCTGGATTGTTTAAATGGCAGTAAGTGGTTCTCTGTGTTGGACCTCCGCAGCAGGTACTACCAGATCCTGATGGCCCCAGAGGACCGAGAGAAGACTGCGTTCATTTTCCCCCTAGGTTTCTATGAGTTCATTCGGATGCCTCAGGGGATTTCAGGTGCCCCAGCCACCTTTCAGTGCCTGATGGAGAGGGCCGTGGGTGACATGAATTTACTCGAGTGTCTGATCTATCTAGATGACATCATAGTGTTTGGACGTTCATTGGAAGAACACGAGCAGCGATTATTCAAGGTCTTGGATTGGTTGGAAGAGTTCGGCCTCAAGCTGTCTATAGACAAGTGTCAATTCTTCCAGACTTCTGTAAAATACGTGGGCCACATAGTGTCTACTGAGGGCATAGAGACTAACCCTAGCAAAGTGGAGGCCTTGACTACTTGGCCTCAGCCCAGGAACTTGAAAGAGCTGCAACGGTTTCCGGGGTTTTGCCGATATTATAGGCGATTTGTCAAGGACTATTCTCGAGTGATTCGCCCCCTCCTCAACCTCACACAGGGGTACCCTCCTACACACAAAAAGTATAAGAAAGTTGTGCACTCCGAGACGGAGAAGAGATATTTCCAGCCGAATTAACTGTTTGGGGATCGTTGGACTGTTGAGTGTGAGGACGCTTTCTATGACATCATATATCAACTTACACATGCCCCCGTGTTGGCCTATGCTGACCCGGCCAAGCCCTACATTCTCCATACTGATGCCAGTCTTCAAGGATTGGGGGCTGTGTTATATCAGGAGCACTCTAATGGTCTGAGACCTGTAGCTTTTGCCAGCAGTTGTCTGACTCCTTCAGAAAAAAACTATCCCGTGCATAAGCTAGAGTTCCTGGCTCTGAAGTGGGCCATTGATCAGTTTCATGACTATTTGTACGGTGCCAAGATATTGGTGAAGACTGATAACAATCCTCTGACCTATGTACAAACCTCAGCCAAGTTGGACGCCACTGGCCACAGTTGGCTCTCTGCCTTGGCCACCTACGACTATGCTGTTGAATACAGGGCCGGCTTAAACCATATAGATGCGGATGCCCTCTCTCGGAGGCCTATGTCCCAAACTGATTGGATCAGGTTGTCCGAGCCTGACATAAGAGCCCTTTGCCAGAAATTCGACAAGGAAGAACAGGTGTCTCTGGATGCTGTGAACTGTATGGTGGATTGCTTGGGGCCATCCGAGAACTGCATACCTGCTGCCTACTGTCATTTTTCCGCACTGGACACTAGTTCACTGCCCCAGTTTGACAATACTAGTCTTCAACAGGCTCAATCCCGAGAGTCTATGATAAAATCGGTTGTGGAAGCTTTGCAGGCCGGGCAGGATGTGTCCAAATTGCGCTCCACCAACTTAAGAGCCACCTTGTTATACAAAGAAGGGCCCAAATTAAGGCTGATTAACCAACTACTATACAGAGAGACTCTGAATAAAGAGGACCAAATCGTCAGACAACAGCTGGTGCTGCCTTCAGAATTAAAGGAACTGGTCTTAAGGTCCTTGCATAATCAGATGGGGCATCTTGGCGTCGACCGAACACTTGATCTGGTACGAACTCGGTTTTACTGGCCAAAAATGAGTGCAGATGTAGAGCAATATGTCAAGACCTGTAGCCATTGTTTGCAAAGGAAAGCCCTACTACAGAGAGCTGCTCCCATGGTCAACATTACCACTAGTGCCCCTATGGAGCTAGTCTGCATTGATTTCTTGAGTCTAGAACCAGATCTGAAAAATATCAGTAACATATTGGTGGTCACCGATCATTTCACCCAGTACGCACAGGCGTTCCTTACTAAGGATCAGAAAGCAACCACGGTGGCTAAGATACTTGTTGAAAACTTTTTTGTCCACTATGAGGCCCCCCAGCGGATCCATTCCAACCAGGGAAGGGACTTTGAGAGCCACTTGATTAAAGAGATGCTGTCTTTGTGGGGGGTGCGAAAGTCAAGAACCACCCCTTACCATCCTCAGGGAGATCCCCAGCCTGAAAGGTTTAACTGCACATTGCTCGACATGTTGGGCACATTACAACCCAAAGACAAACCGAGATGGAGATAGCAGATTAGCACCCTGGTCCACATTTATAACTGCACCAAAAGTGATGCCACAGGATTTTCCCCATACAGACTGATGTTTGGGAGAGAGGCTAGATTGCCCATGGATGTGTGTTTTGGAGTTTACCCTGATGGGGTGCAAGCAGAGAATCATCTACAATATGTACAGAAGCTGAAGGCCCAGTTAAACCATGCTTATCAGTTGGCCCAGACCATGGCTGCTAAAAGAAACTTGGCCAATAAGGAGAGATATGACAAAAAAGTAAAGACATTGGAACTAAGAGAAGGGAATAGGGTGTTACTGAGAAATCTGGGACTGCATGGAAAACATAAAATTGCTGACCGATGGCATCACCTCCCTCACATTGTTGTGGGACAACTGGCAAATTTGCCTGTATATAAAGTGCGACCCGAAAACAATTCCAAAGATGTGAAAACTATACACCGAAATCATCTGCTGCCAATCGGCCAAATCCTGATTGAAGCTGAACTTCCAAATGCCTCCCCCTCCCGGCCTGTGACTAGATTTGCTGCCAGGGAAAGAACCAAGCCCATGGATTCTTCAGCAAGCCAACCAGGAGGGCCTTGCCCAAAACCTGCAGAAGGGGATGATCAACAATCGGTGTCAGACGACAATGAAGATGATATTGAATATTATCCCTCTTACGACCTGAGCCAGTTGTTTCGGGGCAATCCCCTTGTTAACTCTGGAGATGAGGTTGGGCCTTCTGAACTGTTTGAGCCCCACACTTTGTCTCCGGAACCAATGCCTCCTGAGGATGAGCTGGGTAGCAGCAAAGCCCAAGGGTTGGGGTCCTTGAGCCTGGCTGAACTGTCTGGCCTGGCTGAATTATCTGACTTTTCAGAAGAAGAGAGTGAGGTGGAGGAACAAGCCAGTGATATGCCAGAACCAGAAGAATATTTTGAATGCCCTGATGGTTCCTCACTAGTATCTAAACAGCCCTCAGCTGAGCCCAGTGGAGTGGGTCCTGGGGTAGAGGGTCAGGCCCCCAATAGTACTATGAGCACTGGGCCCTTTTCCCTTGCAGAGATGCCCGTCACTAATGTCAATGAGGCTGAATTGGAATCAGAGCCTGTTTCAGGGTTTCCCCGAGACCCCTAGACGCTCCAGCCGGGAAGTACGGCCTGTAATAAAGTTGAGTTATGAGTCTCTGGGTCAGCCAGTGGACCTGCCGTTAAATGTGGTCCACAAAGGGGTGTATGTGTCCCTGAGCTCCTTGCCTAAGCTAGCTTTGGGGATAACTCTAGTTTGTTAGTATTACCCTTTGGGTGTGGTGCCCCTGCTTTAGGTGACCTGCCAGTAACTGAAATGGAGGGGTTCCCCCATTCCCGGGATCATGAGCAGGAACTATTGACCTGATTGGGAAAAAGAGGAACAAAAGGTTATGTGTGTGTGATGTTGTATAACCCTTAGTACACTGTAAATATAATATTCATGTATGTAATGTAAAATGTGATATAGTGTTAATTAAGCTATTTGCTTTAAAAAGATTTAAGGGTAACTACTTGACGCGGACGCCAAGTTCTTTTCAGGCAAGGAAGGGTGTAACCCCCCCCTACAAATGGGGGTTCCTAAAAGCTTCCCCAGAGCTTGTTTAAATGCTCCATGCCTGGCTGGTGTTCAGCGTTTAAGCCTTTTTAAATGGGTAACCAGTGAGCGCTTTTAAGGCCTCCGTATACTGTCCCTATAAGGGCTGCCTGTTGCAGTCATAACTAGTTAAAATGGGGGGGGCTGTGTGGTTGTATGCCCGAGTCCCACCTGGGCTGCTGAGTAGGTGCTCCAGTTTGCCATCCCGACTGGCCCAGAGGGAGCCCTGTACAAAGGGGGAAATTACTTGCCAGTGATCCTTTGAATAGTGATGATAATGTAGGTTGTTCTAACCTGTTTCCTTTGCAGCCAGAGACTGTCCTGATTATCCCCTCCATTTTGGTCCCGAACTGACGAATTGGACCAGTCAGTATCTCGGGACTCCTTTGAGCCGGCTGACCAATGGGGGAACTGCTTGCCCTTTGAGAAAGGCATTATGGGCTATGGCGCTTTTTCGCACCATTGAGAGCAGGAGTGAATGACTGGCAGGTGACACCAGCCAATTGGATCGGGTAGCGCCCGAACTGGAAGGAGTGCCCCATGCTCCTGTGGGCAGATGCGTCATGGCTGAGGAGAAGAAAGGAGCTCTGTGCTTCTGCGTTGTGGGAGTGTTCACGCGGGAAGCGCGGGAAGGCCTGAGGTGGCCGTTTCTGCCCTTTCGAGCGATTCAGACTAAATCCACCAGCGGGCAATTGGAGGAGGCTGGTGCCAGCCCAGCTATCTACCAGGCTCAACCTGAGAGGATTGATGAATCTGCTGAATTGCGCTCAGTCCACCCGTGATTTGAAGTTGACGTTTGCTGCCCGAGTTCTGCTGCAAGTTTGTGTGGGGCCTGAAAGCAGCTGCCTGGTATGGTACCCCTCTGTTGTTTACCATATAAATGTGTGAGGAGGCTGGTGAAATTCAGGCTCAGCCTGCTGGTGGTGACGGAGATGGTATTTGATGGAGCCGCGGGTACTAAATCAGGGTAGCTCCCTGCCAAGTCTGCACACAGTGGTTTCAAGTTGTTTCATTATGTTGCTGACTGTCTAACTGAACTTTCTTCCCACTCTACCTGCTCAGGATGGTAAAGGTTGTCTGTGTCAGGGCCCCAACCAGTTACCACGATGGACTAGCCGTTAGGGCTTGGGTACCCAGGGACAGCAAATCTTAGGTTTAGGCCTGTGCACAGAGCCCTAGGTAGATAGGTATAGTGATAAGCCAATCACCTTGATTTCCCCTGCCCCTGTTATTTGTCTCCCTTGAATAAATCAGATTGTTCATTCTGCAACTTCACTCTGGCTACCGTGTGTATTACTGGGGGACTGCTGCAGGGGGACTGTGATATAACTGTACCTTACTTTACAGGGCGTCCCCGGAGTGAGTCGAGGGATACTAGCCCGGGGGCAATTGTACTGGGGAGACGTATTGCTGGTACACCGGGTGAGCCACTAGCGGGACGAGAGGGGAGTTACAGTAACCCAGAGGGCTGTGACCGAGGCACTCTCGACAGTACTAACCCCGACCTCTGGGTGGAGGCACCCATCAACCGATCTGGGCCCCTCATCCTGTCTCAGGGGAGGCAGGCAGGGACAGTAGCCCTAAGGGTAGCACCCCCTGGGGGTTACATAGGAATTCAGGGAAAAAAAATGCCTACGTACAATGCTACTGGGATTTTTAGGTTCTGAGAAAGTTTTCCATTTGGTTTGTACAAGTGACCAAAATGCTAATATGAAGGGACCCCCAAAAATAGATGATTCATAGTTTCAGGTTGTTCTACACATGACTGCCTAGGGCAGAATCTTTCAGATTTTTCCTTGTGTTTCCAGTTATTTTTAACTTGGAGTTTGCCATGGGCACATAGCCAAACCACATCCCACATTTGGGGGGGGGGGATTCTTTGGTCAGTGAGCATGGCTGAGATTTTCTGAAGTTCAGTTTTAGATCTTTTACTGTATGCTGGGTGTACTAGAAAATATTCTGCCTGAATTTGAGAATAAAATCTTTTTGTGTCCTAAATTGTCAGAGCTATCTTAGTTACCCTCCAGAATTTTAGTTTGCCTATACTGTCTGTCATGTATGCTGAAAGTTCCAACATCTGTGTTTGTTTGAGGATAAATCCAGCATTACTCCATTTATATAAGATGGGGGAGATATGATCCACCACCCAAGGAATCTATAAGGCCAGGCTTCCAACTAGTAATGGTTGGATATTGGCATAAATAGAAATACTGTGGTAGAAGATAATGGGGTTAACCATCTTTAAACCTCCTAGTGCTATGTTTTGCTATAGGATACCTCATCTAACTGAGTGTAACCGGCTGCCCCACATGCACTTATAAAAAGCAACTGAGGAGTCAAGTTTCTAGTGCTTTAGGTGGGAGGAAAATAAAACTTAGATATAAAAACATGGGAATGAGAAAAGTGTTTATCATGTATATTCTCTTTATTTTACTCATTTGCCACTTGTTCCATTGTCCAATTCTGTCCAAAGCTGTGTTAATAGCATATTGCCAGTTGTAATAAGCTGTAGCAGGGAATCAAAAAAAAAAAGTCCAGTATTTTAACCCCAGTAAAAGTAAGGGGGATTCCCATGATGTGGGTTATTCCTGGTGGAGGTACGCCTAGAGGTATACATTGACTCTTCTGGTAATTAATTTGAGAACCAGATATCTCTCTAAATTTTTTGAATATAGTTAATACTGTAGGCCTAGAGAAGTAGTCAGCTAAAATTAGGCAGAGGTCATCCACATAAGCCAGTGTTTTGACTTCCATGTCTTGCCTGAAGGTAGAGAGACCTAGGATATTGGGGTATAAATTTATTTTTTGGAACAGTGAGTCAAGGGTAAACAGATGGAGGAGGGGGCTCAGGAGGCACCCTTGTCGTGCTTCAACTTTAATGTGACAAGATTGTCCTATCCACTCATTGATATAGGGTAAGACCATAGCTAGTTTGTAAAAGAGTTGAATCCATCTTATATATTCCTGAGGAAAGCCATATTGTTGCAAACATGCCCATAAGTATTTTTGAGAGACCTTATCGAAGGCCTTGGACTGATCTATGTTCAGTAGATAGCCTGATATGTCTCCATTGTCCTCTTTTTGTAAAATTTCTCTCAGTAAAATCAGAGTATCCAAGATTTTATGACCCGGAAGGGAACAAGTTTGCATGGGGTATATTATGGAAGGTAGGACTACCATAAGTCTATTACTAAGTAGTTTGGTAAGTATTTTAAAATCAGAATTCAATAGTGAGATGGGTCTCCAAATTTGACAATTGGTTTGAGCTACCTTTCTTATGAAGTAAAATTAGTAGACCAGAGGACATATCTTGTGTGATTTGGTCTAGTGACAGGATGTAATTATGTATATACAGCTGTTAATTCTGGTAACATGTGGGGCACAATGTTTTTGTAAAATATGTATAGGCCATCTGGGCCTGGTGCCATACCATCCTTCAGCTGTGATATAACTATTTGTAGTTCTTGTGCCTTAATAGGATTTGTAAGTATAAAGTTGTCTGATGGAGAGTTTTGTGGCAAATGACAGTCGTTAAGCCATTCTGTGGTTTCCGTGGAGTGTGTGTTAACAGTGTTGTACTGGGTTGTTACGTAATGCTCTACTTCTCTCATTATTTTTTTATTACCAGATACTGTTCCGTGATCTGTGCTAAGGGAGGAAATAGATTTTCGTTTAGTACGTGTGTGACAATTTTCATAAGGATTGACCTGAAACTGTGTTCCTTTTGTATTATACCTCTGTTCAAATTCTAAACATTTCCCTCTGTCATACTGGTGTGCTGCTAGTTCTTACTTAATCTGCTATATTTGGGAGGAGAAATCCTGGTCTATGTCTGTTTGTAATGAAAATAATTTGTATAGTTGTTTCCTACGTGTGTCATATCTTGAGTTGTGACAGGAGCCCATTATGCATCCTATGGTTTTCAAAAATTCAGAAAAATCTGATTTACTTTGTTCCCACCACTCTAATGGGGACTCATAAAGCTCATAGACTGACTTCCTTGCATTAATAATATCAAGAATACCTTGCCAAATGTATGTGTCCTCTAATAACATTGCATTCAGTCTCCAGTATCCCTTACCTCTAGTAACCTCAGGGGAATGTGAAAGCTTAATTTCCAGAAGAGCATGATCTGAAGCTACGATGATCTGAAGCTGTAGCTACGGGTACAACCTGTGAGTGAATTATTGGAAGATATGGGGATACAAACCAATCATTTATTCCTGTTTTTAGAACTCCTCTGAAGTCGGTGTATTGTGGAGTGTCATGGTTAACTGCAAAAATGTCTTTAAGTTTGGTCTGGTGCAGTAATTTATTTAGATATGTAGAATCACAGGAAATGTTTTCTGTTTTTAGGCCTCTATCCTTTTTGAATCTGCTACAGTTAAAATCACCCCCCGAGGAGGACTGATCAAGATGTGAATAAATAGGGTTGAATGCAACTATACAGATGGATTCTCCCAGTTTTGTCCTGGGAAGCATAAACATTTATAAAATGAAAATCCTGATCTTCAAGGGTTGCATCTAGTAACATGGCTCTCCATAGGAAGATATCTAAACAATGCGTAGCTTTGAGTAAGGGATTGTTTAAGCAGATGCCTACCCCACTGCAGGTGTCTTCCCCTATTGACCAGCATGTGCTTCCCCAAATCCAGTCTGCACTAGCTCTTTGTATTTCTTGCAGGGTAGATAGGCATGTGTCTTGAAAGAACACCACATCATATTGATTTTTATTAAAAATGAGAAGGTAGATCTGCATTTCTTATCTGATTTTAAACTATTGCTGTTCAGGGAAGCTAAGAAACAATCATGTTCCATTTAACTGAAGTAAAATCAGTCAGGGTCTTTTATCCAATGGCTATACCGGGTTCCCATCCTTTTCTTTTTGTTTTTCCCTTTGGGTTGTTGTAGCAGTTCCTCCCCCTCGGAGACTCCCTCCATCTTAGAGGAATGCTTTGATGGATCTATTCCATAGGGGTTTTATTGGATCTGTCTATGCAGCTGAGACCTCCACCTCGAAGAGTAGAGTAGAGATTCTCTTTGCTGGGGGGACACACACTTCCTAGAGTTGCAACAGGTTGTTGACCCATAGGGTAGGTTCATCCTTCTCAGGGGTATTTTAGATCACAGAGAACTGCTAATAGGCATGGTATATGGCCCTAATAGGGACTCTCCAGAATTTTTCACTAACCTTTCTCTCACTCTGGCTCCATTTAGTAACCTGCCCATTATTTTGGCAGTGGACTGGGACCTGGTTTAGGATTCCACCCTAGATAGATCCTCCTCATGAGGTCTCAACCTCTCTCTGGCTCAGCAGTCACTTCACAACCTTTTAGAGACCTATGGGTTAAGCAATCCCTGATGTCTCCTTAATCCCCATACCCATGCATATGCATTATACTCTCCATTGCACAAATCCCTCTCTCATATTCATTTCTTTGTGGCAAGCCAAAATGTATTCTCTAGTTTGCTAGGCTGTGGTATAACACCAAGTCCTATCTGATCACGCTGACATTTGCTTTGAAGACAACTTGGCCCAGGATATCCAAAAAGACACTATATGGAAATTGAACTTGCAGTTACTCACTCAAGAAGAGACAGTGATTTGGGTTAAAGACCTCATAAATCAGTTTATGGTAACCAACGAGGGTTCTATCCCAGCCTTAGACTGGATATGGAGTTCTTTAAAATGTGTGCTCAGAGGGGAGATCATCAGGATCTCAGCCACTAAGGCACAAGCAGGAAGCAATGTTTAAATCCCTTCTTGAAGCTATCAGACGTCTTGAGTTATCCTTGACAGACTCCCCTCCTGAGGATGATATGCTACGTTTGGTATCTCTTAGAAGTCAATATGCAGAGAGTTTGAGGGGAAAAGCAGAGTATGCCCTTTTTAAAACTCAAGCTAAGTATATAGAACAAGGTGACAAGGTAAGCCATCTTTTAGTGATGAGATTTTGGAAGCAAGAAGAATCATGCCTTGTTGTCTCTCTTTCCTCTCTTTATACCAATACAATTTTAACAGCTCCCAGAGAAATTGCTAAAGAATTCGAGCAGTATTACAGACAGCTCTATAGTCCTCCTGAGACCGGTCCCACAGATGGTGAGATCCAGGATTACCTAGGTGTTACCCTTCTCCCCAAGACAACCCCAAGGCACACCCCATGCCTGATTTGCAATGAGGCAAGAGCAGTGAAACAATAATGGATTTTCCTGTTCCTGCCTGCAGGGTGGGGGTGGGATGTTAGGGTTGTAAACCCTAACGCCACATTTTCCCACTTTTGTCACTTTAAAACTAGTGCAGTAATGACTTTTTTTCGCAGGTAATATATATAGATACTGTTCCCTGCTTTCAACATCTTTGTTCTAATACCACTCTGTGACCACTTGTCTTCAGTGTTATTTGCACAACTTGTTTTTATGTTACCTAATGTGCCTGTCTTCAATCTTCAATCTGCACTTCCTAAACCTGTGTTGTTTTCTATTGTTCTTAGTAAATAAACATATTTGCTTATTGACTGAACACTAGAAATTATTGTATATAAATGTGGCACTCCCTGGTAACATTTTCTAATCTCAGAGTAGTTAGAAGAAAAAAAGGGAAAAACAGAGAGACAACTGAGCTGAATATAGATTGGCAGCTAGAAAACAGAATTGTGAACCAAGAGGGGTTCAAATATCATCTTAGCCACTCAATGTGACCATGAGTGAACAATTGGATTTCCCTGCTACTATATTAGTCCTCTTGGCTATAAATCTGAGTAGATATGGGTGCCAGTTAATAAAATATGTACTGTATCTTAGCTGGGCTTTTCCCAGTTAAATGTGTTTTTGTTTTTTTTTCCAAAATATTTTAATTACAAGAGTTTGAAACCATTTCTCACAGAGATAGAAGTCATTGGTTCATAGCAAGAGTCTAAAATAGTGTTACATCAAGTCTTTCTGTTAATTGGATTTAGCAGCCATGTACCTGTTGTGCAGAAATGTCATTTTCATTTTAGGACTAACCTTTTCCTAACTTGTACATACTGTATATTAAAAATAGTTTTTTTTGTATGCAGTGGTAGCAAATTGAAGTAATTTTCATGTTAGAATACTGTGCATTGGTCTTTGCACAGTAATACAGATGATCCTCTTTATCTGTGAGAGAGCACAAAATTAAAGGAAGAAGAGCAATTTCAGCAGGAAAGACGGTAGCAGTATAATCCTTTGGGCTGTAGTTTTTTGGTTTTTTCATTTTATTTTCTCAAAGAAAGTTGATTTCTGTTAGCCTCCTCATATATCAAGTTTAAAATTATTAAGGGAGCATCAAAGAGGTAATGAAAATTAAGAAATAGTTGGGTGTGACTGCAACTCACCTTTTTAAATTGAATGTACAAAGAAATGCATTTCTCCTGCTTATCTGGGAGGGTGCTCTTTAGACAATGACAGTACAGACCAGTTTTTTACTGTAGTAAACAGACTCATTAGGTCATTAGTGAATTATGACTCACCTATCAATAAAACTATCTATAATTCACTTTTATGATATTATGTGACTACCCCCACCTGCGAGGTGAGTGACACAGCTGGGTAGTTGAAAAGCAGTGGCTGAGTCCTTGGGCCATTGTGTAGATGCTGCCTAGGTTCCGGGTAGTATTGGAACTTGGATGGGGCATGGTGCCTTCACCTATGGGGATCATTCCAACAGAAGCTGCCAAGGTGCTGTTCTACGGGAAATAACAGTTCCCACCCACAGTAACATAGGACCCATATAATAATGCACACACTACACCAAAATAGCCAGTAACCAATAAATACTATAACAGGCAATGCAATAAATATAACTCAAAGACTTGCAATACAGTCAGAAATATGGTACAAACATTGAAACACAGATTCAGAAAGGTAGATTTTGTCAGCAGAGAAGGACCTTTCAGATCATCCAGTCTGCCCCTTGTCCCTGCCTAGTCTACCACCACTGACCCTAGTTGATATGTGTCACTCCTTCCCTGCATTTCTCTACCTAATACAGTATGCTCCTGTGCCTATCCATGCATGATTGAAGCTCCTCACAGTCTTTGCCCCACTACCTCCTCTTGTAAGCTGTTCCAGTCATTCACTACCTTTTCCACTAAGAAGTATTTATATAAATGAAATCCCCCTCACAGTTATCCCTCCACCCTCCAACAGTCAATATCTCTCAGACCTATCTACTACTGTACTCAGTTAATGCCTACAGTCCCTTAATGTAGCTCACACAGTCATTAATGTGTACATTGCTGGAGAAAGTTGAAGGCCTGATGGACATCCCAATGGTGCAGTAACAATGGATGAAATATAGATAGGGATCTCAGACAAAGATTAACACAACCACTTATTAGTTGAGGCTGAATTGTATGAAAGCTGGTCTGCTGGACATATATTAAGTTGGTCCAGCTGCTCTAGCTAATTTCTATCTAACTATAACTGTTACAGGCAGAGCCCTGACTGGATACTCCTGATCTGGGCACTAACAGCTGAAGCTGAACTTACCTGTCAATCAGACTGATCACTATTTATTTGTAAAACATAGAAACATAGAAACATAGACTTTGACGGCAGATAAGGACCACTTGGCCCACCTAGTCTGCCCAGGTGAGTGACACAGCTGTAGAAGCCAGATACCATACAAAATGAATGAGACATTAGGGACAAAAAATAATTTCGCCTCAGGAGGATTCCAGCAGCATTACACAAACCATGTGCACTTTTTTATAGTTTATGATGCCTCGAGAATCCTTTGATGGAGTTTTGCTCTTGTGATTCATTAATGCCCTTCTTTTTTTCTTCATACCATATTTTTTAAGCATGCTGTTTTCTATAAAACTGACTTTTGTTTCTGGACCAAGAGTGCAGTGTCTGGGGAGTTGAACGTCGCGCCAGAAACATATGTTTGCTCTCTAAGCTTGAGTCTGCACCAGGGATTAGCACTGAAACTGCACTAATGAAAAGAATGTGACAATCACAATAATGGTTTCTATACCTTGGGTCCTGCAGCACAGGTCTCACACACCAAATTGTGTCTCCCGAGGGCATTGACCCTAACAGTCCCACCACAGGGATCAAGGCCATGACGACACAGGTAGGTAAGGTTTTTTTAGTGCTGGAAGATCATTAGTATATGGCCTGATATAGTGGCAGCTAGTATAGGGGGATAAATATCTACTGTATATGGAAAAAAAACAATTTTTGTGTTTCAGAATTTGCTGCTGGACAGATTATGGGCAGGAGTTTTAAATGAGTGGATGCAGCACTTACATCAATATTCCAGATGTGTGCTGCTTCCACACAGATCTCTCCAGATATATGCATCTTATTCACACACATTTGGATGCATCTGCGACAATTCCTGCAGTTTATGACAATTTCTGCCACAATTGGGGGACTCGCATCCATTTTTCAGATGCAACTGCAGAATTCTTTTCCAGGAGTTGCACCAACTTTTTGTGGTCTAACTTCTCAGGTAGAATTCTGCACTCATGTCTGAAGAATGGATGCAAATGTATAAAAATCTTGGCCCTATGTGTTTACTCTGAAAAATTGAAATACAGTACATGAAAGGTACTGCATTACATTATTTTCTGTTCAAGCATATTAGGTAGTTCAGTGCACAGTGTTGTTTCCTTCTGAATTCTGTACTTGAGGTATGAAAGTGTGTACTGAAATCATCTTATTGTAAGTGGGAGCATGCCTTCCAGTAGATGATTAATCAGACAATTGTAAGCAAGAGTCATATGTCTCCGTACCCTTTGTTGGATGGGTCAAAATGATTGTGTAAAAAGAGACACTGCATTTATTTGGTCGTTAATAACCAGATAGCTATTTGGCCATACAGCTGTCCATTCTCAAGGACAACAATAGCAGGGGGTGTCAAACTAGGGTGGACAGGGAGTACTCAGGCAATACCTGGGGGGGGGGTGCTGCCCTCTTCACTCATGGAGGCTTGCTGGTGACTCAGGAAGCAGTAGGTCATTTATTTTTTTGTTTTGGACAAGACATTATTGCTTTAAATGGAATTATTTAATCAGTCACCACCTAACCACTTCTAGAAGCACAGCCACGGCCCAAGATCTATGTTGCGACAGCCAAGGGACCCTGGTCTGCATCAGCAGTACATGAAACCATACATTTAGGTAAGAAGAGGGGATGGAGACAGACTGACATGGGAATCAGAGTTGGATGCAGAATTAGAACTTCCTGTTATGTCTCTGATTCCCTTCCTAATGCCTTAATCAGAGGTGAAGCAGAATTGGACATAGAATCTTTGACATTTTTTCTCTGTGGTGTCAGAATGGATTCCAAGGAATCTGAGTATCCCTTTTATGCATATAAAAAGTAATTACTAGTCACTACTGGAATGCTAGTGGGCTTTGTGTGATGCAGGCTGCTGCTGACACTGAAGGTGCAGTATTAACACAATAAGTGCTGAATATGGTTATAACATATTATAGATTCTGGATGTATATCTATGCCTGCCACATTGTACCTAATTTATTACCAAGGCTACTGAGATATAATTCCTAGTCACTACAGATAAGATCTTTTGTATGATACAATGCAAGCCTCTGTCACTATAGGTACAGTGTTGTATAATACTGTACCTAATACCTAGCTTACTGATATATTTATTTGAAACTTTGGCTTGTAAAAATATATTAAGCCCCAGTTAATTTCCTAGTCTGAACGTAGAAGTGGTGGTGTTACAAAAAGGGAGAGGTATACAGCAGTAGAGGTGTGTGAAGTCCACGAAATTCACTCTGTGAGTTAATTCACATATTTTGTGGAATTCACAGAGCGATTTTGGGAAATTCATTTCTGCAAATTTCATGGATTTTGCCACGGAGTGTGAAATGTTGCCCATGAATTTCACACTCCACCCATGAAATTCGCACTTCATGTTTGAAAAAGGCAAATTTCATTGAACTTTTCACACAAATCACTCAAATAGAAGTTTTGAAATGTTCCAAAAACTCCACAAATTCTGCAAAGCATGAATTTTCAGCAATTTAGGTGAACTTCATGGGCAACGTTTAACTTTGCAACACCTTTATACAGCAGGAACAGCTACAGTGGTGCCCATTGTCAGGTCCCTTCTTGTCTAGTCATGTCAATCAGCATCTTCTGTGAAGAACTATCAAGACAACACAGCGATCACTTGCTGACTGCATAATTGCCTTTGATTGCCTCGTGTATTCAGTCATTATAACAAGCCATCTTTAAGGACATCGTAACAGTAGCATCACTAGATCTCATGAAATTTGAAGACCTGACAATGGGCACCACTGTACAAATTCAAACTTAAAACATTGTACATGTGCAAAATAATAGGGCAGATGAATGAAAAATGAATAAAACTAAAAGATATACAGAAATAGGCACAACATCTTAAGACTATATACAAATTTACACATCAACATCTGTACATACGTATTTTACATATACAAAACTAACATAAAGCATGGAAACCAGTTGAAAAGGACAAAAAACAGAAGTGATAATGAGAAGGGAATGTAAAATCACAAAGGCAACACATGGACTAGAGGAGAAGAAGGCAAAGAAACAGAGGTGAGCTAAGAAGGGGCAAGGAAAACAAGGGCAGATACTAGAAGAGACCAGCATCGAAGGACTTGCTCAGCTGGTGGCTGTTATTCTGTGGTTCAGGGTGCGAACTGTGGAAAACTGATAGATTACTCAAGGATTTTTTTTTTTACAAAAATGTATAGATTACATGAAAAAAACACAGCACACAATCTGCGACTACAGTACTTCATGCCTAACACTTTATCTGGGGGCAGAGCATAGATAAGAACTTGAGGTATAAACAGCAAGCTTTTTAAAGGTACACACACACACAGAATTATAGATTTCCACAGTCGTAAAATGCAGTTTATTTAGTTGATATTGGTGACCAGCAAAGGCACATGCACCTGAGACTCATTTTAGGTGTGACCCAGGTGAAGGGTACAAGGAATAATAACACAGACAGGTAGAAGCAGTAAAGACTAAATAAAGTGCAAAGGAACACAATACTGTGCAGGTATGAAACAGAAAAAATGAGAAAAAGAATACATAGTACCCAATGTAACACCAACGACATTTCAGAGTCATATGTAACTGAACAGCAGCAGGGCTGCAATAACATATGAGGAGTGTGCAATTCAGAATACAGCATATGTAGCAGTAATCCACAGAAACAGTTATGAAGAACCTAGGATTGGTGCATCAAATGAACAGCAAGTCGAACTATAAATAAACCCAAGGAAACCAGGTTTGTTTCATCCCAGGGAGATGAATCCATATGTAATCTAGAAAAGCATTAGAGCAAATGGGGTTAGAGGCAGCTTAGGAGCTGTTTGAGAGAGGAAGAGAAGTAGCAGATGGGATGTGGAAGGGAGTTACAGAGGAAGGTAAAGTGCGCTAAAAAGATGGATTCTCCAACATAGGAGACACAGTGAAGAATGCTAAAGGAGCATGAGTCTGAAAGAGTGCTGTAAGAAGAGGCAATATATAGGTAAGAGTAGATCAGAGAAGTAAGAGGAATTACAGCAAGACAGCATTTTGAAAGAAAGGTAACACAGTGAGAGAGAGAAGCCAAGATTTGAGAGGCAGGATAGTGAGGTTATGGTAGCACGAACAGTGATGATATGAACTGACAAATAGCTGTTGTTTATAAGTCACTGATATTGATAAAAAATGTTAATCAAACAACAGCATTAAATTAATTTCCATTGTATTGCTATTCAAACATGATCTCCTTTAATTCATGACCTCAAAAAATTAAGCCAACTAAAAGAAAAATGATAGCTAGAACCACACTAATAAACAATAATGTGAGTTAATTATGTTAAACAGTTACAGTACCAGTGCTCCTCCAAGACAAGCTGTTACATAGTCTACAAATCATTTAAAATAATTTTGTTTTCTTACTTTGTCTTCATTCCATAATTTCAATGTTTTAATGGGACACTGACAACCCCCTAAGCTTCAAATTGTCGCTAGATTAAAAAAAAAACAATTTATGATTGCCCACATTTGGTAGAATTTGCTAATGTAGCTATTAGTTTCATTCCAATTCCTTTTTTTCTTTTAAAAGTGAAAAACAGACTGACCACCTTACTGGTGTTACTAGGCAAAAATGTATTTGTTAACAGACCTTGTTAAACTCTCATTGCATCTTTCCTAGACTAGAGAACACCCCTGTCACAGTATAGCCACTCAAGATGCAAGGGGAAGAGAGGAGATTATTGCATCATGAAAGGCTGTGCTGTTTGGGGGTGTTCCTAATGTTCAGTAACTATGCAATAAGATATCAAGGATTTAAAACAAAAAAAAGGTTGGCTATAATTGCACCACCAGCATTCATTTCAGTTCTACTAAAACAGGAATCAAATAAAACAACCAGCAACATCAATGCATTTTAGAAAAGGTGCACAATCATAAAATGTATGTTTTCAAATAGAAAAAATATGATGAGAAAACAGTTGACAGTGTTCCTTTAAAGGGGTTCATGGTCTCATCATTCAGCCAAATCATGATTAGCCTGACCACAGACAGCAAGGTGACCGCCTGATAGGTCATGTACCTACACTTTAAATTTTAACGTGCCACTATCAGCAGGGGTCTCAGTGCTCTCTCTCTTTTTCTTGTGTGAAAATCACTCTCTGGCTATATCTTTTATACCATGTGCTGGCCCATAAGAAGCTCACAGGTGGCATTGGGGAACTTACTAATTAGGAGAAGACCACACCACTCCTGTTCTTTGATGCAATATTAATGGTTTATCAAGCTCCACCCTAGCTAATTCACTAAGATTTATTCACTTTTCTTACACATTTTCCTTAAATGTTGTAGGGATGCTACTGGTGTGTGGCCAAAATCAGAATCAGAATCAAACAGTTATAGTACCAATGCTCCCCCAAACTCAAGCTGCTCCAAAGCCTGTAAAGCATTTTAAATAATTCCATTTTCTTATTTTCTGCCTTCATTTGTCTTCCTTCCATCACGTTAACATTTTAAAAGGGTTCTCCGTCTTATCATTCAGACAAATCATGATTAGCCTTACCACCAAAGTCAAGGTGACCCCGTCATAGATCAAGTACCTACACTTTACAATTTAGCATGCTAATGTGAGCTGTGGTCCCACTGCTAGCTCTCTTTTCTTTAAGTGGAAACCACTGTCTGACTGCATTTTTCATACTGTGTGCTGGCCCATAAGAGGCTCACAGATGGCCATTGGGGTGCTTACTAGTTAGGAGAACTACAGTCCTTTCCTGTTCTGTGATGCAATGTTAAGGGCATAGCAAGCTCAACCCTGGCTGATTTATTAAGATTTAATAAATGTTCTTATACATTTTTCTTAAATGTTATATGCATACTATTGGTATGAGGCCAAAATCATAATCTCATTGTTAAAGTACTAGTGCCCCCCTTCCCCCACAAGACAAGCTGCTCCAAAACCAGTAAATCATTTGACATAATCTTATTTGCTTACTTTCAGTCTTAATTCTGTCATTTTAACATTTAAAGGGGTTCTTGGTCTCATTATATGTCCTTATCATGATTATCCTGACCACAAAATGGGGTGTCTGGTACTGTATCTGTTTAATCCTGATTTTGGCCACACACAGGCAGCACCCCTACATAAATGAAGAAAATGTATAAGAAAAGTGATTAAATCTTAGTGAATTAGCTAGGGTTGAGCTTGTTAAGCCATTCACATTGAGTTAATTACAATAGAAATATCTTTAGGGCACAGAATGGGTGCAGAATGGTCAAGTTAATCTCTGTATCAGTAGTTTATAAAGTGCATACGTATTAGCAAAACAAAATGCCATAACAATGTCCAAATGATACAGAATTGCTCTACTAGAGCTGAGCATTTAAAACCACACAGAGCTCATGCATCAAAATGCTAAGAAGCAAAGAGTGAATTATTTCTGGGGAGCTCCATGTACCCTAAGATGATCTAAAGCAGAGGAAGAAATAAATAAGTGATCATCATAACAAACATACTTATAGAAACATAGAAGTTGACGGCAGATAAGGACCGCAAGGCCCATCCAGTCTGCCCATTTCTTTTTCTACCTTATAAATGTGCCATCGGCCTTTGCTCTGTCAGTGACCTATCTATTCATAGTCATTTGTATTGCTCCCTTATGCCTATCCCATGCCTGTTTGAAGCCCTGCACTGTATTCATAGCCACCACTTCTTGTGGTAAGCCATTCCATGCATCTACCACCCTTTCTGTGAAAAAGAATTTCTCACATTCCCCTTAATCGGCCTCCTCTAATCTCATACTGTGTCCTCTTGTCCTGCTATTTTTCTTATATTTAAACATGTTAGACTCTTTCACCTTGTTTATGCCCTTAAGGTGTTTAAATGTCTCGATCATATCACCTCTCCCCTCCTTTGCTCAAGGGTATACATATTGAGCTCCGTTAATCTGTCCTCATATGTCTTCTGATGCAGTCCCTGCACCATTTTGGTTGCCCTTCTCTGGACTGCCTCAATTTGGTTAATGTCCTTGTGAAGGTGTGGCCTCCAATACTGCACGCAGTACTCCAGATGGGCCTAACCAATGTCTTGTACAGAGGGATTATTACTCCCTCTTACGACTTGTGATACCCCTACTAATACACCCTAACACCCCTAGCCTTACCTACTGCTTTAGAGGTCTGCTTGGATGATTTTAGGTCATCAGTGATGATGATGCCCAAGTCTCTTTCTTCCTTTGTGACTGCTAGCAACTCCTCCCAGCCTATAAGTGGCTTCAGGGTTTCTCTTCCCTATGTGCATGATTTTGCACTTCTTTGCATTAAATCCCAGTTGCCACTCTTCTGACCATTCTGCTAGTTTATCCAGATCTCTTCTCATTCTGCCCACCCCATCTGGATCATCTACTCTGTTGCAGATCTTGGTGTCATCTGCAAACAGACAAACCTTACCCTCTAGTCCATCTGCGAGGTCACTAATGAAGATGTTGAATAGGACTGGCCCCAGGACTGATCCCTGAGGTACCCCACTTGTGACTTGCATCTCTTCTGACTGTATACCATTTACCGCCACTCTCTGTTTCTGCCAGTCAACCAGTTTGCCACCCAGTTGACCAACTTCTGACCCACCCGAGCCTACCTAGCTTATTTATCAATCTTCTATGTGGAACAGTGTCAAAAGCTTTGCTGAAGTCAAGGTAGGCAACATCAACTGCTCCCCTTGGTCCACCACTCTGGTTACCCAGTCAAAGAAATCTATGAGATTAGTTTGACAGGACCTTCCTTTTGTAAACCCATGCTGTCTTGGATCCTGTGCCCTTATGGATTCCAGGTGTTGCACTATCCTTACCTTAAGGAGTGCCTCCATAATCTTGCCCACTACTGAGGTAAGACTGACTGGTCTGTAGTTCCCTGCCTCCTCCCTGCTACCACTCTTGTGGAGTGGGATCACATGAGCCCTTCTCCAGTCTTCTGGGACCTCTCCTGTGCTCAGAGACTCACTAAACAATTCTGCTAATGGCTCTGCTAGTTCCTCCTTTAGCTCCTTAAGTACCCTGGGATGTATGCCATCAGGTCCCATTGCCTTATCCACCCTGAGCTTAGCAAGCTCTTGTAGGACCTTTCTTTTGTGAAGGGAGTAGTGCTCACCTCCTCCCCCTGTGTCCATGATGCTGAGCTGTGGGCCCTGCCCTACCTTCTCTTCAGTAAATACTGAGCAAAAGTATCTATTTAGGATAGATGCCTTTACAGGGTCCTCCTCCTCACATGCTCCCTTTTCTCCATTAAGCTTAGCAATACCCCCTCTGGACTTTCTCCTTTCACTAATGTATCTATAGAAAGTCTTGTCACCTTCTTTTACTGTTCGTGCTAGTGTTTCCTCAGTTTGGGACTTTGCCTGCCTTACTGCCTTACCTGCTTCCCTTAGGGCAGTTTGGTATGCCTCCCTATCTTCATCCGCTGTGTTCCTTATATTTTCTGAAAAGACCTTTTGGCTCTGACCTTTCTGCTACTGTATTTGAGAACCAAAGTGGTTTCCTTCTTCTTTTGCACTTCTTTTCTGTCTAACACAATGGGATGTTGCTTCAAGTATTGTATCCTTAATGCTTGCCCACTTTGCCTGTACCTCCTCACCTGTGTTTCTTTTTGCCAGGGCTAGCTTAACTCTGTTGGCCATCTTATCAAAGTCAGCTCCTCTGAAGTCCCATATTTTGCTTTGGAATGGGATGATTTAGGTGTAGTAGCCAAATTGAACCATACCATGTGATGGTCACTGGCCCCAGGTGACCTCCTACCTGGAGATCTGTGATCCCTTCTTTGTTAGTCAGTACTAGATCTAGGATAGCCCTGTCTCTTGTGGGTTGCTGTACCAGTTGTTTGAGGCCCTCCCCTGCAGGGAATCCACTATGAGTCTAGTTCTGGCAGATGTTCCTGCTGGTATTGACCAATCTGTATCTGGCATGTTGAAGCCTCCCATTATCAGAACCTCCCTTTAGCTGTCATGTTTGTATATCTTCTAACAGTAATGTGTCTATGTCCTCCCTCTGGTCTGGGGGCCTGTAGACAACCCCAGTTCTTATGGCTGTCCCATTTCCTGTTTCCAGGGTGACCCACAGTTCTTCTGGCTCCTTATGTGTATTCTGAATTTCTGTAGCTTTGATATTTTCATTAACATACAGGGCCACCCCTCCCCCCCTTTTTGCACCTTTTTGTACTTACTGAAACGCTGAACATAGGCAAAGAGGGGGGTTGGAGTTTGGGGAGTAAGCAAAAGGTAGAGAAGGAAGAGAAATGGTAGGGATGGTTTTGAAGTTTAATTATTCTTAGCATGGTTTTTGAAGTTTCATTTTTATCAAACACAAAGCATCACAATATGTAGTATGATTACAGAAAAGGGGCAAAAGTCACTTCTTCATTTAAACCATTCGGTACTATAGATCTGACAAAACAAATCCACTGTGTTTTTCTTTGTGCAACCTCTGCTGCCTGTTTTCTCTTTCAGCTTTCTTGCATATGGGCTTAATTCCCATAACCCTAAAATTCAAAGGGTCACTGTCATGAACCTCATGAAAGTGCACACCCAAGGAGCTGTCACACCATACATTAACTATATCTCTGACTAGAACTGTACAGAATTTTCCACAGAATTTTGGAAATTCCATGTAATTCCTCAGAATTCTGTTGGAAGTGAAATTTCAAAATTCCAAAAATAGTATGTGCCTTTCCATTTAAACCACAGATTAGAAATCTGCAGTTTTACATAAACTATGGACTAGTGTTTGGTGGTTTCCATGAACTGTCAATTCGGTTTCCACAAACTGCAGAAAAAAAATCTGAAGTTTACATAAACCACTGAAAACTAACTCGCAGTTTAAATTAAAATACTTTCAGAGTTCTGAGTAGGCATCATGTGATGGAGACAGGTCAGCTCTACATGCTAGTTTAGAGCAGTCTGACACTGGTAGTACCTGGCTGGTTTGTTGTTTTCCTCCGGTTTGTTAATGTTTTATAGTGGTAGTTTAGTGCAACACTTTCTCAGTTGCACAGCACTAAGCATGTTACAAGCTGATGGGTCAGTGTCAAAAAGCACAGCATGCAGCACTTTATTCCATCACAGAGTGTATACCAATGACTCTTGTAGTTGATGTTTCCGTATATCACACTTTTATTTAGTGGAACAGGCTTTATCTATATGCCCTGAGTTTTTCAGTCACTCAGTTGAACTGTATCAGTTTAGGGCAGTTCACCTGGTGAATATTAAATATCCTGCACTACAAACCTGTAAGCATTTTCTTTCCTTACTTTTAAATACCTGCATTGACCCCCAGCTTACCTGTGTGTCAGCTGCTGTGAACAGATTTGGTCTTCTATAAGGGGTATGTGCATGATCTAGTGAACCCCTGAATTACTGACTGTGATTTGAGACTTTCAGAACCTCACAGAATTTATTGAAAAAAATAAGGAAAGCATTTCAGAAGTGGAATTGCCATTGTGTATGAATTCCACAGGTGGAATTCTGCATTTCAAATAGTTTTATTCCTTACATGCTTCTGGATGTGCACTTTCAAGAAGTGTGTTCAACATATCATTTAGAACAAGGACTCATCAGTATGTAGACAACATATCAGACATCATATGTAAGGAATTACATATAGGATAGTACATGGGGAACAGTTGACAACAGGGCTGTTCTTTCACCGAGTTGGCACTATGACGACGGATTACCTTGAGAGTGCAGCTTGAGAGGTAATCCGTCGTCATAGTGTCAACAAGGTGAAAGATTAGCCCTGTTGTCAACTGTTCCCCATGCACTTTTCTTTATAGTGTATGGTGGAACGTCGTTTTTTGGGGGAAAAAAATCACTACAGCATGTTTCTGCTTCAAAACATTTTTACTGGGTTAGTAGAAGGAAAAAAAGAACTTTACATTTTGAACGTTTCCACGCTTGACATTTTAACTGTTTAAGAACTTGACATTTTGAATGTTTTAACGCTAAACATTAGTACTGCCGTCGACATTGCTGCTTTTGCTATGTGTCCTGTCTATGGAGTGAGCTCTAACTGTCAAATGCTGCTTGAGGACGCAGTGTGTGGCGTTCGCAGTGCAGTAGAAAAAATTGTTCTGCTGCACTGCGAACGTCACTAGTGTAGGAGAACAACATTTTGACAGCGATGGATTTTGGTGGAGAACGACGTTCCACCATACACTATAACCCTTTTATTGTTTTAGATGGATTTGCTAATGTAAGTTTAATACCTTTGAGATCATTTTTGCAAATATTGCAACAACTACATTTGTAGATTCCTGATGGCCTAGTGTTGAGCTATGTTAAAGTCTGTACCTTTGGTCTGGTAAATTGCAGTTTTGTAAGAAGACCCTTCAACATCTAAGCTTTGGTATAAGTTACTCTAGAGACCATCCCCTAAAAGTTCAGTAGAATAGGGTCCTGCCAAAAGACTGGCCAATGTTTTCTGTCTATGTTTCTAATTGTTTTTCAGATCATTGCACCTAAATACCAAGAACATTGGTTGTTGGTCATTAACCCTTTCTTTCAGTGCAGGTAGTTGGCTTCTTCCAAAAGCATGTGTCCAAGATAATGTATAATCCAGCAGCACTTTGGTATATAATCTTACAAGGAAAACAGGTCTTAATCCCCTTATTTAAGGCTGTAACCTTCCTATAGCAACTGCTACCAGTTGTTAGATCCTGATTAACAAACAGTTCTAGGTCAAGAAAATGTACTTTTTACCCATGAATATATGTGGTAAATTTCAAATTAAAATTATTTTCAAGTAGCCAATTACGATCTGTGCTTCTACGGCAGACCCATCCCATATATGAAGGGTGTCATTAATGTACCTTCACCAGTGTACCACCTTCTTTGAAGATGTATTCCTGTTGGTATCATGCACAAGTAGTTCTTTGCACCAGCCTATAAATAGCTTGGCATATGATAGAGCCATAGTTGCACCCACTGCTGCCCCACACAGCAGTAAAAATATTTTTGTCAGATGTAAATGAAGTGGTGGGCTAGTATAAAACTAACTGCCTCAGTCAAAATGTTTGTTGGTGGTACACTAGCTGTGGGCATTCTCAATACAAATTGCCTGACTGTACTCCTGAACTGCGAGGTGCCAATGTGTACAGGAAATTAATATCAATAGTGATCCACAAAAAGGACTGTGTCAATTTAATCCATTCTACCCCTTGCAAAGTATGTATGTTGTCCCTGCACTGGATAGTAATCCCCTAATTGAAGCTTGCAGAAAATAATCTTCAAATTGGGAGCAATGCTTAGGGATCCGTTTTACAAATCTTGATATATTTTAGGTAAATGGTAGAATGTAGGAATTGTAAGATTCATTGTTTTAACCCTTGCTGTGCCGTGGACTGATATATCAGTCCAGAATTACTATTCCTTCTAATTCTGTTGGCAGCCTAAGGGTTAATAAATGTTTGCTCATTTTCATTTATCCAGCCCTAATTAAGTGTGTAGTTAAAAGGGTGCACAATCCCAACTCATACTCTCCAGTGGGAACACTATTCAGTCTAAAATTAGTTTTTTGAGCACTTAACAGCTTCCTTTGCATCGGTCTCAATATTACGTGCAACAATGTTGCCACCCTTAGCATCTTGTTGAAAAATGGTATTGTCCATTTTCTTTAAAATCATTAGGTGTGTTCTCTGCATCTTTTTTTAAATTCCTTCTTTTCAAGTTCCAGTCACACTCTGTTTATTGCTGGCAATGGTAAAAAAACTGAACTCCACTTATCTAAACCCTATTTTTATTAAACTCTCAGTTATCTGAAACTGAGTCTTGTCCCCTGAGTGTGATAGGCATCTGACTTTTACAACTTTTTAAAATCTGATATGTAGTGACAGCATGATTAGTGCTTTCTCCCAGAAGGTTGTTAGCACCTTGTTAACCTCGTGCTAATCCACTTAACCTGCTGTTAAACTTTCTCACTGGCTCAGTGCTAATCCCCTTTTGTCAGTTGCATTGGCAAAACAAAAGCATCCAGAAGCTGCCAGTAGTGGATTGCTGGAGACAGTGTAAGCAGACAAGGAAGTGGCTGTTGTTGATTGGTGGTTCGGGGTGGGTAATGCCATTGCCACAATTTATTTCTAAAAGTGTAAAAGGACTGACTTGGAATGTGGTCGAGACAGGTGGGGAACTCATCATGGGTACAAAAACAAAACAAGGAATGTTTCTTTGTGGCAAGGCAACACTGCTAATTGAGAGAGAGAGAGAGAGAGAGAGAGAGCAGCCAAAAGCTTCCTTGAATCAAGGAGGTAATTTAATAGACTACACTGAATTAAATTATTCATTTTTGGGCCTGTGTACATAAGTAGTTTTGATTCTCTGTTTTTGGGGTTGACTTCTCTTAGTTTAACTTTAATTTGCCAGGGAGTTACTCTAGCTGGGAGATATTTGCAGTCATTTGTGACTAAACTTGTTAATTAACCTCTGTGAAATAGGTATCTGAAAGGAAGGAAGGAAGGAACTCCCTGAGGTGGAGGGTCAGAGTTGCAACTGATTGTTTCTGGAGGGCATAGGTAAACACCAAGATAGAGCAGTTGATAGGGAGAAGGGCGGGGTAAATGGAGAAAAAGACAAAGGCAATAAGGGCAGGGATGGGACAAAAAGAAATAAGGGCATAAAAAAATGGAGGCTAATGAGTACCAATGCCCATAGTCTAAGTAAAAAGCTCCCCGAGATGGTGGCCTTGATGGAAGAGGGATGCCTGGATATTGTGGTAGTCACAGAAACATGGTGCATAGAGAACCATGACTGGGATGTCAACATACCAGGGTACACAATCTACAGGAGGGACAGAGAGTGTAGAAGAGGAGGAACAGTAGCTCTCTATGTAAGGGATGGGATCAAAGCAACAGAACTAAAGGGTAAACAGGGAGGACATGAGGCACTGTGGGTCACCCTGAAGACTGGAAATGGCACCACAATATGCACAGGGGTTGTATACAGACCCCCATCTCAGGGTGAGGAAATGGACAAGGAATGATAGAAGGCATCCTTAGGATGGCAGAGAAAGGGGAGATATTGCTGATGGGGGACCTGAATATTCCAGATGTTAACTGAAGCATGTTTGCAGCAGCCACATCAAAGAGCAGAGCCATTCTCAATGCCCTACAGGGGGAATGTCTCAGACAGCTAGTTTTGGAACCCACTAGGGATGGAGCAATCTTAGACCTGGTACTCTCAAATGGGGACAGAGAGAGGATCTCAGATCTAGAAGTTGGTAGCCATCTGGGAACAAGCGACCACCAAACAGTGTGGTTCACAATAAACTTAACTGTAGAGTCAAGCCATACAAAAGTGAACGTATTGGACTTCAGGAGGGCTGATTTTGTCAAAATGGAAGAGTGCCTCAGAAAAGCACTAGCAAACAAGCATGAAGGTGGGGTGGAGCAACAATGGGGAAACATCAAAACCACCATCACAGAGGCAATAAGCCTTTTTGTGAAGCAAATAAACAAATCAAAACAAAAGAGAAAACCACTATGGGTCTCAAAAGAAGTAGCGGGGAAGGATAGGGAGAAAAAGATAGCATTCAGGAAGTATAAGGAAACACAAAAGGTGCAGGACAGAGAACTGTACCAGTTAAAGCAGAAGGAAGTGGGGGAAGGCAGTCAGAATAGCAAAGGCCCAAACCAAGGAAAGGATAGCCAACTCAGTTAAGAAGGGGGATAAAACCATTTATAGGTACATTAGGGAGCAAAAAAAAAGACTAAGGCAGGGATACTGAGGCTGAATAAAGAGGAGGGTGGTTGGGCAGAGAGCGACAGTGAAAAAGCAGGGATACTGAACAAATACTTCTGCTCAGTATTCACAATGGAAGAGCAGGGGGAGATACCTAATCCAGTCAATAGAAGCACTTTGGATAGGGGGGTTGATATTAGTCCTTTCACAGAAGAAAGGATTCCGAAAGAACACCTAAAACTGAAGGAAGATAAAGCAATGGTGCCTGATGGGATTCACTCCGGAATTCCAAAAGAACTAAGGAAAGAACTAGTAACACCACTGACTATCCTTTTTAATAAATCATGGGAGGATGGTGTGGTACCTGAGGACTGGAGGAGGGCAGATGTGATTCCCCTTCACAAAAGTGGGAGCAAGACAGAGGCAGGAAACTACAGACCTGTCAGTTTGACCTCTGTTGTAGGGAAAATAATGGAATCACTTCTGAAGGAAAGAATTGTTGAGTACCTAGAGGCCAGTGGGGCACAGGACCCAAGACAGCATGGATTCACAGTGGGAAGGTCATGTCAGACAAATCTAATTGATTTTTTTGACTGGGTGACTGAAGTAGTAGACCAAGGAGGGGCTGTGGACATGGTCTACCTAGACTTTAGCAAGGCATTTGACACAGTCCCGCACAAAAGATTAATAAACAAATTAGCCAGCCTGGGAGTGCGTCCCAGGGTGGTAACCTGTGTAAAACACTGGCTGGACAACAGGACACAGAGGGTAATAGTAAATGGAGTCCACAGTGAAGAAAGGGGTTACTAATGGGGTACCGCAGAGTTCAGTACTGGGGCTGGTCCTTTTTAATGTCTATATAAGTGACATTGCAGAGGGACTGGAAGGAAAAGTATGTCTCTTTGCAGATGACACAAAGTTCTGCAACAGAGATGATACACAAGGTGGGGTGGAAAGGATGACAAAGGACTTGGCAAGGTTGGAGGAATGGTCAAAAGTATGGCAGCTTAGATTCGATGCAAAGAAGTGCAAAATAATGCACCTGGGAAACAAAAACCCAGGGGAAGAGTATGCAATGGGAGGCGAGATACTGACAACAACAAAAATGGAAAGGGACCTGGGGGTAGTCATATCAGATGACCTTAAGGTGGGCAAGCAATGTAAGAAGGCAGTAAGGAGGGCTGGGGGGATACTGGGTTGCATAGGGAGAGGCATCACCAGTAGAAAACAAGAAATTGTTGTCCCTCTGTAGAGACAGTTGGTAAGATTACATCTGGAGTACTGTGTACAGTTCTGGAGACTCCATCTCTGCAAAGACATAGACAGGGTGGAGGCTGTCCAGAGGAGGGCAACCAAAATGGTGTAGGGTCTGCACCAGACAACATATGAAGAAAGACTTAAGGAGCTTAAGATGTATAGCCTCGAGTAAAGGAAGGGAGAGGGGGGGACACGATAGAAACTTTCAAATACCTCAAGGGAATCAACAAAATCCAAGAAGGTAGCATCTTTCAGAAAAAGAGATGTGCAAGAACAAGGGGACACAATTTGAAGATAGAGGGGGGACGGCTCAGAGGTAATGTGAGGAAGTATTTCTTCACAGAGAGGGTTCTAGATGCATGGAACAGCCTTCCTGAGGAGGTCGTAGAGTCAAAAACAGTGGGGGAATTCAAGAATGCATGGGACAGACATAAGGCAATTCTAGTGGGAGGTAGGAGGAAGTAGGCTGTTGGTTAACTAGGATGTGCAGTTTATCCATTAGGTAGGGAAATGGGCAGACTAGGTGGGCCAAGCGGTCCTTATTTGCCATCAGATTCTGTTTCTATGATAATGCTGCCAATAATACCGCCTACAGTATGTACTTGTGGAGAAAGCTGCTTTTAAACTGGCTAGTTTGTTTACTGATGCTGCCAGTAATACTGCTTATTGTATATACTTTTAGTGAAAGCAGCTTTTAAAATGGCTGATTTGTTTACTGATACTGTATGTGCTATAGTCTACTCTAGTCTGCTATAGAAAAGCTTATCTCCTGCTAATCTGAAAGCCTGCATATCCGAATGTTTTTCTTATCCACCACCCCCTACGTTTGGATAAGCAGGGTTTTACTGTACCCAAATTTGTTTTTTCATAAAAAGCCAACAAGGATAAATTAATTAAGTCCTTCTTGTTGGTCCACCTTTCCCTCAAGTTGTGTTACTGCTGATGTTGGCCTTTTCCTTTTTCTCCCTCTTTGTCCCCATCTTGGTCTGTGTTTGTAGGGATGTATATATATATATATATATATATGTATATATATATATTTTTTTTTTTCCAATATCACTCTTGGTGCTGCTTTGCCCTGTTGTGTAATAATCATAATATTTATTTATAAGGCACCTTTCAAATATCAAGGTGCCGTACATTAAAACAATCGTCATATGATAAAAAGGATATAAAACAGTAAAACAATAAAATCCATTATATTTCTGGAAATGCCAATATCCACAAAAACGTTTTCAGTGCCTGCTTAAAGCTCACAATGGTCATACTCTCCCAGAGCGGACGGGGCAGAGAATTCCAGAGGGTGGGGGCCGCAAAAGCACGGGCCCAAGAAGATTTCAGAATAACCATCAGAATCTCCAGTAACCCTTCGTCAGCTGAGCAGAGCTGTTGTACAGGGCTGTAGGGAGTTAGGAGCTCTTTCAAATAGTCAGGACCAAGACTATGTAGGGCTTTGTAGGTCAACAAGCCTACTTTAAAGGTGATCCGCCACTGAATCAGCAGCCAGTGCAGATCGTGCAGCACAGGGGTAATGTGTGAACTCCTAGGAACCCCTGTCAGTAACCGTGCAGCAGCATTCTGCACTAGCTGCAGGTGGCGGATATCAACCCCAGGAAGCCCTAAATAAAGGGAGTTACAGTAGTCAACCCGAGAGGTCACAAAGGCATGGACCAATACCGGCAGGTTGCTGGACCGAACAAGGTGTTTGACCCTGGCAATATTCCAAAGATGGTACAAGGCCGAGTTGATGACTACTGACACCTGATGATGAAGGATCAGTCCATCATCAAGCACGACTCCAAGGTCGAGCACCCATTCAGAGGTAAGGATCTCTTCACCCCACAGATATATTCCAAAGGGCTGATTGACCCTCAACCTCTCTATCTTGTGACCCGGGTCCACCACCATAACCTCAGTCTTTCCCACGTTCAATTTCAACCAGCTCGAATTCATCCAGTCTTGGATTTCAACTATACAGTTATTAAATACTGACAGCGCATTAGCCTGGTCAGGAGCAAAAGACAGGTATAGCTGGGTATCATCAGCATAGCAGTGAAGCCGCAGCCCATCCCATCTTACAATGTCTCCGAGGGGTAGCATATACACTGCAAACAACATGGGGGACTGCACTGAACCCTGAGGGACCCCACAGGACAGAGAGAAAGGATTGGAGGAAAAAACCCAGACACAACTCTTTGTGTTCTACCAGCAAGGAAAGAAGAAAACCATCCGAGCGCTTTGTTTGACAGGCCACAGATGGACCTCAGGTGATCGAGCAGCACCCCATGGTCTACAGTGTCAAAGGCTGAGGAGAGATCAAGGAGAACCAAGATGGAGCAGTTTCTCCAATCTCTCGCCATCAGGAGATCATTGAGCACCCGAACCAGAGCAGTCTCAGTACTGTGCCTTTTACAAAAACCCAGCTGGAGAGGTTCACAGATATTATGGATGGTCAAATGGTTCTCCAACTGGACTGCCACTACTTTCTTGATAACCTTACCTAAAAAGGGAAGGTTCGAGATACGTCTGTAGTTGGCAAAAATGTCCAGGTCCAATGAAGTTTTCTTCAGGAGAAGTGTCACTACCGACTTCTTCAGGATGTTTGGAAACTCACCCGATTCCAAGGAGCACCAGACAATTTGAACCAAGACCGAGTCAATGGTCTCATAACAGCCCAAAATCAGAGAAGTTGGGCCCGGATCTAAACTACAGCATGTAAGGTACATCCCCTGGACAATCCTCATAATGTCTTCGACATCCTGCAGGTCAAAAGAACTCCAGGAAGTACAAGGAGTAGTGGCCAAACAGTGATCAACCACATCACCCATAGGGTGAGTCAGATGGATTTCTGACCTAATGTCGGCCACCTTATTCGCAAAGAATTGAGCAAGTTCATCACACTCAGTTTGTGAAAAAGCTTGCTGCAACTGTAGACAGGCTGGGTTGCAGCATGATAATTATCAAATCATAATCAAATATGTACCCCTAAAGTATTCATATAAACTAAATCAGTCAAACATTGATCAAATTAACATGGTACCCTTCAGTACCCTTATGTACACCCAACTATTTTTACATGTTCAATTGCCACAATTAACATTATAATGTATTCTTAAGTACCAGGATGTCCCCAAATTGTAGGCATCTTCATAAAGACTTTTAAATTGTCTTGCTTAATATAAAGTATTTAGAGCTTATTAAGTAAATCTTAGAATGCTACAAGAAAATTCTTATATAAGAGCGTTCACTATTCGTACCCTTATCTCATGCTTGAATTTCTGAATTAATCAAACCTACTATGATTTGTATGACTTACTAGGACCATTAATTAATCTTATTTTAAGTGGCACAGCTTTCCAAAATCCATGTGCACCACAAATAACTTTTTTCTAGTATGCATACTTCACATCAATAAAAATATGAAAAAAACAGAGACAACACTTAAATAAGTACTAGTACAAACATTAGTAGCTCATGGGCTAGGACCAAAGGACAAGCTTAAATCATCCTGTTAAAACACGTTTGTTAAAAAATCATGTTCATTTAAAGCGAGTCTGTTACTCAGTCAGTGCAAAATAAATCAGCAGTGTCATTTATACAGGAATTTAAATATGAGCTTCCTCGGCATTGAATGAGAACCGATAACATAATATATTAATCATAGTTTAGATCATCTAATTTTTCTGTGAGCTATACAAAAGTAAAAACATCAGGAGCATCTGAAATTTTAAAAATCCTGGGAGCTCATAGTAATGTTCCCATTCTTAAGTTTTGCAGCAGACATGAAAATGCATAGTGCCCATATACTGAACATGTAAACTAATCCCAGACAATACAAAACTTTTGTTTTTCAGAATTGTCACTGAAGCCTCCTAGGCCCATAATAATAGGTCCACAAGAGGTATGGGGAGTTCTTAAGTTTGGGCCATAATCTTTGCAGCCATTAAAAATAAAGTTCACGTATAACTAATGTTATCTCTTAGAGGAGGGACAAAGCAGCAAACTGCTTGCAGCGTTCCGAGCAGGTCTCCAAGCCCCTTACTCTCCAAAGCCTCACTATATGACATACAGGAGGTCCATAACAGAGCCAAAACAATATTTGTTTTTGAACATGAGGCAGCAGCGATATGTGAGGGGGCCAATCCAATAGATTTGTAGTGAAAAATATATACTTCAACATTTTTCCTGTCTTTGGATAAGGTGAGGGCATTGATTAAGTTAAAGTTTTCAAATGCAGTATACTCAGACCACAATACTTTCCATATATCTGTGGCGCCAAGAGCAATTTCTCAATCAACACTTATAACCAGTTATAGAAGTTTTTACCTGGTATAAGAAAAGTAGTAGTCAAATACCTCACGATTCCTTTAAAACGTCAAAGCTCCGTTGCTGGATCAAGCAAATGGAGTGACTTTTCTGCATTGTTTTGAGACAATCTATGTATAGCTCCATATCATGAAGTCTCTCTACACCTTTTAACCCCAGCACAGCATTTTACTAAATATCTGTATTGTGATTGAGAATTCAATTTTTTACCAGGCTTTCCAGGGCATTAAAGCTTTGTCCGTCTTTTAACCATTCTGCACATGCTTCAGGTGACTCATTTACCTGAAAAGATAAACTACACACTCCACTGAGCATAGTAAATTCATAACTACAAGGTAAATCTGAGACCACAGGCAACAATATCATACCTTTTTTAGAAGTATGAAAGCATATATAATTACTAGCTCACCTAGCTAGTCGTATCAGCAGCATTTGATCCCAGTAGTAGATACCTCCTGATCTGTTGCTCAAAACATTTTCCTCAGTTGCTCTTCACAACCATTTTCCTTGGGGTTTCAAAGGACAGAATAATTTTCTCTAAAAGTGTTCCATTGCTACAATACTTAGCGAGATGCCCAAAATGCTCAAAATGCCCAAGCCACCTGCAAAAAGTTCTGTGCAAGACCTATCGCAAAATCTGCCAATATCAAGTTATGCAGGGCGAGAATGCAAGGTTTAACAGACCAAATAATCTTGCTTAGAAAGTTAAAACAAAAAAAAACAATAGCTCAAAAAATAAAACTGAAATCGGAACCCAAGCAGGGCAGCAGTAGCCATCTTATGCCGCCCACCCACCTAGTCTTTCCTCTCAAAATTAATATATTATTTGACCAGAACTGGTGCCGAGTTGCTTTTACTGTTTGTTTGGGCAGGTGGGCAGAGCGAGGCCAGATGGTGGCTGTGAAATGCGGGTAGTGGACGCTGCCGGGGGACAGATGTTTAATGCTGTGTGAGGGCATATTTCAAATGAATTACTCACTACGTTAGACTCCATGGGTCTGGTAGCTTTGATGGGGGAGCTACAGCCCTGTGTGTGGCAGACAGCAACCACCGCCATGTTTATTGAAATGCTTCACTAGGAAAGGCACGTCTGGAGGTGTGTCATCGGTGCCACTGCATGATGAACTTGTCTCTGATTCCAGCAGCACTTTCTTTACAAGTTGTGTCCACTTTACGTAATGCTGGTATCAACGCTAGCATGTTGGCTTATTGGGGAATGAGGGACACACCTACTAAGGCATGCCCTGCATTTGCCAACACAGACACACCTCTGAAATGTGCTACTAGCACAAGACGTTTCTTGTGTAAATGCGCAAGCGAATGCAAAGGAAGTATTTTTATAAAATATAGAATAGTATGGGTATCCATAAACAACAAGGCTGTGTTTCTATTGAGGATATGTGATGACATCATAGAGACTGCTCAAAAGTGAAACTTGAGAGGTCTCTGTGATGTCATCATATGGTATACCATGATGTGCGCGACCGCGACTGAGCAACCCCTGAAAGGGTGACTCAATTGTAGTGCATGGCACAGTGACTACTGGGCAGTTACAGTGACCAGATGGGGTGGGTTGGTGACCCTAGTGACAGGAAGTCACTACAGGTACACTCCTGGGGGCATGGGAGCGAGAATGCTATAGGTACGTGCACAGGGGGGAGTGAGCATGCTTGGTGAGGGGTGGGAGGGGATTTGAGGGGTGGCACTGTGGGTGGCTGCTGAGCTGGCCCCATGGTGAATCAGGTCAGCTCATGGCTTTGGTGGCTTGGATGCTGGGTTTGGGTTTGGGCGCAGGTTAATTTTTATTGCGCCCGGCCCAAATTAAATTTTTTTTACATTTTGCCTGCTCCCCACTGACATGCACCCACCAGGAAATGAGAATCCTTAAGTATGGGGGTGCAGCCCCCCACATAAACATAAAAAATGCAAGTCCCCAGCACCGTTATGTTGTGTGCCAGAGAGTCAGAGCACCAAAATTGATTTTTGGTGCTTTGACTTCACCGTAACGGCAATCATCCTTTGGCGGTCGCTGTTATCACATAGAACCCATCACATGCCTGAGATGCAATCATAGCCTTAGTTGTGCATGGATACCTATACTATTCTGTTTTTATATAGTGCATATTTTTTTTTTTAAGTCATTCCACTTCAATCAGTTTGTGAGTAATGTACCTTTAGTATCTGGTCCTGCTCCCACTGACTCCGGCACCTTGCAGTGACTCAGACTGCATCGATCCTGAGAATCCCTCAGTCCCAGTCATGACCATCTGTAGCCACACTGCTTATTTTTAAAATAAAAAAAAAAATAATGGAGGAGTTCAGTTTGGCAGCACAAAGCCATATATAGCTCTCTGAGTCCAAACTGTATGGCTCCATGGCTAGGTGCTCGTTAAATGGCACTGCCATGTTTGTTTCAGTTTTCTCATTTGAACCACACTGTTAGCCAATGAGGTGGCAGGTCAAGGCTAAAAAATTGTTACGGTATTGTTGTGACAGAACAATACATAACACCTTTTTCTGACCTTTGAACTGTACCATAACAAGAATATTACGAGCTAATCATACACTATTTTTTTTTTTTATTATTATGTAACTGTTTTTATTTTAATACAGTGCCAGCTAACTTCAACAGGAGGAACCTGCTACAGATAGCTGCAGTGTCTGCCTTTAGTTTTGCTTAAGCAGCTATGTTAACATCGGTGCATCAGTAAGGGAAACAAATAAAAAAGATACATAGAATGAATGTTCACTTCACTTTTACTACTTTTCAAGTGCTAATCATGCAAAACATTATTCAACAATACTATGTCCAAAAGAAATTAGTACCTTTAGCATCAAGTTGAAAAACTCCTCCCCTTCCCCACACTGACTAAAGCACTGTGCAGAACTTCACACATTTAACCTTTTGCCAAAATGTAAAGGCAATAATCGAATGTCATGCATACTCTATTCTGTGGTTGTACAACTTATAGATATTATTTTAATTTCTGTCTCCTAAATAATTTTCTATAAAAAAAATTCCTCTGCCTCTCTAAGTCATAAGTGTGAATTTTTGGGCTGACACTGCACCCTCTGAGAATTTTGTCTGGAAAGGCTTCATGACAGATCCATCCAGCCTAGACATCCTGGATATCTCAGAGAAGCACTCTGGAAATAAACATTCTTGCATACCCTTATGTGGAGCCTACAGCATCCATATTTCTAGCTCTGGCTCCAAATCATGAAATCCATGGGTATCCAGAAGCATTCATGGAGTATGCAATCATCTAGGCAGTATCCAGGGTAGCAAACTGGCTGGGAGAAAGAATCTAGATTGTGTGTGCAAATGGGAAACACTCAGAAGTAATGCAGGTCACAAGTGGGGCACCACAGAGATCAGTGCTGGGGGCCAGTATTGTTTAATGTGTTTATCTGTGACTTATAGTAGACAAAGAGATTAAGGAAACATTTACATCCATACCTGTCAACCTCTCAGCATTAAAATTCATAGCACTGGCCTTCAAAAATCAGAGCAAATGACCAGAATGTGGAGTACTTTTGTTATTTTAAAGAATAATATGCTTTAAATAATGGGCCCCATATATCTAGTGTCAAGGAATATTTCTATTAAGTTAGTTCAGTGATTTAATAGATTGTGTGTCCAGAAACAACTCTAACATTGTTAAAAACATTAGTAAACCTTTGTGGAGCAAGGGTAAATTTGAATGCAAGAAATTATAGCACTATGCAAAATTCATAGCGGTTGAGAGGTGTGGTTGCATCTTTGCAGGTAGCACTACACTCTGTGGCAGGATAACATAGACAAATAGACTTTGACAGCAGATAAGGACTGCTTGGCCCACCTAGTTTGCCCATTTTTTCCTACTTGCATTATCACCGCAGATACTTCCTGATCTACAATTCTTTCTCCCTCCCCCTTCCTTTACATTGTAATTCCCTCATGCCTTTCCCATACATTCTGGAACCCCACCCCTGTTTTCATCCCCACCACCTCCACTGGAAGGCTGTTCCGGGAATCCGCCAATCTTTCTCTGAAGAAGTACTTCCTCCCATCTCTCCTGACTCTACCTCCTCAACTTCATAGTAGGTCCCCTTGTTGTTGAGCACCTTTTCTTCTGAGAAATACTTCCCTCATGTACCTTATTTACCTCCATGAGGTATTTAAAGGACTCTGTCATATCCCTCTTCTCTTCCAAAGTGTACATATTGAGGTCCTTTAGTCTCTACTCATTAGGCTTTTGATGCAGACCCTGAACCATTTTAGTTGTGATCCTCTGGACAAACTCTGCTCTGTCTATATAATTCCAGGGATGTGGTCTCTAGAACTGAAGACAGTACTCTAGGGGGGTCTCAGCAGAGATCCATACAGAGGCACCACCACCTCCCTCTTTCTGCTAATGATACTCCTTCCTATGCACCCCATCATCTCACTTGCCCTCCCAACAGCCTTGTCACACTACCTGGCCACTTTAGGTCAACATATATGATTACCCCGGTCTCTTTACTGTTTGGCAGTCATTAGTACAACTCCACCCTTTTTGTACTGCACCCCTGGGTTTCTGTGCCCTGAGTGCATTATTTTGCACATGTTCGCATTGAAACCCAGCTGCCATACCCTTGACCATTCCTCAAGTTTTCCCAGGAAGGGCAAGATGGTGGTATGTAGCTGCGGGACATTTATTGCTCTACACCAACCTGAGTTTTCACTTGTGTATAAGGATGAGAATTGCTCAGCTACACATCAAAAATTATGATGTCGGATGCGCATAAAGGTAGTCCGGTAGCCCAGTTCATCTTTGCTAGGTTGGTGCTGCTGAACCAGTGGATCCATTCTGTAACAAGCCCAGAAAGTGGAGTGGGGTTGCAAACCCAGACCTCCCTGGAGGCTAGAGCTGCTCCATTGCATGGGAGTCAGAGAGGCACAGGAGTAATTTCATCAGAGCTACAACTTGTTGTCATTGGTGATAGTAAACCTACCTCTGAATCCTCACTGATGTCACACGGCAAACAGTATTCCATTGAGTCTTTGGGAGTGACATTAGACAAATTGCTGGAACGGACGGAGAGGTTCAACCGAAGTTTTGAGGCCCTCACTAAGAAAATGGATTATTTACAAATGGAGGTTAAAAAGGTCCAGAAAAGAGCTGTAATCATGAATAAAGCCATCTCAGAGCATGATGTCAAAATTTCACAATTAGAGACCACTTTACTAGCTACCACGGCCACATTAAATGGAGTGATAAAAGAGAATGACAATATTTCTAGGAAGCATGAACTAAATGAAAACCAGTTAAGGTACAGAAACTTTCGCTTATTGGGCATACCAGACGCCATAGATGCAGAATTTGAAAGCACTCGGGATTTAGTGAAGGACATTCTTATTACCACATTTGATCTCCCTATTGACAACCCTCCACTGCTGGCTAAGGTATTTAGAATTTTTAAGAAAAGAGATGACTCTAGGGTAATTCTGAAATCCACCATTGTGGCAACTGTGGCATTCGATTCTGACTGTGACTTTATTTTTAAGCTGGTGGGATTAAAGGGGACTTTGCTGTGTAAAGGCTGTCATTATTAAATTTTCCCAGGCTTTAGTTATCAGACCTAGCAAAAGCATAGAAAATGTTTAATGTACCAGCAAGAGGTGCTTGAAATGGGGGCTCAGTTCTCTCTCTCTCTCCTTCCCACAGCAAAAGTAAAAATTGTTAAAGATAATAAGGTTTACATTTTCTTTGAGATAGACCAACTGGTTGAATTTTTGAGATCTCACTAATCTTCAAGATCGGAGCAGGATTTTTATATCTCACCCACCGTGTCAGAAAAGGAAATGATGGACATGTAGCTTTATGGTTTATCAAGTGGTAATAGGTTTACTGTCGCCTGCTTGGTTTTTTTCTTTTTTTTTTTTTTTAATTATACACATATAATATAATATTATATAGGGGCTCTTTGATGTACTAGTGTGGGGTGATTAACGTTTAAAGAATAGAATGAACTGATATATTTTCAAATGGCAGTACAGAGATGTAAAGTATTAAGTATTTGTTTTCTTTCCTCCCCGTAATGGTCTAGTATTATGCTGAATATTTTTCTTTCTTTATGCTTGAGTTTGTAATTTTTTTATTTTTTTGGATATATGAAAACATATTTTAAAAAGTGAATAAAAAGATATGTGATAAAAAATAATTCATAACCCTGGCCTTCAAAAATCAGAGCAAGTGACCAGAATGTGGAGCGCTTTCTTATTTTAAAGAATAATATGTCTTTAAATAATGAGCCCCATATATTTAGTGTTGAGGAATATTTCTATTAAGTTAGTTCAGTGATTTAATAGATTGTGTGTCCAGAAACAACTCTAACATTGTTAAAAACATTAGTAAACCTTTGTGGAGCAAGGGTAAATTTGAACACAAAAAAATCATAGCATTATGCAAAATTCATAGCGGTTGATAGGTATGTTTGCATCTTTGCAGGTGGCACTACACTCTGTGGCAGGATAACATAGAAAAATAGACTTTGACAGCAAATAAGGACTGCTTGGCCCACCTACAGCAGTTTACCCATTTTTTCCTACTTGCATTATCACCACAGATCCTACCTGATCTACAATTCTTTCTTCCTTCCCCTTCCTTTTTATTGTAATTCCCTCATGCCTTTCCCATACATTCTGGAACCCACCACTGTCTTCACCCCCACCACTTCCACTGGAAGGCTGTTCCAGGAATTCACCACTCTTTCTGTGAAGAAGTATTTCTTCACATCTCTCCTGACTCTACCCCCTCAGCTTCATAGTACATCCCCTTGTTGTTGAGCACCTTTTCTTCTGAGAAATACTTCCCTCATGTACCTTATTTATCTCCATGAGGTATTTAAAGGACTCTGTCATATCCCTCTTCTCTTCCAAGGTGTACATATTGAGGTCCTTTAGTCTCTACTCATAATGCTTTTGATGCAGACCCTGAACCATTTTAGTTGTGCTCCTCTGGACCAACTCTGCTCTGTCTATATCCTTCCAGGGATGTAGTCTCTAGAACTGGACACAGTACTCTAGGTGGGGTCTCAGCAGAGATTTATACAGAGGCAACACCACCTCCCTCTTTCTGCTGGTGATACCCCTTCCTATGCACCCGAGCATCCCACTTGCCCTCCCAACTGTCTTGTCACACTGCCTGGCCACTTTAGGTCAACATATATGATTACCACTGGTCTCTTTACTGTTTGGTAGTCATTAGTACAACCCCACCCTTTTTGTACTGCACCCCTGGGATTCTGTGCCCTAAGTGCATTGTTTACTTGTTCACCCAGCTTCCATACCTTTGACCACTCCTCAAGTTTTCCCAGGTCTCTGCTCATCCTTTCCACCCTCCTGGAGTGTCCATTCTATTGCAAATGTTGGTGTCATATACAAAGAGGCAGACCTTTCCTTCCAGTTCCTCTGCAATATCACTTATAAGGACATGAATGAAGATAGGTCCCAGCACTGATCCTTGAGGCACCCCCCTGGTCACCCTCCCTTTCTTTGAGTGAATTCGGTTTACCACCACCCTCTGTTGCCTATCCCCTAGCCAATTTCTTATCCAGTTTACCACCTTTGGACCCACTCCTAAGCTACCCAGCTTGCTTATTAGTCTCCTATGTGGAATGGTGTCCAAAGCCTTACTGAAATCTAAGTAGGTCATGTCCACCACTCCACTCTAATCCAATTCCACTGTCATCCAGTCCCAGACCTCCCCCCTGTGAACTCTTGCTGTCTCAGGTCTTGTAACCACTCGCATTCAAAATATTCCACAATCCTTTCCTTCAGCAGTGATTCTGTTAACTTTCTCATCAACTGATGTCAGGCTGACTGGCCTATAATTGCCAGCCTTCTCCCTGCTGTCACTTTTGTGAAGTGGGACTATATCTGCCTTCTTCCAGTCCTCTGGAACCACTCCTGTTTCCAGTGAGCTGTTAAATAGGACTATCAGAGGTGCAACCAGTACCTCCTGGAGCTCTCTCAATACCCTGGGTTGCACTCCATCTGGCACCATTGCTTTGTCCGCCTTCAGATTAGTGAGTTCCTTAGGAACTCTGTCCTCCAAAAAAGGTCTAGTGTCTACCTCCCTCCCTCCAAAGCTTCTGTTACTTTTTTGTGGCTCCTCCCCTTCTTCTTCCACTGTTAACACTGGAAAAAGTATTTTTTCAGTAGGTCTGCCTTTTCCTGGTCTATTTCTGCACAGTGCCCCATCACTTTTTAACCTTACAATCCCTTCCATGGTCCTCCTTTGTTCACTTACATACCTACAAAAAATTTTTTGTCCCCTTTCGTTACTTCTTGGGCTATCCAGTCTTCAGTTTGCATCTTTGCGCTCCTTACTGCGTTTGCTGCTTCCCTGTGTTTCATGAAATCTGGGTAGACACTGAATTGGGATTAGAGATATGAAGAAGGACCTAGAAATACTGGAAGAGTGACCCAGTGTTTGGCAACCAAAGTTTAATGCTAAGAAGTGCTAAGTTGTGCACATAGGCATGGGTAACCTGATGATTGGTTATGGAATGGGGAGGGTAGAAAAATAGTTTCAAGCCATCCGCCTAGTGCACCAGGACTCTTTTGGAAAGCAAACAGGGATCTATAGTGTGGGGGTTATCCTGTAGGAGAAAAGAGGTACTTTTGCCCTTCTATGGGTCCTTGGTGAAACAGCACCTGGAATACTGCATCCAGTTCTAGACACCACACAGGAAAAGTATAAGGACTATACAGAGTCTGCACAGAGGTGAACTGCAAAGACAAACAGGGTCAGAAAGGGAAAACATATGAAGCGCACCTAGTCAGTCTGAACATTTACTCACTGGAGGCCAGGATGGGGAGAGGGGACAGAATATCAACCTTTAACTGCCTGAGGGTAATAAACAGGGTAGAGTGTCATGACATGTTCCAGCAATTCAATAGATCAGCAACCAGGGGGAAAAGCCATAAGCTGGTGGGGAATAGATTCAAGACAGATGTAAAGAAATACTTTTTCATTGAAAAAGTGCTGAATAGATGGAGCAGCCAGTCAAGAGAGGTGGTAAACTCCAAGATAGTGATGGCTTTTAAGAGCATACTGAATAGCTGAAGAATGTTGGTGAAAGAAAAGAGAGGGAAGGGGGATGGGCAGTGTGGGGGGGGAGGCAAGCTGCCAATAGGGCATTGGCCAAGGCATATCTAGCAATAGTTTGGAATGGTACAAGTAGGAAAATGAAAAATGCGAAGAAGCGATGAACTCAAGTCTTTTTCTGTGAGAACCTTTCTATTTTTCTTTGTTTCAATATTTCTGTCTCTAGCTTGGAGGTGGTTTACTTCCATATATAAAACCCTTTCATCACATTTCACTTTTTGGTGGAGAATAATTGCATGCACACAAATCCTGACGACATCCTGTTCACTCAACACTACTAATCAGCAAAGACACTGTTCCACCTGGTCAACAATGGACAGACACGTGCCTAGGCAGGCCCCCATCCCATCCTGGAGGAGGAGGGTGTCTATTCAGATGCTGTGTCCTCCCCTACCAGCCTGCCATAAAAACACCACAGCTAAGAAATGAAAATGGATCTTGCACGTGGCCACACAGCATGCTACAACCAACTCTATGGGCCACACATGGGCCACTCTATATTAAAGTATTATCAGATAGTCTACCTTAGCTGCGGCTATGGATTAAGAATTAAAAAGTTGCCACACGTGCTTTACTTTGAAAGATTATTGGCATTTTGCAAGCATTTGTGATAGTCATCCAAGCCAGATTATATGCAAGTGTTCAAAAGCAAGAATAGCTACTAGTGCTCACTTTTCCAAGACACTGACAACTGAGGAAGATATGTATCCATTTAGTAGAAATCCATACATTTGAGGAGGGCAACAGCCTCCTGGTGTACAAGCACTCTCAGGCAAATTCTGAGGAAGGTATCATGTGATACCAAAACGTCAAGTACACTGGTGCTGTTAGAGGTGGTTTGACCCTGTTCTAGTACAGTCTAGAGTTTAGGATCCTAAAATGAAAGGCATACTTTCTACATATTCGCATCTGGGTTGCATCTGGAATCGAGCAGCACTGCTCAGTATGCCTTCCTGGTTAAACCTGTAAATAAATATATAATATTGTTTAACATTGCCGTTTAATGCAGTTGAACTGTGGGTATCACTGGCTTACAAAGAAAAAAGACAAATGGTTCATATGGGTCTGAGTTTGATTGTCTGAGAGTGCTGGTTCACCAGGAGACTGTTGCTCCTACGTATGTGAACGTTGCATAGTGTGCGCATTGCCCAGAGGGGCAATATTCTCATTAGTGTACCTCCAGAGGCTATTTTCAAATAATAGTTGGCTGTCTGTCTAAGTAGCATTGCATTGTTAAGCATAAGGCAGAAACTATATTTAATGGTCATTACCTCCAGATATTTATGATATATTTAAAAAAAAAATGAAAATCATTTTTAAACTATCTGAGAGAGAGCTGGTAGAACTGAGGTGAAGGAGCAGACCAAATGCAGTACAACCCAATGGTAATAATAAGACTTCACTCAGAGAAGCTCTGTTTTTCCCCCCAAGCCCTATTTACAGTGCTGTGTCTTAGACCTTGCTATGATTCACTAATGGTATGTGCTTAAATAGTGAGATTATAAATTCACCCCTTATTATAATTATTGGGTTGCTGCATGCACACATGGGAGTACAAACACAGCCAGATGGGCTGATCTCCTCATTAGCCTGATAAATGAAAAATAAGCCCTAAGGCTAACACGCCACCTTCAGTCTGTGACAGTTACATGTTAACCACAGCTTTATGTGACAATAAGTATAGAGTAAAGCTATAAAATTACATTGCAGTTCCTGAAATGTTCAACTCTGTATAGCCTGAGCATGCAATAGAACTGAGCAGCCATTAATTCATAGTGCTATAACAATTAAACACAGAGCGTAGAACACAGATAGATAACTACAGTTTCCATGCCATAACTATTCAGGTGCAATTAAAAATGTGGTTAGTAATATTTTTAAGTAAACTGATACTGTTATTTCTTCAAAGTGCAAATAAGTCTGGATGAACTCCACTGACGCCAAGTCTCATACACTGAAGGTGTTTTTTATTCTTGATGCACACAAAAATTCATGGGTGACAGTTTCATGGCTATGCCACTTCCTCAGATCCTTGCTGTGTTGTCACTCTTTATACAGAGTCAGGAGGAGTCACATAGTGATTGAGTCGGCTGGCAGCTATGCTACACTGCAAATCTTGAAAAGAATGAAAAGTGGAGCCAGCCAAACATGAAAACCAATACTTTAAAGGAATAGGGATTCTTTAAGATTTGCTAAGGAGACTATAAACTACAGGCAGGATTCTGAATCTGTATAAAGAGTGACAACACAGCAAGGGCCTGAGGAAGTGGCGTGGCCATGAAACTGTCACCCATGAATTTTTGTGTGCATCAAGAATAAAAAAAAAAACTTTCAGTAAATGAGATTTGGCGTCAGTGGAGTTCATCCAGACTTTATTTGCATTTTATGGATCTTGTCACTTTTGGATGACCCAGCTTAGAATATAGACTTTTACTACATATAGGGGCAACCTGCTTCTGCTTTCTACAACTGTTATTTCTTCCCTGTGTCTACAGAAGTGCATTACAAGTATTTTGTCATGTCAAGCTTGATTAACTAGCCCGCCCATACAGACTTCAGGCTGCCCTTGACTTAGGCAAATGTGCCGCAGCGCGGTCCTGGTACAGCTTCTAGCTGGCCGCGCACCTTCTCCAGCCCACCTGCCCAGACTTCAGGTACAGCCACTACTCCTTGGAAAGCCCTGGAACCTAGCTGATTGCTGATAGAAGGCTACAGGCAAGACGTACTTCCTCTACAAAATCTGCCTCCTGCTCTAATCTGATTGGCCCAACTTGCTATTTTTTCAGCTCAGAGGCTACACAGTGCTAATTTTTAAAACTTTTTCACTGCATTTTAGCTGTTAATACCTTACTAGTTTTCTCTCACCCACCCTCCCGGCCCTGACCTCTATTAAATATGCACGAGCTCCACCTTCTTCACTATTGTCTCACCCCCCCCCTTTGTTCTTCCTGCCAACCAATGAGGATCTTAAAGTGATATTCACCACATATTTAGTCCACCCTCCCCAACACTCGGTGCAAGCTACTATGTACAAGCTGTCAAAGTGTAACAAATGGGCTGCTCATTCATTCTACTCTTCGCAACTACACTCCCTGCAGTAGGCCCTGATGACCAAAATGGACCATTGGCTCCTCTCCCAGTACCTTCTCATGGCTTCAGTGGCCTGACTCTGGTGACTGGAACAACGGCCTCCATATGGGACCATCAAGACTTCTCCCTACCACCAACTATCCCAGTGTCCCCAACTGCCATACCCTGCTATGGCACCCTCCTGTCCCCTTCATCAATAAATCCACCATGGCAGACCAATAAGACATTTCCCAGCAAAACTCGATGCAGGAAGATACGATCCATGATAACCATCAGCCTCTCAGCCAGGAAGATGTTTTTCATGCTACTATTCCTATCTGGAAATGTTCGTGCTAAGCCAGTCCCTACTATTGCCTCAGGTATTGGAGAACGCAAGACCAAAGGTCTAAGAATTGCTGCCATGAACATCTGCAGCATAACGGCTAAATTCGAACAATTCCAGGCCTAGTCAATGCACCACGCCCCCGATATTATCTACCTTATGAAGACATGGTTGTCAAGCAAGATAAAAAATAACGAAATATCCCTAGCGGGGTACCAAGCCTTCAGGATAGACAGGAAGAGCAAGAATGGGATGTGGCTGTCTTATCTATGCAAGGGACTACCTCCACTGCTCTGTCCTCCCCATCACCGAATTGACTGTTGACTACGAACTCTTAGCAGTGAAAGTGCAGGTAGAACAGTCAGGTGAGTCACTCATCATCGCCTCGATCTACCTACCCCCCCCAAAAAGCTAAAGAAAGCCTCCTCAAAATTCTGAAAATGATGGCCACTCTCCCTAAGGATCATGAGCTTATCATCATGGGTGACTTCAATATCAACTGGAATGGTGCTGAGTCGACCCCTCCGAGGGACATCTTGGCAAACTCCTACCTAACGCAACTTGTCACCAGTTATACCAGACAGAACTACAAGTCTGGCAATGTTTCACTTCTTGAATGACTCCTCTCAAGCTCCCCATCCCAGATCTCTGAAGTCACAGTGCTGCCGGACACCCTGAGCGACCACTCACCGATTATCTTCCTTTGGTCAAATAAATTCAGACCCCCCATCTTAATCGAAAGCAGGGTCCTGAGGAAAGGCAAACTTGGGTCTCTTAAAACAGCCATCTCCCTGCATGACTGGCCCCCCATTGACTCAGTACCAGGACTTGACCAGGCACTAAACTACTTCATTGAGGGATTCAATAGCATCTGCAATGTTTTTTCCCCACTGAGGAAAAGGAAAGCTCAAGGGTATACTAATGGTTGGATCACAGGGGAACTCCTTGTCAAGATGCAGGCTAGAGATAACTTCTGGTCACAAGCCAGGTCCTCTGGTTACAAGCATGACTACCAGTGCTACAGAACCACCAGAAATCTCTGCACTAACCTCATCCGGCAGGTTAAAGTCAACTTCCACAAGGATCAGCTCAGTAGAAGCTGGGCTGATGGAAAGAGATTTTGAGAGAATGTTAAAAACCTCCTTGGGAAGGATGATAAGAGTCACCTCCAACTGCTCAACATACATGTCTCCCCCACAACGGACACACTCCTCATCGCAGAATCTTTCAATATGGCCTTCACTGACCTGAACTCTGTTCAACCACCTGCCTATATGCACTTCACTGATGAATCGTTCTAATTGCAAGTCAACCAATAACTCCCATTCAAACTTTTATTTTAAGAGAATGACAGTGAAAGAGTCCCTGCTACATGTAAAACAAGCATTTGTCAATGCCGAATGTTTGCTTGCTAGTATTAGTATTAGAAATGCAGGAGTTAGACAGATGCAGAATAGGAATGGCAGTGAAGAACTGAACTTCACATGAACCCCACCTCCATTCTGTAGAGATGGACAGGATTTTGGTAAGGTTTTGGGTCGTCATCCATGGCGGTCAAGCCATGTCACCTCACCCTATTCTGCAGACACTGACACGTGTTGAGTTGTGCCTTAGGGTGTTTGGCTTTACAGTCACCCCATTCCATAAGGACATACGTTGAAATGGGTGTAGCATAGGAGAATGGGGTGAAGTCTTGGGGCAAAGAGTCCAAGGTACACCTCGATGCCTGTCAGTGGCTGGGGGGTTGGGGTGAGATGGCATGAGCAGTACAGTTGGCAATCCAAAGGCATACCCCGATGTCTGTCTGTCTGTACAGGGTAGGACGTTATGGTTAGAAACCGTAATGCCTCAGGCATTTGTTGGTATTCATAGCGCAAATTTTGAACATGGCCTTTTTGTGACCCCACCTCATAAAAGCATTCGGGACCTCCTTGTCATGAACAGTGGCAGTGTGATTTTGTCAGTGTGTCCTGAAAACTGACTTCCAACAGTGACAGTACCATTCTGCACCACATGTACGAAAACACAGATCGGGCAGGATGTGAAGAATGACAGCTGTACCATCCATAGGGAGGTAAGAAGAGATGGCAATGTTGAAAATGTGTAGTGGGAATATTAAAAATGCTTGCACATCTGAGCATATGTGGAAACCGCTTAACGCATGTGCATACCATAGTTATTTTATGGAGTTTCATCACCAGATTTTCAACATAGGCATTTAAAGACCTGTGGTCATGAACAGTGTCACTGTGATTCTGTTACTGTGTCCTGAACACTGATTTCCCACAGCAACCACAGTATTCTACGCCGGACCTGCAAAAACACATTTCAACCAGGATGTGAAAAATGACAGCTGTACTGTTCATAAGGAGGTGTGGGAAAATGGGAAAATCTGGAGTGAAAATATGACAAATGTGCAAAGTTATAAGCGTGTGTGGAAACTGCGCAATGCACACTCGTAACACAGTCATTTTATGGACTTTCATGACAAAATGTTCAACATAGGCATTTTAGGACCTCTGCTAATGAACAATGTCACTGATTTTCGTAATGTGTCCTAAACAGTGATGTCCCACAGCGACTGCACTATTCTGGGCCGGAAGTGCATAAACACATTTTAGCCAGGATGTGCAAAATGACAGCTGTACTGTTCATAAAGAGGTGCGGAAAAATGGCAATGTTGAAAATATGGCGTGAAAATATTGCAAATGTGCGAAGTTACAAACGTGTGTTGAAACTGCGCAATGCACGCTTGTAACACAGTTAGTTTATGGACTTTTTGTCACCAAATTTTCAACATGGCCATTTTAGGACCTCTGCTAATGAACAGTGAAGTGTGATTTTCCTAATGTGTCCTGAATACGGATTTACCACAACAACCGCGCTTGTCTACATTGGAAGTGCAAAAACACATTTGGGCGGGATGTGAAAAATGAGAGCAGTACTGTTCATAAGGAGGTGTGGGCAAATGGCAGTATTGGCAATTTGGAGTAAAAATATTGCAAATGTGCAAAGGTACGAGTGTGCGTAGAAACTGCGCAATGCACGCTCGTAACATAGTGATTTTATGAACTTTTCTCACCAAATTTTCAACATAGACATTTTAGGAGCTCTGCTTAATGAACAGTGTCACTGTGATTTCTTAATCTGCCCCAAACATTGATTTCGCACACCAACTGCACCACTGTGCGCTACATGCGCAAAAACACATTTTGGGCAAGATGTGCAAAATTAAAGCTGTACTGCTCATAAGTAGGTGTGGTAAAATGGCATTGTTGAAATTCTGGACTGCAAATATTAAAAATTCACGCACTTATGAGCATGCATAGGAACTGCGCAATGCATGCTCGTAAAACAGTCATTTTTAAGAAATTTTTCACCAAATTTTCAACATAGCCATTTTAAGACCTCTGCTCATGAACAGTGTCACTGTGATTTTCTTAATCTGTCCCAAACATTGATTTTGCACACCAACTGCGCCACTGTGCGCTACATACGTGGAAACACATTTTGGATGAGATGTGAAAAATGACAGCTGTACTGCTCCTAAGTAGGTGTAATGAAATGGCAATGTTGAAAATCTGGAGTGCAAATGTTACAAATTCGCGAACTTATGAGTGTGCATAGGAACTGCGCAACGCATGCTCGAAAAACAGTCATTTTTAGGAATTTTTTTACCAATTTTCAACATAGCCATTGCAAGACCTCTGCTCATAAACAGTGTTACTGTGATTTTCTTAATCTGTCTCAAACATTGATTTCACACACATACTGCATCATTGTGCACTACATGCGCAGAAACACATTTTGGGTGAGGTGTGAAAAATGACAGCTGTACTGCTCATAAGTAGGTGTGATAAAATGGCAATGTTGAAAATTTGGAGTGCAAATGTTACAAATTCACAAACTTACGGGCGTGCATAGGAACAGCGCAACGCACGATCATGAAACAGTCATTTCTAGGAATTTTTTCACCAAATTTGCAACATAGACTTTTTGAGAGCCCACCTTATGAGCACTGGCACTGTTATTCCATTAATCAGTCCCAAAAGGTGATTTCGTGCAGTGACTGCGAAATCACCCTTTGGGCCCGATTAACACCATGACAGTGACAGAATTCATGAGGAGGGGTCCCAAAAACCCCATGCTGGAAATCTGGTGCCAAAATTCCAAAAAATGCCTGAGATGTGCAGCAAAGTTGAAAAAACCCTATTTATTACATTATAAAGCTTACCGGCATTTCCTCAGTTCACGGTCGGCTTTGAAGAGTGCAGACGTGTTCCCGGTCCACCGAAGATTGTTGCGCCAGACTCTGGAGGTAAGTATGGGGTGAGGGGGGTGTGGGGAGGCCAGGTGCGCAGTGGGTGGGTGTGGGTTGCGGGAGCGGGGTCTGTCAGACTGTGAGGGACCGTTTTTCCTTTACAGGGAAAAAAATAGACACGCAGGACATTTTTCAATTTTACAGGGGTATTTGTACGCTGGGGTGGGCTCCCAGCATGCCAAGGGACTCTTTGGGTGGGAAGCTGCAGCCGATGGGAATTGGGCACCCCATCAGCACAAACAGAAATCGGGGGAACCATCATCGCCGAGGATTGGGTAACCCATTGGCTGGCAACAAACTGGGGTTTACATAATGCCGATGGGGAGTGGGCTCCTCTGCTGGCAGACAACGGCAGTGGGGTTACAGTGAAGTTGGTGGGGATTGGGGCCCCTATCGGCCAACAAAGACTGTTTGGAGGAGCACATGCTGCTGAGGTGGATTGGGCATCTCTTCAGCATGGCAGGCTGCCTAATACTGTTTGTTAAGGTGGCGGCAAGCCGCCCGCCATGTTCACAAACAGTATTAGGCTAGCTAATGTTCCACCCTGCAATGACGGGTCGCTCCCTCATTGCAGCACAATGACTGATGCTGCAATGACGAGGCGGCCCCTGATTGCTGTGGTGAAAATATTAGAACTTAGTGCACTTTTTGGAGACCAATGTAATCGGCACACTGTGCCTCCATTGGTCCACCTGTTCCAAGCCCCCAAATGCAGTGCCTCCCTTGGCTGTAGCACTGCCGTGCCTCCACAACCCGCTTCTCTCCTAAGCTGTCACATAATGTTTATTGCGCATGCGTGCAAGCAAACATAAAAAGTGCTCAGCAAGACCAGAATGGGCAGTAATGGGATTGACATGAAACTTCTATCCCTCACACTTGATGTTCTCAGTGTGCCTATCACCAAATTATTTAACAAGTCACTGTCCCTTGCAAAATTCCCCGCAGTATGCAAACAGGCACTTGTGACCCCTGTGCACAAAACGGCGACAGGTCCTGCATATCTAACTATAGACCGATCTTGATCCTCTCCCCCATCCAAGGCTTTGCAAAAGACTGTTGCAGAACAACTCACTGAATACCTTAACAAATATCAGTTGCAATGCCCAAACCAGCACAGTTTCAGGCAGAATCATAGTACTTCCACCGTCCTAGTGGAGTACACTGACTACGTGCACAAGGCACTGGACAAAGGCAAATTGGTCAGGTCTGTGTTTATTGATTTGACTAAGGCTCTTGACACCGTTAACCACTCTACCCCTGGCACAGCTGCAGAACCTAGGTGTGGCAGCCAACACCGCCAGCTGGTTCCAGGATTACCTATCTCTTAGATCTCAACATGTCAAAGTCAGACAAATCATATCTGGATCCAGAGAAGTTACACAGGGGGTTCCCCAGGGATCAGTTTTGTGACCGTTACTCTTCACTTTTTTTTAAACAACCTCCCAAAATCTTGTGCCTCCAAAATTATCCTATACACAGACAATGCAGTCCTTATCAATAGCAGTACATGCATCGACTTCCTCCAAACTGAACTACAGAGCTCCTTCAACAAACTAGAGGACTGGGTCTGCACACATAAACTCTTACTAAACTACATTAAAACCAAGACCATGCTCATATCCAGTCCCCAGCTCAAAAAGGGGTTTCCCTTCCTGGTCATTTCCAACAAAGACAGCACACCATTGGAACAAGTTCAGTCTTTCAACTATCTGGGGTAACCCTCAATGACACCCTCACCTTTACTCAACACATTGATTCAGTGGTCAAGATAGTAAACACCAAACTGGGTGTGCTGTACAGACACAGAAAGCATCTCACCCCAGAGGCCCTCCGCCTCTTGATTTCCATCTCTATCTTATCAGTCATGGACTATGGTCTGGTAGTTTATGGTGCAGCCGCAGACACAGCCCGGAAGAGAGTGCAAATCATTTTAATAAGGCCTGCAGACTCACCCTGGCTGCGGAGGGCCTAACCCACACTTGTACCCTGTATGAGCAGACAAACTAGCTGTCACTAAGTAATAGGCTCAAGTTCCAGACATGCCTCCTTGGCAAGAAAGCATTAGTGGGTAAAACTCCCTCCTGTGTAACTGATATTTTCTCCCTGACTGACTCCGGCTACGGCACCAGAGATAGGTTGTGTGGAACTCTCTCAGTGCCTTTTCAGTGAACTGCACTCAGATAACATGCCTTCTCCTATCGAGTCTCCCCTGTGGCTAAATGAGATCCTGGACTCCATTCAGAATACCACAAGCCTGGCCCACTTCGAAACAGGCCTAAGGCATTACCTTATATCTAGCACTACATGTGACTGCCTATAGGTGTGACTCTCCCAGCTCTTGAAGCACACTACCTAGCCCCACGTGCCCCCAACTACGGATGCCCCAGAATTTCAAACTCTACCCCTCTACCCTAGCTCTGGCTTACACCCCTCCTGCCCCCTAGCCCCTCCCCCTATGGACCCTTTCTGCCCCCCCCCACTTCTGACCCAGACTTGGGCCAACCTGCTCCCCCGCTCTGGGGCAATGACAGCCCTTCCTCCTACTGTCCACCTACTTTTAGAATCAGATATCCCATCCCTAATCACCCTTTGCCCTTCCTCCATGCCTATCCACTTGTACCCTCTACCCCTTCCCCAACTTTCAGCCTCTCTCTCTTCCTTTTGTTCCCCTCTCTTTACCCTTCTTCCTCTTCTCTCTCTCTCTCTCTCTCTCTCCCCCCCTGTCCTCTTCTCCCTTAGCATTCCTTGCCCCTCACCACTGTCTGAAACTGACAAAGCCTATCTCAGATGGTTGCCTATTTTTCTGCCCCATGGGCAAGGTAGCTTCCACTGCCCTCAACTTCCCTGCTCCTAAATCTCTTGTTACCCCCACTCTGATTTGGAGCCCCCCACCCTCCTCTACTTATGTCCACTAGTGTTATCCATTACTATTTTAGCAGACTGATGTTTTTGTTTCTTGTATTCACAATGATTCCGAACAATATTTGTAACCATGTAATTCCTTAAACTCATTGTTCTATTAATGAATATGTATATGTAATGTATATCTCATTAATGTATTGTGACCTGTACTCATTTGTCTGTGATACTTTCTTTCTCTACCCTTCTCGATGAGGAACCTTTGTAAAAGAGCTTATGCTCAAAGGTTATTTCCAAATCCTTAAATAAATACATTAATAACCCCTTCATTGCTACAGTAGTTCTGAATACATTCTACCAGTTATAAAATGATGGACTGGACCTGTACGGTACAGGAAGCAAGCATTGAAAGGTTTGAAAGTGTAAGCTATATGATTTTGTATTTAGCTGTTGCAAATGACTGCAACAGAGTAATGGAATAGTTGTGGTAAAACAAGGAAGAATGAAATATTGGATATGCAAAAGTACCGTAAAATGGACTAACTACAGTATCAATCTATATTGTCCTCTACCTTCATTGCAGTTGCAACCATGCCATTTCTGAATTTAACTGAGAATTGTTTATGCCCTCTGTTTGCTTGTTCACATTTTATGTCCAGTGGTATTCAGATGTCATAGAAACTTTCCTAGCTTAAATTTGAAAGTTCCATTCTCCCTTATTCTATAGCCTCCTTGACAGCCATTCTCTAAGCTCTTCACTGTCTTTTAAGTGAAACAAATGTGTCCTGGCATTTTCCCTTATCCTGCGCTCTCATGCTATCATGGCCCTACATTTTGCACCCTGATTCTAACACCAGATAGTAGCTAAAAAAGCTTTCCTCTGACCCCTCTGTAAATCCCATTTGCAATTCTAAATAAAGCTATCATGACCCCCATACTTTTCTCTTCACTACTGTGAGTACAGCTAAGTGCTCCAATCTCTCCTTATTGACCAGTTCTTCTAAATCTAGCCTTCTTTACCTCTGCAATATATTTTTTGCATTGTATTACTAGAACTGCATGCATAATTTTAAATGCAGCCTTACTAGTGCCCTGCATAGTAGATGTATTGATTTATTTTTTTATTTACTTATTGGTGACTATGTTAAAGATGGGCCAAGTGGCCCCAATTTGCTCATTAAAGTGATTCACTGAGTGAAGGCGAACTCGCGGAGTGCTCCGCAACGCCAAGTGGAGTACTTCATAAGAGATGGGTAATGCAAAGTCCATTGAAAACAATGACTTTGCATTATCTGCTTTTCCCAAACCACTACTCCACTAACTCTATAAGGGCACATTGAAAACAATGTACTTTATTCTCACTTCGCCTTGTTTTTAAGCTCCAAAGGTGAATTTTGCAGTGATTCATGGAATTTCAGGTCACATGGGCTCTAGATTTTTCTGCACAGTCTCAGTTTGTGGTAGCGTGTGTAGGAAGCTATAGGAGACAATCTGTTCTGAGAGCTCTCTGCGCTTCAAACCTTCCAAAAGCTGTTAAAAAAGCCATTTTGAGTCATTTTTTTGCTGAAACTTTAGTTCATCGATTATAGGAAACCCTCCTGTGCTCATACCATCGAGCATTTATTGTTTGTGTGTGGATTTTGAATGTTAATGTACAACATTCAGTCTGTGTACTGAAAGACACTGGAAGTGTGCTTTGGGGGAGGGGCGTATCTGTGGTGTAGGTAGATTAACTTGGAGAAAAAGACAGTGCTTTCTGTTTTGGTGATATTTTTCTTGTATAACTGTGTTAATATACACACAGTAATATTTTCAATAATTCTTGCCTTTTTTTGCTGATTGTTGTGGTGCAGCAGTGCATAATTTTAGTTTGTTTAAAATATGTGGTTATATTACTGAAGTTTTAAATTTGTTACACATTACTTAGTGTGCGTGTGAGTATGTGTGTGACACGTGTCATCAAATCAGACACCTTTTATTGTGCCACATAATAATTTCAGCAATGAGAACCTGCTATCCACTGCAGCTATGTGATTTTCTCTGTGGTATCTTTACTGGTACTGGTACTAGTGATTGTTCCTGCAACAGTGCAGTACACTGCCCCCCTCCCCCGCAGCCCACCCCAACTGGCAAAGATTTTCTTTCCCAGATTTGAATTTCTGATGCTGAGCACTGGTTAGGTGTTGTGCCTTTGCGTCTGCATCTCTTCAGCGCGCAGTGCCATCTTAATTTGTCTGTGCATTTGCATCTCTTTAGGACCCAATCTCCACCTATAACTTAAGTCACAGTTGTTTCTTTGGCTTCCCTTCAGAGTACTGAATAGGTGTGGTGCATAATTCTGCATTAACATTGTACTCATTAATATGCGTTTTTAAGTCAGGACCATCATCATAAGTCACTTGTGATACAAATCACATTCCTCATCACGGTAAGCATGTTATGTAGTATCTTTCCAGGCTTCACCACCCTGCCATCGTACTCATTAATGATCGTTTTTAAGTCAGGGAGATTGTGCTACAGCTCATTGGGGAAGTACAGCCATAGGCATTCACGTTCACAATACAGTTCCATATTGGTTATCTCACACCGTTGACACCGAATCATGTTCTTCATCATCACGGTCACAAATGCAGTCACAAATTATGATTCATGATCACGTCACGAATTACAACATTAATTTTTTTACTAGTTACTTGGCTGTATTGTAAGCATGTTTTGTAGTATCTCTCCAGACTTAACCACTCCACCATTATACTCATTAATAAGTATTTTTAAGTTGGGGAGTTTTGTGCTACAGCTTATCTGGGAAGTACAGCCATAGGCATTCGTGTTCCTTCCCGTACAGCATGCGAGTTACAGCACTGTAAGTAGTGGTGGGCGAAGTGGCCCCAATTTACTCCATGAAGTGATTCACTGAGTAACGTGGAATCCATGAACTCCACAATGTGAAGCGGAGTACTTTGCTTCATAATGAGGAATGAGAAGCCCATTGAAACCAATGACCTTGAGTTATTCCACCTTCCCCATACCATTTCTCCACCAATTTTAAGGCGAAGTACATTGAAATCAATGTAATTCGCCTCACTTCACCCTGTAATTGATCTCCAAATGAAATTCTGCAGTTATTCATGGGTTTGCAGGTCACATGGGAAGATTGTTCGGCACAGCATCAGTTCTGGCCTGGGTAATGTGTGTGCATTGGCAGCTGGAGACAGTTTGCTGTCAGAGCTCTGCGATTCAAAACCTCTAAAAGCTGTTTAAAATGCCTTTTTGAGTAATTTTTTTTGCTCACAATTTAGTACATCGATTGTAGGAAACCCTTCTGTGCTCATATCATTGAGTGTTTATTGTTTGTTTATGGATTTTGAATGTTAATTTAGAACAGACAGTCTGTGTACTGTGAAGTGTGCTTTGGGGGTGGGGCGTATTTGTGGTGTAGGTAGATTAACTGGGAGAAAAAGGCAGTCTTTCTGTTTTGGTTATGTTTTTCTTGTATAACTGTTAATGTACACACACTAATATTTTCAGTAATTCTTGACATTTTTTTGCCGATTGTTGTGGTGCAGCAGTGTACAGTTTGTCTGTTTAAAACATTTGGTTATATTACTAAAGGTTTTCAATTTGCTACGCATTACTTGAGGGTGCATGTGAGTGTGTGTGCGATGCGTGACATAAATTAGACACCTTTTATTGTGTTACAGAGTAATTGCAGCAGTGTGAACCTGCTATCCACTGCACCTGCATGAATTTTTTATACTGCTTTGTGGTATCTTTACTGGTAGTGAATTGTTACTGCCGTGCACTAATCCCCCAACTGGCAAAATGTATTCCTTTCCAGATTTGGATTTGTGACTTGTGAGCACTGGGTAGGTGTTGTTGTGCCTTTTTGTATGCATCCCTTGAGTGTGCAGCACATTCTTAATCTGTCTGTGTGTTTGCATGGCACCATTAATTCTGGGAGACTGCATTTCTTGTTATGCTTTCATTTCACTTCGTCAGCACTGGGGAATTTTCTGGACACAAGACAGTAGCATTTTGGGGATGCACATTAATTCTGGTGACTCTGTGTGTGACCTGACCACTGCGTGCATGACTGAGTGTGCCATTAATTCTGGGAGACTTTGCATTTCTTGTTACACTCTCATTTTACTTCATCTGGTGACTGTGTGGGTGGGATGCTGCCAATATTGTTGTCACTCCACCTTACTTCACATTTAAGGTGGAATGACAATGCGAAGTAATAATAACAAGGTAAAGTGAGCCTTTTCTATGGGGCACTCCGCGTAGCTAAGTGCCAACATGAAGTGGTCACTTCATGTTCACTTCGCCAGTGGATTTTAAATTTGCTGCATCTCTAGAGTATGTGAGGTGGCCAGAGATCTAGGTCTCTTTTTAGTGAGCCAGCCCACCTGTGCAGCTATAGCACTACAGCTTGTGATGCTGGTGACCCAGGTTTGGGAAAGAGCCTTGGGATTTGGATGGCTGGCCAGGTGGATGAGGCTGAGTGCCCCAGGGACCACTCACCTTCTCTGGGGAGGGAGGGGTCAGAAGCTCGGTGCTTGACTGGCTCCAGGGGAAGGCCTGGGGTACAGCAAGCACCTAGCCATGTTGCATGGGTGAAAGGGACATGGCAGACATCGACGGTTATGCTTTGATGTCAGGACGCACATCACATCTGCAGAAAAGGGAAAATAGCTCTCCAGGCACTGGGAAGATGGAGCGCTCAGTGCAGACCCCACAACTCACATTTGCCTGTCCTAGCCAGACTAGAAAGTTTGGGGTGTACAGGCCCCGCCTTGTCCCTGTCTGGGCTCCATGGGAGTACCGGAGGGCTCCAGGTAGGTGCAAGAAGCAGGGGCAGACACCATAAGCAACTCCCAATGGTGCAGGGCTTGGAGAAAAAAATGCAAGTTAAAAAAAAGAAAAGGCCAGATGGCTGAACAGGTGTTCTTCCTCTCTTTGGCTGGCCCAGGCTGTAGACTTTCTGGAAAGCATAGTGGTAACTCTTCTATGGAAAGATCAACAGAAAGGTATTACCATTTCGCAAAATTATAATAGGGTAAGTAAAAGTAAATTAATGCAACTTTCATTTGATGAAGAGATGTCCAGAATTAGGCAACTAAAATTACATCATCGGTGTGCCCACAATAAAATAAATCATGTTTTAGAACCTTACCTTGAATTTATAACAGAAATGAACAACAGAATACTTTTCACAAAGTTCAGGTTAGAACTTTATCCATCCAATTTTCTAAAATATCTACATGCAAATGATAGGACTATAATTGAGAACATAAATTGTGATTGTGGTCAAAATGAACCAGAAACTTTAATACGTGGTCTATGTCATTGCCCAAAATATAGCACGATGCGTTACAAAATTCTCATACAATGGCCCCTATGCACCAGTGGACACAAGTTACACACAAAACATGCGTAACCTGCCCACGCAGCACCACACCTGTGGATAGGTGCGTGCCAGCTGTTATTCACTAATGGCTGCCACCTGCCTGCAGGGCCACACAGGGTGGCCATGGGCAAAGTAGTGGACCCAGCCGGGCATCCAATTGGATGCCCGGCATGGGTCCCGCAGTGGATCCATTACACTACTGCACAGGTCCGGGTGTGTGAATGCCCTCCACAGGCACCCTGACCCACTCAGAATGGCCCCAATGTCCAGTGGACACACCTACCAGCCCGAACTGCATGGCACCCTCCCGGTGCACGGACAGGCTCCTGACTGTGGTACCACACTCCCATCCTGCAGGCTGCCCCCCCAGCACAGATATCCCCCAACCCCACTCCAGTGCCCCCCAGACCCCGGCACACACCAGACACCCCAGGCACCACAGGCAGTCAGTGACCCCTCCCCTATGCACACAGAAGCCCCTTCTGTACCAGGCCACAGACCACCCCAGTAGCCCCACTACTGCATCCTTGAACAGTGCCCCCACCCACCCGCTGCTGCACCAACAACCTCCTCCCATGCCTTGTCGGTGCCATGGGGTCTGGAGGGGCAATGGCTACCTCTAAGGTTGCCGGGTCCCAGACACCATTGGGTGTTGGGGGGGTCTTCCAGGATACCAGGGAATGGGATGCCTTGTCCTGGGGGGTCTGACACCATACGGATTCTCACCTGCCCAGATGCCCCAGCCCTTGCCATCATCCTAGTGGGCTTGGGCAGCATGGAGGATGGTCACATGAGTCCACCACTACTGGTGGGGCACCTACAAGGGTGTGTGTAGTGAGTTATGGCAGGGTCTCCCCTGCTGTAAGCTGTACCCTCCTCTGCACCCCTGCAGCCAACACTATGTGCCATAGTGCATGGCGTGTACTGCCAGTCCACCCCCTGCCTGCCCTGGCGCATTGCTCTCCTTGTGGCCAGGGGATTAGGTGCATAGGTGCTGCGTGCCCCCCTTGGTGCATCCCACATGGGGGGGCGTGTAAGGTGTGGAGTGGCTATGCACCCCAGATCCACGCGTATAGCCCCTCTGCTCCAGTCGTGCATAGGGCCCAATATTTTCGAGCTAATTCACTCTCTGAATCGGAGGTTATAAGAATATTAATGAACCCCCTTCTGGAATTTCTAGCAAAATATATGATGGATTACATAAAATGGATTTAGAAAAAAATTTGCAAAAACACTGCCGTTTAAATTGATAAAAGGATATTATTACAGCAAAAAAGAAAGTGTATCTGTCTAACACGAAATGGCCATGGAAAACCCTGAAAATAAATATAAAGAATAGACAATTGGAAATGCTGACTGTAATTTTCTGTAAACTTAGTTCTCAGATATCTATTGTATGTATTAAATACAATTTTAACATACTATGTATTTATAAGATTGATGTAATTTTTAACACTTTCTTCTAATTTTTATAATGACTGAAAAGCTGAACAAATATAGATTACTTGACTATATGTAATCAATGAATTCAAAAAAAGTGAACTAAAGGTGTAGTGGGGAAGGAAAAGTCAAGTTACTGCAAGGTGGCTGTTTTGATGAGAGTGATTGGCCAGCCAGCAGGCAATCAAGCACCTGGAGGGCACATGTGCATCTACACTCCAGTTCATTAGCCATTAGAGATACTGTATATCTTCGATCTGAAACTGCCCTCTATTACACACCGCCCTTGAACTTAAGATGCAGCAAAAAACACAATGATCTAACATAAGCCGCCCTCAAACATTGGCTGCTATCGCTACAGGAGGCATTCCGCATGAAATAAAGAGAACAACTGGGATATGGGTTTGCACATTCCGCAGTAACTTCTGTTACATTTGAATTAAATTGTCATGCCATTATCTGAGTTTGTTGATTAAAATCCCCATTTCCACTTGACTGTCACTAACACACCATGTTTTGTCATGGTATCTGACATCAGCAAAAGAGCCAGTGCCTAGCAACGACCTTATCCTGGCAACCACTAGCAACCCCTATTAATGACCATAACTAAGCAACAAGCCACAATAAATGAGCATAGAACTGAGGAAAGTTTGAAATAAAACTTCTCATTTTATTCTAAAATAGAAAAGCAGAAAAAAATTAAAAATAAAGTACAGTTTGCAACTGGATACAGCAGTTTATTCAATTTCATCCGAGTTAGTTAGTTCGCCCTCTACGCTGTCTGGCCCAGCTGTCTCAGTCGATCACCACAGTATTTGTTCGAGTCCCCCTCTGCAGTTTTCTTGATGAACTCCTCTCTCGCATCTTGCAGTAGTCTTCCCTCTTTTAGGCAGCCAATTGTATCTGGATCACAAGTTGTAATAGCGCAAACCTAGAAAAAAACCAAAAATGTTCAAACACTCATTCATTTTTTTTTATTAGCTTATAGGCTGACACACTCGTACCTGGAAAGATTTAATAATAATATCCTTAGAAACACACTGCCAAGCAGTTTTTATCCATTCTAAGATTTTTTCTTTTCCCAGAGCCCATGGGTTTCCACCCTTTGTTAGCTCCCTTTCTTCATTGGCAATCCAGTTATTGTAGCACTCTCTATATGCTGCCTTGAAGGATGTGTTCCAGCTGACATCTGCTGGTTGAAGAACTTTCTTGCACCCAGCAGGGATCACTGAGATGATGGACTTTTTTGATTTAGCATGAGTTTTCACTGCAGGGCAAATGTGGCACCTGAAGGCATTCCATACCAACATTCGTTTTCCGAATGCCATGGACCCCTAGACCTTGTCAAGCCACTGAATTGTGATGGATTCGTCCATGCAGCCATTGTGGGACATGGCAACCATGACACCGGTAATGCCTAATGTCTCTTTGGGCACCCTTTTACCCTTGATAGCCACTAAAGGTGGGAGCTTACGGCCATCGGCCATTGCAGCTAGACATACAGTCACCTGCTGTTTTTCATGCCCTGTTGTTATCAGAGGGACAGATTTGGACCTGATAAGATCCACTGTTCTATTTCCAGGCATGTCAGCCCAGATAGCAGTCTCATCCATATTGCCTATCATGGATGGTGTGAGGTCAGAGGCTGCAGTCTGTCACTTGCAATAACGTGCAAAGTCTATTATTTTGGGCACAAAATCTTTCAGCGGTTTCTGCCCAACAGTGGTCTTTAAATGGATGGTGAAGCCCCATCTTCACAAAAACTTGTCCACCCAACCTCGGCTGGCAGAAAATGATGGATCCTGCACTATTGACATCACTTTTAAAGCAATGGCTTTTCTAGTTACCCTGTAGTGCTGCTCCCTTTGTTCTGTTATCCATGCTGCTAGAATCGATTCACTTTCAGGGTGCTTGGGTCGACGACCGCCGCCATCAAGCCGTCTTTTCTTACGATTGGAGCCCATATACCCAGACACAGTCACCTTCTCTTTGAGAGAAGGCAGTTTCTTCCTTCAGTCTCGCAACTGCTTCTCATCGATATGCAGTGCTGCTGCAACTGGATGATTTCCTTCTTTTTTCGCTCTTTGAGCAGATGCAACTTTAAATTCTAGATCAAAAGACTTGTGCTTTGACATTGTGACTGCTGCTTGTTACACAGAGGCAAAGAAACCGTCGTTTTTTAATAGATTAGTGCACTTATAAGCAGATCTGTAAATTGATCAATTGATTACAAACCGCCCTCGATAATTAGCCACCCTCTAATATAGGCTGCTAGTACTACCAACATTTTACATTATTAGCTGTGGTTTTAAATCAAAGCGATACGGTATATCACAAATACATTTAAAAATCCAGCATATAAAAAATAAACTGAAGGTGAAATGGGGGAGCGGGAGCCAAGTCAGTGCCAGGCAGCAAGTGATCAAGGAGCCAGTGGGCATTCAGGAGCTCCAGTTTATTAGTGGTTATATAGTAAATAATTTAGTTCGACATACTTGGATTATTGATGCATCTTTGTGTGTGTTGGCTTGCCAGTGGTGAGCTGCTTGAGCAGGGTTGCAGTCACGGGAAGTGCAGAGGAGTGCTAGTAAGATTCAGGCTGCAATCCTGGGTGGGGGCATAGGTTGCAGAATTAACTAAGCTAATGTATGCAGTTCCTGGAGGCCATTTGCACTGTGAGGTGGAGCAAGTGAGGCCTTCCAACTAAAGGTAATACAATGCCTATTTTTAAAGTTTGAAGGTTTTCAAAAAAATGTGTATTTATTTTGAGCCATGTCTGTGGGAGTGGGTAGGGGTACATTTTTACCAAAAACTGTAGTTTGATAACTTGCAGAGGCAAATATTGCTTTTGCTTGACAAACATGGCTACCACACTTTTTTGTTTTTAATTTGGAGGCTTTAATTCTAAAATGTGCTGAGTCCCAGTTACTAGAAGAAGCCTAAAAGCATGTGTTTTGTTCGCTTAACCACATAGCTTCAGAATTTTCTCAACCAATCAGAATGCTGGAAATATCCTACATATTATGACTATTTGAGTACAGATGCAAATCCAAGATTATCAGCTGCAGTGCTACCTTACTAATGCTGTGCTATCCTCAGTACCGTTCTGCATCAAGCCTTGCTTTGAAAGATAGAAGTGTGTTGGCTTCCACAACACCCTTGGGCAGGTTATTCCACAAGCTGACGGCCATCTATGTGAATTAATGCTTTTTAATGTTTACTCTTCAGCTGCTCCTTGTTTGAGACAGTAAATGTTCTTTAGATCTGCTTTCACTCAGCACCTCAATCATCTATGTATACTCCATATTGTCTATCCCCTTTAATATTCAGAACCCTGTGATCATGTCCACAATCAACCTTTTCATATGTAGGTGAAATCATTTGCATATGCTCAGTCCCTCCTTGTGATTCAAGTCCCGTAAGCCACTAATTAGATTGATGTCCCTATAGTGGACTCTATTTCTGTAGTGTTCTTTCTGCACTTTGGTGACAAACACAGGAAGCAGTACTCCAGGTGTGGTCTAACCAAGGCCTTGTACAGGAAATCACCTTCCTTGACCTGCCTCTTACCCCCCCCCCGGCATGTGTATTAAGAAAATGTTTGCTTAATTGACTGTGGTAGCACATTACCTGCCTGGGTTTAGCTTTCTGTCTAAAATTACCCCAGACTCTTTTCATCAATTGTACTACTGTCTACTTTTGCATGACATCAGGTGTATGTGCAGCCAAGGTTCCTTGTCCCTAGTTTTAGTCCTTTGCACTACCTCACATTAAACATAAGTCCCATTTCTTGGCCCACGCCCCTAATTTGTGCAGGTCCTCTTATGGAGCATCCTCCGCTTCTGTGTCCACTACTCTTGCCAGTTCAGTGTCATCAGTAAATTGTGGCAGCCTAATGCTGAATGTGCCTCCAGGTCATTAGATAATATGTTAAGAAACAACCCCCCAACACTGACCCCTAATAACTCCACTCTAAACATCCCTCCACTCTGAATGGTGAACATCCCCCATCACCCTTTGCTTCTTATCTATCAGCCAATTACATATACAGCAGAATTTTCTATGTAGTACTGCGTCAAATGCCTTGCCAAGTTCAACTATATCAAATCCACTGCACGTGCATTGTCCCTATTAGAGCTGTGCGGAATGCAAAGTTCCACCAATGGAATTCCAGTAGAATTGCATTTTTGCTTCTTAAAAAATATATGGAATTTCATTGTGAATTTTGTGGAATTCCACCAAGTGAACTGCAATGGTTTAAACTAAATGGTGTGTCTTTCACATAAACCCTGGTTTTATTCATTAAATAGTGAAACGTTTTGCATAAAAACTGTTGAAGCAATGGCGCTGTGTCAAGTTCCAAGGAAATCTATATCATTTGGCAGAATTCTGCCTTTTCGGTAATATTACACAATGGAAAAGAATTTCAGAAATTCTGCAGAATTCTTGGGGAATTACGGTAAGTAATATCAGACAAAAAACATTGCTTGGTCTGAGGATAATCCAATAATTTATTTGAAAAGCTCAGGCAACAACAACCCTCCAAATGCCATTGTTTTGTGTAGTATGACATGCACTTTTTCAAGGCCTTCAAAAAGCACGTCATTCTGTGCAAAATATTGGTGGCTGTGGGGTCATTCTTGCCTGTGATTTTCAAATAAATTATTGGATTATCCTTCAACAAAGCAATGATTTTTGTCTGATATTATCTGTGAGCAGAGCCTCCTGCTATCCTTTGAGTACTTGATGCGCTGTGGCTCCAGTTTTCATTTCCCCTGAGCTGCCTTTCCATACAAGGAACACAAGTCTCTAGCCACATCCCTGACTACCTCCTTGAAGAAGATAATCAGCCTCCATGCCACTCTTTCGTCCATGCTCTGAACCAGTACATCTTTATGAATGATTCAGCTTCTTTGCTGACCACTGAGGTAACGTTTACAGGTTTGCAGTTATTTTGATCTGACCTTGCCCACTTCTTGAATACAGGGACAATACCGCACATGTTCCAGTTCTCTGGCAATATCCCTGTGTGTAAGTCCTGAACAATATCAGTGCGAGACCTAGCTGGAAATCATTTTTACTTTAGCAATAAAACACAACTGGGTGTTGGCTTTTCATGGGTTAAACACATACTCTTGATGCATAGTAAAACACGAGGAACTTGCTTGCACTCAGACTTACTCTAAGTGCCTTCAGCATCTGGGAAGTGCATTTACCCATGACATCCAATACCTCATAGTGCCTTACTGCACTTACTAAACTAGCTCCAAAAGTAAATATTAAAACAAAATTGACAAAAAGATAAAAAAAAAAAAGGGTTTTGTACTTTAAGTAAAGTACTTCACCTACAATATTCTGCAGATGAAGTGTATTGGCAAGTGTATTAGCAGTGTGAAAGTCTTGGGCTGCCAGAAGAGTGTGCTTAGTACTCAGGTTAGCATAGAGGCACCCCACCACCAACACTGTATCTCTGGTGTTTAGACTGGTCATACAATTAAAAGATTTATATATTTAAAATGAATGGTGACTGCACTCAGTGTCACATATGCAGAAACAACTGCTAGCTCGGGCTTGCATTTCTAAAGTAGTACACTGCCTGCTGATTTCTGAGAATTATGGGAATGAATGAGATTTGCCTGTGAGATGGTGACTTTGATTGTGTGGTTGCACTGTGCTGTTGCAGATACATGTTGGTACACTGTTTAAATGTGTGCACCTGTTTTGTTTTCTGTGGTGAAGTGAGCAAAGGAGTAGATGGATGAGCAGATGAATGAGCGAGAGACCAGCATGGCCGGGAGGCCCAGGGCTGGTGTGTATGACAATCAGCGTTGAGAACATACAGTGAGGGAAAAAGTAGAAAATCCATTTTGAAGCTTCTGAGGCCTTTTGGAACAAATGAATATAAAATTAGCCAAAAAGGTGATAATAGGCGTTTATAGGCATACTGTATGTGCAACTGATGATGTATGTGGGGATTGGAGGTTATAATCTATGGCATTTACAGTAAAGTTTACCATAATGAAAAATGGGGGTGGTGAAGGTTTTTATGGTATACTGTCAAATGGGCAACTGCAAATGAGTGACTCTGTTTTGAGCGACTCATTTACAGCACCTGATATGTAACCTACTGGTGGAAGATGACGAGGGTGGGTTACAGTGATGGCAGAGGTATAAATAGTGAGGGAGTAGCTGGAAGAGGGAGGGACAGAAAGTGGGTATAAGGGTTACAGCTTGCCAACAGATTTTGCAGATGGATATCTGGTATAGTGGGGAGGGTGCGTACCTGGAGTCAGGAAGGTATAGGTTTCAGGGCTGACCGTGCATGGTAAGTTTTTATTGCTATTGGGAACTTAGGATTTTTTTTGTGGTCATTCCCGGTCTCCCAGTTATGTGTCCACCATCCCCCGAGTAGCCTCCTGTGGAGTTTGTCCACTACCCCACTGTCAGGCCCTCCCTGGAGTTGGCTATAAATTAATAGGTGGGTGCAAGGGGCATTGCCCCCTATATGGGGGCATGGGAGGCATAGCCCCCCCCACGTACCACATTAAGTATACTAGTGCACCTCGAGTTGAAATTGCGGACCCTCGCTATTTGAGGGTCTGCTGATGTGCACATTCACTGATGCTGTTTTTGGTGATGTACACTTGCCAACTAGAATATCGCTGTTGCTCTTTCGCTGTTATGACATGGAACTGTTTTTTACATTATGGACATGGCTGCCAAAAATTTGTTTTCCAACCATTTTTGGGTGGCATGGATATCTGGGTGCACTGCAACCTGGGAACAGAAAAAATATTGGTGTGATGGTTGTCACCTCATAAAGACACAGGCCTGGAATCCTCTCAGCCAATCAGAACACAGTGAATTTTCTATTAATTTTATGATCCTGCTACCACCAGGCCTATACACCATCTGCACTCTGGGATTTTCCCAGTGAACACTTTCTAGATATTAAACCCACTAACACTTGAGTGGTCCAGCACTACCTCCTTTTCAGCCTGTACATCCCCATAACTGCTTCCCTAGTTTCTCTTTTTATACACTCTAGTATATGTTTAGCCTTTGTTACTGAATCTGTACATTGTTGGGAATACTGCAGCTTCCCTTTTATTATCACCCCAAGTATCTTTCCTGGTTCTGTTCCTGCTAGCTCGTCATCTTTTAATTATTATCTGAGATCCTTTTTTCTGTGCCTGCATGCAATACTTTGCACTTTACACATTGCTATTCATTACCATCTGTCTTCCCAATTAATCAATATGTGAAGGTCCTGCTGCAGGTCCCCACCATCATCATCTGGGTCTATCTCTGTTGCCATCCTTAAGTCATCTGCACATTTCATTATGTCACTTGTGAGTCTATCTGAGTTGCTTATAAAAATGTGGAACAAGAGTGGTCTCATAACTGACCCCTCTTGTACAAGTGGTACCTCATGATCAGCATGTAGTGACAACTTAACAAATATTTCATGGGTAGTGCATATTCTCAACCAGTAACAGAATAGACAGGATAGAAGCCAATGTTTGTACTCTACCCACAGGGCTGAACTGACTGAACACTGTAGAAGTGGTACTTTAAGGGCTGCACAGAGTCCAGACATACAGTGTCTACCCTAAAGGGTAGCATGCTACAAATATTAACCACCAGGGCATCACCTAATGAAAACTGAACAACTGAAACTCCAAGGGTAGATGTTGTATGGTTGCTTATTCTATTGCCTGTTGCCTCCTAATTCAGCTCTGCAACCAGCTCCACAACCAGGTTGAACTCTTTTATACTTCCTCCTGATGACTTAATTGCCTCACCATTGATATCCCAGACTGACTGACCACGCAGACCTGGCAAACCATATATGGGTCAATCAATTAAGCCAACTACATGTCACCTCCACATGTTAGCAATGCACCGCTAGGAACAATGGGGGACATGGAAGCAGTCCAACTGGGACTCAGGCTGACAAGGACTTCAACTTGACTAAAACTGCAGGCCCTTCCAGCTTCTGCCAACAGTGATATCAATTGGCTCAGCTCCACCTTGAGTACAGAGAAGTTAATTAAAAATTGGGTTCAGAATTATACGACTCTTGCAGCCTCATAATTGACCCCTCTTGTACTCCACTATTAAACTCTGTCCACTTGGATCAGTTTCCCTGGCCCATAACCTTCTGCTTCCTACTCATTGACCACATGTTTGTCAACTTTGAATGTTCTTCTCAATCCCATGTGATTTCTTGCTTGGTATACTAGCTTCTTAAGAGGAACCATATTAAAACACTTGCTTCTGTCCAAAAACAAAATAACTGCTGCACACACTTTGCCTTGTTCCTTTGTTGCCCTTTCAAAAAAAATTTCTTAATTAGTTTGGCATGGCGTTCTCCTTTGTGAACTTGTACTGATTATCTCTTTATCAGGCTAAACATTTCTAGGTGGTTCTCTTTCCTTGATTATTTCAAGAATTATACTTACAATATGATCAAGATTGTACTCACTGGCTCAATATTTCCCAGATCATCCTTACTTCCTTTCTTATAAAGGGATGGAAGTGGCCCACCTGCAGTTTCAAGGCACCTCCCCTATGAGCAGTGAGTTCTGGAAAATATCCAAAACTGTTTTGCTATGTCATTTTGCTATCCTGGCACATGCTAAATAAGCTCCAATGTAATTATGACCAAAGAGATCAATTGGATGTTTCTAATCTTAAAGCAGTAGAAACAGAGATAAGATTCAGCAAAAAGAAGTGCCAGCAACCATTTAGGACCAAGGCCTGCTGTCTGAATACTCCAAGGTTCTTTGTGCACAGGTGTTTCTTTTCTCTCCAAGCACTCAAAGTACATCTATAAAAGCAGAATGTTCCAGCGCATGGGCTACAGTAAGTAAATCGCTAAACAGCAGAGCTATGAGGCTTCAGTAGGAATAAATTTCACTAGAAATAGGCTTCTGCATTTCTGTCCACTATAGCTGACAGCAACAAGCACAAACATGTGTTACCATTTCCTTTGCATTTATTTGTGTAGTGCAGTTACTGACTGAGCCAGAAACCAAGTGAGCCCTAAGATACAACAGCTGAGAACATAAAAACTGAGCAGCAATGGCCCAAGGTTGTTTTTTGCTCTCATCATTGACCTGAGGACATCGCTGTCCCTATGGGTAGTGTCTTTGTCACACCCCCTCTTCATGCCAGTTGGATGCAGCAGATTGCTCAGTTCCTCCTTTCATTGGCCCACAAATGCAGAAGTATTATTGGCCAGTTGCTCGCAGCTGCTCAGTGCTGCCCCGTGAGCAGAGGGTCTATTCGCCCCTGAATGCCAAAATCAAGTGACATGGTTGCTGAGTGTTTATTCATAGTACCTGTTGTTAGTAACTGTATTTTTATGTTAAACACATTATTCCCCCTGTCTATTCTCCAGTTTTCCCTGTCATGCCTATGCTGTTCTGGCTGCTGGTCTCCTTCCCTCCCGATTGCCATAATAGCCCAGTATTTAAAATGTTAAAAATATTAATATTTTTTATTATATAAATGATATTGCCATGCATTTAATAACTGTGGTTGCCATTGCTGATCCTGCAGATGGCTTTGGTTCGCTGTTTACTCAGCTTTCTGTTTGTGCTGCACCCCAACCCAGTTTGCCATAGGTGCTTGCTCAGGGGTACTGGTTGATCATCTGGCACAGTGTATTGCCCTAGCAGCACTTGATGGGTGTGTCTAAGAAGCTGTTGCCCTCAGGGCAATTGTTTGTCATTTGTTACTGCCCTGAGGTATGCTGTTCCTTGTTGATACATGCCAAGGGCATCACATAGTGCAAACTGAACAAGTGGTACCTCATAAGCAGCATGTAGTGACAACTTAACAAGTATTACATGGGCAGTGCATGTTCTCAACCAGCAATAGAATAGACAGGATAAAAGCCAATGCTTGTGCTCTACCCACAGGGCTGAACTGACTGAACACTGTAGAAGTGGTACTTTAAGGGCTGCACAGAGTCCAGACATACAGTGTCTACCCTAAAGGGTAGCATGCTACAAATATTAACCCTCAGGGCATCACCTAATGAAAACTGAACAACTGAAACTCCAAGGGTAGATGTTGTATGGTTGCTTATTCTATTGCCTGTTGCCTCCTAATTCAGCTCTGCAACCAGCTCCACAACCAGGTTGAACTCTTTTATATCTCCTCCTGATGACTTAATTGCCTCACTATTGATATCCCAGACTGACTGACCACGCAGACCTGGCAGACCATATATGGGTCAATCAATTAAGCCAACTGCATGGCACCTCCACATGTTAGCAATGCATCACTAGGAACAATGGGGGACATGGAAGCAGTCCAACTGGGACTCAGGCTGATAAAGACTTCGACTTGACTAAAACTGCAGGTCCTTCCAGCTTCTGCCAACAGTGACATTAATTGGCTCAGCTCCACCTTGAGTACAGAGAAGTTAATTAAAAATCGGGTTCAGAATTATACAATTCTTGCAGCCTCAGGCCTGCAGTGGTACCCTGCCTTTTTAGTCTGAAACAACACTCAGATTCCCTGAGAGACATAATCAATGAGAATGGCAGGTTGGGGGGTTACTGCAGTAGGGAACTTTAACTGCTACCAGGACCTTTCTCAATCAGGGCTGTATGTATATATTTATCTGGGTCAGGTATGCTGCAATTGTCAATAGTTAAAATCTTCCACTTTATAGAGCTGAAATACACATTTTTTTTGTCAAGGTTGCATTTTCTTCCAAAGGGGAGTATGGCATACTACATACAATCGCAATACATGAGGTCAGTCTAGACCTTCATGTCCTGGACCATACCAGGTACTGACAGGATTCTACTCTATGCTATCCTCACCTACCATGCAGAATGCCAGTAGGCTTTAACTGGGGCAGCATTAAGATGTGGCATGGTGTAGAGTAAGTAGAGACTTTCTATCCCTCATCCACTCACCATGGAGCAGATGTATGGAGCACTATCTTTGGGACTGGTGGACAACCTCTGCTTCCTGTGTGGCTGCATAGGATACCCACACCTGCTGGGTAAAGTTTGATGTTTTGTATTATAAAGTTTTTAGTATGTTCAATAATGTTACTTGTCTATCTGTTTTCTTGGGGGATGGGTGCCCAAGGGGGACACTTTCATATTGGGAATGATTTTCTAGAAACTAAAAGGGAATGCAGATGTGGCTCACATGAGACCTGACAACTTTATACCAGGGATTTGATAATGGGTAGCACCACACAACATATTTTGTGTAACTTTAAAGGGATAAGGTCTTAAAATAAAAGATACCAGATTCTTAAAGACCTACTGATGCCACAAATAAAACTATGAAAAACATATTATTTATGTCACTCCATTCTCCTCAAATAATTATCCATCCTTGGTCTTTCAAGTGAAACTACCCTCTGGTTTCAAAGCTATCTCAGTTACTGGACCCAACAGGTCAAGATTGGTGAATTCCTCTCGTCACCCCTACCAATCCATTCTGGAGTACCCCAAGGTTCTATCCTGGGTCCCTTGTTATTCAGCATATTTCTGAACAAACTCCCTGCCTCCTGCCATGACAGAATGTTACTGTATGCAGATGATGCAGTAATCTTCACTTGACACACCGACCCCACCTCCCTTCAGTCCCAACTACAGAAAAGTTTTACAGAAGTGGAAAACTGGTTTTGCTCACATAAACTCATCCTTAACCACAAAAAAACTAAAATAATGTTGTTCCATGGAACCCACAACAAGTACAAGGACCATGAGCTCATAATTAACAACCACGAAGGTGTCACTCTTGAGCAGGTGGATATGTTTAAATATCTGGGCCTGACCCTTGACTGCTCCCTCTCGTATACCAAACACATTGACAATATCACTAAAACTGTGAACTCCCATATAGGGCTACTATACAAGCATAAACATTGCCTAATGGCTGAAGCCTTGAACCTCGCTATCCAGAGCTCTGTTATCTCAACTATTGACTATAGGCTTGTTATCTATGGATCCGCTACTGATACTGCACTCCAGCGAATAGCTGTAGCCCTTAATAAGGCATGTAGACTCCTTATTTCACCTGCCCGCCTTTCTCACACATGTGACATTTATGAGCAGGCTAACTGGCTCCAGCTATCCGGCTGGCTAAAGTATCAGACCTGCATCCTAGCTAAGAAGACATCACTGGGCCTTATGCCCCCTGGAGTCCAATCAATAGTGACCCCTGGCGTGTCTGCCACCTAACTAGAAGATTGGACAGTCTAACTTTAATACCTGGCTGTCCGGACTCTCAAGCTCAGCGTTCTTACCTTGTCAGAGCCTCCACCTGGTTCAACTTACTACCTACAGAATCTCCACATTGACCACTGGTGCTTTTTAAGTGTAAACTGTGTCAACACTGTGGCTATTGCCTCTGTGATTGCTTCTTATAATCCCTCAGGCATACTACCCTCAAGCATCCCTCCTCACTGCCTCAGCTCCTCCTCCTCTCCTACCCCCCATTACTGGGTATAGGATGAATCTGTCTCCTTTCCTTTTTCATCCTCCCCTTGCCTCCTCCCTTGCTGTTTCCCATCTACCACATACCCAACGCAATGCCCTCCCCATTTCTCCCTCCTCCCTCTCTCTGTCTCCCATACCACCCCCTCACCACCACCCTTCTTTCTCTTTTCCCGCTAACCCACTCCTAACAAAGCTTCACTGAGCTGCCTATGACTTGTACTGTATAATTAACTCACAGCACAATTCCTCGACAATGCCTTTGGCTGCTATTATTGTAACCTTACTTGTCTTTTTTTTTTTTTTTGTAAGTTCCATTGTAATGATCATGTTATGTTTTGTACCTTATTGTCCGTATTGCCTTGACGTGGAACCTTTGCAAAAGAGCCCTCAGCTCAAAGGTGTCATCCAAAATACAAATAAATACAAAAATAAAATAAATATTATTTAGGTACAATTCAGCTTGAATTTTCTATATGTGTTCATAGATTTCTCCTCACCATTACTCATTACTGAGAAATTTGCATGGAAACATGCTTTTTATCCCATAGTTCTCTGTTATGTCATCACAATCTGTTTCCATGGGAGTAACTGTGATGTCACAAATAGAGCATTTATGACCTTAGGTAGGGAGAAGGCAACAGGAATAGATGAACTCTTCAGGACCAAAGATCCCATTTTCATGCAAATGGCCTCAGTAATAAATAATGGAGAGGAGAAATATGGAACTAATGTGAAATGCAAGCTGAACTGTGTCTAAATATTACGTTTTGTTAAAGCTGTCCTAATGGCATCAGCAACTCTTTAGGCATTTTAAACAGTCAGCGGTTGAAATTGCACTGTTACAGGAGACCCGTCTCTACCATCAGAAGCCATGTTGTTTCGAAGAGACTTGGTGGGCCAAGTATATAGTGCAGTGGACTGCATCACACAAATGGGGTGTAGCCACCCTACTTGCCAGATTTGTGAGATTCCAGCTGCTAAGTTCTATAGCTAACCCGCAGGGCTGATATCGCTTTCTGGTAGGTAACCTGAAGAATATTAAAATCCTAATTATTAATATCTATGGACCGAATGCAAACAGCCCAGATTTCATTACTTCACTACTAACCACCCTAGCCACCCCCCCCCCATATCCATCTCCCCCATCATTTTTGTGGGCGACTATAATATAGTCCTCATCAATGAACTTAACAGATCTGGCAACAGATATGGTGGTCTCACCACAATCCAACCGGAGATCTGGGAGTTAACAATTTGTATGTTACTGTACCCAGGTCATGTCTGAAAAAGGTGCCAGTACACTTGACCGGTTATCAAAATAGATAAACAAATAAAAATACATACCCTAAGTCTAGTCGACCCCGGAGAATCATTTCCCCTAATAGCAAGGAGTACACATTTTTATCCACCCCCCCCATAAATCTTTCTTCCACCTTGACTACTTCCTAATCAGTAGCCAACTGCTTTACAGGGAGCATTGCTGTTAAATACTGGCTCAAGTTGTCTCAGACTACTTACCGGCCCCCCTCCAACATGCCTTCACCCAGGGGTTGGACAAGGATACAATTTGGAAAATCTATAACCAACTTCCCAATGACAAGAACGTAGTAAACTGCAGAATGCTACCACTAACAGTTTGACTGAGAATGAAGGCACTACAGCAACTCTCAAACACCCTGGGCATCCCTTAAGTGCACCATTAGAGGTGAGGTATTTAGGCTGGCAGCCATACAAAAAATGAAAGGAGAAGCTAAAGTCAATGAGCTACTAAAAAACGTTAGGTGATAGGAACAAAGCTGAGTCCTGCTACTCCAGAACCCATGTGGCTTGATCTCCACTCCCTGAGAGCCACATATGAGGAGTTGCTACGAGAGCGGGCAGAGCATGCCATATTCTGAACACACTCCAAGATATGTGGATCAGGGTGAGAAAGCTGGGAAGCTAATGGTCTTATGCATTTATAAGCAGGAGGCTTCCAGAGTAATTGAAGTTATTTGCTCTGACTTGGATAACTCTCTAAAAACATCCCACTGGGGTATTGTGCAAGAATTCCAATCCTTTTACCGTAAGTTATATATCAAAGCCCTGTTCAGCAAGCATCCCCTCCAGGAAGTGGCAGACTACTTAGCTCCCATCCCACTACCAACACTGTCTGACAATCAAAGGAAGCCTACCGCATTTCTGTCTCAGAGGTCACAAGAGCCACTCAAATCACTGGCACTAGACCAAGTACCTGGCCCAGGCAGGTTCTCAGCAAATTTCTTTAAGTGCATTGAACTAGAGTTAGCCCCAGTCCTAGCATGCACTTTTGTGTACCTGCATGAGAATGCTATAGAGAATCAGACCCTCACAGAATCATTAATTACCCTATTACCAAAACCAATGAAGGATCCAGAATGCACTGCTAGCTACCACTCAATCTCCCTGATAAACCAAGACATCAAAACTATGGCCAAGGTTTTAGACAAGCCAGTAAACAAAATCTGTGGCCACCTAATTGGATCTGAGCAAGTTGGGTTCATGCCACACAGGGTATCCTCTAACCACCTGAGGAAACTGGCACACATTTTCTAGGCATCTGAGGAGCCAGATACCCCTGTAGTTTTGATCTCCCTAGATGCAGTGAATGCTTTTGGCAAGGTCTCATGGTCATACCTGTTTGGAGTTCTCAAAAGGTTCAGCTTCCAGAAGCCTTCATACAGTGGGTAAGGGTCCTATATGCCAAACCAAGGGCTAGACTGTATTGCAATGGGGTCCTTTCAGAATGTGTACAGCTTGGCAGTGGCCCCAGACAGGGATTTCCCATTTCACCACTCCTTTTCAACCTTTATTTTGAGCCACTAGCTATGAAACTTATACTACAACAAGAGGTGCAGCAAATCTGACTAGGAATACACACGCCCCACAATACACTCCTTTTATAGGGTAGCACAGTTGTGACATTTCCTGTGGCAAAGCAGCAAGGGGCGGATCAGTGAGGTATCCACACGGTGACCTCATTTACAGGGGCACTAGTAATTTAACTTGTTATAACAAGTTATACAAAACAAACAAACAAAACACAAAATCAAACATTTGCTTTCATTTTCTTCCTTCTAATTACTCTGACCAGGTTATAAACCCAGCAACTTATCTGAAATGGATAACATTAACTGCAGGTACTGCAGAACACTTTTCAGAAGGGCAGTTTTACAGGATTTAGGACATTGTCCTACATGCTGGGCCATTGGAGATCTTAGGGCTCAGCTCCAAGTAGCATGGGCAGAGATTGCGTGCCTCATAAATTTCATATTCAAGAGGAAATACATTATAAGAACCACCCGACATTTTCCCAACATCCAACAGAAGCACCTCGACTGCAGAAGGTAGTTGGTCTGGGAGGTTGGCAGGTGGTTAGGAGGGGCAAATCAGGTGCCCCATCACTCAGTGCTCTCCAACATATTACCTCTACAAACCATATTAAAACTGCAAACAGGTATGTTCCTCTATCACAGAAATCAAACAAAGGGGCAGAGGACACTGCAGCACAGCAGCTAGCACAACAAAACTCACCCAAAACAGGAACCAAAACAAAAAAAGCAAAAAGGAAATCCAGAAAACTTCTGATCATAGGAGACTCCATGATCCGGGAGTTGATACCTATCTCCAGCTAGAGGTAATGGTCAGATGTCTCCCAGGCACATCAGCGTGGAGAGACATTGACCACATTGCTAAAATTGCTCAGGAAACAGGAGAAAACATTGACGTCCTGGTACACATAGGGACTTATGATCTTGCCAGTCGGTTAGTTGTGGTGACCAAGGAACACCTGACCAGGCTGGGTGGCAAACTATCATCCATTTCGTCCGGTAACTCCTTCTCTGAGATTCTGTTAATCTGGGAGAGGGGGGCAGATGGACGGAAGATCAGAGAAGGGGAGATGGGGAACTAAACATGTGACTTAAGGTCTGGTGCCAGGGGAAAGGACACAAATTTGTAAGGAACTGGCAACAGTTTTGGGAGTGAAAGTTCTTTAAATTTGATGGACTGCATCTGACCAAGGAGGGAGTCAGTGCTTTGGGGCAGAAGTTTGACATCTTTGCAGAATATTTAAACTAGCAAATGGGGAGATGGGTGCAGCACCCCATACGTCAAATGGGAAGAACACCCCACCCCCCTCAGCTAGTGGTCAAATAGGAGTTCTGCATGTTTGCAGTTCATTTGCATCACCAGGTAAGGAAAAAGGTCCAGCTCCCCATACGATGCACAGTGGAAACACCAGACCTCTCCCAACAACTAACACACCGAAATCTGGCCAATGGAAAATCATGTACACAAATGCTCGCAGTCTGGGAAACAAGATCCCAGACCTGCAGGCAATAATGACAGAGGCTAAACTGGACATAGTAGCAATAAGCGAGGCGTGGTTTACCAGTAACCACACTTGGGAGTCTTCAGTACCTGGCTATGTACTTTTCAGAAGAGACCGAGGTGCAAAAAGTGGGGGTGGAGTGGACTTGTATGTCAATGAAAATATCAAAGCTACAGAAATTCAGAATATACATAAGGAGCCAGAAGAACTGCGGGTCACCCTGGAAACAGGAAATGGGACAGGCATAAGAATTGAGATTGTCTACAGGCCCCCAGACCAGGGGGATGACATAGACACATTACTGTTAGAAGATATACAAAACATGAGAGCTAAAGGGGAGGTTCTGATAATGGGAGACTTCAACATGCCAGATACAGATTGATCAATACCAGCAGAAACATCTGCCAGAACTAGACACATGGTGGATTCCCTGCAGGGGGAAGGCCTCAAACAACTGGTACAACAACCCAAAAGAGACAGGACTATCCTAGATCTAGTACTGACTAACAGGGAAAGGATCACAGATCTCCAGGTAGAAGGTCACCTGGGGGCCAGTGACCATTACATGGTATGGTTTAATTTGGCAACTACAACTAAATAATCCCATTCCAAGGCAAAAATATGGAACTTCAGAGGAGCTGACTTTGATAAGATGGCCAACAGAGTTAAGCTAGCCCTGGCATAAAGAAAGACAGGTGAGGGAGTAGAGACAAAATGGGCAAGCATAAAGGATGCAATACTTGAAGCAACATCCCATTGTGCTAGATAGAAAAGGAAGTACAAAATAAGAAGGAAACCACTTTGGTTCTCAAAAACAATAGCAGAAAAGGTCAGAGTCAAAAGGCTGGCCTTCAGGAAATATAAGGGAACACAGCGGAATGAAGATAAGGAGGCATACCAAACTTCCCTAGGGGAAGCAGGGAAGGCAGTAAGGCAGGCAAAGGCCCAAACTGAGGGAAACACTAGCACGAACAATAAAAGAAGGTGGCAAGACTTTCTATAGGTACATTAGTGAAAGGAGAAAGTCCAGAGGGGGTATTGCTAAAATCAAAGGAGATAAGGGGGAGTGTAAGGAGGAGGACCATGTAAAAGCATCTATCTAAATAGATACTTCTGCTCAGTATTTACTGAAGAGAAGGTAGGGCAGGGCCCATAGCTCAGCACCATAGACACAGGTGGGAGGGAGGTGAGCACTAGTCCCTTCACAAAAGAAAGGGTCCTACAAGAGCTCAATAAGCTCAGGGTGGACAAAGCAATGGGACCTGATGGCATACATCCCAGGGTACTAAAGGAGCTAAGGGTGGAACTAGCAGAGCCATTATCAGAACTGTTTAGTGAGTATCTGAGCACAGGAGAGGTCCCAGAAGACTGGACAAGGGCTCATGTGATCCCACTCCACAAGAGTAGCAGCAAGGAGGGGACAGGGAACTACAGACCAGTCAGTCTTACCTCAGTAGTGGGCAAGATTATGGAGGCACTCCTTAAGGAAAGGATATTGTAACACCTGGAATCCATAGGAGCACAGGATCCAAGACAGCATGGGTTTACAAAAGGAAGGTCCTGTCAAACTAATCTCATAGATTTCTTTGATTGGGTAACCAGAGTGGTGGACCAAGGGGGAGCAGTTGATGTCACCTACCCTGACTTCAGCAAAGCTTTTGATACTGTTCCACATAGAAGATTGATTAATAAGCTGGGTAGGCTCGGGGTGGGTCAGAAGTTGGTCAGCTGGGTGGCAAACTGGTTGGCGGGCAGAAAACGGAGAGTGGTGGTAAATGGTATACAGTCAGAAGAGATGCAAGTCACAAGTGGGGTACCTCAGGGATCAGTCCTGGGGCCAGTCCTCCTCAATATCTTCATCAGTGACATTGCAGATGGACTGGAGGGTAAGGTTTGTCTGTTTGCAGATGACACCAAGATCTGCAACACAGTAGATGATCCAGATGGGATGGGCAGGATGAGAAGAGATCTAGATGAACTAGCAAAAAGGATCGGAAGAGTGGCAACTGGGGTTTAATGCAAAGAGGTGCAAGATCATGCACATAGGGAAGAGAAACCCTGAAGCCACCTATAGGCTGGGTTGGGAGTTGCTGGCAGTCACAAGGGAAGAAAGTGACTTAGGCATCATCATCACCAATGACCTGCAATCATCCAAGCAGACCACTAAAGCAGTAAGTAAGACTAGGGGGGATGTTAGGGTGTATTAGTAGGGGTATCACAGGTTGGGGCAAATCCTTTACTGTGCATATGTGATGCCCTCTTCACACATGTACAGTAAAGGATTTGCTCCAAAGATGCCATCTAAATGTTTTAATTCTGCACTACACAACAAGCCCCTACATGGATACTATCATCATTCCAGAGCACTCTTGCTCTGATGACATCATTACGTTACCATGTAGCGGCCATATTATGATACCTCAGAAGCTCTGAATTTGAAAGCTCTGCTGATTCATTTACTTTTTTGCTAACATGACGAAACAATATAAAATGAGATTTTGGACTATACAAAGGTCAGAACATAAAAGGTAGGGGATTATACTACACCCCTATGCTTTCGCCTTTCGAGACAAATCTGCCTAACGACAGTTCAATTGTTCATGAGGTGGGATCCCAAAGAAGGCATGTTGAAAATTTGGGCCAAAAATATGCAAAAATGCCCAGGTAATGCCATTAAGGCCATATCCACACTACACCAGAAAATGCCCTCTGTAATGTTACAGAGTGCCTATAACAGTACCGTTTACACTGGTAATGTTACAGCAGGTGTTTCCGAAACTGTTGTGGAAACCTGTTGGTAGGTAGTTTCAACAACGGTTTCTGTAACTTTTGCTCTGCTGTAACATTACAGAGTGCCATGTAAATGGACATCCGTGTAGCCTCCAGTCCCCTTCTGCCCGCCAGTATACCATAATGCCATGCAGCAGCATCATGATGCCAGCACCCAGTGCCCAATACAGGAGACAACCACGGAGGGGAGCACAGCAATCTGTACCCAACAATGCATGCCACAGCGTCACACTCCTCAGATGATCTGCTCCCCGTCAAGACACCCCGTGCAGCCATCCCTGAACAAGTACTGCAGAGGCCCCAAAGACATATATATAACAGACAACATCCATGCCACATAGGAAGGCCAGTCTTCTGTTGCTCCTTAACACCCCTTGCCCTCCCAGGCTGTAATGCCCTTCATAAATCACAGTATGCCAGTCAGTGTGTACTGGTAGTGGTACCTGTAACAGCCATGGATACAAAGGACACAGTGATGCCCCCCAAACCTCACAGATAAGGAGCTGTGACTCCCTGCCACTGTGCATATGTCCCATACAGGTGCAGTCCAGAACTGTGACACAGCTGCTGGTCTTGTGGGATCGGTACATGGGGACAACTACACCTCTACAATCTACACCCCTGCCCGGTGGGCAACTGTACGCGGTCTCATATGGCAGGATGGACTGAGCATACATGCTCACTCCCAGCATCCAGGGCCTGGGATGAATGAAATGGTTGGAAGTTGGGGGGGCAGGCTTGATATGCAGCAGCTGTGGCCAAGGACAGGGTGGGTTGGGGGCAGAATGAGGGTAGGCAGGGGCCAGTGAGGGTGAACCGGGAACTGGACACACAGACCGCACAGTGCTCCCCTGGACGCCAAGCCCAATATGATCTGTACAGTGGTAGCCACAGACATTGCCAGCTATTTCCAGATATTTTGCGAAATTTCTGAAGAGTTTCCCTCTGCTGCCCGTACTGTGGAAATGCAGAAAGCAGGAGATATTTCTGGAAATATCACAGAAATTTTGGGAAATAGCTGGCAGTGTCAGTGGCTGCTACTGTATGTCCCTGCACCACATATCCTGCAGGAGCATATTGACCAGCGCGTACAGTACTGGAGTGAGGTAGCGCCAGGGCAGATCACTGGGAGTTGGTCCATGGGACGTGAGTAGGCATCTGCAATGTGTCATGGACCCACTGCTGCCACGTGACGTCTTGCAGTTCAGTCTGTAGCTGTGCAGGCAATACACAGTCTGGTGCCCCTTCTGTGGTGTGGAGCACAGCTGCACATGTCTGCTGCTGCTCCACTGCCACAAGCACATGGATGTGTGGTGCGGTGTGGAGCATGCCTAGTGCCAGGGCCTGCTGCGGAGGAGTCACTGCAATACCGTGCAGCCATGCCCCACACCACAGATGGGCACCATACTGTTCATTTCCTGCACTTCTGAATCATAGCCTATCTGCAAGATATTCAGTGGCAGCATGTAGTGGTGCCTGACATGGGGGAGCAGTGCCCCAAGCAGCCCACTGAATAACCATGCTGGACGTTCTGCTGCCAGAGCATTGCACTGTGGCTGCTGCACCCAATACCCCACCATGGCACTGTGGCATTCACATGCTTGGATCTCGGTAGTGACATTGTGCTGGGGAGGACATACCGGGACTGGGAATGGTACTCTGCACACTGCTGCATCATGGGATGTGCCCAGCTCTACATGGGTTGGTAACTGTTTCAGATCCAGTAGCAGTATGGACAGGCTGTACCGTTTTGGAAATGTTTTCACTTATAGTGTGGACACACTATAACATTTTCAGTCTGTACTGGTTTCAGACCATTATAGACCTTTCAGGTGTAGTGTGGATGGGACCTAAGTTCAAATCGGTATCAAAGGTAAATGTCTTACACTGATCACCATATATATTCCCCTAAAAGAGCAAACAGATGGCCTTAAAGTGACACTGGATTACCTTGCCACAATACGCAAAAGTGCAGAGATCCTAGTCCTTGGTGACTTCTACCTTAACTGATCACCGATAGAAGCTTCCTCAATTAGGGTTAGAATCACGTCTTTTGGCGTGTCACAAGTAGTTCAAAAAGCAACACGCACTAACTACTGGTCAGGCTCTAGCACACTTCTTGATTGGCTGATAACAAACCACCCTGAGAGGGTCACGGGAACAACCGTTCTCCCTGACGGCACAAGTGACCATTCCGCCTATCATCTGTAAATGGTCCAACAAGCCCCCCTCCCCAACCCCCAGAATTATATATTTCAGAGTACTAAAAACAGACCATCTGGACCAACTAAAAGTGCACCTGTTGCATCAAGACGGGTCTGTGACATATCAACATAGAAACATACAATTTGATGGCAGATAAGGACTGCTTGGCCCACCTAGTCTGCCCATTTCCCTACCTAATGGATAAGCTGCAGATCCTAATTAACCAACAGCCTACTTCCTCCTACCCCTCCCACTAGAATTGCCTTGTGTCTGTCCCATACATTCTTGAATTCCCCTACTGTTTTTGACTTTACGATCTCCTCAGGAAGGCTGTTCCATGCATCTACAACCCTCTCTGTGAAGAAATACTTCCTCACATTACCTCTGAGCCGTCCCCCTTCTCTCTTCAAATTGTGCCCACTTGTTCTTGCACTTCTCTTTTTCTGAAAGCTAGTACCCTCTTGGACTTTGTTGATTCCTTTGAGGTATTTGACAGTTTCTATTATGTTTCCCCTCTCCCTCCTTTCCTCAAGGCTATACATCTTAAGCTCCTTTCGTCTTTCTTCATATGTCTTCTGGTGCAGATCCTGTACCATTTTGGTTGCCTTTCTCTCAAACCAATGATGTGGACACTGTCCTTGAATACTTCATTAACATCTATAATGCCTCATGCAACATTTATGCACCCTTTAAAAGAAGAAAGGTGAAAGGGGCCCAGAACTCCTGGATCTCCCCAGCCCTCCTTAGTCTAATGAAAGAAAGAGACAATCTTTGGTTTAAAGCCCAAAGCACTGGGTCACGCTCCAATGTGCAAAATTATAAAGCTGCCCAAAACAATTGCACCAGAGTTATTCATACTGCTAAAAGTTAATATTTTAAGAAGGATCTTAATGACTCCTGAGGGATAGTTGTAACTTCTGGGAGAACATAAAACATTAACGGGAAACCTTGCAAAACTACAATCTCCCAGCTCAACTTAAAGGCACTCACACACAAGATACTTCAGTAATCTCTAATTCCTGCAACAAGGCATTTACTGATCTCAGTAGTGTGCTCCCGCCAAACTTCCTCATCCCCCAAGCCAAAAAAAAACACAAAACTGAAGGCCATGCCCATAATACCGACCCCCCTTCTATCTTAAAATTGTGTCAGTCACAGAGGCAAATAAATATATCTCCAAAGATATAGGGAAATCAAAAGCCAGCTATGACTCATTGGACCTAAAATTACTAAATCTCACACTTAATGAGGTTATCCATCCTGTAACCCATATCATCAACTTGTCCCTTATCTCTATGAAGTTCCCAAAATGGTGGAAAAAGGCAATGGTCACCCCAGTTTATAAAAGCAGTGATTGAACCAATATCTCAAACTACTGACCTATCTCCATACTTCCACCACTTTCTAAAGCACTCGAAAGGATAGTTAACGACCAGCTTGTTGATTACATGTACAAATACAATCTCCAATGCCCAGAACAACATTAATTTAGGAAGCAACACAGTACCGCATCAGCCTTTGTTGAATTCACTAGCTTCATTCATGAGGCTAAGGATCGGGGGCACCTGGCTGGTGCCACGTTCGTAGACCTAACCAAGGACTTTGACACGTCAACCATGGCCTTCTCCAACAACAGCTAACATCCTTGGGTCTATCCTCTGAGCCTCTGCAATGGGTCCAAAGCTACCTATCCGACCATACACAATAGGTGAAAATACTAAGCACCATCTCAGAACATAGATCGGTCTCTACTTGGGTGCCCCAGGGATCTATATTGGGTCCACTTCTCTTCAGCATATTTCTCAATGAGCTCTCAAAGACCTTCCCAGGCCATGCTCTACCATATGCCTATGATGCAGTGTTGTTCTCTAGTCACCTTAACCTCTCTATCCTGGAAGAGCACTGATGAAGCCCTCTTACTTGAGGTGGCAAGCTCTGTCCTGTCGATCTTAGACTACGGTCTACTAGTCTACAGTGCAGCCACAGTGACAGCTCTACAGAGAATTAAATTGGCCCTTAACAAAGCCTGTAGGCTTATCTCAGGTAACAGTCAGCTGACACACACCTGCCTGCTATATGCCCGGACAGGATTGCTAAACCTGGACTGCAGGATACAATACCAGACCTGCCTAGTAGCTAAAAAGTCCATTCTTGGTCTCACCTCACCAGGGATTCTTGGTCTCCTTTGACCCACTAATGCTAGTAGGAGAACTAGAAGTGATTGCTCTCACATGCTAACTATCCCCTTCCATCACACCTCTCAGGGCCAGCACACGTTTGTGTACAGAACTCCAAAATGGCTCAATTCTCGCAGCCCTGACCTTCAATCCTGTAACAAGATAGGCCTCTTTAAGGTAGCCCTGAAGAAACACCTGGTGTCCACCAATTCCATGTGTGACTGCGTCCTCTAACACCTGGTATAGCTCTTCCTAACTCTCTACTAAGGCCCTCCCCACCCTACCTCATTCCCTAGCTTTCTCCCCTCCCTCCTTCTCCTCCACTCACCTCCTTTCCTCTCCACCTCCCCCCACCTCTTTCACCCTCACCCTGCCTAGCCTTCCTTCAATGTCCCCTTACACTACTTATGACAATGCTACTTTATAGCTGCACTTTAAACCCTTCCCCCAGTACCACGACAGCGCTTCAGACAAACTGCCCTTGTGAAGACTGCTTGATAAAGTTACTAAAATGTTATTAGGAACTAAACTATCACTGTACTTTCTGTACCAGTAACTTGTTTTTTTATGTAACTATGAATTTTGATGTTTATTCATCATGTTAAATTGTGTTTAACCTACCTACAGTTGTTGTATTGCATGCTATGCCACTATGTGTTTTGTCTGTATATGTTGTTTTACTGCTCAGTGTAACTGTTGGACACGGAACCTCTGTAAATGAGCTTTTAGCTCAAAGATCTTAATCCAAGTATCAATAAATATAAAAATAGGTCAAAACCCCATTGAAATACATTGATCCACATACCTGTTTCTTCTGTTCATGGCCCAGCTTTGAAGAGTGAAGACATGTTTGTGTTCCAGAGAGGATTATGGCATTGGACCCCCAATCGGTAAGTAAGGGCTTGGGGGGTGCAGGGTGGTGGGTGCTGAGTGGGAGGGTTGTGTGGGGTATCTACTCCAGATCATGACACTGGGGGATTGGGCACCCCAATGTCACTCTTCTGTTTCTGGGGGGATGTGCGGTGGTGGGCACTGAAAGGGAGGGTCAGATGGGGGAATATGTAAAAAAAAACAAAGAAAAAACAGAGAAGTCCTGATCGGGAGACTGGGCTGTTTTGGATTGGGCACCCCCCCCAGTGTCACTCTTATGTTTCTGGGGGGTGCTAAGAAGGAAGGTCGGGGTGGGGGTATGTATAATTTTAAAAAATTGTGCCGTCCTGATCATGACACTGGGGATTGGGCACCCCAGTATCACTCTTATGTTTCTTGGGGGGTGCTGACAGGGAGGGTTGGTAGGGGGATAGCTCTAATTTTAAAGAAAAGACAAATGGCAGTCATGCCAGAACACGGCACACTCTGCCGTGTCCAAGATAACCACTGCACTCTATTGCACATGCGACTACTAGCACAGTGCATTGAGTTTGGCCGTGCTGGGCACAGCAGAGTGTGCCTTGTTCTACTGTGACCATTGTTTAATTTTTCTTTAAAATTAAAGATTCCCCCACTGACCCTCCCACTCTGCACCCACCTCCCCACATCCCCACAGAACATAAGAGTGACACTGGGGGGCCCCAGTGTCACTTTCAGGATGGTGCCGATTTTTTTAAAATAGAAAATACTGCAGTAGGAGTGGAGTGCTCCACGGATGTGGAGGTGACTGCAGTGCAACTCTGACAGGTTGTTCAGTCAGAAGGAATGCAGAGTCCTTTTTTGATAGCAAGAGGCCTGCAGGACTCCACCCACTGCAGCCCTAAAAAAGCATGTATTTACAAGATGTTGCAGCACAAACTGGCACTGTATATTTCTGTCTGCTTGTACAAGAACTTCTGCCACCAGGCCTGTGTAAAATAGTTTTACAAGTGCTGGCAAGTGCTTTACTGGCAGTGGTTCACAAGTGCTGGCAACAAAAGGTGATTAGTATCAGTTGTGGGACCATAACCTTAATGCAGGCATGCATCGTCCAGTCCCCTGCAACAGCTATCCACAGTAATTTGTGAGCACAGCTGTGATCCACTTCAATGCGCAGCATGGTGGCCCCATGGCTAGGGCTACTTTCCCAATACTGTATCACCTAGGCTGTATCCCTTTAACTCCTAGGCTGTATCTTTTTAACTCAGACACTGAACTACACACACAATGAACAACAACTAACACACCAAAATCTGGACAATAGAAAATCATGTACATAAGTGCTCGCAGTCTGGGAAACAAGATACCAGACCTCCAGGCAACAATGTCAGAGGCTAAACTGGACATAGTAACCATTAGAGAGACATGCTTCACCAGTAACAACTCGTGGGAGACTTCAGTACCCATCTGTGTACTGTTCAGAAGAGACCGAGGTGCAAAAATGAGGGGGGGGGAGTAGCCCTTTATCTCAATGAAAATATCAAAGCTACAGAAATTCAGAATACACATAAGGAGCCAGAAGAACTGTGGGTCACCCTGGAAGCAGGAAATGTTACAACCATATGAACTGGGGTTGTCTACAGGCCTCCAGGCCAGAGGGAGGACATAGACACATTGCTTTTAGACGATATACAAAACATGACAGCTAAAGGAAAGGTCCTGATAATGGGAGACTTCAACATGCCAGATACAAATTGGACAATACCAGCAGGAACACCCGCCAGAACTAGACACATAGTGGATTTCCTGCAGGAGGAGGGCCTCAGACAACTGGAACAACAACCTGCAAGAGACAGGGCTATCCTAGATCTAGTACTGACTAACGGGGAAAGGATCGCAGATCTCCAGGTAGAAGGTCACCTGGGGGCCAGTGACCATCACATGGTATGGTTTAATTTTGTCACTACAACTAAATCATCCCATTCCAAGGCAAAAATATGGGACTTCAGAGGAGCTGACTTTGATAAGATGGCCAACAGAGTAAAGCTAGCCCTGGCAAAAAGAAATAAAGATGAGGTGGTACAGGCAAAGTGGGCAAGCATTAAGGATGCAATACTTAAAGCAACATCCCATTGTGTTAGGGAGAAAAGCAAGAGTAAAACAAGGAGGAAACCTCTTTGGTTTTCAAAAACAATAGCAGAAAAGGTCAGAGCCAAAATTATGGCCTTCGGAAAATATAAGGGAATGCAGCAGAATGAAGATAGGGAAGTATATCAAACTTCCCTAAGGGAAGCAGGGAAGGCAGTAAGGCAGGTAAAGGCCGAAACCAAGGAAACACTAGCACAAACAGTAAAAGAAGGGGACATGACTTTCTATAGATACATTAGTTAAAGGAGAAAGTCCAGAGAGGGTATTGTTAAGATCAAAGGAGATAAAGGGGAGTGTATGGAGAAGAACCAAGGAAAAGCATCTATCTGAAATAGATACTTTCTGCTCAATATTTACTGAGGAGAAGGTAGGGCACAGCCCACAGCTCAACACCATGGACATAAGGGGGAGGGAGGTGTGCACAAGTCCCTTCACAAAAGAATGGGTCCTACAAGAGCTTGCTAAGCTCAGGGTGGACAAGGCAATGGGACCGTGACAGTGAGAGGCATCGAGGTGTGTATGGCATACATCCCAGGGCACTAAAGGAGCTAAGGGTGGAACTAGCAGAGCCATTATCAGAACTGTTTAGTGAGTCTCTGAGCACAGAAGAGGTCCCAGAAGACTAGAGAAGAGCTCATGTGATCCCGTTCCACAAGGGTGGTAGCAAGGAGGAGGTAGGGAACTACAGACCAGTCAGTCTTACCTCAGTACTGGGCAAGATTATGGAGGCACTCCTTAAGGAAAGGATAGTGCAACACCTGGAATTCATAGGATCACAGGATCCAAGACAGCATGGGTTTACAACAGGAAGGTCCTGTCAAACTAATCTCATAGATTTCTTTGACTGGATAACCAGAGTGGTGGACCAAGGGGGTGCAGTTGCTGTCACCTACCTTGACTTCAGCAAAACTTTCGATACTGTTCCACATAGAAAATTGATTAATAAGCTGGGTAGGCTCTGGATGGGTCAGAAGTTGGTCAACTGGGTGGCAAACTAGTTGGTGGGCTGAACTCAGAGAGTGGTGGTAAATGGTATACAGTCAGAAGAGATGCAAGTCACAAGTGGGGTAACTCAGGGATCAGGCCTGGGGCCAGTCATCTTCAATATCTTCATCAGTGATATTGCAGATGGACTGGAGGGTAAGGTTTGTCTGTTTGCAGATGACACCAAGATCTGCAACAGAGTAGATGATCCAGATGGGGTGGGCAGAATGAGAAGAGATCTGGATACACTGGCAAAATGGTTAGAAGAGTGGAAACTGGGGTTTAACACAAAGAAGTGCAAGATCATGCACATAGGGAGGAGAAACCCTGAAGCCACCTATAGGCTGGGAGGGGAGTTGCTGGGAACCACGATGGAAGAAAGAGACTTGGGCATCACCATCACAGATGACCTGAAATCATCCAAGCAGACCACTAAAGCAGTATATAAAGCTAGGGGGATGTTGGGGTGTATTAGTAGGGGTATCACAAGTTGTAAGAGGGAGGTAATAATCCCTCTTTACAAGACACTGGTTAGGCCCCATCTGGAGTACTGCATGCAGTACTGGAAGCCACACCTACACAAGGACATTAACAAAATGGAGGCAGTTCAGAGAAGGGAAACCAAAATGGTGCAGACACCGCATCAGAAAACTTTTGAGGACAGATTAACAGAGCATAATATGTATACCATAGAGCAAAGGAGAGAGAGAGAGAGGTGATATGATCGAAACATTCAAACATCTTAAAGGCATTAACAAGGTGAAAGAGTCTAACATGTTTCAATATAAGAACAAGCATTTGTCAATGCCGAATGTTGCTTGCATCCATGTGCTGTTTAGGTATTTGGAAGTCATTGGAGTGCAAATATTGAAATTTATGAATTCTACGACGCCGCATGTGAACTGCGCAGAATGCAAGCTCAGAAACAGTCATTTTAGGAATTTTTCACCAAATTTTCAACATAGCCATTTTAAGAGCTCTGCTCATGAACAGTGTCACTGTGATTTTGTTAATGTGTCCCATACATTGAGTTTGCACACCGACTGCACCATTATGCGCTACATGGGTGGAAACACGTTTGGGCAGGATGTGAAAATGACAGCTGTACTGCTCATAAGGAGGTGTGGTAAAATGGCAATGTTGAAAATCTGGATGAAATATTGAAAATTCATAAACCTACGAAGTGTGCGTGAACTGTGCAACGCACACTCATTAAAAACAGTCATTTTTAGGAATTCTTCTCGAGATTTCCAACATTGCCATTTTAAGATCTCTGCTCATGAACAGTGACACTGTGATTTTCTTAATGTGTCCCATACACTGAGTTCGCACACCGACTGCACCATTGTGCACTACATGGGTGAAACATGTTTTGCCAGGATGTGAAAAAATGACAGCTGTATTGTCATGAGGAGGTGATAAAATGCCAATGTTGAAAATCTGGAGTGAAAATATTGAAAATTAGCTAAACGACGGCGTGTGTAGGAACTGCGCACGACACCTCAAAACAGTCATTTTTAGAATTTTCACCAAATTTTCAACATAGCCATTTTAAGACCTCTGCTCATGAACAGTGTCACTGTGATTTTTTTAATTTGTCCTGTACATTGATTTTGCACACCAACTGCGCCATTCTGCGCTACATGGGCGGAAACACATTTTGGGTGTGATGTGAAAAATGACAGCTGTACTACTCATAAGAAGGTGTGGTAAAATGGCAGTGTTGAAAATCTGGAATGAAAATATTGAAATTTCCCGAACTTAAGAGCCTGCATAGGAACTGCGCAACGCACGCTCGTAAAACAGTCATTTTTTAGAATTTTGGCACCAAATTTTCAACATGGGGTTTTGGGACCCCTTCTCATGAATGATGTCACTGTCATGGTGGTATTTGGGCCCGAAGGGTGATTTTGCAGTCACTGCACAGTCACTGCGAGAAATCACCCTTCGGGCCTGAATAACACCATGACAGTGACATCATTCATGAGAAGGGGTCCCAAAAACCCCATGTTGAAACTTTGGTGCAAAATTTCCTAAAATGCCTGAGATATGCAACAAAGTTGAAACCCCCCTATCTAGCCCATTATACAACTTACTGGCATTTCCTCAGTTCGCGGTCGGCTTTGAAGAGTGCAGATGTGTTCCCGGTCCACCGAAGATCGTCGCACCGGAGTCCAGAGGTAAGTATGGGGTGAGGGGGGTGTGGGAGGCTGGAGTGCACAGTGGGTGGAGTGCGGGTTGTGGGGAGGGGCTGGGAGGCGCCGCAGGTCCGTTTGCTTTATAGGTTTCAAAAAAAAGATGTCGGTGGACGTTTGCCACGCTGGGGTGGGCTCCTAGCATGGCACAAGGATGTTGGGGGCATTCAGCCGGCGGGGGTTGGGCACCCCGTCGGCCATGGGACTGCTTGCCAGCGCTGGGGTGGGCTCCCAGCGTGGCACCTACTAGGGGGCGCAGCTCAGCCGGCGGATTAGGCACCCGTCGGCTATACAGTGCGTGGGGTCGCCGCCGCCTGCGGGTGGGGGGGCTGCCGCGTGAGCAGCTCTTATCAGTGCTCACTGAAGCATAGCTTGCCTTTCAACTGTATGCCACTGCATTTTGGAGCGTGTCATAGACAGCTCCAAATGCATTGGCTTACAGAGGCCGCGCCTGCCAGCACACTGACTGAATTGGAGGAGGAGGTGACACACCTCCGAAATCTCCAATGATGGCACTATGTTTCTTTCACATGCGTGAAAGCAACATAAAACTAGCAGGACAAGAGGACACATCTTGAGATTAGAGGGAGGCTGATTAAGGGGTAATGTGAGGAAGTTCTTTTTCACAGAAAAGGTGGTGGATGCATGGAACGGTCTACCTCAGGAAGTGGTGGATATGAATATAGTGCAGGACTTCAAACAGGCATGGAATAGGCATAAGGGGGCAATACAGTTGAGTATGAATAGATAGGCCATTGACAGAGTAAAGGCTCATGGCACATTCATATGGTAGAAAAAATGGGCAGACTGGATGGGCCTTGGGGTCCTTATCTGCCGTCAACGTCTATGTTTCTATGTTTCTATGAAAAGGAAAAAAAAGGAAAATAAAACAAAGCAAAATGAGATAAGAGCAGAAAAACATAGAATGAGAGCATGGGAAAGACAAGCCCTCATTTCTATATGCCTGGCCAGCCAAAGGTTTAGAAAAAACTGGAGAAAAGAGAAAAAGAAATTGAAAAGAAAAAAAGCAAATGGGGGTAGGGCAACATGGTGACAGGGGCATCTAACACAGCCCCTTCACAGTCTACAAAAGCACAGCTTTCAAATAAATGCGAATGGCGCATGCTGTGGCACAGCATATGGTCCAGCAGACTTGGACTATAAGTTCCCACCACATCCTGTGTCAGCTGACCCAAGCTGCTACACAGCCTGAAGCCATTTCCTTACTTTATAACTTAATCCTAGAGAAATTCCCCCTTGCAGGTGATGGTTCATGCTCTTTGTGGAAAAGAGATCTCCCAGATCCATAAATAAAATTGGACAAAATATGGAAATATCTATACATACAGTATATACAACAAGCATTTGTCAATGCCGAATGTTTGCTTGCTGGCATTGGCATTGGTAGTGTAGGAGTTACAGAGCTGCATAATAGGAATGGCAGTGAAGTATTGAACTGAAGCCAACCCCACCACTACCCTGCAGAGACTGACAGGCATTGGGGTGTGCCTTTGGGTCATCAGGCATAACGGCCATGCCATTTCACCACACCCTACCCTGCAGACACCGACAAGTGTCACGGTGTGCCTTGAGGTCTTTGGCCCTTATGCGCACCCCATTCCATCAGGAAATACAGTGAGATGGGTGCGGTATAGGAGAATGGGTTGAACTTTGGGGCTGAAGAGTCCAAGGCACACCTCGATGCCTCTCACTGGCTGCAGGGTGTGAAATGGTGTGAGCATTACAGGTGAGAATCCCAAGTCATAACCCTAATGCCTGTCATTTTCTACAGGGTGGGGCGTTATGGTCGGAAACCCTAATGCCTCAGGCATTCGTTGGAATTTTCACTCCAAATTTTCAACATGTTTTTTTTGTGACCCTCACCTCATGAACAGTGGCAATATCAGTTTGTTAGCCGGAAGCTGCTTTTGCACAGCGACTATGGCATTTAGCACCACAAGTGCAAAAACACATTCCGAACAGGATGTGAAAATTGACAGCTGTACTGTTCATGGGGAGGTGTAAAAAATGGCAATGTTGAAAATCTGCAGTGAAAATATTAAAAAAACTGGTGAAGTCACGAGCAAGCATAGAAACTGTGCAACCCACACCCATAATGTAATTAATTTGGGGATTTTTTACAGCAGATTGCCAACACAGGCATTTTGGGACCTCTGATCATGAACAGTGTCACTGTGATTTTCTTTATCTGTCCCGAACATTGATTTCTCACAGCGACCATGCATTTCTGTGCTGAAAGTGTGAAAACACATTTCAGTCACACTGTGAAAAATGACAGCTGTACTGTTCATAAGGAAGTGTGGAAAATGCCACTGGCGAAAATCTGGACTGAAAATATTACAAATTCATGAACTTACGAGGGTGTGTGGAAACTGCGTAATGCTCACTTGTAAAACAGTCATTTTATGGACTTCTGTCACCAAATTTTCAACATAGCCGTTTTAAGACCTCTGCTCATGAACAGTATCACTGTGATTTTCTTAATCTGTCCCAAACATTGCTTTCGCACACCGACTGCACCATTGTGCGCTACATGTGGGGAAACACATTTTGGGCGAGATGTGAAAAATGGCAGCTGTACTTCTCATAAGGAGGTGTGGTAAAATGGCAATGTTGAAAATCTGGAGTGCAAATATTACAAATTCGTGAACTTGCGAGAGTGCGTAGGAACTGCGCAATGCACGCTCGTAAAACATTTTTAGGAATTTTTTCACCAAATTTTCAACATAGCTATTTTAAGACCTCTGCTCATGAACAGTGTCACTGTGATTTTATTAATGTGTCCCATACATTTATTTTGCCCACCGACTGTGCCATTGTGTACTACATGCGCAGAAACACATTTTGGGCGAGATGTGAAAAATGACAGCTGTACTGCTCATAAGGAGGTGTGGTAAAATGGCAATGTTGAAAATCCAGAGTGCAAATATAAAAAATTGCGAACTTACAAGCGTGCATAGGAACTGCGCCATACACGCTCGTAATAAAAGTCATTTGTAGGAATTGTTTCACCAAATTTGCAACATAGGCTTTTTGAGAGCCCACCTTATGAACACTGGCACTGTTGTTTCATTAATCAGTCCCGAAAGACGGTTTCATGCAGTGACTGCTAAATCACCCTTTGTGCCTGATTAACGCCATGACAGTTCAAGAATTCATGAGGAGGGGTTCCAAAAACCCAATGTGGAAAATTTGGTGCCAAAATTCCAAACAATAACTGAGATGTGCATTAAATTTGAAAAAAAAACTATTTATTGCATTATACAGCTTACCGGCATTTCCTCAGTTCGCGGTCGGCTTTGAAGAGTGCAGAAGGGTTCCTGGTCCACCGAAGATTGTCGCGCCAAGCTCTGGAGGTAAGTATGGGGTGAGGGGGGTGTGGGGAGGCAGGGTGTGCAGTGGGTGGGCGTGGGTGAGCAGGGAGACAGCCGAGGGAACTTTTTTTGCTTACAGGTTGTTTTTGGGTTTTTTTAGGAAGACAATGCCGGATGTTTGCCACGCTGGGGTGGGATCCCAGCATGGCAGTTGGAAGGCTGCTTGGGGGAGCCTGGAGCCAATGGGGATTTGGGCACCCTTGTCGACCATACAGACTTGTGCCATGCTGGGGTGGGCTCCCAGCGTGGCAGCTAGAAGGCTGTTTGGGGGGGCCTGGAGTCGACGGGGGATTGGGCACCTCGTCCAGCTATAATAATAACAATGTTTGCCACACTGGGGTGAGCTCTCAGCGTGGCACCTGGAAAGCTTTTTGGGGCGCGGAGCCGACATGGATTGGGCACCCCCACTGGCCATACAGTATGTGCATGGGGGGGGAGCGCATGAGCACGCAGTATGCGTGAGTGCGTGCGTGTGGAGGGGGGGAGTGCTGCTCACTGAAGCAGAGCTCTCCCTTTCAACTGTATGGCACTGCATTTTCAGCTGCTATCATAGACAGCTGCAGCATTCATTGGAGAACTACGGCCATGCCTGCAAACACACTGACTGAATTGGAAGATGGGTGTCACACCTACGAAAACTCGGGTGATGGCACTATGTTTCTTGCACATGCATGCAAGCAAACATAAAAATGACAAAGGCTCATGCAGTTCAATATTCTTAACTTTTATTATACACATATTAAACTGCACAAAATGGGCAAGCTACAGTACGATCTATGTTCCAGATGCTAAAAAAATAAAGGGCTACGTTCTCCATATCTTCCATATCTTCTGGGAGTGTAAGCTGGTGCAAGACCTGTGGAACAACACCCAGAATAGGTTGGACCACATCCTGGATCTGGGTGACTTGTTCATTCCAGATGGGGGCTATGCACTATTGTGGTCCGGGTATGTGAAAGAGATGCATACCCGGCCCGCACAGCTCCACACCTACAGACAGGTGCATGGTGGCTGACATTCATGATTGCTGGCCACTGCTGTGTGCCTTTTGATGGTGGGGGCAGGTTTGTGTGGATTGGAGGACACAGGTGGGCATCCAATCAAATGCCTGTTCTGGTGTGGGAGTAGATCCCCTGCTCAGTGCAGAGAAGGGGACTGTGGGACAGTGTAGGTCCCCAAACGGCTGCCCCAGTCTTCTCTGCCTGGCTGGAGGACTTTGGCAGGATGTTAATGTGGTGTCCCACTTTTCCCATGGCAGGCAGGGGTACTCAGTGGGGGGGGCACAACAGATATGGCAGGATTCATGCCTATGTATCCAGCACCCCTCTCACCCAGCACTTCGTGCCTTTGTGAATGGTAACCAGACACAACTTGGACCATTTGCAAGCATAGCAGAGTGCACTGTCAGGGGATTGGCAAGCCTGTCCTGGTCCAAAAGTAGATCCCCTGGTCTGCACAGAGCAGGGGATTGTGGGACAGTGTGGGTTCCCAAATTAAAAAACATCAAGTGAGTGACCAAGTAGCTACACCCTGCCTTCCTCGCCTGATCAGAGTGCTGGGGTGACATGGTAGAGGATCCCGCTTTTCCTGCAGCAGGTGGGGGTACTCAGTAGAGAGGAGCACATCACATATGGCAGAGTCCCTGCTTGCATACCATGCACCCCCCGCTTGCCTGGCACTCTGCACTTTTCTGAATGGCCAGAGGACAGGCACACCACCAGACACTGCCTTGGACCATCTGTGCATGTAGTAGTGCAAACTGCTGGTGGATCAGATGTGGAAGGGGTGCATGCCCCAAAAGTGAATGCACAGGGATCTGCAGTACCACCAATTTATAACCACTTGGCTTAGGCGTGCCTACGCACCACTGATACGTAGCACATAGGTAGTTTTTTTTTTCATACATAGTCCCCAATACTTGCATCTTTGGTGATTTTAAAACCATACCTGGAAAGGAGAGAAAATATCATGCAGCCATCATTGCTGCCTCAGTCAAAAAGCTGGTTCTATGCCACTGGCTTGACTCAGATAAATTGACTTACCCAGAGTGGCATCAAGCACTGTTTACAAACTAAAGGGTAGAAACAAATTATCTCCAGCTTAAATAACAGGTTACCAACATTTAAGAAAAGGTGGGGGAAACTGTTTACCTTGCACACCTTACCACAAGGTAATGTTTACATAGTGACCGTAAAAATTCCTATGCAATGGAAATGTATGTATACTGTCAGCTCTAGTACTTAACCAATGCCTCAGCAAGCTGAAAGTCTCCATGCCTACCAATCCTTAAGATGACATATTTTTCTCCAGTACTGAAGCAATGTACATAGTTGAGGACCTGTAATTATTTGTAATGTACTCTCTTAACATGTACCTTGCACTGTTGTTGTGATGTTTGTGTTGTGTAAAACTGAAAACAATAAAGTACACTACATTTTGAAAAAAAAAAACAGAAATCTGTCACTGTCCTCCTTCCTCTTTAGTATTTACAAGTGTTGCTATTACTATATAATTAATGTTGATGATTGTTATCAACTTGTTTCGTAGTGCCCTGATTCAATGCATCACTTTGGTCAGTGCAGTATTGACTGGAAAACCAGTTATTATGAAGCACTGTAATATTCAATTTTCATTTAGTTCATGACGACTATATACAGTACTTGTCAGATTGCATTGTACGGCACATCTTCAAAGATATGTAGCACTGTATAATACCGTACATGCACCAGACTCCGACTGGCTAATGTTTAAACAGCCTTATGGACTCACTTGGTGGGTACATATAACATGAACATTTAAGTCAAAATAAAAGTGATAGTTACCAGTGTGTCAGGCACTGATTAACATGACCCACCGAATATAGCACACAGTGTATAAAAATGGTATTTAGTATAAATAAATACTTTCAGAAATTCCTTTTCTTGCTATTAGTACTTTGTCAGCCAGCTTTGAATACACCAAAATTCTTTACTACTCTTTGGCATGATGGAAAAGCTGTTATCATAAGGGTAAGTAGAAATATGTCATGGCTCTCAGATCAGTTTGACCTGTAACTCCAAAGGAATTTCTTGCTGTTTTCCTGTCACTTATTTTATTTCCTAAAGAAGCTGAATTGTGGTGTTTTCCTGTTTCACCAATGCAAGTCTATGGGAACAATTCCCCAACTAGTCTGTACAATTTTCCTGTATAATAAAGGAATCCCTGTAGATACAGGAGCCCTGATACTGTATGCTGCAACGTTGGAAGCATTCAATAAACAAGAATTATGACATGGATCCTTGCATTCTGGTACTACATCTTGTACAGGTTAATTTCTGATTTGATATCATTAAGAAGACATTTGTATAAATGCTGCAAATAAGTGATGGGTAAGTTAGGTAACACATCCTGTTTATTTTCCTCCTTTGTAAATGTGGAAAATTGCTACTCTTTATTGTATTATCGTCTGTATAAGCTTGAAAGAACAGTTACGTAAGAACTTACCGTAACAGTAGGTCTTTGAGGGACTCTGTCATCAGGACACACCTATGAAACTTAACTGACAGGCACTGGGATCCCACAGAAGCTTTTGTGCAGCAGTCTAGTAGGGGCTGCCCACGCTGACTTCAGGCTTCAACATCACAGCCCTATATAAGCGTGGGTGGCCCCACTCCCTCCTCAATTCTTTCCCTAGTCAGAGACCATTAAAGACAGGAGTACCACCAGGGTGCCAAAGAGAGAGAGAGAGAAAAGGTGCCCATCTAAAAAAAAGGCTGGAGCAACAGGACAGCCAAGCTGTGGAGAGAGAGAGAGAGAGAGAGAGAGAGAAAAGGGAGATGGAGGGAGGGATGGCATGACCATGACAGAGATTTCCTCGAAGATCTTCTGCTAGGGTAAGTTCTTGCATAACTGTTCTGTCTTCTTCTGGGATATCTCTGTCATCAGGTCACACCTATGGAATATGTCTCAAGCAGTGCTGAGCGCAAGACAGTCTGTGTGGCAGGAGGCCAGAGGCCTTAGATAGATGGCCCTGAAGGACAGCTAGGCCAAAGCCTGCACTTCTACTGGAGGCAATGTCCAGACTGTAGCACTTTGTGAAAGTGTGGACAGTACTCCAAGTGGCAGCAGCGCACATCTCAGCTGCTGATATACCTCTGAAACAGGCAACTGAAGTTGCCATACCCTAGTGAAATGACCCTTAACAACCCCAGGACATTCCTTACCATACTTCTGGTAACAAAAACAATACAGTTGGCCAACCATTTGGACAAGCACTGTTTAGAAACTGGAGCACTCTCTTTCCCAGGGGCAAAAGAAACAAACAACTAAAAGGACTTTCTTCAGTCCTTGTAGGGTTACCACCTGTCCCTATTTTTGCAGGACAGTCCTGATTTGGGCATCTGTGTTCTGCGAAAAAACATGAAAAATACTACTTGTCCTGACATTATAGTAGAAAAAATATTTTCTTACTTTCCTCTAAATGTTGCAAAAAACTATAATACCTTTATTAAAATACCATAAAATGATAAGAAACACCAGAAACAACTGAAAAACTACAACACTTAGTCTTAATTCTGCTTATTTAGTGAAAATAAGTCTGTTGTATTGGTCGAGGTTACATTTTGTCCTGCGAAGAATCATGTTTCAGTAAGAAATGTCCCACTCTGAGCTTCTTAAAAGGTGGTAACCCTAAGTCCTTGGGGTGGTGTGTATTGTACCTGAGAATTCTATGCACATCCAAAGTATGGAGCAATACTTCCCCTGGATTGGCATGCTTTGGAAAATAAACAGGCAGTTGGATGGACCGATTCAGAGTAAACTCAGACACCACCTTAGGAAGAAACTTAAGATTAGTACGCAAAGAGACCCTGTCTTTGTGAAAAATCAAATAAGACATGAGAGCCTGCAGCTCTGAAAGTCTTTGAGCAGAGGTAATAGCAACTAAAAATAACGCTTTCCATGACAGAAAGTGAAGCTCACAAGATGTAGCTGGCTCAAAGGAAGCAGGAACAGCTTCTCTTGGATGAAATTCAGGTCCCAAGTGAGAACCAAATTACAGATTGGAGGCATCAAGTGGAGAATGCCTCTCAGAAAGGTATGGGCCACATCCAACTGGGTCACAGTACAGCCATCAATGGGCACATGGAAAGCTTAAATAGCTGGCAGGTGTACCTTAATAGAGGAGTACTGGAGTTCTGCATCAGACAGGGACAGGAGATATTCTAGAACCTGATTCGCCAGATACATGAAAGGGTCCAGGTGATGGGAAGCAGCCATGATAGCAAAGCGCTTCTACTTCATTAAGTAAGTGGCCCTGGTGGAAGGCTTCCTGGCAGCTACTAGGACATCAGCCACCTTCTGAGACACCCCAAACCAAGCAATGGCTATGTCTTCAAGTGCCAGGCATGTAGGTGGAGGGACTTGAGGTCTGGATGGGCCAGGGTCCCCTGTGCCTGTGTCAACAGATCCCTGCAGAGGGGCAAAGGAACTGGAGGCTCCACAGACAATTGTTGCAGTAATGGAAACCATATCTGACAAGGCCAGAATGAAGCCACTAGAATTAAGGTGGCCCCCTCCATCTGTAGCTTGATGAGCCCCTCTGGATCAGAGGAAAGGGTGAGACGGTATAAAGAAACCTTCCTTTTCAGGAGAGGGACAATGTGTCTCACCAAAAAACTCCAGGTCCAGGATCTAGCAAGCTGAAACATGGCAGTTTTGCGTTGAGTGGGGATACAAAAAGGTCCAACTCTGGATGACCCCACCAGTCGAACAGGTCTTCTATGACTGAGGTCAGCAGTTCCCACTCCTGCATTCTGGACTGTGACTGCCTGAGGCTGTCCACCAAGGCATTTTGGTTGCCTGACACATAGATGGCTGACAATTCTAGACTGTGATCTAGAGTCTAGTACCAGACTCTCATTGCTTCTCGACACAAGAGTTAGGAATGGGTTCCCACCCCTTGCTTGTTGATGTAATAGACCACATTGAGGTTGTCCAACTGCACCAGTAGAGGGCCCAGAGAGAGATGGTTCTGGAAGGCCTATAAGTCATACAAGACTGCCTACATTTCTAGCACATTTATGAAGAGGCAAGCCTCCCACTGGTACCAGATCCCCTGGGTCTGATAAGGACCTATGTGTGCTCCCAATCCAGACCTGAAGCATCCGTGGTGAGGACTTTGGGAGGAGTGGGAATAAGAAAGGGGACCCTTTTAAGAGATTGTTTGGGTCCATCCACCACAGAAGAACTTTGTGTACTGGGGAGGAGACGAGGACCAGCTGATCCAGATAATCTGAGCATTGATCCCATTGGACACTGAGGGTCCATTGTGGGATCCTCATATGTAACTTGGCCAAAGGTACCATTACAATAGTCATGGCCATTAAGCTTAGCACCCTCAAGAATTAAACAGACAGACAAGCAGACTAACAGCCTATTTGGCTATCCCCCATGCGTACAGTTACTACATTAGTATATATATTTTTTATACCTGTGAGGAATGGTATTTAAGTATTTATGAATAAGGTGGTAGCCACATCCCCTGAGGAAGAGGTCTAGTGCCTCAAAGCGTTGGGGCTGGTCGAGTCACGGTTTCATTTGTATTCTACACTTTGTAACAATTTTGCATGATCTCTGTTATTCATTGCGAATCTGCACATTAAAACAAAATTCATTGATACACTGGAGTGCTGGTGTTTATTGTCATGTCAGTATCTAGTTTACCAGCACCCAGTCCTTACCTTGAGCACAGCCTTTTGTGCAGTCTTTAGAACCTAAAGAACTGCCTGGCTGGGACATATCAGCACTGAGCCACCTCCTGGGCCTGGGCTATAAGGCATAGCTCCCTGACTTGAGCAAGGAAAATCATGCCCTAAGAAGAGTCCAGAACCACCCCTATGTTCTGCAGCTGATAGGATGGGGTCTGCACAGACTTGAGCAAATTGGCAGTGGTGCCCAAGGACTGGAGCAATTGCAGAGTGCATTCTAGACTCATCAACAGGAGTTCCCTGGACTGGGCTTTCAGTAGCCAGTCGTGCAAGTATGGGAACACATAGAGGCCTTGGCACTGAAGGGTGCTGCTACAGCTGCTATGCTCTTGGTAAATACTCATGGCACAGAGAATAAGCCAAAGGGCAGCGCCCTGAACTGGTAATGCTTCCCTATAAAAGGAATCACAGGTACCGCCTGTGAGGGGGGCAAATCATGATATGCGGATAGCCATCCTGTATGTCTAGGGACCATAGCCAGTCACCCTGCTTGAGAAAAGGAGGAAGACCGAGCAGGGTTACCATGCAAAAACTTTCTGTACTGGATAAAAAGATTCAGCTCCTTGAGGTCTACAATGGGCCTCAAATCGCCTGTTCTTTTGGGATCTGGAAGAACCGGGAGTAGAACCCTTTGTTCCTTTGCTGCCTGGGCACTGATTCTATTGCCCTTTTGCCCAGTAAGGTGAGCATTTCCTCCCTGAGCACCACTGTGCGGGCCAGAGGAAAAGAGGTGGGAACCGGTGGAACATCTGGGTAGTTCTAGAAGTTCTACAGCATGGCCCTGTTTGATCATCTGCAGGATCCAAGGGTTTATAATAATGGTTCTCCATTAGGACAGATGGAGGGAGAACCAACCTGCAACCACCACCTCCTGGTTTGGAACAAGGGGGGGGGACAGTCTGGCAAGGAGTCATTCTGAGGTAGAACCAGCAGCCAGGACTGCTCCCCCTCCTCTGGAGTGCTTAGCAGAGGAACCACTGGTGGAAGAGGGGCAGGCAAAGCAGACCTGGCCTTGCCCTTGCCCTGGAGCTTGGTCCCAGATCTAGACTTGTGAGAGACCTTACAAAAGGAGGGCCTCAGTCTGTTCCTGGGTTGGGTATGATAAAGGGAGTGGACAGACCTGATAACTTTGCCTGAGGTCTGCAGGTCATTGATAATATCCCACATATCAGGACCAAAGAATTTGTGACCCACAAAAGGGGCAGTCATCACCTTTTGCTGGACGTCAGCTGCAAAGCCAGAGACTCTAAGCCAGGAGTGCCTTCTAAGGCAAATGCCAGAGGCAGCTGCCCTGACTGTAGTATCAGCAATATCATAGGTGGCGCTGAGGAGATGCTTACTAACATCCTCCAAAGCATGGAGAATTTTAAGAAGCTCTTGTCTCTAGGAACCCTAAGGAAGGGCCTGAGTAGCACCCTTGCCCTTCTTCCAGAGGGTATTCTGGTACTTAATCAAATGAGCTAAGTAGTTGGCAATCCTAAGGCCCAAAGTGGCAGAGGCAAAACTCCTCTTGCCCCAGAGGTCAAGCCTCCTGGATACCCAATTGCGTGGGGGGGGACAAAGGTGTTTGGGTGCCTTAGTCCTCTCATGAGCGGCCTTGATTACAACTGAGTCAGTCTCCAGCTTGGCTGCATAAAAAGGCAGCCCCTGAGGCACCTGATAAAGCTTATTAGCCTTTCTGGGCATGGCAGGTACCAGGTTGGGCCTGTGCCAGGCAGCGGTAGTAGCATCATTCAGTGCCGGAAGCAGAGGAGAAATAACTTTGGGTGGAGATTCTGGGATCTCCAAGAAATCCACCAGGTCACTTCTTGTGATATTGTCTTTTTCAGTCTGGAACCCCATAGTGGAGAAGAGTTATTTCATAATATTAACAAAAGAAGGGTCCTTCGGGGAGGGGGGGACCTTAGGGTGTGTTTGACTGAGTCCTCACTTCTGGAGGAGACAGTACACCTGTTAGAACAGTCAGCCTAAATGTCTTCCTCCTCATCCTCTTCCTCAGGGAGGGTTAGATCAGGGTAGTTTTCCTCCTCTACATCAACCTGTTCTGAATCAGGGACCAATGGGTGGAGAACCGATAGCTCTCTAAAGGGTGTTTGGCAGACGGATTGAACTGGCATTGATGCTGAAGCGGCACCTGACAGCGCAAGCAATGACAGCCCAGGTCATGGAACAAACTGTTGTATGAGAACAGAGGTAATGACAGAAAGGACAGCATTAAGGTCGATGGCAAGATAAGGAAGTATTGTCAACACAGGGATCAATGGAGGGGGTGCAAAGCCCAGCTCTGACAAACCACCATTAGCCATAGTAGAAGTGGTAGGGCCAAGCTCCTGTGGACCTTGAGATTCAAGAGGTCTTGACGATGGGGCTGCGGCCTACAACCCAGAAGCTGATGGCCTCTCTCCACAGCCCTAAGAAGGCTGAGAGAACTCTCCTCAGTGGGGGCCAATGGGAGCACAGGCCTGCATGGAGTGAGGCGTTGAAGCCGAAGCCTTCAACAGAGCAATCCCTGGAGAAGAGGAGGAGGAATCCAACAGGGATCAGAATCACCATCAGGGGGAACGGTCCTTAGGCTGCTTCTTATCCCAATGAGAGTGTTTCCCCGAGGACTTGTCCCGGGCCTTGGCGGCCTAAGACCCTGAAGAGGATGCCGGGTGCCTGGGAGGTGGAGCACTAGAAGATGCCTGCTCTCTGCTGGCTGCCTGTTGCTGCATGAGGAACTTCTGCAGGGCTTTCTTGTGTCGTCGCTGGGTGGTGAGATTGAACTTCAGGCATAGTTCACAGGCGAGAGTGTTGTAACCAGTCCCAAGACAGCAGACACAGAGTTCATGGTCATCGGTTCAAGAAATCTTCTTCCTGGAGCACCAGGGAAGGAAAAGAGCTAACAAAGCAGTAGTTCTTGACATACAAAGACCAAAGCTCTTCAGGTGGCATACTGGATGTGTCTTGCTTTACAAGCAAAAGGTCAGAGGTTCAATTCTAGGTAAGAGAATGTATTTGCCATGTATCAAGTATATTCATGAATTATGCTGTCACTGTACTCATGATTTCACCATGCTCTTCACATTTTGCTGAAGTTGGAGGGTGGGCAATTCAGAGGAAATGTGAGGAAGAATTTCTTCACAGAAAGGGTGGTGGACAAGTGGAACACCCTGCTTGAGGAAGTGGTCGGGACTGAAACAATCATGGGATTTCAGAATGCATGGGATAGACATCAGGGAATCCTGGAAGTCAGGGGTAAGGAGCAACAGACTTCTAGAAAAACTGACAGTGATCTTACGAGCTCAAATGGGCAGACTAGGTGGGCCATAGGCCCTTATCTGCTAACAGTATCTATGTATCTAAGTAAAACAATCACTTTAAAATAAACTGATTCAAAGAATGTTATCAAAGGAAAAAGTAAGTAATTTTGGCTGTTGAACTGAGCAACGAAGCTTCCACGAAGTCTGTGCATGAATGGTCATTGGGAAAGAACTGAGGAGGGAGCAGGGCCACCCGCACTTATATAGGGCTGTGATATTAGAGATTGACATCAATGTGGGTGGCCCCTACTAGACTACTGTAGAAAAGCTTCTGTGGGATCCTAGTGCCTGAAGTCTAAATTCCATAGGTGTGACCTGATGACAGAGATATCCCTGAAGATCACATGAACTACTGTATGTGTGCTTGCAGGAGTAAAGGAAGGGGCTTTCAAGCTGTATTTTTATGTTTGCTTGCACGCATGTGCAAGAAACGTAGTGCCACCATACGAGTTTTCGTAGGTGTGCCTCTCTCACTTCCAATGCCCTGCTCCTTTTTGCAGGCGCGGCTGCACTGCACCAATGAATGTCTGAGCTGTCTATGACAGCCATTCAGATGCAGTGACATACAGTTCTGAGAAAACACCGCTACAATCAGCAGCGTGTAGACAATTTGCATACTACCGTCAGCAGTATGCAAATTGCCGACACGTCAGCACTGCATCTGAACTGTTATAGACAGTTCATCTCCCCTCCCACACGAACACCTACATATCATGCTGGGAGCTCACACCAGCATGCTCATGTGCTCCCCTCCACCCCCACACACTGTATGACCGATGGGGGTGCCCATTCCCCCGTCAGCTCCACTGCCCCCCCAAAGCAAACTTCCTGGTGCCTCGCTGGAAGCCCATCCCAGCATGGCCGAAGTCTGTGGCCCACAGGGGTGCCCAATCCCCCATCGGCTCCACTGCCCCCACCCCAACAAACCTGCAGGTGCCACGCTGGGAGCCCACCCCAGCGTGGCAAAAAGTCCCACGTCGTCTTAAAAACAAACAAAAAACCTAGAACAAAAGAAACGGTCCCTCGTTGACTCTTTTGCCCCTCAACCCAACCTATCGCCCACCTTCATGCATCCCACCTCCTCACACACACCCTCACTCCCTATACTCTACTTCCGGAGCCAGCGTGACGATCTTTGGTGGACTGGGAACACGTCTGCACTCTTCAAAGCTGACCGTGGACTGAAGAAATGCCGGTAAGCTGTATAATGACATAAATGTTTTTTTTTTTTTAAATTTTGGTGCATATCTTGGCCATTTTGGGGAATTGTTTTACCAAATTTTCAACATGGGGTTCTTGGGACCCCACCTCATGAACTGTGACAGTGTCATGTTGTTATTCGGTCCTGAAAGGTGATTTCGAGGTCACTGCATGGAACCACCTTTCGGGACTGAGTAACAAAATGACAGTGTCACAGTTCATGAGGTAGGCCCCCCAAAACCCTATGTTGAAAATTTGGTGAAAAAATTCCAGTAAATGACTGTTTTATGAGCCTGCGTTGCACAGTTCCTACGCACACTCATAACTTTGACAATTTTTACTATTTTCAATCCAGATTTACATCATTGCCATTTTACCACACCTCCTTATGAGTAGTATAACTGTCATTTTTCACATCTTCCCCAAAATGTGTTTTCACACATGTAGCGCACAATGGCGTAATCGGTGTGCGAAATCAATATTTGGGACAGATTAAGAAAATCACAGTGACACTGTTCATGAGAAAAGGTCTTAAAATGGTTATGTTGAATGTCTGCTGACAAAAGTCCATAACATGACTTTGTTACGAGCATGCATTGCGTAGTTTCCATGTACCGTCATAAGTTCACGACTGTGTAATATTTTCAGTCCAGATTTTCAACACTGGCATTTTCCACACCTCCTTATGAACAGTACAGCTGTCATTTTTCACACCCTGGCTGAAATGTGTTTTCACACTTCCAGCACAGAAATGCGTTGTCGCTGTGGGAAATCAGTGTTCAGGACAGATTGAGAAAATCACAGTGACACTGTTCATGAGCGGTGGTCCCAAAATGCCTGTGTTGATAATCTGCTGTAAAAAATCCCCAAACTAATTACATTACAGGTGTGCATTGCGCAGTTTCTACGCACACTCATGGCTTCACCAGTTTTTTTATATTTTCACTCCAGATTTTCAACATTGCCATTTTTTACACCTCCCCATGAACAGTACAGCTGTCATTTTTCACATCTTGCTCAAAATGTGTTTTCGCACCTGTGGTGCCAAATGGTGTAGTCGCTGTGCAAAATCAGCTTTCAGCTAACAAACTAATATTGCCACTGTTCATGAGGTGGGGGTCACAAAAAGCCCATGCTGAAAATTTGGAGTGAAAATACCAATGAACACCAGAGGCATTAGGGTTTCCAACCATAATGCCCCACCCTGTAGAGACTGACAGGTATCAGGGGTGTGACTTGGGATTGTCGCCTGTAATGCTCATGCCATTGCACCCCCCCCCCACACCCTGCAGCCAGTGACAGGCATCGAGGTGTGCCTTGGACTCTTCAGCCCCAAAGTTCACCCCATTCTCCTATACTGCACCCATCTCATCATATTTCCTTATGGAATGGGGTGAGCATAAGGCCCAAGACCCCAGGGCACACCGTGACACTTGTCAGTGTCTGCAGGTTAGGGTGTGGTGAAATGGCATGGGCGTTATGCCTGATGACCCAAAGGCACACCCCAATGCCTGTCAGTCTCTGCAGAGTGGTGGTGGGGTTGGCTTCAGTTCAGTACCTCCCTGCCATTCCTATTATGCATCTCTCTAACTCCTACACTACCAATGCCAATGCCAGCAAGCAAACATTCAGCATTGGCAAATGCTTGTTAGATTGAGTAATTATAAATGTTCTAGTGAATATGGTGTTTGATAAACTGTACAATTTCTTAATTCATATACATAATGGTGCAATGAGTTTTGCTGCTACATGGCAATTGGCTTCTCATGCTACTTTAATTATGTAACAAGCACAGCTGCTGGCATTTCTGTGTGGAACCAAGAAGCACCATAGTCTATAGATCACTGTGCAGTAATGAATTATGGAGACCTGTGTTATGTTATTGCCAACTGACTTGTTTCTTTTCTTTTGTAAAAATCCAGAGGAGAGCTGTAAACCACATATCTAATTTATGTGGACCTTTTTTACCATACTGTGATTTTTAATAAGCTGGCATCATGCTACTAGGCATTTCTGCAAGTTATATACAAAAAGCAAAATGTGTCTGTCACAGAAGCATACCTTAATTGATTTTTTCAAAGGGGGCACATTTAGTACCTGCCAAATGATATTTTTGCAGTGGGATGCAAGCACAATAATTATGGTGCCTTATCAGAACCAAGAATAGTAGCAATTTGTCTTCTATTGTAACCTATATGTTTTCTGCTGTTAAATGTTACTCAATTGATAACCTGCATGTTATCCATCCCCCTGTTCCCCCTCCCCCCCCCCAAGTCGCACCAGGAGACGAGCAGCTTGTTGCTCAGTGTGCATTTCCGGGTGAAACAATTTCAATAAAATAAATAAATAAAATAAAATTTGTTTTTCACATTTCTAAGAAAAGTAAAACTCTCAAAACATTTTGAGAATCGTCCAGCCTGTAGCCATTAGTTCATGTCCTCAGTTCTCCATCCTTCCAAAACTAAGCTTAGTTTACAACAGTGGTATTACACAGTTGTGTGACATGGACCTGTTTCTCATTAGGTCTAACTTTTGTGTTAGGTTTAGTAAATTTTTATATTCATAGAGGTGTCATTTTTTACATCTGACCTTAACCACAGAGTCAATAACAATGAGGTGCCATTTTGGAAATACCTGTCATATTTTTTCATCATCCTGTCATATATGTATTTGTATATCGTAGCTACAGTAAGTAGCCCTTAAGCTATATAAACCAGAATTACTGGGGTGGTGATGGTGGGCATGGACGTTGTTCTAAATTAGAGATGCAGCGAATTTAAATTTTGCTGATGAATTGCCCATGAAGTGGGCATTTCGCCTTGTCACTCCACTATGCAGAGTGGCCAATGCAAAAGGCTCACTTCACCTTGTGATTATTACTTCGCATTGTCATTCCACCTTAACGCCAAATAAGGTGAAGTGACAACAATATTGGCAGCCCTTCACACACACAGTCACCAGAATTAATGTGCATTCCCAAAATGCTCATGTCTTGTGTCCAGAAAACTCCCCAGTGCTGACGGTGATGAAGTGAAATAAGAGCACAGGAAATGCGAAGTCTCCCAGAATTAATGATGCACTCAGACGTCATTCGTGCAGTAGTCACACACAGTCACCAGAATTAACACGCATCCCCAAAATGCTATTATCTTGTGTCCATAAAATTCCACAGTGCTGATGAAGTGAAATGAGAGCGTAACAAGAAATGCGAAATCTCCCAGAATTAATGGTGCACAGTCATGTGCACAGTGGTCACACGCAGTCACCAGAATTAATGTGCATCCCCAAAATGCTACTGTCTTGTGTCCAGAAGATTCCCCAGTGCTGATGAAGTGAAATGAGAGGGTAACAAAAAATGCAAAGTCTCCCAGAATTAATGGTGTACTGCAAACGCACAGACAGATTAAGATTGCACTGCGCACTCAAGAGATGCAGACACAAAGGCACAACAACACCTAACCAGTGCTTACAAGACACAATCCAAATCTGGAAAAGAATACCTTTTTCCAGTTGGGGGGGAGGGGTACTGCATGGCAGTAACAGTCCACTATCAGTAAGGATACCATTCAAAGCAGTATAAAAAATTCATGCAGGTACAATGGATAGCAGGTTCACACTGCTGCAATTACTCTGTGGCACAGTAAAAGGCGTCTGATTTAATGGCATGCATCGCACACACACTCACACACACTACAAGTACTGTGTAGCAAATCGAAAACCTTTAGTAATACAACCAAATGTTTTAAATAAACTGAAATTATACACTGCTGCACCACAACAATCAGCAAAAAAATGTCAAGAATTACTGAAAATATTACTGTGTGTACATTAACACAGTTATACAAGAAAAATAAAACCAAAACAGAAAGACTGCCTTTTTCTCCCAGTTAAGCTACTACACCACACATATGCCCCTCTCCCAAATCACACTTCACTGTACACAGACTGCCTGTTCTAAATTAACATTCAAAATCCACACACAAACAATAAACTTGATGATATGAGCACAGGAGGGTTTCCTACAATCGATGTACTAAATTGTGAGCAAAAAGAATAGCTCAAAAGGCTTTTTTAACAGCTTTTAGAGGATTTGAATCACAGAGCTCTGAGAGGAAACTGTCTCCATCTTCCATTACACACACACTACACAGAACTGAGGCTGTGCAGAACAATCTAGAGCCCATGTGAACTGCAATCCCATGAAGCACTACAAAATTCACCTTTGGAGCTCAAAAACAAGGCGAAGTACATTGATTTCAATGTACTTCACCTTAAAATTGGTGGAGAAGTGGTTTGGGAAGGTGGAATAATGCAAAGTCATTGTTCTCAATGGACTTCGCATTCCCCATTATAATGTGAAGTACTCTGCTTCGCGTTGCAGAATACTTCACAGATTCCGCATTACTCCGCGAATCACTTCGCGGAGTGAATTTCAACCACTTCGCCCACCACTGTTCTAAATGTGAGGCAACAGGTAAGAGAAAGTCCCTTGATCATCTTTCCTTTTACATTTGGGAATTTGGAGCATAGGAGCCTACTGAGATCTTAGCATAGGCAGTGTTAGAGGATGTAGTAATTTGCTTCTTAGGTAGAGCAAGAGAAAGAGAGGAGAGAGAGAGGGAGGGAGGGAGGGAGAGAGAGAAGGGAGAGAGAGAGAGAGAGAGAGAGAGAGTTTACTGGGCCAGTATTTCAAGCCAGGGAATGATGTGTGTTAATGTTGATTATTCCTGCTCTCAAAGGATAGCCATCCCAGCTGAGTTTACATGCTGCAGTGGTGGGGATGGTGGATTGGCAGTTTAGGACAAAGGGACAGAGTGAGTAATATAGAGTATTCAGTTTGTCATGCTGAGCTTTGAGGGTTGCACCATATACTGTAGTATGTGCCTGTAATCAGTGAAAGGTAGGAGCACCTGTTCACTAAATTTTCCCATACCCCTTGAGAGAGCCACCCACCCATCGGCTCAATATAATATGTTCAGTGTAGGGTAAAGTGTTGCAGTTCCAGTAACTACTCAACATAGAATGAGTAGTCCAGGTAGGGATGTGCAAGCCCTGAATATCAGTTCCTGAAATCCAAGTACCAAGTACTTTTCCTTATTTTTAGATTTTTTGGGAGAAATACTTAAAGAGGCTAAAAATGTGAACAAAAAAAACAAACCCTCTCTAGGTGGCCAGTGCTAGTCCCATGTCTACCCTTCCCAATCCCAGTCATGTCTTGCCCCCCACTGCCTTTTCTGCACACATGCACAGGCACGTCCACGTATACACACACACACACACACACACACACATGCATTTCAAATAATGCATCTCCTGGCACTGTACAGGAGCTGTCCACATTGTTTAACACCACCACCCTCCCTAGCCTGCCTCAGTTTCTAAGACATTCTTCTTCACTAGCTGGTTCCCTCTCCTGATCCATGATTTTGGGAGAAGTGGGAATAGTATTTGAAAACCTGGCTAACTCAGTCACCTCCCTTTTGTGGCACCCATCCTATTCTCTGTAATAGAAATTGGACTGTAAAAGTGGAGGGTTTTGTATCAAAATGTTTTGCATTTTTGATAGAATAATGGATATTGAGTAACTAATTCTTGAGTATCTAGGGGTGCTGATTACAAATAATCACTGAGTATCTGAAAAAGATACTTGCTCACCTCTAAGTGTAGGTGTTTATCAGAAGTCAGGCCCAGGTACTTGAATTGATACAGCCAAGAATGTCACCTTCAGAGAGATACTGATAGTGTAATGCATTGTACAGGAATCTGATAAGGATTGAGGATAAGAAGTATGAAATGTACATGTGGTTGGGAGAAAGGAGTGGCAGCTAGGTGTAGAGGAGGTCAGGTACAGTAGGTAAAGCAACACAGTCAGGACCATTAGGCTTTGAGCAGAGAGGACGTTCACAGCTTCACAAATGCTTTTACCATCCATGCAGAGGGAGAAGACAACCTTGAGCCATGGACATGTGAATTGATAAGATGAGGTGGATGGAGTTTTAGTAGGCTCAGTGTCATTTTTCAGAAATGTCTAGGGTTAGTTAGCATTAGGAAATTTATAAGCAAAGTGGCCTGCTTTGGCTATCCTGAGCGTACTGGCGAATATTTGGTGAGAAGCCTATTGTGGTGAACTATGTCAGACTGTTTGTTAGAAGCTTTGTGCTTTGCCAAGCATCTCCCTTTGGAGGAATAATGCAATGAGTTCAGAGGAAACCTAAGTGAGATGAGCACCTCTTACCATAGATCATCTTTTTGGGGCACGAGAATCACAGAAAGTGGTACAAATTTCCTAAAAATGGACCTGGGCAAGTTTCATAACCAGGTCCCTTTAACTGACCTCCAGTCAGTTCTTCGTAGATTAGTGAGGAAGGAAGGAATCCAGATGGAACTTGAAGAAGAATCTAATGTTTAAAAGATGAAGAAGGGCTTTTGAGTGATTCAAGCTTCCTTACACAATAAGTAACACAATGATGATGGAACATGTCAGGGAGTGTAACACCGGCTCATATGTGATAAGGGTAGAAGGATAGGGCAAAATCAGCCAACATGTTTGGAATGCGCCTTATGGCAAGTCAGGCCCACTGCCAGTCTAGTTAAGTTTAAGGCTTTAAAGGGACACTGTTAACCTGTTTTGCATAATATTATTTATAGTTAAAACCCCACATTTTATGATTGCTTACCTTCTCTAAAATTCATTAATGCTGCTGTTTGTTTTGTCTGTCTCCTTGTTTAGTAGAACTGAAATGCATGTTAATGTATATTTATAAACAACTTTGTTTTGTTTCAAATCCTGAATCTGCTCTTCTTGAATACTTCCTAAACATTAGAAGCATCCCCAAACAGTGCAGTCACTCATGAGGCAGTATCCAACCAAACTCCCATTGCATCATACAAGGCTTGACTGTGTTGGAGGTGTTCCCAAGTCCAGAAAAGATGAAGTGGGAGTTGATTAAGGAATGCAAACAAACCTGTTTTTGTGTGGTAACACCAGTATGGTGGGCAGTCTGTTTTTCACTTTTTAAAAGAAAAAAGAATCAAAATCAAACAACCAGTTACATCAGCAATCTTTACAGAATGTGAACAATCATAAAATGCATTTTTAAAACAAGGGACACTTTGAGGCCTAAGAGGGTTGACAGTGTCCCTTTAATCTTAGAGTCGAGTGGTTTTGTACAGGAGCCAATCCAGTTAGTGTTCAGGTTTCCATGCCATCTCTGAATTTGTTGCTGAAAAGTAGTAAATCTACAGTAGTTAACTACAGTAGTTTCAGGATTCCACTCAAGTTGCAGGTACGGAGCGTTCATTTTGTCCTGGGTCCCAGCTGCTTTGAACATCATACCCGTAATGTTTATACCTAATTCAACTTGTATTTTGTATACTGTACAGTATATGTGGCAACACATCATGAGAAAACACAGTTGCACATACCCAAATAATGCAAAGCATCATAGGAAGCATATGCAAATCCCCATGAAAGAATTTTGAACTGGCTCAACTTTAAGCAGATTTTCATGGTGCCAGAGGGCCTTTCCAGTGCAATCAGCAAAGGCTGAGAACAGCAGACACAGAAACATGTTTCATCCTCATTTGGACTCATCAGTGTGCCAGATCTGTATCTCTCAGCCCTTGTAGAGGGAGCCAGCTACCCTTAAGGGGATCTTATTTGTTAGGGTCATGGAGAGCCTAAAGTAGAGAAAGAAGAGAACTATAAAAGAACACATTGTGATGTCACAAGCAAAGGATTATGACTTCAAATGGGGAATAAGCAGCTTGATTTGATTAAATCTGAAGGACTGTTATGACATTGTCATGGAAATCTCAATAATAATGAACAAGGGATGAACTACATATAAATATATACACTATATAAGCAAAATTGGGACTAAATATCATGTTATGAGACATTGGTTACTCTTTACTTTGCAATTTAAAAAAAAAATAAATTACTATTCCTGATAAATCAGTAATCTAGATTAGTGGTTTTTAGAGAACACCTTCATTTGAATGATACAAGTATATAACTTCTTCCAACACTGCAGTGTTTTACTGTAACATTTCAATGACCTTTTATTTCTTCATAGTGGTTATCAGCAGGACTGCTACCTGGGGATCTGCAGATGCCTAGATTACTTATCTTACGGAAGATGTCTAACTGCTTTTTATTCTGTGGAAGGGTAAAGGTGAATGCACGTACTATAAAGCCTTGAAATTAGCACTTATGAATCTTGACCTTTACTGTAGATAGACAGTTCATAGATGTCCTATGAATCAGGAAGGAATAGATTTTAAAAAGAACCAACCTTCTTAAACTTTGTGGATTCAACAAATCTTTGACAGAAAGGACCTTGGGTTTTAGGAACACATTCAGTTAGAAACTACTTGTTCCTCCCAAACTTGCTGCAAAACTTCAAAACAAAGATAACTGAACCATCACACACACACACACACACACACCCATTGCTTATAATGTAAAACAGCATTGAACATTTATTAGCCCCTCTACTACTAAAAGATTTTTACCATGCAGTTTCTGCAGCTCTTATCTCTATGTGTATCACTGGTGGCAGAATGGTCTGAAAAGTGGTAGGACCAGGGACGTAAGGGGTAACCCCCCCCCCCCAAATAGATCTCCCCACGGAACAAGGTTTTTCTCATTCAAATTTGTAATCTGTGGAGTGATTCCCCTTACCAGTTACCAGCAGCTTCTGGTGCCTAATTCTTGACACCCACTTGACGGCTGACCCTTTCTTTCAATTTTTAAAGTTTGACCACTGTGCCTTAACTCAGCAGGCCATGAACCCAGCCCACTTTTATCAAGAATACTCAGGCCTTCACTTTTCAAAATTCTGCTGACACCCTGCAAGCCACAAAGAAGTAATACAAAAGTAACGCTACTTATGAGGACATATTCCTCCCTACTCATAAATTAAAACGGCTGCAAAAACTGATAGGGCCAGGTCCTACCACTTATGAAGCTGGTAGGGCCCGTTTCTACCACTTATGAAACTGGTGGGGTCATGGCCATTGTGGCTTCCCTGTTCCAGCACCTGTGATATGTGTGGAGCTAAGGAGATTTAGGATGGGTCTGTCTGAGTTGTAAGTAGGGTTGCAAGACAAAGTTCATTTTCCAACTTTATTTTCTCTTGTGGGATTCATCAACACCACTGAATCCTTCTACCAGATACCCTCCCTGGTATCTATTTACTGGGTACACTGTATGTTTTTAGAACTAAAGCAATTAGTGACTACTGGGTCATACCTCTGATCAGTTAGTCCACCAACTTCTTCTGCCAGATACCCCCGGGTATACAATTATTGTGATCTTAAAGACATACAATGACTTGTAGGCCTACCTACCTCAGTCAGCCCACTGACCCTTTCTGCGAGATACCCCCTGGTATCCAAATCTATTCACGTTACAGTATCTTATTCTCTAAAATTCATTAAAATCAGTTAACAAATTTTCACATTCATTACTGGACACATTTACACTAAATAATGGCATTAAGCAGTGTTGCATACTGGTGCATTAAAAGTTGTGACAAGATCCCCCCCTTAGTCCCCTCAGGTTCAGTCCATCACTTTGACAGAGTCTTTTAAAATCAGAAGGAGGGAGGTAAATTATCTGCAAAACAGTGTCACTGAACCTTTAAAATAGTCCCCAGTTTGTATCAACAAGGTTTTTACTGTACCACGCTCCTTTGGGAATACTGAAGAAATTCTGTAGAGATGGTGTAACTTGATGTAGTTGGAGGGCCTCTGTTGAGTCAGCAGGTGGTTGATGAGAATGCTGATTTCTTCAGATTTGCAGATTCTTCTCTGTGAGTAAACTAGTTACACAGGAACAACAGGCTCTTGAAGCAACAGGCTTTCTACACGAGGCCCTGTTCTCACTTACTGCCCTGCACTGTCCCTAAACTGAGATACAGATGATCCACTACCCTTACATTGTAATTAAACTAAACTGGTTCCATCAGGTTTTTCTTCTTCAGTTGGCTTTTTCAGACAGATACCCCTTGGCATGGGCACCTTCCTTGCTGGTCGCTCTCCCTGCTCAGATTGACTGCACACTGGCTAAACAGCTGTTTTTTATAGTCAAAATCTCCTTAGCATATTTAAATCTGTGGTCATGGAGTTGACACTGACATGTCCGCCCCCACCATGCTCAGCATTGACGGGGTCCCCTATCCTTGATCCTTTGTCCATAGCCAACACACTCAACCACGCTTTTACAGATCTCAGCGGTGTACTCCCTGATGGCTTTTTCACCCATACCAGCTCTAATGAGCCTATACAGCATTTCAAGCATCTCCCTTTTTATTTCAAGGCTATCACCCTGGGGAAGCCAGAAAATATCTTTGCAAAGTGCTTGGTAAAGGACGATATAGCGGGGATACCCTTGACCTTAAACTAGTCTCCCTCATGTTGGAAGAAATCCTAACTCCTCTCACGTATATCCTCAACCTTTCACTTCAGCTTGCAAAATTCCTGCAAAGATGGAAAGCAGCTGTAGTTACTCCAGTGTTCAAGAATGGTGATCCGGCTCTGCCTGGGAATTATAGACCTATTTCCATCCTATCGCCTCTCTCAAAGGCCCTTGAGCGTATCGTGGCTGACCAGCTTGTAGAATACTTGGAAAAATACTAACTGCTTTGCAAGGAGCAACATGGCTTTAGATCTGGGCACAGCACCACTACAGCACTTCTGGAGTTCACTGGCTCCATCCACAAGTATCTTGACCTTGGACAATTGGTGGGGGCTATTTATATAGATTTGATGAAAGCCTTCAGTACAGTAAACCATGCTTTTCTTTCTGACCAACTAACTGCCCTTGGACTCTCCCAGGATACCACCGCATGGTTCCGCAGCTATCTAGAGTGCCGCTCTCAACAAGTAAGGATAAACACTGACCTCTCAGGCAGCAAACCTGTCTGCTCAGGCATCCCTCAAGGGTCAACTCTGGGCCCATTACTATTCAGTTTGTTTCTGAATAGCCTACCCCAAGCCTGTCAGAACCACATCCTCCTCTATGCAGTCGATGCTGTAATCTTCCACAATGGCCCAGATCCATGCACCCTTGAACGGCAACTGCAAGATGATTTCTCCCATGCCAAAAAATGGTTCAGTGACCACAGACTGGTCATGAACTACAAAAAGACTAAAACCATGCTGTTTTCCAGCCCTCACAGCAAACACCGAAAGTACCCCTTCTCCATAACCAATAGCTCTGAGTCTTACCTGGAACTAGTCCAACACTTCAAATACCTTGGTATTACAATAGACAACATGCTCACCAACGCTCTCCACATTGATAATACCATCAAAATTATTAATTCACGCATCGGGCTACTGTATAGACATAAAATCAGTTTGACGCCCGAAGTCCTAAGCATAGCTGTCCACAGCTCTGTCGTCTCTCTCATGGACTACAGTCTGGCCATATATGGATCGTCCACAGACACTGCTCTCCGGCGCCTAAAAACTGCGCTTAACCAAGCCTGCCATCTCACCACTGGTGCACCCCGGCTGACACATACCTGTGATCTCTGTGCCAGTGCAAACTGGCTACCGCTTAGCAGTTGTTTAAAATACCAAACCTGCCTCGTAGCCAAAAAATTCTGCCTCGGTTGCATGCCTCCCAGGGGTCACACAACTCCTTGTCCCATGCATTAACCCGCATCCTACTCGTAGCACTGAACACCAGTTCTTCCCAACCCCCAAATGCAGAACATCCCAAGGACAAAGGTCCTTTGCTTACCGAGCACCACTCTGGTTTAACTCTCTACATGATAACATTGCTAATCTGCCCACGCTTAGTGCCTTTAAATGGAGCCTCAAGCATCAGATGGTACAGAACTCCCGATATATCTGCCTTCATTAGTTTTACATCCTGATCTGCATCATCTACCACCACTCAACCCACCTCCTTCTCTCTTTCTCTCTCTCTCTCTCTCCAGATCTCTATGCCTCTTGCTACCTTGGCCCTCTGGTGCCCACCTACGCTTCCCTCCTATAAGACAATCGAGGCCCTGTTCCCCCGAGCACCCAATTTTCTAGTGTTTTTTCTTCTATTTACTCTCCTTACACTGGTTGACAAGTACAATGTAACCCTTCATAACCTTGTTTATATTTTGCTTGATGTGCTATTATGCTCCCTTAATCTTGTTATTTTATCCTGTATTAACGTTACCACCCTGTGAAACTGTTCACATTACTCATATTGTTCTGAGTTTTTTCTTTCTTTATTGTACACAACATGGAACCTATGTAAAGGGCTTTCAGCTCAAATGGTAATCCTAGACTGTAATAAATAAATAAATAAATAAAATGTCCAGCAGTTCAACACCAATCAGATTCCTCCCTGCAGCAGGATAAGCCACAATGGAATCTGCAGGTTTAAAGCCCAACTTCCCTCCTGAACATTCTAAGGCTTCCCCTGTTTTTTCTAACTTTTGGTCATTTTAAAATACATTTATTTGTCCCACAAAATGAATATTTTCTCAAGGGTCGAACACTTTCTCATTATAATGGTTGGACAGCTGACCTTTTAAGCTTTTTGCTGATTTTTTTCTGTTCACAATAACCCTCAGGAAAGCATAGTCGCTAAGACATCTATTATTTTGACAATAAACAATTTAAATAAGGATTTCTGAACACTTTCCTGTGCTTTTTCCTGTCAAAATAGTAATTTCCCCTTTTATTGAACAGATCATAAAAAGGTTTTTCTTTCAGACATTAGTTATGCATTTTCCCACACAAAGCTCCACCTCTAGAGTAACTGCCTGCATGGATTTGCTTCACCCAAGGACCACTCTCCCTAAAAAGGTTAGTGACTCCCTTATTTTAAACTCTACTCTGTTCAAACTATTTGTCCCATGTGTAGGACATTAGACTAGACATGTGTGCCATGTCTGGTTGATTTTCATAAAAAATCAGCTTAACAAGGTGTTGCTGAATATATATACTGTGTTATGACATTGCGCTTCACTTTCTGACTGTCCTCATTTTTAAAATGCTCCATTTTGGATTCTGTACTTGTTTGTGAGCAAACAATGACTATGTGCTGTGCCTAGGACTCAGCTAGCCTCTGCATACCTATTCATTTAATTATTTAATTAATTTTAATGTACGTTTACTGCATGTGAAGCTGTGAGTTCCTGTGCCTAATCGCACCTTTTTTTTTTTTTAGCACAAAATGGCTCCTGAGAGATTTATTTCATTCTGCTGTGTACTTTACTGTGGAGTCTCCTTGAGCCCCAATTGCCAGACTGTGCTCTATTACATATATATTTTATTTATTTCTCAGAGCCCGTCCCTAGTTTAGCATTCCCTGGCACTTTTCGCCTTGCCAACTATACTGAGGGAAATGTTTTATCTAGTTGATCCTGCATGAGAGGAGCGCATCATGCTGCATCCTCTCAATCCTGCATGTAGCAAGCAACATTGGCAGGCCGAAGCCTGCTTTCTGGTTGGCTGCAGAGTGAAGTGGCTGCCCAGGGCAAGCCCAGGATTTGGGTAGAGCGGGGAGTGCTCTGCTGTGGGACCAACACTGGGTCTCTCACTCTCCTCTCACTCAGTTTTTGGTGCCAGTAGCACCCGCAGTTGCCACTCTGCATACAATATTTAATGTTCTCAGTACAGCACAACTTCTTGTCAGGAGCGATTATTTGACAAATTAAATACAAATTACTTAAGAAATGGCACCGGCAACTCAGGCAGCCCAATTATACACTGGCTGTCCAGCGGTTGTGTCAGTAATCAGGGCGATCCATTAACTAGCCATTGGCCATCAGCTAATCACTCTGTATTTCTACCATTAAAATATTACTATTTTTTTCACAAAACATTGCCAATCACTATATTTAAGTGTAAAACTGTGTGTAGGTGAGAAAACGGCAAGACAGGAGTCCTTTCCTCTTCCTCCCTGTGCTGCATCCAACTGTCCCAATTAATAATATGCTCACAGTGTATTTTATAAACAAACTCATTTAAAATTGCTGATTTTTATTGTACTACAATTATGGAAGCTAGGTTTAGTGTTTTTATTACTGTAGGGACTGCCCCACATATCTCTGGCAACTCCTACCTATTCTGGGTTTTGAACCTATGTCCTTAACTATTAAATTTATATATACAATGAAACTATTTAGGCTGTCCCTATACTCTAGGTGGAACAGGCTATCTGAGGCTGATACAATACATTGTACATACTTTTACATTAACTCTGCAGCATTAATTATTGTAATGTGCCTGCACTTTATTCTGTACTAAGAAATCTAACTTTGTTGTGTTCACTATTTCTGCTGTTCCCCTTCCCCTGGGTCACACTTTGAAATGAGCCTTGGCTCAGTGTGCCTCTCCGGTTACCAATTTTCAAACAAATAAAATAAACAAATGAATACTTTTTGGCTGCTGCTTTGCTTTTTAGTTTGCTTTGTATTTTAGTTGATTTTTTTTTTTTTTTGTTAGTGGTCCATATTTTGTTGCTTTACTGTTTTTGATTGCACTTTCCATTTTTTATTTGTGTTTTATACTTGCTTACCTTTTTAAATCTTTGTTAGAGCCACAACAGATCAAATCACAATACAGATTATCAGGCAACACACTTCTATTGCCAATACCTAGAAAAATCTGGCCTATCCATATGCACAAGCAGTAAGAGCTCACTGCAGTACCAAAACACACTGGCATATGCATATGTGTGAGCTGTTTGAGCTAGCTGAAGGCATCTTACATGACCTGTCACTGCTCATTCTGAAAATACCTGTTTTTCCAATGATATGTAGCAAGATAAACAACGGATATCAACAAAATATTGTAGAAAATATTTCTTGTATTTAACAAGCATAATATAAAAATCTAAAAAGCTCATTATTGGGGGAGGGGCTTATTTTTCAGTTGAGCTATCGGTAGGGATTATTATCCTTCTCCTGGGAACCACTTGGACTTTGCCCAAAATTATACACAATACAATCTGCTTTTACATGTAGACTTAAGGCAAAAAATAACTAGGATTAACAATTATTAGAGTTACACATAATGAGCAGGAGTAGCAATCTAGCTAGTAAGTTTGAATGTGTGTCCATAGTCCAATTGGATATAGTCGCTGTCGCAGTGCACAGAGGGCTGAGGCACCCATGCCTCACTGGCTGCCAAGCCAGCGACTCAGGTTCGGAAACAAACCTGGATCACTTAGGTGTTGGCCAGGAAAGATGATCGAGCATCCTGGCAGATGCTCTCCTCTGGGGAGAGAGGGCAGCCTACTCCACCACAAAAATGCCATGTAGGTGACCATGGGTGGCAATGTGGCTAGCAGCAGTTGTGGGAGGGAAATGCTCCCCAATGAAAGATGTTAGTACATCCAATGGCATGCACACATCATGCCATCATCTCTGTAGATCTTCTGAGTGCTGGGGAAGAAAAAAGGATAATACCACCTGCAGCAAGAGGGATGAAACTCATGACTCCTCACAGACCCCATGCCACCTACTGGGCACAGGGCAAACTGCACTGAGCATGACATCCAGAGTGAGCTTGGAGAACCCCCAATGGCCCTACCACAAGGGGGAAGCTGTGGATGAACAGGTGGGTCCTCAGGATACAGTGAGTCACAGAGACGGTGGGTGAGGGGGCTGAGAGAATCACATGGACAGTAGGGGCCAGCCTGGAAAGAGGGGAAAAAATTGGGTGTAATCAGTGCTGTGCACTAGAAGGTGAAGAGAAGAGGGAACAAGTTCCTTCTGTTACTACAATACTATAGGATGACATTATGTTAATATTGTTCTTGTGTAACATGAAATGAGAAAGCAGAGAACTTAAATAGCATCTCTTCATATAGTACTTGTATAATTAAAAGTTGAAAGCTAACTCCAACTTTCCTGTGAACCACCAGTGAACAGATGGTTGATGGTGTTACATTTATAAGTGCACAGAAAGAGAATCACCCCTTATTCCCTCCCTGGCCAATTTACAACATTATTCAAGTTTCTGATCCCTTGTTTAAAGAAATTAACTGCCCAGAGTTCAAAACCTTTGTTCTGAACCAGCTTCATCTATATCAGGGACAAATTTAGCCAAAGGGTCTGTTTAATTAGTAGACTATAAAATATGCTAATTTTTCTTCACTGGTTTTCTTATCTGCACATCCCAATGTGGTTTGGAATCCCTATACTTGTCAGATCAGCTTGTACACTTCTATAGCTTCTTGCATCCTACATATTGCCTCTAGTACCTGTGCACTATTCCCCAACCAACCTCCACCAAGCCTACTCTCTGGAACAATCAACCTAGACAGCTGATTGAAGTTGGCTCCTTTAAATGAATATCTTCATAGAAGTTTTGCCTGTTTTTTAAGCATTTCTCTGCTAGTTTGTAGTTCCTATAACTATCGTATGCAGAATATCTCTATAGGCTTTATGGTGGGTGGAATTTGTGCTGGATTTTTGTAAAAGATGCTGTATGTAAATCAAATTGGTTTGCACTGTTAAGGCTACCTGAGGTAGTCAGGATGTACTTCTTGAGATTAATCAACTGGAAATGGAAGGGGCATTTCACTCATGCTACTACTGTTACCTTTGAATAAATTTGTCACATTACATTTCCAGTGGGGTCAGGAAGCAAAGCAAGTTTGCAGCATGTCTCTGGATATAGCTTAGGGTTCAGCAAAGGTCAGCCAGCCCAAATGGGAGACAGGAGAACAAGCATGCTGCACACTAGAAATCACTGAACCAGGAACCAAAATAACGCAAAAGTAAGAAATTTGTTACCCAGACTGTCGTCATCAAGGCTGACTGGAGGGCAGTCTCCGTCTGTGTGATACATTTCTCACTTTTGCATTATTTTGGTTCCTGCTTCAGGGATTTCTAGAATGCCACATAGTTGTTCTCCCATTTCCAGTGGGCTCCTGCTTGTGCCCAGGGCTGGAATTATAGGGGGGCCTACCAGGGCTCAGCCCCCCCTTGTTCTGAACAGAGCCCTGGTAGCTCACAAATCACTGCCATTGACTTACAATAGGAAGTGGGGCTCAATTTAAAGATATGACCCTCATGGGCCCTACTAGCTCCCAAAGCTCATAAAGTTTAATTCCAATACTGCTTGTACCCATTTCCGTAGGTGGGTGGAAAAGAGCACTGGGAGGTTAAGTATCTTGTTCAGGGTCATCTAGTGAGTAATTGAATCAGGCAGGGTTTGAACCTTCAGTCTTGAGTTCCCAACAGTGCTTTTTTGACTAGAAAACACTGGTTCCAATACCCGTTTGGGGGTGGGGGGACTAAAAGGTCAGTAACTGATGACAATTTTTTGTTTACCCAGAATAGCCAAGCTAAGATGCAGAATTGCTTTTCCCATGGGATCATCCTTCTGCAAAGTTCCCTGGGTGAGGATATCATTTTACAATGGGGGATTAGGGTTGGGGAATACCACTGGACTACTAGAGTAATTTCATTTAAAGATCATGTGCAAAGGTTTTTGCATATTGTCAATAAAGCTTGAATTCAAGTCATTGTGTCATGATTAGTTTCCTGAAAATTTCATGCTGTTTGGTTTTGTGGTTTTCTTTAATCAGCATTTGTTAACTTCCTCTACAGTGGCTGAAAACAGTTTAGTTCTTTCTGTCTGTCTCTCTCAGTCAGGCTTGGAGAGCATTGACATCATCTTGGAGTACTATAGCTTGCTGCTTCAGATTCTCAATCACAGCAGGCTGTAGAGTTAATGGTTTGCTCACCAGGTTTTTTACAGACTCAGTCTCTTTGTGTTTAGATAGATTAGCTTAAAATCTATCATTCCCTTCTTATAAAAAGTTAATCATTTAAGTTTCAGTGCTAAACTGAAGTAATGGACATCTTTCTTTGTGAGAGATCATCTTGTCTTTAACATATATAACACAGGGTTGTTAAATGTATATAAAATAATTCTAAATTTTGTTCATTCATAGAAATAGTTTGTCTTTGATGTACAATTCATAACTAGATTCATTTAAGAACATTTTTTCATGTCAGATTGATAAACGGGTGTCTGTCACACTTTACTATTTCAAACACATGTACTGTCTGAACTCACAAATTTCAGTTATTTGGCTAAAACATTGACACAAAATAAAACTCAGGCAATGAGGTTATCCTTGAACATGGTCCTGTTCTTTAGGTGTTCAGTTATCTAACTTTACATTCCTGTTTATCTGCTTACTCCAAAGCAATTGTGTTTCCCATTGGGATAAAACATGAGTTGGGAGAAAAAAACTAATAAATAGTAAATGGGACTCTAGAGATGTCTCTTCTTGGTTAATTAATAGCATCCCACTATAACTTGTGAGGGTTCCAGAACAATTTAGTTTAATTTCTCGGTTCTTGTACTCTAAGAAATTATGAACAGACACTGTTATATAGCTATGAGACAACTCCTGTCCTGAGCCCCCTTTACTTCTATTATAAAGTAAATCAGACATATTTTATTCCTATAACACAAATAACTTCCTTTGGAGCCTGTCATTACCTTTGGTACCTTGATGTAAATTTTGTCAAGATGAATGTCACCTGTTGTGTGAGTGAATCAGTTGTGCATCACTTTTGAGTCTGCATAATTTATTTATTTATTTAAAAGTTGGTAACTGGGAAAGGCTGAGCCTCATTTCCAGGTGCAACCTGCAGGGTAAAAAAAGACAATTGAAACAGTACAAAGATTTATGCATGTTAAAATGCATGTTGTCCAGGTCACCCTTGAGAAAGGGACTGTAATGGTCTCAGCGAGCCTACCCGGTTACCAAAATTTAAATAAATAAATAAAAAACATAATGCAGAATATGATATTTACATGCATAGTTGCACGGTCAGTAAACTGTAGCACAGGTTGGAACAGCAGGGCACCAGTACATATGTCCAAGCCACACCCAGAAGTGTCTGTCAAGAATGTCACTCCCGGCTGCTTACCATGCTGTTAATACTCTATTTCTCTTTCACTTCTGCTGCCAGTACAGCTCTCTGGGGCTGGTGTTTTACCGACCATGTCAAAGTACTGACACCTGGAACAGGCTGTATATTTGTTTTTTGGTGGGGGGGGGCAGTTTGGAAAATTGTCAGACATGGGGATCACTGCAGGTAGTGGCAATATTGATGAAGGCCCCCTGTGGCCAGAGCCATCTGTGCCAGTGGCAACATCACAAAAGCCCTCCAGGAGCAGGAGATACCACTGCATTTTGTGATCAGCGTGTGTGTGTGTGTGTGTGTGTGTGTGTGTGTGTGACGCACACACTTGCACAGGTATTTTGTGTGTGTGTGTGTGTGTGTGTGTGTGTGTGTGTGTGTGTGTGTGTGTTTATAGATGTACTGTTATTCAAACTTTAGCACTGAGTACCATTGGTACTTTGTCAGTTGTTTTACTGTTTTGTTTGCACTTGTCTTTACCTGTGCTTTACATTTATTGCTTACGCTTTGCATTTTTTATTGCTTTACTTCCCTTCTGCATTTTCATTTTTGTTTTGTTTTTGTTCTTCACACTTTATATTTTTCCTGTGGCTTTATGTTTATTTCCACTTTATAGCTTTTGTTTTTGATTTACTTTCTTTGCATGTCACTTTTTTGTTGTTGCATTCCTTTTTTGTTTGTGTGTAACATTCTATTGCTGTTGCTTTACTTTTATGTTGTTGCTTTTCATTTTCTTTTTGTATAATGTGTAGTAGAGCATTGCTCTGTATAGAATTCCATCCCTTTCAAAATGCGGTTGTACCACCTTTCAAAGGTCAAGGAATGTGATTGTACCCTTCTGTGGTACAACAGCATTCTGGAACCTTTAGAGACTGCACAAGTCAATTTCATTTTGAAAGCCAAAGAGCTGCTGTGTTCACATAATACTGTACATTATATTCATTTATTTATTTATTATTGTCTTGGATAACAACCTTTGAGCTAAAAACTCATTTACAAAGGTTCCACATCAATAGAAGAGAAACAACAGCATGGTACAAGAATACTAATGGTGGTACAATAACATGGAGAAATTAAATATAAGAATAAAAACAGTGCAAGTACTGTACAGACAGCATTTACCTGTCATATTCCCTCAACAAGGCCCCCTGGCTGCACTGTCTCCCACCCTCGCCCACCTGCCCCCCGAATCCCCACTCCTGCCCCTGCCCCCAACCACCTCCCGTACTCCCCCTTATCCCCTGCACCTCCTACCCTTCTCGATCTCCTATCCTCATTTCTCCACCAATCCCCTCGTCTTGCTCATAGCTCAAATCTTTGTACTGGTTATTACATGTCTGTAAGTCAGTGACTATATGTTTGTAACTAAAAATGATGACTGTTGCACACGCTGACGTGGAACCTTTGTAAAAGAGTCTCGGCTCAAAGGTATTGTAATCCTAAATTGAAATAAATAAAATAAAATAAAATAAATTTATACAAATACAAGATAGCCTAGTACATGTGGTAAAATAAACATGAGATAAATGTACAAGAGGGTGGGGAGAGGGCAGCAGGGTGGGAGGGAGTGATTACGGGGTACATGAGCTGCCAGGAAGTGGCTTTGTTAGACTGAGCAGGTAAGGGAGTACAGATTGGTGCAGGGAGGGAGTACACAAAGAAGTGGGGAGGGTTTGGATACCACCAGGAGCTAGACTTTGTAGTGGGGGTATAGCGGTTGGCAGGGAAACTAAGAGGGAGGGAGAGAGGGAAAAAATTGGCAGGGAGGTGGGATGGGGTCCAGACAGAAGGAAATCATGGGAGGGGGAGGGGGAGAGGAGGAGGAGGTGATGAGGAAAGATTATAAGTGCCTGAGTTGTTTAATGGCAGGTAGGGTGCAAGGACAGGGTAGGTGGAAGGAGTTAGAGGGGGGAGGTGGACTGAGATTTAGGATGGGAGAGGGCAGGAGGATAGTGAGAGGGGCTGGGGCAGGGAAGTAAGTAAAAATAGGAGTAGAGGAGGAAGGTACGAGGCGGAGAGGAAGAAGGGGGGGTTATACTGAGCAGTCATTTCTTCCTAGGGCATAAAGGTGTCGTTCAAGTTCTCTTTTGAATGGCCCAAGTTTAGGGTTATTTATAATGCTAGCTGTGAGCTCATTTAGCCAAAGTGGGGACTTATAGGATAAAGTTATTTGGGCAAGTGCAGTGCGGCGAAAGGGGATGTACAAGGAGTTCCTTGCCTTACCTTTGGTTAGATGAGAATTGTGTGCCAGCTTAAGTATCCTCAGGATGGATTTCAGGGTCAGTCCTAGTAGGGTTTTTTTTACCAAAGAGGTAGACTTGGTGCTGAATTCTTCCTTGTAGGTTTAGCCACTTAGTTTGGCCGTACAGATCACAGGTATGCATGAGGGCATCTGCACCTAGCACTGCCCTACAGGCCTTGTTAAGTGCTATTCTTACTCTTTTTAGTGTGATGTTGGTGGCTATGCTAAACATGACAAGGCCATAGTCAATAATGGAAAGAAAAGAGCTATTTACTGCTAGGGCGAGAGCACTTTGTCAAGTAGGAACGGTGTCTGTAGAGAAGGCCTATTCTAGTATTGACCATTTTTACAATTTGATCGATGAGCTGCATGTAGGAAAGGGAGCTGTCAAGGGTAACAGAGATATTTAAAGGTGTTTACTTGTTCCAGCGGTTCAAGCCTACTGTTTAGGATTATAAGACTGCTAGTTTTTTTTCTTGTTCTGGAGGTTGGAGAACAACATTGTTTTTTGTTTTTTTTTATAATTTAGGAGGAGTTTATTTTGGAAGAACCATTCCTCAGCACTAGTAAAACTGTCTTGCAAATTGTTGGTTAGTATGTTTTGATGGGGGCTGTTTTTAAAGATAAATGTCATCCACATAAAGAAGAAGCTTGGCCGGGCAGATCTCAAGGAGGGAGTTGAGGAAGACACTAAACAGTAGTGGTCCAAGGATGTTTCCCTGGGGAACCACTAAAGACCTTTTTCTGACATCCAAGAGTATATTTTGTATTTTTACCTGCTGGGTTCTTTGGGCTAGATAACTCTGGAACCACAAAACTGCATCAGTGGCTATCCCAAGGGCAAGTAGTTGTTTTAGGAGAATGCTGTGGGTGACCATATCAAAGGCTTTTGTGAGGTCAACATATATAGACCCCACAAGGTTCCCTATGTCCAGTGCCTCATGGATATAGTCAGAGAATTCTAGGAGAGCAGTAGTAATGCTGTGAGCCTAGCAAAATCCATGCCGTTGACAGCACTGGATATTGCATTTATTCAGATAGTCAACCAGCTGATCTGAAACTATCCATTTAAGAGCCTTTGATGGGGGGGGTAGGATGGATATGGGTTGGTAGTTAGAGTGGATTGCACGGTCACCACTTTTGTGTAACTCTAGCAGATTTCCATTTTGTAGGGAATTGTGTGAGTTTGAGGGAGAGGTTTAAAATTTTTGTGATCTGTTGGACTACTTCATCAAGTGTGAGATCTATCATTTTAAGATCTAGAGTGTCATTACTATGCCATGTTTTACTGAGGATTCTCAAGAGGTATTTTTTTTGCTTTGGAAACCGAGATTTCCTTGAAGTAGAAAGGGGGAGTTGCAGGGGCGGATGGCACATGAGTAGTCAGTTTGTTGTCGGCGCTGTCAGTTTTGAAGTCAAAATAAACCAGTGGGAGTGCTGGGTTAAGGTCAGAAAATGCTGTGTTGAAAGTGTCTACAATGGTTTTGGGATCTTGAGTGATATCACCATTAACCAGGAGCATCAAGGGGGAGGACTTGCTGACTTTACCTGTGAGTTCTTTGAGGTTACTCCAGAAATTTTTCCCATCCCCCCATGTTTTATTTAGACAGTCTTTGTAGTACTGTGCTTTTGCAAGCCTGATCTTATGGGTACAGCTATTCCTGGCCCAACCGGGTCTTAATATCACAGATGAAACTGCACATAGCAAGACCACACTGCTAGTAGCATGTGTGGCTTTACAGTGACAGGGGAATTACAGCTATATGACAGTATTGCTATCCCCCAATGCTCACCAACAACAAGGAAGTAGATATAGCCACTGCCGGTTGGGTGCTCAGTAGAGCCACTCCCATGGTGGAGTGGCTAGAGCACCCATCCCAGCAGTGGATGGGGTCGGGGGGGAAGTGGTTTGATTCCCTGCTAGGGAATCCTTTTTTTTTCTATTTTATTTCTTGCCCCTGTGTCCACACACCCTCAGAGTTGATTATAATAGTTCTGGGTGGTGTGAGGGGCACAGGGGGCAAAGCCCCCTGCAAAACACAAGAAAAACAGTCAAGTGTTGCCACATGCTGTATTGTGCTGCACAGTCTTGATGTGCATGGTTTCGTCCACGACATTATAACCCATGCCATTTCTGGCTGCCCTTTATTTCTGCCAATCTGCTGGTTTACCAATTGCCTTGGCTCTATGCCATAGGTGGTCCCTGTCTCCCGTGAGTTCAGGGAGGGATTGGGTGATTCATCCACTGTTAGGGTTTTTTAGCATCTGCTGTTTAACTAGGGCAAAAATGTCACAGGCTGCGTTGTAACTGTTAATGAAGTGCTCTAGCGCCTGGTTGACATCATAAAAGGTGTCCAAGTGGGACCAGTAGAGCTGCTGGAGGTAGAACTTGAAAGAAGTCAGCTGTCCTTTTTTTAGTACCCTGCTAACAGTTGTGTGAAGAGCAGATTTCAGTGTTTTATTGGACCAGAGACAAGTGATAGGTGAATGACCACTGAGTGAGTCTGGGTGAACTGAGACCTCAAAGTCTCTCCTGTTGATTTGTTAGGACCCAGTCAATCAGGGTGTGGGTACCAGTGCAATAGTTAAGTCTGGTTGGTTCGCTCACCATTAAGGTGAGGCAGAAACTGGCCAGTACGTCTTTATAGGGTGTTGCATCTTTGAATAACCAATTGATGTTGAAATATCCCATGATAACAAATTCCCTGTCATGGCTAAGAGTGTTAATATAGTTGACGATTTTGTTAAAGTTGGTGTAGTGGTCACTGGGCAGTAGACAGACTGTGAGGACTGTAAGAGATTTATTTTGGTTACTAAGTAGTAATCTAGTGGCTAGAGCCTGTGCCTTTCTGCCTAAGTCAATCAATTCTAGTACGTCACCCCAGAGGGTGTCTTTTAGATAGACTAGACAGACCCCCTCCCCTTTTCCCTACTCTATCTTGCCAAAAGATGGTGTAGCCATTTAGATAGAGTACAGAGTCAGGGATTTTAGGACTGAGCCACATTTCCATGATAGTGAGAACATCAGAATTATGTTGGTAATGCCTCTGAGCGAAACCGGTAGGAGATGTGGGCTGCTTCTCTGCTCCTGGTGAGAGGTTCTGTTTGCTCACTATTGGAATAAATTTTAGTTATTTGGAACTTATTTACTTTGTTAGACTGATTTACTTAACAGTTGGTGGTGCTGGAGTTTTGTGCCTACTTTGTTCAGTTTTTCTCCATGCACACCTTTTACTCTGGGGCAGTAATCTGTCTTACTTTTATGTTGGTGGGCCCAGATTTGAAGCTGGTCAATCTTAGACAGGAGACTATGTATGTTGATGGAGGCCGGCTTCAATATTCCTCTACTGGTTTCCCAGACTTGTTCCATACCAATGGGACCAGGATTCTGGTGAATATTGCCAGAGTGTAGGAGTAGCATGTATACACACAGTGAATTAGAGAGGTTTTAAGCCATTTAAGCCTCCTGTGTTTGTTGTGCCTGAGAGTGCACTTTCCTTTCATATAGTGTATAATTATACAGGGGTGTGGTGGTATAGGAACTGCGAATACATAGGTGGGGGATGAAACATGCTCATAACAGTGACTGGACATTAGCGTGTTCCTTCTTTCATAGTAGCTGATAGTGGAACTTGGGGGAGTACAGAACATATGGAGGTCAGCCATAAGTGATGGATGGCAGTGGGGTAAGAATTCAAAGGTATCACTGGGTTATGGGGCTGCCACTAGGGCTGCCAATAAGAGAAAAATTGCAGTGAGTGACATAACTATCCTTGTTACTAGGGAGCTGGGGGCTGGTGGGTGAGCATCTAAAAGTACAGAACTGAGAGAATGCATGTCTGGAACTCGATGCACAGGCTCACTGGAGCCCTTTCCAAAGCAGCTCAGGTGAAAGAGGAGAGACAGTGAGGGTTAGGTACACTATATAAAGTTGTTAGTCTGTGTTACACTGGGGCCTCGAGGTGTGGAGCTGATTGGGGCAAAACTCACTAAAAGTAGTGCAATAGACTTTACTCCCTGCTGTGTGAGAGTTAGCAGAGTATGGAGCTGGGCAAGGCTCATTGCTGACAACTGTTGAAACAATTCAGTAAAATATTAGAATCCAGCCCTATTGGACTAGCTAAGAAAGTAGCATGAATATAAGTTGGGCAGTACGGTGTTATAAGTGTGACCACAAAATGTTAAACCTTGGTAGGTTCGAGTATTGGGCCAAGAGCAGTCGTGTGCTGCCTGTTTAAAGGTGAGGATTATTCAGACAATAAGTTCACCTGATGTAGGGGTTACCAGTAGGGATATACCGAGAGGGACTGCAACTGCAGAGGGTAACAAGGGGCGGATCAAGTGGCAGAGCTGCAGGGGTGTAAAATTAGGCTGATTGGTTTTTGCTCCTGCTTTTACCTGTATATAAGGGAGACTAGCTTAGGGTGATAGGGTGACTGGGGTAGGTTGGGTGGGAAGTGTATAACGGTACATCGCAATGCTCATTGCCGTTGCTGACTAAAAGTAGTAACAGCTGGACCATGCAGTCTGGCATGGACAAAATGGCACTGCTGGAGAGGTGCTCCTACCTGGGGATTGCCGCTGGTGAGATGCTGAAGAGGGCTTCAAAGCTCTGCTCTCACTACCCTCCTGCTGAGGGATTTAAACAGCTGGGGAAGGAAAGGAACAAAGGTAAGTGGGCAGGGTTACAAACAGAGAAGACTGGAATGCAAGTGGATGGAGACGGAGAAAGGTGGGGCACAGGCGTGCATCAGGAGAGAGGCTAAGAGTGCCGGGAGGCGGACAGACAGAAACAGAAGAGAAGAACTCTAAAACATTTCAGTAACTGTATGCATAAAGAACAGCTTTATGTAGTATGCTAACAGGATCATACTAACTGGTAGCAGCAGAGGGAGTAGCTTTAAACTGTGATATAATTATATACATACTGTTCAGCCTTGCAATCTACACATAAACAGTACAAAACTGGCTCAGGATCTAAACTGCAGCAGTAGACTACACATAAGAACTCACCATGCAGTTAAGCTGTGATCTGTTAAACTGTGATTATACAGTTAGTAATTCAGAGTCCAAGCCATGCTAGTGCAGTGCTTATCACCAATTAGAAATAGTAACCTTGCTTAAAGAGTATCCCCTGCCCTTAAAGCACTGCTTCTAAACCATGGATTCCACAGTTGAGAACACAATTAACATTGCTTGAAACAAATAATCAGTCCCACTACATCGACGCTGCCTGAAGGTAGTAACAGCGGGACTATGTGGTCCGGTGTGGACAAACTGGCATTTCTTGAGAGGTGTTCCTATCTGGGGATTGCTGCCAGTGCGATACTGAGGAGGGCTCCGAAGCTCTGCCCCCTCTACCCTCCTGCTGAGGGATTTAAACAGCTAGGAATTGCTGCCGGTGGGACGCTGAGCAGGACTCCAAATCTCTGCCTTCTCTACCCTTCTGCTGAGGGATTTAAACAGCTGGAAACTGCTGCTGGTGGGATGCTGAGGAGGGCTCTGAAGCTCTGCCCTCTCTACTCTCCTGCCTCAGGATGAACAACTTAATGCACAAACAATGTGTTCTGCCACTTTGGTGTTCTGATTTCCATGGACCTCTCGAGCTTCGCTCTCAAGGTCAGAGGGAACCAGAACCCATCTGTGACAGAACACACTGGCTGTGCATAGTTGCCATCCAGTATTCTTTATATTATTGGTTTACTTTTATTGCTTGCACTTTTTTTGTTTGTGTTGGTACTTCAGGGACACCAAACTGTACCATTGGTCCCCACCTAAATTTTAGTTTAAAAGAGCAAGAATTGTCAATAGTAGAGCTGACACCAGCTATTTAGCAGAGAACTGAGGTAAAAGAAATAAGCATCAGACATTTGCTAAGATGGATAGGAAATTGGCTCATAATGAATGAGCACTAAGCAGGATGGGCATTTACACTTCTGAGGGTCGTAATTAGCACTGAATTTGCCTTATACCTTAGACTGATATGTCAAAAATATACTGTAACAACTAAGAATGATGCAGAATGACTATGACTATTGACTTTAAAAGCTAAAGACAAGATTTGCTGTCTGTCTTTTCCCTCAGTGTTCACCTGTCTGTCTTGAATTCACTAGCTGTACATAGAAGCGTATAATTTGTCGGCAGAAAAGGACCACTTGGCTCACCCAGTCTGCCCAGTTTTTCCCTGCCTATTCTGTCCTAGCAGACCATTACTGGTCTTTGGCAACCTTTCCCGCCCTTTTTAGTCATTAGTATTTCCCAGTGTCTATACCATGCATGTTTGAAACCCCTCACAGTGTTTGCCCCTACTACCCCCCTTGTGGCAGGCTGTTCCTGTTGTCTACCACTCTTTCAGTGAAGTAATATTTCCTCATAACCTCTTAAATTTCTGCTTTCTAGCTTTGCTGCATGCCCTCTTGCTCTGTTGCATTTTTTTAATATGAAACAGGCTCCCCACCTGTGCCTTGTTCACTCCCATGAGGTACTCTTAGGTTTCTATCATGTCCCTGCTTTCCCTGCTGTCCTCCAGGGTGTACATACTGAGATTCCTCAGTCTCTCATTTTACAGTTTCTCATGCAACCTACTATATGCACCATTTTAGTTTGCCCTCTTCTGGACTGCCTCTTCCCTGTTCCTGTTTTTCTGAAATGCAGCCTCCAGAACTATAGACAATATTCAAGGTGTGGTCTCACCAATGAGCTATACATTGATAATATCAACCCCTACTCCTACTTGGGATATCTCTTCCTATGCACCCCAGAATTCCACTGGCCCTGCCCACTGACTTATCATACTGCCCTGCGACTTTGAGGTCATCAGATATTATAACCCCTATGTCCCTTTCCTTCTTAGTGACTGACAGCACTCCCTCCCCTCATTTTATACTCAGCTTCTGGGTTTCTGTGCTCCAGGTGCATGATTTTACACTTTTTGGCACTGAACCCCACCTGCCATACCCTTGACCACTCCTCAAACCAAGTGATCCTAAAACCAGTGTCAGTGACTCAGCAGGTTGCACACTCACCTCTGAGGCCAGAAGATCAGAAGGCTGTGGATTCTATCCCCATACCAGGCACCTGGGTTAAATCCCAATATTGACAGTGTAGTGCAGCATGAGGGAGGTGCTGCACTCCTGAGGTGCCGTCTTTCAGATGAGACGTTAAACCGAGGTCCCGTCTGCCTGTTCTGGTGGTTGTTGAGGTGGACGTTAAAGATCCCATGATACTTCTCGAAAAGGGTAGGGGAATTTTTTATTGAATCATAAAAAGAACATCAAAAGAAAATTTCTTATTACATCCATATTCAATAGAGGGAAGAAAATAAAGTAATTTCGTAAATCAAAACCATTTGTAAAAAAGGAACAAAAACATATACACAGGTCCTCAAGAGAGGAAACAATCAAAGGAGGAAAAAAAAATATTGGTAAATATACAATTAAATTCATTGCTCAAAACAAATGACCTATGTAAATATAAATGAAATCATACTGTCAAATAAACGTATTCAAATGGTTCAGAGTTATTTACACACGTCTATACCACTATAAATTCCTTTAAGGGTCCAAATCAAAACAAGCTCCTAGAATTCTATATGTGTTATCATTCTTACTTCAACCAAGGAAATGGGTTCCAATATGAATCCCACAAATCTCTATCCAGAGTAATAAATTCTGTTTGTCTAATCAATTTAGGTTCTGTGGAAATGGTGTTAAGTAACTCATGAACTGTGATGTCTTGTTGCTGTAGTAATAAACGGCATCTGATTTGCCATATCCAGTACAATAAAATGGACATAAACAAACACATACTACTGCCTTGATAATGTTGCCATTGTGAAGGGAATATACTATAAAATAAAGTGTTAGGGGCAAGTAAAAGAAAAATATCCATTTTCCATCTCTCCCGTAACAAATCCCAAAATTTCAGGATATATGGACATGAAAAATATAAATGGTCCATAGTTTCAGTTTGTGTAGTACATGTCACTCTAGGACAATTTATATCAATATCTATCAATCACTTTGTGTTTGTGATTTCCTTTAGTGTTAATTCTCCCATGGACCACTATCCACACTATATGCCACATCTTATGTGGTATCCTAGTTTCCAACAGTAAATGTTTTATTTGGTCTTGTTCTTGTATGGAAAAATTTGAAAATGGAGATTCTGAAAAACAACGATGTAAAATATCTATATATAACCCTTTTCTAGGGAGATGTAGAAATGCAGGAAAGGAAATGTCACATTTATATAATCAAAAATCAATTCCCAGAGGTGGCGTAGTCTAGGGAACCATTTATTTGTGTGTAAAAAGTGCCCTGATTTCCACTCTTGGAGCACTCTGGCTATCCTGAGTTTTGTCCAGGCCACCCTAATTTGTATACTATTGCACAGTACTGGGAGTACATTTGCATATAAAAAGGTAAAAAAATTAAATACTAAAGGATTTGGCATCCCTACACCACTTTCTTTTATGTCTTTATACACTACATTCCATTTTATGGGGTTCAGTTTGCTGCCCCAAAAGCAGGGGGAAAAAAACAACCCATTAGTGCAGTTTCCAATTGTTTTGGTACCGGGTACACTTAACTTAAATATAGGAAAAGTGGCAACAAAAATGTTTTAATCATAAATATTCTTTTCAATTTCCCCGTCCTCCATGCATTCCATCTTGCCACTTTGGCTAACTTGTTTGTTAAACAAAGGTTCTAATTTTACAAGGCCATATCCCCTGGCCCAAAATGTAAACCTAAAATTCTACATGGTGAGGTTACTACTGGAATTTCTGCAATAGCACCTTCACTATGTTTGGTGCATTATATGTTCATACAGTTACTCTTGGTTTTATTGATTATGGTCCCAGAACCTTCCCTATTGCATTTACCAAAGTACAATCTGGTTCCCCTGATTATCTATCTTCTACTAAGAGACACAGGTAATCTGTGTATGCCAGTGATTTAGTATTTGGTGTGTCCTTATAACTTATTCCCTTTATGTTGGGTGATGCTTGTAAGATTTGCAAAACTAGGTCCAAAGTAATGATATATAAAAGGGGACTAAGGGGACAACCCTGGTGTACCTCAACTGCAATGTTGCACTTTTTCCCCATACAGCCATTCTCATAAAGTTTTACATATGGAAAAGCATAACACATCTGTATCCAGTGTATGAATTGGGATGGAAACCCAAACTGCTCCAAACATAGCCAAAGGTAGTCATGTGGCACTCGGTCAAAAGCTTTGGATTGGTCCATACTGATAACGTAGCCCTGTGTCTGTCCCTGAATTCCTGCTGACATAATTTCTCTTATTAACAGTAGAGCATCATAATGCATCATCCTGGTATTGAGCAATATTGTGTGTCAAAAATAATATAGTGTAAAAGTTTCAATATTCTATTACTCAAGAGTTTTGTGAATATTTTGAAATCACAGTTCAGTAAAGTAATGGGTCTCCAACTGGTAATGGCTGATTTATCTCCTGATTTGTGTAAAAAAATCATTAGTCCTTCATACATTGGGTCAGTAATCCCATCCTCTTCTAAAAAAGCATTATATATGGTAACTAATTCTTTTTTTTTTGTACTTTATTTTTATTATTTTCATTTGTTATACAACATATGACCAGTTCGTATTCAAGACAAGCCAAAAGCATGTTTACAATCCACCGAGAGTCAAACGACTCCTTAATACAAGGATAAGTGTATCTTAAATATTTTGATACCTCATGTGGAGGGTATACTAAAATACATTGCTACAGTTATAAAACAAGATTTGAGGCTGTTAAATGAGCCCATGAGCAGAGCGACTATTTCGTGCGCTAAAGTCAATATAGGAAGTCCAGCATTTCACCTCCCAAATGGGAGTAGTGGCGTCGCTCTATATCACTTTAAGTTTTACTAGTACCATTAAACTAATTTTACGTAGCAGCAAACAACAGTGTTGCCAGAAAATAAACGAGCAAAGACCTCTCAAACATAAACACTGGTCTGGTCTTATGGCAACTAATTCTGAAGGCATAATGTCCCACAATAATTTATACAGTTCTCAAGGTAAACCATCGGATCCAGGAGAAATATTATTTTATAAAGAGTGTATAACCATCTCTAATTCTTGTGAAGTGAAGTTTGCTAGTAATGGGGGGAGGTATGTCTGTGGGAGGGTTGGTAGCGCTGCTGTCTTTATTAACCATTCCATATTCTCTGTTCTTGGGAAATGGAAGTCAAATGTGTTCATTATATGGGTTTCTAATACGTGTATAATTCCGGTGTTACTAACATGCACCTCTCTATTATCTGAAATGAAAGAATCAAACTGCCTCTTATTTATCCTACTATGGCAGTCATCAAAGGGATTTGTTTATTCCTTTTTTCTCCTGCGTGCCAAACCTCTGTTCTAGTTCCAGTGATTTTTGTCTGTTATATTGGAAAGTGTACATTTCTTGTTTCACCTAAGTAACTTCTGATAAATCTGTGTTTGATGAATTCTGCAGAGGGAGCAGTATTTGAAGCTGTTGTCATTGGGCCATATATTTTTGATATGTAGTTTTAGCCTGAATCTTAGCCATTTACTTAAAGAATTCCGTTACACATGATTTAGTGTTTTCCCACCATAAGATGGATGAATCATACAGGAATTCCACTGTTTTTCTGTCCTCAATAATTTCCATTAAGTCCTGTGCACCTTTCTCATTTTGTAACATGCTGACATTTAATCTCCAGAGCCATTCCCCACAGGCCCTGGGGGGATCCAAAGATACATTAATGCCAGCCAAAACATGGTCAGATTTCTCTATTGGCAAACTGTGTGATGAAATTAGTGGGACAGTTTTAGATATAAAAAAAGTCAGTCCTAGATGACAGTTTCCCTTTGTAAAACGTGGGTTGTAGGGTTTGTCCTTGCTGACAATGAAAGTCTATTAAACCTGATTGTTGTAGTAAATATTGCGTGCAGGATTTATCACAATACACCTTTTGCCCCTTTGTAGCCTGAGGCTTTACACCAAGCTTTATATTAAAATCACCTCCCAAGAAAACCATTCTATTAGTGCATAGATACTGCTGTATTTTCCTCAATAGTTCTATATGCAGGGCTTTGGTTTGGGGCCCATACAGTAGATATTTATAAGCCTGCAAACCTGGCCAGCCCGGTGGTGCTGAGGGTTGATGCGCTGGATGCCACACCTCGTGCCACGCTGGCGACCCGGGTTCGGACGTGAGCCCGGGGTGCCAGGGGGAAGCGGGGGGAGGATAGATTGCGCGTCCAATAGACTGCTCTCCTATCCTCGAGGGTCCAGGAGCCATTGCCTGCAGCGCCCCTGGTGATGATCGGGGCACAGCTAGAGGGCACAGACATGGGAATGCGGCAGATGTCAGCACATACATGCCTAGTCGACATTGCATGCTCACAACCCCGTGGCCAGAAAATGAAAAAATGAGCAGTACTGGCCGAGGCAGCTTGATAGCCAATCTCCACCGGCTGAAGATGCCTGGATGGCGCATGCCAGAAATGGATCCTCATCTGGCGCTGGGGAAATAGGAGGGTGCCCCTCTCAAAGGCAGAGCTGCATATGCCAGCTGGGCATGCAGACTCCAGGGTCGGAGGTGGAGCTGGAGCGGTGGCTGGAGTATAGGCAGGTCAGTGACTGCTCAGGGGAGAAAAGTATTACATGAGAAAAAAAAATAAAATAAGCCTGCAAACCAAATTATAAAAGAAAATATCTAATACCATTGCTCTGCCAGGTTCTACCTCTGTCTCTTTCTGTACTTTAATACTCTTAGATGTAAAGCCAAAACCCACCCCACAACATAAATCAGTCCCCATAGACCAATATGAATGACCCAAATGCCATTCCATTGTAGCTTTTTGTAAGTCCTGTAAAGAATGCAAATGTGTGTCCTGTAGAAAAAACATCAAAAGGTAATTGCTGTAAAATAGAAAGCATGGTGGTGCATTTCAAATCAGATTTTATACTGTTCACATTTAGGCTAGCTAGCCTAATTAGCGGTGTTGGGGTCAGATGGTTATGTTATTTTGGAAATGGAATGGGTTACTCTCTTCTTTTTCCCTTGCATTCTGGTCTTAGTTGTGTTTTGAAGGAGTTGGTTGGAAGAGGGTTTGTTCTGAGCAGATCTATCCAAATCTGCTGCCTCCATACTCTCTCCCCAAGACTGCAGTATGTCATACTTGTTACCCAAAGGAATGGAGTCTGAAGTGGGGCATTTCATGAGAAGAGTGGTGCTGTCTATGCTTTATAGCAATGTCTTAAAAAGGTTCCATGGAGACTGTTGGAGAAAGCGGGGGAGTGGAGGGGGCATGTCTCCAAGGTCTTGTAAAGATGCTTGCTCTGTCTGTATTATCATGGGTGAAGTAGGTTCTGTGATATCTAAATCTGTCTCCTGAGTGTGAACTGGTTCATGAGGTACATCTTCCCTGTGAAATATTTGTACTGGGTGTACAACTGTAGCTGTTTCATTCTGAGTAGTCTGAGCTGAAGCAGCAGCAGTCTGGAAAAGTTATTTCCGGGATTCAGGCCGTGCAGTGGACCACTTGAGGGACCCACGGCCTCACCCCCTAGATGCAGAGGGAGGCCTACTTCTATCATATTCAGCACTTTTAAATCATTTTTTTAGCCAAATGCAAATAGTAATCTTTTTCTGCCGATTCCTCTGAGTTATGTGCATCCCAAGGACAAGTACTGAAAAGTGTTCATCGTCTTCACAAAGGTTACAAATCGGGGTAGCTGTGCATACATTAGCCGTATGGCCTAATATCCCACATTGAAAACATTTAGTTTGGGTGCAATCCATGTTAAGATGTGATAAGGATCCACATCTATGACAACTCTTTGTCTGGCCAGGATAAAAGAAGATCCCCCTGTCCCTACCCAAATAAAAACAATTAGGTAGGTGTTGGATGCCTTGTTCTGTTTGTTTGAGAGCTATGCGAAAAGTCCACCCCCTCCAGGCCAAATGCCATTATCGTCCATTATGGAGTTAGGTGCACACTGTATATCGCAATGTTTTTCTCACAAAAATATTACATCATTGATGCTCACGCCTTCATTTCAAAAAAGAATCATTACAGCCTTAACAGTAGGTTTAGTAATGGGTATACCAGTGAAGTCTCTCCATAAGTCAGTGTCCTTAACCTCATAGTACAGCCTCCAGAATTTGTCTAACAGTGAAGCAGTGCAGAAGCTGATGTCATACTTCGTATCTCCTGGGGAATGAATAGACATGTAAACCTCAGCCAGTGTAAATTTTAGTGACTCCTTTATTAAATGTGTCCCAATCTATATTCTATCTGGAGACAGTGTAGCTATGGCTCTATATCTGAGTCTCACCACAAATCTACATTTGGCTGCTTCCACCAGCTTTTTAAACAAACTGGCATAATTCATTCTTTGCTGTGTTGGCTGTTCCTGGGCTTAGTCCTCCTCCGAGGGGTATGCCCCCGCCCCACCATTGTCAATATCATAAGAAAGTGAATTTGTACCTGTCATAGTAGCATCCTCTCTGTCTGTCCCCAATCCCTCATCCATCAAATAATATGAAATCGAGGAAGCTAGGGAAGTCTTTCGTGACTCTTTATTTTGTAATTGTTGCGATTTGTTGCTGTCAACATCTGTTGCAGATGCTTTCTCTGGGACCTTAGCTTCATGATGCGCAGCTGCAGCAGCTGCTGTCCCCATCTCAGTCCTGCTCCATGGAATATTTCCCTGGGCCTGCTCTACAGTTTGCATCAGTCTTTCATTCTGGTGTGCTGGGTAGTGGAATTTTGGGGTCAGGAATCCATTGATTGCATACGAAAGTCGAACCTGCCTTCTCATGGCCACTCGATCAGGTAAAAATACTGGTGCCCTTTACAAACCAGGAAGCCATGCTTTGTAAGCGCTTAGATGGCATTCCTCCCACCCTTGGCCCCAACTGACAAGACTCTGCTATTCTTCAGGGTTACATCACTGAAACCCCCCATTCCCCACTGAAATGCTAGAGGTCCCGTACTTTACTCATCACAACACTGGGGTGACACAGAGAAAATAAACTGCACTCACTGGGGTACACACTTTAACTTTCTTCACTCACACTGGTGAAACTAGAGGCACTGAAAGGTGCGATCCCGCCTTATCTATGGGCACATGCACCCCAGACTATCCACTCCTTTAAGAACATTTGCAGAGATCTAGTCTCCCTTTCAGTACACACAGAACATGTTCCATCCACTGGGCATGGAACAACTAAAAAGAAACAGGAAAGGTACACTTCTGGGTAGCAGGTCCACACAGTCTATTTCAGGTCTTATACCAAGGCAGCTGAAAACACCTCAGAACATTCAGGGGGTTGCCCCTTGAGTCCACAGAGAACAAGCAGATCCCTCCACTTCACTGGGAGTACAAAATCAGGAACACCTGCTGTAGTCTTGTCTCCACCACTTCAACTGGAAACTGGAAATGACACTCGACTAGGGTGAGAAATCCTGGGTCCTCTGTCACAGCCCACTGGCATTCCTTCTGCCACTCTCACCTCCTCACTCCACTACTGAACTAAACTCCAACTCAAAACTGAGCATTCTAAGGTCCCCAGAGCAGCAATCCACACAGTGTGGCTTATGCTGCTGCGAGCATTCTAAATTACCTAATCATTCCTCCCTCAGGCTAGCGGAGTAAACAATGATGTAATTATGTAAGGAGCCCCCAATGAGCTCCCTATCAGCTGCCTACTACCTTCCTAACAATAATACTGATAGGATTCTAGTAACCCCAGGGACTAGGTGACTACACTAATTAATGGGCCCCCCCCCCAAGTCCCATTGTAAAATATCCTCATCATCCCCCATATCTTGGGACAATATAATGTCATTACCTGAGGCAGTCTGTGTATTGTCCATAGTAGGCAAAGCTAAATTCATAACTTCCATAGCCTACGTTGAAGTACCAGGTATTGCTGGGCCATAAAAGGTAGGCGCCTGTGCCTTCCCCAAAACACAACCTTCCTCTGCAATTATCTGGTCAGTACTGGGATCCTCCATCTCTCTCACAGAGAGACAGTGCCCCCTGCAGAGAGAGCAGGGGAATTTCCCCAGTGTCCTGTCCATATTTCACCCATTCACCCAAAATACCACCAACAACTTAATCTGGTTCAATTTCAGCTGGTTACCATCTGTATCCCCCTTCCCCAGGTTTCCCCTGAAAAAGGAGCTTCTAGTCTCAATGATCCTACCCAGTCAACAAAATTCAATAAATAAATACATTTCCCAAAGTCCCTTCTTATTTTATCCACCCCCTTCTCGATATCCACCCTGCATACTGTATCTTGCTGTCATCTGCAAAAAAGGCATTACTTCCCTTCAAGCTTTTCTGCAATGTCACTTATGAAGATGCTGAACTGGACTGGCCCCAATATTGAACCCTATGGCACCCAATTTGTCACTTGTCCTCAATAGAGAGACTGTCGTTTATCACCACCCTCTGCTGCCAATCTTTTAATCAGCTTTTTTACCCAATTTACAACTGTGGCTCCCACCCCCAGACTATCCAACTTCTTCATCTGTCTCCTATGTGTTATATTTTCAAAGGCTTTGCTGAAGTCCAAATAGGTCACATCCACTGCCCTTCCTTGATCTATTTCCCTGGTCACCCAGACAAAGACGCCCATCAGATTTGTCTGACATGATCTCCCCTCATGGCTCCATGCTGCCTTTGGTCTTGCAACCCCCTGGATCCAAGATATTCCACTAACCTTTCTTGTAACAGGTTTTCCATTAACTTGCCCACCTCCCTGTTGCCACTTTATGGAGCAGAACTACATCAGTTCTCCTCCAGTGCTCAGACCCTCTCCTGTTTCTATTGGTTTGTTCAATAACGATGACAGGGGTTCAGCAATCTTCTCCCTGAGTTTTCTTAGCACCTGTAGATGTATCTCATTAAGTTCCATGGCTTTGTCCACTTGCAGGTTTGGAAGTCCCTTCAAGACTCTTTCCTCTGTAAACAGACTCATGTTTAGCCCTCGTCTATGTTCTTGTTGCTCCTTGTTTGTCTGTCCCCCTCCCTCTCCACTGTGAAGACTGAAGAGAGAAATATCTGTTCAGGATGTCAGCTTTTTCCTGATCATCCTCTGTGCAGTCACCATCTACTGACTTCCTTATCCTCACTATCCCTCCCCTTGATTTCCCCTTTTCACATACATACCAGAAGAAAGTCATGTCCCCTACTGCCACTCCTTTGGCTATGCTTTCCTCTGTTTGCACTTTTACTTGCCTTACTGCCCTCCCTGCTTCCATTTGCTTTATCTGGCACAAACTGAGGAGAGAATAGCCCAGGCAGTAACAAAAGGGACTAGACATTTTTTAGGTATGTAAGTGAGAAGAAGAAGAAGACCAGGGGAGGGATTGTAATGTTAAAAAGGGAAAGGGGGTCTGTGCAGAAGGGGACCAGGAAAAGGCAGACACCCTGAACAAATACTTTTGTCCAGTGTTCACAGAGGAAGGAAAAGGGGAAGGGCCACAAAAAAGTAATAGGAACTTTGTAGGAGGCAAAGTGGACATGGGTCCATATTCAGCGGAGAGAGTCCTGAAGGGACTCACTGATTTGAGAGTGGACAAAGCAATTATTTAGATATTTTGACTGGGTGACCAGGGAATTAGATCAGGGTGGAGTGGTGGACATGGCCTACCTAGATTTCAGTAAGGCTTTCAACGCTGTTCTACATAGGAGACTTATAAGGAAGCTAGGCAGCTTAGGAGTGGGTCCAAAGGTGGTAAACTGGGTAGAAAATCATTTAGGGGATAGGTGACAGAGGGCAATGGTAAAAGGAGTTCACTTTAGAGAAAAGAGGATGACCAGTGTGGTGCCTCATGGATCAGAACTTCAACTGGTTCTCTTTAATGTATTTATAAGTGACATCACTAAGGAACTGGAAGGAAAGGTCTACCTCTTTGCAGATGACACTAGTTCAGCGGAGGACATCAGGGTAGGAGGTTTGGACTGATCCCCGTTGGGACTCCCGTCCTGCCCTCATCCAGCAGTGGAATTTCTCCACAAAAATCTTAATTTTTTTCTCTTCTGCTTGCCATCTTCTGACTGCTCCACTTCTGCATTGGAGCAGGACTTGTGGTCCGATTTTGCCTCCGGGGACCGAGCTCCTATACTGGAGTGCACAGCAAGCAGTACAGCTTGTATGAAAAGGATACCAATTTTAAACTGCTGGAGCAGTTTAAATTGGCCCATGGGACTAACTCGCCAGCTAGTTCAGCGGAAGATGTCAAGATGGGAGGTTTGGACTGGTCCCTGTTGGGAATCCCTCCTGCCTGCATCCAGCATCAGAATTTCTCCACAAAAATCTTTATTTTTTCTTTTCTGCCTGCCATCTTCTGACCGCTCCACTCCTGCACCAGAGCAGGACCTGTGGTCCTATTTTGCCACTGGGGACTGAGCTCCTATACTGGAGCGTACAGCAAGCAGCACAGCTTGAAAGTGCCTGCCCACCCTCCCTGTAGTGTAGCATTCTGTTATATAGCAACCTGTTGATACTCTAGGTAGGGGTGGTCCTGGGATTCGGTCCCCTAAAGGGAGGCAGGGTTTCAGATGTGTGCCGTTTTTGAGGTACAATTACAGTGTACTGTGACTCTTTCTCTCTCTCTCTCTAAATCACAAGGCATTATAGCATACCATTCTTGTGATAGCCCATTTTGCAACTCAATATAATTACTGTTTCACTTTGTAGTGTCAAAATTGTATATGTTAGTAGCATTTACAAATTGAGCAGCTGTGTGGGATTCCTCAGAATTAAGCTGTTAATCCTACTGTGTGCATTACTTAGGATAAGATAGTAGTAAGAGGCTAGCAGGGTGACCTTCTACTGGGCATACCTTCTGTTGCCTATTAGCCTTGTTTGTGGGTTTTTGATGAAAAGTACTGTTTTGCATTTTCCTCTGGGTTTACTTAGTGAAGCTGTTTTACAAGCTGCCCTGGTTAACTTATTCTCTTGTCTGCCTTAGTTCTGATTAACCCAGTCTACCTATAACCCAGCACCTTGTACAAGCAAAACTGCTAAGGTATACTCAATGATGTCTGCCCCAAATCAAGATGAAGTGGCCACAAAGCCTCCCTCACTGATAGTGCCATTTTAACTTGTTTAATTACCTCCCTGTGCTTGATGTTATTCACTTCAGACTGTTTCCCTTCCCCAGTGGGTCTCAGGGAAAAACCAAGACTGCCCTCTGAATCAGACTTTACCTTGTCAAACCTGATAGCCTCTGATAGCCTGAATCTCTGGCCTATCTGCTGCATAAATTTGAAGCATGTAGTATTTCCCACCATAGTGATCAAGCGCTTCCTTCACAAACTGTTGACCTCCAAGAGTCGCCTCTCCTTGATGTACCCTCTATGGCTCCCACTGGTGCTTCTAGTCCTGGCAGGAGATATAGAGTTAAACCCTGGTTCTTCTTCTTCTCCTGCCTATCAAGTCTCCTCCAGTCCCTCTAGTTGGCTATCTGGTAAGGGACTAAAAGTGGCACACCTGAATATTTGCAACCTCCTGCCCAATCTGGCTGAACTTACTGTTTGGGTTGATCACTAGAAACCTGACATCCTTGGCATTACAGAAACATGGCTGAAACCTTCCTGACTCCTCCTGTGCACTCCCAGGCCTCAACCTCATTAGGCATGATGGCCCAGGGAAGAAACGAGATGAAGGGATCTTGATTTACTACAAAAATCACTTAAACCTGTCCATCATATCCCACCAACAACCTCCACTGCCCCTGAATGAGTTTCTTCACATGGTATTACTGTTGGGTAACTGAAAAAACTGCATATACAGTAGTCTGCACCCATAATCCTCCTAAGAGTGGTGCACAAGGGCTATTCTACCTCCTTGATGCCGTCAGCCCTAAGGTCCATGGTAATGAGTTGATGATCTTAGGTGACCTTAATCTAAACTGGCTTGGAGGAAATGCTAAGCAGTATGAGCCTCTGCTGACTGGCCTCACCCTCTGTCAGCTTATTTGGGAGCCCCCTGGACTATCAATTACTGGTGGCAAAAGTACGCTCCTCAACTGGGTGATGTCAAACAGACCCGAGAGAATTGTTTGCTCTGGAACCCTCCCTGATTCGATCTCAGATCACACCCCCATATACTGTGTCTGGAAGATCTCCCCTCCCAAAATCCCTTGTAAAATCCTCCTGATGAGGGATTTCTCTAATTTTAATATGGAATCCTTTCATGCTGACCTGGGGTTCACTGACTGGTCGACTGTGTTAAAAGCTCCTGACACTTCTACTGCCCTAAATAACTTTCTTGCCATCTTTTCAGTCCTGCAGGACAAACACCCCCCCCTTATCAGAAGGAGGGTAAGGGGCATCATTACTTAGTGGCTCCATGGTAGCCTACTTGCCCTCATGAAGTCTAGGAACAAGTGCTGGGCCAGTGTCAAGGCCTCAAAGGACATGGTCATCTTCCAGCAGTACAGGCAACTCAGAAATGAGAGCAAGAAAGCCATTAGATCTTCTAAGAGTGAATTCTGTATATCTGCTCTGCTAAACTCAGCTAGAGACCCTAGAAATTTCTGAAGGAATATCAAATATATTGTTAGCGGCTCCTCAAAAGGTGGTGTCCCTGATATGATTATTGGTGGTTCAAACTGCAGCGATGCCCTATTACTAATGAGTTCAAGTCCCACTTTTCTGACTTGTCTGCCTGTACCTCTCTATTCCTTGCCTATGCACATGATAATCAAGCAGTACCTCTTAGCTCCCGGCCTGAGCCTGCTTCTCGTCCATTATTCTATTTCAAGGCAGTGATCGTCAAGGAGATGCAGAGACTTCTTTCTGGTCTCTCCCCACACTCTAATGCTGGTCATGATAATATGAAGCCTAAACTCCTACATCTCGGTGCCCCTTTCATTGCCCTACCAGTCTCATACATCTTCAACATGTAACTCACCTCGGGACTTATCCCTGACCTCTGGAAGGTGGCTAGGGTTGTCCTGGTTTTTAAACAAGGAAATCCTAAAAGCCTTGACAATTACCAATCCATAGCCATCTTATCAGCCATTAGCTTCTGAAAAAAGTTGTAGCAGTGCAACTTACGAAATACATCCAGGCTCATAAGCTGTTGTCATCAGCACAGCATTGCTTCCGCAAGGACTACAGTACCTCCTCCACCCTAGTTAAAGTTACCTATAAGATCAGGGCTGCCGTGGATCTAGGTAAGCTCTCTGGTGCTACCTTCATAGACCTTTCCAAGGCCTTTGACCTGGTTGATCATGCACTCTTATGCTGTCAACTTCTGTCACTTTGCCTGTCTGCCCTGTCCTTGGGTGGTTGTCCAACTACCTCAGGAAAGACGGCAACTCACAAAATTCAATAAGGCACTCTCATAGCCCACCCCAGTAACTTCTAGAGTTCCTCAGGGGTCTGTCTTAGGGCCCCTCCTTTTCTCTGTATTTGTTAATAATCTCCCATCCGTACCATCTCATAATAGCACCATATTATATGCAGATGACCTGGTAATCCTTACCCACTCCCGTGACATCAGTGTCATTAACCACCAACTTAGTGCTGATTTTAGTAACATCCAATTTTGGTTAGAGCTAACAAACTCATCCTCAACCTCAAAAAAACTCAGGTCATGCTCTTTGGATCCCAGGCAAAAATTAAAGCTTCCCCTGCTCCCCTGACTGGGGACCGATGGATCCTTTGTGAAGGTTGTTGACTCCATCAAGTACCTGGCAGTTACCCTTGACCCCCAACTTGACCTTGCCCAGCATATGCAAAACATATGTAGGGCAGTAAATAGCAAGTTAGGCCTGGCCTACAGAGCGAAGAACAACCTCACATCTGCTGCTTGCCTTGCCCTGGCTAGAGGTGCGTTCCTCCCTACCCTCTGTTATGTGCTCATTACATTTGCACAAACTGCTAGGTCACACCTCTCAAAATGGGATGTAGCCTATAACAACATTTGCCACTTTGCACTTTCTGCCCCTCATCTCACCCACCATTGTGACCTGTACAACAAGCTTACCTGGTTCTCCCCAGGCAACTATCGGAGCTCTATCCTAGGAAGTTTCACAGACAAGGTCCTTAGAACTGCTACCCCTCCAGTACTGGCAGAGCTCCTCAAACCTGCTTCCTCCTCATATTCCCTTTGGTCCCATGGGTCAGCAGTTCCTACAATTCCTGCTACCCGTATGCAAATGGGTGACAGGGGATCTGCCATGTGTGCACCCAGAGTATGGAACTCCCTTCCTATCCAGGTCCGCTCTACCCCCTCCCACACCTGCTTCTGAAACTCCCTCTGGGATTACTTGAAGCTCTCCTTGGTATGCAGCTGCTCTAAATCACACTAATGACCTCTCATGCAAGCAGGACATTTGTCTCTGGACATCTACATTTGGCATTTTCCAGAGTTCCTGTGCCGGTTCCTCCGGCTAGCCTCACCTCCCCATTTCCCTGTTTTCCCTGTACATTTTTTTTACTGTATGTATTTAAATTGTTTGCCCTGTCAATATCCTTTGAAATGTCTGTATATTGTCTCCTGAACTTATGTACAATCCTTACTACCCTGAATTGTATGCTTTGTTTACCTGATGCTATGTGTTACGCTGTTTAAACATGTCTCTTTATCTTTTCCTTGTAACCTCCTGGGTCGCATATGAAAATAGGCATCTGTTTTGTCTAGTGTTCTTACCTGGTTAACAAAAATGAAATAAATAAATAAACACCAAAATCTGCAATAGGGTAGACATGTGGTGGTGGTGGTGGGGGGGGGGTGACCAGAAACCTGAGAAAACTCAAGGAGAGGTCAAAGGTATGGCAGCTGGGTTTCAGTATGAAAAGTTTCAAAATCATGCACTTAGGGCACAGAAACCCAGGGGCAGAGTACAAAATGGATGGAGATGTAGTGACAGGAAAGAGACCTGGGGGTAATCATAACCAAGGACCTAAAGGTAGCCAGGGAGTGCAAAAAGGCAGTTAGGAGGGCTAGTGAAATGCTGTAGTGCATAGGGAAGGAGGTGGTGTTGCCTCTATATAGATCGCTGGTAAGACCCCACCTGGGGTACTGTGTCCGGTTCTGGAGTCCATATCTCCAGAAGGATGTAGATAAAGTAGAGGCAGTCCAGAGGAGGACAACTAAAGTGGTGCAGGGTCTGCATCAGAAGCCTTATGAGTAGAGACTAAAATACCTCAATATGCACACCCTGGAAGAAAGGGGGGGGGATGATGGGAACCTTTATATACATCATCAGAGTAAATAAGGTATAGGAGGGAAGTATTTTTCAGAGAAAAAGATGCTCAAGAACAAAGGGACATGCAATGAAGCTGGGGGGTAGTTCAGGAGAGATGTGAGGAAGTACTTCTTCACAGAAAGAGTGGTAGATGCCTGGAAATGTCTTCCATCAGAGGTGGTGGTGGGGAAAACAGTGGTGGGGTTCAAGAATGCATGGGATAGACATAGGAGAATATTAGTGGAAGCTGGGGGGATAAAGAGCCACAGATAAAGTAGGGTCTGCGGTGACACTTTAGGTAGGGAAAATGCATAGATTGGGTGGGTCAAACAGTCCTTATCTGCCATCAGATTCTATGTTTCTATGTATGTTTCTGTGTTTTTAAAAGCTCCCCATAAGGAGTCTATGATTGCCCTGATTCTACTTGAAACTGCTGCTGAAAGGTTTCAGTCCACATCATGAAGACTGAAGTCTCCAACCAGCAGCACATCCCCTTATTTGCTGTTCTGCCAATGTTTTTCCCTAATGCTTTGTTCTATTCATCTCTGTATGCTAGAGGTGTGTATACCACCCCCTTGTAAATGACAGCCCCTGCTCATGTCTCTAGTGTGATCCACAGCACCTGTAGCCCTTCTCCTGCCTCTAGGTTCACTTGCACTTCCATAGCCCTGATTCCCTCTCTCATATACAGGAAAACCCCATGACATGTATAATCATTCATGATTGAAAGTTGTATACAAGAGTATGGCAGCACAAAGTAACAGTCACCTTTCAATGTGGACATAAAGGTCATATGTTCTATATTTTCTGCAATTTCAAACATAATGTTCTCTATTCACTGATGATACTGTCAAAGATTATTCAGCATACTTAAAAAAATATTTGTATTCAACACAGTCCCATTAACTGGGGTATACCTTGTATGGTCCCAGAGGTAGAGCTGAAGTGTAAACTGTTGAAGATCTAGTGAGGGAGGAATAAAAGTTAGAAATCCCCTAATTTCAAACAGTGATATATTGTATTATCATTGGCTGGTTCTGGGTTGCAGGGTGTGTGTGTGTGTGTCTGGGGAGTGCAGGTATCTAGGGATAAGGGAGGGATTCCTAGTAACCATTTGGAGGATGAGAATTAGCATTTTCATCCTGAATAGTAGCACAGTAGGTGTCACCAATCCACTACCTGGCGTCATTCTCATTACTGCCAGAGCGATAATTTTGTAAGACTATGATTATTTAAGATTTAATCATAGAACATGTGTGATTTTGCTTAGTTAAACTGACATCTGATCCAATGGAAATGCTGGACCATCTCTAGCTGAACTCATCCCAATAGGTTTCTTGGTGATACATCATCCCAGAAAAGGACAGGGGGCTGGCAGGTTTGCTATCTTGTTAGATTCAGTTTAAAGTGTGAAACGTGGCCTATGGGTAATGCAGAATCCCTTAAGCATGTGTCCACTTGTCGGGTACAGAATGGTCCAAGAATTGAAGTTGTCTGATATATTGCCTTTTTTTTTTTTGTACATTTCTATTTATAGTGCTGTTGGGATCTCCAAATCTATTAGTTCTTAGGGACTTCAATTTACATATTGATGATGACTCATCGTGATTACATTCCCAGAAACATAGAATCTAACTGCAGATAAGGGCCACTTGGCCCACCCAGTCAGCCCATTTTATTTTTGCTGTAGACCGCACTTCATCTATGGAGCTGTCTCTTCCCCTCCTTTCCTTAGCTCTGTGTTGCCCTTCTGTCTATCCCAGGCATTTTGACCCCTCCCCCACTGTTTTCACCCCCACTACATGCACTGCAAAGCTGTTTCAGGAATTCACCACTCCTTCTGTGAAGAAGTACTTCCTCTCATCTCTCCTGAATCTACCTCCCTCCAGTTTTATAGCATGTCCCCTTGTTCTAGAGTACCTTTTATCTGAAAAATACTCCCATCCTGTACTGTGTTTACCCACATGAGTTATTTAAAAGTGTCTATCATATCCCTCCTCTCCTTCTTCTCCACCACAGTGTACATGAATGGCCGGGTTAGCTGTCTCCTCAATAAAACAATATTTACCATGTTAAATTGTGCTCTGTTTGCAATTTACTTTGCAACAATCATTAACACTGTGTGTGCTTTTTATTACTGTATTTTCCATTCTCTCTCTCCCCTGAGTCACACCTGGAAATAAGCCTTGGCTCAGTGTGCTTTTCCCAGTTACCAATTTTCATATAAATAAATAAATAAAGGCAAGTGCTGTCTCGGGAGGGATCAGTTCCATACGCACACTTAGACAAAAAACAGAATTAAGAAATATAGGATCAACCCACTGGAGTGAAATTTTAGAATTTTATTGTGCCAGACCAAATCCAAACCAATGTTTCATGACTCACATGTCACTTTATCAGGGCCAGCTTCAAAAAAACGAATACAGGTAATATCTGTTTAACACTTTTTCTGGTCTTCTGGTTTACAAGTGCAACTTCTATCCATAGTCTATTCAAATGATTTTAAATTAATTATGTATCATATTGGGAACCTGATGGAGACAGATTGGTTGTTATTCTCTGGTGAAATGGTCTGATTTTGGGGGCACACCTAGACTTTTTTGTGTGTATGGTGGTGGTGGGGGGATTTAGTGTACACATATGCACAAGATTTAATACAACAGCTATTGGCCAGACTGTTCTGGATATCTTGGAAACAAAATGACTTATTGGGATGAACTATTGACCAGGAGTCATATGGCCCTCAACCTTCTGTTTTTGGCAATAACACTATTGTCAGTCAACAGTTTAATCCTCTGGGGGAATATTTTTCCTCTATATCCCTCAACTCCTGTCAATATTTGCATACTGTCACAAAATACTGCAACTTACTTCTGACTGCTGCTGTTCCTCTCATGCATTTGGTTAGCTGTGCTTTGAAGAGGGTAAGGGTCCCACCCGAACCATCAGTTCTGGCAGACTCTTGGAGACACTCACCATCAGCCTACCACATATGTACATGAGTATTGGGACATGGTGAGAGAGGCAAGATCTGAATTTCTTTCCTCTGCATAAACTCCATAAAAATAGAACAGTGGTACTCTTTATGGTTGTGTCTTTCATAATAAATTTAGGCTGTGTGCAGACAGATGGTGCTCTCTCACAAGAAAGTTGTTTTTAACCATTGCAGAGAATGTGGTTAGGTAGTGGATGGAAATATGTTCCCATTTTGGTGAAGACATACAGTAAAGCATTGCTAAGATAAACTCCTCAACTGTCTGAACAGCATTTCACCCCAAAACTCTACCAGTTGAGGTTGATGTTTTGGAATTTTTTTTTGTTACACCACCCATAGGCTGGTGCAGTGCCCCACCTAGCTTTTGAAGGATGTAGTTGGTACTCTGGATTCAAGTTTGCAGGGGATAGTGCTTTCCTGAGGGCAACTCTGGTTACAGAAGGCCTGAAGATGGCTATGTTGAATCCCTTACTCAGAAAAACAATATTCAGTGCTAATAATCTAACAACAATTTATTCTGTTTCTAACCTGCCATTTTTTAGTATGGTTATGGAGAAAGTGGTGGCTGACCAACTGTGTAAACATCTCGAATATTTTAATATTCTTCATATTTTACCATCTGATTTTAGGGCTAGTAAGAGCTCCAAAAACAACTCTGGTGAAAGTGGTGAATGATCAGCTTCTTGCAACTGGCAAATTTCATCTGTAATTGAACATTTTGTTATATCTTTCAGTGGGGGTTGATATCATTGGTTATTGGATGCTGCTCTAAAGACTTTTTATCTACAAGGGGTATTTCCAGGACTGTCCTGCACTGTTTTAGGACTTTTTGTCACCGAAGGCCTCAATCTTTGGTGAAGTGTTCTCAGTTACCATTGCAGGTTGTGCTAATTTATGGTGTACTGCAGGCTTCTTTCCTCATGACATTTTTTTAACTTGTAGATGGTACCTTTTAGGAAGATCATTAGGCCCAAAAGGCTAAGATTTAATTTATATACTGTAGAGAGGATTCACAGCCATATTGTTCCATTACTGTTAGACACCATATGTGGGTGGCATTGGTAAATGGCTGCCTTGACAAGACTGCAGGATGTTGAAGGACTAGTTGGTTTAAACTCAGTCCAGATAAGGTTGAGGTGCAATTGACAGATTAAGAAAAGCTTTTGTAGTGGGTAACTATAACCACACCTCTCTCTGTTGATTAACAGAGTAAACTGGGGAATAGTGATTACCAAAATGTGACTCTAAACCTTATCCTGACATCAGTAAATCAGCTTTTAACTTTGAGCTGTAGCTTTTATTTCTACTTATAATACATAATACCACAAAGGTGTCGCACCTGCTAAACAGGGTGGATCTCTTTTAAATTGCTATATGCCTTTGTGTCATTAGGGCTATGTTTATTATCTTCTGTCACTTTTTCAGACAGAGTGCTGGCTACTAGAGTGGAGAGTGAAGTGTTTGCAACACGATTAAAGGTATAAGATAAATTAAAATGATTGTCTAGCTAAATAATGTGCAGTATGACCAAAATTCAGAAAAAGTAAAAACTATTTATAAAAATTGTATTTTAAAGAGTCACATTATTTTATGAAATCTATACAAAAAAAATAGCATTGATACAATATGCTCACTGATTTGGGGCTGTATGGTACTTAAAAACATGTATCAGTAACATGCTAAAAATTGATTTTAAGTAAGCAATAACCCACAACAGGATGTGGGGTTACTGGGGATTAATCAACATCCTGAGTGTGTTGTGAGGCATGAGGGCGAAGCCCGAGTATCCTCACGGCACCCAGGGTGTTGATTAATCCCCAGTAACCCCACACCCTGGAGTGGATTATTGCACTTATAACATGGGCTAGAACAAGTTTGAAAAATGTTATTTAGTTTTTGCAAAATATAGAAAAGTTTCCCATTTGAATGTGATATCCTTACACTTAAATTGACAGAGAATAAAGCAGTTCCTGTAGTAAGTCTTGTGTTTTGTTTAGTTATTTTTCTTGGTTTTGTTCAATTTTATGCCGTTTTGTTAGTTCAATAACCAGTTATTAACTGATTGCATAGTTATAGTAAGTAAAAATATTTTTTAGACACACATACCTCACTTGTTTCTGGTGCTCCATCGGTGAAAAGTCTCCATGTCCATTGCGACTGCTGAACATTCCTTTTCTATGTTAATCAACAAAAGAATGCCATTCAGAACTTTTCTATCTCTACTACACCCATTTAAACATTGATTATTGAGCGGCGAATGGGTCGCTTTCCACACTACTGCCCAGTTTCCTTGTCTGGCACCCATACTCACTTCTCTGTCTTTGGGGGGTACAGAATGTTAATTTCCAAAACTTGCTATGAAAACTACAGTGTCTGCCTGGGAGGGTGGTGGGAACACAATATGCTCTTGTACATTAAATTATGAGCAGTAACACACTGAAGGACACTGAAGGACATGGTAGGGAGGGAGAGACCCGCTACTGCTCCTGCATGGAATATTCACAGACTACGGAGTTCAGCAGTTCAGCTACACATGGAAGGCACTTCTACCACATTAAGAAGTTCCGACTACCCGATGCATATGCCTTACAGCTAGACGTGAGTAGAGATTTCACCTATTGCCTACTCACTCTAGCTGTGGGTATAACAGAGATTAATGTATGCCCCTTGTGATGCTTCTCCAATCAGAAACATCACAGATAGAGCCCATGTTATAAATAGTATTAATACGTACTGTATACATTAGTATCAGCTTTTAACAATTGTACCTCTACGACTGATTCTTAACCTGACTACAAGTTTTCGGTTTAAAAAAAAATAACTTCCTAGCCCTAACAGTTCCAAAGTGAGATCTTTCAAAGCATGATTTCATTCACATAGGATAAGTTGGAACCATTGGTGTTCAAAACCCATATATTTTAAGAAATCTTCAGAAAGTATTAGTGGTTGTTCTGTCTAAGCACATTCTGTTCTAGTTTATTTATTTAGCATTTGTTGACCTGATTAGTGTGCTAGACAAGAGAGTTCCCTGTTCTCAGGTACAGCCCAGGAGATTACAGTTCGGTAAATGACAAATGAACAATATAAACAAATAAGTTATAGTCAGAGATACATAGCAAACTACATAATACAGAACTTAACTCACAAATGCAATAACTATACATATTCATATTCACATAAATACAAGTTATACAACAAATGTACATGTTTCATACGGGTGGCATAGCTTGGCTATAGAGGCCTAGTCCTAGGTGGAGTTAGTGCCAGGAACAGAAATGTTCAAGTAAATATTTCCTTAGCTCTAGTTTAAACATTTGTTGAGTAGGGGTGTAATATATGTCCTAAGTGAAAGGAAGTTCTGGTGTGTGGGTACAAAATACTGTAGGGAAATGCAAGCTCTGCCTTTTTTGTGCAGCATTTTGAGATTAACAATATTGCCTGATCTGGGGACCTAAGGGTACAGCCATAGACCTACAAGAACAGTGGCCACATAGAAGGGGGGGTTGAAAGTGAAGCACTATGTAAATGAGACAACCAAGACTGAAAGTAGATGTAGTAGCAGGGGAAAGCTATCCCAGTCCTGAGTATCATAAACAGCGATGTGTTTGATGGGTGGCAGGACAGCTAATGTAAAATGACATATGTTATTATACTGTAGATTACCTCCCACCTTCACAGATTGGACTTAAAAGTGTTAAAGTAAGATATGGCACTACAGCTTAACTTAGGCAGTAGGATACCTTGTGCAACTGTCATGCAAGCTTTGGGGGTTGGATATTTTCTGACTCTGTGAGCATGGACCTACCTGGAGTTTACAGACTTTCAAACTGTGTTTATATGGAGTACACAATCATGAATAGAGTCAAATGTACCAACGAGATATTTAAAAGTGTCTACTGTCACTGGTGGAAAACTGTTTTGACCACAGAGTTTGTATGCAGATCCACATGTAATGATCACCCTTCCCTAGGTAGAAGCAAGGTTGTTACTAGCACTGGGTGCCTTAGCACCAATAGTTTAGTCCTAAGCAGGGAGAGACTGTATGTGTGAAGATAAAAGCAAGTTTTTAGGCAGGAGTTAGAGAGTTGAGGGGTTTTGGATTTAGAAGAGAGCATGAAGAGGATGATTGCTCACAATCCACATGTGGGGTAGCTGTGGGCTCCAGGGCAACTGAAAGGGGGGCATACCAGACCTGGGTTGGTGGCAGTGCCCAAGTGTTGGGTGGCACAGGAACCTCCACACCCTTGTTGCCCATAACACTGGGGGTTGGAAAGGTCTAACAGTTGGAGGCTGAACTGGTACTGGCTGGGGGGGACCTGAAGGTCAAGCTATACTATGTTGGGCTAGGTTGATTTAGAGCATTCATGGAGTAGGCACTGTAAATAGTGGTCACCCAGAGTAGGTGCTGCTTTCTTGGTGGCATTAGGGATCCAACCGAAAGGTTCCCCTTTGTACATCTTTAGTGCAAGCTAGTGGGACTGTAAGAATTGCAGAGGGGGCAAAGCAGGGGATATGGTATTCTTCCAATATACATGGAAAAATGCAAAATTAGGGAGGGAATAGTGAGGATGAGGAAGAGGGAGGTATAGGAAAAAGAGAAGGTGTAAGGCCAATATAATGAGTCAATATTATTGCTAGGTATTCAGTGCGGAGGAGGATGGTCCGCTGCTGGACTGTGCAGTAAGGCCAGAGTGGGGAAGAGGAGTACCACTGTCACTCACTTGACAGAAGAAATTGTGTTGGAAGGGCTAAGGTAGAAAAATCAATGGGTCCAGACAAGAATGCACCAAAAAAAACTAAGGGAAAGACACAGGTGCTTGCAGTACCACTAGTGGACATTATCAAATGCTTGCTCAAAAGTGGCTGTAAAAATAATCCCACTAACTATCAACTCCTCCTTTTTCACTTCTTTCCAGTTTAGCTTTAGGATGTCCCACACCACATCCACCTCCTTCCTCCTGCTCAGTGACTCCATCCTGTCTGTCAAGAATCAGTGCCACTTCACACTGGCTTTCTTTGTTGACTTTGCCAAAACTTTCAACACGTCACCCTCTCCTCCTGGACAAGCTTAAGGCAGTGGGGCTTTCTGCCCCCTCAATCAGCTGGTTCTGCTACTACCTTGCGGGCAGGTTGCAAGATGTTTACATCAGAGACATCCTTTCCTCCCACTCCCTATCTCCTTAGGCATCTCAAGGATCTGTCCTGGGCTTGCTATTCTTCTCCATATTCCTAAATGACCTCCCTACAGCCTGTTGCTCTGCGTCCTTCCACGTATATGCAGATAACACTTTGCAATTTGCCTCTGGCTTCTCTGCTGCTGACCTTGCTGTGTAACTTCAGTAGGATTTTGACAGCACCCTGCACTGGTTCTTTTCCAACCAACTATCCCTCAGTGCCAAGAAAACAGTCTTCATGGCCTTTGGCTCCTGGCAGAGGCTTTCGATGCTCACACTCCTCTTCTTCTTCCACACCCTTGATGGTACAGTGATTATGTCAGCTTAACCTTTAAGTACCTTAGGGTCTGACTGGGCCATCACCTCAACTTCTCAATGCACTTTGATGCCATCTACATCAAACTCTACTGCAAACTGGGTGTGCTACATGAACAGAGCCAGTATCCCACTTCCAACCCACCGAGAGCTAATCATGAAGATGATCCTCCCAATCTTCAACCATGGTAACATTGTCTACTGAGCAGCTCCCAAGTCCACCTCTTTCAAATTGGAACCCCTCTTTCACTCATTCTGCCATTTTGCATTGGACTGCCTGCCAATATCTACTCCTCTCTCTCACTCCCTTCCTGTGATGCCAGGTTCCTTGACCACTGTGCCTCCTTCACCTTCTAATACCAGCTTGGCTCTCTCTCTCTCTCCCCCCCTATATTTCAGCCATCCTATCTCTCCTCTTCTTCTTCCAGCCCTCTCCAGAACAATGCATTCCACTCCCTGTCCCTCCCATCCAGGAATTCTAATCTGGGTCAATCTGTCTTCTTACATCATTTTTCTAAGCTCTGGTCCTCTCTTCCTCTGTCTATCTGCTCAGCCTCCTCCTTCTCCTTCTTGATCCCTGATCCTTGAGTTCCCCTTTCTCCCTCCCTGTTATTGTTGGTCTTCTCACCCCCAGGAGAATTTTCTATCGACTCAAGGCACCAGTCCATGTGGCATTAATTTGTTCCTTATCAGTGTTCACATCTGGTAATGTGTTGCCCCTGTATCTACTTTACTGTGCTGCACTGACATAGTTAACTCTTGCACCTTTGAGCAGTCTAGTGTTACTAATCTGCTCATTATCTGGTATACGTTCTGCAGGCTTCTTTCCTCATGACAACATTTTTTTAACTTGTAGATTGTACCTTTTAGGAAGATCATTAGGCGCAAAAGGCTAGGATTTAATTTATATACAGAGGATTCGCAGCCATATTGTTCCATTACTGTTAGACACCATATGTGGGTGGCATTGGTAAATGGCTGCCACTTGTATTGCACTTGTGTTGAACTTGTACCATGTTTTTTGCAGTGTATTGTATCTTTATTTTGCATACCTTGGTCTGCAAACCTGAACTTCATGACTGCTCACCTTTAAAGTATTTTATTGTTATTACTATTACATCTTACTGCATTTTTATCATCCCTTGCACATTGTGTACTGTTTTACTCCCCAAGCCCCCACCCCCAGGACACAACTGGAAATAAACTGTACAAGCTCAGTATGCCTGTAAGTTCCTACAGTCCTATGCACAACTTCACAATGCTTTCTTTTTACAGAGCACTTCAGCAATTTCCATATTTTAACATGAATGGTTTACATGGTCTCCAAAGGATAGCTTGTGTTCTTCCATTACACTCAAACATTTGAAACTGGAAAACATTTTCAATTTTGCATTGGAATCTGCAACCATGATACAAGGCTGAATTCTGTTTTGCTGCACACTGTTGGACCCAGGAGAACTTTGGATTCCTTTCCATCTATTATTATGACAAGTTTCTTCCCTGGCCTGTTACTGTTAGCTCTTTACTTCTTAATTGACATCTCAGGCCCTTGCTTTTGCTCCCAGGTGTGCTGCCTTGCACAGTTCCATAATAAATGTCATCTGCCAGCAGCATGCCATCATTCAAGTAACAGCACAGTTTTCTCTTTCTAACGAGAAACAAATCAATACTTCTGTTTATATAAGGACAATTAATTCTGGCATTATAAATTGACAGTACATCTATTTTTAAATACATTTTAGTAAAGGGTGTAGAGAAGCAATAATTAGAAACTAAGAACTAAAATGTCATTGTCTGAATGCTGCAAGTCTGAGAGATAGGAAAGAGGTCACAATGAAAAAAGCACTTTGGAAAACATCTCAGGGAAATATAGTCACATACTAGTAAAATAAAAATAGTAGACAATAGGGGATCACCTGGCACACTGGTGACCCGGGTTCGCACCTGAGCTCGGGTCGACAGGAGCAGTGGCCAGCTGGGAGAGCTGAAGAGCATCTTATGGATGCTCTTCTCCCAGGGCGAGGGCCAAGAGCACATTGCCCTTTGGTGGCCAGTTCCAGCATCGTGTATTGCGGTGTGGGTGACCATACGTCGCATGTGCAAACACCAGGACACTGCGGCATGTGCTCATGTGGGATGGGGGCAACCAGGAACAAGGAAAATGGCCACCTAAGCCACCAGATGATGGCCATCTGCCTTCCATTGCCACAAAGCCAGGAGCCCAAGCTGTATCCTCGCTGCCCTCATCAAGGATAGAAAGTGTGCCTACAGGCACACGACAGTCGACCCTCCATGGGTAGGGGGGCCCCATGATGAAGGGATACATCAGGTTGGTGGAGGGGTGGCACCTGAGGGATCAGTAGGCAGCAATCAGAGGAGCAGTGTGGTGAGTCTTGGCCACCTGAAGGAGCAGGCAGCTGGGCTGGTAAGAGGGCATATAAACAGATAAAGCAAAATAAATAAATAAATAAAAATAGTGCTTTAGCATATATGTATCTTAAAAGTAAAATAAACCAACAGATATTAAGTTGTCAGTGATCTTTAGTTGGCATTTTTCTCAGGTAAACCTAATTTTCAAAGTCCATAGATAAAAATATATCCCCTAATTCTTAAACAGAAAATACCCCTGGGGTGGATACACACAGAAAAATTAGAAGATGGCTACAGCAACCAATATAATACAAACAATAAAATGTATTTTTATAGAGCATATTTTATGCAATCCATTACTCAAATGCTTCACAGTAGGGTAAAACCCCCAAACAGGAAATCCACTGTACAAAATAATGTAGGGGCTACAAATATTAAAACAGGACAATACAATACAAATTATGAAATGCATAACAAGAATGCTTGAGAAGTACCTTCAGCGGGGCCATTATCTCAGCCCAACAGCCCAGCTGAAAGTACTTCCAGCTAAACAGGCTCAGCACTTACCTTTAGAGCCATCTATCTTTGTCCTGCACAGAAATACCTACAACAAATATGGCTGCCCTAGCACCATGTGGGCTCCTTCCCATCAATGCAATTTTTAAAAACTGAAAACTTCAGTATATTCAGTTCACTATTTTCCTCTTCTAACTTCAATTCAAACCTCCTCATTCACTCGGGCTGACTTTTTTTAAAGTGCAGATTTCCTCATAACTGTCCCCTATTGTATGACACATGCAGTGACTGACAGGGAATGCCTAACCAACCACCAGCTTTCTTTTCCAGACTCAGCCAGTTTAAAAAATTACCTTGTTCGTTTTCAAATCCTCTCATCCTTGCTCTCCCCCCTGGATCTCTCCAAATACCACTGAATGCAATATCCGAAACTGCCACCCAGAATGAACTCTCTCATCCTCTCTAGTTTACTTATTTTTTAAACCACAGATTTCCTCATAACTGCCCCCGATTAAGTAACATATGTGGTGGGGATTGCCTAACCAGCCACCAACATTCCCTTTCCCGACTCAGCCTGTTTAAAAAAGTAGCTTGTTTGTTCTTTTCTAACCTCTCACTCTGATCTCTCTCTCTCTCCTGAATCTCGCTGACTGCAGCATTTGAAACTGCCACCCAGTGTAGCTGTTCTTCAAAGGCCCTGATGAGTCTTACAAATGTTATCAACTGCACTATCTAAAACTACTGCCAAATGCGGCTCTTCTTAAAGACCCAGTGGGACATTCACTGCACATACTTAAAAAAAGAAATAAAATCAGCAGCTTATATGCAGGTTAGCTGCCACTTGCTGGACAAACACAGAAACTACACTCCCAGAATAAGATTACTTTTTCCATAATGCAATTTATTTTACCTTTTTTTCCTTTTTACTAATTTAAATTAAAAAGAAATAAGTGGGTGTGCCACGGTGGGAACACTCTGGCTGCAGACTTGTGCTTCAACCCACCTGAGGTGGGCCGTTATCCCACCATAACACACACCCTGCTGTGCCTTATTTGCTTAATTAATATATACAGCAGGGGACTGTTTAGCTAAAGTATAGGAGTTCCTCATTGTAATGAACACCTTTGGGGCTCACCTGTTTTGTTCTGTACATTGAGGGTTCATCATAACAATAACAAGAGGAATTCCAATGTTGCAGTTGCTAAAAAATCTTAATTGTAGAATTATTTAATATAAAATCACTTTGTCTGTCTTATATTAAAATAACTGTCTAGCATTATTTACCACTGACAATGCTATAATCAATGACAGAAACGAGATCCTGCAGGCCTTCAACAATCATTTTGCCACTGCAGGCCTAGCATTCGATAACGCACCAGTAAGCAGACTACACCCACAGATCAACACTAAGCTCCCGGAATCAAGTAACAATATCGTAACCTTCTCATTCTTACCCACCTCCAATAAAGGAAGTTGAAGATCTTCTCCTAAAATTGGACACTAAAAGAAGTGCTGGGGCTGACTTCTTCGACCCATATTACTTGAAAATTGCTTATCACATCCTTGCCGCACCTATCTCTCACTTATTCAACCTGTCCCTATCGCAAGGTTCCCTCCCTCAGTTATGGAAAGTTGCTCACGTCATCCCCCTGTTTAAATCAGGGAACCCTGTGACCTAAATAACTATATGCCGATCTCCCTCCTCCCCATACTCTCCAAGCTCCTAGAAAAAATTGTGGATACCTAGCTGAGATCTTTCATAGACAACTCGAACTTACTAAACTCTATGCAGTCAGGCTTCAGAGCAAAGCACAGTACCATTACGTCCCTGGCAAAAGTAACTAATGACTGGCAACGGGACTTAGACAACAAAAACTTCATCTGTGCAGTTTTCCTGGATCTCAGTAAGGCCTTCGACACCATCGACCACTGTTTGCTCCTCTCCACTTTACAAACAATAGGTAGACCGAACCTCCTTGTGTTGGTTCCATGACTACCTCACTGGTAGGCAACAACAAATCAAGGCTGAAGGGGAGCTTTTTTCACTTAAACTGTTAAAAGAGGTGTCCCTCAGGGGTCCTTATTGGGACCATTACTGTTTGCTATCTATATCAACAAGCCTGGATGTAGGCATTAAGGAAGAAAGCATTCACCTGTTTGCTGACGACACGGTGCTCTACATAAGCTGTGAATCTCCTGAAGCTGCCTGTGGCGACCTACAAACCGACTTTAACATCCTGCAGCACCAGCTCCTCAGTAAAAGACTACTACTTAATGCCAAGTAAACCAAGGCAATGCTATTCTCACCAACTGGCCAGGGGGCATATTCTGCTGCTGCTGGTCCATTACCTTCTATCTCCACTTTACTAGGTGAACATCTTGAATACGTACTGAAATTCAAAGATTTGGGTGTCTGGATAGACAATAAACTCTCCTTTGTAGAACATATAAAAAAACTGCTGAAAAAGCTGAGGCAGAGGCTTGAACTCTTCTTCAGAATAAATCGCCTCCTGACCGCAGACGCCAAAAGACAGCTCATCTAATCCACGTTCCTCTCACTAATTGACTATGCTGACTTCATATATGGGCAGTTCCCATCCTCACACCTTGCTAAATTGGACTTACTGTATCATAGAGCTCTGAGATTTATAACAGGCCTCCCCTTTTCCACCTACCACTGTTCACTATATGCAGCTGTGGGTTGGCCCTCCATTCAACACAGGCGGTATAGAAATGCAGCCCTCTGGACGCTCCGAGCCATCACCAACAAACTCCAGCAATACATTGCTGACTGTCTCCCACTAAGCCTGATTGGGAATTATGCCTTGAGAAGTCACTCGCTGGTTTCCCTGAAAGTACCTAGGGTCGGTACCTGCTTTGGAAGAGCAGCCATAAGCTTTGTCCTGCCCATGCTTTGGAATAGGATACAGAAATTGCTGAGACTTAGCTCCCCTGTTAGTCTTGTTATGTTCAAGACCCTGTATGCCAAAACATTTGTGGAGCTCTGTAACTGTTTCCACCGTTCTTAGTTGTCCAGCTGATGTTTCCACTCAATCTAAGTCCTTCCTGTTCAGACTAAGTGTTCCCTTACCAAGATTACTCCCCCCCTCCCTCAGTCCATTCTAGTCCCACCGGTACTACCGGTTCACCGCAGTCCATTCCAGTCCCACCGGTACTATGTACTCACTGCAATACACCCCCCATCACTCATTCTTATGCCCTGATACCACCTGCTTAGTATCCCGGAATCTTTCTGCCAGCATTCCTGCCTCCTACACGTGCACTTTTCCATATCCCAGGGACTCCTTTACAGCCTATGAACATGTTATTGATGGATAGGATTATAAAGGCATCTCTGTATATATTATTTACCTTTATTTTTACACTGTATATATTTTGTTGTATATGTCTTGCTACTGTTATTTTATGTATATTTTACTTGTACTCTATTCTGTACCCTCATCCTTGCAAACTGCGGGTCCACCTTGTAAATGAACTTGTTCATAGGTGATTGCCTGGGTAAATAAAGATTCTGATTGATTGATTGATTTGTACTGCCTTGTTTTTCAAGTGGTCTGATTTTACCAGGGAAATGATTTGTTTAATTTGGAGCAGCTGTAGGGATATAAAATTAGATTTACATAGAAACATAAAAACATAGACTAGGCATTTACATTACCCCAGATAAATGGATAGATTATTTCCCTAAAATATTCTGGGATGATAATATACAAAACTGTCAAGAACATAGAAACATAGAAACATGATGGCAGATAAGGGCCGCTTGGCCCACCCAGTCTGCTCATTTCCCTACCTACTGGATAAGCTGCAGATCCTAGTTAACCACCAGCCCACTTCCTCCTATTCCTCGCTATAATTACCTTACATAGAAACATAGAAACATAGAAGTTGATAGAAGATAAGGACTGCAAGGCCCATCCAGTCTGATCATTTCTTTTTCTACCTTATGAATGTGCCATCAGCATTTGCTCTGTCAACAGCCTATCTATTCACACTTATCTGTATTGCTCCCTTATGCCTGTCTTATGCTTGTTTGAAGTCCTGCACTGTATTCGTGCCCACCACTTCCTGAGGTTGGCCGTTCCATGCATCCACCACCCTTTCTATGAAAAAGAACTTCCTCACATTACCCCTTAATTGGCCTACCTCTAATCTCATACTGTGTCCTCTTGTCCTGCTAGTTTTCTTATACTGAAACATGTTAGACTCTTTCACCTTGTTAATGCCCTTAAGGTATTTGAATTTTTCAATCATATCACCTCTCTGCCTCCATTGCTCTAGGGTATACATATTGAGTTCCGTTAATCTGTCCTCATACGTTTTCTGATGCAGTCCCTGCCCCATTTTGATTGCCCTTCTCTGGACTGCCTCAATTTGGTTAATGTCCTTGTGAAGGTGTGGCCTCCAGTACTGCATGCAGGACTCCAAATGGGGCCTAACCAGTTTCTTCTAAAGAGGGATTATTACCTCCCTCTTCTGACTTGTGATACCCCTACTAATACACCCCAACATCCCCCTAGCCTTACCTACTGCTTTAGTGGTCTGCTTGGATGATTTCAGGTCATCGGTAATGATGATGCCCAAGTCTCTTTCTTCCCTTGTGATTGCCAGCAACTCCTTTCCCAACCTATAGGTGGCTTCAGGGTTTCCTCTTCCCTATCTGTATGATCTTGTACTTCTTTGCATTAAATCCCAGTTGCCACTCTTCCAACCATTTTGCCAGTTTGTCCAGATCTCTTCTCATTCTGCCTACCCCATCTGGATCATCTACTCTGTTGCAGATCTTGGTGTCATCTTCAAACAGACAAACCTTACCCACCATTCCATCTGCAATGTCACTGATGAAGGTATTGAAGAGGACTGGCCCCAGGACTGATCCCTGAGGTACCCTCACTTGTGACTTGCTTCTCTTCTGACTGTATACTGTTTACCACCACTCTCTGTTTTCTGCCCGACAACCAGTTTGCCACCCAGTTGGCCAACTTCTGACTCACCCTGAGCCTACCCAGCTTATTAATCAATCTTCTAGGTGGAACAGTATCGAAAGCTTTGCTGAAGTCAAGGTAGGTGACATAAACTGCTCACCCTTGGTCCACCACTCTGGTTACCCAGTCAACGGAATCTATGAGATCAGTTTGACAGGACCTTCCTGTTGTAAGCCTATGCTGTCTTGGATTCTGTGCTCCTATGGATTTCAGGTGTTGCACTATCCTTTCCTTAAGGAGTGCCTCCATAATCTTGCCCACTACTGAGGTAAGACTGACTGGTCTGCAATCCCCTGCCTCTTCCCTGCTACCAAGTCTGTGAGAACTTCAATATTTTCTGCATTGAAAAGCAGATCTAATAGATACCTATCAGAATATTGCAGGTCATTAAATATTTACTGAAACATTTTCTCCTTGGTTTATCGTACCATGGACAACGCAAGGTTGCATGCTTCAAATCTTTGGTTTCATAAAGGGGGCAATTGCACAGAACAGAGGTCACTTGTTCTTTATTATATCTGACCATGAGTACATTGCTTATGAAAGTTTCAAATCTGTACCTAGGTAAGATTACTCAGTGGTCCTTGTTTGTGACAAGATTGACAAGATTAAGATATGGTTTTAAATTATGTTCTAGTGTATTACTTACCAGCCATGGGGAGACTTTTATATGTTTCAGCTCTTGTAAATCCTTCTGTCTAGAAAGTTCATCTAGTTTATTAGTAATGAAAGTTGTATATTTTTTACTGATAATGATATTATGTTTATGCCAATTTTTGAGATTTGCTAGCCCATTTGTATCCAACATGGATTCAATTTTGTAGAGCCAAGTATTTCTGTTAAAATGTAGTAATCTCTCTTTTTCTCTCAGGCAAATTTTAGTCAGTGGGTCAATTATATCCATTTTAGTCTTGACTCAATAGTTAATTAATTGCACTTGTATCATATGATCAAGACTTGGTTGTTCAATCTGAGACCTTATCAAGGAATTCCGTGTACCAATCGGTACTCCTAGACATTTTTTATGTGCACAATTTAGAACTGTTTCCAATGTAGCAGTATAGACAACTCCCCACACTTTGGCTGAGTATAAGATTTGTGAGGTAACTTTTGCATTTATGGTTTTGAATAATGGAACTATCAAATGGCCACCGCACAGATAATTAAATCTGTTCAGGGCTGCTAATGTATTTTTTTTTCTTAAGAATATGATCTATATCTTTGTTCCATTTTAGGTTACTTTAGAACCACACCCCCCAAGTATTGATATTCTTTTACATATTTTCGTTTTTTATTGTTAAGAAAGATGCTCCTATATTTTTCCTGCTACTGAATACAACCACAGTACCTGTGTTTTTTGTATCTTAGGTTTTACATTTTTTCCAAGGTGCTTCTTTTCCAACACATGTATTGCTTTTTGCGGTCCAGGTCTACTAGTAGAAATTATCATGAAGTCATCTGCATAAGCTAGTATTGGGATTTTACTATTACCAATCTTTGGAGAATGATGTTCATTTTCCCCTAATGCTTTTATAATATTATCTATATATATATATATATATATATATATATATATATATATATATACACTTATATATACATATATCTATATACATATAGAATAAAACAGGAGCTAGTACACGACCTTGATGAACAGCTTGGATGGTCTTAATTTTCCCTGTCAAATCACCTTGTTTTGTATATTTTATTTGTACCCATGTATCTGTATAAAGTCTTTTAATTAAGTTAACTAGATTTAGTTCTATACCTAATTCCTGCATTCTATCCCACAGTAGTTGTCTCTTGAGGGTATCAAATGCAGAAGAGAACTCTACATACACAGCAAAAAGTGGCTGCTTTCTTAAAATACATTATTTTTCTATACAGTGATTTAGCGGGAAAATCTGAGTCATTGTACTTTTATTCTTTGTGAAACCCACCTGAAAGTGTGATAGTATTTGACTTTGTTCCAGCCATGCAGTTAGTCTGTCCAACAGTACCTTGGCAAAATGTTTAGCAAGATTATCCAATAGACTGATTGGTCTATAATTACTAGGATCCAGGTTGGAAGCTTTCTTTCTTATATATTGGTAATATGTGACTTCCATACCATATCGGAGGAAAATAAGTGTGCATGATTATTTTATTTAAAAAAGTCTGTAAGTGTAGCAGACCACCAGTCAACATTTAGTTTGTAAAAATCTGAATAAAAATTATCCAGACCTGGAGATTTATTTCTTTTAAAGCTATTAATAGCACTATGAAATTCATCTACTGTAAACCATTTGCCCATAGACGCCATATGGAATCAGAAAAATTCATTGCTAGATCCTAACCAAAATGGCCACCGGGAGCAAATGAGTTAAGATCTCCATTAATCTCTAATTGTTCTCAATGCCCTACAGGGGGCATGCCTCAGACAGCTAGTGTTGGAACCTACTTGAGAGGGAGCAATCTTAGACCTGGTACTCTCAAATGGGGATGGAAAGAGGATCTCAGATCTAGAAGTGGGTAGCCATCTGGGAAAAAGTGACCACCAAACAGTGTGGTTCATGGTAAAGACAGCTATAGAGTCAAGCCATACAAAATTGAAGGTACTGGACTTCAGGAGGGCTGATTTTGTCAAAATGTGAGAGTGCCTCAGAAAAGCATTAGCAAACAGGCAAGAAGGAGGAGTGGAGCAACAATCGGGAAACATCAAAAATGCCATCACAGATGCAACAGGCCTTTGTGTGATGCAAATAAACAAATCAAAATGAAAGAAAAAAAACACTATGGTTCTCAAAAGTGGTGACAGGGAAGGTTAGGGAGGAAAATATAGCATTCATTAAAAATAAGGAAACACAGAAGGAGCAGGACAGAGAATTGTACCAGTTAAACAGAAGGAAGTGGGGAAGGCAGTCAGAATAGCAAAGGCCCAAATCAAGGAAAAGATAGCCAACTCAGTTAAGAAGGGGGATAAAACCTTTTATAGGTACATTAGGGAGCAAAGAAAGACTAAGGCAGGGATACTGAGGCTGAATAAAGAGGAGGGTGGTTGGGCGGAGAGGGACAGTGAAAAAGCAGGGATACTGAACTAATAATTCTGCTCAGTATTCACAAAGGAAGAGGAGGGGGAGGTAGCTAATCCAGTCAATAGAAACACTCTGGATAGGGTGGTTGATATCAGTCCTTTCACAGAAGAAAGGGTTCTGAAAGAACTCCTAAAACTGAAGGTGGACAAAGCAGTGGGGCCTGATGGGATTTACCCCAGAATTCTAAAAGAACTAAGGTGGGAACTATTAACACCATTGACTACCCTTTTTAACAAATCATGGGAGGATGGTGTGGTACCTGAGGACTGGAGGAGGGTGGATGTGATTCCCCTTCACAAAAGTGGGACCAAGACAGAGGCAGGAAACTAAAGACCTGTCAGTTTGACCTCAGTGGTAGGGAAAATGATAGAATCACTTCTGAAGGAAAGAATTGGTGAGTACCTAGAGGCCAGAGGGGCACAGGACCCAAGGTAGCATGGATTCACAGTAGGAAGGTCATATCAGATGAATCTAATCAATTTATTTGACTGGGTGACCAAAGTAGTAGACCAGGGAGGGGCTGTGGACATGGCCTACCTAGACTTTCGCAAGGCATTTGAAACATTCCCACACCAAAGATTAATAAACAAATTAGCCAGGCTGGAAGTGGGTCCCAGGGTCATAGCCTGGGTAAAATAAAACATTGGTTGGACAACAGGACACAGAGGGTAATAGTAAATAGAGTTCAGAGTGAAGAAAGGGGAGTTGCTAATGGGGTACCGCATGGTTCAGTACTGGATCAGGTCCTTTTTAATGTCTTTATAAGTGACATTGCAGAGGGACTGGAAGGAAAAATATGTCTCTTTGCAAACGGCACAAAGATCTGCAATAGGGTTGATACACAAGGTGGAGTAGAAAGGATGAGAAGGGACTTGGCAAGGTTGGAGGAGTGGTCAAATGTATGGCAGCTTAGATTCAACACAAAGAAGTACAAAGTAATGCACCTGGGAAACAAAAACTCAGGGGAAGAGTGCACAATGGGGGGTGAGATACTGACAACAAAAATGGAAAGGGACCCAGGGGTAGTTATATCAGATGACCTAAAGGTGGGCAAGCAATGTGAGAAGGCAGTAAGGAGGGCTGGGGGGATACTGGGATGCATAGGGAGAGGCATCACTAGTAGTAAACAGGAATTTGTTATCCCTCTTTACAGACAGTTGGTGAGACCCCATCTGGAGTACTGTGTGCAGTTCTGGAGACCCCATCTCCACAAACACATAGACAGGGTAGAGGCTGTCCAGAGAAGGGCAATCAAAATGGTGCAGGGTCAGCACCAGAAGACATATGAAGAGCGACTAAAGGAGCTTAATATGTATACCCTCAATTAAAGGAGGGAGATAGGAAACATGATAGAAACTTTTAAGTACCTCAAGGGGATCAACAAAGTCCAAGAGGGTAGCATCTTTCAGAAAAAGAGATGTGCAAGAACAAGAGGGCACAATTTGAAGATAGAGGGTGGATAATTCAGAGGTAATGTGAGGAAGTATTTTTTCATGGAGAGGGTTGTGGATGCATGGAACAGCCTTTCTGAGGAGGTCATGGAGTCAAAAACAGTGGGAGAATTCAAGAATGCATGGGGCAGATATAAGGCAATTCTAGTGGGAGCTAGAAGAAAGTAGGCTGTTGGTTAGCTAGGATCTGCAGCTTATCCATTAGGTAGGGAAATGGGATGACTAGGTGGGCCAAGCAGCCCTTATCTGACATCAAATTCTATGTTTCTATGTTCTTGACAGTTTTGTATATTATCATCCCAGAATATTTTGGGGAAGTAATCTATCCATTTATCTGGGGTAATGTAAATGTCTAATCTTGTTTTCCAAGCATTCATACCAGCAGCAACCAAAGACCAAAACTTTTTATCATCTTTATTTTTAACCACATTGTACATGGTTTCCCATAAATGTTGTGATGCTCAGATCTCTTTAACTTTACATGAACTTTATATTCTTTCCTAAGCCGATTTAGGGAAATATGTTTTGTCTGGTGGGTTCTTTTTTTAGTAATTCTTAACTGTTTATTTAGTTTTTTATTTTCCTGTGTACAGTATTTATAGAATCAATTTTCATATTTATATGTTACACTAGACTTATATGGCCTTGAGTACAGGGATTATGTATGTTTATTGTATAGTTGTATCATTGTGTTACATATTATGTTAGGTTCAATTTCCAATTCTAGTACTTTTTCCATTTCCAGTATAAATTGTGTAGAAATGTTATCGGCAGAAGCTTCCGTAATTTTATCCCATCATATTCTATTATTTCTGTGGTCTATAATTTCCAGATTATTGGTGAGTCTGATGTCCTAAAGAGGATAAATGGCTTATGATCACTTTCCATTCTTTGGATTATTTTTAGGTCAATATATTTTATGTAATTAAACACTGAACACATTGCTTAATCAATAGTAGTGGACCCCCTTGTACTCAAATAGTTGTCTTCCCTTCCATATCTGAGGGAAGGCGTCCATTAAGTATTACTAATTTCAAAGCCTCCAAGATTTTTACCAGTTGTTGGTGTTTATCAGCAGTTTTCTTATCCATTGTATGTCTTTGTGGTATACCTAAGTTTATTGTAATTTCTTCAAGGTCATTATTAGAGTCAACACTTGCATATCTAATATTAAAGTCCCCCATAATCATTATTTCTGTACATCGGCTGTTGCCTACCAGTATCTTAATATCTGTTATTAGCTTAGTTATTAACTGTTTATCATACAAAAGTGTATTAGTAGGGAAAGATATGTACTGTATATTACCCAACAGTATAACTTGTCCCCAGACTTTAACTATAAGAAGTACATCATTAGCTTTAAAATTAGTTTCCATTACTTGCATATAGTCAGTTATTTTAACACATGTTATTAATCCGTCCACATGTTGTTCCATTTTTTTGGTTTTTTGTGCAGGGCATTGAACTTGTGTATATCTATTTAATACCATTTTTTCCATTGTTTCTGTACTATGCCATGTCTCCTGTAACATTACAATGTCATTTTGAGTAAGAAATTCAGTAAATTTGTTATCTACAAATTTTGAAATAATTCTTGCAACATTCCATGAAATGATTGTTAAATGTTCACTATATTTTTGGAGGCATTCAGTAGTAGAAATATTTAGAGGATGGTCATATGCTTGAAGTAAACATGGGACATTGCTCTCTTCATTTGTAATATTATTTGTGAGCCAATCACTCTGTTCTTTCAATATGTCAAATCTATTGTCCACATCTACATTATAATGGATATTGTTTTCCTTAGATGTACTAACACAGAGAACAGGCTTCTGAAGAGCATTCCTGTTCATAAGATGAATCCCTGTATTGTCAAGCATTACAATTGTTTGTAGTATTTTTTCTGTTAATATTTTGTTATTTAAAATTAAATCAGATTACCATCCTCCTAATTCTTGTAGACCCTATATACATCAACAATGTCATCTTCAAAAAACTCTGTTCCCAGCATATCAGCAATCAGTTGAGTTACAAGAAGTTTTAACCTTGGTTGAGATTCACATATAAAGTAATTGACCCCAAAGACAGACAATGTTATGACCGACAGAACTGTCTGGAAACTATCAGACAACACAATATCTTGTATTGAACAGACAGTTGCCAGTTTTTTTTTTTTGTTGAGTTCTAATTCTGTTCATATTCCATTATATATAAGTTTTGATACTGGCACAGGATAGTCCATACTTAAGTTAACCTTATTACGATATTTAGAGTTTCGCCAGACATAATTAGCCACTCTTTCATGTTTGAATAGCAACAGGATTAGATCATTTCCCAAACAATCCTGTGCTCTGAAAGCTTTAATAACATCATCATCATCCAGGATCTCAAGTTGTAACCTTTTCCTGCAAATCAACTGTGTCAATATCAACAGTACTTGCTCATTCTCATCTTTTGTAACTCCTCTGAGTAACAATACAGTATGTTCTATGTCTAATTGTTCTATTGTTTGCTGGGGTTGTTCCTGAACTTCAGCTTTTTTACTCAATTCTTGTTTTGTTTTTTAGCTTTCTTTGTGTCCTTTTTCTTTTCTCCCTTTGTAGAGGCCTCTTTAATTTTTCCAGTACTCATCGATCACAGTGATTCATGCTTATATGTTGTAGAGGAAGTGTTCTTGTTATGATTGTCCCTTACTTGATTAAGGGTTGTCACTTTCTTGCTGCTTATTTTATTCTTTTTTTTTCTTTTCTTGTTTGGAATTACCCTGAGTCTTTTATTTTTATTTTCTCCCTTTTTATTTAGTCCATTGACTCTCTTTTTTGTGTTAAACTACTATCATATTGTTTAGCCTTTTGGGTATCTTGCTCATCCTTATTTGATTTGGTTGTTTGTCTTAGTTCTTTAATTAGAGATATCTGGCTTCCAATACTTCTTTATTGTAGGCAGTTTCTCCCCTTAGTTGTAATAACTCATTTTTTATTAATATAATCTGTTCCATGATTGCTATGTTTGCTATGTGAGGATCTTTTAAGACTTTGTATGAAATCTATTTCAAGGAAGGGACAATATGTATGAATGTTGTTGAGGACATTGAGAAACCTGTACCCCATTAGAAGTATATGATTTTTGTGGGCATTCTATTTGTTCAACATTTAATATTTCCTTCATGCCTGTTATTGTTACTTAAAGTTCTTGCCTGATTTCTCTGATTTCCTGTTGTCTACTTAAGTTAACTTTGTGATTATCTGTAACATCATTCTAAGGGCTGGGATCTGGTAGCTGTTGAAAGCTATCATTAAGTTGTTTCAAATCCGCTGAGGGTATCTCTACCAGGGAAATCTCCTGCACAGATTCATTATTCTCAGAGCCTGCTGCAGAGGAATCATCCAACAAAATAGACTCATCACTACCACTTACAGAATAAACTAGCTTGGGGGATCTTTCCAGAGATCCATCCTTAAAGTTCTCATTAATTTCTTTTAATTTCCCTCTGTTGTGTGCAGTTTTTATTTCTTTTAGTATCAAAATTTAGTATAGGTGTAGATGTTTCCTTAATATAAGCAACCTTCTTTATTTGTTTTTCCAGATGTTTTGTTATTAGGGTCTGTCCATTTGTTACATAGAATTGTTCTAGTGGAATTCTTCTTTTTCCCTTTATTTTTGCATGTCTGACCCTGAGAGATCTTCCCAGCATGTTGTCTTTCCCATTGTTATTCCTTTTTTTGCTTTTTATCCTGTCTCTGTCTACTCTTTTCATTTCGAGTTTTTTTGTTATTTCCATAATTTGTAGTATTGTTCGAGAGAGACTGTTGAGTCTCATTCTCTCACTCTTCAACAATACCTTTATTGCTTCTTGTTTTCATGTTTAAGATGTTTGATGTCCAATTTAACTATATGGCTATTAAGCTATTACAAAAAAAGTTTAGCTAAGGATCAGTCAAGGACTATAGTTGGTTACTTTACAGCAAAAGACAGTATAAGACAGTATAAGATAGCAATATCAGTTGTAGAATTGTGTAGTACTCCACACAAAGCTGGAATTATAGTAAACAATTTGAAGGAAAGTTTGAACCCAGAAAACAAAGTCTACAGGGTCCACAAAGCCCAGCAAACCATAATAGCTCTATTCTGTAGCACCAGTAGAGCCAGTGTATTTTAGGAGATTGTATTAAATCAGCTTAAATTCAGTTTCATGTTCCACTAGGCACATGTAAGTAGAAATATTTAGCTGTAGAAACTATCTTATGTTCCATCGTTCACTGTTAATCAATAAGTAGGCAATAAAGAAACAATCTCTAGGTAGAATATGCAAGCAATAATACCTGACAGGGTGGGTGGTATTGGGCAATACTGGACTGCCTAGGGGTGTAATGAGGCCCGACACCACAGGTGGAAGGCCTTATAGTCCCTGAAAGTCTATTTTACCACCCTGAAAGGTATTACTGTGTTTAGAAAATGGGCACCTGCATCGGGTTTAATTAAATATTAAAATAACAGAGGAAATTAGTTTAAAATCAATAGAGAAACTAGAAGCAAAAACTTTTGTTGGTAAAGTAGTTCCTCTGCTTATTTTATGCTGTTGCTTCTTGTGTTGCCCCCCACCCCATCCCTCACACAGTGGAGAAATGTTTATTTTATTTCCTTTTGTGAGTGGCAAGTTAGAACAGTGAAATAAAGCCTGCTGAGCTTCATGTGGTAAGAGGTAACTCCCATTTTTGATCACTGTTTGAAATGTAGGCACATCTCCAGTGCTAGTTACAAACCCCACAGTCACTTTAGATGGCACACAATCAGGCTACTGCTCTGTCATTTAGGAAAGTAATATTATTTAAAAGAAAACTAAGTTGTGTGTTGTTTTTGCTGCTTGCAGGGAAAGCAATGTGACAGACTGTGGGAATAGCAAGAGCTATTGCTGCAGAGATAGTGCCGCTTCAACCGTGACATTTTTTAAATGAATTAAAGCATTTATTCTTTAGATGAAGCCCTCACTCCTCCCGCTCCATTTCCTTCATTTTCATTACCTGCATATTGAGAGAATCATGATGAAGAAGGACTGTGCTCGCATCAGTGGTAGTAAGGAAGCAGAGATTGCAGGCACAGTGATGATCTACTTGTACAGGGTGTATGAGAGATGGCTCTTGTCTGGCAGGGGTGGGTTTCCAGTTTGAATTGACATTTAGCACCGCGGATTACAGACAGCTGAGCAGTGGAGCTGAGCTGTAGAACATGGTATCAGAAGTAATTAGAAATGGAAGTTTTTTTTTTTTTTTTTTAACATCCTCCATAGCAGAAGCAGTGCTATTGGTCACTGTGGTGTGGTGCAGTTCAGCTACGAAACTGATTATTTTTGAAAGACAAGCTGCTGTTTCATGTTAGAAGAATGAGTGAGCGGGTACCTGCAGGAGGGAGGAGCGAGATTGCGGTTCACTCTCTGATACTCTTGAATAAAAAATGATGGGGCATGGGAGAATAGGGCATTGAGTCTAAAGAAAGAAAGAAAGAAAAAAAACCTTTATATACAAGTATGATGTGTGGTTTTGTGGCAGTTAATTACAGAGCATTGGGGGCCACTATGTCTCGCTTAGCGAGGCAAAACAAATGGTGGAGATTTGAAATCAGATGGGGGTTTTGGCCAGTTGGGAAGCAGGGCGGGCACCAGGATTCTGGTGATGGGGCAGGTTGGGCTGGTACTTTTAATACCCAGGCTCTGTTGTCTGATAGATGCCCACCATGGCAGGGGTATCAGCCAATCAGAGCCTGGAAATTTTTTAGCCCATTTTCTGTTAATCAAGTAGTGGACATGCAGTATAAAAGTTAGATATGAAGGCTGGTTTGCTGTTATCACAGTACTGTATTCAATATTACAACATGTGGTCCTCAGACATCTCAAACGCTCAAGAGCTTTGCAGCCTCATCATTCCATTGTTAGATTAAGTGAATCTGGATATCTGGGAGTGCTTAATCCTCACTTCAACAATTAGCCTCTGGCATACAGTAGGTGGGTCAAAATTAATGTTTGAATAGAGCAAAGCCTCAATACTTGATTAGGAGTCACTAGAATAACAACAAAATGATTACTTTAATGGCATCTTTACACATACGATTATTAAAAAGATTAACATCTCTTTGCATTCATTAACTCTTTACACAGATACACAAATAAAAATAAAAACATCCAATAAAATCAGCACTGACTTATCAATGCAAAGCTAACTGAAAATTTAAAGAAAGTCAGTACTGAAACTATAAACTAGTAGACAATAAGTAGCAAACAATAGAAAGTTGTCCCCCTTTTAAACTAAGTTTTTCAGAGCAGTCGGACATAAAAAAACTTACTTTTTCCCCAAGAAGCACGTGAGGTTGCAGCAAACGACCAAAAGTTACCGTTTATATTAAGTGTCACAATGCAGACTATACATAGAATGCTGCTATTCATACTCACACCAGTAAACTGCAAAGTTACATCTGGGAAATGAACATAATGTAGCAGATCTAGGAGACACTATGGCCCTGTCCACACTATGCCTCTGTAACATTACAGAGGGTGTAAAACGTTACCGTAACAGGTCGCGTTTACACCTGTAACATTACAGGAGGTGAGTTCACAGCCATTACAGAAACCTGTTGGAAGGTGGTTTCTACAATGGTTTCTGTAACGGTTGCAGAACAGAAACATTACCGATGAGCATGTAAACACTCCACCGTGTAGCCGATGGTCATCCGACAGACCGTCATGCAAAGCGCAGTAGAAGAAAATCCAGGAGGGCAGGGGCCGGAGCCGAGGAACTCAGAAGAAGACCGCATGTGTAGAGTGAACACCCACAGAGGGCTGCGGTGGTATGGGAACAGAGCCAGCACAATGGTGGGAAACCAAGCACCCGAACCAATGGAGGTACAAACAGGAACACGGAGCAGTGGGGAAACACTGGGAGCCCAGTGGGGGGAAGACGAACAACAGGACATGCCAGCAGGACACTGATGGTCCCAGGACAAACAGTGGGACACAGTTGGAAGGCATAACGACAGCAGGGTACAGGCGGCAGTCAAACTGACCACAGCACAGACCCGCATACCACGGGTGGGAAATAGGCCACCAACAGCCGCCAGAGGTGCAAACCTAGCCCCCACAGTACAACAGTGCCAGACCACACCACCCTGGCACCACAGCAGAGCTACCCTGATCCCCAAGCACAGCCCGTGAGTGAGGTCAACCAATACGCCCTGCTACCCAGGCACTGGTGACCACAGCAGTATGGTACCACCCACCCTGTGCTGCATGCCAGCTTGAACCATGTCAGACTGTGGCGCCACCTAGTCAGATGAGGCCACCACATTGCTGGTGGAGTTCTGGTCACAGGAGAAGGTGCTGGCAGAGCTAGCCAGTTCCAGGCACAACACCAAGGTCTACCAGAAGATATCAGACTACCTGTTTGAGAATGGCATGGAGAGGATGGCAAAGCAATTCTGCAACAAAATAAAGCAGATGAAGGTGCAGTACCACAAAACCAAGGACAGCAGCAGATGCTCGGGGGGGTGCACGTGTGGTATGCCCCTTCTATGACAAGTTTGACACCATACTAGGCACACGGCCAACCACAGCACCGGTGTTCATCCTGGAAAGCTCACAGGTGGGCAGCCCACAACCAGAGTCAGATGATGGGGATGCCACTGGGAATGTGCACCCACACCAGGGGCCTGGAGGTATGGACAGTGTGCATCAGGAAACACCTGACACTGTTATGTACAATGTGCACTGCACCCACATGGTGGCTGGGACATGGGGGGCACTGTATGGTGGTGCTGCCAGGGCATGAGGCAGATGCTGATTACAGATGGGTGTTGCACAGCGATAGGAGGTGGCACGAATGAGCATGGTGGTGCATAGCACACATGCCATGGACCATGGGCACGCAACAGGGCAGTGGCACCTGGGGTGTGGCATTGGCCACGGGTGCAGGGGGGACAGTGGTGTGGGGATGAGGGTTGGGCATGGGGTGGGTGGTTGGGTGGGGCGACTGCATGTGTACGATGGTGATTTGTGTGTTCTGCCATTGCAGGGCAAGACCCAGGGGAAGGTACATCTGCAGACACCGACGGAGCGGATGCATCCTCAGTGTCCTCGGGCATGCAGGATGAGATGCTGGGTACCTCCAGTGACACCTCCACCACAGGACGGGGCTGGGCTGTGAGGCAACGAAGTGGCCAGGAACCCCTGTTGAGCCACCAGAAGAGGAAGTCCAAGGTGGCACGGATGGCAGATGTGCTTGGGGCGGTGCTGGATCCAACCCGTAAAATGCTGCAGGAGCACCATAGGGAGATTCTGGAGCTGGAGAGGGAGCGGGCAAGGGAGGAGAGGGCTATGGAGAAGCATATGTGGCAACAGGAGGCCGCACAGACACAGCAGTTCTTTCAACAGATGGCCATGTTCCTGGCCATGCAATTCCACCAGCCACACCCTGCGGGTGCACCACATTGTACGGATGCCACTGCCATGCCCCCCACCACCGCCACCCCATCCCCACCTGCCCCATCCCTCAGGGCGCAGTCCACTGGTAGGTGTCCCACCATGCCCATGTCCATGGGGAACCCCACTGGTGTGCAGGCCATGGCCATCCTGCACCAGTCCACCACCGATGACAGCCAGGCAGGCTTCAGGGCACCGCCTGACTGCACCAGTGTGCTGCCCCCAACCATGCCTGTGCCCCACAGACATGCATCCCCTATTCAGGGGTGTGTGTACACAGGTGGTGCCACTGCCCAGGACACCCTGGCGACCACATCCCAGGCACCGTCGTTTCATGTTGGCATGGCATGACAGTGCCCCACAGGTGGTGTGCCCACCACAGCTGGTCTGTACACTGCTACCCTACCCCTGATGCATGGTGCTGCTGATCAGCTCAGAGCTGCTCCCACGGCACCCACTGCGGGCATGCTGAGCTTCACACAGGACCTGTACGATGATGAGTTCCAGTGGACCACACTGTGATGGCATGGGACCCCTGCAGGGGACTGTTGTTTAGTGTGTCCTGCAGGCCATCCCTGGGTCCCTCATTGCATTCTCCACACTGGTATGGTGATGGCACTGGGGTGGACCGGTGTTGTCCGTGCCTGGTGTGGTTTGGCACAGGGCTTTGTGCTCACAGTGGCACTCCTGTATTTAGTGTGTTCCCACTGGGGTGTTCTGCAGTGATGCGTGGCATATCTGTCACATGGTCCACAGGGGCTCGGGCACAAGAGGTCCACATGGGGGGCTGGGTGTTTGCCCATCCTGTTTATGGTACCCCGGGGTGTTGTGTTGGGACATGGGGATGTTGGGAGGTTACTGTCTGGTTGTACACTGTTGACCATATTGTTGTCTTGCATAGTGTGTTACATGGCTGGGTCACATGTCAGGGTCTGTGTCCCGTGGGTGTCCTGCATCCACTGGACAGTGCCTATCACTGTAGGGGGCCTCAGAGGGTGGTGCAGTTTCAGTATTATGTTGTGTGTCCACTGGCCGGTTTGCAGTGGTCACAGGGTCATTACAGTGTTCCTTAGGCCATGGGTTCAGTCCTGCACAGGGTTTTGCTATTGGACGTTGTATGTTCTTTTCATATCCTTTGTGTGCCACAGCAATGCACAGGGCATGCTGCCTATTCATGCTGTTGTCTAATGCTGTTTTCCATGTGTTACAACCACCAGAGGCCATGGTGGCATTGCAATAAAGACCGACATGTGACACGATACTGTTTTGCTCATTTGCTTGGGCGGGTTGCTTGCATGCCTACCTTATTATGTGAGGGCACTGCTGGGCCTCTGCCGACATGGGTCACAGGTGTGGTGGGACTGTGTGTACTGCCTGGCAGCCTTGTGTGTGCTGGGCAAATGCAGCCTGCGTCTAGAGGGTGGCTGTTGTGCATGGCATGCATTGCCCAGGTGGTGCACCTCGTACCTGCCTGTTGCATGCTGCTGGGTCATGGTTCCCAGCTCCCGTGGGTGCACCATGTCCCTCTTCCATGCCAGGCATCAGGGCCCTCCTCTGCTTTAATTTCCACCCCTTCCGCTGCATCACACCTTTGGTCCACCACAGCCGCCACAGGGCACACATTGCTGTCGGCCACCTTACCAAGTTCTGCCACGCTGTGTGTACACTGTCCGCCAGATGGCCATGTGGGTGTGTGTCTCTCTTCGCAGCTGTCTTCCCCATGTGCACCCTGGGATACACTCTCCATTCCTGGGTTTGTGTCCACTCCCTGTTCACAGCTCAATGCGGATGGGCTGTAACTGTTCTGGACCACTTTCACACCTGTTCCCTGGCAGTGTGGACATGCTGTACCATTTCCAGTCTGTAATGGTTCAGAACCATTTCAGCATTTTCAGGTGTAGTGTGGACAGGGCCTAAATGACACTAAGGAGACTGAAACTTGGTGCATTCAAGTCACAGCTTCTGATCTTACTAATCTTACTAACAAAGTAAGGTTAGTCAGTTTTAAAAAAAAAAAAAGGAAAAGTAAATTAGACAAGGGAAAACAACATTGGCATCTGCTCCTGTGTGCTCTCTGAAGTGCAAAGTGTGTCTAATGACTGATGACTGTTCACAGGGTAGCGTTTATATGCAGCATGGTCATGTGACCTAAATTAGCATATGGCGCGAAAAGCAAATGCCAAACTTAAGAAAAAAAAACTCAATAGGAGAGGAAACCAAGTAGATTGGGGTACTTATGAGCAAACAAAAAAAAAACAGATAGTACAAAGCCATGAGAACCCTGGGGGAACAACAGGGGGATATTGTTAAACAGATATCCCCGATATAAGTGGACAACATGCGTCAAATTAAAACACCTTAGTATAAGCTAATGAGATAAATAAGCTAAAACAAATTTAAGAAAACATATTGCCCAAGTAAAACTATGTAAACACAGTATTATGCAGTAACATTCCTTTGCATATGTGTTCTTGTAGTAATACATGGGCGTTAAGGAGCTGAATAGGATTTTATCTGTGGAACAGTTCTCTCTCAGTGCCGCAGCCTTCCTGAAGGGCTTTCAGTCTCAGTCCTGGTTCCGTACCACCTTGGGGATTCCCCCGGACCCCACCAAAAAGTGGGCCTTCCTCCTGCTGGAAAAAGATAAAGATAGCCCCCGATCAGAATCTGTTCAACTACTAGCTCATAATAAGTTTGTCTAGAAAGGAGACAAGTGTTTAAGGCAATGGTGACATACCTTTTGTAATACAAAATACAAGCTTTTGTCTCCCTGCTTCTCTGCCTTACTCCTCAAGGTCAGAGAGTGCGTAGTGAGGTCCGTCTCTCATCAAAACAGTAACCTTGCTTCTTTAGTCTCTCTCTTTGTATGGTTTCTGGTGCAGACCCTGCACCATTTTAAAAAGAAAGATTTTGCACCTGTGAACACAGAAGAGGGGGTGCTACACCGATCTGGATCCTGGCAAAAATCCAAAAATATATACTACTAACCCACTTATTGCGATGGATAAAAGGTGAGCAGCAGGGATAGGTCTTTTAAAAGACAAAAAAAATGGATGTATGGCAAAATGACATCAGTTTGTCAGCTTATAAAAAGTCACTTTTATTTTAAACACAAGCTCGTACATCCAGTATCAGAAAAGCTTCAGACCTTAGTATATGGAGTGCAAATAAAAATGTTCAAACAGACCTACCTCAGTCCTCGAACCAACTGTCTAACCCCAGTGGTTCACTACTAAGGCTTTGTCAAGGGGCGTGATTATAATGATCTTGTCAACTTTTAAATACCTAAAAGGTGATCAGGTGATAACCATTACCGAATTATATGAGAAACATTTAAAATTACAAAAAAGTACTTAGAAGCATGTTTTTTAAAAGCAGGCAAAGTAAACAAAATAAAGACACATTGAAAGAATATTTAACATGAGCAGTATATGGACCTCTTCGAAATATGCATTCTATCCCCCTTCGCATACAAATGTGAATATGAGAGCATACGTTTCTGTGCTCAGTGGGAATGTGTTTTCCTAGCAAGCTGCCTTGCATCACCCTGCTTCCAACTGAACTGGTTTTGAGACTGATAATGGACTTAAAAAGTAAGATAATTAACCTGTGTATATCAAGGTTTTCCAGAGATCCTTTATTTGTGACTGAAAATGGAGTTAAAAAGTTAGCTAATTAACCTGTGTACATCAAGGTTTTCCAGAGACACTTTCAGCTCCCTTCTGTCTCTCAGTGTTTGGCCCTTCCACCACCCCCTCCATTTATTAAATGCTCTGTAGGTGGGATTGGCCTGTACATTGCTCAGGGCATGTCTGTTTCATTGGTCTACTGGGGGAAGGGGGAGAGGGAGCTTAGGGTTGTGTGATTTGGTTGTATTCTACTATACTGTATATTGATGCCTGTCGATTGTATGCTTCTTCTGAGGGGGGGATCACTGTCATGTAGTCGTCAGCAATTCCCACTTGTCCTGTGCTACCAGTACATTCTAGGCACAGTACTATTGCCAACCCACCCAATATTATTTTATTTCTCTGGTTTCTTGTGTTAGCCCTCCCCTTCTGCAACTCTGCATTGTTCCCTCCCTCACCATGTACTCTCTCAGTTTTCTTCTAACCCTCCTCATTTCCCTAACTCTTCCCCTCCTCATAACAACTCCTGCCCCCTCCCTCTCATCAGTACCCCCCCCCGTCCTCCCACACTTTTCCACTTGGTCCCTAACAATGCTGTTTCCCCCTCTTCCCCTACCCTTCCTTGGAATCATTTCACTCTTTGCCCCGTGCCTCTCTCATTTTCATCCCTCTATACTGTTCACTTGTACATTCTATAAGTTTTCTTCCTCCTACTGACAGCCCTCCTCCCTTCCTACTAGGTGAGTCTCTAAGATACCCTAGTATAAAAGTGCTAAGCTCCATTATCTAATCATTTCACTCTCTTTCTCTTCTCATCTGGAGACATAAATCCTAACCCTGGGCCTTGCTTCCTAAATGGCACAATGCTTCGATCTGCAACCCCTGTAGCCTCGCTGCCTCAACCCTCTGCCTTGCACCAAGGTTTGAAAACTCTGCATGTAAATATACGCAGCCTTCTCCCTAAAATTGATTTACTCCAGCTCCTTGTTGCTTCGTTAAGCCCTGACATAAATATTCTGACCAAAACATGGCTAAATAATAAAATGGTAACCCCCACACTTGCCATCCCGGGCTTTTCTATTTCATGACAAGATCGTTCTGGAAGGGGTGGAAGTGTGGCAATATAAGTCTCCTCGGGTGTCCAATTCACTTCCATTCATTCTGACTGTGTCCCTAAAGTGTACAAAATACTCATCTTACAATTATCTCTCCCATTCTCAATCCCTATTTTTATTGCAGGGGCCTACTGCTGCCCAGGCCTCAACAACCCTCCCTGATTACTGACCTCATCTCTACCATAGTTTCCCACACCTCCTCAGGAGAAGTCTATATTATGGGTGATTTTAACCTAAACTGGTTATCCCCTTCCCTACTCAAAGTAAAAAGCAACATTGCTGCCCATGATTTAACCCAACTCATCCTTGAACCTACTAGGATAAACCTGAAAATGAGCAACCATTCCTTAATTGACTGGGTTCTCACTTCCCACCTACACAGAGTCATCAAATCTGGACTGTTATCAAATGCTCTGAATGACCATTGCATGATCTTCCTAGTACGCAAAATCTACTACACCAAAGTCCCCCACAAAACCTTAATGACTCACTCATACAAATCCATGCAACTTGGGCCGCTCTTACTTGACCTATCATGCACAAACTGGTCCCCTATAACCTCAGCAAACACGATCGATGCAGCTGCAGAATATTTAAAAAGTAAATTTATCGAAGTGTGGAACTGGCATGCCCCTCTATGCAAAGTCAGAGTCCGCGGCAACCACCTTCCTTGAGTCACACTGGAACTCATAGCATGCCAAAGAGCAAGGGGCCAAGCCTGAAAGCAACACAAAATCTCCAAGTTCCAGAAAGACTATGACATCTATCATCAGCTTTGCAACAAATGCACCAAAGCCACTCGTTTGGCTAAAGCCTACTACCTTACTTCAACCTTACAATCGAACATAAACAGCCCCTCAATTTTTTTTTAAATCATTCATTCTCTCTTCTCCCCTGCTTCTTCTCCTCCTCCTACCCCCTTCTCACAAAAAACAACAGTATTAGCTCTGACCACTTGAGTGTCACTTCTGAATTTAATTCTTTTTTCACCTCCTGTGCCTTTGCCCTTCTATCCTCCTTACCACCTCCTCAGTCTGATCCTCCCCCTAACTCACCACACACCTGTCCCCAGCTCCCTCCTTTCTCATTCACTAACATTATACTCTCTGACACCCTGGCTGCTCTGCTTACCCTAAACCCTTCTAAAGGCAGTTTGCCTGATGGACTGGACCCCAAGCTGCTTTACCGTTCTGCTATGGCTATCTCTGCCCCACTGTCTGAGTTACTTTACCTCTCATTCACATTGGAAGCTATCTCCTCTGTCTGGAAACATGCCATTGTTCTTCCCCTCCCTAAGGGCGGTGACCCATCCTTTCCTGGGAACTATTGCCCCATATCCCTACTTCCCACCTTTGCTAAGCTGCAAGAACACCTAGTTTTACCCAACTCTCTGCCTATCTCTCTCACTCTAACTTTTTTAACCCCTTCGAATCTGGCTTTCATAAAAAACACTCCACCACCACCTCCCTGATTAGGCACACTGACTCCATCCTCACTGGGATGGACAGTGGTCAAATCATGTTTTCCATCTTTGTCGACCTAGCCAAGGCTTTCAACACTGTCTCCCACTCTATCCTGTTACACTCTTTCTCCATTGCAGGCTTGTCGGTTGCTGCCACAAACTAGTTCTGTACCTATCTGGTAGGTCGGACTCAGTCAGTTAGAACAGCAGATTCTATAGTCTCACTTCTCCCTGTCCACACAGGGGTCCCTCAGGGATCAGTGTTGGGCCCCATACTCTTCTCTTTCTTTCTCAATGACTTGCCACCTGTCTGCACATCTACCTCTATTCATATGTATACTGATGACACAGTCCTTTACACCTCCGGCCACTCCCCCACCGACATTGCAGCCAGATGTCAGAATGATTTTAACAATGTTCAGTGCTGGTTTTGCTCACATCAGCTTTTCCTAAATGCCAAGAAGACTATCCATGACCTTCGGCACTAGGCAGAGACTTTTAAGGTTCCCCTTCCTACCCACTTTCCACATCCTCAACGGGACGGTCCTCAAGGACACCTCCTCATTCAGATATCTGAGGGTTTGGCTTGACCAACACCTCACCTTCTCTGGTCACGTGGATGCCATCCTTAAAAAGCTGCACCCCAAGTTAGGCGCACTATTTAGGAACCAGAACTGCCTCCCTCTCCTGGCTAGGCATGAACTTGTCCAGATGATGATCCTCCCCATCTTTGAATACTGCGATGTAGTCTACAGTGCTGCACCTAAGATCTCCCTAGCCAGATTGGACACCATCTTTAACTCCTTCTGCCACTTCACACTTGACTCTCATACCCTCACTCATCTCTGTCAACTTTACCACACTTTGGTTTTCCAATCTCTTGATAACAGACATCTCCTACACTGTGCTAAATTAATCTCCAAATTTTGGATTGGGTCCCTCCCTACTTATCTCAACTCTTCCCTAACAATCCCCTCACCATTCACCCATTTACTTAGGTCCTCAGTTTTCCCATACCTTAGGTGTCCCATACCATACGACTGCCGGCCAGGCAGCCTTTTCATACTGCTTCCCTAAACTGTGGAATTCCACCCCCCCAGATTTGCCTTTTATTCTTCCCCTTCCTCTATCTCCTCAGCCTTACACAATTACCTGTCTTTGAACTGCAACTGAGCAGACCATGTTGCATCTAAATGGGCTGTAATAGTTATCCTATTACCACACTTGTGGGCCTTCTGTTCACTATGACGTAATGGAATATACATACCAACTGTAATTTCTTGCTGCCTGTTAACTGCTTGTTAATTGTTCTCTACTTGGTATTATACAATGGAGTATGAAAATCCTGTAACCTCACTGGTCAAAACACATCACATGACCGTAATAAATCCTTCAGTATACCCACTGTAAAAGTTTTATATCACTATAAAAACAAAAAACAAGTTGAACATTGTATAATAGCAATATATCATGACAGAGAGTGGGTATATAGATGGAGTTACCACTTCTGGTGTGGTTAAGTCACTCGACTGTGCCTCATGACCGAACCACACCAGGAGTGGTAAATCCACCAATATACCCACTCTCTGTCATGTTATATTGCTTAAACATACCCTATGCATAATTGGCACTATATACTGTTTTGTTGTTTGCCTATGACTTATCTGTATGTCTTCCAATTCCCATATATTGGCAATGTCTACTGTTGTATTGATTACATTTCATTGTGTGCCTTCCAACTCCCCCAGAATGCACGGTGAGACGAACAACTTGTTGTTCGGTGTGCCCTTCCTGGTGAAACTCTTAAGAAAATAAAAATAAATAAAGTTATAATACTGGCAAAGTAAATCTTCTAAAAGTCTATAATATATCTTATAGAAAGGTTCTGTGAGTGCCAATATACATATATTTAATTTGCACAAAGGAAGCCCATGTCTCATACTATACTTTCATCTACTACTCAGATGTAATACAGTTCACTTTTTCTGTTTTGACAACAGAAACAGTAATTCATAGTTCTTTATCAATACAGCTAGAATTATTTGAACTGCATGGTTTCATTCTTATGAATTTGGGAGATCACATGATGTCTAGACTTGAATGGTAGCTCTGATTTCAGGCTTCCTCCTCTCTCTGCCATACAAGTGCTCTCCAAGCTAATCTACATTTCATTATATTAAAATTTTGACTGCCTGCAACTGCACTCTACTGTCAGCTTCTGATTGTCTCTAAATTTTGGTTACTACACCAAGATCCAAAGAGAAGGAAGCGGATATGCAGCAGGCCCCTTCAAAGCATACTCCTCCTGCTACCCCTGAAAAAAATGCCTAAGAATGCAAGAGCACAGACACCTCAGCAAAGTCGCCAAACTACCTCCTCTTCTCCTGCAATTCCTCTAACTGAAGATCGTTTTTTACAGGAGTTACAGCCTTTTAAAGAAGCCCTTCAAACCATTACCTCTGAACTAAAATCTCTGTGCATGGACCTTGAGGACCTCTGCCGACAGGTCGGTGACACGGAGGCCCGCACTAGTTCCCTGGAAAGATGGCAAGCCCAAACAGATCCTGAAATCACCAGTCTATGACAGCTACAGGACAAAATGAAAGATCTAGAAGGGAGGAGCCGACGGAACAATCTACTTATTTTCGGGCTACCTGAAGAGACCTCTTTATACAAAAGCTCCTCTCTAAAATTGTGGGACCCTCTCCGTACAAACCCACTTACTTAATTGAGCGGGCACATCGCTCTCTTCGCCTGTGCCCCAGAGAGGGCTCCCCACCAAGACCTTTCATGTTCAAGTTCCTTAATTATCTTGAAAAACAACACGTCCTGCAAAAATACCATGAACTACAGAGCATTACCTGGAAGGGTCAATCGCTTAACATTTCCCAAGATTTGCCAGCTGAGACAAGAAAAAATGCGCGGCCTTTCATAGCATCATATCTAAGCTGATCACAGCTAGTATTAAATTTAGGATGCAATACCCAGCCACCTTGCAAGTCTGTGTTGCTGGCCATTGGCATTCATATGAGACTGTCGATCAAGCCACTCGAGATCTGGCTACTCATCTCCCGGATCTCTTTAAAACCCCAAGTGTGGGCTTGTTTATCATGGGCTACAGCTGAGTGGTGTAATTCATCAGTTAAAATAGTACCTGGTTTAGAATAGTGTGGCTCCTGATGGTGGTCAGCCCAGGATCTGAGTAGCTGCCTTGATTTTCTCCCTCAGGCATGGGAAAACCTCATGGTTTAGACACCGGCTACTAGAAGACCTATGAACCTAATTTCCATAGTGACTGGGACTGTTTTCTATAAGGACTGTTTTGGTGTTCCCACTTTCTCTTCCCCTGGAAACATAATGTTGCAAGCTTTGTGATTCACCTTTGTATGTTAATATGCTCCTGAGTGGGGGGGGGGATGTTTCAGCGTTTACTTTTCATGGTTGATTCTCCTCACCTTAGGTTGTGGATAAGTGCAGAGGTATAAGGTAGGACTACTTTTTTCAAGGACATTTTGCTATGGACACTCCATTTCTTTTGCTTTTGATAGGGAGTACTTTTAAGTATAACAATAATTTTGTACTGTTGCATAGAATTTGTTTACTTGTTGGCTCCAATTAAAGGGGCAGTCGACTACTATATGGATGGCTTGAGGGGCATGGGTGGGTAAGAGGGAGGGTGGGATGCCTGGGCTCTAGCTTCTCTAAGCATGAGCACATCACAATCTGATTCTTGGGAGGGGTGCCTTGACCCCGTATTATGGTGGGATAGTGTGTTTGGCCACCTGGCCTTTTATCTGGCAGATCTCACCCAGCATTCTGGCTCTATCTTCAAGGGACACACTTATGGATCGCAATTTTGGACCTGTCATTCTTGTAACTATGCCATGGGTATTACTTGGCCAGACAGGTCCCTCTTACTAAGCTTGATTCTTAGCTTCTATGTTATTACTTTGTTATGTATAACTAATTATGTTACCAGGCGCCCTGGGTTAATGGGAGGGAAGGGATTCTATTTATGTTATTACACATTACATTCATTAAGGGGAGAAGGGAACTGGGAGTCTTTTCTGTCTTTGGGGTCTGGAGGGAGTGGAGGGAGGTGGTTTGACTGCTGTTCAGTTTTTACTTATAGGGCACATGTATATTATCGGGTATGTAGTTATAAGGTATGTCCAATTACTTTCCTTACAGGGTACATAGCTATCTCAATTTTGGTTATTACACTTTTGAGACAAAAGAATGCGTTTTTAGGGAGGGAGTGGCGTGCACTTAGAGGGCAACGTCTTGATAACTATTCCATCTAAACATTGTGATTATGGCTAAAGGACTGACTAAATTCCTAACTTGGAACATCAGAGGTGTCAGAGAACAACTAAAAGGATACCAAGTGCTTAAGTACAACTCGTTACTACACGCTCAAATTTATTTTATCCAGGAAACCCATCTTCTACCCCATGAGGCACTTAGGCTCCATAGGCAGGATATTGGCCAGGTCTTTATCTCTGGAATTTCAACTTTGAGTAGGGGGGGTAGCTATTCTAGTTAACCACGCTGTCCCTATGCAGGTCGATCAGGTAATTACGGACCCACAGGGAAGATACGTTTTCTCGAAAGGCCACCTAGATCATATGGAGATAGTCCTGGGCAGTATATATGGACCAGTAGGGGGAGACTGAGCATTTTTTGCAGAGTTAACTGATAAATTAACCCCCTTCTTTTCCCTTCCTTTAATACTGGGAGGCGATTGGAATATTCCCCCCACTCAAGATTTGGATCGGTCCAACTATCCCCTCAGACCCCCCTCGCAAGCACAGAGAGCACTACAAGAATTTATGGACTTGCTAGGCCTCTGTGACCCCCTGGAGAATTCTGAACCCTTTGTCCCACACTTATTCATTCTATTCAATGATCCATCATACTTCTTCCAGACTGGATTATGTTCTTATTAGCCTTTCCCTAATCCCTGGACTCTGCAACTGTGGTTTAGAACCTATTGTTCTTTCTGACCATGCAGCAGCTTAGGTGCCCTTGGTCTTAGATGAAACTTGCAACAAGATGCCACCTGGAAACTGAACACCCAGATATTAAAGGACGATTATGTGATTTCCAGAATTCCTGCTCTCATTCAATCGTTTATGTCCTCCAATCAAAATACCGTAACGAGGGTGGATCACGAATGGTGCACCTTAAAATGTTTTTCGAGAGGAGAGTTCATTTGTATTGCCTCTACCCGTAAATGCCATAGAGAGTCTGAGACTCTTTCCCTGCTGGCTCAGATCTGTACCTTAGAACAGTCTCTCTCGGACGCAACCTCCCCTGATTCTCTCAAGTCCTTGCTTTCCCACAGGGATAAATATGCTACTTTAATACAGGAAAAGGCAGACTTTGCAATACTCAAAATGCAGACTAAATATATAGAACAGGGGGAAAAGGCGAGCTGTTTGCTTGCTTGCTCTCAGGCTAAGGAAATTGGAGGCTTTGAGAATCATTCCTTCCATTAATGCTCCAGACGGATCCATTAAAATCCATCCTCGAGACATAGCATTAGTTTTTGAACAATTCTACTCCACCTTATATGGCCACCATTCCTCTCCGCTGTCTGAAGAGGAACCCTCCTCATACTTAGAATCCTCTCCATTGCCAAGCTTTGCAGAGCACCATTAAACCTTTCTCTCAACTCCCATTTCTCTAGAAGAAGTTGAATCGGCCATCAATAAATTAGCACTAGATAAAGCCCCGGGACCTGATGATTTTCCCTCAAACTTTTACAAACTCTTTATTAAGGATATTGCCCCCATTTTACTTTGTTTAGACCATTTCATGTTGTCCTCAGACACTCTTGACCCATCATTGCTGGAGCTACCATCGTCCTACTTCTCAAACCGGACAAACTGTCTAATTGTCCAGCTAGTTACCGCCCTATTTCTCTATTAAACTGCGATATCAAGATTCTATCTAAGATCCTAGCTTCCAGAATAGAAAAATTCTGAACTCGTCTTCTTAGTCCTGAACAGGTCGAGTTTGTATCTGGGAAAATCTCTGCTCACCATCTTCATAAAATTTCCCATCTTTTCCACGCAGCGGAAACTTCTTCTGCATCTATGGCCCTGATTTCTCTTGACACTGAAAAAGCCTTCAACAGGATGGACTGGTCCTTTATGTGGTTGATTCTATGAAAGATGGGCTTTCCTCCCTCATTTTTACAATGGATGCAGACGATCTATTCCTCCCCGATGGCCAAAATATATTATAATTTATTTATTTATTTATTTATCAAGTCTAGGATTACAAATACCTTTGAGCCATGGCTCTTTTACAAAGGTTCCATGTCAGAGAAATACAAATTATGGGGAACATCAAGACAGGCATTACAACAATGTGGACATTGCAAACAGAGTACAGATTAATACAGTTCAAGGGTAGCATTGTAACAAAGCAGCCAGCGGCATTTTTCAGAGAAAATAGACAACAGATAAGAAGTGCCAAAGTCATAGGGAGAGGGAAGAGGGTTGGGGGGGCAGAAGGAATGTAGGAAGTGTGGCAAGAGGGTGAAAAGTGCAGCATTGGGTATACCAAGATGTGAGGGTAGAATCCAGTGAGAAGGGGAGGGGGGACAACTAGAGCAGAAAGGGAAGTGGAGAAACAAGGTTAAGTTGGGCAGTCACGGGAGCTGTTGGTAGTGAGATAGTCCTGGAGCCTAGTTTTAAACATACCAATAGTTGGGGCAGAGGAGATGGTTGGGCTGAGGCCATTGAACCAGAGTGGCACTTGATAAGCAAAAGAGCGCTGTCCCTGTGAAGTGTGACAGTGGGGGACTTTCAGTAGCTGTAGCGTGGATCTCCTAAGGTGCCATTTGTTAATTGGTGTTGTAACAGAGTTGAGATCCCAGAAGGTGCAAGGCCAAGGTAGATTTTTTTCACCATGGAGCAGGTGAGAAACTTTATGCGGTTTGATAGTTGGAGCCAGCGGTCTGAGTGTACAGGTCACATGTGTGGGTGAGACGGTGAGCACCAGTGATGAGCCGACGTGCTTTATTTAAGGTAGTTGAGAGGCATCTAAGGGTTGTGGTTGTGGCCGAGCCATAAATGATGAGACCATAGTCTATTACAGAGATCACAGAGCTCAGGACTGCAACCTTCAAAGCTTCTGGCATGAGGTGTGGTCTGTGTTTGTAGAGGAGACCAAGCCGTGTATTAGCAGCTCTAGCTACATTATCTACATGAAGTCCATAGGAGAGATTAGAGTCAAGCTGTATCCCTAAGTATTTGAAGGACCCCACCTGATCTAGAGTGTTCCCCTGGGTGGTGGGTTATGAGAGCTGCAGAAGAGCATAGATTTGGTTTTCTTGTCATTGAAGACCAGTTTATGATTAAGAAACCATGTCTCTACAGAACTGAAACCAAGTTGAAGGTTGTGTTGAAGAGTTGCAGGATCTTTGTGAGTGGAGAATACAACAGCATCATCGGCATATAGTATGATCTGCTCAGAGCAGTGGTAAGGGAGGAGTTTAAGAAAAGGCTAAAAGGAGGGGTCCCAGTATGGATCCCTGTGGGACACCCGAGCGAACAGGCAGGGTGTTAGAAAGAGCGTCCGCAATTTTTACTCTCTGTGACCGGTTTTCTAAGTAGCTTTTAAACCAGAGAGAAGAGTCAGGTGATAGCCCGGCATTCAGTAGTTGGTGTATTAATAATCCATGGTGTACTGTATCGAAGGCCTTGGGGAGGTCGATGAAAACGGCCCCTGTAAGAAGGCCGCTGTCAAGGGATTTGTGCAAAGCTCCAGTGAACTCAAGAAGGGCTGTGGTGGTGCTGTGACCTTTCCGGAAGCCGTGTTGTTGTGGACAAGGTATATTGTATTTATTCAAGTGGTCGGTAAGTTGATCAGCCACGATGCGCTCAAGTCTCTTAGAGAGTGGGGGCAGTATGGAGATAGGGCAATAATTTGAGTGAATCGTCTTGTCCCCACTTTTATGGATGGGTGTCACGGTGGCTGTTTTCCATAGGTCCGGGAATTTTCCACAGCTGACAGAGAGGTTTAGGATTTTTGTTAATGGATGAATTACCTCATCGAGGGTGAGCAAAAGAAGCTTAAGGTCCAGGGTGTCGCTGCTAGATCTAGATTTTGAGATAGCTGCAGTAATATAGTGGTGAGCTTCATTCAGCCTTACCTTCCTGAAGTAGAAGAGGGGACGGTTAGACTGAGGGGCTGAGGTATTTGGGGAGTAGGCCCTGTTTTCGAAAAAGTCATGGGGTAGAACAGCACTAAGGTCTGAAAAAGCCATGTTAAAGATGTTTGCGATCACCTTGAGGTCAAGGGTTGAGGATCCATCAACCATCAACATGGCAGGAGAGGTTTTTGTCTGCTTCCCTGTGACATCCTTGATATTGTCCCAGAAAGCACAACCATTTCCCCATGTATTGGTGAGAGCATCTTTGTAATAGGTGGATTTCATTAGCTGTATGGCTTTTGTGCAGGCATTTCGTGCATGTTTGTAATTTTGGATGTCCGGTTGTTTGCCAGTGGCCCTGGCAACTGGCCAGAGGTGATCCCTTAGTTTCAGCAGTGAAAGAAGAGCATGTGACCCATGGGTTAGAGAGATTTTGTTTTCGCCTTTTAGCAGGTAAAGTAAAGTCTTAGGCTTTGTTGAAAATTGAGATGAAGTGATCAAGAGCAAGTTAACATCTGTTGCTTCATAGATGGGTAGCCAGTCTTGTAGAAGCAGGTGTTGTTTGAGATGTGGAAGTTTTCCATGAGGAAGGACTCTGCTAGCGATAATTTTGGGAGGGGGCTTAAGGAATTTGTTAGACCATGCACACATGACTGGGGAGTGGTACTCACTGAGTGAGTCTGGGAGAATGGTCGCATGAGAAATCCTTGTGGGGTGAGTGGTGAGGACCCAATCCAAGAGGGTACTGGTGCCAGTCTTGTAGTTAATCCTAGTAGGGGAGTTTACCATTTGAGTGAGGTTAGCAGCTGAGATGGAGTCTTTATAGGCACTGGCTCTCAATGCTAACCAGTTTATGTTGAAATCCCCTAGCAGAATAAGTTCAGTTTCGGGAGGATGTGAGTTGATAAAGTTTAGGATGTCATTGAATCCATGTTTAGGGTCCCTGGGTGGGATATATACGGAGACAATAGTCAGAGCTTTATGGTTGGGACCTAGGATGATTTTTATTGGCAGAATCTGGGCTGAGGCAGAAAGTGATGGAGTTGCTACAGGGTGCCAAGACAGGGAGTCTTTGATATAGATTGCTCAACCACTGTCTTTTTTGGATATCCGGTCCAGCCTGTGAACATTGTAGCCCTGTATTGTTACTGCTGAGTCAGGAACTTTAGGTGTCAGCCAAGTTTCCACCACTGCAAGGATGTCAGGGTTGTGCTGGCATATGAAGGCTTGGAGTGCATCCAGCTTTGGTAGTAGGCTGCAGATATTAATGGTTGCAAGGATAAGGGCACCTGGAGTTTGTGTGTGGCCTGAGCTTCTAGGGCCAGGATTGGGATGGATGCTGCCTGAGATGAGAAGGAGGAGGAGCAGGACTTTTAAGGAGCAGAGCCGCAGCTCTTTGAGAGATAGTTTTGATTGTTGTTTCCTGGAGTAGAAGTTGCAAGGTTCCAGGCGGTGTCCCATATGGACTGCAAGGTGATACAGTGTAGAGAGGTGGCCACACTTGTTGAGAGTAGTGGTCATTTTAAGTAACCAGGAATATCCAAATGGTGCACCAAGCACAAGTCTTGAGTGGTAATGGAGAGTTCCCTTGGAGTTGCAGTGGAAACCAGAGTAGAGGGTGGTGAGGGTGGGGTGGGGGTGGCTAGGACCAGGGAGAGAGAAGAGGGGGTCAGGGCAAGGAGGAGGAGGAGGAGGAGAGGCGAGAGAAAGGCAGAGAGAGAGCCCACATGGCTTACGTACTAGATAAAGAGATAGAGATATAGCCCTCTAGTGGTGAGAAGATATAATCTGCTAATGGAAAAGTCAACTGTTAAAAAAAAAAAAAGCTCTAAATTCACTTCTAATATCAACTCAGAACTTAAAATGACTGTAAGGATTAAACAAATCATTAAACCCTAGCACATAAATTCAACTAGAGACACAGAGGGAGATACAGTAGTCAGAGATGTGTTCAGCAGGAGATAGTATGGGCCACTTGGAAATCAGCTTCCACTGGTACCAAATCCAAAAGTCAGGGCTAGTACCTTGCAGTACAGAGGATTTCTGAAAAACTGTTTAGGTTCCAGAAATTGAGGGGTCCGTGGCCTGGTCAAGGCACGCTGGATCCCTGAAATAAAGTAGAAAAACAGGATTTTTAAAGGCTGGAGAAGTGGGCTGGTCACATCAGAACAAAGAGAATAAATATAAATGGGCAGGTTCAGAGAGCAAAGCAGACAGTGTGGGGGAGGAGGAGAGAGGAGACAGGTTGCAGAGTAGACAGCAAAACAAGGCTTTACACAGTCAAGGCTCTAATAATGGTGTATTCTCCTCCCCCTTTTCTTTATACTCTGGTACACGACAAGGATGCCCCCTCTCCTCTTTTCTTGTCAACCTATATCTTGAACCACTTATCAGGTGTTTAAAACCTTCACCTGTCATCAAGGGCATCTCCATCAGCAATCTGATACCCTCGCTTTCAGTATATGCTGATGACATCCTTCTACACCTTTCCAATCCCATTTCCTCTCTTACTGAGGCCCTAAAAATAATAGACAACTTTGGTAAATACTCCAATTATAAATTAAATCTTAATAAAACAGAAATATAGCCCCTTAACCTCTTAACCTATAAACAAGACTTCATCCCATTTGGTCTGAAGTGGGCTCAGTGCTGTATTAAATATCTTGGTATATATCTAACTACAGACCCTGCCCTAATACAGAAATTAAATCTGGAGGATCTGTGGGGTATTATCCAACAGGATTTAGCTTGCTGGAAGAGCCTTCCTCTTTCACTATGGGGTAGGATTAATATTATTACAAGAAATGTTCTTCTTCAGCTTTTTTACCCATTAAATATGCTCAATATCTGGCTTCCGTTATCCTTCTTTAAACGTATTCACTCCAACATCACCTCATTTATCTGGTTAGACTAGGCCCCCAGGCAATCTTGTCTTAAACTGGGATCACCTAAAGAATCTGGTGGTCTACGTCTACCTAACTTTATGCTATATTACTGGGCCAGTCACCTTTATAAATGTGGAAAGTGGCTAGTTGCATTTCAGACAACAACGGATAAGGATTACATCCCCATCTGGTTGAAAATAGAAGCTGACATCATCTCTAACTATAATCTAAGCCCTGTTGCTATTTTCTTCTCACTCTGGAAGTCCTTCCTGCAGGTCTTAGGCCCTCCCTTGATTGGGATATCTTTTAAAGTACTCTTGCAGCTTTGAGCTTATCTAAAGCTATCACCCTCCAAAGACTCCTCCCAACCCATCTTCTCCAACTTAAATATTAAAATAGAGGGTCATCCATTACCTACTACCTGGCTTCCAATTCCTCCTGAACTTAGAGTATTGGATTTCTACTCCCAGACAACTATACTTTTGTCACCTGAACTACTCTCTAAATTCCTACTGACAACCTCCCATATTTTTAAAGTCTACCAGCTTTGGCATCTTCTACTGAACCAGTTTGGTCTTTAGCTACAACAGCCCTTATTTGGGGACTTTCTGCAACAGATCAAAGAGCTGGCCGGTATATCACATGGTGTCTCCTCTCTATATATGTATCTGCTCACCATCTCTAACCCTTCTTCCACAGCAGGTTTCTTCTTCCAGACCTTGAAATTAATTGGATGAATCTTTGGAAAGACCTGTATACTTATTTATCTCAAGACCGACTCAGACTTACCCAGTACCGTATCCTAAATAACATGTATTATACCCAGGTTAAATTAGCTAAAATGGGTCATATTTCTTCAGCCAAGTGCTCCAGATGTGGCAAGGATGAAGGCACACTACTACATATATTTTGGTCCTGTGAAAAGGTATCTTCCCTGTGAGCACAAATTGAAGAGTGGGTGATTACTCTCGATTCAAGTCAAAGAAAGAAGATATGGCCATCATCTTTTTAGTGGTTAAGAAGATAGTTCTTCAACACTGGTTGGATCAATCACCCATTACATATAGTGAATGGTTACAAGAACTCTCTTTCTCTTTATAGATAGAGCAATTAATTGCCAGTATACGGCACCGCATGCCCCTCTTTAATAAAAAATGGGGCCAATTATATGCCCTCTACCTTTTCTAACTGCCTATGGTTCTCTCCAGCTCCTCAATAGTAATGGTTAGTCTACATATATTTTTCATTTGATTTTCTGAATTTGACATATCCTTTCATTTTCTTTTCCTTTTAAAATTAGAAGTGTACTCCATGGGAGGGGGATTATAGGGGGCTGGTGTAGGGTGGGAAGGGGGATTACTCTGTTTATTGTTTGTGTGAGGGGATTTGTTTCTCCTGTTTCATGTTCCTGATAAGTGTCTATAAGGTTGGTTGTAATATTTAAACCTAATAAAGTTTTTTCAATTTAAAAAAAAAAATCTTATGGGCTTGAGGGAATCCTGTTTCTTTAAATTCCTGTTACTTTTGTGCCATGCAATCAAGTATTGTAAAAAACACCAACTACAAAACAATAAAAAAAATATATTATCAAAAACACATATTTAAACTTTCATACTAAAAATCTTCTCTCTATAAATCCCTATGTTTTATGGACCAAACGTTCATTTAAATAAATCACAAGCATCAATCCTTTTCATGTCAAAATGTTGCAATATAATTGAACAATGGCTACAAGATTATATACATATTTCAGCTTTCATCTATAAATTGCATTTAAATAATTCCCAAATAGCAGTCATTTTGTGGTTAAAGATTTTTATTGTTTTCCAACAAGATTAGGCATTGTACATCTTACATCTTACAGGATGAGCATGATATACAACTTACATAAGGAGTCAGTCCTCCTGCCTGCTATTACTGTAGGGAGCAATCTTAAGTCTGAAAATCAAACTTTATAACTGGGTTCTCTGGGTTCCAAAAACTGCAGGTGGGGTGACTTCTGGACAGCCTCCCAGTCTGTCAGGTTTATTGCCTCTTCCTGGTGGTATAATGGCCTACAAGAGACGCTCCCTAGGGTGATAGACCATTAAAACAGTATGTATGAGCTACCTGGTAGAGCCAAAATTGTACTGTCACTGTGGGGGTTGGTCCTTTGCGGCTTCAAGGGAAACTGGGAGGTGACTTCTTCTGGGCCTTCACCTGCAGCAAAATAAAGCATCTACTACTTTACTTTCAGACAGATTCAGACATAGTTCTTGTATGAACTATAGCAAGACCTTATCTGTTAACCACTGCCTATCTGCTAATGTCTAAGAAGACCTGCGTGGTGGCTTGCCATTTGTAGATGGGTGTCTGCTGTAGAATATGGGTACCTGCCCTCTCAACCTATGCCCTCCCTAGGCTTCAGAAAAGTTAAAAGAGGTTGCCAAAGGGTGTTGTATAGTGGGAGGGTGTTTGATACTATGTGTGTCACTCTGGACAGATTGGCTACTTGGGTGAGGTTATTGAGCACTTCTACGAGTGCTGGAGTGTCTTGAGTTCTCCACCAATAGCAGTCATTTTAATGTCAAAATATTGCAAGCAGTGTTAAACTGCCAAACATTATGAATCAAACACTTATTGTAAAAAAGTACAAACATCATTGTAGTCAGTCACTTTTTGATCTTTTATAAGACCTGTCCCTGCTGCTCGCCTTTCATCTGTAGCAATATAGAGGTTAGAGATATAATATACAGTACCTCTACCTCTTTCTCTCTCTCTCTCTCTCTCTCTCTCTCTCTCTGTCTACCTCCCTCCTTCCCTCCCTCCTTCTCTTGGAATTTAAGGATGTGTTCTATTGTGGCAATGCTGTAGGCTCAGTTGGTAGTTGTTGATTCTGCTTTCTCATCTTCTGAGTTCAGCTTCTAGTGTACTCTCCTCTCATCAGTCACCCCTGTAACAATATCAGTGTCTGTTAGTGTCTCTGCAACATGGTAGCTTTTGTTTACATAAACTTAGTTGTCCAGCTGTTCCTGTGAATCTCTGTTCCCACTGCTGTCTAACAAAACCAAGACCAGTTTTAGACCTAATGCAGAAACACTCTGGATGCCCCCCTCACCGCTCCCACTGCCTCCTCTGCTTCCTTCTGCTTATACTTTCTACTTTAGTGTGTCTCTTCTTTATTAGTGCCAAAGGCAGATGCATAGTATATGACCCAGATCTTCTTACTTGAGAGTCCCATGGTTTGACATGGAGCTCGGGGAGATGAAGACCAATGGTCAGAGTTTGGAGCACTGTTGGCAGAAATCTGGGACTAATGAGGACAAGCCGACTTTGAAAACTCACTACAGGGAGTATCAAAGAGTAATCTCCCATGAGAAGGCCACATTCCAATGAAATTGCTTCAGGGAGGAACAAACTGGATCAGCACTTTCTGACTGTAGACAGGTTACTTCATCCCACCTATGTACAACCAACAAGGGCAGTATCAGCCACCAGGTGTGAAGAGCTCTCTCAGCTCTTCTCTGACACAATGTCCTCTATTAGGTCTAAAATTACCCCAGCAGAGCTGTTGCAACCTTGCAGAGGAGAGGGGGTTGTCAATAGGAGCACTGCTCCTGTATGGAATGAGTTTAAGCCAGTGGGGGTGGAAGAGGTGATCCTGAAGTTGTGGCCCACTATTTGTAAACTGGACCTGGGCCTGACATGTCCCCTAGCGGGCTATGCCCATGCACTGGAGAAAGTTACAGTTGTAAAAGTTCATAGCTGCTGGTGTGATGCACAGGGGCCACTTTTTGATGACCTGAACCAGTATCTAAAACTGACACAGAAAACAAACTAGCAGATGATTCTGTTCAGCTGGTATATGATTTGGGTCTGTTCAGAGGCAGTGTTAGCTACATGTGAACCATAGTAAGTAAGTAAGTAAAAATTTACTTGTTATGCACCAATTCCCTGGTGCTCAGGGCACTGTACATAGGTCAATGATTTTTTGATGACCTGAACCAGTATCTAAAACTGACACAGAAAACAAACTAGCAGATGATTCTGTTCAGCTGATGTATGATTTGGGTATGTTCAAAGGCAGTGTTAGCTACATGTGAACCATAGTAAGTAAGTAAGTAAAATTTTACTTTTTACATGCCAATTCCCTGGTGTTCAGGGCACTGTACATAGGTCAATGAACAAGTAACACATAAAACATACAGCATATATAAAGCCCTGCTGAACCTCTATCACTGACATCAACAATTACATCTAACAATTTTTCTCATAAGACATAAATTGTACTTAGAGAGAAAAAAATGTGTCCCACTGGGAATCCGACCCAGGCTTGTGTTGGTCTGAAACTATATGTTAAGCCCTACAAGCCTTGTCACTGAAATCATGCCATCAAATCACTCAGAGTGAATGTAATTTTAAATTTTACAAAATGCGGAAAATAACACATGACCACAAGAGGGGCTTACAAGCTAAAGTTTGTTGACACCTAAAAATGAAAAAATAATGACAGGGGAGAGAAACACTATGATTTAGATGTGAGGGAGAAACAATCCATTTTATGAAAGAATTGAAGGAGGATAAGAAGGTTTAGTAAAGACCATTGGTTAAACTAAGCCAGATAGCAGGGGCAACAGAAGAAAAAGCTCTCCCACCAGTAGTGGGTAGGTTTTGAAATACAACACAGAGAAGGCTGCTATTAAATGAATGGAGTAGAAAGGAAAGGGATTTGTTTTTGAATAGTGCCTTTCATATACATGGGTCAGGATTTTCAAAGGGTCAGATACAGAGGCAAAAAAACATGTTTGTTGAGGCCGCATCAGTGTGTGACTGAATGCGTGCAAGCAGCACTGCTGCTATGTTTAAAAGATGCATCTATTGGCAAAAAAATGTCACAATTATGGCTTTCTTTCTTGCTGCAAAATGCAGATGCTGTTGAACCATCTAATTTATTTGTTTGTTTTTGGTAACTGGGTAGGTGTGCTACCCATAGAAATGCCTATTTTCAGGCATGGATGGGTTTAACAGTTTGGAGAGATTTGTCATTTGAAAATTAGGATGGGCAGAGCTACACAGAACATAGAAACATAGAATTTGATGGCAGGTAAGGACCATTGGGCCCACTTAGTCTGCTCATTTTTCCCTACCTGCAGTCTTACTGCAGACTCCAATCAATCTCCAGCTTTTTCTCCTTCCCCCTTCCATTAATATACAGTTATGCCTATCTCATGCATTCTTGAGCACCCCCCCACCATCTTCACCCCACCACCTCCTCTGAAAGACTGTTCCAAGAATTCACCACTCTTTCTGTGAAGAAATGCTTCCTCACATCTCTCCTGAATCTACCCCCTCCAGCTTCATAGCATGTCCCTTTGTTCTTGAGCTCATTTTTTCTAAAAATACTTCCTCCTGTACCTTATGCACCCCGTGAGGTATGTAAAGGTCTCTATTGTATCCCCTCTCCCAGCATATATATATATATATATATATATATATATATATATATATATATATATATGTATAGATAGATAGATAGATAGATATATTGAAGTCCTTTAATCTCTCCTAATAGAGCTTCTGATGCAAACCCTTCACAATTTTAGTCGCCCTTCTCTGAACTGCCTCCACTCTGTCTATGCCTTTCCAGAGATGTGGTCTCCAGAACTAGACATATTACTCAAGGTGGGGTCTTATCAGTGATCTATACAGGGGGTAACGCCACTTCCCTCTTTCTGCTGGATCATTCCCCTCCCTATGCACCCCAGTAGCCCTTCTGACTGCCTTGTCACATTGCCTGGCTACCTTTAAGCCATCCAATATCATTACCCTCAGTTTCTTTCCTGCTTGGTTGTCATCAGTACTACTCCACCCACTTTGTACTCCGCCCTCGCTTTCTGAGGCCTAAGTGCATTATTTTGCACTTTTTTATGCTGAAACTCAGCTACCATATTAGTGACCACTTCTCAAGTTTTCTCAGGTCTCTGCTCATCCTTTTCACCCCACCCCCCATAGTGTCTACCCTGTTATAGATCTTGGTGTCATATGCAAAGAGGCAGACCTTTCATTTCAGCTCCTCTGCATTGTGACTTATAAACATATTTAAGAGGTCTTGTCACCGCTGGTCACCTTCCCTTCCTTGGAGTGAACTCCATTTAATACCACCCTCTCTTGTCTATCCATTAACCAATTTCTTATACAGATTGCCACCTTTGGATGCATTTCTAAACTGCCCAGCTTGCATACTAACCTCCTATGTGGAAAGATGTTGAAAGCCTTACTGAAATCTTGGTAGGCCACGTCCATCACTCCACCCTGATCTATTTCCTTGGTCACTCAGTCAAAGAAATCTACCAAACTCATGTGACATGACTCCTTTCCCCCTGTGAATCCATGTTGCCTCAAGTCTTGTAACCCATTGAATTTCATATATTTCACAATCCCTTCCTTCAGCAGTGTTTTAATTAACTTTTCCATCACCAATGCCAGGCTGAACAGCCCATAATTGTCAGCCTCCTCCATGCTTCCACTTTTGTGAAGAGGAACTACATCTTCCCTCCTCCAGTCCTGTGGAACTACACCTGTTTCTAATGAGCTGTTAAACAGGACTGTCACAGGTGCAACCAGTACCTCCCTGAATTCCCACAACACCACTAGATTCACCCAGTGCTCGAATGGTACCCTTATGGTCTCCTGTGGCTCACTATCCCAACACTCACCTGCCCGGGCACTATTATCTGACAGGTGCAGTGTCCTGATAGTGATTGTGCTGACAGAGACATGCTCAATGGTGCTACAGGAAGGGGTAAGATAGCCAATGTGATGGCTTGCTACCTTACCCATTAAAACACCATCAGAGCCAGAGGCTGGCCGAGCTGCCCCGTGGTGTGGAAGGCTGGAGCACAGGTAGCTTGGCCAGTATGCTCCACATGGTCTGGGTTCTCATCTGGCCATACACTTTTGCTATCCCTCATAACTGTTACATTTTAACTCCATGGTCCACTTCCCCTCGGAGTTAGTTATTTTAGTTACAGGGCTGCGAAGGGCCTAGCCCTTCACATTAAAAATTACGGTACTCGTTGCCGTGTTCCCCAACAGTGGGTTGGGACAGTGGTGCCATCAGGATCATAAATGTCGGATATCTGGGCTCAGTATCCTGAGCATCAGGATACCGAGTTCCCAGATAACATAGTAAATCCGCTCGAATTACGGGGGGGGGGCCTGAGGGGGCCAGGTCCCCTTACTTTATTGGAAGGCTCCTGAGTTCTGTGTAATTGAAAGGTGCTGGGGGGGCCATGTTTTGGCCCCCTTACTTTTCACTGCTGAAGCTGCCGATCTCCATTCAGTCAGAAACACAATTTGCAGCAGATCTGTCTGAGTGAAAAATAGTAATTAACACCATGTTTTCCCTTTTAACAGCCATCCAGGAAAACAATAGCCTCCCCCAAAACATAGCCACACAACTGGCATCAAAATGAGTTAAGTGATACTTGAGACAGATATTTATTTAAAGCCGTGTTTACACAACTGTTGCGTTCTTGCATTTGTGCTGCTCCCTTCCCTCTGTGCTGGCTGCTCCTCCATCAGTTTAGTGTTTACACTGACTGCCCTCACAGTGCTGCAGGTCACTCTAAGGAGGGGTGGTAAATTCAACAGAGGATGCTGGAAGACACTGGAACAGAAGGCTTTCTATCAGAGTGAGCGCATCAAAGGGTTTACAACATCAGGTAATGTGCTCACTCCGATACAGGTACCCACAATTGAGCTGCAGCAGAAAAGGGATCTGAAGCACACTTAGGGTGCTGTGGAAAGTGTCATAAAACTGACTTTGCAGCACATCAGCCTGTGCGCATGGGTTGATGCGCTGCAACGTCGGCAGTGTAAACAAGTCTTAAGTGTTGGCATGCCATTGCTTGACTGCTTTGATGGCTTGCTTTCTGGAAAACAAACAATCAAAAGCCTCCCATAGTTACAAGTAGTATCCACAGCTGGCACCAAAGTTAGTCCTTCACAGATACTTTCAAAAGCTGATAGTCAGAGATCCTTGTCGTTATCCTTATTTATTGTAACAAAATGCTGCTCTGCTCACCTTCTTTGGTGACACCTCCTTGAACGAGCACAGTTGGAGGTGTCCATTTCAGTTCAGACTATAAATGACTTAAACCAGAGGTAAAAGTAATAGCCAGTAGCCCCTACACTGAGCTCCTGGGAGCAACTTATTTGTTCACTGTCTCTGAGTTGTCAGAGAGAGAGAGAGAGAGAGAGAGAGAGAGAAAACAAGCCCAGTTTCAGGAGCCCAGAGGACTAGTGTGGCACCTCTGCTGTATTGCCTGCTGAAATCAGATTACTGCTGGCTGTTCTACTGGAGGAGTCTTGTTATTTTAAACAAGATAAGAAAATCAGGAGCACGCAACTTCAAGTCCCACCAAGGGGAGGAGATCAACATAACCTGCTATTGCGAAAAGAGGCTTGCTGTATTTTTGAACTACAAACTATATGCCCTAAAGGACTAAATGATGAACATGGATTTGATAGTTACTTGTAAAGAGAGGAAAGTGGAAATAAGGGCAGTTCTGACCACATATTAATAGAGTGGAAAGAATACTGATTGGAATTAATAAAATACAAGGCTGTTGTTTTTTAAAACATTACCAGCATCGTCTTTTACACTTTCTTATATAATAGAGACTTTTCTTAGGTAGAATGAGATAGGATAGGATAGTGTAGCTGTTGCTGATATTTATCAAATGATTTGGGCAAGAACAATAATATAAAAAGGGGGGGATTAAAACAATTATTTTTGAGCACTGGTTAAGGATGCACTAGTACTTTAAGACCAAATAAAGGACACCATCGCAACTATCACTATAAAAGAGATCGGAAATGGAGCAGAAGCTAGCTCTGAGGATGGGGTCATGTGACCCCGAAATGTCAGCACGTAACCCAATCTGAGCAAGTCAGGTTTCCTGGACCAGGAAGGAGACACCTGAAAATGGCATGGTAAAATTAGAGAAAACGCCAGAGAAACACCTGAGCAGCGCAAAAGCAAAGAGGGGTGTGAATATGCGGGATGGTGTTTGGAATGAAAAATTAGCTCCTAATGTGAGGACCGGCCCCTACTTGAAAAGTCCAGGGTTTGAAAAAAGACTTCTGGTCTGACCGAAAAAACACAGGACTATTTACACATGTGATTAGGAAATAGAGCCATGAAGAAAGGTGACAACTGAGGGGTAAAGTACTGTATTAACTGTTTCAACATTGGGCCAGTAGTAAAAGTGAGAGACTGATAAAATATATGCATAGCGTACCTTCTTACAAATTTTGAACAACATTTGAATGAGACTGCAAGGAGTAGCTTGATTGCACAGCACTTATTTGCATAAGAAAGAAATCTATGAGTAAAACAGCATGAATACATAGCATTTATTTGCACAGCAAAAAATCCATGGCTAAAGCAGCTATTTATTTAAACCTACTGGGCAATTAAGACCACTTTGGGAAGACCAGAAAATGAAAAAGAGACATGTTCCAGTATTATTATTGCAAAGTTGCACATATAAAAAAATAGAGCAAGATATCGGAAGCATTGTGTGAATTTGGTATGTTTATGTATTTCCCAAATGGAGAACAACCACACTGTAGAAGGCATTAAATAGGCCTAAACCTGTTTTATATAAGAATGTGGGTGAATTGTGTCATTTATTTGACTCAACATAATTGTATTATCCCTTTCACTTGAAGCACCTTATAGCCTCAGTAGGTAACTAAAAGGCCTAGTGGGCACAGCAAACTTCATTATTTTTAGACTTGAAAATGCTGCTGTGCTTGCCTTCTTTGATGTCCGGTGTGACACCTCCTTGAACGAGCACAGTTGGAGGTGTCCATTTCAGTTCAGACTATAAATGACTTAAACCAGAGGTAAAAGCAGTAGCCAGTAGCCCCTACCCTGAGCCCCTGGGAGCAACTTATTTGTTCACTTTTGCTGAGTTGTCAGAGAGAGAGAGAGAGAGAGAAAGAGGGAGAGGAAGAGAAAACAAGCCCAGTTTCAGGAGCCCAGAGGACTAGTCTGTTAACTCTGTTGTACTGCCTGTTGAAATCAGATTATTGCTGGCTGTTCTACTGGAGGACTCTTGTTATTTTACACAAGATAAAATCAGGAGCACGCAACTCCAGGCGGTATGTAAATGTATTATTTTTTGGTTTGTATAAAGGCGGGGGATAGGCAGGAATAATGATGAGTAAGTCAAGACTCTGAGGAACTTGGGGCAGGCAGGCACTGCTAGCTGGCTGGGGCAAGAGTGTGGGGTAGGGTCAGATGCAGATCTGTACTAGATCCTGGATCCTCTGACAGTGTCAACACAAGTTGTCACCATAAAGAGAGCTGAGAAACAGAGAGAGAGAGCCTGAATGGGCCAGGGTTACACTTTTTTGGCCTCCTCAGCCTGACCTCGCATGGGGGGCAGGGTGCTTTAGTCTCCAGAGCCCATGTGCAGTAAGGCAAGTTTGGGGAAGGGGTATTGTTTCCAGTGCCAATGTGAAGTGAGTTAAGGAAGCTAGAGAGAGGGTTGTTTTTTTGTCTCAAGTGCACATGTAAAGTAAAGCAAGGCTGGTGGGGGGGGGTTGTGTCTCTGGGCCCCATGTAAAGTAAGGCTAGGTTGAGGAGAGGGGCATTTGTCTCCAGAGCCCATGTGAAGTAACACAAGACAAGGCAGAGATGTATGTTTCTCTCCAGACCTCATATGAAGAAAATCAAAGCTGGGGAGGGGGTGTTTCCAGAGCCCATGTAAAGTATGGTAAGGCAAGGTGGGGGGATTGTTTTCCTTGTGTCTCTGGAGCCCATGTGAAGTAATGCAAGAGTAGTGGCAGGTATGCTGCATCTCATGAGCCTATGTGAAGTGGGCAAGGCTAGGGGTTGCTATGTGTCCCCAGCAGAATCCATGCAAAAATAAGGTGCCGGGGGTGTGTCTCTGGAACCCATGTCAAGTAAGGCAAGGCTATGGGGGGTGCTTTGTGTCTCTGGAGCCCAGGTGAAATATGTATATTATAGAAAATAGACAGTATGTTTCTTTCTGCTACTCGAGTAATGCATCCAAGTGATTTGCATAGTGCAGCCGAGGCATATCTGCAACCTTCTCGGATTTTTGACCAGTATATCAAGGAGAGCTAGCCTGTATGTGTATAACATGACAGACGTTCAGTGCTAGATCCAGTAAAAGAGGAGACCCTATGAATTTTGGATATTTTGGATATTGGTGTGACTGTGTGAGGCGTGTGTGGGGAGTGTGGAGTTGGTCAAAATAAGGGGGCTCTTGAAAATAGGGAGACCTGGAAGGAAATATTGCATGTGTTAGGAAAGACATATGTTAATCCTTAAACCTGCCAGCAGTGACCCCTGAAAAGGTGGGACAACATGTCATCAGCCAGGGGTGTCATTTCATTATTTAAAGGGGCTGTAGTTGACTTCTAATAATGAAAAGTGTAGGTGACTTTGAATTTTGCAGGCATGGAAGTCAAACAATGGTGTGATATTTTTCTGAATGAATGGGGGGAGCATGGCATTATCTGTAATGTGTATATTACAGAATTGTCTCTGACAATACCCAAAACTGAAATGACTTTCAGATTTTGACCACTAAAGTTTTTGACATCAGTCATCCAAAATGAACTGAACCTCAGAGACCATAATTCATAACAATCTTATTTAAGAAATAGTGTGTGTGTGTGTGTGTGTGTGTGTGTGTGTGGTGGGGAGACCCATATTTAACTGGTGCAGTATTCAACCACAAGTTTAATTTTAATCTTTTTTTAATACTCTGCCTATCATCATAATGCACAAACCACCCTTTGGTTGTCCCTTAACAGTAGAGGACTGGATCCCCTTCCCTCTGTTTTCATTGCCTGCTGGTCTAGTGCTCTGCTGCAGTGCCCTTTTTTTTTCTTGCTCTCTAATCAGAATGGCAGCTCATATGATAATAATCCTTTGCATAAGCTGCCTTGCTTGTCACTTCTTCTGACTTGGGTATGGTGTGTAACTTGCAGGCAGTGGGCTGGCAAAATATCCTGGGCGGGGGGGGGTGTTGGTGGAAGAAAGGGGAAATTAACAAAGCAGTTAAGTGTAATCTGGGGGCTTGTTTCCCAGAGTGTGAAAGAAATGGGGAGTGAGAAGCAATCCACTTTGCAAATGAAGCAAAGAATGCAATTTCATAAACAGTTTAATTTTTAAAACATTCTTGCAGGAAACAGTAACATCCGTATCACAGTATGTTTCACCCTGGTGTGCTTTAATGTTCCTTACTTAGCTATAAAATGCATGAAAATACACCATTTACAGTGATGTTTTAAAAACTTTCTGGGGGGAGGGTGGCATGCCCCCAGACCCCTGTAGCTTAGTGAGGATTTTTGCACCCCCTATTCACTGATTCTGCGCACACCTCTGAATATGGGCCATCGGGCCGTCCTACTTTTTTCATCATAATTCGAGCACTGAATGCACCTCGTCTCGCCATATTGCTTTGTCTACTTTCAGATTAGCGAGTGCCTTCATGGCTCTCTCCTTTTGAAATGGACTAGATTTCACATGGATAATTTTGAAACTCCTACCTGCTTTAGGCCAAAGCACTTGACAATCCCCAAACATTTGGCAGCAGCTGTTAAACATGCACTGATAGTTTAAGAAAAAAAAATCAGGGATGAATGTACAGAGCAAAATTATTTATTGATTTATTTCTTTGAAATTTGGTGACCTAGATATTTACACTGAGGTGAAACTCATTTCTAAGTGCAGCTTGGGTGGAGGAGAGAACAGGGGAAAGGATTCAGAATACATTAACTCAAGTGCAAGACAGACATAGTGGGGTAATTCAAAAAGAATACAAGACAAAGTAGCATATGTATGGAGAAACAAGTACGCTAACCAAGGGCGTGTAACAATTACAAAATGCAACTAAAGTAAAAATTTAGCTGTGCAGATTACTGCCAGAATAATGTGCAATGGGTTTCAGGTAAAATATATATAAAAAATTCTTAATTAAATGATGTTAAGGTTACCATGGTTAGGGTCATGATAGAGGAGGGAGGCAGGCACCAGAATGGAGTAGAGCAGGAGGAAGGACTAAAGCAAAGGATATCAAGGGGTTTATGTATTTTTTTATTATTATTATTTTCTATAGGAATTTTTATGCCCTGATCAGTGTCCAACCCCTTTCAGTTCTGGTCCATCCAGCTCCATCACCTACCTTCTCTAGGACTTAACCTTCTCTGGTTGTTCCCCACAAATTACCTGTCATGGCATGGCAGGGCCATTGGGGTTGGTCAGGCCCCTGTGGTACAAAATTCAGACTGCACTGGAGAATGTATCTAGTTAGTCAAGTGGAACCTGCAATGCACTGAAATACCATCCTGTTTGGTCAGGGGTTGCCACTATTTTTCCTCCCTTGGGACACCTCTCATGCAATAGGTATGTTAACACTCACTGCACTGTTGCATTGATATCTATGTCATTTGCTCACTGCTCCACCCACACAGCTGCCCTGCTCCATTTACATGTTAACCACTGTGCACTGTTGCAAGGTCAATCTCTATGTCAGACTGAACTTCCTGTGTTTTGTGTAGCATTTGTACGAGGCCAGGAGGCTATTCAGGTGAGGTGAGGTGAGGTTAGTCTGATGTTAATGCTATCCATACCATATGCATGTGCAATTCCTCAACTGGTGATCAGTTGGTTGGGGGGGGGTAAAATTTCTTCTTTAGTTGGAAAAAAGAGAACTTAAGGACAACTTTAACTTGTGCTGGGAACCTCACTTTCTCAGGGCACCAGATTCAGTTTCTGCAGCACTGCTTCAAACCATGGTGCTAGTAAGAAGGTGTCCAGTGTCACATGGTATGAAAAGCCTTTTTGGAAATATAGTTCATAAAATCTAACAAGAAGTTGGCAGCAGCTTCATGAGGAAGAGCAGTGGAATATAGCGTGAATTTTCACGGGCTGCACCGCAGCGAAGCAGCATGTTTACGCACTTGCAGAAATGCCTGCACCAGTATGCATTTCCATCAAAACAGGGAATGCTCCATGCCACAATGGAGTGGCTTGCTATGCTCCAGCAGCTGTTTACACTGCCAGAATTGCACCAGTGTTACTCATCTGCACCACTGGCAATGGTCTAGAACCAGTAGTGTAAATACACCTAATGATGTCTGGTACTTACAACAGCTCGGCTCACAGTCCTGGATTTTTCTGCAAAACTCTCAGCTGTACTGTAGGATGGTATTCAAAGTTTTATTTAATTCATGACAGCAGCAGACAATTAAATGGCTCCCCAACCACTAGCAGTTGAATGTTTTTGCACCAATAACTGGGTTCTTCCTCAACATGCCGGATTATTGGCACAAAAACATTTGATCATTTGGTGATTGGTGGAGCTATTTAATACTCTGCTGCTTTCATGACTTAAACAGAATATTTATTTTCATCCTACAACACAAGTGAGTGTTTTTCAGAGAAATCCAGGACTGTGAGCCAAGCTGTTGCAAGTGCCAGTTTTCTATTTTTGCTTGGGCACCAGTGTTGCTGACCTTAGCCACCTGTGGAAAAAAGACACCTAATGATGTGCTGTGGGTGTGTGCAGAGGCATGCACTCATATGAGGTTTCTGACAGCAGGCCTTCCTTTATGTTCCAGTCACACTGTGTTGCCATCAGTCCTCTGCCAGGTGGCAAGCAAAGAGCAATGTGAGCTGCTCCCCCTCTGTGAGAGAGGAAAATAGTCCATGGGATTAGTCCTCTCCCCTGGCTGAATCCCATGTGATAGGAGTCCATACCCTAACTCAGGTCACTAGCATGGCAGGCAGTAGCTCTACTGTTGAGCCATCAGGACAGCTATAAATTAATTAATTAATTAATTTGTTAAAATTGGTAATCAAGAAAAGTAAATTGAAGCAAGACTCATTTCCAGGTGTGACCCAGTGGGGAGTCTACAGGATAAACTTAATACAGTAAAAATTAATGCGCAAAAGTAATTTCAATAAATGCAATCATGAATGAAAGCACAAAGCAGACTGTTAGATCAATTGTATAAATAATGGAAAGTTATAAGATCAAATGCAACAAGAACAAAATAAATGAGGTGAATTAGTGCAATCACATATTGTGAAAACTGAAATAATAAATAATGTCCAGGGTACCAAGGAATAAAGCTGAAAAGATATCTGAACAACAGTAGGGTAAAATGGGAGCACGAAGCATTAGCTAGATCAGCACTGATGCAACACAAGGTTCACAGGAGAGTGTAAATATGTCAAAAGGAGGCAAGCCAAAACAGTCTATCAAGGGTCTAAGCAGGAATAGGAGGTAGGAAAGTGAAGTTTTAAGTTGTTGCTTGAGAGAGAGGTGGAAAGAGGACAGAGGACAGAGGAAGCAAAGGTGAAAGGTTGTTCCAGATGGGAAGAGATGGGAGGAGAAAGCAGTTTACCCAAAGGCAGATGTGGAGCAGAGAATAGAGAGAATGAAAGTCAACAGAGCAGAGTGAGTAAGAGCTGGAGTGAAAAGAGGAAGAGAAGAAAGGACAGGTAAAAAAGGAGGGAGAGACAGAATGACTAAGGGAAGTAGGGGATGGGGAAATGAGTTAGGAATCAAGGAGAAGAGTGCAGAGAGAAGAGGATGAAGGGGAGTAGAAAAGCAGAGGGGGGACAAGGGGTTAGCTGCAGGAAGGGAAGTAATAATGATGAAGGTGAAACTGGGCAGAGGGAATGAAAGAGGAGAAATAAATAAGTTGATTTAGGCTATTCCAGAGAGTAGGGAAGTAGACAGGGAAGGTAGACTGGTCAGTAAAGGTTTCACAGCAAGGGATGGAAAATGAGCAGGCATCAGAGGAGTAGAGGGGAGAAGGAGGACAGGATAGAGAGACAGAATTTTGGGGGGCAGATAAATAAGAGGCTATTTGGCTCTATTAAGGATGTCTCTGGTTAGCATTCATGCACCTTAAAAAGGGTGATTTCTCAATATGTGGGCTTCTGTGCAACAAGGATGTATTTACTGGCTCTTTTACTTGTTTGGAAGCCTCCTACATGAGATGGAACCAGAAGTTTGCCACAGTCCGTACCAATCTGAAGCAGTGAGTGTTAGGTAGTAGCTTAGGCATCATCCTAGTCCGAAACAGCATGTCGTGTTCATACTTTTCAACTTATTGAAATTAAGTTATTCCTAAACCTGGAGGAATGGTGACCTAGCTCCTGAGTCCACAGAGATTTCCTCCTCAGAAGGGAGATTTTCCTCATTACCATCCCAAAAATCACAATATCGAAGGACTGAATAGTTAATAATTCCACTGTGACTTGTGGCTGGATAAAGGCTTTCTCACTCACTGGTAGAAGCATACACATCTTTCTCCTATGGAAGTAAGTGTTTGGTTTTCAAGCTGTCTTCTCAAAAGTATTTTGGCTTACAAGAGCTTTGTTCCTATGGCTCCTATAGGGATGGTCCCTCACCAAAGAGTGTTCATATGTCTTCACAACACCCTGAAAGGACAGTAGTCCCTGTAGTGGGAACAGAGAGGGTGTAAGCTAAATTTTACTTTGCATACGCATCAGAACACATAGTCATTTCAGAAATATTGCAGCATGACCCAAGTCAATACCTCCATCAGCCCTTCTTCCTTCCAACCATTACTAGTACATTGCACCAATCATTGAAATCATGTTACCTAAGCATTCCACCACAATTCATCCTATGCAGCACTGAATGGAAAGGCTTAAAGGAGAACTGCACTAAATGTATAAGCCATTTCTCCCCAGTAGAAGCTGTTTTTTTTAAATACTTTTACATTTTCTATTACTGCTCTAGCTATCCAGGCTTTTTTTTAGCTATCCTAGTCGGTGTTTCTGATTTACGTGCTGCCGGTAAGAACTATTTTAGAACTGTATAATGTAGTTTATGTCCCTGTTCTACTCTTCTATTATTGGCACAATGCATTCATGTTCTATTACAGAACTCTGTGGTTAAGAGAGAGACATAAACTATATCAGATAGTTCAAAAATGGCACTTGACGCTGGCCCGGTGGTGCTGAGGGTTGAGCCGCTGGACACCACACCTCACTCCATGCCGGTGACCCAGGTTCAGGAATGAGCCTGGGTTGTCGGGGTTGGAAGGGAAGGACTAGGATTGAGCATCCGACGACAGCTCTCCTAGTCCTGGGGAGAAGGGGTGGATGCACACCACTCTCTGCTGGTCCCTGGGGATGCCTGGAGGTACTGCAGTTGCGCAGGTGCCTAGTAGGGGGGAAGCATGGCAGACGTCTGCACGTCAGTGCGCCAATGTCATTGCACCTGTGCTTCCATTGGGAGACAAGTGGGTGAAAATGGCAGCACAAGTCCACGACAGCTTGATGGCTGCAGTTTCACTGACCGACGATGCCTGAAAGGCATGTGCCAGTAATGGATCCTCGCCGGGCGTGGGGGCTAAAGGGGGGCCCCTTTCGCAGGTGTAGTTGCGTATGCCAGCTGGGCATGCTGAGCTTCGGGGTTGGCAGTGGAACGGAGGAGCAGTGGCTGGATACAGAGCAGGACTGTGGCTGCAGGTAAAAAGTGTTAAATGATAACAATAAAATGGCACTTAACACCAGAGTGTAAAGCAGAAACACCCACCAAGATTATTAAAAGGTGTGTACAGCTGGAACAATAACAGCAATTTAACCAGTACTTAAAAACAGCTTCTACTGGGTAAAAATGACTTACAGGTTCAGCACAGTTCTCCTTTAAGTATATGGTTCTGTAGGGTAGCAGACAACTCTTGCCACAACCCCCAACACAAAACACACACACACACACAGTGAGGAACTTAATCATTACATGCCTAAGGATTCGTGGATGTTAATTTTGTTACTCCACTATCTTTCCCTCCTCATTGTCCTCCTCCAGCAGCTTTCTCTCTTTCATTTACAAATCTTGGGTCTTCTTTCCTAACGTACTATTGACGTAAGGAGAGTTCACCTCTGCAGCACTTCTAGGAGTTGACCCTCCCTCAGGGAGGGTTCCTGTACCTTAACTACACCTTGAACAGCTGGTATTTCCTATATCAGAGGCAGAGAGACTGTACACCAAAGTTTACATTGCACAAACATCTGAACATGCATTCACTTCATAACTATTGCAATACGATCCTACTCAGTACTTCCATTAGCCATGTATCCTTCCAGCCATTTCCACTACTTTATACCAATCATTCCAATTTTATTGTCTAAGCATTCCTACATAAGTTTTCTGGTTTTTATCTAAACTTTTGTTAACCAGGTAAATGCAATGACCCAAGGCCCTTTTTCATGAATGACCCGGGGTTATTACAACAGCCAAGATGTTACACACAAGTACAAAAAAAAATACAAACATATCAAAATATACAATTAAATAAAACAATTGCAGGAAAGTTAATTAAAGTAATATTTCTTCGGACCCAATTTAAAAGCTGCATGGCTAAATCCATCATATAAACCATTTGGTAGTGAATTCAAGTTGACTGCTGCACACACTGTGTAAGATCGTCTACCCGTTATAGTACAGGTTCTGGGAACAACAAGTTTAATGCTACAATATGATCTTAAAGTTCTAACTTCCTTTTTGAATTCAAATAAAGGAAAAAGGGGAGAATGTTTTCCTTAATGAAGTACGTTGTCAGTTAAGTAATTCAAGATATATAAACAACTACATTTTGGTGGTAACCAGTCCAGACACTCGCATAAAATACAATGATGGGTCTGGAATGATAACTTTAGCACAGATCTACATATTGCATGGAAAGTAGTGTTTAAAAGTGATAATTCTGCCCTTTGCTAGGTTAGAGAACAAGAAGGAATTATAGTTCAGTGTTGATAAAAGTACATGTTTACCAAGTGATGGCCTAGCAGCCAAAGTCAGACAAATTTTGCAGTTTAAATAGAACACTTATTTTTTGATTAATCTGTCAACAAGTTGACTTCATGTGTAAAGAGAAGTTTAAATTTGTGTCCAGTAGAACTCCCAAGTGTTTGAAACAGTCAACTTGTTCAAGATGAACACCAGAATTATTAAAGATTGTTAGTGGTGCACATTTAACATTTTTGGGTTTTGAACCAAAAATCATACACTTGGTTTCTTCATATTTTTTTTTCTCACTCTATTTTTTATCACCCTCAGATCCAGAACTCTCTCAGGCCTCTTCTCTCACCATCTCACTCTACCACCTGCTGTCTTTCCTGCCATCTTCAGGGACGTTACAAATCCTCCCCGGGCCTGGGTGGCTAACGACCCGGGGAGACTGAAGGGGCAGTGGCAGGGAACCGGCATTGGGCTTGTGGCAGTGGCACTGGAAGGGCCATTGCCTATCTGGGTTGAAAGTGTTTTTCTTGTACAGTCCACTGAGAGCCCTCCACCATCCCGCCCCCCCCAGTGCTTGGTGCACTCCTGACACTGCAGCGCACAGCAACCTTGCCTGCATCAGCCACGCAGTGTACATGTGGTCCAGCACTTCTGCAGAGCCACCAGTCTCCACCAGGGGCCACTGGAGCACCAGACAGACCCATACCCTTCCCCCAGGAGAGGAGAGCAGCCCAGTGGGTGCTCAATCCTCTCCCTTCCCTGCTGACCCCTGGCACCCAAGCTTGCTCCCGAACTTGGGTCGCTGGTGTGGTGCGAAGTGTGACATCCAGCATCTCAACCCTTAGTGCTACCGGACCGGCCTGGTTTACTTCATATTTACCAAGAGTCATTTTTTTTAGCCAGTTCTCAAGAACAGAAAAATCCATACCCAGTAACCAATTTAACATATCCACTGAGGAAGCGCTATCATAGAGTATTATGTTATCTGCATACATTAATGCTTGTGTATTATTAAGTACTGTAGGTAAAGGATCAATAAACAAAAAAATGCAGCAGCCCCAAGATGGAACCCCGGGGAATGCCCTGTTCCCTCAATTTAACATTTGACAATACTTTTATAGCTTACCCTCAGTGGACACTCTGACAAACAACTGGTGATCCAATCACAAGGAGAATCTGCCAGTCCAATACTCTCCAGTCTCCCGAGCCAGGAACTGGTGATTCACCAAATCAAAACCCTTTGACACGTCCATGAACACAGCACCAGTAAGCATTCCATTGTCCATTGCCTTACTGATATGGTCCGTGAACACTGCCAAGATAGTACCCATATCATGGTACTTTTGGAATCCATGCTGCCCGGGAGACTGGAGATCACTGGAGTGGAGACATTCAGTCAACTGATTATTGACTGTTTTCCCCAACATCTTCCCCAAAGTAGGCAACAAGGATATGGGACAATACTTGTCCATACCATCCATCTATCCACTTTTAAAAATAGGTTTTATTATAGGTTGTTTCCACTGAGATGGAAAATTACCAGAAATCAATGAAAGACTGGAAATTTTGGTTAATGAACTGCATACAATATATAGTCTGCAGTTAATTTCAGAAAACTATGCTCTTAACTGTCTCCACGTGAACTTTCATGTATTGAGATAGATTTCAACACTTTTAAAACTTGCTTATACTTATCTATGCAAAAGTAAAAAGAAGGCCAAGATTCACTACCAGCTTTCCTGTTATCAGACAAATCACTGTTTACAAATTGACTAAAACCTTTTTCATGTAATGAACCAGTGAACCTGTATTTGGAAAGATAGTTACAACAGAGGCAATGCTGAGACTCAGTTGGGGAGGGCATTGGGGTCAAGAGAACAGTGATGGGTCAGAGAAGCACTTAGACAGATGTTACTCTGTCTGTTAGGCTTAAACTGCTCTGATCAATTTGTAAAATGCAAATGACCTCTCCTTTGCACTGCCCTCTGTATTTCTCAAGGTACCTTATTCTTGCCATGCTTGTATACCACATGTAAACAATGGATGTTTCATCATCCATTGGTGTTTGTACAGTATAATTTCAAATGTATATACTGTTTGTACAGTTTAATCAAATGTGTAAATTATGTATACTACTATGTATCATGTCACCACATTGTGGCCCGGGTCATGACTGAAAATGGTCCCCTGTATCAGTTCACCTACCTGGTTACCAAAAACATAAATAAATAAATAATTTGAAGCAGCAAAAGAAATGAAACTGAGAGAAAGAACTAAATGGAGTGACGCCTGTTTCTTGTTTAGTGTCTCACAACATGTGGCAGTTGTGAAATCCAAACCTGTCCAGGCTCACATTTCTTTGCTCTAACCATTAGGCTATACGCCTCCCAAGGAGAGAAAGCAGGAGGCAGTTACTGCAAGACAAGCTCAGTGAGGTTAGTAGAAACAAGCCCATCAAGCATCCTGAAAGTCAAAAAGGAAAACTGCAATGTGGAAGGGGTTGAGGAAGTTATGGAGAAATATGTTTGCATTTCTTGGCGCAGGTAAATAGGTGACTGGTGGCATTTTGTACATGCTGGAGTCAGAAAAGTTGAGTCAGGAAGGCCATATAACAAGGAGCTATAATTGTCAAGACAAGAGGACATAAAGGCATGAATAAAGATTTCTGCAGAAGAGTGGTCCAGGAAATGTCAGACACTTGCAATGTGACAGAGATGAAAATAATATTTTGCAACTGTATATGGAAGATGTGAAGTAGAAAGGTAAGTTTAGGGCTCAGTGGAACACAATGTTGGCTCTAGGCACTGTATTAACCATTGAGCCCACTGTTTTTTTTTGTAAGTAATTTTTGCTACCATAAGGATATTTTTATTAGCTACTTTTGGCTACTGCTTTTTATGCCATTTCTGGTTTGGGACCCTAGGGAGTGCAGTATGGCTGTGGTTGCAAGCTGGAGCCAGGAGTGTTTTTTTCTTTCTTAGGAGTTCAAGAACCCAGCCCTTTCAGCAAGCAAATCTGCATGTTGCCCCCTCCCTCATCAGAAGACTCCTCCAATCCCACTGCTTTTCCCATCAACTCCAGTTAGGGATTAAGGTCCGGTAGAGACAGGGTGTGTTAGCCTTTTTTTTTTTTTTTTTTTTTTTTGGGTAACCAGGTAAGGCCCACTAGGCACTTGTTTTCAGGGGAGACCTGGGAGCACTGGGGTGGCTAAGTGACTTGTGCAGAGTCATGCAGTATGCAAGTGGTTAAGAACACAACGCTGTGAACCTGAAGGCTCAGGTTTAAAACCCACAACTGCCACTTACTCACCATGTAAACTCTTTGTAAATGCTCTAATCTGTGCTACTTGAATCTCCTCAAGAGAAGAAATGATAGCAACATTTTCTCTCCTCTGTTGCTTGGGTTGTAAAATGCAGTTTTTTTTATGAAATTCAGTATAAAATACACTTTATTCCTTTCCTTTGTCAACAACAGGTAAGAGTGTGCAGTGTGCATGGGGGATGGCTTCAGGACCTCACATTGAAATCCAAATCTGAATCCCAGAAAACATGAACACCATACACCCCCAGTCATGTTAGCAGGTGTCATTTGTAAAAATGGCTAAAACAAAAGAGGTATAGCTAACAAAATATGGGGTTTAGCCAAATGGCTAATTATGTTTGGCATCTGCAGCCAGCGCTAGTAGAACCCCAGGGTCTCAGACTGAATAGTCAAACGTGATGCCTGAATTAAGAAGGAAGATGGAGGTAGAGAAGTTTTGACTGAGGGAGCTTATTTTTCCTAAGAAGAGTACTTCAGACTTGGATATACTGAGATGAAAGAAACTGGTACCGAGGCATATTTTGACCTGGGTAAGACAGGGAGTGATGACAGAAATGGAGGCATTATTAGAGTACTTTAAAGAGGCAGTAGGGTATTGTCAGTGTAGAAATGATAGCCCAGTGTATAATATAAGAGTAATGTCCAAGGGAAAGAAGATGCTGTAGGTTGTAAAGAGATGAGAATCAAGCCAACACTTAACATGCTTGTCCAGCAGTTCAATATGTATGGTAAAGTTACAGTGGACTATTTAAGCAGATCTAGAATGCAGCTAGACTATTTTCATGATGTTTATTAGCTGCTAGTCTACATTTTATTTTTAAATGATGATGACTAATTATATGCAAATCACTCTGTCCTACTATTCTGTTGGATAAGTAAGGGCTGAACAGACAGCATGGATTTGGTACGTAGTCCAGTGTCCAGTCAGAGTACCAAGTATCTGGTCTGGAAATGGGTGCTCAGTGTGGACAAGGCCTGGTATTTTCTTTATAAAATGCCTCTTGAGGCCCCCACCTCCACCTCAACCTCCTAGTTTCAGCAATCCCATTTTTTCCTACCACCCTACCATCTACCTTCAAAATTATTCATCCTGAATATAGCTTGGTAAGCATCCAAGGCTTTCTGGAGCATGTATCCTGCTCTAAGGCTATGCAGGCTTAGACAACTCCCTTTTCTGCTTGTAAACGCTAGCATTGGCCAGCCACCATGCAGAGGGAAGGAAGACACCTGGAAATCATGCCAGGATCATGGACTGGGGTCATATTAGAACAAGTACAACAGTTTAAGTATCTCAGTGTTCTGCTTGATCCAACATTAAACTATTCTTTACAAGTTAATTCTGTTAGCCGGAAAGTAAATCAAAAACTGGGTCTTATGTACAAATTCAAGTCCTACAGTATTTTACTCATGAGACAAGAAAATCGATAGTTGTAGGTTCCCTTCTTCTTCACATGGATTATTTTGCCAGTATTTATTTTAAGATGGGTACCAGAGAGTTAAATATTTTGCCTGTCACTTATAATAATATTTGCCATTTTGTTTTATCTGCTTCTTATCATACATATCATTGTGACTTGTATTCTCAGTTAGGTTGGTTGTCTTTTATTTCGAGAATTGAATATTTTATGGATGTTTGATTTTTAAATCTATTTCTTTTAGTCCATGTTTTTTCTTTGTCTGATTTAATATCAGTTTGTAAAGTACCATCAATGCTTAGGTCTGCAAATGGTCTGCTGCTTGAAACTTATATATATATGTATATATATATATATATATATATATATATCTATAAACAAAAACAAGGGTCTTGTGCTTTTTCAGTCTCAGCTCCACAGTTTTGGAACTCATTGCCTGTGTCTACTCAAATGGCTCCTTCAGCGGTGTGTTTTAAATCATTGTTATTGATAGATCAGTTTGTAATTGTATTAAGTAATTTTTGTATTTGTATTTGAATTTGTTGATGTTAGTTATTTGTGAATTATGTATTTTTAGTATCTGGGTCGGACCTACAAAAGGGCCTTTGGTCCAGTGTCCTCACCCAGTTCACAAATGATTAAATAAAAAAAAATCACTGTGAGAGTACAGACTACAGCTGGAATGAATAACCAATAATGTGAGTGCTGATTGACAATGGGATTGCTGAAAGCAGGAGATGGGGCCAGAGACATCGGTTTTGTGAAAAAAAAAAGACCCAGAGAATGTCAAACCCATCTAGACAGGGTGTGCTGTCCAGTCTGGTTGTTCGACAGGCCAAGCTCTCTGGATAAGTGCCTATCGTTCTATTTACCTTTAGTGTTTAGCAAGTGAATGTTATTATTTGTGAGGTAGTTGTATTAATGAAAACAGCTGTGCATTATCCATATCAGTGGTCTATTATCAATTGAAGAGGTGTTCAGACACTAAATAGTAGAAATGCTAAGCCCAGATGTTTTTCTCCAAAGATAACAATGAGGTATTCTGGTCATCATCCTGATAAACTATGTAATTATCTGGGACCATCTGACAAACAGATAAGTTAACCAGATCATTAGTGCTTGATAAGATGGATAACTTTTCCTAGACTGAGAATCCACTCTAGAAAAATGTATCCGTGCCAAACTTGATGCAAGATTTAATTATCTGTATAACCTGCTCTTACAAGGGTATCCAGGAACCTCCAGATTATCTGAGCATCTCCAGTAATTACATGAATACATTTATGAAACATGATGTTTGCTTCAGAAACTGATCATCTGATTGTGAGTTCTGGAATGATCTGTTCTGAGTAACTCACAAAGGAATCAGATGATGTATTTGTGTTTGGTTGTTTCCTTTTTTGAATTTCCAGTGAAAGTGTGTAACAAAAATTTAGACAAGCCCTAGCTTACGGTGATAGTTTTTTTTTTTCTTCACTGATGTAGTAGATTCAATGGCTCACAAAACTAGTGATGCTTGCAAATATTTAAAGGTTTTCTGCTGAATCATTTACTGTTTCCGAGGCTCCATTTCCAATGACATCCATATTGCGTACTTATAAAGCACTTAATGTTGTTTGCCAGTTCATTTTCCACCCCTTTTAATTGCTCTACAGTGGTTCACAAGACTTCTTTGGAAAATAATGAAACCCGTTCATCAGAACATTGACACATAAGTAACAAGATTCTTATCTCTTGAGTAAAAGGGAACTTATTAACACTGAACAGTCTTATATTTTGAAGACTATATGCTAGGCTACAGGATTTGTTTTGTTAAAATTATCTTGCTGGTTTTCATGTTAAGTCTATTACAACACACTGCAGGGAAAAATCTAACTTGTTTCTCTGCTTCTACAAATTACAAAATCCAAATTAAAAAAATGTGTAAAAGCACTAGACAGCTTGTACTGTTCTGGTGGCTCATTTTTCCACACTTTAGATTGCAGGACCATCCATGTAGAGCTCTTTTGTGGACACAGAAATTAATCTTTCTTTTATTTTTTTGGGGGGGGGATCTTCTAATCTATCTAGTCAGAGCAGTTGTCAAATGCCACTTTTTCTACACATATCCTGTACAACACCCACACAGACACACACGCACAGGCACGCACACACACACATGCTCTGTGCCTTTATGCACTGGAGTTACCTGCTTTTTCCAAAAGGACCCATTGCCTTTCTCTACTTGAGGAGCTTTGCAGCCTCACTTCTTGTTGTCATAATAGGCTGACATAGCTTGTCTGTGAAAGATGCTCATAAAAAGCAATCTGGTTCATAGACAGGGGCTAAGCAATGTCTGAAGATCAGAAAGAATTGTGAAATATCTTTAATCAAGTGGATTACAAGACCCAGGGCAGCATGGTTTCACAGGAGGAAAGTGATATCAAATGAATCAGATAGATTTCTTTACCGGGTAACAAAGGATTTAGATTAGGGTGGAGCGATGGACATGGCCTAGTTAGATTTTAGCAAGGCTTCGACACTGTTTCACATAAAAGACTAGTAAGCAAGTTGGGTAGCTTAGGAGTGGGTCCAAAGGTGTAAACTGGATAAGAAACTGGATAGGCAACAGAGTGTGTTAGTAAATGGAGTTCACTCCAAGGAAGAGAGGGTGACCAGTGGAGTGCATCAGGTATTGGTGCTGGGACTGGTCCTCTTTAATGTCTTTATAAGTGACATTGCAGAGGACCTGGAAGGGAAGGTCTGCCTCTTTGCAGATGACACCAAAATCTGCACTAGGGTGGACACCGGGGGTTGGGGGTGGTGGAAAGGATGAGCAGAGACCTGAGAAAACTAGAGGAGTAGTCAAGAGTATGACAGCTGGGTTTCAATGCAAAAAAGTGCAAAATAACACACACAGACATCCAGGGGTGGATTACAAAATGGGTGGAGTGGTACCGATGACCACCAAGCAGGAAAGAGACTTGAAGGTGATCATATCAGACGACCTAAAGCTGGCAAGTCAGTAGGAAGGTCTAGTGGGCTGCTGGGGTGGATGTGGAGGGGTATCACCATAAGAAAGAGGGAGGTGGTGTTGCCTCCTTATAGATCACTGGTAAGACCCCAACTAGTATATTGTGTCCAGTTCTGGAGACCATGGCCTTAATTTTAAAAGGATGATGCAGGGCTTGCATCAAGCACTGCATCACACTTGTTGTTTGGTTTAGCTGCACCAAATGCCTTTGATGCAACTGCACCTGATTTTAGTACATTGGGTGCAGCTGCAACAGTTTTCTCAGTTTACTGCAGCTTGTGCCAAAGATCTGGCACAGGCCCTGTAATAAGGGTCCCCCAAATAATGCAAGTTAGACCAGAAAAAAGCTGGTCTAACATACAGCATTTGGTACTCGGGATTGAAAATCCCAATCGCTGGTTGGGAGAGTGCCGCAAGCCCTATGTGCGAGACAATTGATGCACCTGGGGCTTGTGGCATTCTTGGGGCTTTGGAAATTGAACCCCATATCTCTAGAAGGACATAGACAGAGTGGTGGTGGTCCAGACGATGGCTACTAAAATGGTGCAGGGTCTGCATCAAAAATCTGAGAGACTAAAGGACCTCAATATGTATGCCCTGGAAAAGAGAAGGGAGAAGGGGGATATGATAGAGACCTTTAAATGTTTCATGTGGGTAAATAAGGTACAGGAGGGAAGCATTTTTCAGAAGAAAAAGTGCTCAAGAACTAGGGGACATGCTATGAAGCTGGAGGGGGGTAGATCTGGTGGAGATGTGAGGAAGTAATTCTTCACAGAAAATTTGATGGGTTCCTGGAACAGTGGAGGTGATGGGGGCAAAAACAGTGTTGGGGTTCAAGAGTGCATGGGATAAGTACAAGAGGATCCTAGTGGAAAGGAAGGGCAGAGAAAGAGCTGTTGATTGGGGATGGTCTGCAGTAATAGTGTAAGTAGGGAGAAATTGACAGACTGGGCCTTAACTGCCATCAAATTTTATATTTCTACTTATGATACCCTTCTGACAGCCTGCGTGCCACTGGGTGGAGCTTTTAGAAGGTTACAGATGTTTGCTAGTGAGGTATTTGGGGACAGATGTTAAGAGCAAATCACTAATGGGACCCAAAAATCACTGCGGCCACTGACATAGTGGTCAATAGCGGTAATAAGATTTTTCAAGTTTAAGATTTATTTTATCTCCAAATGAAGGTGGATTTTAACCTGTTAAAAAAATAAGACTTTTTTTAATGAATGCAAAATTTAGGTGTGAGGAATCTTCCTGATGTGGCGAAAAAAGCAGCTGTTTGTTTGGCTAAATGACAATGCAAAACTACCTTTGTGGCGATAAAAGTGATGACATAAAATGTAATAAGCTGCTGGTGACCCCAGTTAATGAACCAGCCAAGGCCACTGGACAGCTAGGATGGGAAGAAAGGTTGAGTGTCCCAAAGGATGCACTCCTTCTACAGGGAAAGAGGGAGGGAGGGTGGCTGCCACTGTTGCACTACTTTCACCTGGGTGACCACAGGTGGCAGTTCAAGCAAGAGATGCTCTCCAGGAGGGGAAGTTAATGGCACCCTGCATCACATATGGTATGCACATGCCTGACACCACAACACTGCTTTCCAGTGGTTGGGTTCAAGGACAAGAACAGTAGCCCTGACTTGCATCAGGATGATGCCCAGTGCACTCAAGCCCTGCACTACCCTCTGTGGCGTCCACTTAGGCTGCTCCCAAGGGTAACAATGAGCCTCTAGTCCAACCACAGTCCATGAGATTTGGAGGCACTGGTAGTGGAGACAACACTGTGGTTACCATGGTGTGGAAGGTGGCCTAGCTAGAAGCCTGAAGTGGCATAAAAAAGTGATAGAAAAAATGCCATAAACCAAATGTTCACTAGCAAAAGTAGCACTTCAACTATGAACCAAGATGTGCTGGTAGAGCACTGCTTTTAGTCCCAGACAGGGCTTAAAACCTGCCACTTTTAGTACAACCTCAGATGAACCCCAAGGGGTTTAGAATTGCTTTGCACCATGGTTTTAACTGATGTAGCATTGGACAAATGGAATTCTGAAGTAGGGGCCCTGTTACCTGCAAGAGTTCTGCAAGTAAATCTATAGCCAATATTATATTTTTTAGTCAAAAATGGGTACTGGTTTATTATACCTGATCCTAGGATAATATAAATACTGAGAATATGATTATAAGATCATAAATTACTGAATCATGCATGACAAGAACTGTTGTCTGTTTTGTTTAGATGCAATTTAGAAACTATGTATTAAATTTATTTCACTATTATATATGATTGATTCAATTTGTTAAAACAAAAATTAATTTTTCATCTAAAAGAGCAGGCAGAAAATATTTTCCATGTTTAGATGTAGCCAGCTGTCATTTTTTATTTCTGAAGAATGTTTATTTTCCCTTTTTGACAAAGAACATGTTTTACACCTGATAACACACAGTGTGATGTGTAGCATGGTACTTTACCACGGCAGCTGACCCTACATATGAACATGTAAACATGTTAACAGATAAAGGCCTTGTGATCTGTCTAGTCTACTTGATTGTGCAGCTCCCTATGAATTTACAAAGGGAACCGCCCCCTTCCCATTTTGGCCTCCCTCTACTTCTCCCTCTCCACCCCCACTCACCTCTTCTACCCTCACATTTGTCCCCTCATCCTGTCCCAACCCCTGTTGATGCTGTCCACTCATTTTAGGAATACCACCTCCACTGGCAGCTCATTTCACTTTGCCACCACCCTCTCAGTGAAGAAGTGCCTCCTCATCTCCCTCCTAAACCTTCCCCCCACCGGCTTTCGGCTCTGTCCCTGATGACCTTGTTCCTGCTAAGGCTGAAGAGGCCCTCAGTGCTCACCCTATTAATATCCTTATGGTACTTGAAGGTCTCAGTCATGTCTCCCCTCTCCCTTCTTTCCTCAAGAGAGTACTTACTGTACTGAGCTCCCTGAGCCTCTCCTCATAGGCATTGCCCTACTGGCCCTGGATCATCTTGGTTGCCCTTCTCTGGACCATTTTCAGCAAGTTCACATCCTTCTTAAGATACAGACACCAAAACTGCACACCATAGTCCAGGTGACCTGTACAGTGGCAGAATGACCTTCCCCTTCTTGGTGGTAATTCTCCGGGCTATGCAGCCCAGCAGATTTGCTTTGGCTGCTGCTCTCCTGCTGTATGTAGAGTGTTTCAGGTCACTTGTGATTATTGCTCTCAGATCCTTTTCTTATTCTGACCTGGTGAACTCTACTCTACCCAACCAGTATTTGGTCCCCAGATTCTGCATCCCCAAGTGCATAAATTTGCCCTTTTGGAAGGATTACAGTGTTTGGGTCAGAAGTATGGTGGACAGGACGTAGTATGGCAGACATTAATACTGTGTCTCACAGAAACACCATCAGAGCTAAGCTACAAAAAGAAAAACCTGAGACAATAAGAATAGATAAGCAAGCTAACTCTGTGCTCTACTTCGGATAATTGGTTTCTGTGGGGGACTTTGCTCCCTGGCACCATAATCACTTCCACATCTTGCATATTTCACACACTGTGCAAACAGAGATTGTGGGAATCAAACCCAGGTACCTGGATGTAACACACTCACTGATGGCTCGTTCTCTAACTTCTAGGCCATTGTGGCAGATCCACTGCACCACACTCCAGCCGTCATTCTTATAATTTCCCATGGTGAGTAAACAGAATGACCCATCATCCACTGCACTGATGTTATTACCACCTGTCATGGTAATCTCATCCTCCATACTGCTTCCTGTTCTACCCCAAACACTGCAGTCAAGCTGCACTTTCTAGCATTGAACCCTAGTTGCCATATGCCAGACTACTTTTCTAGCCTAGCCAGGTCATCCCTGTGTTCCTGTCTTCCCCCTTCCATGTCCACCCTCCCACAGAGCTTGATGTCATCCATGAATGGGCAGATTTTACCACTGATCCTATCTGTGATGTCACTTATGAAAATGTTAAACACCTGAGTGAGCACCGAGCCCTGTGGGACAACACTGGTCTCAAGCATTGCTTCAGAGACTTCTCCCCTGACTACCACCCATTGGTTTCTATCCTTAAACCAGCATCTGACCCATCCCACAAGCTTTACACTCCCTCACCCCCTTGTCCTCTAGCTTCTGGACCAGTCTTCTATGAGGCACTGAGTCGAAAACTTGCTGAAGTCCAGATACAGGACATCAGCCACCTGGCCCTTGTCCACTGTCCTAGTAACAGAATCAAAGAAGTCAATTAAGTTTAATTTGGCAGGGCCTCCTCAACACAAACTCGTGCTGTCTCTTTCCCTTGAGCCTATTTTCCTCCAAAAAGCTGATCAGTCTCTCTTTAAGGTTGCTCTCCATCATCTTACCCACTATTGAGGTCAGGCTGACTGGTATGTAGTTCCCTGGTTCATCCCTCAGCCCACTTTTATGGAGAGGCACCACATGTACCATTTTCCAGTCCTTGGGCACTTTTCCATACTCCAGAGAGGTGTTAAACAGGTCTGCCAGGCAACCTGCCAGAACTTCTGCCAGTTCTCTAAGGACCCTCAGGTGCATGCCATCTGAGCCTGGCGATTTGTCCACCATCCCCCTTCATAGCTCATGAGCATTATGACCACACTCATTTTTACATCACTAGTGGCTAATGTGTAAGAAGGTGATTGGCTTTTCTAAGTCAGGTGCGATGTTACAGTCAATGAGGTCAGAATGCTAATGAAATGTGACAGGGACTAGAACTAGATATGCTGGCTTCCAGTTAGAGTGCTGTAACATGATCACACCTAAAACAGTCTGCAGACTACAGTATCTTCTAAATAGCAAAAGAGAAATTATAAATACTTCAAACATAAACTGTAACAGCTGGCTACTTTTAAAAGATTATATTAATTTATGGTGGTGTACTAGCTCTTTAACAGAAGATTATGGGCTAGATTCACAAAGAGAGCAAAAAAATCCACAAGTACAGAAAAAAGGCTTGCCAAACTGCAGAAACGCAAGTGCAGCATATTAACAGTCAAAATTTCTGCAGGTGTGGAAAATCGCAAAACAGGCATGTTACGGAATTCCACAAGTGCTGAAAATCCACGTTTACCGCATCTGTGGAAATAATATAAAAGGCCCAGCAGACAGAACAACAGCAGGTGATCCATATTAAATGGAGCAGGAGACTTTGACAGTCTTGCAAATGTTGCAGCAGAAACAGCACTCCCAGTGAAGCAAGCAGCCAGTCCCACAACTGGGACCATGGTAGCACCACCTGTAACAGCAGGACCTTTCACTCAGTGGCAGTATGTATCTGTTGGTTATGTCTCTGAGGTGTTTCTTGCTCCTGCATCTGTAGCACATACCTCTGGCTGTTACCCCCTCTGCCTCTACTGCCTGTGGGACTCCTTCATGGGCTGCACAGGGTCATGTGGTTGTACTTTGTTGCCTTTCAGTGGAAATGTGTGCTAGTTTTGCTGCAGCAACTGACACTACTGTATAGCCCACATGTTTGCTGTTGTTTTGGTGCCTAAACCCCTACTATGATTGTTTCTCAAACAGTTAGTACACTGCTTTTTGCTCAGGGTGAGTTATGCCTCACTCTCCTTGGTGCAGCACGTGCGCAACACTTTTCTGCAACTGTGGAAAAACAGTGGCTGAGAATAACCTTTAAGGGGATTTGCCATACTTTACAATGCCATTTTTTGTGCAGGAATTTTCAGCAGCTGCATAATTTCCAGTCTACAGTATATTTTTTCCACAGCTGTGGGCTTTTTGTGTATGTGATGCAGCATAATTACCTCCTTTTTTTCCACAACTGTGCAAATTTTGGGGACTTGCACATTTTTTCCCCTTCAAAGTGTTTTGTGAATCCTGCCCTATATCCCCATATCATCATATCGATGACTGATAATCCTAAGAGCAGTTGTTGCATTTCTAATGTAAGATATATGTCCATTACCCTTTTTATATATCAGTAATAGCAGTTTTGGTTGTGCATGTGGAATACCATATGCACTCTAGACACATTATACTAGTTTAGACTCAAAATGTCATACAGAACGGTTACTCACTATATTACCAGATCTTAGAGAGAATCTCCTCCATTATGCCACATTTTTGTAACTGTAAGCCATCAGTATCAAGCTCAGAACCACTTGGAACTTTTGCTAGCTGAGGGCCGCCTACAGTGACATACATCGGTGCCTATAAAATGTGGGCAACCCCTGGCTTCTCAGTTCCACACTAGAGATAAGCACTGAAGCTTCTTACCATGAGGAAATTAGAGATCAAACCAGTACCAAGCATACAAGGAGAGGCATAGGACTGGAAAAATACCTAAGGCATTTATGGAAACTTCCAACAAAGCAGTGGATAATCCTGCCAGTGTAAACCTCGCTAAGGGGGAAGGAGAGTGGGTGCGCTGTAGCCCAGGTGAGAAGATTCTCTTGAAGATCTACTGTTACGGTGAGTAACTGTTCTGCCTTCATCAAGGATATGTGCTCAATTGGATCACACCTTTGGGAAAGATTTCCAAATAATACACAAGGTATCCTGGGAGGATGGCCAAGTCTAATATGTAAACAGGTAAGAAGGCCTTAAAGAACAGCAAGGCCAATTTCAGCATGCCTGAGTGAGATTATGTCTAGGCTGTATTGCTTAGAGAAAGTATATGCAATGCTCCATGTGGCAGCAGCAGCAGCGGCACACGTCAGCTGCAGAAACATTCTGATCACAGGCAGCAGAAGTGGCTATACCACTTGTAGAGTGGCACCACATTGCACCAGAAAGTTCCTTACCATACTTATTATAACAAAATTCAATGCAACAAGCCAGCCATTTGGACAGGAATTGTTTATTAAGAGGCACACCCTCTCTACCAGGGTCAAATGAGATAGAAATCTGAGAGGGAATTCTGTAGTCCTTAGTAAGATCGAAACAGAAGTGCAGTGTTCTCTGTACATGGAGGGTATGGAGCAGTCCCAGGCAAATTGGTAAATCATCAATCATGTTTTTTGAAGGCAATCATGACAGATCATTGTTAATCATCAAAATGTTACCATATGACCAAGAGAGATCATGATTTAAGATCATCATCTAGATCATGATTTAATCATCAAGCATGTAACTTTCAAATCACCAATTGATGAGTATTGATTATTTTTGTAAACGTAAATCAGCATGATGGTTTTTGATGATCCGTGGATGATCAAATGATAATTGTTGATGATCACTAATGACTGTATTAGTTCTACATTATAAGACTGTAAGTCACATTAGTAATACTTATCAAACTTTTTTGTACCTAATATGAAAATATGAATGTCAAATATCAGCAAAAGCAAAAACATTACAATGTAAATCATGTGAAGTCAAGTTTTAATCCCTTTAGGGACAGGAAATGCAATGTTCAATATATTATACACATTTACATAACTAATCTGCATAATTCAATAGCACAGTTTATGAACCAAAAGTGATGGTACTGTCTATGTTTGAAATAATTTTGCTTTGACAGTAGTATTTGCCAACGTTTAGGAAAGGTTTTGAGCAGAAAAGAGGTACTTCGAGAAACTCACCATAACCATAAAAAGAATTATTTAAATAAGGAGATTTATAAACCAATTTGAGCCCTTGTAACAGTAGTAAGACATGAGGAATCACAGTAAGTATAATTGAAGATACTGTGTTTGTATGCAACATGTATCATACCTGATGATACCAGTAAGGATGTCTAAATAGAAAACACAATAAATCTCAAAAGTATAGAAAGAAGGCAAATACATTATTCTAATTTATTACAGTACTCTTGGCTATGGAAATCATGAAAAAATCATGATGATATACGATCATCATTAATCACAATCACCATTTCCAAAACATGATGGTTTTTGATTGGTGGCCATTTAACGTTCATGTTTAATCATTGTTAGTCATGATCACAATGATGGATTTTGAAGCTTGATCATGACCTTTGCACATAATTGATAATGATTGTTAATGACACATCATTATACAATGGGTCCTAAAATTGGGGACTCTGATTGGCTGACTAGCACCTTTTAGCTGTGGTAAATCCTGGCATAGCCCACTCAAAAGGTGCCAGTCAGCCGCATATGTAATCTCCTCTGGAATCAGTCTGAGGCCCAGAAAATCAAACCCCACTAAACCACAAGGCAAAAGTGGCAGTTTCAGATGGCTGGTTAATACAGCTCACAAACCCATATTCATCACAAAGAAATAAGGACTGCTACCCACCTCACCTCACAGCTCCGTTTCGAACATCGGCTACCTGCCACCTCCAGAGTCCAGACCACCTTCACAACATCACTAAAAGGAAGATCCTGATAGCCTCCACAAAAGACACCTTGCCACCTTTGCCACATAAAAGAAATACACAACAAATCCCGAAGATTCACACCGGCATGTTTTTTTTCCAGACCAGAAACTTTATACCCCGAAGTAGCAGCTCAAAGATGGCACCGGTTACTGCTCGCATGACACAGACTGCCAGCTAGTACTCTCGAGTTGTCTAAAACCAAAACTGCTATAAGACATCACAGGTTACAAACTCGGCAGCACCTGAAAGCAGCCCAGGGACTGCAGCTGTTAGCATTCATACTACACAGACTGTCAGCTCCTAGCTAGTTGCAAGCTATCGCTGTAAAAAAAAAAAAAAATAAGCAATAAACCAGGACAGGACATCACATAACATCATAGTGCTCTGTGTGTGCGTGTGGGGTGGGGTGAGGAGGGGCTGGATTAGGAGCTGGGCAGCACATCTACCTTCTGCCTATCAACAGGGTACTATTTACTATAGAGGAAGGATACCTCACCTTAAAATCAGTAACAATTTTTTTTTTTACTTTTTAATGTAATTTTTTAAATATTTTTTTAATCCTTCACTTCCTTCCCATTGTATAATCACAATAAACCACTCCAGGATGTGGGTCATGCTGGAATTTACCCACAGCTGACATGGTTTGACCACTCAGCCTATGGCCTCATGGCCAAACCATGCCAGGCATGGGTAAATCCCAGCATAACCCACACCCTGTCATGGTCTATTGCTTAATTATAAAATTATCATCTTTTCAGCTGGGATGCCTCACCTTTGTTAGTATGCTCAGTGTAATATACCAGAAGGTTTATGGGCTGATTCAGTGTGATGTCAAAGACCACTTTGGATAAAAAGTATTGCTTGTTATGCAAGAGCACTCTATCCTTGTGAAAAAAATCAGGTAGGGAAGCTCATGCATGAATCTCAGAAATCCTCAGGGCAGAAGTTATAGCAACCAGTAAGAGAGTTTTCCAAAAAAGGAAATGCATCTCCCAAGTGGTGGCAGGCTTAAAGGGAGCCAGAGTCAATTTCTTAAGGATAAAATTAAGGTCTCAAGATGGAACCGGTTTACAAATCGAGGGACACATGTGTAAAACATGGGCATGTATGTGGCACTTCCTGTCATGCCACCGTGCATCCATCAACAGCGGCATGGAAAACTGAAATAGTAGCCAAGTGCACCTTAATGAACGACTACTGGAGACCAGAGTCTGATAAAGATAGCAAGTAGGCCAGTACAGGACAAACAAATGCATCTTCTGAATGTGATGAATACCATATGTAGAAACACTTCCATTTGAATGAATAGGTGAGTCCTGTGGAAGGTTTCCTAGCAGCCAGCAAGACATCAGCCACCTGGGGAGAAACCCTGAAATGTGCAATTGATACCTCTCCTTGAGCCATCTGTGCAGATGCTAGAACTGCAGGTACTGATGGACCAGGGACCCCCCTGGCTTGTGATGGTAGACCTTGACAAAGGGGCAGTTGAACAAGAGGCTCCACTACTAGATGTTGCAACAGAGGAAACCAAATAATTAATGTAATGTTATCTGTTTCTCTTTGTCATCACTGATAATGACTGTACCTGGCTGTATACTGTTCAAATGTTTGTTCTTACCTCATGCTGCGTCATGAAATACTCTTTAATGTTGACTCTGGTCTCCCCTGTCTGTACTGTCCCGGGTCGTGCCTGAATATAGGCAACATTGTTGTCTAGTGTACTTACCCGGTAAACAAAAAACAAATAAATAAATATCTGGCAAGACCAGAAGGGAGCCACCAGTACCAGGGAGTCCCATGCTGTCCACAGTTTGTGTAGAACCCTCTGAATGAGGGGGATCAGAGATAATGCATAAAGCAAATTCCCTTTCCAACAGAGGGACAATGCATCTTGCCAAAAAATTCCATGCCATGGAGCAAGCCAGCAGAAAAGCGGTAATCAGTTTTGCATTGTGTAGGGATGAAACGTTCCAACTCAGGACAAACCCATCTTGCAAAGAGGTCATTTACCACAGAGGTCAGTAGTTCCAATCATGTACCTATGACTGAGACTGACATAGCCTGTCTGCTAAGATGTCTTGAACTCCTGGGAGAAACATAGTTAACTGAAATCCATGAGATGGTGCCCAGTACCATACTCTCATTGCTTCCCTGTAAAGGGGGTATGAGTAATTGCCCTCTTGTTTGTTGATGAAGTGCATCACATTGACATTGTCTGTCCTTATCAACAGAGGGCCTGGGTTGAAGTGTACTGTGAAGGCATGAAGATCAAGAAGAATAGCCCTCATTTTCAAAACATTTATATGGAGATCAGACTCTAGGTTGGCCCACAACCTGTGAGTCTAGAATTGGCCCAGATGAGCACCCTATTCTAACCCAAAGCCATCCATTGTGAAGATCTGCACCAGTGTTGGGGAGAAAAAATTGACACCCTGCAACTAGTGCTGGGGGGGTTCCATCCACCTCAGTAATGACCTTCGAAGGGGAGACCTGATGCGAACCATCTGTTCCCTCTCATCCATCAATTGATCTGATTGTATCTGAAGTATCCATTGCAGGATTCACATATGTAAGTGAACTAATTGGACAGTCACAATGGCAGTTGCCATGAGTCCCAGGAGATGGATCATTATCCGGGGAGACACATAATGACTCCTGTGTTCCAGACTGGCCTGGGCAACCAGAGACACAGCCCTGTCTGTTGACAGAAATGCACTGTCAACTCCTGCAGGTCCCTCACTGCCGTACCACCCAGGGATGAAGATTCTTTGCTCATAGGGCCTCTAGCTGGTTGAATGGTCTCAGCAGTGACATCTCCTCTGTACCTAAGCTTGGCCCATTCAAATCCAGGCTTTGCCTACTCCTCTCTGCCCCTAGCACCTGCAACTGTCTCCTGTAATCAGCCCTCCTTACCATTACCCAATTCTTGTCTCAGCTCTTTCTACATAGCATTTCTATTATCTACCCCAATCTCCTACAACCCCCTTCCCCACCCTCTCCCCCCCTCCCATCCACCGCCTTTTGTTCTCTCTGTGATGTGACAATGCATCTGGCTGCTCTTACCTTTTATGTCCTTGCCATGTCTTGTAATGCTATTTACCCCGTCAATGCCTCTGGCTTTAGTTTAACCCAAATGTATGCATTCATATTCATGTAGCTGATTGTTAACCTGTTATCTTGCCTTTGTTACTTAATTATCTTGATTTTTTTTTGTTATTGTACTGCAGCTGACGTGGAACCTTTGTAAAAGAGCCTTGACTCAAAGGTACTTGTAATCCTAGATTCAAATAAATAAATAAAAATGTCCAGTATTGTACCAATGTACTGGAGGTGCTGGCAGAGAGGCAGGATGAATTTCTATACACTGGCCATAAGTCTCAGGTCCTTGAACAGCTGCTGTGTTCTGTATTCTGTATACTGAACTACTTCCCTGCATGAGCCTTGCAGGAGCCATTCATCCAGATAAGGGAAGACAAAAAGCCCTTTCTTCCAGAGGGCTGCTGCCACAACTGTGAGGCATTAGGTAAATACGCATGGTGCCAAGGATAAACCAAAGGGCAAAACTCCAAATGGATAATGGCTGCCCTCCAGCATAAGTGGAGGCACTACTTGTGGCATTGTCAGAGTTTGATATGACGGTAAACCTCCTGCAAGTCCAGATATTATAGTTACTTTTCAGCACGGGAATAAGAGCCTGAAGAGATACTTTTTGAAACTTGTTGTATTCAATGAATTTATTAAGCATTCTGAGGTTGATTACATGATGCAGGGCTTCTGTGGATTTGGGGACCAAAAAGTACCTTGAATAAGAACTCCCCCGTTTCTTTCCTTGGGAGGGAGGGATTCCATTGTTTCTTTAAAAGTAGGAACTGTACTTTTCTCAGAAGAAACAAATGACCCAGAGGATAATAACAAGGAGGTGGAAGGTACACTGGAGGTTTGGACAGTAGCTCCAGCAACTCCAGTGTACAGTGGTGTCCACCAGGATGGAACCCAATTCTGCAGCATTTTGCAGAATGCTTCTGCAGACCTACTGAATAAAGCAATGTAATTTCAATGGCAATTAATCCCTTTTGTCAACAGGAATTTGTGACACTGCCAGGATGGGATGGGGCCTGATGGGATTCACCCAAGAATTCTGAAAGAACTAAGGGTAGAACTAGTAATGCCACAGACTACTCTCTTTAACAAATCATGGGAGGATGGGGTGGTACCAGAGGACTGGAGGAGGGCAAATGTGATTCCACTTCACAAAAGTGGGAGCAGGGCAGAGGCAGGAAACTACAGACCAGTTAGTTTGACCTCAGTGGTAGGGAAAATGATGGAATCACTTCTGAAGGAAAGAATTGTTGAGTACCTAGAGGCCAGTGGGGCACATGACCCAAGGCAGCATGGTTTCACAGCAGGAAGGTCATGTCAGATGAACCTAATAGATTTCTTTGACTGGGTGACTAAAGTAGTAGACCAGGGAGGGGCTGTGGATATGGCCTACATAGATTTTAGCAAGGCATTTGACACAGTCTCACACAAAAGATTAATATACAAGTTAGTCAGCCTTGGAGTGGGTTCCAAGGTGGTAGCCTGGATAAAAAACTGGCTGGACAACAGGACGCAAAAGGTAATGGTAAACGGAGTCCACAGTGAAGAAAGGAGGGTAACTAGCGGGGTACCGCAGGGGTCGGTACTGGGACCAGTCTTCTTTAATGTCTTTATAAGTGACATTGGAGAGCACCTGGAAGGAAACGTATGTCTCTCTGCAGATGACACAAAGATCTGCAACAGGGTTGATACACAAGGTGGGGTGGAAAGGATGAAAGGGACTTGGCAAGGTTGGAGGAGTGGTCAAATATATGGCAGCTCAGATTCAATGCAAAGAAATGCAAGGTAATGCATCTGGGAAACAAAAACCCAGGGGTAGAGTACACAATGGGTGGTGAGTTAATAACAACAACAAAAATTGAAAGAGACCTAGGAGTAATTATATCAGATTATCTAAAGGTGGGCAAGCAATGTGAGAAGGCAGTAAGGAGGACTGGGGGGATACTGGGATGCATAGGGAGAGGCATCAACAGTAGAAAACAGGAAGTTGTTATCCTTCTGTACAGACAGTTGGTAAGACCCCATCTGGAGTACTGCGTGCAATTCTGGAGACCCCATGTCTGCAAAGACATAGACAGAATGTAGGCTGTTCAGAGGAGGGCAACCAAAATGGTGCAGTGTCTGCACCAGAAGACATACGAAGAGAGACTAAAGCAGCTTAATATGTATACTCTTGAGGAAAGGGGGGACATGATAGAAACTTTCAAGTATCTCAAGGGAATTAACAAAGTACAAGAGGGTAGCATCTTTCAGAAGAAGAGATGTGCAAGAACAAGGGGGCACAATTTGAAGATGGGGGACGGCTCAGTGGTAATGTTAGAAAGTATTTTTTCACAGAGAGGGTTGTGGATGCATGGAACAGCCTTCCTGAGGAGGTTGTGGAGTCAGGAATAGTGGGAGAATTCAAGAATGCATGGAACAGACTTAAGGCAATTCTAGTGGGGGGTAGGAGGAAGTAAGCTGTCAATTAACTAGAATCTGCAGCTTATCCATGAGGTAGGGAAATGGGCAGACTAGGTGGGCCAAGCGGTCCTTATCTGTCGTCAAATTCTATGTTTCTATGATGAAGTGAATGCCACAGTTTCTTCCATGACAAAAGGGACTAATTGCCGTTGAAATTACATTGCTGTATTCATTAGATCTGCTGCAGCATACTGCAGAGTGCTTTAAAAGTGTGTTTCATCCTGGGGACGCCACTGCATTCCCTTGTTCTACTATTTCCAGGACCAGCTCACTCTAGTGCTCACCTTCCATTTTGAGTATTGAAGGGAGATCCTTCCCTTCCACTTGCATCCCCAAAGGTAACAGTGGAGGGGGAGGAATTCAGGAGTCAAAAGGTGTGGGGGACAGCAGGGCCACCTGAACCAGAACTTTTGGTCATCTTGGAATGGTCACCAGTGGTGGAGGGACCAGGAAGTGGATTGCTTCCACAAATATACTTTTGACAGCAGCCACAGTTGCCACCACCTCGAGGCCTATGAAATGCACCTCTACCATGTCCTCTTGTATTTTGCGTGTTCAAGGATTTTACCGACCTGAGAGTCATTTTGGATGACTGATTGTCTTTAAATGCATTATCCACATCTCCACATAACTTGGAGCCTATAAAAGGGACATTCAGTGTGGTGTGCTGCACATCAGCAGCAAAGCCAGTCACTCTGAACCAAGAATATCTTCTCAGGTAAATGTCAGAGGCAGTAGCAATGGCAGAAGCATCATAGAATCATAGAATTCTGATGGCCCTTCCTGGCGCATCGAGTCTGGCCTCCCCCCCCTTACTCGTCACCTATATCCCAGGACCTCCCCTTCCCACCACTTGCCAACCCCATATGTCTTCCCCATGCCCTCTTGAATCCCTCCACCATTTCAGCCCCCACCACTTCCTTTGGTAGTTTATTCCAGGCCTCCACCACCCTCTCTATGAAGTAACACCTCCTCACATTGCCTCTAAATCTTCCTCCTTCCAATCTTAGACTATACCTTCTTGTACTAGCCTCCTCCTTCCTTTCAAATAAGCTCTCTTTCCTCATCTTATTGATCCCCGTCATGTACTTGAAAGTTTCTATCATGCCCCCCCTTCTAGTCTCCAATGTGTAGAGATCCATTTCCTCTCCACCTCTCCTCATATGGCTTCCCCTTCATAATGTGGTGCACCATCTTTGTTACCCTTCTCTGAACCCTCTCAATCCCCTTTATTTCCTTGTGTAGGTGTGTTCTCCAGAACTGGACCCCATACTCCAGGTGTGGCCTCTCCATGGTTTTATAAAGAGGCATCAGTACCTCCTTCCCTCCTTCTGCTAGTTATGCCCTCCCTATGCATGCCAACATTTTATTTGCCTTCCCCACCACTTTGCTACATTGGTTACCTGCCTTAAGGTTGCATGATATTATAATCCCCAGAGCCCTCACCTGCTCACTTTCTTGATTACCTCCCCCCCCGCCGGAGTATAAGTGGCTTGCGGGTTTTTGCACCCCATGTGCATCACTGCACACTTTTTGGCATTGAATTTCAGCTACCAAGTTTCCGACCATCCTTCCAACCTCTTCAGGTCCTGCCTCATGGCCTCCACCCCGTCTGGGGTGTCCATTCTATTGCAGATCTTCATGCCATCTACAAATATGCACACCATCCACTCCAACCTGTCTGCTATATCACTGATGTAGATATTAAAAAGGAAGGATCCCAGTGATGCTGTGGAGCCCGAGCAAGATGGTAGCTCATTACTGAAGCTCTTCACTGATTTTGGCAATTAAAGTCTTTTAAAGCAACTTTTAGGGCTTTTTGGCAGAGAACTAAAGGGCTTACCAGCTGTCAGAATATCTGTGGTACCAAAATGGGTAACTCAAAGAAAGACAAGATGTAACAATAGAGTCTTAGAAGTAAAAATGATTCTGGTCCCCCAGTGGCGAGATCTGCACAGTGCCGCATGGATATGCCGACCGAGGAATCTGGTGTTGAAATATTGAAAAGTACTGGACACAAGTTAAGCAGATTAATTTTCTCAGTGGCTGGTCTCTCAGATAATTCGACACCCTGACCAACAGAGTCACTAATTTAGAGACAGATATGTCTCTCCTGAAAACAACCTCCACTGAGACCAAGCAACAAACATTGTCGGCCATGGGCACAACTTAATTAAAAAAGATTCCCATTTGAGATTCTGACTCGAGACTCTAGAGAATCAGGCCCACTCAGTGAATTTGTGGATTGCAGGGATGCTTGAAAGAAGCAAGGGAGATCATCTTCTCCTCTTTGTAAAAGAATGGTTAGAGCAGCAATTGGGGCAATCCCTGCAAGACATAGAAACATAGAAACATAGACTTTGATGGCAGATAAGGACCACTTGGCCCACCCAGTCTGCCCATTTCCCTTCCTATTGGATAAGCTGCAGATTCTAGTTAACCAACAGCCTACTTCCTGCAAACCCCCACTACAATTGCCTTATGTCTGTCCCATGCATGTTTGAATTCCCCCACTGTTTTAGACCCAACAACCTCCCCAGGAAGGTAGTTCCATGTATCCGCCACTCTCTCCATGAAAAAAATACTTCCTCACATTACCCCTGAGCTGTCCCCCCTATATCTTTAAATTGTGCCCCCTTGTTCTTATACTTCTCTTTTTCTGAAAGATGCTACCCTCCTGGACTTTGTTGATTCCCTTGAGGTACTTAAAAGTTTCTATCATGTCCCCACTGTCCCTCCTTTCATCAAGGGTATACATATTAAGCTCTCTCAGTCTCTCTTCATATGGTTTCAGATGCAGACCCTGCACCATTTTAGTTGCCCTCCTCTGGACTGCTTCCATCCTGTCTATGTCCTTGCATAGATGGGGTCTCCAAAACTGCACACAGTATTCCAGATGGGGTCTCACCAACTGTCTGTACAGAGGGATAACCACTTCCCATTTTCTATTTGGGATGCCCCTTCCTATGCATCCCAGTATCCCCCTGGCTCTCCTTACTGACTTCTCACATTGCTTGCCCACCTTTAGGTCATCTGATATGACTACCCCCAAGTCCTTTCCATTTTGTTGTTGTTAGTACCTCCCTGCTATTGTGTACTCTTCTCCTGGGTTTTGTTTCCCAGGTGCATTACTTGCACTTCTTTGCATTGAATCTAAGTTGCCATATGTCTGACCATTCCTCCAACCTTGCCAAGTTCCTTCTCATCCTTTCTAGACCCCCTTTTGTATCAACTCTGTTACAGATCTTTGTGTCATCTGCAAAGAGGCATACCTTTCCCTCCAGACCCTCTGCAATGTCACCTATAAAGATGTTAAAGAGGACTGGACCCAGTACTGAGCCTTGAGGTGCTCCACTAGTAACCCGCCTTTCTTCGGAATGTGTTCCATTCACTGTTACCTTCTGTGTCCTGTTGTGCAGCCAGTTTGCTACCCAGGTTACCACCCTGGAACCCACTCCCAGGCTGGCTAACTTGATTATTAGTCTTTTGTGCCGGACTGTGTCAAATGCCTTGCTAAAGTCTAGGTAGGCCATATCCACAACCCCTCCCTGGTCTATTACGTTGGTCACCCAGTCAAAGAAATCAATTAGATTAGTCTGACATGACCTTCCTGCTGTAAATCCATGCTGCTTTGGGTACTGTGCCCCGCTGACCTCTAGGTACTCAACAATTCTTTCTTTCAGAAGTGATTCCATCATTTTCCCTACCACTGAGGTCAAACTTACAGGTCTGTAGTTTTCTGCTTCTGCCTTGCTCCCACTTTTGTGAAGGGGAATCACTTCTGTCCTCCTCCAGCCTCAGGTACCACCCCATCCTCCCATGATTTGTTAAAAAGTGTGGTCAGTGGTGTCACTAGGTCCTCCCTTAGTTCTTTTAGGATTCTGGGGTGAATCCCGTCAGGCCCCATTGTTTTGTCCACCTTGAGTTTTAGGAGTTATTTCAGGGCTCTTTCTTATGTAAATGGACTGGTGTCAACCCTCCCTACCAAGAGTGCTTCTATTGTCTGGTTTAGGTAACTCCTCCTCATCTTCTTTTGTGAATACTGAGCAAAAGTATTCATTCAGTATCTCTGCCTTTTCACTGTCTCCCTCTTCCCACCTCCCCCCTCCTTTATTAATCTTCACTATTCCTCCCTTAACCTTTCTATGCTCCCTAATGTACCTATAAAAGGTTGTATTCCCCTTCTTAACTGAGTTGGCTATTTTTTCCTCGGTTTGGGCCTTTGCTATTCTGACTGCCTTCCCCACTTCTTTCTGCTTTAATTGATACAGTTCCCTGTCGTGCTCCTTCTGTAATTCCTTATACTTTTTGAATGCAGCCTTTTTCTCCTTAACCTTCCCTGCCACCTCGTTTGAGAACCATAGTGGTTTTTTACTCTGCTTTGTTTTCTTTATTTATTTCACACAAAGGCTTGTTGCCTCTATGATAGCAGTTTTGATTTTTCTCCATTGTTCTTCCACCCCTCCTTTTTGGCCATTTGCTAGTGCATTCCTCAGGTATTCACCCATTTTGCAAAAGTCGGCCCTTCTAAAGTCCAGTATCCTTGTTTTTTGTATGGCTTGTCTCCATGGTTGTGCTTATTGTGAAGCACACTGTGCAGTGGTCACTTGTTCCCAGATGTCTACTGACTTCTAAATTTGTGATCCTCTCTCCATTTGAGAGTACCAGGTCTAGTATTGCTCCCTCCCAAGTGGGTTCCAACACTAGCTTTCTAAGGCCTGCCCCCTGCTGGGCATCGAGAATGACCCTGTTCTTGGATGTGGCTTCAGTACATGTCATCCAGTTAACATCTGGCATATTCAGGTCCCCCATCAACAGTAGCTCCCCATTTTCAGCCATTTTGAGAATGTCCTCTATCATAAGACCAGAGTAGTTATCTGCAAAAAGCCTACAGAGTGGCCTATAGAGGTAGGCAAGACAATCTGGACACTCCCTGTGTGATCGTCATGGTCCTCGATGGAGCAGGAACCAGAGATCACATCCTAGTGCTGGTGAGTCACAAATGAATGCTATTACAAGATGGTCATCAAGTGCAAGTATTCCCAGATCTCAGTTGCATCATGCGCCAGAGGAGGAAACAGATCAATGGGGTGATATCACCCACGGAGTAGTGTTCTCTGCCCAGCAACAAATTCTCCACCAGTGCCGGGTGTTTCTGTTTACTGATTCCAATGAAGCCCTGAAAAGGGCTCAATGGCACAAACCTGCTTCCCGACTGAGAGAAGAGTCACAGGAGTAGGAGGAAGAAGATGGCCTGGACACCTGATGGGACTACTGGAGGATCCAGGTTTGCTCTAAGTCCATCTTTGCCTTAATTAAGGGACTCACCTCTCTCCCGAAGACTTTACCTGTTTGTTTTGATTGTCATTTTCTTGTGGTTGGAGGACTTTCAACAATTCCCTCCTATGTTTTAAAAATTGTAAGGATAATGGAGGAGGAGGAGGGGGGGTCGGGTTGGAAGTAAACTGCTCTGCAGTTATTTTTTTTCTCTGAGCTTTTTACTGAGTATAAAGTTGTTGGAGTTGGATCTAATTTAAATTTGTACACCTACACATTGAGAAATTGTTCAACCTTGTTTGCCTTATATTGTGAGTGAGATGTGGGGTTTCAGTTAATATGGAAGAAAAACCTATTTAAGTTGTTTAAAAGTGGATAATGCATGGATACTCATTTTCCTATTGAAGGAAGCAGAGAATGGACAGTTAATGTTTGGACTCTTTATTAATAATTCCATGCGGCTCATGGGTTCTTTATTGCAGCAAGTAACATGTTTAATTCATATAAAGTATAAAATATGTTGAGATAACCCCCATGATGTATCTCATAGATGCAGTATGATCTTTTTACCCATGTGTATTAAGAGAGGTGGCTTCCTCACTATATATCAGTAACACTTTTGATATGTATTGCATCAGGAATTTAGCTGTATGTTAATTGAATTAACCAGTAAACATTAAGTTTAAATTTAAAAAAAGGAGGTGCCCCAATACTGACCCCTGGGGCACCCCACTCATCACCCCCATCTTCCTGGAATGTATTCCATTAACCACCACTCTCTGGCTTCTGTCCTTCAAACAGTTTTCCACCCACCTAGTTATTTTCCAGCACAACATATGCTGATTGCAACAGATGCTTACCAGTATTAATACCAGCTGAAGTGGCTTCTGTAAGCTCTGTTTTAGCAGGACTGTCAGGCACAGACTGACTAGAAGTCATGGCGGTTTCTATAGACTAATCTGATACTTAACCATGTAAGCCTGGTAATTTGCAGTTCTCAGACCCAAGTTGGCAGAGGCTTGAGTTATTTTGCCCTTCACATTCAGTCTCCTAGTGCTCATTACTCTAGGTGCCCTGGATGCCACCCTTTTCACCATTACCTTCTCGACCACTTCCTTTGAGAACCATAGTGTTTTTTTTCTTTCTCTTTGCTATACACCAGTCTTCATATCCACTGTATTTAATATTATATAATGGTGTTCCACTTTATGTTTCGTTCAGTTGTGTGGGCTTCTTCAGGAGACCAACTTTTTAAACTGTTACAAACAAAATTAAACACATTGTAAGTACTTCTTGTAAATCAAAAGAATACTAACTTTTTCTACACACCCATTGTGCAAACATAGACACCAGAGAGTCAATGAAACTTGGGAACATGTCAATTCAGTCCAGTCAGTTCCCTCTGCACACAGTTAACTGTGGTGACAACTGCATCCCTGCTAAATTTGTTCCCTGACAGTTTGCTCCCATGAGACATTGAACTGGACCTGAAAAACAATGCCAGCAGAGGTGCTACTGTTCCAATACCCTGGTGTATTGTGTCTTCTGGTGGGCAAAAGGTGCCTACATGAAGGTTTTATTATGGCAGGAGCAAATTGCTGGGGAACACATTTGACGGGGCCATGACTGCCACCACAGATAATTGTCCATAGCAGCTTGTTGGGTGGGCAATTGACAGAAGTAAATTGATCTGTAGCCATGAAACACATAATCTTCAATTTATTGGGTTCTGTGTTAGCTTATTTCAAGGTTGCAAAATATTTGCCTTTTTGTGCTGAGTCTTGCTCCTGCTGAAATTAATACATAAAACATATTTTAAGTCATGTGCATTTCAGTAATTAATTATCATACCAAACAGCCATGTGCAGAAATCCCCTATACTCCACACATAGAAAACATGCTCCTTTGAGTGCCATTATTAAAACAGAGTTTTTCTACAACCCTGCAACAAGCTAGAAAAACTTAATGTCTCATAACTGGCTACAGACAGAATTTCTCATATGGGAACAGTTATTGAGAATGCTTATACTTCTGTAGAGAGCAATTTAAAACAAATCCGTTAGATCACAGTGGCTTCTCGGTTGCTAGTGAAAGTAAAAGAAAGTGTGTCATAATTCCTGGAAAGTTACGAGGAGTAGTACACACTTATGAAGTTAAAAATGCTCACCAACTACACACTGATACAGGAGCCTCCTATGTCCTGGTGCAACAGTGGTGAGTATTATAGGCAAGAACTGTGAGTCACTGATAAACATACTGTACAACTTATTCTGTATGTCAGTACAGCAGGACCCCAATCTAATGAACCCTGATCTACTGAAACTCCCTAACAAACTCTACTCTTGTCTCCTGATTTTATACTGTTTCACTAAAACACAGTGTTAGATCACGGTCCTACTGTATGTATACAGCACTGCATGCCATCATTTACTGTATGAGATGCAGCATTATACTGCTCCCATTCTAAAAGCAGCTTACCCAAATCACTTTTACTGTCATTTCAGCAAACTCAGTGTTACAGTTTTCCTGTTCTCAGAAAAGACTTGCCCGAATCACTTTCACTATCAATTTCATAATATTCATAACTTGCTAATGAACTTACTCACTGTTGATGTGAACAGGTACAGAACATGAAAACAAGGCAAAAGTTTAGTTTTAATCTTTTAAGATAACTACTAACTTTAAAAAATAGCTGTTTGTCTGTGCCGTGATCTCATTTCTTGTCCTGCTTCCTGCTTCTGGTTTTAACGAGTATGCTCCACTTTTGAAATCTTTTCATGGACTGAAAGTTATTAAATTAAATATATTGTACAGTTAATGGCAGTAAAGCAAATAAAAACACTGTGATGATGGGTGATAGAATGAGACACATGTCTTGAGTGTTTGCAGTTCAACACAAATGCCATCCTGGCACTTGGAGATCAGAGGTGATACTGAGTAACAAATGGCAGGGAAATCAATGGATCAATGGAGGACCAGTCTGAGTGCCAACTGTATCATCTGCTGAGAGGGTAGGAGGGAGCTCAAACGAGCCTTCCTGATTGTTTCTGCTGCTGAGATGGTAGGAGAAAACTCAGATGAGCTTTAAAAATGAGAGCTCCATTTAATTCAATGTAACCCCGATCTTCTGAACTCCCGATTATCTGAACTGATCTGATATCTCCCAGGCAGTTTTAATAAGCGAGGTTATACTCTACTTAAACATTGCACATTTATACTTTTTTAACATAAGAAATCTCACTGCTGCAGTCAATGTAGTTGGTTGCTACACATCTGAGGTGCATCTGAGGTGATGTCACAGACCATGACATCAGTAGTGTCAACCCAAGGTGGTGAGCATAAGAAGGATCAGCGTTGTGAACCCTGGCTGGCTGCAGTACACATAAGATAGCACTGCAAGCATTGATACTTTCTCTGGTGCAGCTTGCATCTAGGGTGTGGCAGCATATATAATAATTAACTTTGACTTTATTTTCATTTCCTGTGATACCTTCTACCTAGTGTAGGAACCTTCTTGATCATGACCAGCCATGATTATTACAGAATCAGTTTCTGACTCTGTATCATAATAGGACTTGACAGGCAGAGCAGGGCACTGTTTGCTAGTCTTCCTAGGGACTACAGGAATAGTACTAGGCTTGTGCCAGGCAGCAAAGGTAGAATCCTCTAAGGCAGGGTATACAGGATGCACTTCACTAGTGAGTGCAGCTGTGACCTCTAAGAACTCCATTAAATTCCTTTTACTGGAATCGTCCTCTTCACCCTCAAATCTCATGACATCTTTAATTTGCTTGAACAAAGTCTGAAATTAGGGATCTTGAACAGCAGACCTGGAGTTATAAACCACAGAGTCCTTACTGCAAGAAGAGAGAGTAGAGTTGAAAGGGAAAGCACCTTCATAGTGGTCCTCTTCCCTTCCTTCATTGTCCAAGTCCTCCTCCATGTTCTGGAGGTCAGGATTGTATTCTATCTCTCTGTCATCCTGAATGACAGCAGGAGCAATTGATGTAACTGGTGATGGAGGCCAGCAATTATGCCAGCATGGTCTGGGAGTCAACAATGCCCTTTTAAGGGTTCTTGACTGCTGTCATCATCAGAAGCTGCCAACAGAAGGGGCATATTGTCCATAAGTGGTATAGCACTGCCAGAACCAGGCCCTGACCTTGGTGTCTCAATGACAGCCAGGGAGGCTGTAGTCAATACCGCTGGAGCAGAAGATGATGAGGACTTACCTTCAAGAAAGACCTCAACCTTATCAGTGAAGCATGTTTATCCTTATGCTTATGGTGATGGCTAGAGGAGGAAGAGGGCTTCAGCAACAATCTTTCCTTCTCTTTGGATTTCTTCATCATCCTAGCCAACCTCAGCTGCAGTAATATTGCTGATTGACTGGGTGTTTTCTTCCTAGTAGCAATTAGGCATAAGGGAGAAGCTGGTTTGGAGCCTGCAGCCTTTGTTTGGGTTTCCATGGCCTTGATGGCAATGAAGGTTTCTAATGCCTTCTTTCAGTGTCTCCTTGTGGCATGGTTTAAATCCTTGGCAGATATAACAGGCCCTCACGTTTTGGGATAGGTCCAAATAGCAAATACACATGGTATGAGCATTATCCTTGTAGATCTTGTTTCCGCTGGTACAGAGCCTAAATAAAGGTTCTTTTGATGGCAGTATAGAAGGGCAATGTTGATAAGTTTAATTTAGAAAGTAAAAAATGTAGAAGAAGACAACAGCATTGTATCTCTGCTGGTCTGATGAGCAGTCAATGGTGGAAGAAAGAACTGAGGAGCCCTGGGGCTACCCACATTTTATAGGTGCCGATGTTGCACATCATCATGGGTGGTCCCCAGTAGGCAAAAGTTTCTGAGTGGCCCTGATGCTGACTGCCTACAGTTCCAAAAGTGTGGCCTAATGGAGGAGATGTCAATGAAGATTAACAATTGTGTCCCTGTATCTCCAACACAATCAGAAGTCATCATCTTCTAAAGTGCATTTTTTGTCTTCCTGGCAATATGCTTTTTTATTTACATTTTGAGCAAGGCAGCAGTGTATGTTATGGTACAAAATTTAACCTGATACCTTTTTTATTGTATTATTATTTTTTTATAATTTACTTGCATTGGAAGATTTGTTGACGCTGCTTGTACTGGGAGACTAGTTGAAGCTAAAGTTTTCTTTGCAAGAAGATTCAGTTCATTTCAAAGACAACTTTACATACATACAGACCTGGGCCCAGATATTCAAACTGTGCCATTTTGTGGTGCAAGCCCCAGCGCCACTCAAAATAGTTGTGCAGGGGTGAGGCCAGGTCGATATTCAATGGAGTTGCACTATGGCGCAACTTCTTTGAATATCGGCCCCTGGCCACACCCACTGTGCATGGTGCAGTGGAACTGCACCAGCGCAAGTGGTCAGAGTGGAGCATTGAGATGCGGTGGCGCAAGTTCCATTGCGCCATGCACAGCACCTGCGATATTCAAATGGTGACATGCAAATGGGGCCATAATTTATGCAAGGTGCACGGGGGGCCATTTGCATCTGATTACGGCCCCATTTGCATGCCATTAGCATGCAGGTGCGCCGATCCCTGACGACTTGCACCTGGCGCCCTGCCAGGCAGCAGCCGTCGGGGACCGATGCCCCCTGCAGCCTGATCGCGGGCATAATAGTAGTCTTCCCCACCCCAGCAGCCTGATCGTGGGCAGAACAGTATTCTTCCTGCCCCATTAGCCTGATCACGGGCATAACGGTATTCATCCCCCCCCGAGTAGCCCGATCGCGGGCATAATGGTATTCTTTCCCACCCCCAAGTAGCCCAATTGTGGGCATCAGACCTCCCCGCCCAAAGTCCAATATCCCTGGTGGTCCAGTGGATGCAAGTAGCCCGATCTCAGGTGGCATCCTCACCTCCCCACGTCAGAAATCCATAGTGATCTAGTGGCCCCCACCCCACCCACCCACTGAGCCCCACCACCCTGCTCCCCTGTCAGCCGGTGTGCAGCACCCCACCCGCCTGCCACCCCACCACCTGCTGACTGACAGCTTGGTAGGGCTGCACGCCCATTGGTTCAGAGCTTGAGCAAATGGGCGTGCAGCCCATACTGTACAAGTCAGTCCAGATATGTGAATGAATCTATCTCATTCATTGAGCTCTGAGAGCATGAGCTAATGGTGTGTAGTCTATAGTCATGAGAAAATGTCTCAGATATGTGAATGAATTTATTCATTCACATATCTGACTGATTCTAGATTGGTATGGGTGCACACCCATTGGCCCATGCTCTGAACCAATGGGCGTGCAGCCCTACCAAGCTGTCAGTCAGCAGGCAGCGGGTGGCAGGCGAGGGTGCCGCCGCCCGCCAGCTGACAGGGGAGCAGGTGGTGGGGCTCTGTGGGTGGGTGGGTGGGAGGCCACTGATCACCAAGGATTTCTGATGGGGGTGAGGATGCCACCTGTGATTGGCTACTAGGTCCACTGACCACCAGGATATTGGACTTTGAGGGGAGGTCTGATGCCCACAATCGGCTACCAGGGGTGGGGGACATTTCAGTTATGCCCGTGATCGGGCTACTCGCGGGGGAAGACACTTCAGCCCATGATTGGGGCATGCCGGGGTGCCACCAGATATGGTGGGAACAAGTCCAGGGCCTCCCACAGGTGGCAGCTGCTGTGTTGCACCCTGCAATGCAGCAGCTCACCTGCAGATGGCCCTTGATTTGTTCCTTTTTTTGTCAGTATAACTTTGTGTAGGCGCAGGTAGGGGTTGTGCCTGCATAACTCTGCATGGCCCAGGCTGAATATCGGGCTGTGCAGTTTATGCATGGGCACGCCCCCCCCACCTGTGCCTGCATACATTACTGATGCGCCCTGCCGCATCGGGATTTGTGCAGGCGCACTTTTCCCTTTTAAATATCACACTGGAGCACATCAGTGGGTTGTGCATGGTGCAACACTGTTGCGCCATGCGCAACCCTTTTGAATATCTGAGTCCTGGATCATAATGTTAGTTTATTTTATGTTAAGTGAAACATATGCAAATCTTATACAACAGTATATGCATAGAAACCTGAGTCAATATTCTACATAAAGTGTAATATATGAAAATATCACAAATGGAATAATAATAGGGAACTATGTGTGACTCTGAACAAGTCACTTAACCTCCCCAGTACTCCCTGGTCACCCCTTAAAACAGGCACCTGTGCGAAGTAACTAGAAGGGGAAGGAAGCAGATCTGTTCCAGTATAGTAGCTTCTTCTGTTGGTTTTACATGGTTTCTTGTGGATTTTACTTGGTAGAAGGTTATTTCTTTTCTTTGTTACTACTTCTAAGGGGCTAGCAGGGTATTGTTTTGGGGGCTGTTGGAAGTTTGAAAACTGTTTTCGTGGCTATAAGTGGGCTCATTTGTTTGATGTTTCACTGTGTAGCAGGCTGCATTTGTGGAGGCCTATTTCTTCTGATTTAAAACCTATTTGGTGGGATTTAATTGGGGCTGTTTCTTTGAATTGGAGACCCATATCTGTTAATTTCAAGCCTATTTTGATGGATTGTTAGTGAAGCTGTTTGAATTGGAGACCCATTTCCTTTGGTAGCGAACCTGTTTTGGGGGGCTTTGAGTGGAATTTTGATTCCTTTTTGCTGGCTTCACTAGCTGCAAAGTTTAGTGCATAGTGAGGGAAGGGTGCTAATGGTCTGGCCAGGTCTCACTCAGCTAATTAACAGGAGGCAGAGCTGACTCAGGTTTGTGGTGTCAGTTGCGTTGGCTTCTCAGAAGTAACTAGAAGGGGAAGGGAGCAGATCTGTTCCAGTACAGTAGCTTCTTCTGTTGGTTTTATGTGGTTTCTTGTGGATTTTACTTGTTAGAAGGTTATTTCTTTTCTTTCTTACTACTTCTAAGGGGCTAGCAGGGTATTGTTTTTGGGGCTTTTGGAAGTTTGAAAACTGTTTTGGTGGCTATAAGTGGGCTCATTTGTTTGATGTTTCACTGTGTAGCAGGCTGCATTTGTGGAGGCCTATTTCTTCTGATTTAAAACCTCTTTGGGGGATTTAATTGGGGCTGTTTCTTTGGTTGCAGTGCTTGAGGGCAGACACAGGCTGATACACTCAAGAGAGAGAGAGTGGGGTGTAAGCCCTAATCCCGCCCTCCCCATCCCTCCCTCCCAGAGCTCGGCTCATTTATAGGGGAACACCTGCTCTGCAATTGGAAGAAAAGGCTTCATGTGCAGCTCATGTAGTTCTAGCCACTGGGGGTTGTGTTTAAAGGCTGGGAGAGAGGAGCTTAGGAAGTTGTTCACTTCCCTTATAAGTTTACTGTGTTGTACTGCACCTAGTAACAGGGGTACCTGTTTACTGTGGGACTGTATCTAGGATTAGGGGGTGACCTGATTAGTGGGTAGGGGTGTATCCTGGACTAATGGGGAACCTGGTGGCTCACCCAAGGAAATCTACTTGGAGGGGGATGGAACCACATGTCATTAGGGCCAGCATCTTTGGGAAGGTGGTGGAGTGCACAGGGTGTTGGGCAGCCATGATACTGGACTGGGCTTGGAATTTTGGTGGTTGCCCAGTGTGCTACCAGCTGGCACAACTTAGGGAGGAGGTTGAGGGGATTAGGAGACAGCTGGGGGAAAGGGGGAGGTATGGTTGGGGAATAGGGAAGGGGCTCTCCTACGGGGTTGCATCAAGCACTAGGGGAGGGGGCATAGGGAAAGGAGTGCAGGAGAGTACTCTGGGGTTGCATAGGACCCTGATAGAGGGGGCCTAAGAGGAGGATATTACCAAGGAAGCAGGCAGGTAACTGGGGACCCTCACAGAGGTGGGCCAAAGGGAAGACATTCCCAGGAAAGTAGGCAGATGGCTGGGGCTGGACAGAAGGAAGCAAGGTGGGGAGGTGGATCGGATCTTAAGCTCAGTAACCGCTTCAATTCTCTTCTTCTGCTTGAGGATGAGGGAGGTGATGTAGCCATGACAGGGGTGGTTAGAGATGGAAAGGGAGTAGATGGCAGGAGGCAGAGGCTGGATAGCAGGAGGAACAGGGGGAAACTTGGAATGTGAGAAAACGCGGGGAGCAGGGGATCAGAGCAGGAGGAGGAGGGGTAGAAGGAGGAGAGCGCAAGGAGAAGGACCAGTTGGGAGGAAAGGGCAAGGAGAAGGACCAGAAGTACATGGAGGATACGGTAAAGGGAGCTGAGGGTTTAGGTCATGGGAGCATGACAGGCAAGGAGGGGCTAAATGGAGACGGGAAGGAAGGGAGGATGAGCCAGGCTAGTTTAGCAGATGGGGAAGGACCAGTCGCAAGCAGTAACGGTGGGGGTAGCACGGTGCAGAAGGATACTCAGGAGGATGAGAGGCATAGGATCGGAGGGGAGGTGGTGGATAGGGTAAATAAGGAGGGGATGGCAGGTGGCCCCCAGATAGGGGAGGAGCAAGGAGCCAGCTGAGGGGAGGGGCCAGTAGAAAGGATGAGGGACATGGAAGGGGGGAAAATGGAGGAAAAGGGGTGGCCGGAGTGCTTCTGTTTGGTGATTCCATGATCAGGGGTATCAAATGGGATAGGGAGGGAGAAGCCTGCCCAATTAGAACAAAATGCTTCCCTTGACTAACAGTGCACAGGGCCAAGCATGAGGTATATCAGCTGGCAAAGGATTGTGGAGGTTCCCCGGACATATTGGTCCACCTGGGTACCAATGACATTGAGGGAAATAGTGAGCTAGAGATACAGGCAAGGTTCAGGGAGATTGCCAGGGTCTGTCAAGACATAGGATGCACAAATTCCTTCTCTGAAATCCTGCTGGTGCCAAGGGCTAGTGGGGAACACAAGAGAAAGTTTAGGGAGATAAACAAGTGGCTCAGGGAGTGGTGTGAGACCAGAGGGTATGGGCTGTTGGGGGATTAGGGGAATACCTGTGAGGATAAGCGGCTGTATGCTAAAATAGGCTCCATCTCAATTTGGAGAGGAGGGAAATCCTTAAGCTGAAAATAGAGGTGTTCATTGGTGAAAGGTGGGGTTTAAACTTGTGAAGGGGGAGGGATGGGAGAAAAGGCTGTCGAGGGGGTCCGATAAAGGAGGGATTCTGTCTCCACCCCCCTGGAGAGCTGGAGGAATGTGGGAAAAGGATGACTGGTAAGGTGCAGACCAGGGGAAGATGGAATCCCCATGGAAACGCGAGCAGAGGAAATGGAAGTGTAGGTAAAGGGTGGAAGGTAGTACTGCTAAATGCCAGGAGCTTGGGCAATAAAATGCCTGAGCTCCAGGTGATGCTAACTGAGGGAGAGGTGGATGTGGCAGCGGTCACTGAGACCTGGGCCACCGCAGAGCACGACTGGGACCTGAACCTGGAGGGCTACACCATGTTCAGGAAGGACAGGTGGGAAGGAAGGGGAGGAGGGGTAGCAATAATAGTCAAGAACTGCATTGGCATAGGAGTGGAGGAGGCGGTGGGAACTGTGGAGGCGATTTGGGTCACCTTGATAACAAGGGGGGGCAAGACAGTAAAAATAGGAGTGGTGTATAGACCCCCTGTGCTGGTGGAGGAGCTGGAGGAGAGTCTGGTGACAGATGTTGGGAGACACTGCAGACTGGGCAGGGGAAGGGTGGTGGTGTTGGGGGACTTAAACATGTCAGGAACAGACTGGGAGACTATGACATCCTCAGTGGCCAGGGAACAGAGGTTGTTGGATGTCTTTCAGGACACTTTCCCAACTCAGCAGGTGGGGGAACCAACCAGGGAGGCACGGATACTGGATGTGGTCCTGGCAGACAGTGACCAGACTGTGGGCCTGGAGTTAAGGGACCCATTGGCGGGGAGCGACCATGCCACAGTCTGGTTCTGCCTGGACCTAGGAGGAGTAGAAGGCTGCACAAAGACAGAGGTAATTGACTTCAGGGGGGTGGATTTCAAGGAAATGGGAAGGATTTTTAAGGAGTATTTGGATGGGATTGGGCCAGACATGTACACTGACAGTAGGTGGGAAATCATCAGGAGGGGGAGGATGCTACCAGCACCTGTGCAAGAGTAAGACGAAAATGCAGTAGGGCCCTAAAACTCTGCTGGTGGACCAGGTAGGTTCAGGAGGTGGTGAGGGGAAAGAAGGTGGCCTATAGGCATTTCAAGTGTTCAAGCAGTGAAAGGGATAGAAGGGAGTATGAGCTGATGGCCAGAAGGGCCACTAGGGTGGTGAGGGTGGCTAAGGCAAGGAAGGAGCAGAACCTGGCCAGGGAAATTAGGAGAGGGAACAAGGGGTTCTTTAGATACGCTGGGGAAAAAGAAAAGGGTGAAGGGGCAGATTAGCAGGATTAAAACAGGGGAGGGATGGGCACAAGACCCGAGGGAGCAGGCTGAGGTACTAAATGAGTACTTTGCCTCAGTTTTCACCAAGGAAAATGGGGGGGCTGCATCATACATGGGAGGAGATGGTGAAACTGAGGAGGGAGGGGGACCCTTACCGATCGGCGGGTCTGGGGAGGGGGCATCACTGGCGGGAGGGGGAAGACAAAGCAGGGGGACGAGATAGCAGAGGTGGAAATCATGGCAGACAGAGTGAGGGAAGCCCTCACATTCCTTAAGATGGAGAAAGCACTGGGGCCAGATAAATTACATCCCAGAGTGCTGAAGGAACTGGCGGATGTCTTAGCGAAACCCCTGGTGGAGCTTTTCAGCATCTCTCTGAGGACAGGGTGGGTGCCCCAGGACTGGAAGGTGGTGCATATAGTGTCTATCCACAAGGGGGAATCAAGGGAGGTGGCAGGGAACTACAGGCCCGTCAGCCTGACATCAGTGGTGGGCAAGGTGATGGAGGGCATTGTCAAGGAGAGGCTAGGGGTGGATCTGGAAAAGTTGGGGTGCCTGGATGATAGACAGCATGGATTCATCCCGGGGAAATCATGTCAGACAAACCTTGTAGAGTTCTATGACTGGGTGACAAGTGCCTTGGACCTGGGTAGACCGGTGGACGTCCTCTTTCTTGACTTCAGCAAGGCGTTTGACTCTGTTCCTCAAAGAAGGCCTATTGGATAAACTGGGAGAAATGAGAGTAGGGAACCAGATGATCAGATGGATAGGCAATTGGCTCCAGGACCAGACCCAGAGGGTTGTGGTTGGTGGGATAGTCTCATCCCCAAGGAGGGTCATTAGTGGGGTCCCTCAGGGATTGGTCCTTGGGCCCCTCCTGTTCAATGGCTACGTCTCTGACATAAGGAAGGGTATCAGGAATGAGATGAGTCTCTTTGTGGATGACTCAAAACTGGGGGCGGTGGTGGATGGGGAGGAGGGGAGGGTGGCTCTGCAGGGGGACCTGGAGGCTCTGAAAAGGTGGTCTAGAAAGTGGAGACTGAGGTTCAATGCAGGGAAATGCAAGATACTGTACCTGGGAGCCAGAGACCCGGGCCGAGTGTACACCCAGGAGAGGGAATGCTACAAGTCTCAATGGCTGAGAGGGACCTGGGGATGATGGTGGATGTTAAGATGAACAAATTGGAGACTTGTAGAAGGGCAGCAGCCAAGACCAACAGGATGCTGGGATGCATCACTAAGGGGATCACCTCCAGAAGGAGGGAAGTGATAATCCCTCTGTATAACTGCTTGGTGAGGCCGCACTTCGAGCACTGCGTGCAGTTTTGGAGGTCACACTTAAAGAGGGACATTTATTTATTTATTTTGTTAGTTTTTGTTAACCGGGTAGGTGTACTAGCCATGAAATGACTATTTTCAGGCACGACCCGGGACAGTACAACAATCAAAGACAGGTACATAGCATGAGTACGATAAAATTACAATAGCATAAGTTACCTCTGAGGCCGGGAGATCAGAGGGCCGTGGGTTCAGTTCCCACATCTGGCACTTGGGTTAATATCCCAGTACTGACACTGTAGTGCAGCATGAGAGGGGTGCTGCACTTCTGAGATGCCGTCTTTCCGATGAGACGTTAAACCAAGGTCCCATCTACCTGGATTGGTGGTAGTTCAGGTGGATGTTAAAGATCCCATGGCACTTATCGAAAAGAGTAGGGGGAATCTCCACGTGTTCTGGCCAAATTCCTCATTCACTAAAAATACCACCAGCAGCTTAATCTGGTTCAAGGTCAGTTGGCATTCATTTGTATCCCCCTCCCCCGGGTCATGCCTGAAAATAGGCAGGATTTGTCTAGTGCACTTACCCGGTCAACAAAAACTAAATAAATAAAACAGTTAGTAGTAATGAATACATGCAGCCAGAACAATAACAATCAATACAATTCACATAACATTTTAGGCAGAGAAAACCTACACAGTCTAGGAAGAGATACCACATCATAGCAGCAAGAAATATTGTTAAAATTAGTCACAACAGTGAAGATTCAAATAGGCAACGAAACAAGGCAAAGACAAATTCCTGGCTGGGCAGGATACATTATCATGGCCTCTGAAACAAGGCTCAGGTATGTGTGTGTGTGTGTGGGGGGGGTTGGGGTAGATTACCTGTCAAGGAGATAGTAAGGGTAAGAAGTGCTAGGAGGTAGGAAGGTTAAAGTTAGGCCAGGCAGCATCTGGCGGTGAGTGGATTAGGGGGGATTAAAACAAGTGCAGGGATCAACAAAGGATAGATGGAAGTGCAACTCCTTTTTGAAGCTGTCATGGGATCCAGATATTCAAAGTGCTTGGGGGAGAGAGTTCCCAAGCTTAGAAGCAGAGTGATTGAAGGCAACAGCCTTTTGATGTTTTACATCTAGGTACATTCAGCAGGGATTTATCTACCAATCGCAGTCTATAGGAGGACGTTTGAGGTACCAGCAATGTTGCAAGCGCTGAAGGGGTCTGGTTTCTGAGTATAGAGTCAGTCAGGGAGCCCAGAGAGTATTGACAGCAAGCTGAGGGGGATAACCTGCCCAGGTCCCTGTACAGTTGACAGTGGTGCTTAAGCCATGGTGACGAGGAGGCGTATCGACAGATATTATTATAATTGACATTCCACTTATGAAGGATGGTTTTGTGTGTGGCAGCAAAGGTTGGCATGCCATAGGTGAGGGCAGAGAGTAATATGCCTCTGGCAATAGCAAGTTTAGCAATGGGAGTCAACATGAAACTGGACTTACAAGCAACCCCCAGTTTAGCATTCACTGCCTTGCAGGCAGATTGTATATGCAGACTGAAGTCCAGGAATTGGTCCAGAAGAATTCCGAGGTACTTAAAAGATGTAACGCATTCTATTTGTGTGCCACTGTGGTCTTGCACCAGTAGGGGGAGTTTGACATGTCCTAAGTTTAGGGGCAGATCCAAGTAACATTGCTTGGGTTTTCTTAGCATTAAGTACAAGCTTATGTGCAGAAAACCAATTTTTGACATTTATGAAATCTGAAGAAAGGGATGCATTTATGTTGGCAACCTTATCAGAGCTTGAATAGAGTACAAGATCATCTGCATAGAGAATAGATGAGCATGAAAGAAAAACCTCATCTATCTTATTGATAAAAAGTGAGAAAAGATGCGGTCCCAGAATAGAGCCCTGGGGAACCCCCAATATTGATGGTAGCACCATCAGATAAAGAGGAGTTGAGTTTCACAATTTGAGTTCTATTTGATAGATAGCTTCCATACCAGGCGACAACTGGTGGTGAAAAGCTCAGACTGCAAAGAGTGGAGAGGAGCAGGGGGTGATCAACAAGATCAAAGGCCTTTGTAAGGTCTATAAAAACTGCCCCTGTCAACTGACCATCGTTCATACTGGTAAGCACATCGGTAGCGAATTTGAGAAGTGCTGTAGAGGTACTTTGACCTTTATGGAAGCCATGTTGTGTGTCAGAGAGAAGGCTGTACTTTGTGAGGTAGTCAACAGTTTGATTTGCAACAAGTTTTTCCAGAATTTTACTTAGGACCGATAGGATGGCTATAGGCCTATAGTTAGTAATCTCCTTGGTATCACCCTTTTTAAGGACCGGCGTTACACGAGTAATCTTCCAGAGGTCAGGAACTTGGCTATTAGAGAGAGACAAGGTGAAAATTCTAGCCAGAGGGGAGGCTATGTATGGTGCTGCTAGTTTCAGGAGCCGAGGCTCAAGTGTATCTGATCCAGAGCTAGTGTTGTCAGAGACAGTCCGTAATAGTTTTAAGACCTCAGTCCTTGAGATTGCCTTGAAGTAGAATGGAGAATTTTTAGACATTTGTTGGGAAGGATTGCTGGGGGTAGTGGACTGTGCTGATGTTGCAAGCAGAGAGGCTGCCTGGGGAGATGGGAAGGCAGTGGTATACTGAGACAGGTCCGAGAACATTTGATTGAAGGAATTAGCAATGGTGTTGGAGTCATTGCAATGTACTCCATTTAATACCATGTCACTGGTGCTAGTTGACTGGGACACACTGAGAAAGGTCTTAACATTGAACTCCTGGAGAGGGTCCAGAGGAGGGCAACCAAAATGATTTGGGGCTTGGGGGACAGGACCTATGGGGAGAGGCTCGAAGAGCTAAATATGTACATATTGGAAGAGAGAAGGGACCGGGGATATGGAGTACAGGTCTTCAGGTACATGAAGGGGTAAATAGGGAGGAGCAGCCAGAGTGCTCTGGAAGGAAGGGGCAACTAGAGGGCATGGGTGGAAGCTGGAGGTGGAGACTCTAGGGAGAAAGGAGGAGGTGCTACTTCACTGAGAGGGTGGTGGAGCCATGGAATGCGCTGCCCAGGGGCTGGTGGAGGCAGAAACAATGGAGGATCAGGGGGGACAGATACAGGGGAAGGGTTCTGGAAGCAAAGTCCAGTGCAGCGAGAATATCTGGGACTGGGAAGGGAGAAGCCAGAGCGAGGGGGGAAGCAAGGTCAGCTCCCAGGGTGGGGACTGACCAAATGAACAGACACGAAAGACCATTAAACCTATTCTGCTGGCATTTTAGTATGTTAGTATGTTAGTGGGCCTTACCCGGTTAACAAAGATTAAATTAAAAATAAAATAAAATAAAAAATGTATTATGAGAACATAATACCATTAAGAGGTTCTAGTGACATGACAACTTCAAGAGCAAAGTTTGAGAGCTCTGATGTCACCAAAACCTCACAATGGTATTTTACCTAAGCGAAAATTAGTTCCCCTGTTACTTTTTTATAGTGTATGGGAGGGGGTTATTCACTGATTTCGATTGAATCCTATTGTTGTTGCACCATAGATGTGATGTCACTGAGTTGTTGTACCATCTTGAGTATGTCACATTGATGGTTCAATAACATTGAACATCTTCGTGCATGCGAGTCTGCTTCTGCCTCCGATAGCAGAACGGTCTTCAAGCGACGGGCATTTTCAGGAGAAACAGACTTTGTGGGTGCAGTACCGAGACAGTGAATGGCATGGATAACAGGAATAGACACCATGGATGCCAGCACAAAATAGCATGGTCCCTTCCGATTAATTTTATTTAAAAATACATAGAACCTGTGCGAGCAGTGGTGGTGTGGGGGCAGAGTACGTCTCGTTCAGTGTTGTGTGGAGAACAGCCACGCAACACTCAACAAATGCTCCATTTTTGTTTAACTGTTGGCCATACACTATAAAAGGCAATGGATGGGCAACAGTTAAATAACAATGCCGGGTTCACTTCTTGAGGTTTCATGACAACAGTAAACCTCTCGAGCTTCGCTCTCGAGGTTTACTAGTTTGTAATGCAACCTCTTGCAGTGAACACAGCATTGTTGTTAATTGATGCCTATCCATTATTCTCCATGTGTTGTATGTCTGGTTATGGAAGAAGCTAAATACCAAATTAAACTGAACTGAGCTGAACATGCAAACCTGGATCTAGACGATACAGTAGATAAAACACGTACAAGCATTACAAAGTTTTGAATGGATGGATCTAGAAAAAGGATTCAGACTATTACAATTTCTTAAATCCAGTTCAATAGTGTTCCAAATAGCCAAGGACAAAAATGTAAATGATGCCTTACCAGAGTTGGTATAAACTTTTGGAAGATGAAATGAATGACACCTCACATCTCTTAAGTCTGTAATTTGATGAAGTTAAACTAGAGATATTTTAGAGTGCCTTTGTCATCCGGTTTTCTAAGATTCCCTGTTTGCCCCCATTTTGAGTCTGCTTTAGTGTTTTATGTACATTTGGATTAGTTAGAAGAAGTGTTCCATTTGATTTGGCTGTCCCTGGTTTGTTTTTTGTCATTTTTCTCAGATGTTTTTGAACATCTATTGTTTGACATCACTTTTCTTGTGACTAAGGTGAACTATCATGCAACCAACACTGCTAACCAACCTTAATAGACAAAAAGTGCTCGGAAACACTGGCAATTAATAATAGAAATCTGGGACTTGGGAGTCTGTAAAAGATAACCATGCTGGCAATGTTGGAGTAAAGTTGAAAACTTCAAACACAGAGTGGGGCAGTTTCCTTATTTCACCCCAGCATCACACAACAAAGTTTTGTCTTAATTGATTAAAAAAAAAAAAAAAAAAACACACTCACAAAGACTCATTGCCCCACTACTCCCATACACACACAGACCCACACAGCACCCCCAGACCAAAGTATTCATTACTATTATTATAATTCCTGTTATTATTATAAAATTAAAATCTTCCCAAAAATTAGCTGAATTAGTGATAATGATGTGCACTATAGTAGCATATGCTTGGCTGAGCACAGTTAGCTAATTAGATATTACTACAGTTAGAGCATTCATCATCACTGATTCATTCATTGATAACAGGGCCAGAGAACAGGGATGCTGGTCCCCATGGTCAGGGATAGAGTTCTCTTTCACGGGTTTTAAAAATACATTTTTTTAGGCTGAATGGGGGGAGGAGGGTAATGGGTGGCAGCGGGTGGCAGGGTTGGGGCATTTAATATGTGTTTGATGTGGCTGGGTTCATGGGAGGAGGTGGGAGGTGGGGAATTCTGCTGGGGTAGCTTGGTTGTTTTTTATTAGACTATTATAAGGGAAAATTCACTTTACTGGGGGAACAGGGAGGTGGGTGATATAAGGGTGGGGATAACTTTTTAAACTATGCCATTGTAGGAGTGGGGTGGGACAAATGGTCTATATAGGTAGGTGTTTTTGTTTTTAGATAACAAACAAAAACAGCAGTACACAAAGTGGTACTGCATGAGCGAAGTGCCACTGTGTGTAGTCTTTGCCTGGCAAAGTGCCCAGTTCATCAGGCAAAGACAGGAATGAAGTACATGTAGTGGCACCTTCGCTAGCAAAGTGCTATTATGTAGAGGCTTCAAAAAGTGGGCACTTCACAAGGCAAAGAACTATGCAAAGTGTCACTTTGCTGTATGTGAAGTTGGGAAATGTTGTGTACTTCTTCACAAAATTAATTTTCCAGACTTTTCCAAACTTTTCCTATGCAACATGGGATAACCATATTTAAAAGGGCACTCCGTTTATTATTTCAAATGTAAACAAAAAAATATACTAACAAAATACAAAACAGGGGAAAGGACATCTTACAAGACAAGAGAGCAAGGTCACTTTAAAGTACAATAAAGAGCAAAGGTCAAAACTTTCTCTGCAACATGCACTACTGTTTTCATTTTCAAAAGCAGCATACTCAATACACATAGAATAATGTATGGGCAACCATACACAGCAAGGCTGTTTTTCCACCAAGGGACTGTCATGACAACATAATAACCTCAAGAGTGGAGCTTGAGAGGTCCCTGTCATCATGGCAACCCCAAAGTAGTAAAGCAGCCTTGACCTGTGTGGTGACCCATGTCTTATTTTATATAGTGTATGGGTAACCTACTAAGATGACAAAACAACATCATGATTTGTTTTAGAGAAAGTATTCTTGTATCTCGGGCCAGTAGTCTCAATAGTGCATTAAAGAAAAGTTTGTCCTCTACTGGGGCCTGACTCTTAAAGGTGATGCTCATTCTGTATATACAGGTAGTTAGCATCGGTAAAAAAATGTTTTAAAAAGCGCAGTTACATAATTGTACTATCCAGAACCAGGGTTCAGTTAGTTCATAGTACTGACATCACACCAACCAAAAGACAAGCCCCCCCCCCACACACACACACTAACACACACTGCTGCTTGTTTCTCGACCCACCATGTTAGCGACTCCCACAGATTTTCTATATAAAAACTAGGGCTGTCTTGCTCAAAATAAAAGTTGTAATTATGATGTAGGTCACAATATAAATATCTGATTCAATGCTGTGACCACATACACACATCTTTTGAAATTTATTTTAATGTGTTTTTTTAGCATTTGTAGTGCAATAAAAAATATCTGATTGGATGCATTGTTGACTGACATAACAACTACAGCAGAGAGAGTTTTGCACTGTATGAATTTCCATGCACAACACAGTCTCGCCATACACTATAGTTAGTAATAATGACTCTTTACAAGAAAATAGACCGTATTTCTAGAGAGAAAATCAGAAAGCATTCATTCATTGCACACTTGTGAGCAACAAAAGTCAGTAAATGTGAAAAATTAAATGTTTGAAATCCTCAGATCCTAGTTAAAAGTTTGCATTTTCCTCTTTCAGCTGTCTCCATTATGAGATTCAGTGCATCATCCTTTGGGTTTGCGGTAAGTAGTCTTGCATACTATAACAAAAAACATATGCTATACAGTATGTCCTGAATTACAGATACCTTATAGGGTTATATATGCAACAGGCTCACCTGTAATGTTCTGGTATGAAAGACGCTACATAAAATTAAACTGTATTATATTGTATAGTTTATGAACACAAGTGCTTGAGTACATGGATCACCAACTTAACTTTATTTTGTAGACTTTGGATGCATATTCTCTCCTATAGCAATTATTAAAATGATTTCTGAATAAATAAGCACATGGATGTTATTGTTCTCTGGCTGCTTTAATATAAAATTCAGACACTACTTTCTAGATCCTAAATGATTTTTATTAAAGTACCCACGTGCTGACATTTCTACAACACTGCGGTACAGAAAGAAATGTTACATGTAGAATAATTATTAAAATATCATCCCATGATTGTCTTGTTCAGGATTTATAATTCTGTGAATTTAGCATCCATTAAAAAAGTGTAAACTGGTGCAAGACAAATACATACATTATAGTTTAGTGTTCCATTCTATTCATACAGTTTGGGCTAGCCTGCTGCAGCAGTATATTGCAGAATTCACATCAGCAAAATGATGGATTATCAACATAAACCTCTTATGTCTGTGATTTAAAATATTGATGGTGGTGGTGGACTATTTTTAGAAATCAATTCATTTCATTTGCAATGAATGTAATTCCCATTCCATGGGATAAGGATTTATAGGTGGATCTACACCAGGCAGTTAGAATACAACTTTTATTAAATCATCCGCGTTTTATCTTGTCTTTGCAACATGTGGCACTCAATAATCTGTTTTTATGATTTGCATTCCTTTCAGTTTGATGCCACCCTGGATGTCTTCTCCTCAGCAATAGTATTGTGGCGTTACAGCAATGCAGCTGCTGTGCATTCAGCACACAGGGAATACTTGTAAGTATGCAAAACTACAATATTTGAGCATGAGGTACAATTAAAGTAATTTTTTCAGAGCAGCACACTTCAGATTACCAGCAAAATATTGGTTTCTAATGTACTGAAAAGTTCCTTGTTTCTTGTGACTAAGCAATTCGACTGCATCCCTTAAATAACACCTAGCATTTTGTGAGAGGAATGAAATGTGGAAATAACACCCCCATTCCTGACACATTGATGTATTGTTGTAAACCATGCTAATAGTTTTGAATGCCATGGCAGGTCTTTGCTTGCACTGCTGCCTTTCATGTGTTGAATCTCTAATGCCAATTAAAGTGATGTTCCCAGTACTACATGCATTTGTATCACAGTAGGCCTGTAGGGCAAATACAAAGTCTAATGTGTCATTCGGTGAATTATTACCAAGTCATTAATTACTGAGGAAAGCTTGTGCAAATGGTATAAGTGGTCAGTGTGTGTGCCGTTTGAGAAGCATCAATCTCATGTGTTTAGGGTTACCACCTGTCCCTATTTTCGCAGGACAGTCCTGATTTGGGCAGCTGTGTCCTGCAGAAAAACATGAAAAATACTAAATGTCCTGACATTGTAGTAGAAAAAATGTTTTCTCATTTTCTTCTAAATGTTGCAAAAAACTATAATACCTTAACTAAAATACCTTAAAATAAAAAAAAACACAAGAAACAACTAAAAACTACAACACTTAGTCTTAATTCTGATTATTTAGAGAGAAAACATGTCTGTTGCATTGGTCAAGATGACATATTGTCCTGCAAAAAATCCAGTTTCAGTAAGAAATGTCCCACTTTGGGCTTCTTAAAAGGTGGTAACCCTACATGTGTTTAAAAATGATTTAGGGGCTGCAAGTGTTAACATAAAGGCAGGGACACTAGTTTACAGTGTTCATCAATAAATCTCACCAGTAGAAATTAGTTCACACCTGTAAAATCACAGAACTGTATGGAATTTGACATTTTCTACTGGAGCAGTGCGTCTACATTACACACATTTGACATTATTTTGTGTGCTGTTTTCATTTTGTATTACTTTAACATCTTACATAATATTTAGGGACTATCAAAGTTAATTTATTAGCAAGCACAATTCTTGGGAATTTAAGGCATTGCATCCCACACATTCAGAGCTGGCCATGCGTGCCACGCAGCCAGGAGTGCTGCATGGCAGTTAGCACATGGCCAGCACAGGCCTATATTCAGACAGTTAGCATTCTTGACTTGCATGCTGTCTGAATATCATACTAAGAATCATACTAAGAAAGTAGAGAAGATGAAAGGCGCAAGCCCATAGTGCTTCATTTTTTTACATATAGTATTCTAAAATAGAACCAGATTTCATATGCCTGTCTAATCTTTTTTTAAATAAAGACTTTTTTTCACTGACGATAATGTTAAGGGGCAATTTGTTCCAAGGCCATTCTATTCTTTGTAAGAAGTAGTGGGCTCTTTTCTTTGTTTTGCATTTACACCTGGCGAGTTGTAATGGATGACCCCTAGTATTTACATGCACTTGCTTGAATTCTAGGCCACATATATCAGTTAAATAGGGATCTTGTATAATGTCCCAAGCAAACAACAGGTCACCTCTAATTCTCTTATTTTCCAATGCCATAAGGCTAAATTTGAGTAATCTGTCCTCGTATGACATGACCTTGTTACAAATAACAGACTTTGTTATTCTGTTTTGAACTTTTTCAATTCTAGCCACATCTTTACATTTGTAAGGGTTCCATAACTGAAAAACATAATCAAAGATAGGTCTAACATAGGCTCTATATAATGGTAACAAGATACTTGGATCTTTAGATGTAATGTTATGGTGTATTGCCCATCAGAGCTTATTGGCTTTACTAATAATATTTGTAATATGTGAATCAAAATTCAGGCTTGAGTATACTGTAATTCCTAGATCACTCTCATTAGTTTTTGCCTTTAGTGTGTTACTATAAAGAAGGTATTGATGTTTAGTGTTTTTTTCTGCCAAAATGAAGAACACTGCATTTTAATGGATTGAATTGAAGATTCCATTTAATAGACCACTCCTCTAGTTTATAAAGATCTTCCTGAATGATTGAGTGGTCATCCATTGATACACATATATTACTGATTTTTCAATCATCTGCGTACTTGACAATATTACTATTAATATTGGTGGACAAATCAGATATAAATGTCTGAAAAATTAGTGGAGCCAAAACAGATCCCTGAGAGACCCCACTTTCTACCCTTACCCAACTAGAAAAGTGACCATCAATAGTCACTCTCTGTTTCCTGTCCTGTAACCAATTTGAAATCCATTGAATATAAATAGGATTAATATTACACATCCAGAGCTTCTGTACTAATGCCCAGTGTGGTGCTGAGTCAAAAGCTTTTTTAAAGTCAAGCAGAATGACATTGCAATGTGTACCATTATCTAAATGATCACTCACTAGATCATAAAAACTTACTAAATTAGTGGCACACGATCGACCCTTAACAAACCCATGTTGTGTCTGATCTAAATTTAAAATGTCTGATGTTAAGTTAACTTAACATCAAACATTTTAGATTTAGATCAGACACAACATGGGTTTGTTAAGGGTCGATTATGTACCACTAATTTAGTAAGTTTTTATGATCTAGTGAGTGATCATTTAGATAATTGTACACCTTGCGATGTCATTATGCTTGATTTTAAAAAAGCTTTTGACTCAGCACTGTACTGTTCATTAGTACCAATATGGTGTTAGCAACACAGGGTACAGTGACTATGTGCTGCACTGGCACAACACAGGGCTGAAGATGGCTCATACAGGAGCCCACTGGAGATAGCGTTGCCCAAATAGGATAGCACCAGCGCTCTTGTGGGGGCCATCTTCAGCCCTAGCGAGCTAATGAGCCCACTGAGCATGCAAGGTGCAAAGAGGCCATTAGCATGCTGTGTAACCACTTAGTGGCCATGCTGCTGTGTAGTAAACATGATTCCCTGGTGTTTAGTGCCCCCTCCCGATTGCCCATGCAGGGCTTTATTAACAGCTCTCCATTTGCTAGCATCTAGTGATCTCCCCAGCCCCCAATCACCCATACTGCTATCAGCCAACAATATCCCCTGATGCATACTGGTCTCCCACCATCACCCATGCTGGGCTTCTGAACCAATTATGCCTTGGTATCTAGTGGTTTCCCCAACTCAGATTGCCATTTCTGATATATTTTCTGTAGTCTCTCATGTCCAGTGGACCCCCACTGCCTGAACAATTGTCAAACCCCCCCACTGGACTCACCCACTTAGGAACCCCATGCCAAACACCCTCACCTTGGTTACTGGTTTTACCACAAATGACGGTGATCAGCACAACCCTGTGCTCACCTGCTCAGCCACCCACCATCTGACTGTCACTGAGTGATTGTAAGTGTTCTGTAGTTATGATTACTAACTGACAGTCAGATGGTGGCCAGCTGAGGAGGTGAGCACAGGGTTGTATTAGTCATTATCATTTGAGGTAAAACCAGTGACCAGGGTGAAGAGGCATGTGATGGGGAGTCCTAAGCAGATGGGTCGGGGCAGTTGGGGGTCCACTAGATACCAGGGACTACAGAAACTATATGAGAAACTGCAACTGAGGGTTGGGGTCTACTAGACACCTGGGAATATGGAAACTGTATGGGAAATGGCCATCCAGGGGTGAGGGGTCCACTAGACACCAGGGAATATGGAAACCATATGGGAAATAGTAATCAGGGAGACCATTAGGCACCAGGAAGAATATTGCATGACAGCAGCATGGGTGATTGGGGGGTGGGATGGACCACTAGACACTAGGGAGAATGTTGGATGGAAGGCATGGGTGATCAGTAGGGGCATCACTAGGAATGGGCAGGGGGTGAGCTGCAGCTCTGAATCATTTAGCTGTAGCCCCAAATGATTTCATGAGACACTTGCTTTTTTTCTGTTGTGCATTGAAGAAGCTAATCCGCCCCTCCACTCTGATCAGCTGTGTGGCTTGTTGGTAGCAGTCTGAAGTCTGTAGTATAGTGCACCATGCATGACCGTTTAAGATAAACTCTTACTGAGAGAGAGATGGGGGGTGGGAGACAGAGAAAGATACTTCTCAGAGAGCAGCTGCTGATGTTACATTTTTGAGTGTGAGATACTGAATTTATCATCTTTCACAAAGATAATACTTGTTTCAACTGTATGAGACCAAGAACAAAAATTACACAAACTTAAAGAGTTGGACAATAACCCTGATTAGACATTAGGTCCTGGGGTAGGACAGGGTAAAACAGGGCAGACTGATTATCATTTACCAAGCAAACAGCAGTCTGCAGTGTCAGTTCATACAGACTAAGGAAGGGAAGTGACATATCTGACAGACAACTGAACTAGGAATTTAATTATCACCTGTAATTCAATTTGTAATATTATCAGATGAACTGCAGATGTTTTATGAAGACTAGACAATATCATTGGTTTAATTTTTAAATTCTATGGGCTTGATTCTCAAACGATGATGCAGGCTTGTGACAAGCCCTCTGTTAAACACAGAACATAGAACATAGAAGTTGACAGTCGATAAGGACCACAAGACCCATCCAGTCTGCCCATTTCTTTTTCTACCTTATGAATGTGCCATCGGCATTTGCTCAAATACATTGATGCACCTTGTGCCCGATTCTCAAAGGTTGCTTGCATCTGCAATACTTTACCCTCTGTACAGTGGCTTGTACCAAGTATTTGGTGCAAACCCCATAAAAAGGTAGCATGATTGATGCAAAATTAGAACAGCAAAAAGCTGGTCTAACTCGTGGCATGTGGTACATGGGATAATGAATCCCAATTGCCAGCCAGGGAATGCCACAAGCCCCATGTGCCATCTGTTCGGTGCACCTGGGGCTTGAGGTATGCCAACACCTTTGAGAATTGAACCCAATGTGTATAATATAGCAAAGACTGGAGTTATTTTTTAGCATTTTTTTTATTGACAGGGAAAGGAGGACAAGGCAATTCTACCTATTTTCATCCTTATCCTGGGGAAGGGAGATACAGATGGAAACCAGCTGACACTGAACCAGATTAAACTGTTGGTGGTATTTTTAGTGAATGGGGAAAATTTGGCCCAGACACTGAGGAAATTCCCCAACTCACCTGTAGGGGAACCTCTGACCATCTGTGCAATGGCCACGTGTGGTGATCTGCCGGAGGAGATGGATGTGCATGAGGCTGGGGAGCAGGTCTCGTCCCCTGCCTCTACTTCTGTAGAGAACGACCTGTTTTTTGATGCTTCTCGGGCTTTCAAGCCTACTGAGTTAACTGCAAAGCCTGCCTTGACTACTAATAAAATAGAGGATACTGTTGTTACGATGCTACTGTAGTGTCACTTCTACCGGCTGAGACTCCCACTCCAGAGCCGACAGTGTCGGTGGTCATTCATGGCTCAGCCAAAATTCAGGTGCTTTTACTGGTTAAAGAGGAGTGCTTCAATGCTAGATGAAAAGAAATGCAAGAGGCTCTTGAAAAGTTCAAACTACCATGTCACAGTCTCCTGCAGCTGATGTTCTGGAGACAGAGGCTCAATCCAATCTCTGTGATGCAGCTACAGTGGTTTCAGCAGCTGCAGCTCCTCCCGCATCTACACCAGCCACCCAGATACCCATTGCACAGCCGCAACGGTACTCTTTTGAAATGAACAAGTGGAGTCTGAGTTTGTTTGTATTCTCTGGAACAAAGACCAGTGGAGCGATGTCGGGAATGGCTTTTACAGATCGCATGAGGTCTGGCCTAAGACGCGCTCCACCCTCTTCAACAATAGACCTGACTACGCAAGACTAGTCTGTAGAATCAGCACTCACATCTGCTGGCTGGGTGTGATCTCCACAGACTGGGGAATGGATTTCCGGCTTGTCCCCTATATGGGTTTAACATCAACCTGTAACATCAAAAGCAGGTACAGTTTCTTCTTCTTTAACTTCAGGCATAATTCTACCTTTGGTAACTGGGCTTTCCGATTCTGAAATGGAAGATGTTAGCCATAGAGCACAGTCACCATTAACTTTACCTACTGAGTTGCAACTGACTCAGAACCCTGTTCTGAGTCTACAGGCAGTAGCTAATCCTGTTGTACATAATGTAACTAATCCACATGCCACCAAAGACTGGCTGGCAAGTAATCAGTCTGCTACTGTAACTTCTGCCCCACATCAGTCCTCTGAAAGTTTTACTCCCACCACTGCCCCTGAGGCACAAGCCACTGGGAATTCCCACCAGCCACCCAGGGTTTCTTCTTCAAGGCCCTATGCATCTATCTCCAGAACTCCTCACTACCCTGCTAAATGCCACAATGCTGTGTGCATCCACTACAAAGGGTGCATGGACTACTTCCCTGATCCCATGTTTCTAGCTAAATCTTTATTGAAGGAGTCCAAGGGCTTCTGTGCATCAGAAGTATATGCACTGATCCACATCTCAGGAGAGACAGCTTTTGATGTGAGTGTTAAACTGACAAGTGATCTTAAAAAATTCTGGCCCAAATACCATGCCCTGAAACACATGCCTCTATTGTCTTCCTTTGTGGCAGTCTCTCTAACTAAACCAGCATTTAAAATGATAACTGTGTTCTTTTGCAATGAGGGGGGTGAATGTCACAGATTTACTTTACTGGCTCAAAAAGAGGTGCACTGTTTTTGGAACCCCAGAAGCCATCTTGGACACTGAACATCTGGACTGGTGGCTGGCATATTTGTGTTGTCCTAAAATCTACTGACACATGCCTAATGCACTTACCAAACTGTTTTTTCTTTGGCAGAGATAGAGGAGTTATTTTTTATGCAGGCCAGCCTAAAGCCTGCTACAGTTGTGGGTCCACAGGACATCTCAGTAGTCTATGTGACAAATTATGTTGCACACTTTGTAATGAGTTAGGCCAAGCTAGTGGCCATTGTACAAACAAACTTATATGTAACCTGTGTAATACCAAGGGCCACATCTATAATGACTGCCCCTGGGCTGCCTATACCAAACTAACCAAGCTGATAGTGAAGAGCACCATTTACTGATTGCTATGGACGGCACCCTAGAACTACCAGAGATGCCCCCACCCCATGCCCTCTTGCACACTTTCTCAGCCTCAGGCTCAGACTGTTTCACCTACTTCTTCAATGCCTCCTATGCCCTCCGACTCTCTTAGTCAGGGTGATTCCTCCCTGGTACAAGTAATGCATATGGAGTCTTCAAGTTCTTCCTTCCAGCTTGACCAGATATTGCTGTGGAACCTTCCCCCACCCAGGCCTCTACCTTTACCGATATAGATAGCATGCCACCACCCTGCCCCCACCCCTGAACCTGAACACGGTGGATGATCATCAGATGGAGATCTGACCAAAAACCCCACCGCTAAAGGTTTCTAAAACTGTGGCACTTCCTCTAACAAATAAACATGAGTTACTACATGTTTCACCAGACATATCTAGAAATGACTCAGATACCTCTTCTCTGAGCTCTTCCCAAGCTGATCAGATTTCTGACAATGAGGCACCCCCTCGGGACACCCCAGAGAACCCTTCTGGGTCATCTGAGGGAAAACTGTTGAAACAGAACACTTCTATTTCTACCAGGAAAAAAAAAAGAAGAAAAAAAACAACCTGAAATTTATAAGATACTTCTTGTTCTTTTCTCACACCATCTGTATAGTATCCCCTTATATCACTATGTACCATTAATGTAAACAGCATTAAGAGTGATAGAAAAAGGGGTACAGTGTTTTACCACCTCATCTCTCTCCATTCCCATGTCACTTTCCTTCAAGACACTAGCCTGCATTCTGTTTCTGAATTATCTTAAGCAATTAAATACTGGTACGTGGTTCGCTCCTACTGGACAATAGGCCAGGATACTTGTTCTGGTTTAGGTATCCTTTTTCATGGTATCGATGTACACCTCATAAAATTAATTGATTTAGTACCCAGCAGGGTCCTGGTTCTCGACACAAAAATAAACCACTCTCTTTTTCATTTTATAAAAATGTATGCAGCGCAAACCAAGGTTGAAAGGATAAAACTTTTTCAGCAGGTACAGCCCTACCTTTTATAGCCTACCATGTTGTTCTAAGAGGATTTTAATTGTGAGCTCTCACTCAATGACGTGAAAATATGCCAAAATCAAAAAGGTATTTTGCGACATGACATGTTTAACTACAATCATTAGTACTTTTGTGTTAGTAAATTCCTACCTTTCCTTTCATAATAACCCAACCTGACATTCCATAAAGGCCCATTGGCCACTAGAATTGATTTTCTCTTTATTTCTAAATCTGCTCACGTACACAAACTCCTCTGTATAGTTTTCAGACCATAATATATAACATCTTGAAATAGGTGCAGGAACAGATCTAGCACCTGGTCCGGGAGTGTGAAAATTAAATTCATCCCTTTTGGTAAAACTTGATTTGTCACAAACTATCCAGCACTTTTTTCAGTCATGAAAATCTGTTCTTATTTTTTATGATGCTTATATTACATGATGGGCAGAAAACAAAAAGAGACTTGGGATACCTTTTAAAATCATCTAATAAAATGCAGACACATTTAGAATACGTCTGATACTTACGAAACAGGAAACAATTACAGAAACTTATGTCTCTCATGCATAAAAACAGGTATGCCCTATAGTGATCAAATTAAAATAATTAAAACTGATATGATGCAGTTCCATGCTCAGCAGGCCGACAGTTTGAAACAGCAACAAAAATCTGGCACCCAAGGAAAATCAGGAAACCTTTTTCCATATGACAGCTGCAGTGACAGAGTTGCAAAAAAACTATGGACTCATTATTTGATAACAAAGATTCTCTAATTTCTAGTACCAAAGACATACAAAGATGAGATTATTTCCCACACTACCTACCGCCTTATTTCAAAGGGGCACAAGAGACATCACACCGAAGTCACACATTTTTGATAGTTTCCTTCTCCCTTCCTACCCTGATGACTTGGTTACTGCCCTGATTGAGGACATCCAGCCCTCTGAAGTTCTTTCTGCTATTTCTCCCCTAAAAAATGATATGGCCCCTGGGACAGATGGCCTTACCAGTGTGCTTTATTTATTTATTTTTTTGCCATAAAGTTTTTATTGACCTTTCAAGGATAACACTTGAATAAATATCAAACAGGATGCATAGAAATAACATTTCCAAAGAGATTTGAAAAGTTCAGTAAGTAAAGCATCATGAACAATTGGTAATCAGGTATTAAACTATGCCCATAACAAAATATATAAGGCATAAGTTGATAGGGAGAAGGGCGGGGTAAATGGAGAAAAAGACTAAGGCAGTAAGGACAGGGATGGGGCAAAAATAAATAAAGCCATAAAAAAAATGGAGGTTAATGAGTACCAATGCCCGTAATCTAGGTAAAAAGCTCCCAGAAATGGTGGCCTTGATGGAAGAGGGATGCCTGGATATCATAGCAGTCACAGAAACATGGTACACAGAGAACCATGACTGGGATGTCAACATACCAGTGTACCCAATCTACAGGAGGGACAGGGAGGGAAGAAGAGGAGGAGGAGTAGCTCTCTATGTAAGGGAAGGGATCAAAGCAACAGAGCTAAAGTGTAAACAGGGAGGAAAGAAGGCACTGTGGGTCACTCTGGAGACTGAAAATGGCTCCACAATCCGCACAAGGGTTGTATACAGACCCCCATCTCAGGGGGAGGAAATGGACAAGGAAATGATAGAAGGCATCCTTGAGATGGCAAAGAAAGGAGAGATATTGCTGATGGGGGACTTGAATATGCCAGATGTTAACTGGAGCACCATTGCTGCAGCCACATCCAAGAGCATGGCCATTCTCGGTGCCCTACAGGGGGCATGCCTCAGACAGCTGGTTTTGGAACCCACTCAGGAGGGAGCAATCTTAGACCTGGTACTCTCAAATGGGGACAGAGAGAAAGGATATCTGATCTTGAAGTAGGTAGCCATCTGGGAACAAGCGACCACCAAACAGTGTGGTTCACAATAAACTTAGCTGTAGAGTCAAGCCAAACAAAAGTAAAGGTACTGGACTACAGGAGGGCTGATTTTGTCTAAATGGGAGAGTGCTTCAGAAAAGCACTATCAAACAGGCAAGAAGGTGGGGTGGAGCAACAATGGGGAAACATCAAAACCGCCATCACAGAGGCAACAAGCCTTTGTGTGAAGCAGATAAACAAATTAAAACTAAAGAAAAAAACACTATGGTTCTCAAAAGAAATGGCAGGGAAGATAAGGGAGAAAAAGATAGCATTCAGGAAGTACAAGGAAACACAGAAGGAGCAGGACAGAGAACTGTACCAGTTAAAGCAGAAGGAAGCAGGGAAGGCAGTCAGAATAGCAAAGGCCCAAACTGAGGAAAAGATAGCCAACTCGGTTAAGTAGGGGGATAAAACCTTCTATAGGTACATTAAAGAGCAAAGAACGACTAAGGCAGGGATTCTGAGGCTGAATAAAGATGAAGGTGGTTGGGTAGAGAGAGACAGTGAAAAAGCAGGGATACTGAATGAATACTTCTGCTCAGTATTCACAATGGAAAAGCAGGGGGAGATACCTAATACAGTCAATAGAAGCACTCTGGATAGGGGGGTTGATGTTAGTCCTTTCAGAAAGGGTTCTGACAGAATTCTTAAAACTGAACGTGGATAAAGCAATGGGGCCTGATGGGATTATTAATTTATTTAAGAATTTAACCAGGAAAGCATACTGAGCGGTGGACCACTCGATTCCAGATGCGTCCTGGGACGTAGAGTACAGGCTAACACAGACAAAAAAAATACAGTACATAAAATACATCTGATGAGAGTACAGGCAGTTAGTAATATTTACAGTGTTACAGAAGAATGCAGCAAAAATAATTACATACAGTTGACACATTTACAGCGTTAGCAGGAAAGCTGTGTTATGATAGCACAGCCCAGCTAGGGGTATGCGGACGTTAGAACTTACCATAGCTAGAAGCATGTGCAGTTGGTGGTGAAGTGGGCACTGAGGAGGAAGTTAAGTTGTAGGGAGTTTGTGGAATGCCTGATGTTGGTGGGCAAGTTTTTATTTATTTATTTAAGTCAAGGATTACAAAGTACCTTTGAGCCAAGGCTCTTTTATAAAGGTTCCACATCAGTAAGAACAGACAATACAGGATATGAAATTACAGAAAAAAATACAATCATGACATCGATGGTTACAACAAATTGGTTACGGGTACAATTACATGATACACTAGGAGGTGTATTAAAACATAGGAGATGGGAGAGAGAGAGGATGGGGTAGGACAAGGTATAGCAGCCTAGATGGCCTTGTCAAGACAGATCAGTGGCAAGTGCAAAAGTCGGGCATGGGAAAAAATAAAGAAGTGCTAGGAGTGGGGTAAACAAGTCATTCCAGAGTTTGAGCATGCGGTATTTAAAAGCTGATTGACCTTTGGTTGTGCCCATGAATGGGACATGGAGAAGCCTAGAGCCCACGCCTCTGAGGGAGTAGGCAGGTGGAGGCTGTATTGAGAGGGCAGATTTGAGATATGGGGGAAGGGACTGAGACCAGTATTTGGCTATAGACCTAGCGTAGTGGATCTGTCTGCGGGCCTGGAGTGAGGGCAGGGCTAGAGAGCTATATAAGTCACAGTGTTGGGTCATTTATGGGCATTCCAAGATGAAGCGACAGAAGGAATGGAACAGTATGTCCAGGCTGGCTAGGGAGGAGGGGGGAGCAGAGCCATAGACTACATCACCATAGTCAATTAATGGAAGAATCATCTTTTGAACAATTTCCTTCCAGGATGGTATGGGGATACAACTCTTGTTGCAATATAAAGTGCCAAGTTTAGGTTGTAGTTTCTTGTGAATTGATTCAATGTGTGTGGAGAAATCCAGGTGCTGGTCTAGCCAAACCCCTAGGAATCTGAAGGAGGTGCAAACCTCCAGGGGGGTCCCGTCTAAAGTTAGGAATGAGGGCGAGCAGCTACAGTAGGTGGGAGAGTCTTGCCTGCAAGCTGAAGGTTAGCGAGATGGTTTTCTTGGAGTTTAGAAACAGTTGGTTGGACCGGAACCAATGCTGAACTGCGTTGAAGCCCTGTTGTAGTGCATTTGCCACTTTTCTGGTGGAAGGGCCTGTGGTGTACAGTACGGTGTCATCTGTGTACATGTGGATGGATGTCTGTATGCAGGCCATTGGGAGATCATTTAAGAAAACTGAGAAAAGTAACGGTCCCAGGGCTGAGCCATGGGGGACACCAGTAGTGACTGGCAGAGGAGTAGTGATGTGGGGGCCGATTTTTACTGGTTGGTGTCTACCTACCAGATAAGCATAAAACCAGCTGGTGGCAGGGCCAGGGAGTCCAACATCTTTTAGTTTGGCTAGTAGCACTGGGTGGGAGATGGTATCGAAGGCCTTGGCCAGGTCAATAAAAATGGCCGAGGTGATGTGCCCTTTGTCCGTGCCAGAGAGGATGCCATTGGTGATCCTTATTAGGGAGGTGATGGCTGAGTGTGATTCACCCCAGAATTCTAAAAGAACTAAGGGAATAACTAGTAACACCACTGACTACCCTTTTTAATAAATCATGGGTGGATGGTGTGGTACCTGAGGACTGGAGGAGGGCAGATGTGATTCCCCTTCACAAAAGTGGGAGCAAAACAGAGGCAGGAAACTACAGACCTGTCAGTTTGACCTCAGTGGTAGGGAAAATGATGGAATCACTTCTGGAGGAAAGAACTGTTGAGTACCTAGAGGCCAGTGGGACACAGGACTCAAGGCAGCATGGATTCACAGCAGGAAGGTCATGTGAGACAAATCTAATTGATTTCTTTGACTGGGTGACCAAAGTAGTAGAGCAGTGTAGGGCTGTGGACATGTCCTACCTAGATTTTAGCAAGGCATTTGACACTGATCCCACACAAAGATTAACAAACAAATTAGCCAGCCTGGGAGTGGGTCCCTGGGTGGTAGCCTGGGTAAAACACTGCCTGGACAACAGGACACAGTGAGTAATAATAAATTGAGTCCACAGTGAAGACAGGAGGGTTACTAGTGGGGTACCACAGGGTTCAGTACTGGGACCGATCCTTTTTAATGTCTTTATAAGTGACATTGCAGAGGGACTGGAAGGGAAAGTATGTCTCTTTGCAGCTGACACAAAGATCTGCAACAGGGTTGATATACAAGGTGGGGTCAGTAGCATAGCAAATTCCCAGAGGGCCTGGGTGCAAGGATATGTTATATGCCTCCCCCCCGGTTTTGAATAAACATCACAATTATGATTTTGGCCCCTCAAACCTCATGGGCCTGGGTGCGGCTGCACTCCCTGCACCCTTGTAGCTACGCCCCTGGGTGGGGTGGAAAGGATGAAAGGGACTTGGCAAGGTTGGAGGAATGGTCAAATGTATGGCAGCTTAGATTCAACACAAAGAAGTGCAAAGTAATGCACCTGGGAAACAAAAACCCAGGGGGAAGAGTACACAATGGGGGGTGAGATACTAACAACAACAAAAATGGAAAGGGACCTGGGGGTAGTCATATCAGATGACCTAAATGTGGGCCAGCAATGTGAGAAGGCAGTAAGAAGGGTTGGGGGATATTGGGATGCCTAGGGAGAGGCGTCACCAGTAGAATACAGGAAGTTGTTGGCCCTCTGTACAGACAGTTGGTAAGACCATATCTGGAGTACTGTGTACAGTTCTGGAGACCTCATCTCTGTAAAGATATAGACAGGATGGAGGCTGTCCAGATGAGGGGAAACCAAAATGGTGCAGGGTCTGCACCAGAAGACATACGAAGAAAGACTAAAGGAGCTTAATATGTATACCTTTGAGGAAAGAAGGGAGAGAGGGAACATGATAGAAACTTTCAAGTACCTCAAGGGAATCAACAAAGTCCAAGAGGGTAGCATCTTTCAGAAAAAGAGATGTTCAGGGAGGGCGTGGCTACCACCCAAGCCGAATGGACGCTTGAGCTCTGAGCTCCTGCCTAACCCCTGGAAATCCGTCTGTTTATCCGCTGTTTCTTTACCTAACTCAGCGTGATTTGTCTGCTATACATGCTCGGGTAACTCATGTATGGTGAGATTTTAAATTTTTACTTTCGAGCATTTGGGTCTGTGACTATCTCTCTCCGTGGCCTAGATCTGCAAATGAGGCCCACTGCTCGATTAGATGGAGACCGTATCTCAGGCTAACCTGCATCAGGGTGATATGCCCGAAATTCACCAAATGTTTTCCGAGATTCTCCAACGCATGGACAATTTAGATGTGGTGGCTAAGCAGAATGCGTCTGACATTAGCAACTTGGCTCAATGGGCTTGTGTTACTGAGCACAGATTAGCTGAAGCGGAGGATGGATGGCATAAAGTTTTAGCACCTGGCTCTGGGAACAGGAGCACCTTATCCAGCTTCTTTGGGGCAGAGTGGAGGATTTGGAGAACCGAAGTTGATGCAATAATTTGCGCTTGGTGGGCTTTCCGGAGGGGTGTGAAGGATCAGACACCATCACCTTTTTACAAAAAGAGTTGCCTGCATTGTTGGACTGGCCTGAAAAGGCCCCTATTGAAATTGACAGGGCCCACAGAACTTTGATGCCTCGACTGAGGCTGGGGCTCGACCGCGCACAATACTGGCTCGCTTTCTTCGGTTTCAAGATCGAAAATTGATTACTAAGCTGGCTTGTACTAAAAAGGAGTTATACTGGAAAGGTCATAAAATACAGGTTTTTGCGGACTACTCTCAGGAAGTTACAAATAGGCGCCAGGCCTTCACTGCTGCCTGTAGAGCCTGTGCTGAACTAGGGCTCAAATACTTCCTCCTATACCCTGCTTCGCTTAAAATAATTTACAATAGTGCTCCTAGAATTTTTGACAACCCCGCTGCTGCTGAGCAGTTTCTCTCTGAGCTGGCTCCTAATCTCTCTTGGGGCCATCTGCGAGCACCCTCTGGCTCACCGGTAACTCACAATCAGCTCACGCCCATGGACATTACTCCTCAGGACCCAGGCCTTAACTCTCGGAAGCATAGTTCGATCCAGAGTACCCACAACTGCCCATCCTCATCTCCATCTAAGCCTTTAGGTGGTAGTGGTAAGTGAAGGAATAGGAGACGACAATGGCAAGAAGGGCTGCATATCTATAAGACCCCTCATCTCCGCTCAAGGAGCCATAGTGGAAGCTCAGAGTCCTCAGCTTCTCAGGACTCCTACAAACCCGATATGAGGAATAATAAATATCAGCCTCTGATGGATCAGCCAACGGAAGACTCTCTAGCCTTGCCTTCGTTACCTCCATGGTCTTCCTCTGCCAAGGCCATTAGGTCAAAAAGTCTCAAGGCTCCCTCTAAGTCAGAGGTTCATGACCTCTCTGGGGATGCTCTACTAAGCCTGAACAAGCCACAGGACTGTACACCTATGGAAGAGGCGCTCCCTGTGAAGGAGGCCGTGGGCTGATACCCATTCAGTTCTTTTTGTTTGTGGCCACATTGTTGGACGGGCACAGGCTGCTGAAGATGCTCAGGTGGTTTTAGTCCGCAATCAACCTGCTCCACTGAGATCTCGTTCTTGTTCTCTTCTCTTCTCCCTCCCTATTTGAACTCTGGTCAACTTGGGGGACAATTTCAATATCTAGTTTCGCTCTGGTTTTTTGGATCAGGACTGTGTGTTGGACCTTCCCTGGACTGCTGAGTGCATTACCCTCTATCTGGTCATCCGATCGTCTGTGCGGACCAATCCTCACCATAACATGTATCTCACTGCCCGGACCCCAACGTGGGGTATGGGGGACATCTCGCTTAATTTTTTTTTTTCTAGCCGTGCCCTGTGGGTAGAAGGACTCATTCTGCGCCAGAGGATAAGGGGTGGGCAATCTCGGATCTGGAGAGTCTTTTTTTTAGTGTAGTCCTTGGCTACACTACCCCCAGCGACCTCCGTTGGTATCTGGACCACTGCTGGTCGATACAGTCAGCGGTTGCTGGTCTGTGATGGACTTGTCTTTGGGGTTAAGGAGGGGGTGGAGGAGGGTTCAGGGATTGCTTTTTTTTTGGATAGTTATGAACTGTTTACTTACCTATTTGTTGGGGGCTCTCGTTGCCCTTGGATACCTTGTTACATCATGCTGTTTTATGTTTTTGTATGGCAATCTGAAACTTAAGGTTATTTATGTTACTACAGGAGTAGCTAAGGGGTCTGGGTTAATTTGGCACAGTCTATTTGGGTGGGGTTTCCTCTTGTACCCCAGTCATTATAGTAAATTGGAAGCATGGGGACTAGATTTGTCTCTTGGAATGTGAGGGGGCTAAATGCACCAGTTAAGCGCAAGAAAGTCTTGCTCCACTTAAAAAAATTGCAACCTATGGTGGTGTTTCTCCAAGAGACAAGACTGTCCTCATGTGAGGCTATGAAGCTCAAGTGGGATTGGGTTGGTGCGGAGCTCCATAGTGCAGCTAAGGGACATAAGAGGGGAGTCTCTATTTTACTTCATAAGAATCTGGGGTGGAAGGTGCAGCATCACAAACAAGATAAGGAGGGAAAATGACTCCTGGCTGAGTTAGAGACCCCTGTGAGGTCCTTGATTCTGGCCAATCTATACGCCCCCAATCAAGACTGCCCTCAGTTCTTTTTTGCTCTGAACCAGGCCCTTACTGATTTCAACAGTTCTAATGCTCCGGTGGTCATGGGGGGCCGGGGATTTCAATTTAGTTTTAGACCCTGCCATGGATAGAAGTAACAAAACCCTTGAACCCCATAGGCAGGCTCTCAAAGCAGTTCACGCACTAATGTCAGAACATGCACTGCTGGATGTATGGAGAACTATGCACCCAGGGGTTTATGATTACTCTTGCTATTCTCAGGTTTATGGTTCCTCTAGTAGGATTGATTTCTGGCTCCTCTCATCAGGTCTATATGACAAAGTTACTAGTACTGATATGCACTCCATTTTTGTCTCTGACCATGCTCCCATAGAGTTCAGACTCCAACTGGGTGCTGACTTTACTCCTACCCCCATGTGTCGGTTGGACCCCCTGTTAATTGAGGATGCTGAGTTTGTCCGCTGGCTGGGGTCTGTGGTTCAGGAATATTGGGAGTTCAATGATAATGGGGAGGTGAATGATTCTATGCTTTGGGAGGCCTTCAAGGCCACTATTAGGGGCAGAATTATTGCTTATGCCTCTGCTAGGTGGAAACGGCGTCTAGCGGACCAAAGGGCTTTGGAACAACAACTAGCCTCCTTGGAGGCCCAGTATAAGTCCTCAACTCTGTCACAGTCATTATTAGCTCAGTTGAATAGCGCTAGGATCTCTCTGAATGCCCATTTGACCCAGCAGGTGGAACTAAATCTCAGGCAGCTGTGCCACTCCTATTGGGAAGGGGAGGGAAGCTAGTAAACTTTTGGCTTATCGGCTTAAACAACAACAGACATCTCGTACCATTCATGCACTGAAAGATATACATGGGGTCTCGACTTATTCTTATAAGGGATAAACAAAATCATGGCTCAGTTCTATGAGGCTCTTTATTCTGACTCCCACCCCCGTCCCTCAGGATTCAAAAATTTGGAGGACCTTCTCATCCGCTGGTGGCCTCTGATGTCAAACTCCTGAGGCGCCTATCACTGTGGCTGAAGTGGAACAGGTCATAGCTTCACTGAATTCTCAAGCCCCAGGTAAGGATGCCTCCCGCAGACTTTTATAAACTTAAGGAACTCAACTTGGCCCCTTTCTTGAACAGGATGTTCCGGCATTCCCTACAGGTGGGTTTCCTCCCTCCATTCCTGAGGGAGGCCACCATTACCGTGATACCGAAAAAGGGGAAGGATCCTTTACTTCCTGCCAGCTACCGCCCTATATTCCTTATTAATGTGGATGCTAAAATCCTGGCTAGACTTCTTGCTAGCAGGCTAGAGGGTCTTATGAGAGATCTGATCCACCCTTCCCAAGTGGGGTTTATACAAGGGTGCCTTGGGTTGGATCATCATAGATCATTGATGTCATTGGTACATCAGACTATTGCATCTGGTAGGCCCTCCGTGGCCCTAGCACTTGATTTTGAAAAAGCATTTGATTCTGTACAGTGGCCCTTTCTGTTCCACACTCTATCTAGTATGGGGTTTGGCCCGGGCTTTATGTCTTGGGTTAAGCTGCTATACACCTCCCCCATGGCCTCGGTCCTAACAAATGGGATCATGTCCCTGTCCTTCTCTCTCCAAAAAGGTACCAGGCAGGGGTGTCCCCTTTCTCCTCTCCTTTTTGTATTGGCTATTGAACCATTGGCCATTGCACTTAGGGAATCACCTCGTATTCCCGGGATACGAGTGGGGAGTAGCATTTTTAAAACGTTTCTATATGCGGATGACTTGCTCATTACAACAGAGGCCTCCGCTGGAGTGATTGACAGTATTTTTGAGATTCTAGCTACCTTTGCAGAGGTATCGGGCCTTAGGATCAATCACTCTAAAACTGAAGTGCTCCCGTTAAATTCCAAGACCTCTGGGACTGATTTCATAAATAGGGGCCTCCGCTGGTCCCCTAATGGTATAAAATATTTGGGTATTATTCTCCATTTTAATATCGGGAAAATGGTCTCTGCCAATTTCACTATGCTGTTAGATTCCCTTAAACAGGATATGGGGAGGTGGAAGGCCTTAAGACTGTCTTTGGCTGGTAAAATTGACTCCATCAAAATGATGGCAGCCCCCAGGGTACTATACCTATTAGCTCACTTGCCAGTGGCCATCCCTCCAAGATGGTTTCAGAAAACAGATGCATTAGTGGGGAATTTTTTATGGGACGGGGTCTTACCTTGGTTTAGCAAACATAAGCTTTGTCAGCACTGGAGTAAAGGTGGATGGGGCCTTCCCTGGTTTAAAAGATATCATATGGCCTTCATTACCTCTCAAACTATCAGATGGTTTGATAAGATTGGTCTATCCTCCCCAACATGGCTGCACTTAGAGGTGTCACTGGCCCAGGCCCCCTCACCTGCGGTGGTGCTCTATAACAAAGCCAAAGTATTTCAGGCTCTTTCTCCTCCCGTGCAGGTATTGATTCTGTACTGGAAACGAGCTCTCTCAATCCTGGGACAGGACCCTACTCCGTGGAGATATATGTCCTTGTGGAACAATCCAGCCCTCCAGATAGGGAGGTCTCTCATTTATTGGAAGTACTGGGAGGCCCAAGGCATCACCAGGGTTCAGGATCTGTTGCTCCCCCAAAAAATTATCATAGATACTTTTGAGTCATTGAAAGAAAGATTTAGTCTCCCTCAATCTCATTTTTGGAGATACCTGCAGATCAGGGATGCTATCACTCACCTGCCTAATGCTCTATGGGCAGGAGGGGGGCAGCTTCTATTTCACCCATTAGATGTCTGGGGGAAGAGGTATAAGGGCCGGGCCAGCTCGCTATATTCTGCACTTAGGGTTGCAGATGCTGATCCCACTCGGCAGATTAAAGGGCAATGGGAAAAAGACCTGCAGGTCTCAATTTCGGACAAGCAGTGGAGACATAGCTGGTTCAGGGCACATAAGGCTTGTCGGGACGGGTGTACCCGGCCCCTTATGAACAAGACCAGTCATAGGTACTATAGGGACCCTGCTAAGCTCCACAGGATGGGTCTTCTCCCCAATGATAATTGTTGGAGATGTGGTAAGGGGGGGGCGCATTTGTTTCATGTTCTCTGGGACTGCCCTATGCTACATTCCTTCTGGTCTTCAGTCACGAGTATGTGCCGACAAATATTCCCAGACATTAACCCAGACCCCCTCTCCTGCTTCTCGGATGTGCACAACAGAGTGTTCCTAAACTTAATCCTGGGGCCATATGGGTTACAGCTGTTGGGGCGGTTGCCAAACGACTCATTTTAATTAATTGGAAATCCTCTACTACACCTTCCTTTCAGGATTTTTTACTGGCACTAGGCCAGGGGGCCATATTTGAAAGGATCTCTAGCTTTGCGGCTGGTTCTATATCCTTTTTTGAGAATAGCTGGTCGCCCTTTTTGCAATCTAAATTCTGCCACAATGTTTCCTCTTGTATAACCTCCCAACATGTTGATTCTACTGGTTCCACTCGCTAACTGGGTGGTGATGATGCCCCCTTCATTCTCATGACTCCTGGCTACTCCCTTCATACCCTTCTGTTAGTGAAGATTGCCATTCTGTATATAGTTGATATGGTCACTGGACCCTGATTAGGCACACACATGTTGTATTTGCTACGATTATCCGGCTCTTTATTTTATTTTATCCTTGCCGGACAGCTTTTGTGGGTATCATGTATTGTCTGGTCATCATCTGAGATGTAACTTTTTTGGATGTCTATGTATTAGCTGGTTCCTTTTTTCTGTCTATTGTCATTTAATTCATCCGGCTGGATTTTCCTATGTACCTCCATGGTTTGTACCTATGTACCCTTGTATGTTCTGTACGCAGTTTTAATTTTATCTTAGGGGTCCTGCCTCCTCCTACAGCCGGGGTCTGACGGGCCTTTATCTGTCATGTGTAATGTGTGTGTGTCTAGTGATTATTTTGAAACAATAAAAACTGTTGAACAAAAAAAAAAGGAAAAGAGATGTGCAAGAACAAGGGGGCACAATTTGAAGATAGAGGGGGGACAGCTCAGAGGTAATGCAAAGAAGTATTGTTTCATGGAGATGGTTGTGGATGCATGGAATAGCCTCCCTTAGGAGGTCGTGGAGTCAAGAACAGTGGGGAAATTCGAGAATGCATGGGACAGACATAAGGCAGTCCTAGTTGGGGGGGGTAGGAGGAAGTAAGCTGCTGGTTAACTAGGATATGTAGCTTTTCTGTTATGTAGGAAAATGGGCAGACTAGGTGGGCCAAGCAGTCCTTATCTGCCATCAAATTCTATGTTTCTATAAGCAATACTACAGAGGGTCTAGAAGGGAGGGTTAGCCTGTTTGCAGATGACAAAAAGCTATGTAACAGGGTAGATACACAGGAAGGGATAGAAACAATGAGGAGAGGTCTGAAGAGGCTAGAAAACTGGTCCAAGGAATGGCAGTTGGGTTTCAGTGCCAAAAAGTGCAAGATTATGCACGTGGGGAGAGGGAATCCTAGGGCTGAGTATGACCTAGATGGGGTGACACTGGAAGCCACCAAAAAGGAAAGGGATCTAGGGATAGTCATAGAAGACAACCTCAAAGTGGCTAAACAGTGCTACAAAGCAGTCAGAAAGGCTAACAGAATACTAGGGTGCACGGAGTTAGAGATGGGTGAAGTGGCCCCAATTTGCTCCGTGAAGTGGAACGAGGAGTGAAAGCGAATTCATGGTGCCCCATAACGTGAAGCGGAGTACTTAGCGTTATTAATAGGTACGTGAAGTCCATTGAAAACAATGACTTTGCGTTACTCCGCCTTCCCAAACCACTACTCCACTAATCCTTAAGGCGAAGTACATTGAAAACAATGTGCTTCGCCTTACTTTGCCTTGTTTTTAAGCTCCAAAGGTGAATTTTGCAATGATTCATGGGATTTCAGGTCACATGGGCTCTAGATTGTTCTGTACAGCCTCAGTTTGGGGTAGTATGTGTAGGAAGCTGTATGAGACAATCTGCTCTGAGAGCTCTCTGTGATTCAGATCTTCTAAAAGCTGTTAAAAAAGCCTTTTTGAGACATTTTTTTTTGCTGAAACTTTAGTTCATCGATTATAGGAAACCCTCCTGTGCTCATATCATTGAGCGTTTATTGTTTGTGTGTGTATTTTGAATGTTAATGTCCAACATTCAGTCTGTGTACTGAGAGACAGTGGAAGTGTGCTTTAGGGGAAGGGCGTATCTGTGGTGTTGGTAGATTAACTTGGAGAAAAAGACAGTGCTTTCTATTTTGGTGATATTTTTCTTGTATAACTGTGTTAATCTACACACAGTAATGTTTTCAATAATTCTTGTCATTTTTTTCTGATTGTTGTGGTGCAGCAGTGCATAATTTTAGTTTGTTTAAAATGTGTGGTTATGTTACTGAAGTTTTCAATTTGCTACGCATTACTTAGTGTGTGTTTCAGTATGTGTGTGACGCATGTCATCAAATCAGACACCTTTTATTGTGCCACATAATTTCAGCAATGTGAACCTGCTATCCACTGCAGCTGTGTAATTTTTTTTACTTTTTTGTGGTATCTTTACTGGTACTCATACTAGTGACTCTTAATGCAGCAGTCAGTACACTGCCCCAGCCACCCAACTGGCAAGATATTCTTTTCCAGATTTGAATTTCTGATGGTGAGCACTGGTTAAGGGTTATGCTTTTGCATCTGCATCTCTTCAGTGCGCATGGCAATCTTAATCTGTCTGTACATTTGCATCTCTTTAGGGCCCAATTTCCATCTCTAACTTAAGTCACAGTTGTTTCTTTGGCTTCTCTTCAGAGTACTGGACAGGTGCAGTGCATAATTCAGAATGAACACTGTATTCAATAACATGTGTTTTTAAGTCAGAACCATCATTAGGAGTCACTCGTGATATAAATCACGTTCTTTATCATCAAGGTCACAAATGCAGCCACAAATTACGATTTACAATCATGTCACAAGTCACAACAGTAATTTTTTTTACTAGTTACTTGGATGTATTGTAAGTCTGTTTTGTAGTATCTCTCCAGGCTTCACCACCCCACCATTGTACTCATTAATAAGTGTTTTTAAGTCAGGGAGTTGGACAGTGTCTGCAGTACATACACGGACTGGAAAGAAAACTGCACCCATGCAGTTTAGCACAGTATACTTCCACTGCTCAGAATACATACAGAAGACAACACAAAAAAAGGGCATAATTACATACAAGGGTCGGGAATGGTGGAGGAATACATTTTATAACACAGCAAGGAAGGTGTGGGGGTGCACATGGTGTGAGGAAAAAAAAAAAACTAATGTGGGACCCCATGGTGATCCAGCAGCAGTTCCAGCATGGACATAATTTGCAACTGATGTCCATCTATGTAAGAAAGATAAAATTTACTGAAAGAACAAATTAAGTAAAAAAAGAGTACAGACAGAAAAGACAAACAAAGTAGCATTTAAAAAAGCTGTTGGGTCTAAATCAAAGTTTAAATCTCCTCCTTGTTCTGATCTCAAAGTATCAGCATTCACAAAACACACTCCTCTCTCTCTCTCTCCGTCTGCACAGGAAAAAGTAAATGTGTCTGTTTGTATGATTCACTCTCTTCCTATCTAGCTAAAGAGCATGTGACTTACAGTACTGTAAGCCATGTGATGTGTGGGGGGGCTGCCAAATCTGAGACACCAAGTGGATCACTTTGAATCATAATGAGGAACACAAAGTCCATTAAAAACAATGACTTTGCCTTACTTCACATTGCCATGCCACCTTAACGTGAAGTGGTAATGACAAGGTGAAGTGAGCACTTTGCATTGCCCACTCCATGTAGCGGAGTGGCAATGTGAAGTGCTCACTTTGAGTTCACTTTGCTGTCAGAATTTAAATTCGCTGCATCTCTACACGGAGTAGGGTATAGCAAGTAGAAGGAGGGAAGTGGTGGTACCATTGTACAACTCCCTCGTAAGGCCTCATCTGGAGTACTGTGTTTAGTTCTGGAGGCCCCATCTCCAAAAAGACACAGACAGGATGGAGATGGTACAGAGGAGAGTGACAAAAATGGTGTCAGGGTGTTGCCTAAACAATCTTAGTTGTAGAGTAAATAATAAATACTAATAATACAGATTCTTATGTCTTCGGAGTCTGCCAAGAAACATTCGTAAACAAGCAAGAGTACTAATAAATGTTTATTATACTACAGTACTTACACCAAGCATGTGATAAAGAAGATCACAAGGGAGATGGGTTTCTCCCCACTCTCCTGAAGAATGTACATAATCTCCAGAATTTCTAGGATCTCAGGTTCTCCAAGATCTCGTTCTCTCTGTGTGGAGCTAGGTTGCAGAAGGTTATATACTACAGATAACAGTATAGCAACAGAGATTACCTCATAGTTACGTATATGAGAAACAATCTGTGTTGGTCCTAAGTCATTCTCCATTGGATGATGACTTAGGAGACAGAATTATTAATGTGTATCATATGAGACAAAGAATATGCTTCGGATAGCATTATAGCTTGGACAAAGAAATGCTGATGGGTTCAAACTACTGTACATGTTGCATTTATTGCTTGTATATAAGACATGACAAAGGTTTTCTTTCTGTCAGCATGCTTAGGCAAAGAGAAGTGCTGACTGGCCACTACTACATATGAACATATGACTATATATATATATATATATATATATATATACACACACACACTATATATATATATATATATATATATATATATATATATATATATATGTATATATATATATATATATATATATATATATGTATATATATATATATATATATATATATATATATATATATATAGTATATGAGAATATATGTATGGTGTATAAAGTAATCACTGATGAGCCCTCAGAATCATCATATCAGTAATTAGGTAGATTATATGTGGAATATATGTAAAAGACAAATATAATGTATTACAGTGAGGTAAATAATCATGCATGATCTAATCCTATGAAGGATGTAAACATTGGCACATATGAACAGCAAAGCACATTCCTAGCACTCATGCTTATATGATGGGTGCATAGATCTATATATTAGTGCAAAATAGCAGTATCACAGTATAAAAGACCAGGAATACAGTGTGAGGTGTATGTGGGATGATAGGGGGCATAACCCAGGGGCAACAGTCCCCTCTTTTTTGCCCTAATTGCAAAGGTGGCAACACAGCAAAAAGACAATGGTTAGACACCATTTGTCTACAGGCCCGAAGTGCAAGCCTGATAGAGGAATTTTAACTGGTCACAGTGGTGTTTTAGGATTTTTCTTAAACAACACAATGTAATTATAAGGGAAAATGTTAGTAAACCTTGTATTACTTTAAACATTTGGAATAAAATGTCACAGTGGAGTTTTCTAATATCAAAATAATTTGTAAATACTGATATGGATCAGGTGTGTATCTTTTCTACTGGGAAGAAATTGAAGAGACAAACTTAAGTTGCCTGTATGGCTATTAAAAATAAGTAAAAATCAAGATAGAGCATCAAGATAGTTAGGACTAGACTTAATGGTATCTGGTTCCATGATGAGAACAGGTGTGTTACCATATAAGCTATAAACTGTTTAGGAAGTAGAAATAGAAGTTAGAAAAGTTCACTTTGCATAATGTTTAGTCCATATCAGAAGAATGTATAGTTGGTCACCACACAATGTTCCACATCAGCAGAATATACCACCTTGAGGGATGGCATTTTTCATTTGGTAATCGACCAGGACACGAAATGTCAATGTCCACAAGGCATAAGCTACAAACAGTTCCAGGGATAAATTCAGGGTTTCTTCAATCGTTAGATGAAGATTCATAATTCAAATCTGATGCATTCAGATTTTCCAAAAGTAGATCCAAATGCTCAGGAGGCAGCAGTAGTTTCAGAAGCCTCAGTGGGGCTGGGGGGTGCATTAGATTGTACATTGAGTTTTACAATGGAATATTAACAGTGTTCAGTTGAAGACGATCACATGGCAGCACAAAGTGTAAACGTTTATGACAGTACTCAGTTTGTATGAGGTGCCAGCCAGGTTTGGTAAACAAGCAGTGAATAAAATTGATTTCTTGATTGTAGATCAAATGAAGAAGAGTCTTCTTGCTGAAATTAGGGGATTGCTCCCACCCCAGGCTTGCTTCATAGTATGTATAACAATGAGCGTGATTGTAGAATCTGAATTGGCTGTACCAAATACACTTTACTTGAGAGTTCACAAGAGGAAGTCTAATTTCAGTTATTAGGCCAGTATTCCCAAGTTGGTAAGACAAGTTGGAAGATATTACATCTACATAAAAGGTGATGATCCTTTCAGGTACAACAATCAAAGTTCAGAATCAGTCACAATTCCAATTCCTCATGGTAAACAAGCAAAGGTGGTAGTTTCAGCCTTTCACGATAAAAGTTCCTATCAAGTTGACCAATAGAATGGATGGTTGCCAGATGAAAATGCGGCAATGGCACGGTGAGAGTCACAAACATGGCTTCCAGGATTGTGCAGGAATAAGTTTAAACCATGGAGCAGTACTGGTGTGTGTGGTGACATACTGAAGGTTCCTTGCCACTGGCAAGGGATTAGTGCTAGATTTAAATAAACATCTTTTAACACATGCAATGGAAGAGTAAAATGTGGCAATGCCATTGACCCATACATCTGTCATGTATGAGATCAGGGATATGTCCTAATTCCAGATCCTGGAAGAGATAACCAAAGGGTTATAAGAACACAATAGCTGTGGGCAGTGCAAAGAACTTCCCTATCTATGTGATGATCATCTGCTTCCTTAATGTGGGCAGAAAATAATTCATTAACATGAGCATTTGTCAGGTCAAACCCCTTTACAATATCCTTAATATTGTAAATGTATATTGCTTTTAATGAGCAGGATCATGTATACTATGCAATGGGGGGGGGGTATGATATTATATTTCATACTATCATGAACCTTTAACATATGTGCTTGAATAATGGCTATATCAGCCCTATTTCAAATAGATATGTCAGAGCCAAATAGGCCTGATTCTAAACCTGTGTTTTTTTTTCTTTAATTAAAAAAAAATCAAAATGCCTAGTGTGTTTGGGTAGGTTTACTGTTATAAGATGTACAACTAGCAGTGAGGTTGTGAAAATCGTATGTGTGTGTTATCAGTCCCTGTATAGGGGGTCATTAAAGAGTACCTGTTATGCTGCCAGGGTATCCAATCACATTATTTAAAACAAAGAATGGGAAATGTTTGTTGTGAAACACATAATAAATCATTCCAAGTTCTAAAGGGTGAGATTTAAAAATCACTTGGATGTGCTTAAACTGCACATTATTAACTAGGGTGCCTGGTTGGGAAGTGGCTGTTAGACCACTGAGTGGGCCAGGGTTCTGTTTTGGGCACTCAGTAGTAGGTGTCACAAATTATGGGGCACCATAGGGTAAAACCTTAAAGGATACCTAAACAACATTTTGACAACAAACTATTCAAAAATCTGACCTCAAACAGGACTAAAAGAAAGGCTGCTGATTTCATATTTGCTAAAACTACATTTATATAAGTTACCTTAATGTGGTTCCTAAGCATTTGAAAAATGTAATATCAGACTACCAATTTCAAAAAAAAACTGCCTTACCTGCTTCTTAAAATGGCTGCCGGATGTGTTAAGTGATGACATAATCGGAGCCAAAGTCACAGAGCTATATGGCTCTCTATAGTGCTAACTAGTTATTTTTTCCCTTTGTATGGAGTTGTTTCACCAAAATTGTCAAAACCATGTGCATTATTTAGATCAATTCGCATGTTAGGCTATGGTTCTGTTCATTTTGCTTACTTTAACATGCTGAAATTATGTTTTAATCCAGCTGACTTCCTCTTTGGCAAACCACAGTGCAGTTCACATCTTGAATAATCTGGTAGTCTAGTGGTTATGGGATCCAGGATGCTACAATGGGGGTGTTGGGAGCGTGTACATACTTGATATGCACTTTTAATATGTTTATGAAACCTTATATTTTCTGCTATTATGCTTTCTAGTATGTTTTGACTGAAACTACAAATGTAATCCATATTTTGAATGTAAACATTTGTACAATCAATAAATCAGACTTCTTCAACAAAGTGAAATGCAGCAGCAGCAAGTGAGTACTTTACAATGGGGGGGGGGACTTACAGCCGCACCCTTCACCACCCCAGAGATCCATCACTTGTCTGTAGCAGAGTTCTTCTATAGTCCAATGCCAGACTTCATACTTTCTAGGAAATAAAAAATACGCTTATCTTCTCTTCTCTTCTTTATCCATGGGAAATTATAAGAAGAAGAATCAGTTTTTATATAGTGCTTTCATACACATTGTATCCCAAAGTGCTGTACAAGCAATGCTAGTCTGGTAGTGAAGGGACTGAATGTGTAGTGGCAGCCAATTCACACATTAATACCCACACACAGCCTTGGACAATTGCATGAACTGGTTTAATGGGAAGGGGAATGTTGGCCAGGACAATAGGGTCAGGTATCGCTGGCAGCCCCACATCTTATTTCTCACAGTGATCTGCTCATATTTCTCCCCTTCTGTCTTCCCCCTTCCCTGAATATAGCAGTACCTTGCAGGAGGGGCCTTCTCAGTCCCCCTCTGGTATTCATTCTCACTACTTCTCCCCACACCAAAAACTGGTGAGCTCATCACCCTTGTGCATCATGAATGCAGGTAGTACAGTCCCCAGGTTTTTTGACGTATCAAAAATAAACAAATCTTTCCAGTAAGTCAGGCTGATAGCAGCAGGGAACAAGGGGAATTATAGGCATTCCTATCCTTAAAAGATCTAGGCTACCTTTAGGCACTATTAAATGATGGGTGTGCACATCATTATGCATGTAATTTAATAGTGCCTAATCATAGGTTGATTAGAGCTTATATGGGTAGGAATGCTTTTGTTTCCCCTTGTGCCCTGCTGCTATCATCTTGGCTTACCAGAAAATCACGTTTTTTATTAATATATAAAAATGACACGGGTGACTGTACTAACCACATTCATGATGCAGAAGGGTAGTGAGCTCACCAGTTTTTGGTGTGGGTAGCAGAAAAGAAGAAGAATGAATGCCAGAGAGGGATTGAAGAGGCCATTCCAGCAGGGTGCAGCTATATTCAGGTTATGGGAAGACTGGAAGGGGGATGTTTAGCAGATCATTGCGAGATCTGAAATGTAGGGCTGTCAGCACCATGATCACTACCTGACTGTGAATGAGAGCAACCAGCAATAACAAATACTCAGTGGTAGGGCTGCACTTATAGTGTTATTTGAGCTCAGTGTAGGGAGATTACCCTCAGGTGGGGGGTTGATGTTACTTAGGACAGTATTGAGGGAGTTATGTATAGCTCATTCAAGATTTAGAAGGGTGGTAGCCAACCAGCTCACATTGTGGAGTAGGGCACTAAAAAGTACTGGAGGAGATTTGCAGGGAACTGTCCTGCGGGGTTCTGCAGATCACAGGTAGAGGAGCAGACTGACACTGGAAGTCTGGTGTATTTGCACAAGGCATTAGTATGCCTCTCCTGCTAATAATATTGTTATCCATAGTAAGTATAGCACTTATGAGGGCATGAACAGCAGTTTTTCTGGTGAGTCCTGAGGCTTATTGCTTGGCCTTCCATGAAGACGTAATTGTTGGTTAATGAGGCGGTACTAAAACACAACAGGGGAACTGCCTTCACAGTGCAGAAGGGTGGTGATCCACTCAGTGTTTACTGTGGGAGCAGAAGTCAAACATTGAAAAAGTGGACTTAAGTGTGATTTGGGAGGTATTTTTTAACTGTGCCAGCTGATGATCTGTATTGGTGTAGGTATGCACAACTCTCTGAGGTATCCGATTACAGTCTGAGGTGTGATAATTCTCTTCATGAGACCATAATCTCATATGCAGCCCCATGCAGTACTAAGGGCATGCTATGAATGGTGTGGTGTTCAACAGAAGCCAGACTAGATGCAGGGGGTTCACTTGGAAAAAGAATACAAGAGACACTATTTTTGTGGATTAACAAGAATGCATGAGCTTTGGAATTGGACCAGACTGGTACTTCGCTGTGTGACCCTGAGCAAGTCATTTAACTTCCTTGTGCTGCCAGGTCACATCTGTAAACAAGGTTTCAGCATAGTGTGTCTCTTCTGGTTAACAAAAAAAAAACATTCACCACTAGATCATCAGGTATTTGAAGTGTTGTATGTACTGTTCTGCAGTTTGCCAAAGAGAAATTCAGCTAGATTGTAAAACATTTTCAGCAAGTTAAAGTAAATAAAATGAACAAAATCATAGCCTAACATGTGTACTAAACAAAATAATCCACATGTTAACACATGGTGTTGATCATTCTGGTAAGCAGTGTCAGTGGCTCAGTAGGTAGCACAATCGTCTCTGAAGCCAAGAGATCAGAGGGCTGTGGGTTCAGTTCCCACATCTAGCACTTGGGTTAATATCCCAGTACAGACACTGTAGTGCAGCATGAGAGGGGTACTGCTCTTCTGAGGTGCCGTCTTTCAGATGAGACGTTAAACCAAGGTTCCATCTGCCTGGACTGGTGGTATTTCAGGTGGATGTTAAAGATCCCATGGCACTTATCGAAAAGAGTAGGGGAAATTTTTATTATGAAACCAAAAACAAAGTAGAAAAATGTAAAACAGAGAATGAACATTAAGAAAACAGAATACAAATTAAATCAAAACTGTACATAGGTTAGTCATTTGAAAAATGAAAAAAGAGGGGTTTTCATCCCACCCAACCAATACCATTCCATAAGGAAGTACCCATTTCGACTCCTAAAGTTCAGATTTCATAGTCATACAACTTATCAATCTCATCCTGTATATGAAAAAACATATCTTGCATCTGTATTATTTTATTTTGTAAAATTCGTAAACACCTAGCTTGCCAAATATGCCATTTAATACATGCTAATATCACAAAAACTGTACCTATATGCCATTTTTCCCATACTCCATTAATCTGACCTAATATAAGGACATCATAAGTCATATTGCAAAATATCGGTTCTCCCCACCAATGGGCCAAAGCATGCCAAAATTGTTTGGTGTCAGTGCATTCAAAAAATAAATGCTGTATGGTTTCAATTTGTCCCTTACATGACTGCTCCTGACAAAACCTGTCAATCAACTGTTTATGCTTTTGGTTGCCCTTCACATTAAGTTTTCGATGAGCACAAAGCCAAACCAGATCCCACATTTTGTAAGGTATCCTAGGCTCTATAATACTTGCCAGCACCAATGTAGTATTTACATTTTCAGGTACCTGAAACAAAGGATTTTCATAGTAACAAGAATACATAATAAAAGAATAAAAAAACTTTCTCTTGTGGGAAATTAACCAACTGAGCTCTATTTTCCACATTCTGATATATTTCAATGTGTGTCTCACATAAAGGGAAAGTTGTTTTTCAGAGAAATGCCTCTTTCCCCTGCCCCAGGCCGATAAAAAAAAGTGTCCCCACAATTTCATGCACAGTCACCCCATTACATCACTCTCCAGCAACTTAGGTTTAATTGAGCTGTAGAAGACATTACTAAAGAAGTAAACAACGGGATTTATCATGCCAAGTCCACCAGACTTTCAAGGTCTATACATGTGTACCCTCTTCACTGGGTTCAAACGACTGCCCCAAAGTAGCTGAAAGAAAAGACTCATAATTTTTGCATGCATATTAAATGGTAAAGGAAATATACAGGAGATATATAGAAATAGAGGAGCTATATAGGATTTTAAAAGAAATACTCTTTTTTTCCATGTCATTTTCCAAGATTGCCATTTGATGACTTTTCTATATGCTACATCATATATTAAACCCAATTTGTCTGTATGGCCTCCTGAGAACCAAAATAAATACCAAGCACTTTCAGCGTACCAATAACTACAGGAATAAAAAAAGTGTCTACCTGTATAGCATTACCCAGAACCAAAACTTTACTTTTATCAGTATTAATCTTAATTCCAGTAGTTGTCTGTACGGTTTGTAAAGCTTCAAGTACATTCATGCCAGAATCCAAATCCGCTACAGAGAACACACAGTCATCTGCATAAGCCAAAACCTTTTGAAAAACATGACCCTCCACCGTGACAATAGCCGATATATTACTATAATTTTCAATCATTCTTAATAAGGGGTCTCAACCAAACACAAACAACAAGGGGCTCAAAGGGCATCCCTGACGGACCACAATTTGAAAAGGTACTGGGCTACCCATATGTCCATTAATCAAAGGCGTAACTTGTGAATTTATGTATAATGTTTTTTACAAATCCAGAAACAGAGGTGGAATACCACAATGACGCAATACTGCCCAAATATGATCATGATGAAAAGCGTCAAATGCTTTTTCTTGATCTAATGATAGAAGATAGCCAGATATTTTATTTTGTAATCCTTGTTCTATAAATTCCCTTATTTATACTAGATTATGTGTAATGTTTCTGTTGGGTATAGCACATGTCTGTGTAGAAATTAGTAGTTTATTTGCAACTTGAGAGAGACGATATGATAAAATATTTGCTAAGATTTTATAATCTGATGTCAATAAACATAATGGTCTCCAGTTGTGCAATAATGTTGGATCTCCCTTTTTAAATAGAAAAATCATAATTCCATTATTCATACTAGTTGTCAATTTATGTTCTGACCAAATAGTTTGAAACGCTAAATGTAACCATGGGAGTATCACTTCTTTATATGATTTGCAAAATTCATTTGGAATGCTATCAATACCTGGTGTCATACGTGATGATAATTTACCAATTGCATGTTCAATTTCTCCTATGTTAATAGGAGCCATTAATTCCTCGGATTCTGAGGACAGCAGTGGGGGAAATAATAATTTGATCCAAAAAGGAAGGAGAAGAGTTTAATTGGGGTTTCTGAAAAGTATTCTTTACATATGTGTGAACTACCTTACCTACTCCTCCATTGTCTTGCATAAGAGTCCCATCCATGTCCCGTAAGGCAGTCATGCACAATCTAGGTGAATCCCAAGTAGAATAATCATAAGGGTTCACTTGTTCTCTTGTACCAGTCACCATATATTTTTGTTGATAATTAAGTCTCTTTTCCCTATTTTTAAGAAAATCAATCATTTTGTTTTTAACAGGTAACAATTGTTGCCACACAGCACCTGGTGAGCAGAACACCTGAGCTAGAAGTTTTAAATACTGTGCTCTATAACTTAAGTATGTTAAATACAAATTTCTGGCCTTTGTTTTAGAAAATTGTATAAACAGTTTTAAATCTCATTTAGTATCCTCCCACCAATCTAGAGGGCTATCATATAGAAACAGAACATCTGATTGCACCAAAAAAAGGAGTGAACATGGGAATGAATAATGTTATCTCATAACAAGGACACATTTAACTTCTAGTATCCTCATCCCATCTGGAGTTTTTGATAATTTCCAATTAATACTTTTAAGGCTACATGATCTGAAGTTTCTAATAGTAGTGCCATCATTTTGGAACAAGTGATTCTCTCAGATAAAAACCAAAAATCTATGCAAGATGATAGGGTTCCTTTAAAAAAAAGTATGTACTAGAGATAATTTTAATATGTCATTCACATCAAGAAGATTATTACTGTGTAATATTTTCAATAAAGAAGTAGTATCGTAGTATACTTTCTGTGTTTTTCTGCCCCAGTCTCTGGATGTAAGACCACAAGTAAAGTCACCACCCCAGAGTACTAGTTTAGAGGTATGTAAGTATGGGAAAATATGTTGAAAAAGGGCAGACCTATCCGCTTTTAACTGTGGAGCATAGATATTAATAATCCAATAAACACAATGAGACAGCACCACATCCATTAACATGGTCCTGCCAGGAGAAACATCCAAAATCTGTAACACTTGCTCTGAAACATTAGAAAATAACGTACCCACTCCATTGCAAACATCCTCTCCTAATGACCAAAAGGATGCACCCCACCTCCAATCTCTTTCAGCCTCTCTTAAGTCACTGAGTGAGTGTAATCTGGTATCTTGTAACAGGATGATAGTACCTACATTTTCACTCAAGCTAGCAAAAGCAACACTTCTCCTTATTTTTGATTTAATACTATTAACATTAACAGTGAGAAAGGAAACATGTGTTGCCATAAGACAGGAGAAGCATGTTGAGAAAAAAAAGGAAGTAACTAAACAATATTAAAATGATCCTTATTTCCTTTTTTTTTGGTTTGGGTTTATCTTTAAGACTTACATCTGGGGTAGGATCAGTGAGCGAAGAAGTAATAGAAGAGATGTCTGAATCCATGCCTTCTTCTTCACCTTCAGGATCCTGTAAAGGGGTAAAAGTATTCTGGACTACTACCAATTCTGGCTCACTAGGGATACAGGCAATATCAAGTCCAGATTTAGAGGACTTTGATTGAGTGACCCTTTGAAAAAGAATCTCTGACTGTACTCCTGGGGCTGGCATACAAAAGGATTCAACAGCCTCTGAAGGTGTACTGGACTGACAAGTAATCCCATCACTTAATTCATTTCCCACCAAATGCAAGACTATCGGAGCATGAGGTGTAGATATAATGGGAGAACCTGCATTTGGGTCAGTATTTTCTTGGACCAGATCAGAAATGTGAGGTTCTATTATGGATGTTTCCATCCCATCTTGGGCCTTCTCTCCTTTTTCTCCAGTGGGAGTCAAGGAAGTATGACGTGTAATAGTACCATCAGTATTTGAAGAAGAGTGTTGAAGCAAATCTAGCATGTTTTATTTTTCCTTCTGTGCAGTTGCCACACAAACATCTTGTTCAGCACAAAGAGCAGGATGCGACTGATTATGTGATGCCCAAGAGCAAGATCGAAAAGAATGCCCTTTTTCATCACAAAGATTACATCTCATGGACCTTCTACAGTGTGCCCCTACATGACCCAATTCTCTACAGAGACCACACTTTTGTTGATCACACACATTGCTCAAATGACCTAAAGTACCACACTTATAACAAGCTCTTGGTTGCCCTGGATAGAATAGTACTCCCCTATCCCGACCAAAAAAAAAAAAAACAGTTTGGTAAATATTTAGTCAATCCATTTTCAAGATGTAACTCTATCTGGTAATACCAACCCCCTGACCAGAGTTGTTCATAATCCAGTATGGGTTCAGGTGGCCCTTTCACAGTACAGTGTTGTTGCAACCAGTAGGTAATATCGGCAACATTAACTCCTTCATTACAAAATAATATTGTTATTTTTTTTGATACCGGTTTTGTAAGAGGTATAGCTAAAAAGGCCTTCCATAATGGAATATGTTTGAGTGCTTGATACTGCTTCCAAAAATGGTTTAGACCTTCAGGGTGCTTAAAGCTTATATCAAAGATAGAATCCACAGGCACATGGATCAAGGCATAGATTTCATATGCATAAAACCTCATACTAGTTTTTAACAGTTCACGGCCTACAAAAAGTCTGTTGGGAACGTCCCCCATAGGACCCCTAAAACTTTAACCGAACTGCATTTCTTCTGGTTGCTGGCTCATTTAAAAGTCCAAATGTAGCAGGAAATAGTTTTTCAGTCACTCTATTATTCCAAATAGAAGGATTTGTACCTTGTGTATCCATTGTTGGGGAAAAGCTAGAGTCAGTGGGTAATTGTTCTGCAGCAGGTTGCTTATCCACAGAAGGAGGGGGTTAACTGCCAAATGGGGTGTACCTTCCCATTCAAGATGTCTAATCTCCTGAAATAAACTGGGATTAGGTGACTGCTGCACCCTTTCCATAGGGGAAAGCTGACCTGGCGTTATAAGGGCCTCTTGCGATGGAGAAATTTGTACACGGTTCTCCATAGTCGGAAAATTAGGGTCCCATTTCTTCCCATCAGGAGACTTCAACCACCATGCAGCCTCAAGAGTGGTTGTGACCTGGCAAAGGATTCTATTTCCCTATTTACAATGTTCATTTCAGTTGTGGAAATCTCCAAGGAGGTCCTTCCTTCTTTTTGTTTTGGACCGATAACTGTATTTTTCTCAACAGTAGCCCTTTTAGCCTTAAACTGATGGCCGATTGTAAATCACCCCACATTCAGGCATGAAATTAGTGCCATAGAACTATTCGGTATCAAAGCAGAGTCAGAACCATCAATAACGGGTAGTATTGGCTGAGCGAGAGAAGTTTCTAATTCACCCAAAGTTTTCTGAGAGTCCGATGAAGTAGACAATGCAGGATCAGGGTAATCCATCGGTACTGAGTCGTTCGTGTCTGGTGTCTCGAGAATTGAGTGCAATACAGTAGAGCTCCGATCCACATCCTGTTCCTGTGTACCAGAAACACCATCCTGTCGCTGATTCAATTCCTCCAGCAAGAGGTTCCTGGTACTGTAGAATTGCTTTTCCATTTCAGCTAACTGCATCCATATCTCCATGGTATCACAAACTGAACCTGTCACACCTGCCTCCACGGGGACATCGCAGGGATCGTGAAGGTCAGGCACTTCTTCTGCTTTCCTCTGATCACTCATTTCCATATTCAGGTTCAGTTCCATTGTGATCATCCATCCTAAGGAAGCTGGGGGGTGATCAATTCCCCAGCCTCCCACACGTCCTCACTCACAGACACCCACCAACACTCTAGCGTCTCTCTTCGGTATCACAGCACCCTCTACCAAAAAGAGTAGGGGGAATTTTTTATTTAGAATACAATACGTAACAGCAAAAGTAATTTGCACAGCAAAGAAAAACAAACTTCCCCACCCCAATATTACATGTTCGAAAACATAACGTCGCTAAAAAAGAAATCTGAAACCTAAGAAAAACTCAATCACTGAGTAAATAATAGAAAACAAAACAGCCCATAAACTGTAAAGCCCTATAGGGAAAAAAATCTTACTAAACAAAAAAGAAATCACAACCAAAAGATATGTTTCCATAAAGTCTGAAATTCTGGAAGAGCAAGAAGAGTTCTTTCAGAGTCCTTCTGTTGTTGAATCACTTTCTTAATTTGTGAAATGACCATTAAGGTCAATACATTCAAATGCTGCAAAGAAAACTGGCATCTTGCCTGCTACAGAAAGTATTTAACACAGGCAAACAGTAAATTCAAAATACTGGGGTGATATGTTGAAAAAGCCCCTGTGTAATTCCCCAAAATCAAGATCGCATAATTAACCCGTACTGCTAGACCCCAGTGCCACTTAGAAGCCAGATCCTACCAAAATTGTCGAGCATAGGAATGGTCAAAGAAGAAGTGTTCCATGGTTTCTTCAGTTCCTGCACATTCCATGTAAATGCATTGTCTTTCCAATACAGATTTATGTTTCAAATTTCCCTTTACCCCAAGTCTGCCATGGCAGCAAAGCCATTGCACTTCCCACATGTAAACTGGAATCCATTTATCTCTTAAAGTACGCAAGGCATAGGTCAGCTGTGAAGGAACACATCTAGGGAAATCTACATGGCAGGCCGAATTTCTTCTCATAATATCAATATACAGTTGCTTACGAGATAAAGATTTGAGATGCTCTTTCTGAATACTCCATTGAGTTAGTTTTCTTAAAGCTGGAATAGCAAATACTGGAAACTGTAAAGTGGCACAGAGTCTAGGCACAGTATCCTCCCAACGCAACATAAAATGATGAAAGAGTAAATCTGTCCAACCATCCCACTGGTGTTTAATTTCCCCTTCATTAGGAAGTATGGTAAGAAAATAGAAAGGAGCAAAGAAAACCAGAGGGTGTATCATTCCCAGACCCCCCAATTTCACAGGCAAATAAGTAAAGTCTCTTTTAACCGGGTTAAGGCGACTCCCCCAAATCATTTGAAAGAAAACACTATATAATCTGGTTTCCAAAGAGGATGGAATAGGGAAAGCAAAACAAACATGCAAAAATAAGGGGAGAATAAATTGTTTTATAATTAACACCCTTTTTTTCGTTAATGTCCAAGATTTCCACATTTGAACTTCCATTTCTCCCATTTTTAGTCTGCATTCTCAATTTAGAAGAGCTATGTCCCATGAACCAAAATAACATCCTAAAATGTTAATCTGTTACCTTGAAATAGGAATATGTCCTATCTTAGAGAAGGGGACTCCAGCTCCTGCTCCCACATATACCCCTGTACTTTTTGCATAGCTAATAGCTGCACCTGTAATAATGGCACATCTATCCAGGATTTGTATGGCTGCCTCACCTGATCTAGAATCCAGGACAGTGAGTACCAAATCATCTGCTTATACAGCCAACTTATGTTCTAAACTAGGGGAAGGTGATAAACCCTGGACTGTGGCATCATTTAAGATTTCCCAAATAACAGGATCCAGAACAAAAATATACAAGCATTTGTCAATGCCGAACGTTCGCTTGCGGGTATTTGCAGTAGTGTTTGGCATGTATGGTGCTTTAACCTAATGCCCTGTGCGATTGCTGGTATTTGCACAATAAATTGTCAGCATGACCTTTTTGTTACCCTCATTGTGTGCTACATAGGCGGAAACACATTTTGGGCAGGATGTGAAAATGGCAGCTGTACTGCTCATAAGGAAGTGTGGTAAAATACCAATGTTGAAAATCTGGGTGGAAATATTGAAATTTCAAGAAACCCACGAAAGGCGTGGAACTGCAACGCATCAGAAAAACAGTCATTTTTAGAATTTTTTCACCAAATTAACATTGCCATTTTTAAAACCTCTGCTAATGAACAGTGTCACTGTGATTTTCTTACTGTGTCCCATACATTGATTTCGCACACTGGCTGCGCCATTGTGCACTACATGGGCGGAAAGACATTTTGGGCAGGATGTGAAAAATGACAGCTGTACTGCTCATAAGGAGGTGTGGTAAAATGGCAATGTTGAAAATCTGGAGTGAAAATATTGGAAATTCGCAAACTTACGAGCGTGCGAAGGAACTGCACAATGCACGCTCGTAAAACAGTTATTTGTAGGAATTTTTTCACCAAATTTTCAACATAGCCATTTTAAGATCTCTGCTCATGAACAGTGACATTGTGATTTTCTTAATGTGTCCCATACACTGAGTTCGCACACCAACTGTGCCATTGTGCGCTACATGGGCGGAAACACGTTTTGGGCAAGATGTGAAAAATGACAGCTGCAGTGCTCATAAGGAGGTGTGGTGAAATGGCAATGTTGAAAATCTGGAGTGAAAATATTGAAAATTCGCAAAATTACGAACGTGCGTAGGAACTGCGCAACGCAGACTCATAAAACAGTCATTTTTATGAATTTTTTCACCAAATTTTCAGCACAGCCATTTTAAGACCTCTGCTCATGATCAGTGTCACTGTGATTTTCTTAATGTGTCCCATACATTGAGTTCGCACACCGACTGAGCCATTGTGCGCTACATGGACAGAAACACATTTTGGGCAGGATGTGAAAAATGACAGCTGTACTGCTCATGAGGAGGTGTGGTAAAATGGCAATGTTGAAAATCTGGAGTGCAAATATTGAAAATTCGCAAACGTACGAGCGTGCGTGGGAACTGTGCAATGCACGCTCGTAAAACAGTCATTTTTAGGAATTTTTTCACCAAATTTTCAACATTGCCATTTCAAAACCTCTGCTAATGAACAGTGTCACTGTGATTTTCTTACTGTGTCCCATACATTGATTTACTTTTTGACTGCGCCATTGTGCACTACATAGGGAAAAAGCCGTTTTTGGGCAGGATGTGAAAAATGACAGCTGTACTGCTCATAAGGAGGTGGGTAAAATGGCAATGTTGAAATCTGGGTGAAAATATTGGAAGTCGCAAACTTACGTGCGCGCGTAGCTACACAATGCTGCGCTCATAAAACAGTTATTTGTAGGATTTTTTGCAAATTTTCAACATAGCCATTTTAAGATCTTTGCTCATGAACAGTGACACTGTGATTTTCTTAATGTGTCCCATACACTGAGTTTGCACACCAACTGTGCCATTGTGCGCTACATGGGTGGAAACACGTTTTGGGCAAGATGTGAAAAATGACAGCTGCAGTGCTCATAAGGAGGTGTGGTGAAATGGCAATGTTGAAAATCTGGAGTGAAAATATTGAAAATTCATAAACTTACTGGCGTGTGTAGGAACTGCTAGCGCGACTCATAAAACAGTCATTTTATGAATTTTTTCACCAAATTTTCAGCACAGCCATTTTAAGACCTCTGCTCATGATCAGTGTCACTGTGATTTTCTTAATGTGTCCCATACATTGAGTTCGCATAATCGACTGCGCCATTTGCGCCTACATGGCAGAAACACATTTTGACAGGATATGAAAAATGACAGCTGTACTGCTCATGAGGAGGTGTGGTAAAATGGCAATGTTGAAAATCTGGAGTGCAAATATTGAAAATTCACAAACGTACGAGCGTGCGTAGGAACTGCATAACGCACGCTCGTAAAACAGTCATTTTTAGGAATTTTTTCACCAAATTTTCAACATAGCCATTTTGAGACCTGTGCTCATGAACAGTGTCACTGTGATTTTCTTAATGTGTTCCATACATTGATTTTGCACACCAACTGCGCCATTGTGCGCTACATGGGCTGAAACACGTTTTGGTTGAATTGTGAAAAATGTCAGCTGTACAGCTCATAAGAAGGTGTGATAAAACGGCAATGTTGAAAATCTGGAGTGAAAATATTGAAAATTCGCGAACTTACAAGCCTGCGCAGGAACTGCACAACACACGCTCATAAAACAGTCATTTTTTGGAATTTTTGCACCAAATTTTCAACATGGGGTTTTTGGGACCCCTTCTCATGAATGATGTCACTGTCATGGCATTATTCAAGGCTGAAGGGTGATTTCGCACAGTGACTGCGCAGTGCCTGTGAAATCACCCTTCGGGCCCGAATAACGCCATGACAGTGATATCATTCATGAGAAGGGGTCCCAAAAGCCCCATGTTGAAAATTTGGTGCAAAAATTCCAAAAAATGACTGAGATATGCAATAAAGTTGAAACCCCCCTCTCTAGCCCATTATACAGCTTACCGGCATTTCCTCAGTTCGCGGTCGGCTTTGAAGAGTGCAGACGTGTTCCCGGTCCAACGAAGATCATCGTGCTGGAGTCCAGAGGTAAGTATGGAGTGAAGGGGGTGTGGGGAGAGTGCGCGGTGGGTGGGTGCGAGTTGTGGGAGGGGCTGGAGACTCACCGTGGGACCGCTTTTATTTTACAGGTTTAAAAAAAAAAAGATGTCGTGGGATGTTTGCCACACTGGGGTAGGCTCCCAGCATGGCAGAAGATGTGGGGGGCTGAGGAGTCGACGGGGTTGGGCACCCCGTCAGCCGAAACAAGCGAACGTTTGCCACACTGGGGTGGGCTTCCAGCGTGTACAGCTTTAGGGGCGGCATGGCGCAGGGGACAGCGGCATCAGTATGGCAGCAGTGCTTTCCTTGAAGCAGAGGAACGCTGTCATACTGAGCTCCTGCACCCATAGGTGCAGGATCGCCATGCCTGCTCAAGGGCAGTGCATTGATGGGAGAGGCACACCTCCAGTGTGCTACTTCAAACGTTCCTTAGCATGCGCAAGTGACGTAATAAAAGAGGGCTTAGGGACATCACCTAACTCCTCCCATTATCAAAACTCACCGATTCCCCATTTACTGTAGAAAATTTTTGCTTCTGCATAACAGAGCCTAATCCAAGAGCGAAAGCGACTCGGGAGCCCATAGCAGTCTAGCACCTCCCAGAGGAACCCATGGGATACCCTTTCAAAAGCCTTGGTCTGATCTAGCACTAAGATATAATCAGAGAGGCGGCCTTGTCTCCCAGATTCACATACTTTACATAAAAACGTCAGGTTTTGCTGAATATTTCTCCCAGGACTCTAACAAGTCTGCACAGGATGTATCAAATGGGGTGCAACCTTTTGTAGTCTATGACAAAGAATGGCAGATAAAAGCTTGTAATCAGTGTTCAATAAACTAATGGGTCTCCAATTTCCAATATCAGTCCTATCCCCCTTTATAAATAAATATAATAATATTGCAGCTGAAAAGTCCTGAGGCAAAATTCCCATATCTAAAATCTCATTATAAACACCTGGTAATACTGTGCAAAGATAGTGTGAAAAAGACTTATAAAATTCATTAGTTAAGCCATCCACCCCTGGGGATATTCTCAATGCTAAATCTGAAATCTCTTTCTGAATTTCTTCTATCAAAATAGGCCTGTTTAAAACCTCAGTATCCTCTTCAGAGAGGCTAGGTACCCCATAAGAAAACACGTGATCCCACCATACTCCTGAAAAATACATAGTCCCTTGGAGATTAGAAAGGGACAGCCTAATTACTTGAAACATGCCAACTTTAGGAGTAACTACAACACCATCTGAGTTCACTAGGCTATCCATCATAGTTAAAGCCAATCTAGATTTACATGCTGCAAAAGGGTCAGCAGAAGGCGACCTAACAGTGCCATACTGCATTTCTCCTTTTAGGGACACCGCTCTATCATACTGATAAGCCCTCTTTTCTTTTTTAATTATATCAGTCTGGTGCTTGACCCTGACATCCGCCACTTTTAGTAAAGATGTTAATTTATAAAACTGCTGCCGAAGATCCAAATACTTTAGGTATTTTTTATTCTGGAAGACTTCCCATGAGAAATAAAAAAGTCCTGAAGTCTCTTTTAGTGTCTACCCACCAATCCATCATGGAATCATAGAAAATTAGAACTGAATTTCGGGCTTCAAAGAATGGCTGTAGTTGAACCTGCATCTCTGGCTCTTGTAAAACTGATGGATTTAGTTTCCACCTAGTCTGTACCCCTAAAAATCTAGGGGGAAATTGAGACATACTTATATTACACAGTAAAACCATATGGTCCAAGAATTCACAAGGACAAAGATAAAAGGAATGGGGAAATAAAAATTTAGACAAAAAGAAAAAAAATCAATCCTAGTGCGAAAAGCACTGCAGTGATAGGTAGGCCCCTCATCAGTATGGAGTGTGCAATATGCATCCTTAAGAGAAACAGTCTGTAAAACCTTGAACAGGGCATGAGAATTACAATACACTTTGGTCTGAATGGAATCTTTCAATTTAACATCCAACCCACAATTCATATCCCCACCCCATATGACTTGTTTTCTGGTAAAGAGATATGGTGAGATGCTAGTAAATAAATCTATTTGTAAAGTCTTAACTTGAGGCACATATGTATTGATAAGATGCAGTGCAAAACCCTTATAGACACAATCCAAAAGTAAGGCCCTTCCAGGGTGTATATCTTCTACCAACCTGGAAACCTGAACAGAGGTATGGTTGAACAGTATACCCAACCCATGGGCAGCATCATCCCCATAAGACCAGAAAGTAGGCCCTCTAGTCCAAAGCTTGGAGGCTTGTCAAATATCTGAGGGACAATTAAACCTGGTTTCCTGCAAAAAAATAATATCAGCTTGCAATAAAAGACAAAAGTGCATACAGGCTAATCGTTTCTTAAAATTCTTTATACTACTAGTATTAAGGGAAACCAGTTTAAGTTTAGCCATGAGTCAGAAAAAATAGGTAACTGCTTAGGGGATGATAACCTCTTCTTTTTTTTTTCTTCTCTTTTTTCCTTTTTTTTTCTTCCCTTCCAACCGTCCCCTACCCCCTTCTGCTTCACAATCCATGTCTGAAATAACCCCAGAATGAATGGAAACATCTGACTCCGGATTCCCCTCAGGAGTCTGCAAGAGCTGGAAAGGATTTTCAGTAACCACTTCAGGTGGTTGGACTAAAGAATGGCTAGAAGCCCTAGTTACTCTCTTATGGGGAGGTATTTGGAACTCAGAAAAGAAGGGTGGTGCAGGTATATGGGTAGAAATAGGTTCTTTAGTAAAGGAAGATTCAGGAATTTCAGCAAGGATTTGGCCCTTATGCTGCATAGAGTCAGAGACAGGAAGAGTATTAATATGGGAAGCCTGGGGTGGTTCTGAACAAACTAGAGTGGTAGTGGAATGGAAGGGGCATTAGTAAAAGTGGGGTCAGTGTTTGCTGAAGCAGGAGCAGAGCCAGTGTTGGGAGCAGGATCCTGTTCAGATCTTTCCCTAGAACAAAATCTATCCTGAGCATTGTTAATGAGGTCCTTATTTACCCCCCCTTGCTTATTTTGACTGGCCCAAGGACACTGGTGATAAGCGTGGCCTTGTTCATCACACAGATTACAATGAAACACATTTCTACAGGTGTTGCTATTGTGGTCAAAGTCTCCACACAGTGCACATTTGATTTTGTTGCAGGCACTACTAAGGTGCCACTTACTGACACTCTTATAACAAGCTTTAGGTTGTCCAGGGTAAAAACATACTCCTGTATCCTTCCCTAAAAAGAAACTGTTGGGAATATGCATTACCTCATTATCTAAAATGTTCAATTTTACTTTAAATTTCCAACTTCCCATACAAATGCCTTCCCCATCAATAACAGCTTCAGGAGGCCCCAAAACCGTACATCTGTGTTCATCCAAAAAAAAGGATATCCCCCACATTCACCCCTTCATTCCTAAACATGACATGTACCACTTTATAGAGGGGTTTCGTAATAGAAATAGCCCAGAAAGGTAACCAAAGAGGCAGTGACTTACAGTGGTCATAACGATTCCAAAATCTGTCTAAGCCTGCAAACGTTTTAAAACTGATATCAAATATGTCTTCCCCCCCTAACATTAATCAGAGCATAAATGTCACTGGCCTGAAAGCCCATAGAATCCTTCAACAATTTTCTGGCAACATACAGTCTGTCCGGGTGATCTTCTAAACCACCTCTGTAACAAAGGCGAACAGCATTCCACCTAGGTGCCTGTTTCAATATGTTATTTTTAAACAGATCCAAAAACCTGGCCCCTGGTTGATGTGTTCTAAGGGGAGAAACAGGGGGAGAACGCTGTGGAGAACCCCTAGGGACATGTTCAGTATGCGACTCATCGTACCCTTCAGAAATTAGGGTATTTTGCTACCTCTGTAGGTTGACTAGGCAACGAGTCCTCACGGCATCCAGAAACTGGCCGTACAGACTCCTGAGTAAACTTCTCCCAATTTGAGCCAGGGATCCACTTGCCATCAATCAAAGTCCAGCCTACCTCAGTAAAAGCACTGCCTTTAGACCAGTCCCTGATCGGAAAAGAATCCTTGCAAGCTGAATGCTTCCTTAGTCCCAGAGAAGTGATGACATCCGGGTGCTCCATGCTGCCAGAAGCTGCCGGAAAGTGCCGTTCTGAGAGTACCTCTGATGCTTTGCCACACATAGGAGCCTTCAAAGTAGTGGTCATGTGATCACGGTAAAATCCACAAAGGGAGCCTCAGGAATATCCAACGGAATCACTGAAGCTTTCGGTAAGTGAGGCATCGAACAAGGAGACTCATCAAACTGACATAATCTCTCCCAGCGCATGACACTCCCCATGCTCCACCGCAGAAATCTCCACTCGAGCACCCGCAGTGCTCACTTCAATTCTGTGCCCTGCAGAAGAGGGTTGCTCATGCTGATCAGCATTGTGGACCTGTTGCTCCTTCAGAATCTCAGGGACATCTGCCATATTTGCACAGCAAGTCGGCCACCTACAGCAAGAGTAGGGGAATTTCCCCAGTGTCCTGGCCAAATTTCCATCATTCACTAAAAATACCACCAACAGTTTAATCTGGTTCAAGGTCAGTTGGCATTCATCTGTATCCCTCTTCCCCGGGTTGTGCCTGAAAATAGGCAGGATTTGTCTAGTGCACTTACCCGGTCAACAAAAACGAAATAAAATAAATAAAGACAATTCAAAACAAAGAGGGAAAGAAGAACTAGTTAGCACATAGGAATCTATATTGGTCTCAGTCTCTGGCTCTGATGATGTCATCATGACTCATCACTTAACACAGTTGGCAGACATCTTAGGGAGAAGACAAGGCTGTCTTTTGTAAGTGAAAGACTGATGTTTACATTTTTCAAAAGCTATGAAACTGCATTTATGTTATTTACATAAATGCAGTTTCAGCATAAATTTAAACAGTAGCCTTTACTTTATCTCGCAATGAAGCCAGATTTTGGATTTTGCAGCTTTAAAAAACTGCTTGTTTAGGTATCCTTTAAGGTCAAATGCCGTATAAATATTTTGGATCCAAAATTCCTGATTATCAATAAAATGTAAACAGAGAGCCGGATCAAGTCTAGCTGTTAGGATTAATCCAAAGCAATGATCATAACATTCAGTGGGGCCTCACCACCCTTCTGGATGATGAACATGTCTTTTATGACTTTAGTGTGACTCCCACAGGATGCAATTAAATCATGTGGGCTTGTGAGGTACTCTACCTCAACAAGCTGTTTAGGTTTAGGGCACCGGTTCTTATCTGCAATAAGATGTGCAGTTTGGGCTTATACGAAGACCCATACTTTAAAAAAAGAATAACAAGCATAAAAGCAAGAATCTCTCCATCTCTGGAACCTAAAAGGAAAGAAAAAAGAAAAACATAGTTTAGTACTATTCCACCCATTGTGGTATGGAAAAGTAATTTAATCTCCTTTAAACAGGTTAATTTGATTGGCATATAGCCATTTATCAATGACTGTTATTGTGAGGCAGACTAACTTGGTTGACTGCTGGACTGTGTTTGTTTACAATGAGATAGGGCCTGTTGTTGGGCGTTGCCCATACATTGTAAAGCAAACAAGTGTACCTTTTGGATGTCTTGTTTGAGTTATTTAACATATTTATCTACTGATGCTCCATCAGCAGTGGTAGTACATAGGTACAGACATAAATGTTCTGGGAGTCTCATGGACTGTCCGGTCATGATTTCAAAAATGGGGTACACTGTGTACCTGCAGAGGGTGTCCCTCTTATTGCCATAAGGAGTAACGGCAATAATGAATCCCAGCCCTTTTGGGTTTTTCTGAACAAGTTTGGATAACATAACTTTGATCTGCCTGTTAGCCCATTCCACCTGTCCTGAAGACTGTGGGTGGTAAGGGATATGAAACGTTTGTTTTATCCATAACAAATCCAGAATTTCCTGCATTACTTTGCCTATAAATCTGGATCCCTGTGATCAGAATCTACCTTTAGGGGTAAACCCCACCTGGTAAATAACTGGTTTACCAAGGCATTTGCAGACAGTGTGGCTATGTCGCTCTGTGTTGGGATGGCTTCAACCTGTTTGGAAAATAGGTTGATGATCACTAGTGCAAACTAATTGTTCTTAGTGGTTGGCGTAGAGCCAATGTAGTCAATCTGGATGTTGTTTCAGCGGCCTGATTGCTTCTGGGGTAACTGCATTTTTCCTAGCTGGTATAGGATTGTTCTGTGCACAGATCAAACAGTTGTGTTCTACATCATTTCTGATGTTTGGCCACCAGGCAGGATTTCAGTCTATCTTGGGTTTTTATTGACTCCCTGTCCACCAGTTGGAGTATCATGTACATGGTACAGTAGATAAAATCTACCCTCAGGTGTTCAGGACCTACCCATAACTTTTCATGAGTGTTACGGCAGTGATACCAAATGAGTAGGCCATCACTGGATAAGTGAAAGTTGTTTTCACTTATTTATAAGGGCTATTTTGGAAGTTATTCCTTAGTTCCTTTATTAAGGAACCAATACATGGCCCTCAAATAGGGTCCTTCTTTTTGGAGCATAAGGTTCTCATTTACAATATGCTTGAACCTTATGAATGTAGTTGTATTTAAACTGTTTTGGTTAGTGTTGTGATGTACACAAACAAGTCACTGTATTTCACAGTGGTACTATATAGAGTATTGGAAGTTTGTTTTCTTCCAAAGAAATTCAGTTTATAGAGAAACAGACTCAGTTAGAATCTGTAATAAAAACATAGTGTTTGCAGTGCTTTCTGTAATTATCTTGAGGCCCTTCTTAAACTGCAGAACTTAACCCTCTCATAGAATGCTGGTATCATTTTAAGTAAGGAAAAATCTCTGAACACAAGCTGTTTCTTTTCTCAAGGACTTAACAGCTCTGTAAACCATCCACAAACATTTGTCGTAATAATAAGGAGACTCCTCACCTCCCTGCTTTTCATTTTATTTGCCAGGTGTGTTTTAACAATGCCTGTGAATTGTACATATACGATGATGCAATCTCTAGCCATGCACACTCTGTTGTCACCAGAATGTAAAATAAGAATTCCAAACCCTGCTATCTGACCGTTGTTGGTATGTGTAGCTGAGTCATCAGTCAAAACATGACACACAGTAGTGTCTTTTTGACAATTTCTGAGGTTCTGTCAGAAGGGGCCCTGGGACAGGTAGGTCAGGGGGTTGGAGTGAACAATCATAGTTCACTCCTGCAAATATTAGGCCATGGGCCAAAAAGGATGGGGTTTTGATAGGAAGAACAGTAATGTCATGATCCTGTAAAATGAGAGACCAGTGTGTAAGTCTGACATTGAATACAGAGTCATCTTTTACTCTGTCTGACAAAAGAAAGTTAGTTGGCAAATGATTGAAATGCAGCACAATGGGTGCATAGCCAATGAAGTACATAAAGTATCTCACTGCCCAGTATATAGCCAAAAGATTCCTTTCACAAACATTGTATTTCAGTTCCTCTGGGGGAGAGCATCTGGGATGCATAAGCAATGGGTCTGATGTGTCCATTGTATTTTTGAACTAAAACTGCTTGAAAAGACAATATCAAAATCACAGTACCTTGCACCTTTTTGCCAGAAGTGCCTGCTATTATCTATGATGAGAGTAACCCAAACAGTTCCTGGCTTGTGGCTGATATTATAGCCACAGTATGGGATGATCCAGGTGTCTCTGGTGGAGGGGGTTCTGTATCATGTGCAGGTAGTGCTGGCACTATCAGGGGTGCCTGCACAGTGGAGAAAAGTGGTCTGCAAGTTGTACATAGTTCTCTAGCTATGGATTGTGGTTCAGTAGCCCTCAGGGAAGGGGAAACTAGTACTGAAACAGCTGTCAACACAGGTTCAGAAATCAAACCTGTAACCCTCCGCCCCCAATGTGGCCTGTGATGCTAAAAATGTCACAGCCACAGGGCTTTCAGAATCAGGGTTGTCTCCTCCCCATCAAATGTAAAGTTGGTCTCCTCACCGGAAGGTTGCTGGATGGTAGCAACATTGTTTTTAACATTATAGCTTAAAGTATTAATGGGCTGACTATGCCCAGTGCTGTTAGGGTTAGGAACAACAGCACATTCAGTCTTCTCAGGGAAAGCTGATGTTAAATTGCATAGGGAAGAATCACAACATTTCATGTAATTAGCCACACTGTGTTCCTTAACCAAGGACTGTTCTAGTATAGTAAACATTGCTAACAGTAGCTGCTTCTGCAGCGTCAGACACTGACATCATGACAGGTTGCATACCAGCCTCATTCAAAAGTACATCAACATCATTTTTAATGAGAATCTTCTGTCCCTCAGAAACACTAGTCCCACTGATAACATTATTAATCATCCCAAAAACCTCTGGTATGTTTTGTTTGGTTATGGCAGCAATCACATGTCCCTGTGACTGCATGATCCAACCTCCATGATGTGGTGGTCAGCCATTTTGGATTACCTCATGGGCATCTTGGGTTACTGTATCATGATCATCATCACATGACCATGAGTGACCATCTTGGGGATGACTTGGGGATGTAATCTGATGAGATGTGTGTGAGACATTTTGAGAGTCTAACAATTCTCCATTTTGTGAGTCACAGAAAAACAAGTGGCTAGCATTTGTTCTAGTCCACCCCACAGCATACTGTGAGTGTTCAAAATCAAACTCTTCAACATCAGAAGAGGCAAGGCCAATGGGCATTAAGTTAATATGCCCTGCCAATACCTCTGGTTTATGGTGCAAGGTCACCATTTCTGCCTTGCGATTTGCAAGATCAACCTCAGATTTGGCATCACATAAATTATGCATAACCTGTTTCTCCAAGTTTCTACACACAGTGGTAAGCTGGGCATTTTCCTTACCCTTACCCTTACCCTTACATTCTAGCTCCTCAAATACATGACCAAGCACACTGTGAAGTAATATGACTTCAGTCTGCAAGACTTTGTCATAGTGTAAAACTAGTCTGTAATCAAGAAAAACCTTATCACATTTGATTTTCAAAGCATACATTTTATGTCTACTGTTCTCACAACTATTTAGTAATGAATCACATTGCTTAGTCAAGGTCCTGTTTTGAAATAACAGTTCATTAACTTTCTCGGTAGACGGGGCATTCAACAGACTCATCTTTTGCCTGTATGCAGTGTAATCTGACTTCAGAGTATCACATTTGTTTATAGAAAATTCTAAGGCAAGCGAATAGTGTTGCAACTAGCAAATTTTCAGGAATATCTTCCTTGGTACCATGTTTTAAGTCACTATGGTGTTCGGAAACCACCATCATGGGACTGTTTCTGGTTTTTGCCACATTGGCAAAATCATTCAAACCACCATAGGCAGTTTGATTTTGTAAGGCATCCTGCCTCAACTTCAGTACTGATTTTTTAAACGTCATTTAAGAAATGAGAAGCCCTTAGCCATCTGTGTGTCCTGTCATGAACTTTGGTTGCAAAGTTTTTGATCCAAACAGCATTTGGCTTATGTGGACTCCTAGATGAGTATAGACCCATTAGGATTTGAAATCACAAATGAAAGTAGTCTCTCTGTTCAGATCCCTCCACAGCTGTGTGTTCCCAATGAGAAAGAAGAGGAAAAAAAAAAAAAACAACTCATTACACTGAGTTTGAATGTCTGGCAAAAAGTTTGTTTTGTATGCACTGTAGAACACACAACAGACTGAAGATTTAAACAGAAGACATTCTTAGCTACTTGTTACTCAAGATTTCTCACCTAGTGTTTTAATTTACAGAGAAAATTAAAATGTAACTTTGGCACACACCCAGACACCTTTTGTTGTCACCATTTATGTTGCCTAAACAATCTTAGTTGTAGAGTAAATAATAAATACTAATAATACAGATTCTCATGTCTTCAGAGTCTGCCAAGAAATATTCGTAAACAAGCAAGAGTACTAATAAATGTTTGTTATTCTACATGACATGTGACAAAGAAAATCACAAGGGAGATGGGTTTTTCACCAATCCTGAAAAATGTACATAATCTCCAGAATTTCTAGGATCTCAGGTTCTCCAAGATCTCATTCTCCCCATGTGGAGCTAGGTTGCAGAAGGCTATATTCTTAATAACCCAGCACAGTGCATAAAGGGTAAGAACACACCACACAAAGGAAGAAAAAAAAATATATATATATATTACATATTGTATATTATAAGGGAGAGGGACATGTGGGAGGTGGTGCAATGTACTGCTGTGGGGCAGCAGTTTTCTGGGAGACTTTCTGGAAACTGTGTTGCTGTCCTATTTGCAGGCAACTGTCAGCTCTGAGGGAGGAGGTAGCCCACCTCCAGGCTGAATTGACAAGGACTAAGGAGGCCTCCCCCACACAAAGAGCACCACTGCCACAGAGGCTGCCAAGTATGAAGAGCAGGTGGACCACAGTGGGTTCTGGGAGGGTACGGGTGGTGGAACAGAGGTGAAGCCCCCTAGTTGTACCTCTGCACAAACCATATGCCAGTCTGGCAGAGCAAGGTTCCTCTATGATGGCACCCTCAGTGGAGACCAAGAAGAATGCTGAGGACACCCACAAGGGAGACCCACAGAAGGGTGGCAAGGGACACCACAGGGGAAGGAAACAGCTTCTGATAGGGGACTCAATTGTTAGATGGGTAGACCTGGGGAAGGGAGAGGAGAGGAGAGGGAAGTAAGGTGCCTGCCTGGTGCCATGGCTTGGAGGGACAAGAAGCAAATCCTCAGGATTGCAGAAGCAGCATCACAGGAGAGGTAACTAGATATCATTGTCCACCTTGGGACAAATGACCTAGCTAGGCATGGGATCAGTGCAGCGCAGGATGAAATTGTGGAGTTGGGGAGGGGCCTCAGAGAGGTAGCAAGCACAGTTACCTTCTCAGAGGTGCTGCCAGTCCATGGCAGGGGTGAGGCTAGGGTACTACACACCATGTAGTTTAATAAATGGTTGCAAAACTGGTGCAGAGCACAGGGCTTTGGCTACATTGGGGACTGGGGGTACACCTGGAGAGATGAAGGTTTATACTGGCACGATGGTCTGCATCTGTCCATGAAGGAACCAAGATCCTAGTGACAGGTTTAAATGCTTCCTTGGCAAGCTTTAAACTAGCTATGGGGGGAGGTGCTAATAAGAGGCAGGAAATTTCAAGCCTCCCCCCACAAAACATGATGGGTAGTAAGGTAAACACTGAGGTACAGTGCTCAACAGAGGGCAGGACAGGGGTAAATGGAAAAATTGACAAGGACAAAAAGAGCAGGCATGGGGGAAAAAAGGATAAAGCCAACATTAAATGGAGGGCAATGAGTACAAATGCCCGTAGTCTGGGAAACAAGCTTCCTGAGCTAGTAGCCTTGATGGAATATGAACACTTGGATATTATGGCAGTCACAGAAGCATGGTACATGGGGAACCATGACTGGGATGTCAACATACCAGGGTACACAGTCTACAGAAGGGACAGGGAGGGGAAAAGAGGAGGTGGAGTAGCTCTATACATAAGGGAAGGGATCAAAGTTACAGAACTAAAAAGTAAAGGGGGAGGACAAGAGGCACTCTGGGTCACCTTGGAGACAGGGAATGGCATCACAATCCTCACATGGATTGTATTCAGACCCCCATCTCAAGGGGAAGAAATGGACAAGAAAATTATATAGGATATTCTCAAAATGGCTAAAAAAGGGGAGATACTGTTAATGGGGGACCTGAATATGCCATATGTTAACTGGATGACATGTACTGCAGCCACATCCAAGAGCAGGGTCATTGTCGATGCCCTGCAGGGGACAGGCCTTAGACAGCTAGTGTTGGAACCCACTGGAGGAAGCAATACTAGACCTGGTACTCTCAAATGGAGAGAGGATGACAAATTTAGAAGTCAGTAGAACATCTGAGACAAGCGACCACTGCACAGTGTGCTTCAGCCACAATAACCATGGAGACAAGCCATACAAAACAAAGCGTACTGGAATTTAGAAGGGCTGACTTTGGCAAAATGGGTGAATACCTGAGGAATACACTAGCAAATGGGCAAAAAGGAGGGGTGGAAGAACAATAGAGAAAAATCAAAACTGCCATCATAGAGACAAATAGCCTTTGTGTGAAACAGATAAAGAAAACAAAGCGGAGTAAAAAACCACTATGGTTCTCAAAAGAGGTGGCAGGGAAGGTTAAGGAGAAAAAAGCTGCATTCAAAAAGTATAAGGCATCACAGAAGGAGCACGACAGGGAACTGTATCAATTAAAGCAGAAAGAAGTGGGGAAGGCAGTCAGAATAGCAAAAGCCCAAACTGAGGAAAAAATAGCCAAGTCAGTTAAGAAGGGGGATAAAACCTTTTATAGGTACACTGGAGAGCATAGAAAGGTTAAGGGAGGAATAGTGAAGATTAATAAGGGGGAGGGGAGGTGGGCAGAGGGAGACAGTGAAAAGGCAGAGATACTGAATGAATACTTTTGCTCAGTATTCACAAAAGAAGATGAGGAGGAGTTACCTAAACCAGACAATAGAAGCACTCTGGGTAAGGGGGTTGACACCAGTCCATTTACAGAAGAAAGAGTCCTGAAAGAACTCCTAAAACTCAAGGTGGACAAAGCAATGGGGCCTGATGGATTCACCCCAGAATCCTAAAAGAACTAAGGGAGGACCTAGTGACACCACTGACCACACTTTTTAACAAATTATGGGAGGATGGGGTGGTACCTGAGGACTGGAGGAGGGCAGATGTGATTCCCCTTCACAAAGGTGGGAGCAAGGCAGAAGCAGGAAACTACAGACCTGTAAGTTTGACCTCAGTGGTAGGGAAAATGATGGAATCACTTCTGAAAGAAAGAATTGTTGAGTACCTAGAGGCCAGCGGGGCACAGGACCCAAAGCAGCATGGATTTACAGCAGGAAGGTCATGTCAGATGAATCTAATAGCGTTCTTTGACTGGGTGACCAAAGTAATAGACCAGGGAGGGGCTGTGGATATGGTCTACCTAGACTTTAGCAAGGCATTTGACACAGTCCAGCACAAAAGATTAATAATCAAGTTAGCCAGCTTGGGAGTGGATCCCAGGGTGGTAGCCTGGGTTGCAAACAGGCTGCACAACAGGACACAGAAGGTAATAGTGAGTGGCACACATTCTGAAGAAAGGGGGGTCACTAGTGGAGTACCTCAGGGCTCAGTACTGGGTCCAGTCCTCTAACATCTTTATAGGTGACATTGCAGAGGTTCTGGAGGGAAAGGTATGCCTCTTTGCAGATGATACAAAGATCTGTAACAGAGTTGATACACAAGGGGGGGTAGAAAGGATGAGAAGGGACTTGGCAAGGTTGGAGGAATGGTCAGACATATGGCAACTTAGATTCAATGCAAAGAAGTGCAAAGTAATGCACCTGGGAAACAAAACCCAGGAGAAGAGTACACAATAGCAGGGGAGGTACTAACAACAACAACAATGGAACAGGACTTGGGGGTAGTCATATTGGATGATCTAAAGGTGGGTAAGCAATGTGAGAAGTCAGTGAGGAGAGCAGGGGATACTGGGATGCATAGGAAGGGCATCACAAGTAGAAAAGGGAAGTGGTTATCCCTCTGTACAGACAGTTGATGAGACCCCATCTGGAGTACTGTGTGCAGTTTTGGAGACCTCATCTATGCAAGGATATAGACAGGATGGAAGCAGTCCAGAGGAGGGCAACTAAAATGGTGCAGGGTCTGCATCAGAAATCATATGAAGAGAGACTGAGAGAGCTTAATATGTATACCCTTGATGAAAGGAGGGACAGGGGGACATGATAGAAATGTTCAAGTACCTCAAGGGAATCAACAAAGTCCAGGAGGGTCGCATCTTTCAGAAAAAGAGATGTGTAAGAACAAGGGGACACAATTTAAAGATAGAGGAGGGACGGCTCAGGGGTAATGTGAGGAAATCTTTTCACGGAGAGAGTGGTGGATGCATGGAACTGCCTTCCTGGGGAGGTTGTTGGGTCTAAAACAGTGGGGAAATTCAAACATGCATGGGACAGACACAAGGCAATTGTAGTGGGGGGTGGCAGGAAGTAGGCTGTTGGTTAACTAGAATCTGCAGCTTATCCAGTAGGTAGGGAAATAGGCAGACTGGGTGGGCTAAGTGGTCCTTATCTGCCATCAAAGTCTATGTTTCTATGTTTCTATGTATATACTACAGATAACAGTATAACAACAAAGATTACCTCATAGTTACGGATATGAGAAACAATATGCATTGGTCCTAGGTCATACTTCATTGGATGATGACTTAGAAGACAGCATTACTAATGAGTATCATATGAGACAAAGAATATGCTTCAGTTAGCATTATAGCTTGGACAAAAGAAATGCTGATGGGTTCAAACTACACATGGCATTTCTTGCCTGTGTATAAGACATAACAAAGGTTTTCTGTCTGTCAGCTTACTTAGACAAAGAGAAGTGCTGACTGGCCACTACAACATATGATTATAGTAGAACATATATATATATATATATATATATATATATATATATATATATATATACACATATATATATATAATATGTACTCCCTGGAGGAAAGGAGGGGGGGGGACATGATAGAGACCTTCAAGTATCTGAAGGGGATCAACAGGGTACCCGAGGGGAGCATCTCTCACATGAAGAGGAAATAGCAAACAAGGGTTCACAGCATGAGACTAAAAGGGGAAAACGTAGGGGGAACTTGAGGAAATTCTACTTCACTGAAAGGGTGGTGGAGAGATGGAACAGTCTCCCCAGGAAGTGGTTGTTGCAGTCACTGTTCAGGGATTCAAGAATGTGTGGGATAGGCACATGGAAATTATCAAGCTAGGGCGAAAGGGGAGGAACTTGTCATAGCATCTAGGGTACCTTAAGCATTAGAAAGAGGGATGAGACAAACTGGATGGGCCAATAAGGACCTTATCTGCCAACAACATCTATGTATCTATGTATCTTTGTAGGGGCAGCCTTTATAGCTTGGGGTACTCTATGCACTCCAGATGAAAACCTCCCAAATTGCTTTATTTTGCTAATTTCAACCATATTTACATACAGCCTGGAAACTTATTTTATGGGGTGACTTTAATTGCCCCACAAATAAGTCAGTGGACAGCTCCAAACTAATTTGTGACACCAAATCCTTAAAACAGATAATTAAAATAGTTGCACTGCAAGATGCATATTGGGTTCTTCATGACACTGGGGGACATACCTATCATAAGGGCTCCTTATCCTCTCACATAGATTATATCTTTATCTCACAGTAGTGGAGCATCTTGGAGGCAAAGACGGTTCCTACCACCACCTTGGACCACTTTATGGTGCAGGTGGCGATTGGCTACCTCCATCACGTTACCTCGGGGAAGGGGTATTGGCAACTGAATAAATCTGTTTTAATTGACACTTGTATTAAACTACAGGCAGAGGAATTCCTAAAAGCTAGGGCTTCAGTGGCTGTGTGTTACAATTCTTTGTCTCAATAGTGGGAAGACACTAAATTGGGCCTCAAACAGATGTTCCAAAAAATTGGCAAGGATAAGGGACAGGAGGACTATTTTCAGTTCCTCTGTTTGAGCATGCAATTGTTTCACCTTATCTCCCTCCAGCAGATGGAGAAACATTCATACATGGATCAGATTGCATGTACTAAACAAGATATTAAATAATTCCTGTATGATAGGGCAAAATCTCTATGGGCTGAGCAATCTATGGGCATGCAGGGATCTTGGCCTTCTGTGAACATTTCTAAAGGCTATCAGGACCGGGTGACTACTAAGACTTTTGTAGCAGTAAAGGTCCAGTGGGGTAAAACTCATACAGACTTCCCAGATGTTTTAACTGCCATTTCTACTCAACTGTATACTTGGTTTGGGTAGCTGTTAGAGGTGGAGGAGGATATTGATAGTTGTATCTCTCACAATGACATGGACTTTTTATCTGACTCTGAGAAGATGGATTTAATTAAACCTCTATCTTTGTTGGAAGTCAGTGACACAATTAGGACCTTGAAATTGGCAGCAGTACCTGGGCCTGACAACCTTGGTGCTGACTTTTATAAGACTTTTCCCTTTCTGTTGTCTCCAATTTTACCTGAAGTCTTTAATTACATGTTACTACACTTACAGTCTACAGATAATTTGGCTAAGGCATTTCTGATTTTACTATACAAGAAGGGGGACAAGCTGGTTTGAGAAATTGGAGACCTACTTCTTTATTGAATTCCAACATTCTGGCAAAAATGTTAGGTCATCGAATGGGTGCAGTAATTGTCTCCAATCAAACTTGCACTATATCTGTGGGTTAATCTTATGGAAGCAAGGGAGGTGTTTGTTTGGAGTCAGTTAAATGCATTACATTGTTTTGTTCCTTCGCTGGATCAGGAGAAGACTTTTAACTGAATCCAACATGACTACCTATTCTGTTCTTTAACCTTCTATGATGTTTCTGAAGTTTTAATTGGGTGGATCCAGTTACTTTATAGGTTGGCCCGTTTTCACCCTGTGATAAATTGAATTGTAGGTGATAGGTTGGATATTATTAGGTGAGTTCAACAGGGCTGCCCCCTTAGCCTGTAAATGTATGTATTTTGCTTACATATCTTAGTTCACAAAATCACTCAGACGTCTAGGATACAGGTCTTTTTCTTAGTCATGTCACTCCACCACTTAAAATATCTGTCTATGCAGATGATATTTTTTTTATACATTGACAGTATAGAATCCTGTCAGGTGGCTATGTTGCCTAGCCAGCATTACTCTCATATCTTAGATGCTACAATAAACATTGCAAAATGCAAAGAGTTTTGAGTAGGCCAGACTAGGGAACTTGGGATGACACATTCATGTAATATGCCTTTTACCTCCGAGCTTACTATACTGGGCATAAAGTTTGGGAATTTGGACATGGATATGGTGAATTGGGAGAGCAAGGTTCAGCAAGGTAAAAGGAGGGTGGCACTTTGGAAGTCCATGCAAATTTCTAAATTAAAGAGAGTTTATTTGGTTAAACCTTACTACTTCTGATTTCTTACACCTCTGTTATGTAATCCCCCCCCAATGACTTTCAGTACAAGATTTCTAGTATTTTATTTCAAGCTATTTGGAGGCATAGACTCAACCACATTCATCACCAGTTCACTTATCTCACTGTTTCTAAAGGGGACTTGGATGTGGTGCACCCACTGTTTTTTTTTTATACAATCTTTTTTTTCTGCTAATTTGGGGATTTTGTTTTCTGATACTGTATTACATTGGTCACAGTGGGTTCAGGAATCGTTACTCCCTATTTTTCCACTTTGGAAAGTCAGAAAATGGGTTTTCCACATTAGGAAACATTACAAAAAAGATAGGATTCCTATGTATAATACTTCTGCCTTGAAGAAGATAAAAGCATGGAAACGGATGACTGAACAACTTAAAACATTATCCACAAGGTCTCTGTATACTTTTATTTTAGAATCTTTTTTTCCTGAACCTGTGATCTTCCCACAGGGGTCAGTCCTGACTATCCCAGATACCCTTACACAACTACAGAGCATAGACTCCTAAAACATGTGGGATATCTTATGACTCACATGCCACGGAAAAATTGGGGTTCGGGACAATCACAAACAAAAGCCTGTCGTGCACAAATGTCCTAGGGACTTACGTGATGTATATTTTGAGACACAATACCACTTATTTATCACATGCCCATATATTATCACTTTCTGGCAACTATCACCCAAGTGGCTCGTTGTCCTGACCTACACTCTATGACTTATGGGGTATTGATTTTAGGCATTTATAAGGGGAGGTGGAGGCACTACCATCCTAACACTATATCGGTGGTGTGTGGTATTATAAAATATTGTATTTGGCAAGTTAGATGCCAGTTGGTTTTGCAACAGGTACATGTGAGTCAATGTGAATTGATAAGACTTCATCACCAAACAAGTGAGGAATATTTACTTTCAAGAATTGCAGAAATTGCATGCTCCACACATACAATCTTTATGGAAACATTGTGTGGGATGGGTGGGTTGAGGGGCACATGTGCTGTTTCATATTTTTGAGCACAACAGATGTTTCCTGTTTAATTTCCTTATGTTTCCTTATGTAAGGTTTTCTTTCCTGTTATGTGTTCTTTGATGTTTCTTTAATGCCTTTGTATACTGTATTATTTGTCACCATGTGATGTATTATTTCTTTCATTAAAAACCTCCCCATCTCTTTTTGAGAACTGCCATGGGATCTTTAATGTCCACCTGAACAGGCAGATGGGACCTTGCTTTAACATCCCATCCAAAAGACGGCACCTCAGGAGTACAGCACCCCCTCATGCTGCACTACAGTGTCAGTATTGGGATTTAACCCAAGTTCCTGGTATAGGGATAGAATTCACATCCTTCTGATCTTCCAGCCTCAGAGGCGAGTGTGCAACCTGCTGAGCCACTGACACTGCTAACTGGCCTACAAGTTAGAGCAACAAACTGTGAATGAGCTTGTTACATTCAGAAGACCATGGTTTGATATCCACAACTTCCACCTGTATACTGTGTGACCCTGAGCAAATTATATAACCTCTCTGACTCCCTTGTCACCCTTGTAAATTGGCCTTGCACCCAGTAGTCCTAATTTGGTTTCCACAGAATGAAAATTAAAAAAAATAAAAAATAAATAAATAATGGTTGTGTGTGTTTGATCTATCCTCTTAATGCCTGAATCTGAGTCATTATTAAGTGCTATCAGCCACATATGCAGTTTGGCCTGTTGGACATAAGGAGGTGACCCATGCAGAGCCTGTGCAGGATTGTATCTAAGAAGCCGTAGCATCAGAACTGGAATACATTATATTATAGGAAAGAACATTCAGTTAACAAACATCTCATGATGACCAACAGGCTAAACAATTTTTTGTTTTACATTTTTGCTACAAAATACCTTACATTACTTACAAAATGCATAGCAGATTTGTAATGCAATAGGATCTAGAAGAAGCCTCAGAATGTACCACAGAGCATCAAAACCCTCCAAAGCTTCTGAGGGCCTGGGGGCCCCCAGACCCTCTACCTATTGGTTAGAAATTTTGGAGGTGGGCTCAAGACCCTAAGATCTTCAAATGCTAGACATGCTGCTGGTGATTGGAGGAATAGGGAGATAAATGCCTGGGAGAATGTTGGATGACAGCAACACGTGTAATCAGAGGTTGGGGAGGTACTAGACGCCAGGGAGACTATTGACTGACATCAGTATAGGTGGCTGGGGGGGACCACTAGTCACCAGGGAATAGATAGTTGTTGCTAAAGCTAGAATGGGTGCTCAAGGGGAGTACACATTGTGCCCCATTAAGAGCAGGATTTGTATCAGTATTAAACAACACTGTGATAGTGGCTGCTTAGAACTGCCAAAACCTTTGATTATACTACTGTGCCCTTTATGCATGAGGATTCCTCATTTGCATTGGTAGAGTGGTATGTTCTGTGTGCTCATGCTGTCAGGATAGCATGGTATACTGGTGACCTTTGAATATGGTCCCTGCCCTGACCACCAGCCCTGCTCAGTGAGGTGGTAACCCATTTAGCTAGCTAACTGTTAGAATACAGGAACCTTCAACTGTATTGTTAAAAATGGGAAGAAAACTAAAAGAGCAGAATTAAGACTATGGAAGATGCTTGGTATGAGAAGCCGAAAAGTTTAAATAGTGTTGAGTAGTAACAGAAGGGCCCTCAAGATGTGAAAGAAGACTGAAGTTTGGGAAGGTTAAATGTTTGCTTCTATCCACCAGCTAATGGAGAATTCAATGGTTAGAGCCTTCAGATCTTAGAGATCAACATTTAATTTTCAGAAAGGACTCTTGGATGGAACCAAATGGCAAATACATAACACATGCCTTCACAAATCCGTCACAGTGCTCTTTATGTTGCTTGCACGCATGTGCAAGAAACATAGTGCCATCATCCGAGTTTTCGGAGGTGTGGCACCCGTCTTCCAATTCAGTCAGTGTGTTTGCAGGCATGGCCCCAGTTCTCCAATCACTGCTGCAGCTGTCTATGACAGCAGCTGAAATGCAGTGGTTGTACAGTTGAAAGGGAGAGCTCCGCTTCAGTGAGCAGAGCTGTCCCCCACTACCTGCGCAAGCCACGCGCCACTGCGTGTGATGAGGCCTCCCCACGCACACACACTGTGTATGGCCGACGGGGGTGCCCAATCCCCCGTCGGCTCTAGGCCCCCCCCACAAAAGCTGCCCTGGTGTCATGCTGGGAGCCTACCCCAGCGTGGCAAAAACTGTTATAGCCGATGGGGGTGCCCAATCCCCTGCCGGCTCCACGGCTGCAGGCCCCCCCCAAAAGCTTTCCAGGTGCCATGCTGGGAGTCCACCCCAGCGTGGCAAAGCTTGTTATAGCTGACAGGGGTGCCCAATCCCCCATCAGCTCCAGCCCCCCCAAACAGCCTCTCCAGCTGCCACTCTGGGAGCCCACCCCAGCGTGGCAAACGTCCCGCGTCGTCTTAATAGAAAAAAAGTATGCCTGTAAACAAAAATCGGTCATTGTAGTCTCCCTGCTCCCCCACACACGCACCTACCCTGCGTGCCCCTGCCTCCCCACACCCCTCACCCCATACTTACCTCTGGAGCTCGGTGCGACGATCTTCGATGGACAGGGAACACATCTGCACTCTTCAAAGCCGACCGCGAACTGATGAAATGCTGGTAAGCTGTATAATGTTATGAATAGGGTTTTTTCAACTTTGTTGCATATCTCAGGCACTTTTGGGAATTTTGGGCCCAACTTTTCAACATGGGGTTTTTAGGACCCCTCCTCATGAATTCTTGAACTGTCATGGCGTTAATCGGGCCCGAAGGGTGATTTCACGGTCACTGCATGAAATCACCTTTTGGGACCAATTAATGAAACGACACTGCCAGTTTTCATAAGGTGGACTCTCAAAAAGTCTATGTTGAAAATTTGGTGAAAAAATTCTTAAAAATGACTGTTTTACGAGCGTGCGTTGTGCAGTTCCTACGCACGCTCGTAAGTTCGCGAATTTTCAATATTTTCACTCCAGATTTTCAACATTACCATTTTACCACACCTCCTTTTGAGCAGTACAGCTGTCATTTTCATCTCACCCAAATGTATTTCCATCATGTAGTGCCGCGATGGCGCAGTCGGTGTGTGAAATCAATGTATGGGACACATTAAGAAAATCACAGTGACATTGTTCATGAGCAGAGGTCTTAAAATGGCAATGTTGAAAATTTGGTGAAAAAATTCCTAAAAATGACTGTTTTACGAGCGTGCGTTGCGCAGTTCATATGTACACTCGTAAGTTCGCGAATTTTCAATATTTTCACTCCAGATTTTCAACATTACCATTTTACCACACCTCCTTTTGAGCAGTATAGCTGTCATTTGTCACATGTCACCCAAAATATGTTTCTGTGCATGTAGCGCACAATGGCGCAGTCAGTGTGCGCAATCAATGTTTGGGACAGATTAAGAAAATCACAGTGACACTGTTCATGAGCAAAGGTCTTAAAATGGCTATGTTGAAAATTTGGTGAAAAAATTCCCTTCAGCCGTTCTGCAATGTTACTAATGAAGACCCTGCAGCACCCCACTGGTCACCCCCTCTCCCTAGACTGCACCCCATTTACCACCACTCTCTGCCTCCTGTCTGTTAGCCAGTTTCTAACCCAGTTTACCACCCTTTCCCCATGCCCAGCCTACCCAGCTAGTTTATCAGCCTCCCTATGTGGATGGTGTCAAACTTTGCTGAAATCAAGGTAAGTGTTGTCCACTGCCCCACCCTGATTCACTTCCTTTGTCACCCAGTCAAAGAAATCAACCAGATTTGTCTGACATGATGTCCCCATTGTGAATCCATTTTGTCTATGGTCCTGGGCTCCGATGGCTTCTAGATGCCCCACTAGCCTTTCTTTAAGCAATGCCTCCATGATCTTCCTCACCACTGAGGTGAGGCTGAATGGCCTATTGTTCCCTGCCTCCTCCCTGCTGCTGCATTTGTGTAGAGGGACCACATGTGCCCTCCACCAATTCACTCATGTTGAATGACTCAGTGAACATGGCTGCCAGAGGTACTGCTATCTCCCTTCGCAGTTCTCTTAATATCCTTGGGCGTATGCAATCTGGTTCCATTGCTTTGTCCACCTTCAATTTAGTGAGCTCCTGCAGGACTCTTGCCTTTGAATGGACTATTGTCCACCTCTTCACCCCCTTGGCAACTGCTGTACTGCTGTGGCCCTTGCCCCTCCCACTCTTCTGTGAATACTGAGCGGAGAGACACAGTGGAAGACTTGGGAGGAAGGCATGGAACTATCACTTCCAAATACCTAAACAGCACATACAAGCAAGCAACATTCGGCATTGACAAATGCTTGTTTAAAGATAATTTTATGTATGCTAATGTACTGAAGACATTTGTTAAAGCTAACATAGGAATCCAGCACCTGGATCATTATAGTGACCTGTTAAATGATCACGTAGGGAAAGGTAAACATTCCTTTTAAGTCTTATAGATCAAGACAGCACTCCTGACCAGTCGGTGCAGTCCTTTCCCCCTGCGCGAGACACTCTGATTCTATGAAGAGTGTCTCGCACGCAGATGCCCTGGAAATGGGCACATTCCAGGAGAGTTTGTTTTTAAATAACATTGAGCGCTTTCTCGATCTATAATATATTAGTACATCCCCTCTCGCCACTCATTGTGAGTAAGTGGTTTCACTTATGTTCTGGTTGAGCCAGAACAACTCAGCTTCGCTTTGCTGTTCTCTCTCAAGCAGAATGCATATGAAGCCACTCTTATCCCACAAGGAGTGGCTCTGGAGGACATATTGATGTATAATAGCCTCCTAACAAACATTTTTATTACTTGTGCATCCCCCCTGCAGCAAGACCTGTAATAATTTGTAGGAGCTGATGTATCATCTGTAAAGTACCTCACACGTTAAAGAGGGGGTGTGCACAAACATTCTAACATCAGTAAATTTAAGAATTAGAATCAGCAGATCCTCCAATAAGTCACATGCTAAAACTGAGAGCTCAAAGCTACATTTAATAGGTAGAAGCCTTTCTGTAACCACAATTTCACTGCCTGTTCACAAAAGCTGGTTTCATTGAAGAACTTCTAAAGCTGTCCACTCCAGAATTAACAGCCTAGCCCTTACTGTCACCAGCACTGTATGACTTACAGGGGCACCAGCCAGGAAGCAATGCAGTAATGCTGCAGTAGATCACAAAATGCTACAGTGTGCTGCAAAGAACAGTATAATTCAATGACAGTTGTGCCGTTTGTTACTGCAATATTTTGTAACACGTCATTTACTGCAAGTTACTGTATCGCATCATGGCTGGTTCAGCTATATATCCCCCACATTTATTAAAGCTGTAGTTGCAGTAAAATATTTTATCAGAAAACTGATGCTGAGTATGGTGGAGTACAGACTTTCCCAGAAAGTGCCGATTCATGATACTTCAGAATGTGGCAGGTGTGATGATTTTGGAATGCAGAGGGGTGCCTGACTTTGGTACACCAAAGATGTGCATGATTTCAGAATACTGCAGGAATGAGATTTCAGAATGTGGCAGCGTCACAATTTTAGAATGCACAAGAATGTAAACACATGGGGAACACAGAATTTTGGAATGAGGAAGGCACACATATTCAGAATGGGGTGAGGTTGCAGGCATGGACATAACTTCACAATGCATCTGGAACACCCAGTTTTAAAATGCAGTGGGGACTGTTTTCAGTTGTGAACTGGTGTGTGTGTGTGGGGGGGAGGTGTTACGGTAGGAAGTAAATAAGCAAAAATATAGTACGAAAACAAATAAAGAGTGTGCAGGTGGTGCCAAAGTATTTACAAAATATATGCAGAAAATATTCAGCAATACAATTTAGCAAAGAGCGTGATAGTAGGCTGAGTCAGCATGACCAAAAGTTAAAAAGAAAAGACATAGAGGAAAAATAGCCAGAAATGCACACAAGTGGGTGGAAATAGATGGTGGGCAGGGAATGATGGGAGAAAAATATAGATATTGGGGAGGGGGAGCAGGCAAGAGTCACAACTAGTTGCAGGAACAGGAATGTGAGGAGAGATCACAGAGGAGGGATTTGAATGAAAGGGGAAGAGGAGGACTGGAGGGAAAGAGAGAGATTGTGTCAGAGATGGGGAAACAATGGAAGAAGGGAGCTTGCCTACCAGTGGCTGTAAAGTAGGGGAGAGGGAAAAGAGCCAAGACTCCACAGCATGCAGGGTGTAGGAGGGGAATGGAAGGAGACAGGAGAACGGTTGGGTAGGTGAGGATCAACCTGAACCAGTGATTAGAAACATAGAAGCATAAGACTTTGACAGCAGATAAGGACTGCTTGGCCCACCTAGTCTGCCCATTTCCCTACCTATTGGATAAGCTGCAGATCCTAGTTAACCAACAGCCTACTTCTTCCTACCTCCCCACCAGAATTGCCTTATGTCTGTCCCATGCATTCTTGAATTCCCACACTGTTTTTGACCATGTGACCTCCTCAGGAAGGCTATTCCATGCATCCACCACCCTCTTTGTGAAAAAATACTTCCTCACATTGCCCCTGAGCCATCCCACCTATATCGTCAAATTGTATCCCTTGTTCTTGCACATCTCTTTTTCTAAAAGATGGTATCCTCTTGTACTTTGTTGATTCCATTGAGGTACTTGAAAGTTTCTATCACCCCCCCCCCTTTCCTCAAGGGTTTATATATTAAGCTCCTTTAGTCTCTCTTCAAATGGCTTCTGTTGCAGATCCTGTACCATTTTAGTTGCCCTCCTCTGGACTGCCTTCATCCTGTCTATGTCCTTGCAGAGATGGGGTCTCCAGAACTGCATGCAGTACTCCAAATGGGGTCTCACCAACTGTCTGTACAGATGGAAACAGAAACTTAGAACTTGACGGCAGATAAGGACCGCTTGGCCCACTCAGTCTGCCCATTTCCCTACCTGATGGATAAGCTGCAGATCCTAGTCAACCAGCAGCCTACTTCTTCCTATCCCCCCCCCCCCCAGAATTGCCTTATGACTGTCCCATGCATGCTTGAATTCCACCACTGTTTTTGACTCCACAACTCCCTCTGGAAGGCCGTTCCATACATCCACAACCCTCTCTGTGAAAAAATACTTCCTTATATTACCTCTAGAACCGCCCCTTCTATCTTCAAATTGTGCCCCTTGTTCTTGCACACCTCTTTTTTTGAAAGATGCTACCCTCTTGGACTTTATTGATTCCTTTGAGGTACTTGAAAGTTTCTATCATGTCCCCCCTCTCCCTTCTTTCCTCAAGGCTATACATATTAAGCTCCTTAAGTCTCTCTTCATATGTCTTCCGGTGCAGACCCTGCACCATTTTAGTTGCCCTCCTCTGTACAGCTTCCATCCTGTCTATGTCTTTGCGGAGATTGGGTCTCCAGAACTGCACGCAGTACTCCAGATGGGGTCTCACTAGCTGTCTGTACAGAGGGATAATAACTTCCTGTTTTCTACTGGTAATGCCTCTCCCTATGCATCCCAGTATCCCCCCAGCCCTCCTTGCTGCCCTCTCACATTGCTTGCCCGCCTTTAGGCCATCTGATATGACTACCCCCAGGTCCCTTTCCATTTTGTTGTTGTTAGTATCTCACCCCCATTTGTACTCTTCCCTGGGTTTTGTTTCCAGGTGCATTACCTTGCACTTCTTAGCATTGAATCTAAGCTGCCATACATTTGACCATTCCTCTAACCAAGTCCCTTCTCATCCTTTCCACTCCACCTTGTGCATCAACTCTGTTGCAGATCTTTGTGTCATCTGCAAAGAGACATACTTTTCCTTCAGTCCCTCTGCAATGTCGCTTATAAAGACATTGAAGAGGCCGGTCAATACTGAACCCCGCGGTCCTACTACTAACCCCTTTTTCAGAGTGGGCTCCATTTACTATTACTCTCTGTGTCCTATTCTCCAGCCAATTCTTTACCCAGGCTGTCATCTTGGGACCCACTCCCAGGCTGGCTAACTTGTATATTTATCTTTTGTGTGGGACTGTGTCAAATGCCTTGCTAAAGTCTAGGTAGGCCATGTCCACAGCCCCTTCCTGATCAACTACTTTGGTCACCAGTCAAAGAAATCTTTCAGGTTTGTCTGGCATGACCTTCCGCTAGAATCCATGCTGCCTTGGGTCCTGTGCCCCTCTGGCCTCTAGATACTCAACAATTCTTTCCTTCAGGAGTGATTCCATCATTTTCCTACCACTGAGGTTAAACTAACAGGTCTGTAGTTTCCTGCTTCTGCCTTGCTCCCACTTTTGTGAAGGGGAATCACATCTGCCCTCCTCCAGTCCTCGGTACCACCCCATCCTCCCATGATTTGTTAAAGAGGGTAGTCAGTGGTGTCACTAGTTCTACCCTTAGTTCTTTTAGAATTCTGGGATGAATCCCATCAGGCCCCATTGCTTTGTCCACCTTCAGTTTAAGAGTTCCTTCAGAACCCTTTCTTCTGTAAATGGGCTGGTATCAACTTCTGTATCCAGAGTGTTTCTACTGTTTGTTTTAGGTACCTCCCCTCTTCCTTTGTAAATACTGAGCAAAAATATTTGTTTAGTATCTCTGCCTTTTCACAGTCACCTCTCCCACCCTCCTCCCTTTATTAAGCCTCACTATCCCTCACTTCCTGTTTTCTACTGGTAATGCCTCTCCCTACTCCCAGTTCTCCCCCCCACACCAGCCATCCTTTTGCCTTCTCACATTGCTTGCTTACCTTGGTCATCTGATATTCCCAGGTCCTTTCCATTTTGTTGTTGTTAATATCCCCCCAATGTGTACTCTTCCCGGGGTTTTGTTCCCAGGTGCATTACTTTGCACTTCTTTGCACTGAATCTAAGCTGCCATACGTTTGACCATTCCTCCAACCTTGCCAAGTCCCTTCTCATCCTTTCCACCCCACTTGTGTAGCAACCCTGTTGCAGATCATTGTGTCATCTACAAAGATCATACTTTTCCTTTCAGTCCCTCTGCAATGTCACTTTCAAAGACATTAAAAAGGACTGGACCCAGTAGTGAACCTTGCAGTACCTCGCTAGTAACCCCCCTTTCTTCAGAGTGGACCCTGTTTACTATTACCCTCTGTGTTCTGTTGTCCAGCCAATTTTTTAACCAGGCTAACACCCTGGGGCCCCACTCCCAGGCTGGCTAATTTGTTTATTAGTCGTTTGTGTGGGACTTTGTCAAATGCCTTGCTAAAGTCTAGATAGGTCATGTCCACAGTCAGTCCCTCCCTGGTCTACTACTTTGGTCACCCAGTCAAAGAAATCTATTAGATTCATCTGACATGACCTTTCTGCTGTGAATCCATTCTGCCTTGGGTCCTATGCCCCGCTGGCCTCCAGGTGCTCAACAATTCTTTCTTTCAGAAGTGATTTCTTCATTTTCTATACCACTGAGGTCAAGCTAATAGGTCTGTAGTTTCCTGCCTCTGCTTTGCTCCCACTTTTGTGAAGGGGAATCACATCCACCCTCCTCTAGTCCTCAGGTGCCACACCATCCTCCCATGATTTGAAAAAGAGTAGTCAGTAGTGTCACTAGTTCTCCCCTTAGTTCTTTTAGAATTCTGGGGTGAATCCTATCAGGCCCCATTGCTTTGTCAACCTTCAGTTTTAGGAGTTCTTTCAGAACCCTCTCTTCTGTGAAAGGACTGGTATCGACCCCCCTATCCAGAGTGCTTCTATTGATAGATTAGGTACCTCCCCCCTCTTCTTTTGTGAATACTGAGCAGAAGTATTCATTCAGTATCCCTGCTTTTTCACTGTCCCTCTCTGCCCACCCACCATCCCCTTTATTAAGCTTCATTATCCCTCCCTTGGTCTCTCTTCACTCCCGAATGTATCTATAAAAGATATTATTAGAGAGCAAGAAGCTGCACTGAGGAAGCATGCCTGTCCTCAAGATAGTGGAAAGAGAGGATATAGTAAAGGAAGCAACAATGAGTGCAGGTGGTGTAAACAGTTAAGGATAAAACAGAAAAATGAGTAAAAGAGGTAGTCCAACATGGCCAGGACAGTGTTAAAGTTTCCAGTATAGTAAAACACCAATAAGATTATTTTGCAAACAGTCTTATGGGTGACTGGAGTGGGAGGTGTGGCATAGGGTGCCAAGTTTAGGAATATACTTTCTGTTGGTTGCAATGATGTTGGATAAGAAATCAAGATTCATGGGGTGGTGGGGATCCCTCAACCCGCCGAACACGGATCGGTTCAGGAGGTGCCTGTCATTCATGGGAGCAGCCCCTGTGGGGGTTGGCATCATCCAGCAGTGCCCAGGGTGTTTCTCCTCCTTTTCTACTCCCTCCTGCCCCTCCCAGAGGTGGAGCAATGTGGGTGCCAGCAATGGCCTAGCTGTGCACGCTTCTGCCCACTGCACGCCAGCTGACTACTCCACCCCCATCCCTTACGTATGGTACCCAGGTGCTCCAGCACCTACCCACTGCTAGGTGTCAGAAATGCACCAGACACTGTGTCCCTTTCTCTCCAGGACAGGACAACTGTCCTCCAGATGCTTGATCCTCTCCCACCCCAGCCAACCTCTGGCGAACCACTTGCACTGTGAACACGGGTCGCCAGTGTAGCAGGAGGTACAGCATGATGCTTCAACCTTCCAGGACACTGGGCTGGCTCTTATTCTGTTTCTTCACTGACCTGGCTGGTCAACATTTTACTGACCCCTTCCAGTACCGTCACCCAGCTTCTCCTGACTTACCAACTCGATACCCCCATGGCTTGGTCCCCTTGGTGGTGTGGCAGGGCATCCTCATCAAACCACCAGACAAGGATCAAGTTTTGGCAGTGTCTGGGTCACCAGTGTGGGATTTGTTAGGGGTTGGTGATCATCTTGCCAACCAGGATGTCTCCTGTGTTCCTTCCCTGCCCTAAGGAGTGGTGTGCAGTGATGTCAAGAGTGATGCTATGCAAGTTTCCACATGCCAGGCACCCAATGTTTGCTGTTCCTCTGCCCCCACATTGCGGCTCCCATGTCCTGCCCCCCCCCAGCCACTTCTGCACTGAGCACCATGATGTACCGACCCTGGAGGAGGAGAGCAGTTCCTTGGATGCTCAATCCTCCACCCCCCCAGCTGATCTTTGACTCTCCAAGTTCACTGTCAGACTCAGATCATTAATGCCAAAAGCAGTAGAAGGGCGGTGGGAAAGAGTATCAAAGCATTTCCTATAGTACATCAACAAAGATGACAGAGGGGGATACATTCTGTTCTATCTTTCTATCTCCTTCAGGACAGTATCAGTGAGTCAAAGAAGGGATGGGACAGAGCAACTGGTTTTCCTGAAGCCAGTCAGGAACAGACCGAGGAAAAAGAAGGAATCTCGGAAGGAAAAGAGTTGGGAGGGTGCAGATTTTTTCTTGCACTTTTTCACAAGCTGGGAGGCAGGAGATTGGGTGGTAGTTGCCTTAGTAGAAGGAGTCACCTCATTTGTGAAGGGAAAACATTTTGACACACTTCCATTTCACTAGAACTCTACGAAGATTAAAGGAAAGTTTAGCAGGAAGAGGTGTGGACAGCAGTGACAGGAACAGATAGTTGAAGGAGTTGTTAGTTCTGTCCATCAGGACTACTACCCTTGGAGGGATCAAGGAAAAGCAAGGCAGATAGCATGACAGTGGAAGAAATGTAAGAAAAAGCAAAAGGGAAGAGGGAGGGGTTGGGGAAGAGGGGAGGTGGGAAGGAGTGGAATGTGGTAGGAAAGGGGGAGAGGAGAGTGATATCATATATAGGAATTGAAGAAATCTGACTCTGCAAGGTTAAAAAGGGCTAGTACTGTAAAATGATCACCCATATGATTAGTTGCTTGTGAAGTTATTACTATCTTCCAATACGTTTACAGATAAAGCCTACAAAGTTAAGGAAGAGTAGGGGATACTAGAGGGAAAGTAACATGTCTGCAATGTGTTTCAGGGCATAATATAAAAAAAATATTAGGTTTCAAACTGCACAAAACCACACAATTCTAATTGAATAAGGTGTAGTAATACCAAAATGAAAAAAACCAAAAGTGAAAACAACTGAAAAAAAATAGAATAATGGATAGGTCACTAGGCATTACCAATGAGTAATACCATTGAGAGGTTCCTGTGTCCATAACCTTGAGATGGTATCTCACTGGTAATGCCCAGTGATACATTCGTTATTTACAGTATTTTAATATATGGATGTGATTTTTTATTTTACTGCAAGCCGCTAAAGGACTGTCTGTGTCCTGACCGACCACCGCACTGTGTCACGCTGTCTTTATAAGATCCCCTCATTCTGTACATCCTGCTCGCACCTCAGAGCATTACAAATTTTAGGCAGTCCTACCTTTATATGTTTTGGGGAATGGGGAACACAGGATCAGCAAGATAATTGCTTTTTTGGCCAGAGTTAAAAAAAAAACAGGGTAATGCTGAGCACCCGATTTACTCGTACTAAACGAGAGATGGCCTCCATGTTTCAACTGTTGTTCTGCCTGCCCACTAAGGAAAAAGCAGTCACTCAGGAGGCATGCTTTGAAAGACATTGAGTAGCAGACTTGTGGTTGCACTGTAGAGATTTAGTGATGATACTATTGTTCAGGTGCGGAACTATAGTGTTACGGCATCAGTCATGAACAGTAGTATCATTAGTGTGGGAGGGATGCTATTACCGGGAATTTTTTAGATGCGTTACAGTAGTATTATTTTCAGAATCCATATATTAAAATGTTTTAAATCATCTCACTTTTAAATAGGGCCACTTTCAATCTTTTTGCATCATTCTATTTCTCTTTGAACACCCACGTTTTATGATCGCTCACCTTTTCCTTATTGATGCTGCTGGCTGTTTTATCTGTTTCCTTTTTTAGTACAACTGAAATCGCATGAAATGGTGCAATTATACCCGATCTTATTTTGCTTCAGATTCTTTATCTACTCTTATTCCATACACCCTGAACATCAGGAACACCTCCAAATAATGCAGCCCCCCATGATGCAATAGTCTCCTCTCCTCCCACCGCATTATGAGTAGCTAGACTGTCTTGGGGGTGTTCCCAAGTCCAAGCAAAAAAAATGCAGTGGGAGTTGATCAAGGAATGAAAACAAACCTGTTTTTGTGTGGTAACACCAGTATTGTGCAGTCTGTATTTCACTTTTTAATAGGAAAAAGGAAACAGAATGAAACTATCAGCTACTGTACATCAGCACTCTGTACAGAATGTGACAAATCACAATATGTGTTTTTACGTTGTCTTGAGCATGCACATGCAACATATTGCGGTAGCTTGGAATAGCAGGTTTTGGAGGTGCAGTCCTGTTGTGGCCAATTCCCTCATTGCTTTTAGGGGCTTGTCTCTGTGGCACCAGTAAATGCACATACTGTCTATGACAGCAGTTGAAAAGCATGCCACCAACTTGAAATGATTTCACCACTGCAATGAGAGAGTTCCCCTTCAATGCAGGGTGTGCCTTGCCTGGTGTAACATTTCAATAAACATGGCAGTGTCTATTGACGTCCACCTGTCACTGTCCAGGGGAAACCAACCTCGGGGGTGCCCAATGCCCCTGTCGGCATCCCTCCTTCCCAGTTCATTTGCTGACAGGGGAGCCCAATCCCCGTTAGCATAATGTCCCCACAAAAAATCATTTGTCTGCCGAGAGGGGTGCCCAATCCCCCTCGACATCATGTCCCCACCAACATTAACACTTTTTTCTTTGTCAATGGGAGGCCCAATCCCCATCGGCTCCAGTTCCCCCCAAAACATCTGGGTGCCATGCTGGGAGCCCACCCCAGCATGCCAAATCTTCCTATAAAAAAAAGAAAACCTTCCCACAAAGTCTTTTTAAAAATGATTTACCTGTAAACAAGAAAACGGTCCCTTGTTGTGTCCAGTACCCCTTCCCCAAACCCACACCCACCCTCTGCACCCATCCCTGCCCCCCTCACCCAATACTTACCTTCAGAGCCCGGAGCGATGATCTTGGTGGACTGGGAACACATCTGCACTCTTCAAAGCTGACCGCAAACTTATGAAATGCCGATAAGCTGTATAATGCCATAAATGTTTTTTTTTCAACTTAGATGGATATCTCGGCCATTTTTATGAATTTTGGCACCAAATTTTCAGCATGGGGGTTCTTGAGACCCCACCTCATGAATTCAGTCACTGTCATGTCATTATTTGGTCCCAAAAGGTGATTTTATGGTCACTGCATGGAATCACCTTTTGGGACCAATTAACAAAATTACAGTGCCACTGTTCATGAGGTTGGCTCCCAAAAAGCCTAAGTTGCAAATCTGGTGAAAAAATTCCAAGAAATGACTGTGCTACGTGCATGTGTGGGCAGTTTACACACGTTTGTAAGTTTGAGAATTTTTAATATTTTTACTCCAGATTTTCAACACTGCCATTTTTACACACCTCCTTATGAACAGTACAGCTGTCATTTTTTTATATCCTGCCCAAAATGTGTTTTCGCACATCCAGCACACAATGACACGGTCTCTGTGAGAAATCAATGTTCAAGACTGATTAAGAAAATCACAGTGACACTGTTCATGAGCAGAGGTCCCAAAATGCCTATTTTAAAAATCTGGTGATAAAATTCCACAAAATGAGCATGTTATGAGCGTGCATTGTGCAGTTTCCACCCACACTCATAACTTCGAGAATATTTAATATTTTCACTCCAGATTTTCAACATAGCCATTTCTGCACACCTCCTTATGAACAGTACAGCTGTCATTTTTCACAAACTGCCCAAAATGTGGTTTTGCACATCTGGCACACAATGGCGTGGTCACTGTGGGAAATCAATATTTGGGACAGATTAAGAAAATTATAGTGACACCGTTCATAAGCAGAGGTCCCAAAATTCCTATGTTGAAAATTTGGTGAAATAATTCCAGCAAATGACTGTGCTATGAGTGTACATTGCGCAGTTTTCGCGCACGGTCATAACTTCGAGATTTTTTAATATTTTCACTGCAGACTTTCAACATTGTCATCTCTTCACACCTCCTGATGAATGGTGCAGCTGTCATTTTTCACATCCTGCCCGAACTGTGTTTTCGCACATCCGGCACAGAATGGTGCAGTCGCTGTGGTAAATCAACTTTCGGGACAGATTAACAAAATCACAGTGCCACTGTTTATAAGCTCAGGTCCCAAATGCTTTCATGAGGTGGGGTCACAAAAAGGCCATTTTGAAAATTTGGAGTGCAAATACCAACAAACACCCATGGCATTAGGGTTTCTAACCATCACATCCATAGTTTCATAGTAGAATTACGAGTTTGTAAGGCTGAGGCCCATTATGAACTCACCACCATATATTCAATGGTGGAATTTGTATTTAATTTCTCCCATGTAGTGGTCTAATAGTATTTTAAAAGGTTCCACAGTGTCACTGGTAGCAACATGTGATGGTAAAGAATTCCGTAACGGAAGGGCTCTTTGTGTAAAAAAACCTTTATCTTCTTTGTGTCTTACTGAGGAACATTGTATTTTTTCCTTGTGTGATCTAGTATTGTTCTCACTTGCATGCTTCTCGAGACATATAATATCTAGTATCTCACCTGATGTAGTGTACTGTGTGTATATATATATATATATATATATATATATATATATATATATGTATATATATATATAATATTTAAAAGACAAAGAACCTCTGTGCGCAAACACTGAGGCAAGGGTTATCCCAAAGGGCATTTGGCTGGGAAGCCAAGTTTCAAGAAAATACAAAATCACACATGCCCAGACAATACAAGCATCATGGGCTGCATATGCAAATCACCACAGAATGTTATGCTGGTCAACTTTAAGCAGAAGTGCATGGTGCCGAAAGGCCTCTCACACAGTTTGCAAAGGGTGCTAACAGAAGACATGAACCGTGTAAAATAACATTTTTTTATTTTAATGGGTTCACTACAACATATCCAAGACACCTGTCTTAGGGTAGCTGGTCCATTCCACTGGGGTGTCAAACAGACGAGGGCATACTGATGAGTCCTGGTAGGACGAAACACGTGTCTATGTCTTCTGTTAGCACCCTTTGCAAACTGTGTGAGAGGCCTTCCGGCACCATGCAATTGTGCTTAAAGTTGGACCAGCATAACATTCTGTGGTGATTTGCATATGCAGCCCATGATGCTTTGCATTGTGTGGGCATGTGTGATTTTGTATATATATATATATATACAGAATATATATATATTCCGCTCTTAACAATCTGTACTCAAGAGAGTATAGGTTAAGTGTCTTAAGTTTAGGTATATCTTCATATGTATATTCTGCCAACTGTTTTATCCTCCTGGTTGTCCTACGTTGGACCTTCTCTGCCATGCTCAGACCTCCTGCTGATGTTGGTGCACAAAACAGAACACAGAATTCCAAGTGGGGTCTCGCAAGACTTGTGTAAAGAGGCATCAAAACCTCAGGTTTTCTACTTTTTAGATGCCTGTGTAAGCATCCAAGTAGAGAATAAAGTTTTTTAAGAGTTTTCTTTGTGTGCATGTCAGATGTTAAATCATGTTATTATTACTCTTAAGTCTCTTTCCTCTGTAGTTGCTTGTATTATTATATTAGTAATAGTATAGCATACCCCCCATATTATTTTTACCAAACTGCATTATCTTGCACTTGATCTCATTAAATGTCATCTTATTATCCTTTACCCACATACTTATTTTGTTCTGACTATCCTGAAACTTGACTGCTGATTCAGGGTTAACTATGCATCCTACTTTGCAGTCGTCTGCATATTTACTGATCCAGACCTGGTCATCTGCCTGCATACTTGACACCAGAATATTAAATAACAAAGGGCCCAATACCACCCCACTGGTCACAGGGCCCCAGTCTGATTCATAGCCTCTCAACGCCATTTGTTGTTCTCTTCTGTCCAGCCATGAGGAAATTCACTTTATAATATTTCTGTTTATTTTAATAAGCTGTTCTATTAAAATGTTATGAGACACAGTGTCAAAAGTCTTTGCATAGTCCAAGAAAACTAAGTCTACAGGCATACCACCATCCAGGGCCTCACTAACTTGTTCAAAAAAACTAATAAGGTTGGTAAGGCACAATCTCCCAGGTGTAAAATCATGTTGTAAAATATCAAAATATCCTCCCCTAGTAATATGCCATATCATTCTTGATTGTATTAGCCTTTCCATCATTTGGCTATCACACATGTAAGGATAATAGGCCTAATAGGCCTATAGTTCCCTACCAGTTGTTTGCTTCCACCCTTGTGTATCGGTATGATGTTAGCGCATCTCCATGCCTTTAAGGTACTTCCATGTTTAAGAGATGTATTAAATAATACTACTAAAGGCCCAGTCAATTCCTTGACAAGGTTTTTAAGAAATTTTAGGGGTTATTCTATTGGGACCTGGGGAAGAGTCTACTTTAAGATTTAATATTGCATCCTTCACTTCTTGTTCTGTTATATGAATTAAAGCATCATAACTAGCAAGTTGTTCTACCTCAATATTTTCTTTTTGATTAAATACATTAATCAAATATGTGTTTAGTTCTTTGGCAATCTCCCTTTCCTCTGTTATGACTGCATTATTAACCTTCAGTGGTCCCACACTACCCTGATTGCCTTTTAAGGATCCAATGTAATTGAAGAAGCCTTTTTTATTATGTTTTGAATTAGTAGCTAGTTGAACTTCTAGTTCCTGTTTTTTTTTTTGTGAATAAGTTTTTTAGTTTTTGTTGCCAACATTTTGAATTTATTATATGATTTATGCTGTAGGTTTTACAGTATTTTTGATATGCCCTTTTTTGTTTGTTTATAGTTCTTTTTATTTCATATGTCCACCATAGAGGTATTCTTTTCTTATTGTTATTATATTTAATCCTCAGGGGTACCCATGTTTTTTTACAGTGCTCAGTCTTGTTATTTATTCTATTCCATTGGTCCTCTAGGCTTACATTTTTTAGGTTCTCAGCTCAATTCCATTCTGCCAGATACTGTTTGATACTATCATACTCTGCCTTATCGTAATCTCTTACTTTTGTTACCCTGTTAATGTTGGGTAGATTAAGAATCTTTTAAGGCCTCTTTGAAGAGCTTTTTGTTTATATCGGCTTTTGATTAGTTCATATGTTGCTGTCTTTTTGAATTGTGTTTAATTTTAATTCCTATTTATTATTGATGTTATGTTTTATGTACTTGCATTTTGGTATTTGAAAAGCGCAATATATAGAGAATAAAGTATGAGTCTGGGTGTGTAACAAGAAGTTTACACACACCCAAAGAGTTAGATGCTACAACGCCGAGGCGGCTCGGGGTTTAATCGCACATCTAACCCGGTGTGTGTAACTTCAGTTTACACACACCAACCCATTTTTATTTTATATAATTGCTGGTTTCCTTTTTCGCCACAGCAAATATATAAAATAAAAAGCTGTTGCTCTGCAATCGCGGGTCCGGTCTCTGCAGTGCTGTCCATGGTTGCCGTCAGGACTGACACATCTCTTTTACTTTTTTATTTGGTAGGGCAGGCATATGTTTGTTTGAGTATAAATTTTGAAAATTTATGTTGTAAAAAACACTTACCGCCGAGTCCGAGTGGCGGTTCGCGATTCAGCGAAAAGGAAAGTGGACAGCGTCGGAATGGCAGGAAGTCAGGTGGACGCATGCGCAGAGTAAGAGAAACTGTGCACATATTTGCCATTATAATCGCTCCTTTATAACACCAAATTATGCCACGGTTTTCCTATGGAAAAAAGGGGAAGCCAGTTATTATAAATAAATTATGATTTGATTTGATTATGAAAATCACCCATTAAGATGTAATCATTAGTGACTTCCATACTATTAATTTCTTTAATTAAGGCCTCATTTTTTTTCTGCTCCTAGATTTGGAGACCTATATCCTAGTCCTATTGTCAGTGTTTTGTTATATAGGTGTAGATCCGTCCAGAGAACTTCAGAGTTATCATCCTTTTGATTTTTCTGCTCACTTTTTATGTTTTCAGTTATATATAATATTATGACCCCCCTTTTTATTCTTTTGATTTTTTCACACCCTGTACAGACTGACAGGCATCAGGGGTGTGCCTTTGGATTGTTAGCTGTATTGCTCACGCCATTCCACCCCCACCCCATGCAGCAGCCACTGACAGGCATCAAGAGGTACCTTGGACTCTTCAGCTCCAAAGTTCACCCATTCTCCTGTACTGCACCCATCTCAACGTACTTCCTTATGGAATGGGTGAGCATAAGGCTCAATGACCCCAAGGCACAATGTGACACTTGTCAGAGTCTGCAGGGTAGGGTGAGGTGAAATGGCATGAGCGTTATGGATGATGACCCAGAGGCACACCTCAATGCCTGTCAGTCTCTGCAGGGTGGGGGTGGGGTTGATGTCGGTTCCATACTTCACTGCATTCCTATTAGGCATCTTACTAACTCCTGCACTACAAATGCCAATGCCAGCAAGACAACATTTGGCATTGACAAATGCTTGTTTTAACTAGGGACATTTTTGAGGCCTAAGGGGACTGACAGTGACCCTTTAATATCAATAAATAAATTAGTCTTTTGCTATAATATTTTGTATAGTAGTACTGTATACAGAAATAGCCTAGCTACAACATAATTGCTATTGAAACTCCATATATTATCTATATTTTCTTTGAAAAGTGAAAACATGGTGTCATTGTACTGTACATGTTTTATAAATGTATTATATTTAAGGAACTATACTTGTATTGACACAAAAAAATTGTAACAACATGATATTCTGACTCGAAGCTTTCATTTAAAAAAAAATATTTCTAGCACCTATGATTCAGAAGTTAGACCTTTTGAAAGATAATTTATTTAAAATGGTATAAGGATTAAAATTGTTGTTAAATCCTGTTGTTTTCATTTAAATATTATATCAACTATAAGACTGAAAGTTGAGGAAATACAACAATGCACTGATAATAGGTATTATTATAGGTATAACATTTGCAGTTGGAAGACAGGTTGTCCACGGAAAAACACACACCCCTTTCTGGAATATTGTGTCATCCACAGTCCCAAATACAGAAATCAGGGGCCACATTTTCAATAGTGGAAAAACTGCAAACGCATGGAAAAAAAACTACACACAAGGGAGGGTTTCCTTGGTCAACTGCATGTGCTTCAAGACAAACTGCAAGACAAAGGGAAAATGCCTCTTGTGTGCATAACATGCTGAAAATAGCATTTTCACCGTCGCAGGGATTTTTCCTAATGCCAGGAGCTTGAGCACAGGGACTTAGTCCCTGGCCCACATCATGCCCTTTTAAAACTAAGCCCCAAAAGCCAGATTTGCAAAAGAGGAGAAATTGTGCATGAGCAGAAAAACAGTTATGCAAGTGAGGGTTTCCTTGAGCAACCGCAATTTTTCCGCATGCACTCAATTTTCAAAAAGGCTGCTTTATTGTGGCTGTTTATACAATTTATAATAGCTTACACAAATGCAACACTCACTGATAAGGATTGTGCAGTACTAAAACTGTACACAAACATTCCTTTGGAACTGTAGAGTGATGATTGTTGTTCTTCTGGGGGTGGATTTTCAGACATCCTGGAAATTGCAAACAGGCAGCAAAACCTATGTGAAAGGAGACTTCCCTTACACGCCTGCAGGTTTGTCACAAACTCTGTATTTTTATATGCAGGGCCATTTTACAACCAGCTCTGTGATTTTTGGCAGCTTGTATCCATTTTTCATGAACAGCTGCATCGAAGTATTACACCTAGTAACACCAGGTGTAACACGCCCAACAGCTGCTCCAGCCACCTGTGTGCACCACAGGCTAAAATTTGGAAGGTCCATCCACGCAGAAATCTTTTCTGCATTGGTGGGCTGCCACAAAAGACTTAGTCCCTGGGCCTTTTTCAGCCCTTTGAAAATCTAGCCCCTAAACCACAAGGGATAATTGCTATTCTACTTGGGAGGGTAAGTGGCTGGGACAGCTCGTGAACATTGTCCAACCCAGGCGCTGTTATGCAATGCCAGATCCATTAAGAACAAAACTGCTCTCATAGTTTGATATCAGTGGTAGGGAAAATGATGGAATCAATTCTGAAGGAAAGAATTGTTGAGTACCTAGAGGCCAGTGGGGCACAGGACCCAAGGCAGCATGGTTTCACAGCAGGAAGGTCATATCAGACGAACCTAATAGATTTGTTTGACTGGGTGACCAAAGTAGTAGACCAGGGAGAGGCTGTGGATATGGTCTACCTAGATTTTAGCAAGGCATTCGACACAGTCTCACACAAAAGATTAATACACAAGTTAGCCAGCCTTGGAGTGGGTCCCAAGGTAGTAACCTGGATAAAAAACTGGCTGGACAACAGGACGCAAAAGGTAATAGTAAACGGAGTCCACAGTGAAGAAAGGAGGATAACTAGCTGGGTACCGCAGGGTTCGGAACTGGGACCGGTCCTCTTTAATAACTTTATAAGAGACTTTGGAGAGCACCTGGAAGGAAAGGTATGCCTCTTTGCAGATGACACAAAGATCTGCAACAGGGTGGATACACAAGGTGAGGTGGAAAGAATGAAAAGGGACTTGGCAAGGCTGGAGGAATGGTCAAATATGTGGCAGCTCAGATTCAATGCAAAGAAGTGCAAGGTAATGCATCTGGGTAACAAAAACCCAGGGGAAGAGTACACAATGGGGGGTGAGTTAATAACAACAAGAAAAATTAAAAGAGACCTAGGAGTAATTTAATCAGATGACCTAAAGGTGGGCAAGCAATGTGAGAAGGCAGTAAGGAGGGCTGGGGGGATACTGGGATGCATAGGGAAAGGCATCAACAGTAGAAAACATAGAGGATAATGGCTGGGGATCAGGTGATAACCACGCTGTAATCACCTCGAGTGGTTGCTAGGGCAACATGGTAAACCTCGAGAGTGCAGCTCGAGAGGTTTACTGTAGCCCTAGAAACCACGAGAGGTGATTTCAGTGTGGTTGTCACCCGATCACCAGCCATCATCTTTTATAGTGTATGGTCAAAAAAACATTGTTTGCATTTTACGTGTGAGAATTATGGAACTCCGGTGCATTCTTTTTTGTTGTGCTACTGTTTGGAAGTTCCAAAGTGTGGTTAACAACTTTTAAAATTCTAAACAGTGCATAACAAAGCTGTGTAACTGCTGATTATGGTGGTTAATAGGCACTTACTATACATTATAAGAAGTTATTAACCCTCTCTACAGACAGTTAGTGAGACCCCATCTGGAGTACTGCGTGCAATTCTGGAGAACCCATCTCTGCAAAGACATAGACAGAGTGGAGGCTGTTCAGAGGAGGGCAACCAAAATGGTGCAAGGTCTGCACCAGAAGACATACGAGGAGAGACTAAAGCAGCTTAATATGTATACCCTTGAGGAAAGGAGGGAGAGGGGGGACATGATAGAAACTTTGAAGTATCTCAAGGGAATTAACAAGGTACAAGAGGGTAGTATCTTTCAGAAGAAGAGATGTGCAAGAACAAGGGGGCAAAATTTGAAGATAGAGGGGGGACGGCTCAGAGGTAATGTTAAAAAGTATTTTTTCACAGAGAGAGTTGTGGATGCATGGAACAGTCTTCCTGAGGAGGTTGTGGAGTCAACAACAGTGGGAGAATTCAATAATGCATGGGACAGGCATAAGGCAATTCTAGTGAGGGGCAGGAGAAAGTAAGCTGTTGATTAACTAGAATCTGCAGCTTATCAGTCAGTTAGGGAAATGGGCAGACTGGGTGGGCCAAGCGGTCCTTATCAGCCGTCAACTTCTATGTTTCTATGGCAGATGTTGCTGGGACAGCGGATCTGGTTTGCATTACTGAGACCTGGTTAGATGGAAACGCAGTCCCAATTTTGGAGGTGGCAATTCCTCCCGGGTATTCAGTTTTACATCTCCCGAGGTTGGATCACGGGGATAGCGGTCTGTTTCAAGACTGAATTGGGCCTAACTGCGGTACCAGTTGAGGAGGCCTCATCATTTGAGTGTACTGTGGTAACTGGTGTGGGGTGCAGGATAGTCCTCATTTACGGTCCACCAGGTTATGAGAAGCTGTTCCTGCATGAAGTAGCAGACTTCGCCACTGACATGGCATTGGAGTCACCCAGACTGATGGTTCTGGGTGAATTCAATGCTGAATCCTTGCTGTTTGGACAACACTTCCTCCAGGTGATGACTTCACTGGGCTTCACACAGGTTGTTTCTTCAGTTGCCCATAATGGTGGTCACTCTCTTTATTTGGTCTTCCTCCTGGGGATCGAGGCCTCTGATTTGGTGGTGGAACCTGTTGGTTGGTCCAATCACTACACCATTGGGTTAAATTTTTCTGCCACCCTGGGTAGGTTGACCCCTGTGGAGATGGTCAGTTACTGTCCGTTGCGAGATGTAGTCTCTGAAGACCCCATGACAGCAATTGACCTCTCGGTGTTTGGCAAGACAAGCAGAGATCCAGAGCTGTTAGTCTTGCTCTATGATAGGGCTATTTCTTCAGCTCTTGATTTGATTGCTCCTGTCTGGGTTTGCCCCATTCCACTTCTCCCCAGGGCCCCATGGTTTGATGGGTCACTGAGAGAGTTGCGAAGGTTGGGGCGTAGGTTAGAGTGTCGTTGGTGGAAATCTGCCTTGGATGCTGACCACCTTATTTTGTTAGAGCATTATAAACTCTATCAATCAGCGAGTTCTCATAAGAAGGCAGAATTCCTGTCCAGGGAGATCACTGTTGCACAGAATTGACCAGCTCAACTCTTCCGAACTGTGGACAGGTTGTGCAACCCAGCCTGTCTGCAGCTCCGTCAAGTTTTTTCACGAACAGACTGTGATGAGATTGCTCGATTCTTTGTGAATAAGGTGACCAACATCAGTCAGGAATTCTGTCAGCCGCGCACTATGGGGGATGCTGTTGGTCAGTGCTTGGTCACTGAGTCTGGTCTTTCCTGGAGTACCTTTGACCTGCCGTAGCTCGTTGATATTATGAGGATTGTCCAGGGGATGCATCCCACATGCTGTAGTTTAGACCTGGGCCATATTTCCCTGATTTTGGGTTGTGCTGACATCATCGGCCCGGTTCTAGCTCAGATTGTCTGGTACTCCTTAGAATCGTGTGAGTTTCCTAGCTCCATGAAGGAGGAGGTGGTGGTGACACCCCTCCTGAAGAAAGCTTTTTTGGACCCAGAGAATCTAGCTAACTACTGACCTATCTCTAACCTTCCTTTTGTGGGAAAGGTTATTGAGGAAGTTGTGGCTGCTCAACTGGAGAACCATTTAACCATTCATAATTTATATAAACCTCTCCAACCGAGTTTTTGTAAGAGGCATAGTACTGAGACTGCTCTAGTTCAGGTTCTCAATGATCTCCTGATGGCGAGAGATCGGAGAAACTGCTCCATCTTGGTTCTCCTTGATTTATCTTCAGCTTTTGACACTGTGGATCATGGGGTCCTGCTTGAGCACCTGAGAGCTATCTGTGGGCTGTCAGGCACAGTACTCAGATGGTTTTCATCTTTCCTCACCGAAAGAACTCAGAGAGTTGTTTCGGGAATATTTTCTTCCGAGTCTTTCCCTCTGCCTTGCTGGGTGCCCCACGGCTCGGTGCTGTCTCCCATGTTATTTGCAGTGTACATGCTGCCCCTCGGAGACATTGTAAGATGGTATGGGCTGAGGTTTCACTGCTATGCTGATGATACCCAGCTCTACCTGTCTTTTGCTCATGATCAGGTTAGTGCTGTCTCGGTACTTAACAGCTGCCTTGTTGAAATCCAAGATTGGATGAGTTCTAGCTGGTTAAAGTTGAATGCAGGAAAGACTGAGGTTTTGGTGGTGGACCTGGGTTGCAGGACAGAGGGGTTGAGGACTGATCTGCTCTCTGGTTTAGTTCAGGGTGGCACTCAGATCCTTACCTCTGAGCGGGTGCGTGACCTGGGAGTGATGCTTGACAATGGGCTGACCCTCTGTCATCAGGTGTCGGCAGTCATCAAGCTAACCTTTTACCATCTTAGGAACATTGCTAGGATCAAGCATCTCATTCTATCTAGTGACCTACCTGTTTTGGTCCATGCTTTTGTGACCTCGTGCCTTGACTACTGTAACTCCCTTTACTTAGGGCTTCCTGGGGTTACTATCCACTGCCTGCAGCTAGTGCAGAACACTGCAGCACATTTTTTGGCTGGGGTATCTAGGAGATCTCACATTACCCCTGTACTGCATGATCTGCATTGGCAGTCAGTTCAGTGGCAGATCACCTTCAAGGTAGGTTTATTAACCTACAAAGCCTTACACGGACTTGGTCCTGACTACTTGAAAGAGCTTTTGGTTCATTATAACCTTCTGCGACAGCTCCACTCAGCTGATGAGGGGTTGCTGGAGATTCTGAGGGTTAGTCTAAAGTCTTCTGGGGCCCACGCTTTTGGGTTTGTTGCCCCTACCCTCTGGAATCCTCTGCCCTGTCAGCTACGGGAGTGCAGGACAGTGGGGATATTTAAGCAGGCACTGAAGACTTTTTTATAGGGTAAAGCGTATCCTGAATTTCTCTGATTTTATCTGTATTTATCGAACTTTTTGCGTTTACTTGTTTGTGAAGCACCTTGATATTGGAAAGGCGCTCTATTAAATAAAGTTTATTATTATTATTATTATTATTATAGTATGACCATCTTTTTATTTTGCTCTTTTTCTACTGGTTTCCATTTTGTCCCCAAGTCTTCTCTTCATTATGGAACCTCTTTAACGTCTCCTGCTACTCCTTTCTTCTAGCCAGAGCCATCCTCCTCCATTGCTTATTCAATGAACCTGTGGCAATCCCATGGTGAAGGATTTGGGTGTGATCCTGGATGACGGTTTGATGATTGATACTCAGGTGTTGGCCATCATCAGAATGGATTTTATCATCTTAGGAACATTGTACAAATCCGAGCCCTGACCCCACCAGAGGATCTCACCCCACTGGTACATGTATTTGTCACTTCCAGGCTGGACTATTGTGGCAGCAAGATTACTGGCTGGGGCAAGACAGAGTGATCATATCACCTCTGTTCTCCATGGACTGCAATAGCTGCCAGTCAGGTGGAGGATTGTATTCAAGGTAGGGCTCCTGACCTACAAGATCCTACAAGAAAGGGGACCTGTCTATCTGCAAGACCTTCTTGCCCCCTACTGTCCACCTCAGGCACTCTGATCTGCCTGTGGAGGCCTCCTTGGAGTTCCCAGAGTGAGGTTGCGGCATTATGGGGACAGGGCATTTTCAGCGGTGGCACCCACTCTGTGGAACTCCTTTCCTGGTTATCTAAGGGAGGCCCCCTCGGTAGACACCTTTAAGAAAGCATTAAAAACATATCTGTTTCAGCAGGCTTTTAATGATTGATTTTGGTTTTAATGTGATGGATAGAATTTTAAGTTTGTGCTGAACTGCTTCTTATGTGTACTCTGTTGTTGATTTGTATTGTACAGCACCTAGAGTCCATTGGGCACTTTATAAATAAAATATCTATCTATCTATCTATGGTGGGCTTCCTCTGGGTGGTGGCAATTCCATAAGGAGAATAAGAGGGAATTGCAACAAAGGTAATGTGACCACACCAAGGGCTGGCTGTGCAGAGAAAAAAAGTTAATTTCAAAAAGGTAGGAACTCTGGCACCAGCTCAAAAGGCTCAAGTGTATGTTTTATGCCACTTCTAAATAGTATAAAAATTCAAGCTACATACTTATTTGAGGTGCAAAAGCAGTCTTTAATTCCACATGTGAGTAAGAGGTACATAAAAAGACTCACACTCTCATACTGTATAGGCAGCAATAAATACATACAGAAGTTGACAAGAACACAGATAAAAACAGTCCATTCAGACAAATTGCTGAGGCCCCATTGCTGGGGTTCCCAGGGTCAAATCTTCTCCTCCTCAGCCTTCCTCACTCCTCCTCATGCTCACACCTCCTCCTGGAAATGGTCACCTGACCTGTTTCGTGATTGTCTCACTTTGTCAAAGGCAACAGGTGTGTTTGTGTGTAGCATTTGTATTGAGGATGTGCGTGGTAATGATGCAGTCTTGTGTAGCATTTCTGCAGTAGACTGGGATGAGTATTACAGTGGGGTGTTCCTTGAATGACTCCCAATCCCCTTGGACTACAGGTGACGATGAGGCAGAGACAGATACCACCAACCCTCCCTGGAAGTACTGCACATATTGCACATCTTGTCAGACTATGCTTAGCCCCTACCAGCCTTACTGGGGATCCCAGGCTCAGGATGTAAATCTGGGCTCCCAATGTGACCACCAGCTTCTTAACTATGAGGCCATTGGACAGGCCCTTGAATAGCTGTGTTGTAGTAAACAACATTTTGGGAGTACAATTCAAAAAGAGGATAGCCACTATATGGTCTGCAAGGTGCTCCAATTCGCTATTACAATTACAAATGCCAAAAAATAGGAGCACTCAACAACCTCCTGTAGATAGGGATGTACCCTGGAAGAGATATACTACAACTACCCATAAGTATACTTATTTAACATTTATAAATACAATAACTGGGTTACGTTTCTTCTCATAGGAAAAAGCATGTGTAATTTGCCATTATAAAGGAGTGTTTATAACTGCAAACACACTCTGCTTTCCAATGAGAAAAAAGCACGAGCCACATAGCAGCTCACACTACACTGTCTCACCACCATGGTTCACTGCTGTTCCTCCTGCTTGGCTCCATTTCAGCCTGTAGCACTGTCCAGCACTGGAAAAATATTTTTTATTTATTTATAAAACTCCTCTAACAGTCAGCACCTGCCCCTGTGATGCTGAGACCAATTAACTGCCCTGATCTGGTCGAAGAACTGCAGGACGAGGACCAGTAGTGGATTTTGAGGTGGAAGGCATCCAGGGTCTTAATGTGGGGCCTTCTCACTGCATCCCTGATGTGCTCTCTCTCTCTCTCTCTCTCTGTAACTGCCTCAGCAGCTCTGGGTCATCCTGATCTCTGGCTCCCTCTCGCTTCTTCTCACCATCATAGCTCTGCAGAATATTGTCAATAAGGGACCAGAAATAAACCTTTAATAAAACAAGGGGAGCCCTTACCGGGGCCACTGATCATCTCCCTCACCAACTGCCTGCAAACCCTTTTTTCCTCACTTTGGGAGGATTTATGGGCAGCAATTTTATATAATTTCTCGGGCAAAAAATGCTACCCTAGCAATTATATAAAATAAAACATGGTGTGGTGTGCGTAAACTTGAATTTTACACACACGCTTGGTATTTGATGCTTAGATAAACCCCTTGGGCTTTGCCTTCGGGGTTTACAAAGCATCTAACACCTCAGGAGTTTGTAAAATACTCACTACACACACGTCACCTCATGTGTTCTTCTATATTGTATTTATTTATGTATTTAAAGATTGGTAGCCAGGAAAGGCACGCTGAGCCAAGGCTCATTTCCAGGTGCTACCCAGGGAAGATAGGGTAACAGGAGTTTACAATAATAAAAAGAGGCAATTGCATAAGAGATACAAAATACATTATATGGTAGTACAATAATACATAGTAGTGCCTAACAGTTTTCCTCAGGAGTTACATCAAAAATATAGAGTGATAATGTGTGAAGCATAATAATTAGTTTGACATAAATAGTAGGGATGGGCGGACTGGTCCGACAAAGATCAGAACCCCACCAAATCTCCCAATGTCTGTTGGACTTGGGTAGATCAGAACTCTAGTCGAGGTGCACTGGCTACACCTCATAGTGCTTTCCCTGTAAAAAATTGTTCTTTTATTTAAAAAAAAAAAAAAAAAAAGAATAAAAAACACAGTCCACTCTCCCAAATACCGACCCTGGATCCCACAGTGACAAGAAAAAGCAAGTTTCTTTTTCTGCTTTTTTTTCTTCCCTCCTGTTGCTTATGCCAGCTGCACACTCTCTCATGCAGGGATTCCAGTGTGCATGTGTATGCTTGTAGCATGAGAGAATGAGCACTGAAACTGTTTGGAGACCAGAGCACACTTGAGGTGTCATTGGAAGTTTGTTCTGAAGTTACAGTGGTGAGATTCAGATCTCAGTCGGAGCAGGCATGCTGAGTATGGATGGCAGAGTGCAAGGAGGTAACGGGCACAATCAAATGGGCACCAGCTCCAACATCCTACCACCACATGCTACAGTCCGGAGTGAGCATTCCAAAGGCAGGCTTCATAGGTCATGCAGTGAGAAGGCAAACAGGTAGACCCCCACCAGGTTGAGGGGGTTACATTATTTTGAAATGTGTAAAGATGTTAAAAAAAACATCTATGGGACACCTTTGGTTAATTTTCTCAAAGTGCTTGTGTAGATTTGATGAGCTTCACAAGACAGAATTTAATTTAAGTCAATTCATTCTACACTAGATTGCCCTTCAGTACTGGTCCTGTGGCCCACTCATGTTCTCCTGTTCTGTATCTTCTCTGGATGAGTTCTGTAACTTTAGCTCATGAGATGACATTTGTACAATAGTCTATCAGTATATGATTCAGGCATTTCTGTGCTTGTACTGTCCATGCAATGGCATGTGCGTCAGTGGGTGCCTGGGTCTCACTACTTCTGGGACAGAGTGTGTGGGAATCGGCAGGTGGGAGGAGGTATTCATTTTGTTCTGTGTGAGTATTAGTAGATGGGAGAAGGGAATATGGCATTCATTCTGGGAGAAGATGGGTATCAGCAGATGGAAAGTGAGGGCAGAAGTAGTCATTTGGCAACAGGGTAGGTACCACAGATAGGAGGAGAGGACAGTAATAATAATAGTGGTACATGGTGGATCTCACCAGATGGAGAGGGAAGGGCCACAGTATTTGATACTGGGACAGGGAAGGGGCAGATGTATCCACTGCAGAACAGGGTGGTAAAGTATTCATTTTTGGCATGGAGGATATAAACCGGTGACAGGAGGGGTAGGGTTATTCATGGGGCTGGCTAGGTAGCAGCAGATGAAAGGGCCGGAGTTTGCATACTGGGACTGGGTGGTAGGTGGCAGATGGAAGGGGCAGGATGTACATATTGGAGAAGTACTAACTTTAGGTATCTCAGTCCCATAACTACCGCTATATGTTCGATCTGGGCCCCAACATGCCTTGGCATACTGATGCTAGTACCAGAACCACTAAACCCCAAAGGGTGTGGACACTCTGTTTCCTGTGCACCTTGTCTACATGATGCATATATGATGTATGATGCATATATGATAAATGTCTATGCTATGTAACGACTTGACACTGTTGCACTTATACCATATGCAATGTTTACTTTTGTCTGCTCTGCCTGTACAATGAATGTCAATGCTATGTAACGTTCTTTTGTCACTCATGCCTGTCAACCTGTTGCTATGTTTACTTTGTTTGTTGCCACCGTATTGTGGCCCATGTCATGACTGAAAATGGTCCTTGGATCAGTTCACTTACCCAGTAACCAAAGACATAAATAAATAAATGTGGGTATCGAGCAGATAGGGTGAATGAAGGGTGTGCTGCATATTGGGGGGGTCATAAGATGGTACATGCTGGGGATATTTTTAATTACTGGGTTAGAATGGGGGAGTGATACTATGTCAATGGCTCTCACAGAGGGTAAGACACACAAGTGGGTAACCTATGGCCAGCAGATGAGAACACAGAATGGAGTCAGTGATAGACCAACACACTCCAGTATGAAAAATAACTCTATTTCCTATTTTTCAGTGCTTTAGTGATTGTTGTCAAACATTACTACTAATTTTCTTAAGGTTCTGATTTGAATTAGGATCAATCAGAACTTAGCAGGACTCTGACATGGATCCTGGTCCTGATGATAAGGGTCAGGACCTTTTCAGGTCTGCCCATCCCTAATAAATAGATTACAATATAGTAGTGTAAGGTGTGGTATAGTAAGGCGGAAACACCATCTAGAAAAGAGTCTTTAAAATTAAAGTAGTAGAGGAAGCATGGTGCATAGGGCCTCAGGAACAGCAGCAGGAGGTTACTGGAGGTGGTCTAAGCAGATGCCTTAGGGCGGGGAAGGTGGGGGTGAGGCAAATAGAAGAGAGAAGTTTATTCCATAGGGATGGGAGGCTAAAGGAGAAAGCTTGTTGGCTTTTTGAAGTGCTTGCACTGGGGATGAAGAAAGTATGGGAAAGACAGGAGTGGAGGGGTAGGGAGGTGGCAGGGGAGAGAAGTGAGGAGAGGTAGGATGGAAGGTAGTTGAAACAGAATTATGAGATGAAAGTGAGACTTTGATCCAATTGTCTCTGCTGAAGGGACGGGAGAGAGAAAGGAGAGAGTAGAGGTCACAATGGTGAGTGAGTGGAGGGGAACTGGAGGCAGAATGACAGAAGGTGTTAAAAAGAATGTCAAGCTTTGCAAGGGAGGAGGTGGGTGCAGAGCTATAGATGATGTTGGCATAATTAAATACTGGGAGAATCCATTTAGTAATAAATTCACAATGGACTGGAAGGGAGAGACTGTCCTTGTGTCTGTAGAGCAAGGGTGAAGCTTGAGTGCATAGCAGTGATGTGGGATAAGAAATCTAAGGATGGATCAAGCCAGACATCTAGGTATTTGTAGGTAGGAACCACTTTGAGGGTTGTGCCACTGAGTGTTGTGAAGACTGGAGGAGGTGATATTCTGGCTAGTTTTTGCCTTGAGACGAAGTTCATGGCAACTGTTTTCTTGATGTTCATTTTAAGCTGGTGATCCTGGAACCAGTTTATAACTGCATGGAAATCTTGTTGATGGGGGATCTGGACATCAGAAACAGTGGGTCCAGAGAGGTAGAGGATGGTGTCATTAGCATACATATGTATGTGGGAATGGGAGTAGACTGAAGAGAGATCATTAATAAAGAGAGAAAATAGGACAGATCCAAGGACAGAACCCTGGGGAACACCAGATAGGATAGGAAGGGAGGAGGAGAAGATATTACTGATTTGTATGGCCTGCTGCCTGCCAGTTGGATAGGAGTTAAACCAATTTACTACTGGGGGAGACAGTCCAGCTGCCTGGAGTTTGTTTATGAGGAGGGGGTGAGAGACAGAGTTGAAAGCTTTTGTGAGGTCTATGAATATGAGGTAAAGTGACCTATATCAATAGCAGAGAGTACAGAGTAGGTGAAGCATAGTAGGGAGGAAGTGGTGGAGTGAGATGTTCTGAACCTTGATTGAACAGGGGAAAGAGTGATTGTGGATATGAGAAAATCATTTAGTCTTGAGTGAGGAATGGATTCTTGGATTTGGGCTAAGGAGGGGAGTAGAGAGATGTGCCAGTAGTTTCCTGGGGAGAAGGTGTCACTGCTCTTATGGAGGGGAATCACTCTGATGTATTTCCAGGCCAATGGGACTGAGTATGAGGAGAAAGAAAGGTTTAGGAGGTGTGCATGGGGGATTACAATGAAGCGGGCAGAGATTCTGAGGAGTCTCAGATGAAGGCCATCAGGGCTGGATTTGGTTGGGTTTAGGGACATGATAGCCTGATTGACTTCAAGTTGGGAAACAGTTGAGAAGAGGAAGCCGTTTGGCTGGGGGGGAGGGGGCTTGTGGTTTGGGTAGTTGGAGGGACATCAGGGAGTGGGCAGGTAGTGAAATGTTTATTTAGGAGATCAGTGACTGTCGATGGTTCAGAGTACTGGACTCCTGACTCCTGAAGGGTCAGTGAATAGAGTTCACGAGGGTGTAGGAGTGAGCATAGATCATTCCAAAAGGAGGAGGTAGAGCGAAAAAATGTATAACTCACATGAGCCACGCCACAATAGAGATCAGAATTACATGCTAAACCTAAACATTTTCACCCAAAAAAAAGAGCTTCATCATCTTATACATGTTAAATAAAGCTTTTTAACAGGAGTAGCAAAAGGAGTTGAGGTTGTTTCGTGCTCCTTTTTAATTTGGCATTTGTAACATTTTGGTAAGAAAGGGAAAATTCATGCATAAAAAGAAAAGCTGTGTAGTAGTAGGATGGAAGAAATTCTAGTAGGTCACCTGGCTGAGATCAGAAGGAAAATAGAAGTAGAACAGAAATGAGCAATCATAACAGAGGGAATAATGGAGTCCACTACTGAGTGTGCCAAAACCAAAAGTAAGAAAACAAAAGTCAAAAAGCCCAGCTGGTTTGGGAAGGAGGTGGCAAAAGCTGTATGTGGTAAGAGGGCAGCCTTCTGGAAGCACAAACATGCTAAGAAAGAAGAGCATAGGATGTATTACTCTGCTTAGTCAAGAGAGGCGAGCAAAGCAGTTAAGATGGCAAAAACTAAAAAGGAAGTGCAGCTAGCACTGGGGCTAAAAACAAGGGAGAAGGCCTTTTTCCAACATACAGTATAAGATAGAAAAAAAACACAAAGGATGAAACAGTCAGATAAAACAAAGTCTTGCCATAGCTGATAGGGCTGCATGGGAGGAATTTGGGGTAAACATATTGAAAATTACCAAAGGTACGAGCCTGTGTTAGGAAAATGTAATGTAGGCTCATAAATTTGTTGTTTTGTAAAATCTGTACACCAGATTTTCAACATAGCCTTGCTATGACCCTGCCTCATGAAGAAGGGCAGAGCAAATGTTCAACTCTTCCCTGAAAGGTGATTTTGAGCAAGGACTGCAAAATCAACTTTTGGGTTGCAAAAAAACACATTTTGGCCTAAAGTTGAAAAATGACAGCTGTCACATTCATGAGGTACTCTAAAGATATGACTATGCTGTAAATTTGGGGTAAAAATATTGAAAATTACCAAAGTTATGAGCCTGCGTTTGCAAAATTCAATGTAGACTCATAACTTTATTGTTTTTTTAATATTTTTAAACCAGATTTTCAACATAGCCTTCTTATGACCCCACCTCATTAACAAATGCAGAGATCATTTTCTACTCCTGCCTGAAAGTTGATTTTGTGCAGGGGGCTGTGAAATCACCTTTCAGGATGAAAAAAAAATTTTGTCCAGGATTTGAAAAATGACAGTTGTCACATTCATGACGTGCTGTAAAGATATGGCTATGTTGTAAATTTGGGGTAAAAATATTAAAAAGTACCAGAGTTATGAGTCTGTGTTTGCAAAATTCAATGTAGGTTCATAACTTTGTTGTTTTTTTCAATATTTTACACCAAATTTTCAACAAAGCCTTCTTATGACCCTAACGCACGAACAAGGGCAGAAAAAATTGTCAACTCCTGCCCGAAAGGTAATTTTGACCAGGCTCCACAAAATCACCAATCAAGACAGATCTGCCTAATGACAGTGCAACTGTTCATGAGGTGGGATCCCAAAGAAAGCATGTTGAAATTCTGGGCCAAAAATATGCAAAAATGCCCAAATTATGACACTAAGTTCAAAACCCCATTAAAATGCATTGAACTGCATACCTATTTCTTCAGATTGAGGTCCAGCTTTGAAGAGTGAAGTCGTGTCTGCGGTCCAGAGAGGATTATGGCTTTGGATCCATGATGGGCATGTGAGGGCTTGGGGTGGTGCACGGTGGTTGGTGCTGAGTGGGATTGTCGGGTGGAGGAGGGGAGGAACAGCCGCAAAAGACATCGATAGGCGATTTTCTTTTTACAGGTGAAGCAAATAACATTCAGGACCAAGGATCCCTAATCACAACACTGGGGACTGGGCACCCCAGTGTCACTGTTATGTTTCTGGGGGAATACTGAGAGAGGAGAGAGGTGGGGAAGAAAAAATATTTTAAAAAAGGTCACAGGGAACATGATTGCAACACTGGGAGATTGGGCACCTCCAGTGTTATAAAAAACATCACGGGGAACAAGATCGTGACACTGGGGGATTGGGCACCCCCAGTGTCAGTGTTATGTTTCTTGGGGGGGTGCTGAGAGGGATGTCAGGTGGGAGGATATATATAATTTAAAAAAAAAGATAATCGGTGGTCACAGCAGAACACAACACAGTCTGCCATGACCAATATGGCCTCAAAACCATACTGCATGTATTCTAGCAGTTGTGCATATCCAATATGGTTTGGTAGCCATCTTGGACATAGCAGAGTACGCTGTGTTCTGCCGTGACCACTGACAGACTAAAAATAGTGCAGTGGAACTGCCTATAGAGACAGCAAGCAGAGTGCTTCACAGGTGCAGAGATGACTGTTTAGCAACTCCAACATGTTATTTGGTTGGAAGGAATGTGAGAGTCCTTTTCTCATAGAAAGAGGTCTGCAGGGCTGCACCCACTGCAGCCCTAAAATGGAGGGTGGCTTGGCAGAGGGTAGTTAAGAAAAAGCAAAGATACTTAACAAGTACTTCTGTTATGTCTTCACTAAAGAGAAAAATTGACCAGTGCCATAAGGGAATAGGGGTGGTGATAGGGAGGGAGGAAGTTATGGATGGTTGCATTCATGTTGGCAGGGTACTTAAGGGCCTAAGGGACCCAAAGGTGAATAAATCCCCTGGGCCAGATGGCTTTTACTCAAGGATCCTAACGAAACTGGCACAGGTTCTGGCATCGCCCCTGGTAGATCTGTTTAACATCTCTCTGGAATCAGGGGTCATGCCACGGGATTCGAGAACTGCACATGTGGTGCCTCTCCACAAAGTGTGAGCTGAAGGATAAACCAGGGAACTATAGGCCAGCCAGCCTGACCTCAGTAGTGGGCAAGTTGATGGAGACCATTCAGAAGGAGAGACTGGTGAACTTTCTGGAGGATGATCGGCTCCATGACGTGAGGCAGCATGTGTTTGCATCAGGGAGGTCCTGCCAGATGAACCTAATTGACTCCTTGATGGGGTCAACAAAACAGTGGACAAGGGCCAAGTGGTTGATATCCTGCATCTGGACTTCAGCAAGTCCTTCAACTTTGTACCTCACAGGAGACTGGTCAGGAAGCTAGAGGACCTAGGGGTAGGGGCTAAGCTTGTTGGGTGGGTCAGAAGTTGACTGCAGGACAGAAGCTGAAAAGTTGGTAGTGGAGGGGGGAATTCTCAGAAGCTAGGCCTTTGACCAGTGGGGTACCACAGAGCTCTGTGCTGGGTCCAGTGTTGCTTAACATATTTATAAGTGACCTCATGGATGGGATCGGGGTAAGATATGCCTGTTCACAGATGACACAAAGCCCTGTGGTGGTGGACAAAGTGGAAGGGAGACAGGAACTCAGGGAAGACCTAGCTAGGCTAGAGAACTGGTCTAGCATTTGGCAACTGGGGTTCAACACTAAAAAGTACAAGGTTATGCACATGGGGGCAAAAAACCCAGGGACCAAATACTGATTAGGTGGTATGCAGGTAACCAGGTCAGAGGAAGAAAAAGACCTAGGTGCAATTATCAAGAGTGACATGTAACACTCAGCACAATGCAGAAAGGCTGTGGCCAAAGCAAATCAGATGCTGGGCTGCATAACCAGGGCAATCACCAGTAGAAAGGTGGAAGTCATTTTGCCATTGTGCAGGTCTCTGGTTAGACCGCAACTGGAGTACATTGTGCAGTATTGGTGCCCTTATCTCAAGAAGGATAGCAACTTGCTGGAAACACTCCAGATAAGGGCAACCAAGGTGATCCAGGACCAGCAAGGCAACACCTATGAGGAGAGGCTCAGGGGGCTCAACATATACTCTCTTGAGGACAGAGGGGTGAGGGGATACATGACTGATACCTTCAAGTACCTTAAAGGTGTAAACAGGGTGAGCACCGAGGGCCTCTTCAGCCTTAGTTCAAACAAGACCACATGGGGTAACAGCCCAAAGCTGGTAGGGATAAGGTTCAGAAGGGAGATTAGCAGTTTTTATTTTAATGAGAGGGTGGTGGCTAAGTGGAATCAGTTTCTAGAGGTGATATCCCTAAAAATGGTGGGGAGCTTTAAGAGAGGTTGGGACAGGTTGCAGGTAGGGGGGTAATTGACAGGAGTCAGAGGGGATGGGGGGCGGTTCTCTTTGTAAACACAGTTGGAACTGTACATTCGAGCTGACTAGATTGACTGTAAGACCTTTATCTGCTGGCACACTCACATGCACGTTTGTATAAAAATGTGTTTAGTACATCCACAATTCTGGATAGTTGTTCACATGCCAGAATACTGTAAATAAGTGTGACTTCTGAATTGGTCTGTAGGATTGTAAATAAATGGTTATTCAGAGTGACTTCAACAGTTGAAAATATTTTAGGATGAAAATATACTCTTTGTTATTTGAATAGCAGGGATAGACAGCTTGTCTAATAAGTCATCAGATAATTCATGTGCATTCATATATTGTATTTGATAACTGTTACAGCAAGTCTTTGCCGACTCCTACGACACCTCACTGTTTCAGTTGATTCTCTCATTTCCTGTGGTGCCAGACATTGTTACTTCTTTCTTGTAGCACTCTAATGAGGATTCTGCAAATGTGACTCCCACTCCAACATGGTTAAATGTCTGCAGAGACTCTTGGGGTACTTGCTTAACATTTTTACAATTCTAAGTAGCAAGTAATTTATGTTGCAGATAAAAACAGTGGGTGAATGCATGACTTTTTGACTCTGCATCTGCTAAGAAGTCTGTGGTTTTTGCAGAACTTAGATAAAACACATTTCTGAATCTCACCAGCAGGGAAATTTCATGGTCGAGAGCCCAAAACAAGAAACACACCACAAATGCTTAAATTTAGTAAGCAATAAGACATGATGGACAATATGTAGTTAAAAGTTATGCATGGTCAATAATAAGACTTGTTGAGAAATGTTAAAAATAGTGTTATATAAAGTGAAATGATGATATTACATGTGTGTATGTCTACTAAATATTTATAGATTTTATACAGTGGCCCAGATATTCAAAAGGGTTGCGCATGGCGCAACAGTGTTGTGCCATGCACAACCCACTGATGCACCCCGGCGCGATATTCAAAAGGGAAAAGTCGCGCGCTAAATCCGATCGACGAGGCGCATCAGTAATGTCGCAGGCACAGGTAGGCGTGCCCATGCATAACCTGCACAGCCCGATATTCAGCCCGGGATGTGCAGAGTCATGCAAGCGCACCCCCTACCTGTGCCTGCACAATGTTAAGCCCCAAAAGAAAAGGAACAAGTGATGGTAACCCACAGGTGAGCTACCGCATTGCAGGGCGCAACATGGCAGCTGCCACCTGTGGGTGGCCACACGAGTTCCTGCCGCACCTGGCGGTGCCCCCCCATGCCCCATTGCGGGCATCCCTGGAGTGAAATCCCCCCTTCCAACATCCCTGGTGGTCCAGTGGACCTCTATGTGGCCGATCGCAGGCATCAGTATAGTCCCCCCCCATGTCCAATATCCCTGGTGGTCCAGTGGACCGATCACTGCCTGATCACGGGCATCCGTAACACATAACGGACCCTGACCACCCCTGGTGGTCTAGTGTACCCCCTCCCCACCCGCCCACTGGGCCCCACCACCCGCTCCCCCCGTCAGCGGTGGGCGGCAGCAACCCCGCCTGCCGCCCGCTGCCACCCGACTGACAGCTCGGTAGGGCTGCATGCCCATAGGTTCACGGCATGAGCCAATGGGTGTGCAGCCCTATACCGTACTACTCAGTCCAGATATGTGAATGAATCATTCACATATCTGAAATGAGTAGTACGGTATAGGCTGCATGCCCATTGGCTCATGCTGTGAACTAATGGCCATGCAGCCCTACCGAGCTGTCAGTCGGCGGGCGGTGGGGAAGCAGGTGGGTGGGGTGCTGCCACCCGCCGGCTGATGGGGGGGCAGGGCAGTGGGGCTCAGTGGGCAGGTGGGGAGGAGGGTACACTAGACCACCAGGGTGGTAGGGGTCTGTTATGTGTTACGGATGCCTGCGATCGGGCAGCGATCGGTCTACTGGACCACCAGGGATATTGGACATGGGGGGGACTATACTGATGCCTGTGATTGGGCACATAGAGGTCTACTGGACCACCAGGGATATTGGACAGGTTTTTTTTTATATTACAGAAATGCCCACAATCGGGCTGTAGGGTGCGTCGGTCCCTGACAGCTGCTGCGTGGCAGGGCGCCAGTCGCAAGTTGTTGGGGATTGGCACACCTGCATGCTAATGACATGCAAATGGAGTTGTAATGAGATGCAAATTGCCCCCGTGTGCCTTGCATAAATTATGGCCCCATTTGCATGTCCCCTTTTGAATATCGCAGGTGCTGTGCATGGCGCAATGGCACTTACGCTAGTGCATCTCCATGCTCCACTCAGGCCACTTGCACTGGCACAGTGCCACTGAGCCATGCACAGTGGGGGTGGCCAGGGTGCAATATTCAAAGCTGGTGCACCATAGCGCAGCTCCGTTGAATATCGCACAGGCCACACCCCTGCGCAACAAAGTTGAGCTGCGCCCAGGCTTGCACCACAGCTTGGCGCAGTTTGAATATCCGGGCCGATGTTTATAATCTTGAGATTCATAATTGGAACCATAAAATTTGAACCTTAAACCTTGACATGATGGGGCATGCATTATGCTGATCTAACTACTCAGTACGGAGTGTAGTGGGGCACAATGCAGCAGGCAAAATTCCTTTAACCCCTGGAAGTGCAGTTAGATCAGCATAATGCACAGCCCCAAAGAGCCTTACTGTGCTCATAAAATGGGTAAACTGAGAAAATAAAAAAAAAATGCTGACTTTTTAAAATAAAAATAGTTTTTTGTGTTAAAAGTAACTATTAAATAGCAGTCCCTCCCAAGTTGTTAAGCATCTGTGTATCCATGCTATTCATTCAATAGATGGAATGTTTGTTTAATAACCAGTGACCTCATATAATGACTGGATATCCAGTCCAGACAAAATGCCGTAATAACCCATGGAATTCTGTAATAACTCAATAGTGGGTTATTACGGTGTTTTCCTCCTCACGGTCTCACTTCACTGTATTTGTGCAAGTATAGCAACTGATCAGGGACACGCTTGCTTGCATAAATACATCTTACAGTTTTTCCCTCTGTTGAAACTTTGCACCAGTTATAATAAAAAATAATGCCTGTGCAAAGTTGGTTTTATGAGAATTTTTTACACACCTTGGGTGTGTGAAAAATCCTCAACACCACCCCCCAGCCCAGGCATTATTCTATATTTATCATATAATGCAGGAAGTCAAATTTCTGCAAAACTCTATTGTCTGAATGTTCACCTCTCCCCACACAAACACATACATAACAGAAAGCCTCAGTAAAGACAAGGATTCAACCTTATCGGTTATAGGGCAAGCAGCAAAGATTTCTCTAGTAATCGGGTAAGGAATGGATGGGTTCCTTGGTCAGAAAAGCAGCTCTAAAAATAAAACTGTGAATAGTACATTATTATTTTAATTTGTGTATGCGTGTAAAGAGGGGAAAAGAAAGATGTGGATCTAAGGGGGGGATCTAATGATGTGACTGCTCTACATGTAATTGTCCATGTATCGGAGACTCAGGCATGCACTCTTGTATTTGTTATGAAACTTGTTGCATTACATTTGTTGTGTAGTGTATCATGGGTGTTGATATCATATTACTCAGTGTCTATTGCTCCTTCTGTATTGTAACCTGTGCCTATTACTTCAACCTTGTATTGTATGCCACTGTCTGGCCCGGGTCACCACTGAAAATGGTCCTTTGGTCAGCTTGCTTACCCAGTTACCAAAAACATAAATAAATAAATAAATATCATTTAATCAATTTCTTTGTTCATTTTATTTTTAGGACGTGTGTGTGTGTGCCTGTATAAAGGTGCCAGCCATATTTGTAACTGCAAGTAGGAATTTTTGAAAAAGGCATGGATATTGTTAGTGTGTTGTATCCTGACTGCCAGCACTTTTTTACATGTGCACTAGACAGAGCCAAGTGTAGGTGCCTACCAATGAGGGCGCATAATTTTCCCTACCCATTTTACAAGCTTGCATAATTGAATGGTAGTAGTGCAACATGCTGATACTTGGGACGCTGGTGTTTACATTTAGGATGGGCATGTCATCTGTGACCTGACTGATTCCACCTCTGATTTTTTTTTGATAAGGTTCGGATTTACTCTGATGAATTGTAGGTATTTTAGTCTATTTGAGTATAAAAATATGTCACTATTATTCTTTTAGATCCCTCTTGTTAAAAAAAATAAATAAAATGTAACCTTGTTTAAAAACATATTGGTGCCTGTATTTTTGTGTCATTATTTAAGGTCAGTTAGCAGCCAACAGCAATAAAATAAATTGACTGTTGTTTTTTCCAATCCTGTGTGTCAGCCACCTCATGGCATTCATAGGAAACAGTGATCTGGATTCACAAAACTTGAAAATCCCATAGCTGCAGGAAAAACTTGGTGTAAGTGGGTTGCCACTTGTGGAACTGCAATTTCTCCTGCAGCTACAGTATTCTTGAAAGTGGAGCCAGTGTACAACCGGCTCCACGATTTATGGCAGCTTGTGGGTGGTGTTGCCATGGAAATCCGTGCAGCTGCAGAAAAATGTTATGGTCGTGGGACCAACTGTAACATCTTCTGCAGCAGGTACTGATGTGAATGGCAAACTCCACAGCTGCAGAGATTTCGGTCCACAACTGGAGTTGCGGTGTGGGACTTAGTTCCAAATATGCTAGTGAATTCAGACCACTGTGTGCAGGTCATTCGAGGTTTTGCAGTGAAAGGAGGCAGTGTTTCAAACATTGGAAAGAGTGAGAGAGACCAACAAATGTAATGGTAGAAAGACAACAGCAGTGTGTAGACCTTCACTGAGTCTGGCATGCATTTTGGTGGGAGATAGGCAGCATAAGCAGGATGTCATGTGGTCTCAGTCATCCCTCCTGCCCTTTTGACTTGAGATGTTTTTTATATTTGTAATTATTTTGCTTGCCTACTTGGTGTTGTAATAAGCATCATGGGCCCCAAACCATCCCACACACACTCATGGCTGATTGGCCAATTATTTTTGATCACTTGTATTTTCTAACTTACTTTTTTTTTTATTTGGTTGACCTTGCCCCAACCCCCAGCATTGCAGATTTTTTTTCTATAGCACTGTTTGGCCCCAACCACCACCTTCTCCTGCTATGAAGCCCACATGCAAGTCCCCAACCCCATCACAGCATCCCCCCTCCCCTTTGACAAGCTGGCAGGGATCCACACAGTACACTCCACCTGAATTCCCAAATTGAAAAACACATACTGCAATATATATATATATATATATATACACACACACCTTGACTGTTCAAGAAGAATTTCTTTTTTAATTTGATCTTTCTGTTATGGTTGCTGACCTCTGTCCTCTGAAAGCAAATAAATAAATCATGAATTAAATAATATCATCACCATCATCTTCAAACATCACCAAGGAAGCACCCTTATTAGGAGACGTGTTGCAGCTGTTCATCATCATAGCTGTTATGTTCCTGCCACTCATCACTAAACTGGTAAAATAATTTGTTGAGAGTGACTTAGGTCAGGAAGGAAAGATGTACATTTTCAGGAGTTATTTCAGAGAGTTTGTTTAAGTTAAAAGGGGGACACAGTCTGAAATTGGAGGGAGGAAGGTTCAAGAGGGAGATGAGGAGGTACTATTTTGTGGAGAGGGTGGTGACAGGTTGAAATTCACTGCCAGAAGAAGTGGTATTACTACAGACAGTGGGCAGCTTCAAGAGAGGGTGGGATAGGGCCAAGGGGAAGTTCAAAACTGTGGAGAAAGTGGGGGACAGAAGTTGGAAGTGGGGGGCACTAATTTAGAAGATGGTGCAAGGAGGGAAAGCTGCAGTTTAATAAACAATGTGCTGCTCACTCGAGCAGACTAGACAGACTGAAAGGCCTGTATCTGCTGGCAATTTCATATGTTCGTATGTTCGTAAATGTACCTCAGCACTGAAAATAAATTTACATTGTCATCAATCTTTAAAATAAGCAAGACTGACTTTTGGAATTATAAATATGAAAAAATAAGTGGATGAATGTTTTGTTTTAAGTTCAGGCTGCTCAGCAAAGCAGCTATGGAAGATATTTAGATATACCTTAGTTTCTGACACAGTGCTGCTGAGAAAATCAAATCTGTGCTGTCAGCATACACATATGTTTCCTTAGCATGGTGCTCATACTCCATTATGCAAGAAGATGTGTAAAAATAGCTCAAAGCTATACGGCTAGAAACATCTGTTCAGGCATCCAGACATAACACGAGAGCATGTTTTGCCACAAGGCTGACTCTTAGTTATCGCTTGTGTACTTCTGAGACAACTTCGAGGACTTAAACTCCTTCCGAATTACAAGGTGTTCAATTTGCTGTTAATTAGCATGTGTTCATATAGATGGTTCTCCTGGTTTAAAACAACTAATGTGAACAGAGTGGTTATATAATTCAAACATTTACTCATGAAATAGCCTGTTTTATGATCTTTAAATGTAGGTTTCTGAATGAAAGTTGTCTTATCACTAATAGGGCATAATGTGTCATTTTATCTCTACCCTTCTGAGAGAAAAAGAAAAAATAGAAAGGTATGTAGCAAGTTTTGATATTCTCCTTTTGGGATAGTTGTATACAAAACAAAAGGGATACACTTGTTTCATAACATTTTATGTGTACTGTGTCCCAATGTTCTTCATAGGCCAGCAACATTTGCAGCAGTTGTAACCCCCACCCAGTGTATGGACCTAGCTTGGTTCTTTGGCACTCCTCAGCACTGAAGAATGCTAACTGACTTTGGTCTTTACCCAGTCCCCATCCTGGGACATGTGCATGCGGATGGGAAAGCAGAAAAGGAGCAATGTGTTCTTGCCAGCTGATACCTAGTGTTCACTGCAATTGTGTACACAGCATTTTCATGGCTGTAACAACTTGCCATAAAATTGTGTACTGTAGTTTTTTGTTTTTATTTCCTTCTAGCTGTAATAATATGTTTGAATGGATCTGTGAGGGGAAATGAGATTATGTTAGTAGCCAGATGCATGCCAGATAACTCGGGAGTGATTACAATTTATTTGTCCAGTACTACAAAATCCCCATATCAGTTAATTGGAGATCATGACAGCTAAAATAGCCATTTCATGCTTCAAAGCCAAAACAGTCATTTAATGTTGTGTGAATAGCTCTGGTTAATGACTTGAGAAGTCACTCCTGCTGTGTGAGGTAGGAGGTAGGACAAAGGTGAAGTGCTTTGGGATATGCAACCTCCTGAAGTCCCTATCAGACCTGTTTCCTAACAGAACCCAGCTCTCAAGACACAATGAACTAGCCTGGATGTAATGTAATAGGACACAGAAACATAGAAACATAGAACATGATGGCAGAAGGACACCATAGGTCCATTGAGTCTGACCTTGGGTTCCCAAGACCTAATGTGTGTCCTGGGATCTATCCCCCACTTCTGTTTTTTACCCTTACCAAACCCTCTATCCCCACTTGAGTCCTTGCTCTATCCCACTTCTTTTTTGAAGGCAGATACTGTGTTAGCACTTACCACTTTTACCAGTAAGCCATTCCAGGGCTCCACCTCTCTCTATGTGACACAATATTTTCTCACATCCTTTCTGAAACTCCTACCAAGAAGTTTCCATTCATGCCACCTGGTGATTGAACTGGTGACCCTATGGAAGATATCTGTGTATGGCACCTTCTTTATGCCTGTCAAAGAATTTGTAGATCTCGATCACATCCCTCCTCTTCCGACTTATCTCCTGTGAGAACAAGTTCAGCTCAATCAGGCATTCCTCATACAAGAGATCACAGGGACTTGGGGCCTGATTCCAAGTTGCGGTACGCCTGGTGCAAGGCAATTTACGTCAAACCTTATAGTGCAAATCGCATCTTGCACCATGTGATACACAAGTTGGAATTCCAAGTCATGGCTTGCACCATGCCACATGAGGGTTGCACCAAAGGTGGACTATGCCACCCACTACACCCGCAACCCACTGTAGCATGGTGCATGGGTGGGTTATGGCAGCAACAGCACCCTATTCTGGAAGGGTGGCTGCCGTAACCCACCTACGTGATTCTGAGACCCGCTATGGTGCTTCGGAGTCAGACCAACATGGAGGTGGTCTAAGGGGCATCTGTCCTAGCAGAATGATGGATGCCCCCCATAGTGCCTTGGGAAGCACAGTGCCCTGCCCCCTCCACACACACAAGCCCCCACACAGTCATGCCCCCACACCCTGAATGTCAGAGACCCTCCAGTGTATGTTTTCTGCACTGCTCCATGTGCCTGTGCCACCCAGCCAGCCCCCCCAAGGCCCCCAGGTGATTGTGGGAGCAATTGTGGGTGGCGGGCAGTTTAATGCGGGCTGTGACTTGTGGCACCCTGGTCCATTGCACCATTCCTGTGGCACAAGTCTGCAGCTGCTGCAAGTTGTGGGTCATAGATGTCAGGAGCCCTGCTTGTCTTGAAATATGGCACAGGGTCCCCAGCATAGCACTGCATGGCACAACTCACATACGCCCATGAGTTGCACCATGCAACTTGGAATCGGGCCCCCTGTATCATTTGGTCACTTTTCTCTGCACAGTCTTGAGTCTATCCCTGTCCTTTTTAAGGTGCATATTCCAAACCTGGCCACAGTACTCCAGGTGGGGTCTTACCAGTGTCCTGTAGAGTAGGAGGATCACTTCCCTGCTCCTGCTGTTGAAACCCCTCCCAATGCACCCCAGCATTTTGTTTACCTTGCCACATGCTTGTTTGCATTGGCTCATTTGTTTGAGGGTGTCACATATGATAACCCCTAGATCCCTTTCCTCCTGGGATGTGCTGATTTGACCCCACTGAGACAGTAATCTGCTTTTGGCGTCCCCTTACCCAGATGTAGCACTTTACACTTTTTCACATTGAACTTCAGCTGCCATGTGTTGAACCATCTTTCAAGTATTTTCAAGTCTTTCTGAAGTTCCCTAATCTCCACCATGCTGTTGACTTTACCACCCAGTTTAGCATCATCCGTGAAGAGCACGTGCTTGCCCTGAACATCTACTCCTATGTTGTAGATAAACATATTAAACCAGACTGGGCCTAGGACCAGTCCCTGTGGTTCTCCACTGGTGACCTTACCTTCATTTGACCCTACCCCGTTTACAACAACTCCTTGGCTTTTATACTTAAGTCAATTTCCCATGCACCTAAGTTTTCAGCAATGCCTAGGCCCTCCAACTTTTTCAGCAGGTGCATATGTGGTACTGAATCAAAGGGTTGGCTGAAATTGAAGTAGAGGAGGCCCACTAGGTGCTCCTATCCACTTCCCTAGTTACCCAATCAAAAAAAGTAATAAGGTTTGTCTAGCATGACCTGCCTGCCACAAAACCATGTTGTCTGTTATTCTGGCTGTTATGCCTCTCCAGATATTCTACTATATCCTGTTTCACTAGGGGTTCCATCTATTTCCCTACCTTGGATGTGAGACTGACCAGCCTGTAGTTGACAGCCTCTTCCCTGCTTCCACCCTTGTGGAGCAGCACTACCTCTGCTTTTCTCCAGTCCTCTGATACCACTCCCATCAGCAGGGAGCTGTTAAACAAATGAGTTAATGGATCTGCTAGTACCTCAGCCAGTTCCTTTAGTACCCTTGGGTGCAGTCCAGCAGGCCCTGGTGCTGTGTCAATCTTTTGGTGCATTAATGCCTTTTTAACCCTGTCAATGGTGAGTTTTGGTGACTCCACCCATGTGATCCCCCAGCAGATGCTCTTATGCCACTTTCAGGCAGAGTCCCATTGGGTTCCTTCATGAACACCATGTAGAAGAAGTTGTTAGGACAGTGGCTTTTTGTTTATAATCTTCTATGATTTCTTCCCCCTTGGTGAGTTTAACTATCCCACCCTCTTTCTTCCTTTTCTCACTGATGTATTGAAAGATTGCTTGTTGCTTTCCTTGATATCTAAAGCAATCCAGAGTTTGGTTGATGCCTTAGCCAGTCATGCAGCCTTTTTGGCCTCCTTACATTTTTGATTGTAGATGTCCCACTCTTTGTCATCCTGGTTCCTTTTATACATGCGCTACACCTCCCTTTTATCCCTAACTGCTGCCTTAAGCTTTTCAGTGAGCCATATGGGTTTTCTGTGCTTTTTCCTCTTGGACACTGTTCTCACACTAAGTTTGGTGGCTTCTAGGGAGGCACTTTTGACCAGCCCCAAAAAGTCTTCAACACTGAGTTTTTCATGAACCCTGTTCAGCTTGTCTTTGATTAGTACTTTCAGTTTTTTTGAAATCAGCTCCCTTAAAGCTCAAGATCTCTGCCCTAGACTGAGATTTAATCTCCTCCCCTGACAATGTAAATCAAATGGAGTTGTGGTTGCTATTTGCCAGGGATTCCCAAACTTAGACATCTTCTACTACCTCCAAGTTCGTGAGGACTACATCAAGTATGGCATCCTCTTTGGTCAGCGTGCTGACTAGTGGGTGAGTAGGCAGTCTTGTTGGGCATCTATCACCATCTGACTTCTGGTTGCTCTTGCTACTAGATTATCCCAATCTGTGTCCGGCATATTTAGATCTCCAGTTAGCATGGTTTTTCCTTAATGTGTTATGACTCTGATTTCTTTGATGAGTCCCGCATCCTTCTCTTCTGTCTATTCTGGTGATCTGTAGACTACCCAGATGTTGCTCTTTTTTTACCAGAAGCTGTGTTGCTCTAAACCCAAAGTGATTTGACCCCCTCTTTTTTTGTACTTATTGATTGGTGTGGTAGTAATACCATTTCAAATGTATAGTGCCACCCCCCTGCACGTTTCCTGTCCTGCCGATAAAGTGAGTAGCCCGGGACCGTGACATTCCAGTCATTGTTCTCAGTGGCCCATGCTTCTGTGATGGCTACCAGGTCTACCTAGGTGACTGTCATTACTGTCTGAAACTCTCTAATTTTGTTTCCCAGGCTTTTGGCATTGAAGCATACCCCTTTCCAAGAACTTTGCGGAGTACTATTGTTATCCAAGTGTGTTTGCCCTTTTTAATTTTGATACTTTTGTTCTCTTTTTGAACCCTCTTTTTCACTTGTTGTATCCATCTGTTGCTCCCAGTTTATGGCCCAGAGTACACAGCTCATGGGGGAGTATCAGCTAAGTTTCCATCCTTTGCAATCTCCTGGATATATTTCCTAGCCTTGAGTTCCCCCACTTCTAGTTTAAATACTCCACATAGATATCACATTTCTGCCCCAGTGCCCTTATCCCTTCTTTGGTAAGGTGGAGCCCATAGTATCTAAACATCTGTCTTTCCCATAAGTCCCCCAATGCACCAACAAACTGGTACCCCTTTTCCTGGCACCATCCTCTTAACTATGTGTTGAATTTATTTATCTCCTTGGACCTGATCATGTTGGCACTGCCTCCTCTGCCACACACTGGGAGGACCTCAGAGAATACTAGGGAGGTTGAACAGGCAGACAGCCATTCACTCAAATGAACATTTTGTTTGTCCTCCTCCACTGACTGATTGGCCAGATCATTGGTTCCAAGATGCATCGTATGTCTAGCCCTTCAGCACTATCCACTAAACTTCCAAAACACTCAGTGTCCTGTTGAGCTGAGGCACTGGGGAGGCTTTTGACCATCACACATGTGTGTGCACTCCCATTTAGGTGCAGCTCAGTACCTCTTACCATTGAATCCCCAACTACGTGAATTTTATGTGTGTTTTTCCAGAGTTTTTACTCCTGTCTCTGGGTGTTGCTGCCCTGATTTGCCCCATCAGTTCCTGGGCTTGATATCCTCTTTTTTGGGGACCATGTTTTTTTTCCCTAGCAAGGGGTGCAAATTGGTTTGTGGTCATGAATGTTCTTGTTGCAATTGGGGTTGCTTGATTTATTTAACTAGGTTGCCCCCTTTCTCCACCAGCATCCACCAACCTGATTCAGTAAGCTTCTGCGGGAGCTGGGGAGGTGGGTTTGAATGCCCTGTGGACCTCTGAGGGAGCATATGTGATGGGGTGGTATACCAGTACAGCTTTTGTCACAGCCAGGCTATTTCCTTCTCTGCTGTGTTCTCAGCTGAGTCCTGACTTTGTACAGTGACCTGCATATGGGGAAGTGATCCCTACTCCAGAGATACCCTGTGGATTCCACTGGAGATTAGTGCCCTGCAGCCATTGCATCTAACCATGCCCATTGTTAATTGTTTGTGGCTAGCCTAGCTTGTACCCAGGATGGGGGATACTGGTTTTGGGAACCTTATTAAACCTGAGTTTTATGAGAGACTGGGTAGTTAGGTTTGGACTTCTAGCAGTTACCATCTAAGCTTTAAGACTGTCCTGATTCACCAAGGCATCCTGTGTGGTAAGTCATTCTGCTTTTCTAAACAAGGAGAGAATGCAAGCAATAATACCCAATGGGGTGGGTGGTATTGGCCAATACTGGACTGCCCAGGGGTGTAATGAGGCCCAACGCCACACGCATAGGGCCTTATAGCTCCTGGAAGGTCCAATATTGTCAAATACTGCCCACCCTGGAGGGTATTATTGCTCTGAGAAAATAGGCTATAGGTGACATTCTTGAAAAAATATATAAAAAATAAATAAAACATATGTAAAACATAAAAAAACTACTACAATGTACTTTGCTGGTAAAGAAGTCCTTGTATTGGTATCACCACTAGAAGGCAGGGCTGTTTCTTTTGCCAATAGTTTTCTTCCTAGCAGCATCTCCTGTAGATAATGCTTGCCTGCTTGCTGTTTTGCTCCCCTTAACATGACAAAATACAGTATAGTCAAACAAGGGGAAAGTGCTGAGCTTCAAGTACAGAGAGGTACCTTTCATTTTTGTAATCAGTTCAAAGCGAGGTACCTTTTTTTATCAGGTCAAATGCAGCATGAGCTGAGTCTACAGTGCCAGTTTCAGAGCGGGCAGTAACTTGACACAGACCGTGGTAGTCTACAATTCAGGAAAGTGATGGTTGATAAAGAAAATTGCTTGTGGTTTCTGCAGTTTTTTTTGGGGGGGTCTTCATTTGTCTGCAGGAAAACAGTTCCATTGTGGCGTGGCTCCAGTGGGTGTTCTCTCGAGCGGTGTTGTTGTTTTTTTCTTGCAGGAAAACAGCGCAAAGGCATAGGGGCATAGCTCAAACTGCCCTAGCCTACTGTCCATTTTACACAGATGGGGTCATGATGCTGTATTTTTATGGGACAGGCATGGTGCCAGAAACACAGATAGACGAGCTGTGCAATATCCATGGAGACAGAAAATGCTCATCATGATGTCTGCCACTAGTTTATTTTTTATTTCTTAGCTTTGTTGACTTAGTGACCAGTTTCAATCAGCACTGTGGAGGCTGCTACCTTTATTAAACAAGTCGCACAATGTGTTATTTGTGGCTGCAACCTACTGGTCTCTGCCTGCTACTCTCACCCATTGAGGATGTGTGCTGCCAGCTTGGGACTTTAAATTCAGCGGCCAGCTTTCTGGAGTGAGAGACAAAGATGCAGTTTTGTATTGATGCTTGTGGAGTGTTTTCACTATGAGTACAGATGATTGATGATGTTCCTTTAGCTCTTTTACTTATTTATAAGGTACTGTGCAACTTCTTTATTGTTCGGTTGGTTCTGGGGGGGGCGCAAACTCACTTGCTAAGCTGTGGGAAAAAAATGGCTGCATTTAAAGATGAACATTCTATTTGCATACTGATCTTTGTTATGAGGTTTCTGTCAGGCTGGCACTTTTAATGCCTGATAGGCGACCACCTTGCCAGTGCTATCAGCCGATCAGAACCTGGGGATTTTCTTGACCATGTTCTAAAGTGAGATAAGGTGCCTTTGATAAAGCACCAGGAGAGGGAGCAAAACACAATCGGGCCTTTTGTGTGTGGGGGGGCACTTTATTTATTATATATTTGCCTTACAGTGTGTGTGTGTGTTTTTAAGCTTCTAAATACATTTAATATGCTTTCAATGCACACTATTTTGCCTGGCTTTGATTTTGTCTTCACTTGGGAGGGTTGCAAGGCTCATTCTTTTGATTGATTGATTGTTATCTGAGCCTAACACAACCACAGCTGGTGGGTGACCTCTTTTTTAGATTTCATTTTCTGTGTGTTACCTATTGTTCAAAACATTTTCATTTTATCTCTGCAGAATTACCGATCCCCATAGGCTTAGTGTAGTATTCTGTATTATATGTGTGAATATCTTGATATATGAAATATTATTTTTTATATACTTCATGTTTCTGAGATTGAGTCCTTTGAGGTGCAGATAACTGGGTTATATATGACACAAACTGGTAGTCTGGCTTTGAAGAGAAGGCTACAGTTACCATATTTAATAGCAAAGTGATTCTCAGCTGTGCAGTAGCAGTGGGTCACTTGCCCTTTAGTGGAGCACAGTAATGTGCGAGCAGAGGCTCTGGTGGTATTCAGACCTAGCAATACCCCAAGTAAGGCTACAGCTGAGTGTTGGTGGCATACCATGGTGACCCTTTAAGGCATTTGAAGGGTTCAGAAAGCTGGTAACAGTCACAGGCTGAGTCTGAGAGACACTACTCTGTCACAAACTGGTGGTAGTGATGGGATCCAAAACAATTTTGTCAGTATAAAGGTTATCTTTCCAGCTACAGAATGGGATATATATAAAAGGGGACTATATATTCTACCAGTTTTATTTTGTTATAAGCTAGAGTAATAGATAGCAGAAATTATGTCTGGGCCATGTGAGAAATGTGCACTGCTAAGCTAGAAGGAATAGTACAGAAGGAGAGAACTGGACTATGAAGAATACCAAACATGGGCAAAACTCATAGCTATCCTCAAAAAAAGTGACCAGAACAGTGATGTAAAAGTGGTCACTGCTAGATGAAGTCATGAGACAGAGGCTAGGGAGAATGCAGATGAGTTAGAGTCTATGACTAGGGCAGTTGTACAAGCAGACAGGGTACAGATGTTGGAGAAGGAGCTCAGCCTTGATTTAGATGAAGGCAGAAATTGAGAGGCAAAGGGCAGATGCAGATCTGTAGAGGAGAATGCTGGAAGATGAGAAGCGAGAGAGGCAGCAACAGCATGAGATCCAAATGAAAGAGAACAAGAGAGAAAAGGCATAAGAGAAGCAAGAGAGATGGTGTCAACAAGAACGAGGGAAGCAAGAGAGAGAGAGAGACCATACCCACATGAGATCCAGCTGACCAGTTGACCATCCTCTCATTGTAAAGGTAATGGAGAGGGATATCATGTGGTTTTAATGGAATCCCAGGGGGCAATCTGAAAAAAGCCAGTCTGTGCCTGAAGAAAAATTGAATTCACCTGGTTTCAGAAGTAAGAAGACAAGTGAACTCAAGTGCTATATCTGTCAGAAATTGGAGAATTTGTTACATGATTGCCCAAAAATATGTCAAAAGATGCAAGTGCAGCGGGAGGGGGTTATTCAGGAAGTCCCCAGCAGTTAGTGGGGCTGTACTCCAAGTACAGTGCCCTCTAACTCCACTGCACACATGCACTCTGTGTTTGTAAATGGGTTAGTGACCCAGGGATTGACAGGCACTAGATCTCCATTTCTATGGTGAAGCAGGATTTAATTCAGGAGGAAAAGATCCTGTTTGGCCAGTTTTTAAGGATTAGAAGAGTGACAGGTACTGTTGTCTTGGTGCCAATGATCCAGAACTTTCTAAACTGGGAAGATGGCCAGGATATACAAGAGGTGGACATTGTACCAGACCTCCCCATGGATGTAATCATGGAAAATGACTTAGATAGTAGGGACAATACTGTGTGCATCTTTACCTCTAGTAAGGCAAGGGAACCGGCTCCTGAGGTCTCAGAGGTGGCAGTTCACGAGGAAACAACTCCTACCTCAGTAGCAGGAGAAGTTACAGCTGAAGAACAAGCTGAAAGCAGCAGTTCTGAGCCACAACTACAGACTAAGAAGAGCCCAGCTGTGTGCGACTCTCCCACAACAGAGTGTGTTTGGGAAGGTCAGGCATGTAGAGCTGGGGAGAGCTCAGCAAGCTGACCCATCCCTGCAAAATTTAAGGGAATTAGCCAGCAGGGTGGAAGGTGACTCTTAGAGGTCAGAGAAAAGGGACGTGTACTGGGAGAATAGGCTCCTGTACCATGAGTGGGTTCCTAAGGAGAGACCAGAGGAAGGGATACTCCAGCAGATAGTGGTTCCCAAGGAATAAAGGAAGTAGCTTCTGGCCTCGGCCCACAACATACCCTTTTCTGGACATCTAGGGATCAGTCATACAAAAAAGTGGCTAACATACAATTTTTAGTAGACCAATATTTTTGAAGATACAACAAACTACTGCCAGATTTGTCTGCAGTGCCAGTGGGTGGGAAAAGCTGGGTACAAGGTTAAGGTGGCTTTGATTCCCCTGCCTATTATCAAAGAGCCATTTTGGTGAGCTGTTGTGGATTTTATTGGGTCACTGAGTACCCCAAGTCACACCCAAAAACAGTACTTCTCAGTAGTTGCAGATTTTGCCACAAGGTACCCAGAAGCAGTGCCCTTGTCCTCCATCAAAGCTGAGAAAGTGGCCAACAAACTGCTGGAGGTATTTAGCTGGGTGATTTTCCTCAGAAGATACTTTTGGACCAAGGCACCAACTTCATGTCTGATCTAATGATTAGTCTTTGGAAGAAGTGTGGGCTAAGGCAGCTCAGTGCCTCACCATACCACCCCTAGACTAATGGTCTGGGTGAGCAAGTCAGTAGGTCTCTTAAGGCCATGTTAATGGCATTCACTGACCAGCATGCAAGAGAGTAAGACAAGTTCTTACCCCATCTCTTACTCATGTATAAGAAAGTCCCTCAAGAGTCAACAGAGTTATCACCCAATGAGCTCCTGTTTGGCCACAGGGTAAGAGGTCACCTTGATTTGGTAAAGGATGAATAAGAGGATGTGCTCACTCCCTAAGAGGAATGAGTTGTGAAGTACATCCTGTATTTTAGGTCATGGCTCATGGAGTTCATGGAGTTTGCCCAGGAGCACCTAGCCAATGCACAACAGAGGCAGAAGACATTGTACAACTGTGGGGCCAGAGCCCAGGAGTATGAAGTCAAGCAACAGATGATGGTGCTCATTCCCATCCAGCAGAACAAATTACAAGCAGCTTGGGAGGGGCCTTACTCAGTGGCCAGGAGAGTGAATGATATTAATCACATGGTGGAGCTACCAAACAGGAGGCACAAACAGCAAGTCTACCATGTAAACATGATGAAGCTGTACCATGACCAGGACAAGATGGTGCCAGCTGTGTACAGCTACCCGTAGGAGGAGGCTGAAACAAATCAACTGGTGGATCTCCTGGGAGAGGTTAATGGAGAATCCTCAGTGGAAGCTGTCACCCTTTTGGAGCATCTGACATTGGTTCAAGCCACTGAAATGCATGTGGTGCTGCATACATTTGGTGAAATGTTCACAGGGAAGCTGGGATATACCACACTGGGGAGCACCATGTAGATACAGGGTCCCAAGCCCTGCCAAGACAGTCACCATACAGAGTCCCAGAAGGAATAAAACATGCCATAGAGGGTGAGATCAAAGGTGATGCTGGCTTTCTGGGTGATCCAGGAGTCCAGTAGTCCCTGGGCCTCCCAGTGGTACTGATCCCCAAAATGGATGGGACCACAAGGTTCTGCATTAACTACTGCAAGTTCAGCAGCTGCATGGAATCAGATGTATACCCCATTCCCAGGGTGGATGAGGTCCTAGAGAGGCTAGGGGTAGCTCTTTACCTGTCCACCATAGGCTTGACAAATTGGTACTGGAAGATACTCCTGATCCATGAAGCCAGAGAGAGGTTGTCCTTCATCAACCCCATTTGGACTGAGTTCAGAGTAATGCCATTTGGGATAAAGAATGCACCAACCACCTTTCAACAGCTGATGAACTGCATTTTGAAGGGGACAGGAGACTTCACTGTGGCATACATGGATGACATTGTCATGTATAGCCAGACATGAGAGGATCACAACAGGCACCATGACCAAGGTGTTTCCATTGATTGTAGGCCACTGGGCTGACAGTAAAGGTGGAGAAGTGCCATATAGGAATTGCAGAAGTGTCATACCTTGGGCACAGAGTGGGAAATAGGTGAATCCAGCCTGAGTCAGTGAAAATTGAGGCCACACACATATGGACCACACTGATGACCAACAGAAAAATATGGGTATATATATATATATATATATATATATACACACACATATATATACTGTATATATATATATATATATATATATATATATATATATATATATATATATATATATATATATGTATATACTGTATATCGGAATGCCAGAGTATTACTGTAAGTTGTTTGTGCCAAATTTCAGAAACATGACCAAACCCCTGTCTGATTTCACCAAGCAGATAATGCCTAAAAAAGTTCAGTGAATGGAAACCTGCAATAGTATGTTCCACCAGCTAAAGGAGGCATTGTATCAGGCACATATGTTCGCCCACCCAGACTATTCTGTAAGGTTTATCATGCAAGCGGATGCATGTGATCATGTGCTAGACACAGTTCTGAGTCAGGTTACTCACTCAAGAAAGGAACATCCAGTTGTGTATCTGAGCAGTAAACTGCTGCCCAGACAGAAGACCTACATCACAGTCAAAAAGGAATGTCTAGGGATTGTTTGAACTTTGCAGAAGCTGCAGTCTTATTTGAAAGGGAAGAAGTTCACCTTAGTCACTAATCACAACCCTCTTACATGGCTGCATAAGACTAGAACTAGGGGAGACCTATGTCTAGGTTTTAAAGCTTTCCAGGACAGGGTTCTATGGGAATGCATGGACCTTACAAATTAAATAATAAATAGAGATACCCAAGAGCATAAACTGCAGCTATACAGAGAACATTATAAAACTAAAAGAAGAAAGCAATGGTTAAACCAGTGGGTGGTGACTGCTGGGAATGCCCTACCAGAAACAGTGGTCCTAAGCAAAACTATGAACAAATTTAAGAAACAGGTTTATGATTCAGACTAACAATAGAAACTTCCACTGATACAGTGGTGAATCTACTTGGCTAATGCTATTGACTCATAACCTTCTATGAAATCTATTAAATATATAAGAAGACAACCCAAAATTGCTAAGCTGGAGCCTGGTGCTGCTGTCCTATAAGATGGACATGAGGCACTGCAGTGAGTTGCAGCATGGTAACATGGGCAATAGTTAGTGCCACTTTTTAAGTAGTAGAGGTGCTATGAAAAAACTAATATGGGGTTCACACCAACAGCAATCTGAGGGTGCAGCAGTGGGACCTAGCCAACTCACATGAAAAAAAAATGTAATTTAGGGATGCTGAAAGATTGTTGTTGTTTTCTCCCATTTTCTGGAGGGGGGTGTAGCAATTTGCAATATAATTTTATACTGTAGTTGTTTTGTTATATCCTTCTAGCTGTGTTGAGAAGGTTGAACGGATCTGTGAGGGGACATAAGATAAAGGTAGTTGCCAGAGGCATGCCAGATGACTCTGAAGTATAGTTACAGTCTCTTTGTCCTGTACTACAGGACCCTCAGACCAGTTAGTGGGAGAGCATGAAAGCCGAAATACCTCTTTCATGCTTCAAAGCCAAAACAGCCTTTTAATGCTATGTGAAGAGCTCTGGCTAATCACTGAAGTAGTCACTCCTGGCATGTGAGACAGGAGGTAGGACAAAGGAGATGTACTTGGAATACACAGCCTCTTGAAGTCTGGATCATACTGGTTTCCCAAGAGAACCCAGCCCTCAAGACACAATGCACTGACCTGGAAGAGATGTCATACAACATGTGTGCCTAGAATGGGTGGAGACTGGATTTGGGGAATCTTGGTAAACCTGAGTTTTGTGAGAGACTGGGCAATTAGGTTTGGACTTCCAGCAATTACCATCTAAGGTTTGAGTCTGCCCTGATTCTCCATGGCATCCTTTGTAGTAAGCTGTTCTGTTTTGCTAAACAAAGCGAGGGACTGAGATAGGGTTTTCTGTGCGTTACCTACTGTTCAAAATATTTTCTTTTTATCTCTGTATAATTACTTTTCCCCATAGTCTTAGTGTAGAATCCTATATTATATGTGTAAATATATTGGAGTATTACATATTTTTATATACTCCATGTTTCTGAGACTGAGTTCTTTGAGGTACTGATAATTGGGTTACAACTGACAAAAACTAGTCATCCATCTTCAAAGAGAAGGCTACAGTTAACATATTAAAAACAAATTTATTTTCAGCTGTGCAGTAGGGTGTGGGTCACTTGCCCTTGTGGTGGAGTACTGTACTATGTGAGCATTGGCTCTGGTGGAATTCAGACCTAGAGATATCTCAAGGGAGGACTGCGGCTGAATGGTGGTGGCATATGAAGGTGACCAGTTCAGGCATCTGATGACTGCACACTGCAGAATGATGATTGGGCCTGCTGTCTATGATGAGGGGAAATCTGCAAGGCTGGACACAAGGTGCAGGGATGGTGCTTAATCGTGAGGTGGCTAGCCTCCTAAAAATGTAGTGTTTCACTTTAGTAATGGGCACAGTACTCGGGGTGGGTTTCTTACATTTAATAAGCAAAATTCTTAAGACATTCCTTTGCCAGTGATGGTGTTTCTGAATTAAACACTTCAAGAAGTATATAACTTGCAAAATGAGTTTTTATTTTAATGTGTCTTTAAAACAAAAACACCACCATGGCTAGTTTTTATTTTAGTTATGTATTTTTTTTAAACAAACACTCTCCATTATGGCTGAAAAAAACACAACACTGCAGAACTATGAGATGCCAGTGGCTAGCAGCATAGAATAAACATTATACAATAGCAAGAAAATGTCTTGCATTCTGATTGGTCAGTGCCTACCTTCATAAATTATGTTTCTGAGCTAGTGCTGTGCAGAATGTGGAATTCTGCTGGTGGAATTAACCTGGAATGACCATTCCACTGGCAGAACGTCCAGTGTAATTTACCTGGTTCTTCTGCAGAATTCCACCTGCTGTGATCTGCAGAATAATATTCTGTGCAACATCACTTTTTCCATGGAAAATTATTCCGCAACCATTTCTGCAGAAAATATTGTGATCCACAGAAAAAAACTTCTGCGGAACAGTATTTTTTCAGCATAAAATTATTCTACAGCAATTTCTGTGGAAAATATTGAGATCCATGGAATAAAATTCACCGTAAATGTTGCTGAAAAACTCATTCCACATTTTTATGCCATGGAATTCTGACATTCTGTTTCCAGCTAAATTTGGCAGTAATTCTGCACAATTTCATTCTGCTGGAATTTGAAAATGCCACACAGCACTATTCTCAGCATATCATCACTGTATGAATGTTCAGCACACTTGACCACCTTCTTACGTTAACAAACATTCCACATATTTCTATGCCCCACACAAACTTGTCTCTCAAATCTAGTGAGACAGTGTTCCATCCCCCAAACAAAGCATCTGAGCTTTTTTTATTTATTAGTTTTGCTATAATACCATTTTCAATTAAAACAGTAAGAGACATGGCCACTACTGCTTCACTTACACTAGTATAATGGGGGGGCACTCTGTTGTTTCCTCACAAAGCCACATGCAGGGGCTGTTTCAAAAATCAATTTACAATCTCACTCTCTCCCTCCTGTGAACAGTTGGTCAGTGTGACCTACTGATGGTGGAAAACCAAAAATCTCCACCCAACTTCTTTTAATTTAGATGGTGCTTTCAGCAGACTGGTGTTTTTCCAGAAAATTGAGAAACATGCCAAACACATCTTCACCTGGTCCCAGTGCAAGTAACGGGACCAGGTCAATTAATCTTGAGGGTTAGGGAGGGTACCAGACAAAACACAAACAAAGCCTACTGTTTTCTCTGTGAGGAGTGGAGGAGGGAGAGCAAACTCACAATACCAAAAAAGCAGCACCACCTACTGGGCAAAAGAATACAGCAGCACTATATTTTTTACATATGCATCTACCCAGCAGTAAACTAATAAAAAAAAAACAACTTTTAAATATGTTTCTTGATAGGGTTTCTTTTTTTTAATAGAAGCCACTGTATGCTAGCAATAATGCACTCCAGGGTGTGTGTGTCTGTGATGGGATGACATCACTTCTTGGGTGTTGGACACACTCAGCCTGCGGCTTCATGCCCAACCACCCTAGGTGTGATGTTACCCCAGCATAGTACACACTCTGTTGGGCATTGTTACTTAATTTTGTTATCCAATTCCAAGTTTGCAGTTCAAAATATGTAAGAAAATAAAGAAAGCCCTTATCCCAAGGCAATGTTGCCTGTTTACCCTAGCACTTTACTATGACACAAGCTTTGTCATGGGGCAAAAGGGTCCCAACTACACTTAAATACTAAACACCCCTAAACATGTGCCTATGACCTCATGTTACATTTTATACACTGATTTAAAGAGATCTAAAAACAAAACAAATGTATGCAATAAAGGATCCAGAGGGCAGGATATTTAGACTGCACCAGGCTGTGGCGCAAGCCTGGGCACAGTGCAACTTGGATGCGCAGGGGTGTTGACAGGGTGATATTCAATGGAGCTGTGCCATGGCACAGCATCATTGAATATCGCTCCTTGGTCACCTGCAGTGCGCATGGTGCAGTGGCACTGTGCCAGTGCAAGTGGCCAGAGTGGAGCAGGGGGATGCACAAGTGCAAGTGCCGTTGTGATAGGATCAACCACTGTGATATTCAAAAGTGCACATGCAAATGGGGCCACAATATATGCAAGGTGCAAATGGGGTCATTTGCATGTCATTATGGCCTAATTTGCATGCAGGTGCACCGATCCCTGGCGACTAGCGCCTGGCACCCTGCCAGGCTGCAGCCATCAGGGACTGATGCCCCCTGCACATCGCGGTAAAGTGCCCTAATGCCCAATTGTGGGCATGTGGAAATGTAAGAACACGTCCAATAACCCTGGTGGTCCAGTGGACTGCATGCAGTCTGATCACGGGCATATGTAGAATAAATATTAGTCCTATATCCCTGGTGGTCCAGTGAACCACTCGCAGCCTGATCATGGGCATTCATGACATGTTATAGTCCCATATCCCTGGTGGTCCAGTGGACCACTCGCAGCCCGATCGCGGGCGTCATTAATTAATAATGACACTCCAATCCAACCCTGGTGGTCCAGTAGTACCTCCCTCCCCACCTGCCCACTGAGACCCACCACCCCTCTCCCCCTTGGTCAGTGGTGGGTGGCGGCATGCCAGCCGCCAGCTGCCCCACCGCCCGCCGACTGACTCCGTACTGTAGGGCTGTACGCCCATTGATCCAGAGCGTGAGCCAATGGGTGTGCAGCCCATACCGTACTACACAGTCCAGATATGTGAATGCCGGTTGGATTGGAGTGTCATTATCAATTACTGATGCCCACGATTGGACTGCAAGTGGTCCACTGGACCACCAGGGATATAGGACTATTATTTACTACAAATGCCCATGATTGGGCTGCGAGCGGTCCACTGGACCACCAGGGATATAGGACCATTATTTACTACATATGACCGTGATCGGGCATGGGGGGGTGCCACCATGAAGGTGCCGCTAAAGCTCGGGAGGCCACCCACAGGTGGCAGCTGCCATGTTGCGCCCTGCAATATGGCAGTTCACCTGTGGGTGGCCAGCTGTTGCTCCTTTTTTTGGCTCACCTGTGTGCAGCACAGGTTGGGATTGTGCATGCCTGGGCTCAGCACATCCCGGGTTGAATATCGGGATGTGTGGAGTATGCATGGGAACGCCCCCCCTACTTGCGCTGCATACATTACTGATGCGCTCCAGCACATCGGGATTTGTACCAGGCTCAATCCCCCTTTGAATATTGCGCCGGGACACATCAGTTGGTTGCGCATGGTGCAACTGTATTGCGCCATGTGCAACCCTTCTGAATATCCTGCCCAGAAAGTACAAATAAGTTACAAAATGCAAGTGCAAAAAATGTGCTAACACATGATCTTTTCCATAGAACAATATTTAAATTGCTTAGAAATAGCAGTGATAATTAAGATACCTTGCACTCATGACTCCCTTCCCCCATCCATATAAACTTAACAAAAAACAGTAACAAATGTCAAGGGCTAGTTGGATGTTTAAAAGATAGCAAGCTGAAAAATTGTCTAAGATGTAAAGTGCTGATGTGGCTATAATACTTCAAGTTGCTTTAGCCTTTTTTAGTCCACTCAGCTTCTTCATTTTTATATAATCTCCAATTCAAGTATGGCTGAACCATCTTGAAATCATGAACCTTTTCACATAGTGACGCATGATCACATACAAGTCTCAGTGTCAGTGGCTCAGTAGGTAGCACACTCGCCTCTGAGGCCGGGAGATCAGAGGGCTGTGGGTTCTGTTCCCACATATGGCACTTGGGTTAATATCCCAGTACTGACACTGTAGTGCAGCATGAGAGGGATGTTGCACTTCTGAGGTGCTGTCTTTCAGATGAGACATTAAACCAAGATCCCATCTGCCTGGATTGGTGGTAGTTCAGGTGGACGTTAAAGATCCCATGGCACTTATCAAAAAGAGTAGGGGAATTTTCCTGGTGTCCTGGCCAAATTTCCCTCATTCACTAAAAATACCACCAACAGCTTAATCTGGTTCAAGGTCAGTTGGAATTCATCTGTATCCCCCTTCCCCAGATCATGCCTGAAAATAGGCAGGATTTTTCTAGTGCACTTACCCGGTCAACAAAAAATAAATAAATAAAATAAATAAGTTTGGTCATCTGGGTGTATGCTGCAAACATGTTGAGATCAAAGGGCAAACATAAAAAAACATATATAAACAGTCCACACTAGAGACAATGCAAAAACATTTCATGACTTTGAAATACTGTAAGCAAACTGGACACTGGCACAAGTCATAATGCTCAAAAAACTCACTGACAAAGCAGAGGTGTGGGTGTACATGTTCAAAGACCAATCTGAGTTCAGCTCCCACTCTTTAACTTACTGTAGTGTGTTGCAGAAAACTGGGATTCCAATTTTACTAGAAAGTAAATAACTTGAGAGCACTCTATGGTGCTAAACTTCTATGGGGTTGAACACACACAGAACATGCAGTCTACGATTCTGAGCCTAGTGAAGCAATGTCAGCCTGCCTGGGAATCAGGGAAAACATTTAGTACTGTTCAGCATTATATTTTATTAGATACACAAATATAAATATTGTTTAAGAGACAATACTGTATCTCAGAAGACCATAGACAAAACATATTACAGAGAACTTTTAATACTTACAGGCTTCTATTAAAAAGAAATGTATACAGATTTCATCTGTTTATATTGAAAAACTTTAGATACTGTACTTCAGTTCATGGATATGCTGTATCTTTAGTACAAAGGTAGTCGAAGCTCATACACTCTAAAGGAAGGGCTTATAATTCACGTTATTATTCAAACCATGAGAGCTAAAGTGAAATACACATGTACAGTGACTGCCATAGTTTGAAAGCCCATAATAAACTGTTTCAAATGAGGTATTGGGCTCACCTGTAGCTGGAAGCACTCCTGAGATATAGATGACTGAGTCTGTTCAATACTAATACTACATTGCAGTCATTTGTCGCACATTGTGATGTCACTGAGGAGTAAGCTGTACTGGACTCAGTGTGTAGCTAGCCACAGTTTGTTCCTCGATAACATCATAATGCTCTAAAAATGGCTGCAATACAGTCTTGATATTGAACAGACTTAGTCATCTAAACCTCTGGATTGCTTCCAGCTGCTGATCAGCCCAATACCTTGTTTGAAAGAGTGATTTCCAACTGTGATGGCTAATGGGTATGAATTTATTCTTATAAGACAGTTCAGTTTAAGAATCCAGTACAACCTTATCACCTCCCCTTGGGTTACTTGATACACATTTTATGCCAATAAAATTTAGGAAACATGAGTCCAAATTATGGTGTTCCTTGAAATGTAACCCAACAGGGGTATTCTCTTCTTTTCAAGATTATTTTCCTGACAAGTTTGTGTATCTTCTATTGATTGTGCATGCTAGTACCTCATCTACCCAACCATTAGGCCTGCAATGATGCCACTATTTACTGCGTCGTACCACTTAATTCGAGGGCATTCCTTAGCAACTTTTGGGAATAGTCTTGTGCACGAGCCTTTAATCAGTACTGTATTGGGACTGATATGGGATGTTAATTGTTTGGATTTGTGTAATATTGTTTGTTTCTGGCCTTGCTTAATACCTATCCACAAGCAAATGTCCGGCCTGCTCAAGCAAAAAATGCTGCTACACAAGAAAAAGTTTCTGAGATGCTTCTTCTTTATTATAATTAGTCCCAACGTTTTGCCTATATTAGGACTTTTTCTGCGGAACTGTAAATAGATTTTCAAAAAATATAAATTTAGTTTTTTTATACATAATTTGATACAGGGAGTCAATGCTCATGCTTCTCATTAAAGACAAACATTTTCACCACATAACTTCCAGACATTCCACAAGTTTTCAATCAATTTCAAGTTTTATACATTAATGCATGTAACAATTTCACCCCTTACCCAGCCATCATTTTTAAATTCATGTTATTGCAACATTGCCTTACTTTTCAACATGGCCCACAGGGCTCCATGGCTGCCTTGTCTTTCTTTTGATACATTTCAGTGAATTAATTCTTGTGTCAAAAAAAGATATATGTAAAACATCAGTTAGTGTATTTTATTAAGAATTGTGGTTTATGCACAAATGAGGCATGAACCTTTATATTAAGTCAAATGACTCTTAATTTGTATTGTTCATAGACAAGGCTTTTGCCCTAATAATAAAAATAACATAAATCTTAATTTCTATCAAGTGTAATTCACCTGTAAGTCGTTCTTTCTGTTTCCTTTGAAGTATTTTCTAGGAATGTGCTCCTTTTCAGCTTTCTGTAAATTTAAGAAAACGTGTTTGATACTTAATTTCCATTTGCTTAACTTCCTCATCTTTAATTTTTGTAGTGCATAAACACACTTTTCAAACTGTAATATTTGTTTATTCTGGCATCTGACACATGTGATATTCACTATCTTGTATTTAGTTCTTCACCTTATATTTAGTTCTGCCTTCATATTCAGCATTGTTTCCATTACCCTTGTCCATCACATCACATCACTGCTTTGCTACTCAACTCTGTTTCTGTAACTTTGTTTCCCACTGCTTCAAGTTCTGAATCCAAATTGGCAGCAACAATCACTATGCTAACTCCTCCTTTTATGTGTGCTGTGAGAGACATGCAGTAACGTGATGACGTCACCATGACGACATGCCTAGGCAATCCATGTCTCTCCCCTCGGATACACACACGGACTTGCAGTTTGTTTTCAGACATGCTGATAAACTTTAAATTCTGCCCATTGCAAACCACTATGTTCACTGTGACTATTTTTAATTTTGTCCCATATTCCTTTCAGCTTCTTCTCATTAAACATGACGCTTCTCTCTTAGCGTCTTGCACATTTACTTCTACCACTTCTGTTTCCAAATACTATTTTTTATATAGTGTATAGCCATTCCATTACTGTTAAGCATCACTGTTTGTTCCTTTAGACTCTTCGAGGCGCTTCGGTCGGTGTTAATCTGCTTACATCCAGCACATCTCATGTCTACATTATTACATCTTCATAGTACCACTGCTTTGCCTCCTACTTTTAATTCTTATGGTGTCTTTGTCCATTTAAAGCTATGTTTAAAGTAATTACTGTCATTACTCACTTGTAGAATTATCCTTCACTCCTCATGGCTGTGTACTCCTAAAGACAAACTGGCAGCATCGGGTGCTCTGCTAGCCCAGCCTTTTATGTCCTTGGGGAACGTCATGTGACAACGTAATAACCTCATAACGCATTGCCTCAGCAACGCAGTTTCTTTGTTAACCTAAGACTCTCCCCATATACATTTTTAGCCCATGGGCATCAGATACTGCATACAGGAAGCACATAATCTACATTTTATGTTTCTTATAGACAGGCAGATCTTTAGTGCTATTTGCTGTACCACATAAATTTTATTTTGTAACTCAGCTAGCAATCCGCAGCCTTCAAATTGTGGCCTCAGCAAAAACCTATTTATAAGGATTTTTCAGTTTTTTTACCAGCATGCCTGCCAGTTCACTTCCTCATTTAGTCCCCATTTTTCATAAATGACACCTATTTCGTACATCCAGAACATTTCTAAATTTGCTAAAACCCTACCCTTTCCTTCTCCAGAGCCTTATTCCTGTTTCCCCAATAAACCTTATCCTTTGTTTGCATTTTTCTTATGTGTGCTATTATTTTATTGTGTTGTCACTGTTATTGCTTTGTATGGGGTGGGACTGTGTGGGACTGGAAAGGGTAACTTCCTGCACCCAGCTATGCAGCAGGGGCTTCCTCAGGTGGAGGCACCACATCATATTACATATCTCCAGCCAGTAACACCTGGATCCAGATCAACCTATCCAAATGTTAAAAGGCCCATAACTCCTGTTTCCTTAGAAGTATGGTGCCATGTGTCTAGTGGGAGGAAGTAAGATAGAAAGAGGTTAAGGAAAACTCACATATGTACACAAATGGAATGGGGAAAGAAAAATGGTTCAACATAGGAAGATTAAATGACTTTGTTAAGGTCACACACAAAGTAAGTGGTTCTTATTGGATTCAAACCTGGGTCTTCTATTTATTAAGTGTGCTCCCCATCTATCGTTCCCTAGTGGATGTATGTTGTAACATGTCTGGATTATGCATGTGTGCCTTGTATAACTTATATACAGTATATAAATTTACTATGCATGTTAACTCATATTTTATTGCAAAGTATTAAATTCGATGTATAAATGTCTGTATATACTGTATGTACTCCCCACCTTTTGTACTCTCTGCTTTCACTGTACACTCTGTACCTGGGTCGCACTTGGAAATGAGCCTCAGCTCAGTGTGCCTTTCCTGGTCATCAAATTTAAAATTAATAAATAAAGTAAAAAAATGAATATAAAAATATAACTGTATATATTTTAAGAAGGCAATAGGAGGGGGATCACGTGATGCAGCAGACTGTGTAGCAGCACTTGGGCCTGGCTCCTGCTACTCGTATGTTTATTGCAATTAAATTAGTTTTCATCAGGATATCAATGATCGCTTAACTAATATTCTAAGTCTACACTTTGCTGCAGGTGACTCGGAGTGAGAATGGAAGTGGAAATGAGAACTGCAATGCTCTGACATACCCCGCCTGTCTCCCCTTAGAAACCTGGCAAACGCAGCAAGGCCCAGACAGCAGGGTGTGGTAAGCACTCTGCTATGACGGCCTCCCACAGTTTGATCCCAGATGCAACTCCCCTCACTTTAGAGCTGTTTCTCAAAGAAATGCAACCATTCAGAGATGATCTAAAGTCAGTGGCAGCTGAAGTTAAACAAATGTCGGGGGCACTCGAGGATCTCTCGATCCAAATGGCGGATTCTGAGGCCCGACTTATTTCTATGGAAAAGAGGGAAGACCGTACTGATAATGCCACAGTGGAGAACCGACAGCGTATTAAGAAGCTGGAGCAGAAGGTTGAAGATTTAGAGGGGAGAAGCTACAGGAACAATATTGTGGTTTTGGGCATTCCAGAAAAAGAAGAAGGCAATAACACGTTGTTGTTTGTGCAGAAGCTAATTAAAAAGCTCGCTGGCCCTTCTCCCTTCAGAGGCCCCTACATAATTGAAAGAGCACATAGAGCCCTACGACCGATGCCCGCTGTTGGTCAGCCACCCTGACCCCTGATATTCAAATTCCCTAATTTCCAGGAAAAGCAATTCCTCCTCACTAAAATCAAGGAATTAGATCAAGTCCTCTGGGAGAAACGAATCGCATAACCCAGGACCTTCCGGCCACTGTGAGACAAAGGCGTGCCATGTTTCACCCCATCGTAACGAAGCTCATCGCCGCGGGCATAAAGTTCAAAATGGGATACCCTGCCCTTTTCCAAGTTATGATCGCAGGTACCTGGTCATCTTTTGACGAAGCTGAATCCGCTTTAAAAGCACTACAGAAGGAACTCCCCGATCTCTTCAAGTGATTCTGGCACAGAACATTGGAGATTTTCGCCATACAGAGGGGAAGCTTGAACAACATGCCTAACTTCTCAGTTATGATCGTCGGAAATCAGTGATAATATCTCTGAATATTTTGCAAAATCATCGTGAAGCTGGAAGTCTGAATTTCCCCCCAGCACAAGTAGAAATGTACTCCTTGCATCTGAACTGGTTCGGGGGACTGTGTGCCCTTGCACACTGTCCTGGCTCTTTTGTTACTTGATGGGGTTATACCCAGTAATTATGATGTGTTCAAGCTATTTATAGGTGCCTGTTTGGAGGGAGAAGAGCTGAGATTAGTAGCCGCTCGGTTGGATTCAAGGTTAAGTTATTGCCGTTATACCGAAAATGCAGTTCGCGTTTTTCCCAATAGGTGGCATCCTCCTCTAATGGTACACAGGAAGAAATGACGAATATTTGCCTGCGGAGGTTACCTTGGAGCTCCATTGGTTTACCTCAGGGGACTTCACTTGACCAGACACGGAAGGGGCAAGGCACAGAAAGTTGTATAATGTGGACTTTTACAGCCGGTGGGGGCTTCACGATGTCACACAAGTGATTAGGGGAGCATGGAATATCATATTATGGTTACATCCATTCGTATGATTAGAGTTTGTATGGCCCTAGGTACCTGGGCTCTCACTCAGGTTTATTGCAGTCGTTGATTCTGGTTCCTGGGTGGCGGGGGATCCTTGAGGCCAGCAGGACTAGCGATACCACGTGCCTAGGATAGGAGGGAAAAGGAACTGGGAGTTTTCCAAGATGATGTTTTCTAATTTGAAATTTGTTTCGATATATCGGGAAGGGGGAGGGGGGATGGGGGGACGATTATCTGCTAGGATCATATTAATATTGGGACTGCCAGTATTAGGTTCTTTACAGGACTATCAGCTTAGGGGTTGGAGAACATGACCTCACTATGTAAATATCATGGCTAATAGTGTATGTTTTGCTACATGGAATATTAGAGGGGGCAGAAAGAGGAGGAAACAGTACCAAGTTCTACATCATTTAAAGTTACTGAACATAGATGCTATCTGTCTCCAGGAAACACACTTGTTGGATGCTGAGGCGTCCCAATTTCGTAGGCAGCAGTTTGGCCAATTTTTCAGTGCAGAAGGAACCACAAACAGTTGCGGAGTAATGATCCTCATCCGTAAGACAATCCCATTTAATGCCATTAATGTATTTAGGGACCCAAAAGGCAGGTATAATTTTGTTCAGGGTTTACTGTACAACAAAGAAGTAATGGTGGGTAGCGTGTATGGACCCAATAAGGATACGCCAGAGTTTTTTACCCAATTAACATGAGTTTTGCAACCCCACCTCTCTATACCTATAATTGTAGGGGGAGATTTCAATCTAGTTCTCCACCCGACCTTGGACCGATCAAGTCCTCAGAAGACGGTGCTTTCTCCGGCCCAAAGGGCATTCCGGGAGTTTACCAAGCAGACCGGAATATGCGACATCTGGCGGATCATACATCCACGGGATAAGAAATTCACTTACATCTCCCCAGTGCATTCCTCCTCATCGAGGATTGATTATATATTTTTCTCCCATTCGTTTATATCTGGAACAATAGACTCTTCGATTTTACCAAGGACTCCTTCAGACCACTCCATTGTATCGTGTTAGGTCTCAATGATTTCCCTCCCAAAATGAGGTTCCAGGTGGAAACTAAATGACCTATTACTAAAAGAAGCTTCTTTCAATAAACAGATACAAGAACAAATTGATATTTTCTGTCAGACCAACAATGACTCCCAAGTTAGGCCAGATATTCGGTGGGGAGCCTTTAAGGCATATATCCGTGGGATTTTGATTAGCATAGCTACACACAGAAAAAAGACTTCCAACCACAGATTGGCTCAATTGCTCTCTCAGATTAAGACACTTGAAGAGGATCCTTCTCCTGTATCATGACAGGATTTAATCAGACTGAAAGCTACATATATGGAACTCCTTCATGAGAAGGCAGATTATTCCATTTTAACAACCCAGGCTTCGTATACCGACCAAGGGGAAAAGGCCATCCAGTTACTAGCGCTTAGGGTTAAACAAATGGAATCATCTTGTTATATTACCTCCATACTTTCCTTGCAAGATGGCTCTCTTAAAACACATCCAGATGACATTATAAGAGAGTTTGTCAGTTACTATAAGGACCTATATAGCCCCATGAAATCGCCTCCTACAATACAACAATTACAGGATTATTTATGGGAGGTAGATCTTCCCCAGCTTACACCTCAGCAACAAACTGGACTTCTGGCACCGATAACTGCCACGGAAATCGCTGCGGTTATTAAGGATATACCTCTGCACAAAACCCCGGGGATAGATGGGTACTCGGCTCTCCTTTATAAAAAATTCCAAACTCAACTAATTCCAATGCTCCTTCCACTCTACCAGTATATTCTATCAGGTGCAGACGTGGACCCATCGCTATTCGAGACAATGATTGTTCTGATCCCTAAACCAGGCAGACCTCCCAATTGTGTAACCAATTACCATCCCATATCATTAATAAATCAGGACATAAAAATTCTCTCCAAACTATTGGCCACTTGGCTCGAAAAAGTTATGGACACTTTGATAGGTTCAGAACAGGTTGGATTCCTGAAAGGCAGATCATCAGCGGATCATTTAAGGACCCTGTCGCATGTCTTCTCTGCGACCAGGGATGCACCCTACCCTGTGGCACTGGTCTTCCTGGACGAAGAGAAGGCATTCGACAGGGTACACTGGGACTATCTTTTCCTGACCTTGGAAACCTTTGGCCTCCCAGTGGATTTCATAAGCTGGATACGGGCATTGTATAAATCACCGTCAGCGAGAGTCTCAGGAAACGGGGTGATCTCCAAAAATATTGCTCTCTATTCTGGTACTAGGCAGGGCTGTCCTCTGTCACCATTACTATTTAATCTTTACCTTGAACCATTAATCAAAAGATTACAAAGCTGCCCGGATATTCAGGGAATTCCTATCTATCCCTGTGAGATAAAGATATCTGCCTACGCTGATGATCTATTCCTCCAAATTGCCAACCCCTGTTTGTCCATACCATATATGCTGGATATCATCGATACCTTTAGCAAAATGTCCAATTATAAACTAAATGTTGGTAAAACAACGGTATTTCCGCTTAATCATAGGCTTTTCAGATCAGATATTGCGGCTTTTGGGCTTAACTGGAAACAAGATTCCCTCAGATATCTCGGTATAGAATTATCCCGTAGTTCCAAACAAATTGTCAGGTTAAATCTGGATGTATTAGTAAACAATATTGCTCAAGACTTAGACAGATGGGCATCCCTATCGATCTCATTATAGGGAAGAGTATATTTAATTAAAATGAATGTGTTCCCGTGCTTACTATACCCGCTTTCTATGCTTGACATCTGGCTCCCCTTATCCTGGTTCAAGAAACTTCGAGCTCACTAAATTTCTCTGAGTAAGTAAGCCTCCCCGTATAGCCTATCACACTTTGACGGCCCCTAAGAATAATGGGGGCTTGCGGCTCCCTAACGTCTGTCTTTACTTTTGGGCATCGCATGCCAATAAGTACATGCAATGGATATCTCAAGAATATTCATGCATAACCCCTGCCTGGCTCAAAATTGAACGGGCACTAATACAGATGTCCGGATTAAACCCTGCAGGACTGTTACATATCAGGGAAAGTATCCTACCAATAAAACTCAAAAACACGACAATCTTTATGTCCCTAAAAATACACACGCAGATTTCCCGATTTCTCAACTATAGTCACACCAAAGACCCTAACCAATCGATATTAGGCAATCTAAACCTTAAAATAGTGGGCAAACTGATTCCCCTGTCCTGGCTTCCTTTGTTAAAGGATTTGGACACCTCAGAGCTGATCATCACAATCCAGGAAATCACTGCCAAATTGAGTATTCCTAATAAATATATTTTTCGGTTAACTCAACTCAGGCATGCGCTGGTACAATCATTTGGTCAAAAACCCGAGACTGGATATCCCATTCCATTTGGTAAAGAAGTGTGTAAATGGAGTGGGGGTCCCAAGGCGATATCCAAAATTTACAATATATTATTCCTCTGGAAATTCCCCACCTGCTTCGGCCCTACCGAGTTATGGGAATAGCTTTTCCCGGGTCAGAATATTAACTGGACAACCATTTGGCATACCTGCCACCATTTCATTAAACAGGATAGATTAAGACGGATGCAATTTTCTATTTTACATAATGCTTATCACACTCCTGCCAAACTGGTTAAATTGGGTTTAAAGAACACCAACTTGTGTAACAGATGTCAGCAACAGGAAGGATCCTTATTGCATATTTTTTGGTCATGACCAAAAATACTCCCTCTGTGGACTAATATTAGGCAGCTTGTGGATCCCCTCCTGGGCCTAAACGACCTATTTACTCCCGAAATCTGTCTCCTGGGGGACCTTTCGGGTATAAAAATTCATAACAGGAAATATCATATAACTCTCATTGCTATGTCCGTTAAGAAACTGGTCCTACGACATTGGCTGGACCAATAGGAAATTTCTTATAATGAATGGCTAGTCGAAATCTTAGCAAATTTGCGTACCGAGAAGACCATTGCTAACTTGAGCAACACCATGACTGCATATCATAAAATATGGGCCCCCCTCCATGCCCTCTACTGACTTTAGGATTAGTTTTTAAATAGTAGATTCTAATAACTCCTTTAGATGATATTGAAAGGAGAGATCTCAACAGTTCACACTACTCTTTTATTGTCCTAGCAGATAAGTTATAGGGAATGTTGGGGAAGGGAAGAGGGGCGGGATGGGTGGAGACATAGTAGACTTATGACTTGTGAATCTCTAATGTAAATGGTGTATCTGTATTTATGTCTGCTATGTTGGTATTGTGGTTAAAAATAATAAACTTTAAATTGCAAGAAAAAAAAAAAAGAAGGCAATAGGACAGAAATTTGTATCGTATAGGACTGCCACATTTTAAAATTCAATCCCTAATGAAATTACCTGTAGTAAAACAGTTAGGTCCATGAAAATCAAACTGAAGCAGTGGCTTGAATCTTCCAATGAATGCACCTGTAATTGATTTTTACCTGTTTGTTACTGTGCTTGGAGTTTTGTGCTATTGTATTTAATAATATGTGCATGTATTTTTTATACTAACATTGAATGTTTCAATACTTGTAGCTTGTGAAAATGGGCAGTATTGCTCATCAAGCTATCAAGTATAAAAAATAAAAATGAAAAATGAAAATTACTACCGCTGTCTTGCCATGTTCCTCTTATAAATAAGATCTAAGGAAGACCTGGATTGAGGTTGAAGCACTGGGGTTTTGGTCCACAAGCCTAAACTGATATATTTTTACCATTGTGGTGATTGAAAAAACTTTGACTAAATTCACACAGAATAAAGCAAATCATTTGTGTGTGTCTCCTGATTTTAGCTCAAGTGCAAAGAGCCAAAGTTTAAAAGGTCATCTTGTAAATGAGACTGTAGACTCAAGTCACAGTGCCTTACACACCTTTTGTAGGTGTGTAGGGCAGCATCTAAAGTTCAAAGGCATCTTATTGTACATGCAGGGTCCTCTGCACATCCGGGAGCCCGTTCCTACCTGTGGATGGCTGCCCCGAACCTGATCTGTGGATCCACGTGGATTGTCAGGTTGGAGGCTGCAAGGGTGGCTGGGTCACACTAAGCAGTCAAGCCCCAAAGCCAGATACACCTGGTCTGGGGCTAAAGGAGGGTACAGAGTTTTCATGGGGTACCACTGACGTAACCATGTTGTCCTATTATAGAGATGTATCCCTCCACAGTAGGCTCAAGCCCTTCAGAAAGACATAAAGGGTTGAGATATCACCAGGACACTTTTTTATTCTGTTTTTGTTCCTCCAGCAGTTGGGCAGGTATACCGCCTTTCTGGCCATATTGGCTGTGATGGAGCTGAACTGAAGGAACTTGCCACTTAGTTACCCCGAGCTGCTGGACCCATCCTGCAGTGGTGATATCTCCAGGGAAGATGTCCTAGTGAAACCATGTGTGTGCCCTGCCATTAGCCCCACACTGCTCCCACCTGCTGCACTTAGCCCATATTCCTACAGGCAGCAGAGACAGAGCAAGGTGTCACAGCTGTCCCTCCCCAAAGGAAGAGAGTATCCTCTGGGATGATTGATCCTCCTCCTACAGCCAACACCTGACATCCCAGGCTTGTTCCCAAACCAGGGTTGCTGGCATTGTGAGTGGCAGCCCTGCTGTTGTGCCAATGGAATGGCCACCAGGACATTTTAAAACAGAAATTGTACTGTGCTTTATAGGGGGATATAGCAGACTTCTGTATTCCACAATCTCCTGCTCTTGCAGATACAATAGCTATTGGAAGGCAGGTGTCTGCCACAGTTTTGTTACCTGGGACCACATCATGTCCATGCCTGTAGATGTAGGTGGCTGGGGACTGTGGATGTCCTTGCTTGTGGAGTTTGATCAGGGAGTAGAGTTGCACAGACCTGTAACACACAAATCAAGTGTATGCAAACCCGTATGTGACTCAAGCCCTTAGTCTTAATATATTGTTACCCAGGTTGTATACTCTTTAAATAAAATAATAAAAATGCTTGAAACTTCAAGAAAACCATAGTATGTTCAAACAGTAGTAGAAAACCATTTTCTCTTTGTTCAGAGGTTTATCTCAAAATGCTTATTATAGTCATATGGTTCTAGCACCAGAATAGTTAGGGTGACTAGGCACCTTAATGTTAAATCACAATTTCCAGGCACTTATAATTAGGCCATCATTTGAACTAGTGACCCTAAAATTGCCCTACACCCTTTTTGTGGACAATGTGCTGCCTCTTCCAGAAAGAGGCAACTTGCCACACTGCTGTTATACTGCCAGAGCATGGAGGCATGGTGTAGGGCAGTGGGAGCACCATAAGACTGGGACTGACCAGCATATAGCATGAATGCAACTCCACACACATGTACAACCGCTTTCATTACACACCACCTGGCCACAAGAGAAATCAGGAAAATTGTGTGTCTGAGCATCAGGAATCCCCACTTATCTGCTTTGGCCCATGCGATTACTCTGGGACCCTGGAAATATCTGCATTTGGACTCTGGGGGTGACGATGACCCTCCCACTCTTGGCACTGCCATGGGGTGTAGACCATGGTGGAGGACTTCAGGCATGTGATTTGGGGGTTGATGAAGGGTGAGCAAGGACTGAGAGTCCTTGCACCCAGAAAGGAAAAGCTTTGATGGAAAACAAAGAAAGCTGGGTTGAGCCAGAGTGTCGATGGTCTTGGCAAGACTGACAAAGATGGTTATGGTCAAGGCCCCTAGAATTCTGTGGCCGCAGAATTTTGTGCAGAACTTGCAATCTACTGCAGAACTTCTTTGGTGCTGCAGAATGCACTGTTCTTGGTGATTTTTTTATTAATATTTCTGTTTATCCATAGAATCTGGTTCCCTTCCCCTCTTATTATATCCCAAATCCCCCCTATGGTCAAAACGTGATGTTATCATTGCGATAACATCATAAATTAGCAAATTAAATGGCTGCATTCTGCAACAGAAATGAACAGTCACTTATCTACCACAGCTGTCACTGCCAGAGGTGGTGGCACCGTACATTAGGCATGGTGATATTTGCTCAACCTGCACTACAGCCTAATACAATTTTCAGTCTTACATTATTGCACTAGGGCCAACTTAAACAAAACCTTGACAATAGCATAGACCTGCTAAGTCCATACCTCACTTTGTGCAAAGTTATTTGTGCCTTTAAGGTATAGAAATGCCATCTGAAATGAATAACTGGTAAAATGAATTTACCTGTCATTTTTAAGAAAAATAATCACGCCCAGAAAAGTGGAATATAATAATGTGTAGACCTGCTGAAAGAACAGACCTGTTAAATAAATAGTTGCACTGTACACATTTTTGCCAGGGTTATTGATTACATATTGTCACTGGTTGATAGAGTCACCCAAAAGTTTTGGAGAAATGTGTTCAGGGCCAGCTGTTCGGCCAGAGGGTAGCATATGTTTCCATGCCAGCAACTCAGGTTCAGAGATTAGCTCTGGGAGCTGGCTGGGCAGCACAAGGAGTGGTGGAACACATCACTGCTCTGAGCCTGGAAAGGTATGGTGCAGTGTTCTGTCACACGGTGGACACATTGAGATGGGCTGGAGAGTTCTATCTCACAATCGGTTCGCTTGCATGTCATGGCCTGATAGTGTTATGTAATGTTTCAGGGGAAGGAGGTTGGCATGAAAAATGAGTTTTGCAATAACTCCTCTATTCTGATTATTCCATTTCCAATGGGACTTGTATGAATGAGGATGCAATTTCATGGAAATTAAAAATAAATACATATATAAATATACACACACACACACACACACACACACACACACACACACACACACATATACAGTATTTCTCTCTCTCTCTCTCTCTCTCTCACTATACACACACACACACTCACACACATATTTGTATGTATGTTACAGATTGCACATAAATATATAAGTGATACACAGTGGGAACCTCATGAGTGGTGTAGAAGGCACGTATAAATATATAAGTGATACACAGTGGAGACCTCATTAGTGGTATAGATACCATGCATATAGAAATACCTTATTTATCACATGAGGTCCCCTCTGCATATTTCATTATTGCAATAGGCTATTTGTTTTGCTTTATTTAGCATAAAATTATTTCTATAACTCTATTATTTTTTTAACTAGTGTTACTGTGCTTTCCCCCATCCTGATTGCTATAACCACTGCCATGAATGTGAAGTCAGGATGACAAGCTGACACTGTGATATGGTCATTTGTTAGTGCCTCAGAACTTCCGTAGAAATCATAAACCACCACCTCAGAAGTTCTGCAGCAAATGGTAGTCTCGCCACAGAACTTGGTCCCACTGTGACGCAGAAAATTAGGGGCAATGGTTATGGTGATCAGGCCCTGGTCTGTACCCTTCAGGGTGGAGTTGGAGAGCTGAGAAGGAAAGAAACTGTTCAGTGAGATTTGCAAACCAGACTGGAAGGGGGAGAGAAAAGAGAAGTCTAGAAAAGGTGAGAGTTATGGGAAGACTCATTTTTCTTGCACTTTAACAAGTGAAGGGGAAAAAAGAGATATGACGGTAGTTCTCTGGAGAGGAGGATCCTCACTATTTGTGAAAGTGAAAGTGAGGACTTTGGCTTTCTTCCAGGCCTGAGCATATAGCTTACTAATGTAATCAATTACAGAGAATCAAACTGTTATATGATTACATATCTCAAGGTAAAGACCAAAAAAAGAGAATGAAAAGAGAAGGGGGGTGCCAAACTTAAAAAGAACAAAAACTCATTCATTAATTGACTAAGGGCTTGATCTACAACATAATGAACCGCCCTCTATGAGTGCAGACTGAGAACACCCCACAGCATGCACAAAGGGTTTGTGTACTCGCTCCACACCTGATACATAGGCAGAGCATTGAACTCCATGCATGGCTGGGATGGAGGCAGGGGAAATGTGTGTGTGTGTGTGCTAACATGGCATTTTACATACTAACATACTAAAATGCCAGCAGAATAGGCCTAACGGTCTTTCGTGTCTGCTCGTTTGGTCAGCCCCCACCCTGGGTGCTGACCTTGCTGCCCCCCTCACCTTCTCTGGCTTCTCCCTTCCCAGTTCCAGATATTCTTGCTGCATTGGATTTGCTTCCAGAACCCTTCCCCTGTAGCTGTCCCACCCCCTCTTGAACCCCTCCACTGTCACTGCCTCCACCAGCCCCCTAGACAGCGCATTCCATGGCTCCACCACCCTCTCAGTGAAGTAGCACCTCCTCCTTTCTCCCCTGAATCTTCCCCCCTCCAGCTTCCACCCATGCCCTCTAGTGGCCCCCTCCTCCTTCCTTCGAAGCACCCTGACTGTTCCTCCCCTATTTACCCTCTTCATGTACCTGAAGTAAGTAAGCAAATTTTTATTTCTTTAAGGCGCCCTCCAAAGCTCAGGGCGCCTTTACAATATCAGTCATACAAATCGAAACCACAACTGTAAACAACATCAAATTCAAAAACAATCCAGTATAATTTAAATCACTAAAAAAATACTTGGTTAAAAAGGAAGGTCTTTAAAGCTTTTTTAAAGCTTTCCACAGTCAGCAATTGCGTATCTGGCAAGGTAGAAATTCCACAGGGTAGGGGCCATAAAGGCAAATGTTCTTCCACCAGATGTTTTAAGGTTACCCTGGAATCTCCAGCAATCCCTCACCAGAGGATCGGAAGGAGGCGGGAGGGACAGTGAAAGTCAGGAGTTCTTTCAGGTAGTGAGGTCCCAAACCATGTAGGGCTTTATAGGTCATCAACATGACCTTGAAAGTGATCCGCCACTGTACAGGCAGCCAGTGCAATTCGCGAAGCACAGGTGTTATGTGGTTGGACCTTGGGCTTCCAGTCAACAACCTAGCTGCCGCGTTTTGCACCAGCTGTAAGCGACGGATATCCGCTCCTGGCAGCCCTAGATAAAGGTCGTTGCAATAATCAAGACGATTGGACACAAAGGCGTGGACCAGGGTAGGAAGATCCTCTGATGGAATCAAGTGTTTCACCCGTGCTATATTCCTTAGGTGAAAAAAGGATGATTTGACTACGGCTGACACCTGTGCCCTCAGAGTCAAGCCCTCGTCAAATATAAAACCAAGGTTACGCACCTGACCAGATGCCATGAGCGGGGTTTCTCCCAGAAATAAACCTGAGAGTTTTCCCGCCCATGGACTTGATATCCTTACCCCCGGTTCCACCACCAATACCTCTGTTTTCCCTGGGTTCAACCTCAGCCAATTAACACTCATCCAGTTCTGTATCTCCTGGAGGCAGTTGTTAAACAATGTACTTGACTCAGACTCCTGCTCGGGCACAAAAGACATATAGAGTTGAGAATCATCGGCATAGCAATGGAAACTCAAACCAAAATGTCTTACAATGTCCCCTAATGGAAGCATATACACCGCAAATAACATGGGGGACAACACTGAACCCTGTGGCACTCCACAGTGTAGACAGCGAGAGGTCGAGGAATAAATCCCCGACACTACTCTCTGAGTCCTACCCTGCAGAAAAGATTTAAACCAACTCTGGACCACCCCCCTTAGTCCACAGAGAAACCACAGGTGTTCAAGCAGCACCCCATGATCCACAGTGTCAAATGCAGCTGAAAGATCAAGGAGAACCAAGATAGAATGAGTTCTCTGATCTCTTGCCATCAGGAGATCATTCAATACCCGAACAAGAGCCGTCTCAGTACTGTGCTGTTTCCTGAAGCCAGACTGGAGAGGGTCATAGATATTGTGGATGTTTAAATAATCTTCCAGCTGCAAAGCGACCACCTTCTCAATAATCTTCCCCAAAAAGGGAAGATTCGAGATTGGTCTGTAGTTTCCTGGGCAGTCGGGATCAAGGAAGGGCTTTTTCAGAAAGGGACGTACTATTGCCTCCTTCAAAGGATCAGGAAAGATCCTCTCTCCAATGATGCCACTACTATCCCAGTAAGGATCGGGCTGATAACCTCTACACATCCCACAAGTAGGCGTCTAGGGCCCGGATCCAGCCCACAGAAAGTCGGGCGCAGAGTCTGGACGATTCTCACTATATCCATAACTACCGGTTGACTGAACGTGGACCAGGTCAAATGGGTACTTGTGTCCCTCAATTGGTCACTGCAAGACCCAGTGGGGAGGCCCTGGCTGATCTCATCTCTGATAGCAGACACCTTATCAGCAAAGACGCCGCAAACTCCTCACACTGTAACTGTGATAATGCTCGATCGGCATGAAGACAGACTGGATTGCACAGTCTGTCCACAGTCGGAAGAGCTGGGCAAATCTATTCCTTGCTGTAGCAATCTCCCTGGACAGGAACTCTGCCTTCTTATGGGAGATTGCTAACTGGTAGATTTTATAATGATCTAGCAGTCTAAGCCTGTCAACTTCCAGGTGAGTCTTCCACCTGCATCTCTCCAATCTTCGGCCCTGTCTCTTCAACCCACGGATCTCCGCGGTGAACCATGGGGACTCGGGGTGAAGAGTACAGGGGCGAACACAGAAAGGAGCAATGACATCCAGGGCCCCCACAACTGCCCTATTATAGGCAGCACTAAAAACCCTGGATCCATGCTATCCATTGGAAAACCCTATCATGGAAGACCTCTATCATGTCCCCCTGGTCCCTTCTCTCTTCCAAAGTGTACATATTTAGCTCTTCGAGCCTCTCCTCATAGGTCCTGCCCCCCGAGCACCAAATCATTTTGGTTGCCCTACTCTGGACCCTCTCCAGGAGTTTAATGTCCCTCTTTAAGTATGGCCTCCAAAACTGCACGCAGTACTCAAAGTGCGGCCTCACCAAGCAGTTACACAGAGGGAGTATCACTTCCCTCCTTCTGGAGGTGATCCCCCTAGCGATGCATCCCAGCATCCTGTTGGCCTTGGCTGCTGTCCTCCTACAAGTCTCTGAGTTGTTCATCTTGACATCCACCACCCCCAGGTCCCTCTCAGCCATCGAGACTTGTAGCATTTCCCCCAGGGTGTACACTTGGCCCGGTTTCTGGCCCCAGGTGGAGTACCTTGCATTTCCCTGCATTGAACCTCAGCTTCCCTTTCTAGACCATCTTTCCAGAGCCTCCAGGTCCCCCTGTAGGGCCACCCTCCCCTTCTCCCCATCCACCACCGCCCCCAGTTCTGAGTCATCTGCAAAGAGACTCATCTCACTCCTGATTCCTGTCCTTATGTCAGAGATGTAGGCGTTGAACAGGAGGGGCCCATGGACTGATCCCTGTGGGACCCCACTAATGACCCTCTTTGGTGATGAGACTATCCCACCAACTACGACCCTCTGGGTCCGGTCCTGGAGCCAATTGCCTATCCATCTGATCATCTGGTTCCCCACCCCCATTTCTGCCAGCTTATCCAACAGGCCCACGTGAGGAACAGAGTCAAATGCCTTGCTGAAGTCTAGAAAGAGGACGTCCACTGGTCTACCCAGGTCCAAGGCACTCGTCACCCAGTCATAGAACTCCACAAGTTTTCAAACAGAGCTCCATGATGCAGTAAGCCAGCAGAAGGGGTGTGGGCTGCACAGCCCAAGGACTTGCAGTAGATTTTATGCACCCACACTTACCAGTTGCAGGACAACTCTGGTTGGGGTCTGTTCAACCTCTCCCCTTTGCACTCCCAGCCCTTCAAGGTAGTGTGAGAACTAAGGGACACCCTCACCACTGGGGATGACTAAAAAAACTCCAGTCTGTCTAATATATAAGGTAGTCCATGGAGGACTTCCATATCTGACAATTTCCTGCTTCATTCAGAGCAAGGGATCTACTGCAAAGCTGACCCAGGCATCCAATTGAATGTCTGGTATCTGACACAACTGTGACAGACATTAGACATCCAGTTGGATTCTTGGTGTCTGGCACGACTTTTGTATTTTGTTTATTTTAGTTTTTGTTGACCAGGTAAGTGCACTAGACAAATTCTGCATATTTTCAGGCACAACCCAGGGAAGGGGGATACAGATGAATGCCAACTGACCTTGAACCAGATTAAGCTCTTGGTGGTATTTTTTGTGAATACTCCCAGTACAGCCCCTCTGTGCAGCTCCACACTTGTGCATTGTGAAGAGTGGGGGCTGTGGATGCCATTCTATTGGGACAGGCATATGGGCACAGAAATATGTGGCTGAGATACAGGCAAATTGCGCAGTTCCATACTGCTTTATGGATCAGGTCCTTAATTAATAACAAGTTAAGTCTGTTGCATGCATGCATGCAGTTATGAGCTGATTACGACATGGTAAAAGAAACATTAACAGTGTTAGAGCCAGATAGGTAAGAGAATAATAGCTGGCAATACAATAAACATGCATTAATAATGAGATTACCATACAAACCTCCATGTCCTGTGGGACATTTCACTACACATAGACTTCATAAGATGTGTGTGTGTGTGTGTGTGTGTGTGTGTGTGTGTGTGTGTGTGTGTGTGTGTGTGTGTGTATATATATATATATATATATATATATATATATATATACTGTATATATTGTTTCTCCCCCTGGTAGCCCAAATTTCAGCAGCACTCCAGCCTCATCCCCTGATGGTCACCGGCACCAGTGACCCCCAGGGCTTGCCGGTGGGTGGAGCGCTCACCCCTGCTTCAGCACGGATCTAGACCCGGTCCGACTAGGAGGGGGAGAGTTCTGGGAATGCCACCATCACCCAGCCACTAGTATTTTCCCTTTTCTCCCCTGCAAAGGGATGCATGCAAGGACTCCATGGCAGTGCTGTGGATACTTCCGTGTGCTGCACGCCCAGAGTCTGCCCCGCCTCTGCCCCTCTTTCTTCAGCATCAGTGTGTCAGTCCCTAGCCTCTGCTAGGGGCCAGGCTAACAACAACTGCTGCAACTCCCCTGTCCCCAGAGGAGGACAGCTGTCCTGGAAATGCTCAATCCTCCTCCTCCTCAGCCAACTTCTGGTGACCCGCTCACACTGCGAACATGGGTCACCAGTGTGGCACAAGGTGTTGCGTCTGGTGCCTCAACCCTTAACACCACTGGGCTGGCTCAAAAGATATTTTTAGTACCAAGAACTCTCTCCAAATAGATTGATCATTCATGATTTATAAAACACTTCTACTAGACTGAGTGAGATAAGAAATCAGAAAAGAGACTGCTTGGTCCATTTTAAAGCATGTTTCCAGTGTTCTGAAAAAACTTTTTCAAAAAAATACAATATTCAGGTACATTTCAAATTGTATTTCATTAATTTTCTGTATCTTCGCCCCCTCCTTCTTTATTGCTGAGGGCATTTGAATGGAAACATTATCTTTGTCCCACAGATTTAATCTAATCCTCCATCTCAGCCCCACCGATGAAGTAATAAACCACTTTTTGTGATATCATAGTTATTTCCTTAGCAACAGATTGTGATGTCAGAAACATAGGATTCCAGGCATTTTATACACTCAGTGGTAGCAAACCAAAGAGGCAGTTATTATGACTTCAGTGGGGGGAAGCACAAATATGAGATGAAGTCTGAGGCGCAAAGTTCCTGATATCATGTAAATGTCCTCAGTTATATTGAAGAGGGTACGTACATACATACATACTTACAGTACATACATACAGAAAATTAATGAAATCTAAGCCAAATTAGGTCTAAGTATTCAATTTAAAAAGCTTTTCCTAGATACTGCAAGAAGGGCCAGATTCTCAGGTGGTATTGGGGTCACAGAAAACTGGTGCTTGTTTGATGCACCATGCTGACAGTCAACAACATCATACACAAAAGGAAGTGCATGTTACGCAAGGGAGTCCCACCCCATGTCAGAGGCACAATACAAATTGTCAGTCCATATGTCCACAGATGTACCTGGCCTGGTGGCACTGAGGGTTGAGGCACTGGACACCACACCTCGTGCTACACCATCAACCTGGATTCAGGAACGAGCCATGGTCGTGGTGGTCGACTGATGGGGGGAGGGAGGGAACAGGACTGAGCAGCCGAGAGACAGCTCTCTTCTTCTGGGGAGGAACCTTGTAACTCCAGCAGTCCAACTGCCCTCCCAGTGGAGGCCTTAGGGCAGTGCAGATGGGAGGTGGCATAAATAGGGAGGATGCTTCGGAACCGCAGCGTGTGTGTGCCTCCACATGCAATTGTGTGGCCGCGACATGGGAGGGTGGAAAACAGGAGGAAAATGGTGCTGACCTACAGGATAATTCTGGGCCCCCACCGGCTTTGCACCCTGGCTAACTGGGCACCTCTGTGCCATTGAGGTGAGTCCCAGTGGACGTTGGGGTGACTAGGGCTGGGGGGACTGGTAGAAGGTGGCCAGTCAGCATGGAAAGGCAGAAAAATGTGTATAGAAAAAAAGATATATACAGGTGCATGCGACATTTGCAGCCACAAACATGCCGGCGTGGACACGTAACCAGGTCATAGCATGTCACAAGGCCATACTTGCACACAACACAGTAAATGACTGGTATCCCACCAGAAGTGTCCTCTCCTTAGCCCACCAATGTTTAAATTGCTCTGGTGATCTGCCATTCATTACCATGTTCCATGATATTGGTAGTTCAGGTGACTTCCTGCCCACTTCTTCAACTTTAGTTGACCCTGCTAATCAACTGTTCCCCATAGTAGCCCCAGCACTGTCTGCTGGTCTAGGCCCCCCCCCCCAAATCAAACATTGAGTAACTGCTGGGCTTGTCCACCCAGTCTCGGCACAATGTCCCAATTACCAGCTACTTTGAACAGGTGGTTACCAGGTATAGGCACAAGTGGCTGTGACTGGGCCTACAAAGGCTGCCATGTTATTTATCTAGGATAGTCCATTTTGAAACATAGAAATACAGAATTTGTCAGCAGAAAGGGATTGCTTGGCCCACTCAGTTTGCCCAGATGGTCCCTGCCTAGTCTGTCTCCACAGACCCTAAATGGTCTTCAGTGACCCTCTCTCCTCCCTGCCTATTTACTAATATTCTAATATGTCTATCCCATGCATGCTTGAAGCCCGTTTCTGTTTTCACCTCTACCACTTCTAATGGCAGTCTGTTCCAGAAGTTTACGACTGTTTCAGTAAGGTAGTACGTCATTCCTCACATCTCTCTTAAACCCCCCTCCCAACTTCACTGGATGCCTTCTGGTCCTGGTGCTCTTTTTCATTTGCAAGAGACTCCACTCCTGCAAGCTTTTTACCTCTGTGAGGTACTTGCAGATCTCTATCATGTCGCCTCTCACACTTCTCTCTTCCAGGGTATCCACGTTGAGATCCCTCAGTCTCTCATCATGTCCTCTGCCCTCCCCAGATCTATTTCCATGGTCATCCAGTTGAAGAAAACAATCAGATTTATCTAGCATGACGTCCCTCTTTGAATCCATGCTGCCTTTGGTTTTGCAGCCCATTGGATTCAGGATACTCTACCAACCTTTCCTTTAAGAGGGTTTCCATTAGTTTCCCCACAACAGAGGTGAGACAGACTTACCTGCTGCTGCTCTTATGTAGATGGACCACATCTGCTCTTTTCTAGTCCTCCAGAACCAAGCCTATTTCCAGAGAGCTCCTAAATAAGGCCATCAATGTGGAAGCTAGCACCTCCCTGAGTTCCTTTAGTACTCTTGGATGTACTCTGTCCAGTCCCATAACTTTGTCCGCTTTCGGAACTACAAGTCACTTCAGAAAATGAACATCTGTCTACCCTCCCCCTTTGTTCCTGCTGCATCCTGATGGTCTCTCCCCTTCCCGCATTACAAATACTGAGCATAAGTACCTTTTCAGGAGGATGAAAGTTTCTTCTTGGTCTTCTTCTGTGCAGTCCTGCCCCACCACCCTTATTGTTCTTACTATCCCCCCTTACCCTCCTCTTCTCACTTAACTACCCAAAGAAAGCCTTAACTACCTTTAGCTACCTTCTTGGCTATTCATTCCTCTGTCTGTGCCTTTGCTCCCCTCACTGCATTTCCTGCTTCCTTCTTTTTTACTTGGTATACCTCCTTGTCTTCTTCCCTTTGCATTTTCTTACACTTCCTGAATGCCTCCTTTTTTTCTTCGTATCTTGACCACTTCCCTAGAGAACCATAACAATCTCTATTTCCTTCTGTATTTCCTTAATTCCATCACACCGAGGCTGATTGTTTTACTTATTCCCCATTGTACCTCTGTCCCTGGCAATCCCCACCTTTGAGGCAGTTTCTGAGACAGTTTGTCATTTCTTTAAAATACACCCTCCTAAAGTCCAGGTCCCTCATCCTCATGTGGTTTGCCTCTGTTCCTGTCTTAATGTTAAACCATACTGTACAGTGATCACTAGTATCTATGGGACTGCTCATTGTGACCTCAGCAATGCCATCCCTGTTTGTAAGCACCAGGTCCAGCACTACCTCATATCTAGTGGCTTCATTGACTAGCTGCCTAAGAAAAGACCCCTGTAGGGAGTCAAGGATTGCCTTGCACCTTGCCAAAGCTACAGTTGAAAGGCTCCAATCCACATGTGGTAGACTGAAATCATCAACTAGCAGCACCTCCCCCTTATTTGTCATTTTGATGATCGCTACCCAAGTGCCTTATTCAACTCCTTTTCCTGTACTGGAGGTCTGTATACCAACCCTGTATGGATAGCAGCTCCAGTGCCTGTCTTCAGGATGACCCACAGCAGCCCCAGGCCCTTAGCCTTTTTCTTTGGGTGTCCCTGCACTTCTGTGGCCTTGATTCTTTCCCCTTCTTCCTTCTCTGTCTGTCCTGAACAGAGAGCAGCCTGGTATGGCCCCATCCCAGTCATGGCTGTCAGTACACCACAACTCCAGTTTGGCCACAAAATCCAGGCTAGCCACCATCATGATGGCCTCCATATCCAGAACTGGTCACACTTTAAGTGTCAGCTTCACTATAACGGTGGGGTAATTAATCATTAATTACTTGTAATATGGTTAATTACACTGTAGTTACATGTTTGTTGCATGTAACTACATTGTAATTGCCATGCAGTTACACTGTAGTTAAGGAAGCTTTAAGTGTAATCCCAGAATTTTATTTCTCAGACTCCTTAAATTGCCACACATGGCTCTTCATACCGTACTCTCTCACTGCTTGCTTCTCTTTTCTCCGCACCTGCGCTTTTTCCTGATGCTCCCTCTGACCCACAACTTCCTTTGTTACCTTTTCCGTTATCTATCTCCTTCATTCATTCCTTCATGCTTCACTGATTTATACACCCTTATCTTGTGCCTTGCTCCCACACCTGTCTTCTCACTTCCCTGCCCCAAGGGAGTTTATTCCCTCTGGGCTCTCCTTCCATGCTGCTTCATCAGCTTGGGGGTAGCAACTGTTGCTTCCCTTAGGTCTACAGCCTCCCTTCCCACTAGTTTAAACACTCATCTAAGTAGCATTTAGGCCTCCCTCTAAGGACCGTGGTCCACCTCCAGAAAGGATGAACGCTATCTCCCCTACAGGCCCAAATCTTCCCAGGATGGCCCCCAGTTCCCAAATGTAGCCAAAGCCCTCCTCCATGCACCACGCGTTCAACCAATTGTTAGAATCCATGGTTTGGAGTGTTCTTTCCTCTCCCTGGCTGTATACAAATAACACCTCAGCAAAAGCCACAGTGCATGCCACTTGCTTGAAGCCCCTCCCTGATCAATTGAAATTTCCCTGCACTACCCCTACTCTGTCTCTTGTCAGGTCATTTGTCCACAGTTGAACAATGACATCTCTCCTATGTCCTACTGCTCTAGCAGTCCTCTGGTTCCACTCTTCATCCCTCCAAGTCAGAGCACCACTCAGGTACTTCACCACCCTCTACCTTCCCCTCTCCCTTCCCCCATCTATTCCCATGTTTATCCTCCTAAAAATAGAGCCCCCCACCAGCAGCTGATTCTTCCTCAGCTGTGGGTCTCTTTCAGGGCTCTCCCCTTCTGAGGACCCCCACATCCTCCCTTCCCACTGCTACAGGTGCCTCCTCACTGACTGTAAGCTGAACTGTCTCATTTGCTCAGAGGTCCTGCTTTTATACAATTACATAACTGGGATACTGAAGCGCAGGGAGGTCAGATGAGTTGTTTAAGTTCACCCAGTGAGTCAGTACCTGTGGTGGGATTTGAACCTGCAACTCCCTCTAACCATTACAAGACACTGTCCATCCAATTAGTTTACCTTTCCCCTTTGACAGCTAGCTGCACTTACCAGTTTTTTTGTTACTGCTTACGTTTTGTAAGTACAGTACCACTTATTCATTTGAACTGATTATTGTTAAACAGACTGAAAATTGCATAAATCAAACAAAATTATGATGACGTATCACTTCAAACTGCACTGTCAGCGTGGCTCAGTTGGTAGCACATCCTTCTCTGGACCAGAAGGTCGTGGGTTCTCGTCCCACACTGGACTTGCTCCTAAAAATCACTGGCATCCGGGTGCAGTATTGGGGGGTGCTGTACTGCTGTGGTTTGCCATCCTTCAGATGAGACGTTAAACTGGGGTCCCTTCTGCCCATCCTGGTGTTGTCCTGGTGGGTGTCCAGGTGTAAGTAAAAGAACCTAGAGTACTCTTTGTAAAGAGCAGGAACATTCCCAGTGTCCTGGCCAACATTCCCCTTCCCGAAAACCAGTTCATGCAATTATCCAGGCTGTTTGTGGGTGATGATGTGCGATATGGCTGCCACCACACATTCAGTCACTTCACTACTAGTCTAGCATTGCTTGTAAAGCACTTTGAGATACTGTGTATGAAAACGCTATATAAATGCTGATTCTTCTTCTTCTTCAAACTCATGTGTGCAGTTCTCCAAAACAAATGCACAGTCCAGTCCCTCAATCACAATATTTTAAAACATTTATAAAATCAGAGAGGACAATAATAGTACATATAAGGTAGGATTTCTACTTTGTACTGGATCTGACAAAGATCCACAGCTACAGTACGTAAGTGCAGGAATAAATTATGTTTTGCTGTCTCTCAGTTTTTTTCATACATAGAATCTACTAAATAGGTAAAATCATTGTTTCCATATGATTGAGAAAATCTCCTCTTGAAGTCATTGAAATTAAATCACAATAACCTTGTTTGGATTTAAATTTGGCTGTGGTATTGTTCCTAACATCCTACAGAAGAGTTGAAGGTCTTGATCATTATGCAGTGAAAATTAAGCTTATTCATTTTCTATGCATGTTACAAGCCCCTGGTTCCATAATTACTCTTCTCCATACTCCTTCTAACAGATGCAGTCAGCCTTATGCCATTCTGTGCCAAACTAGGTTTTAAACATTAGAGCAGCAAGATACAATGTTAATGATCTGTAGTAGAGTGTAGATCACAGCCAAATGTTCATTTTGTTTTTTAGGTATGAAATATTTCACGGCTCAAAACAGAATATAGTGAGATGGAAAAGATCAATCAATCAAAAGGCTTCTTCGGTTCAATGAATTTAAAAAGACCATTGTTTGTAGTTTATTTACAATGTTATCCCTAGAGTTGAACAAATCTACCCAAAGCAGTAGACATTACCATGAAATGTGCACTGCTTTATTAACATAAAACAATAGTACTCTATTGCTATTGATAAAAATGTTACAGGTTCTGCACTGAAACTGATAAGTAGTCCTTCACTGGGATCAGAGATATGAAGAAGACCTAACATTTATATGGGCATATTCTTTGCAAACAACTGTGTTAATGCACCAGTTAAGGCTAAATGCGTAACACCACAAAAGTAGGGAAATGTGGCATTAGAGTTTCCAACCCTAACTCCTCATCCCTGCCCTCTGAGCAGCAAAAGGAAAAAAAAAAAATTAGGGTTTGGGATCTCCTGAGTCTTGGCGAATCAGTGGTGGGGTCTTCCTTGAGGTTGTCAGCCCAAATGCCCATGCCCTTCCATAAGCAAACAAGGCCAGACCTGATCTCGTTTCTTCGGGCCCTGCATGAAGAAAGCTACAACAGGCTGTGTTGTTAACATGTGATACACAGATACACAGAAGGTGACAGCAGATAAGGACTGTGTGGCCCACCTAGTTTGCCCCCTTTTCCTACCTAATGCATTACCGCAGGCCCTAGTTGATCTACGGATTACCGTATCTTCCCTACTGCTAGAGTACTCTTATGTTTATCCAATGCATCCTTGAATTCCCCTACTGTTTTTGCCCCCACCAGCTCTGCAAAGAAGCTGTTCCAAGCTTCCACTACTCTTTCTGTAAAAACAAGTACTTCCTCATGTTGCTGCTGAGCCTACCTCCCTCTAGCCTCATATCATGCCTTTTGTTCTTGTACACCTTTTATTCTGAAGGCTACTACCCTCCTGTACCTTGTTTATGCCACTGATGTACTTGAATGTCTCTATCATATCCCCCCCTCTCTCTCCTCGCCTCCAGGAAATACATATTGAGGTCCTCTAGTCCTTCCTCATATAACTTTTGGTGCAGTCCTTGCACCATTTCTGTGGCCCTTTTCTGGACTGCCTCTGTTTTGTCTATGTCCTTCTGGAGATGCGACCTCCAGAACTGGACACAGTACTCCAGATGAGGTCTCACTAGTGATCTGTACAGTGGCATAACCACCTCCTTTTTTCTGCTGGTAATACCTCTCACTATGCACCCTAGCATCCCACTGCCTCTCCCCACAGCCTTCTCACATTGTTTGGTTACCTTTAGGCCATCAGATATGATTACCTCCAGGTCACTTTCTTGACTGGTGGCTATCAGTTCCTCCCCCCATCTTGTACTCCTCCCTTGGATTTCTATGTCCTAAGTGCATGATGTTGCACATCTTTGCATTGAATGTTAGCTGTCACACTCTCAACCACTCCTCAAGCATGTTTAGGTCCTTCTCATCCCCCCCCCCAAGTGTTGACCTACTACAGATCTTAGTGTCATCTGCAAAGAGGTATACCTTCCCCTCTAGCCCCTTTGCAGTGTTGCTTATGAAAGCATTTAAGAGGACTGGCTCCAGCATGGATCCCTGTGGTACCCTGCTGGTTATCCCCTCTCCTCAGATTGAACACCATTTACCACCACCCTCTGTGTCCTGTCACTCAACCAGTTTCTGACCCAGTTTACCACCTTGGGGCCCACTCCCAGGGTGCCCAATTTATTTATCAACCTCCTATGTGGGATGGTGTTGAAGGCCTTGCTGAAATCTAAGTAGGCCACATCCACCGCCCTTCCCCTATCTACTTCCCTGGTCACCCAGTCAAAGAAATCTATCAGATTTGTTTGACAAGACCTTCCTGATGTAAATCTATGCTGCCTTGGATCCTGTGCTGCACTGGATTCAAGAAACATCACAATCCTTTCCTTTTGCAGTGACTCCATTAATTTCCCCATCACTCAGGTCAGGCTGACTGGCCTTTAGTTGCCAACCTCCTCCCTGTTCCCACTTTTTGGGAGAGGGACTACATTTGTCCTCCTCCAGTCCCCTGGAACCACCCCTGTCTCTGTCAGTTTGTTGAATAGGGCTGTTAGTGGTGCTACCAGCACCTCTCTAAGTTTGTTAAATTTTCTGGGATGTATCCCATCAACCCAATAGCCTTGCCCCCTTTCAGATTCTCGAGTTCTTTTAGGACTCTTTCATCCATAAATGGGATGGTGTCTGCCTCTCTCCCACTGGTGCTCCTATACCCCAGTACTGCTCCTTTTCCTTCACCATTTTCTGTGAATACCGAACAAAAATATTTGTTTAGAATTGTTGCTTTTTCTAGGGCCCCCTCCTCACACCCCTATCCTCCATTTTTAACCTCACAATCCCACCCTGGTCTTCTTTCTATCACTAATGTACCTGAAAAAGGTCTTGTCTCCTTTCTTAATTGCCTGGGCTATTTTTTCCTCAGTTTGTGCCTTTACGGTCCTGACTGCTTTCCCCATCTCCCTCTACTTTTCCAGATACAGTTCCCTGTCTTCTCCCCCTCTGTGTTTCCTTGTACCTCCTCAAAGCTAACCTTTTCTCTCTTACCTTCTCGGCCACATCCTTTGGGAACCATAGTGTTTTTTTTCTTTCTCTTCATTTTGCTTACTTGCCTAACACAAAGGCTTATTGCCTCTGCTATAGCTCCCTTAAGGTTAGCCCATTGTTTCTCTACATCCCCCTTCTTCTTTCCCTGCCAGAGCTTCCTTGAGACATTCCCCATTTTTACAAAGTTAATCTATCTGGAATTCAGGACCCTTGCTTTTGTGTGGTTTGACACCTCCACTGTACTCACATTGAACCACACTGTATGATGATCACTGGACCAAATGTGGCTACCCACCATTACACTGGTGACTATGTCCCCATTGATGAGTACCAGGTCTAATATTACTCCTTCTCTGGTGGGTTCCACCATAAGCTGCATGAGGCACACCCCCTGCAGGACATCCAGGATGCATCTGCTACTGGCTGTGGCTGCACCTTGGTGCTGCAATCCACATCAGGCAAACTGAAGTTTCCCACTAGCAGCACTTCACCTTTGGCTGTCATTTTTCGGATGGCTTCCACTAGTACCCCATCCATCTCCTCCCCTTGTGATGGAGGTCTATAGATTGTGCCTGTGCGAATGACAGTGCCAATTCCTATCTCCAGGGTAACCCACAGTGCTTACACTCCCGCTTGCATTCCCTGAACTTCAGCTGCTTTAATTCCCTCCCTGATGTAGTTAGCCACCTTTCCACCCTTTTTCCCCCAACCTGACTTTTTTAAATAGAACGTAACCGGTATAGCTATATCCCATTCATGGTTCCCCATGTGCCGTGACTCGGTAACAGCAACAATGTACAGGTCTGCCTCTGCCATCAAGGCCATTGGGTCTGGAATTTTATTTCCCAGGTTGTGGACATTTGTGTGCATGGCCTTCCACATTTTGCAACCTCCCCTTCTGGTAGCTCCCCTCCTAGCCCCATGTCTTCCATCCCTTCCTCTCCTGTTTTTCTCCTGGAAATCTGACTGCAGACACCTGGTTTTCTTTTGCCTAATCCACCCTCCACTAATTAACAACTCTCCTCCTGACTTAGCAAACTGCCAAAATGATACAGTTCCCTTCCCCCAACTCAGAGAAGCACACTAACATTTCTTTTTTCTTACCCTGAGACTTTACACTTCTAATAAAGTATGTTTGCTTAATCCCAACAGGCTCGGACTCTCTTGCTGATTTACATGTGTTCTAGTAATAAAGTTCTAGCTCCCTAGTCAGCTGCTTCCTTGCTCTGACAGCAAGATTGCTCTCTGCCAAACAGCATACTTCTCTACCTTTGAAGAGTGTATCACTGTGAGGCACTGGCTTGCAGTGGTACCTTGTGCTTTGGACAGGAGGCTATGGGGTGGGGGAGGGCTGAGCATTAGGGCTCACAACCACAAGAAAGTCACACTGTTCTCATACTGAGAATGTGGGTGAATGGCTCATCTCGCTAAGCTGGGCACCCTGGATTTTGGTGTACTCAGAAAAAAGTATTTCTGGCCTTTTTAAAAAAAAAAAACAGCAAACACCAGAGTCTTGCTAAATGGGTCCCATTTAGCTGTGTTCAGGTATTTGTTTAAAAAAGTACATTTTTTTATGTGTTTTCAGTGCTTTTTTAGGTTTGAGGAAAAACAATATGTTGGCCATCACAATCAATATTATTTTCTCACAATATATAACTCACAAACTATAAACCTTCACAATCAGTGTTTTTTATGGTTCATATCAGAGGGTTATCCCAACACCCTACTGAGCATGCTTAGAAAAAAAAATAATCCTTATACCTCTGGAGCCATTTAATATTTTTTTTGTGAAACCTTCAAAAGGCACATCCTCAGTACAGTCAGTTTCTAGTCAGTAGTAAAATAGTTTTATTAATTTCATAATGAACAGGGATATATACACTCAATTGAGCCTCAGGCTCATTTACAGTGAGATCCCTTGGTATGTTCCATAGCATGTTGCCAACTTTTACACTGGCAATTTAGTTACACAGAATACAAAAATGCATGATAAAATCTAGGAATAAATACATACACAAAGAGAATAATGGATAGGTCACTGGGCGTTACCGGTGAGTAATGCCATCGAGAGGTTCTGGACACATAGGAACCTCAAGAGCAAAGCTCAAGCGGTTCCTGTGTCCAGAACCTTGAGATCCCCAGTGACCTATACTTTATTTTTTTAATATATGGATCCAAATTGGGTTTTCTCTGTTATTTTCTTACAGGTGGTTGGCCCTTCAAGGCCTCTCTCTCTTTGTCCTAGCTGACCGCCGCTCTTTCTGGCACTGACACTGTCTCACTATGTCTCCCCCCCACCCCACCTGTACGCACACTTGCATGGTGTGTCAAAACAGTTTGCTTTGGTTTAGTCTTACCTTTTGTTTTTTGGGGACAATACAGGATCAACCAGATAAATCCTTTTTTTGAATAAAAAAAAGAAATAAAAACTGGGGAAGTATTGTGATCGAGAGTCCGCTGCCATGTTTTTGAAACTGTTTTGGATGCTCACAGACAGAAAGTGGTAAATGATGAGCTGTGGTTTGAATTTCAATGCTTGATTGATGTTTGGCGGCATCAGTGATTTGGAGAGTCATGTGCTTGCACTGTAAAGGTTTTGTGATAATAGTATCATTCAGAGCTCATAACAGCAGTATTATATGCTCTGAATGATGCTATTATCACTCTTGAAGTGCAGTATTATTGCTCTGGGAGCAATGCTATTAACAAGAATATTTTTGTATGCTTTGGTGTAGGATTAAATTAAAAATCCATATATTAAATACAAGTAAAACACTGTGGGATGGATATTCAAACTGCGCCCAAAATGTGCGCAATAGCAGGAGCAAGCACAAGTCCATTGCGCACATGCGCAATAGACGCGATATTCAAAAATGGAGCAAGCCAAATTGTGCAACCAGCCAACATCTGAATATTGCACAACCTGCGCCATAGCGCAACCAGGAAGGGGAAGCTGAGCAGATATGATGTGCTATAGCGCAACAATGGCAGCCCAGCTGAGCAGCCCAGAGGTGCCATAGTGCAAGCAGGGAGCCCTCCGGCAGCAGAGCAATGGAACTGCACAACCAGGGAGGTAGGCAGGGGCCCAACACCCATGCCACAGATGGGCATAGGAACACACTGCAGAACTGACAATGCACCCCCACACCCCTAGCACAGCACAACTGGTGGAGGGATGGAATATCCACCGGCCCATGGGGACAAGCAAATAAAGCACAGCTGGGCCATGGTGCCCCATCACACCCACCAGCAAGCTGAGATTGCCACACAAGGGGGGCGGACCACCCCATTGTACAGCAGCCCCCCCGTGCACAGCACACCCTGCACTTCGACCCCAAGACACCCTCCATGAGCAGTGACCATCACTGCAGGAATCCCCATACATACCTACCCCTGTCACACTGCAATCTCGTGTACCACAGAACCATACAAGCCAGAGCCACCATGAGCACCCAGCAGTGGGTGGCAGCACACGGCAATGCAACAATGGCAGACACAGTGCCAACATGCACAACCCCCCTGAGGCACAGCTGAGAGACTGAACATGTGTCGCCACAAGTGGTACCCCACACGGGAAAGGGCATGCCCCTGACACCACTGCCATTGATACAGCACCCTGTACAGTAGACAGGTGTCACAACATGACCCACCACGAGCCACAACAGCCAGCACAGACACCCACAGTGTTGTGTGGAAGCATGCAGCACACCGGATGCAACACAGTGCAGGGGAAAACACACACCCATACCCTCAAAGACACCAACACAGAGACGCAGTAGTGTGGTAACCAAGCCCCCAGTGTGGGCACATGTAAACTGTGCACACACAGCTTGCAGTCCACCATGGCACAGGGGTGACACCCACCCTGTGCATGTACTGTGACCCTGTACACCACCAGCACACGCCTGGATCACAAGTCACAGACAGTGCTGCACAGCCCCTGCAACACACACAAGACACAGCATGGAGGTGGGACAGCAACTTGGAGGCCACAGTGTCACCCGAGGCAAACATGCACCCACTGGTGAGGTGCCAACCCAGCATTGTGGACGGTCACAGTGGATGACCTGCAGGACAGCACCCACTGACAAGGCAGCAGACCTGGCAGGCCACAGACATGCAAGGGTGTCAGCTGCACAGGCCAAGGACAGCTTGACAGGGCACAATGGACACAGAGCAGGCACCATGGAACACTGCACATCAATGCAATGCACAGAGAACAACACACACCACAGATACCGACTGAAAGCCACTCCCACACCACAGACACCTCCCACGAACACACACACATACCCATGACTATACCTCCCCAGATGCCATGCACACCACTGCAACTGAGCACCTATAGCCAGCTGCAAATCAGAGACCACCACAGTATTCAAATCAAAATAACTGTATTAGAAAAACAACAAGTATAACAACATCAACAACTATTTACACATATACAAAACTGGGGTGGAGGTACGGGTACAAGGTAGGGGTGGGTAAGAGGCAGGGGTGAACAACTGGGAGAGGGAAGGCGGGGTGTGAGGGTTATTCAAAGAGTGGAGGTGATGCCCAGCTACTGGTCTTCAGCCTGCTCCCCTGCTGCCTGGTGCCGGTCCCGGGGTCTCCGTCTCCTCCGCATCCCATGCCGCTGGAGGTCCTGCAGGATTCCTAGGGAGTCTGTGGCCACCTGCAATAGCTGCTTCACAGCTCACTCAATGCGTAGTAGTATCTGGACACCTAGGACAAGGGATCAGAATCAATGGGTGTGACTGTCCATCTCCCTGAAGCCCACCCATCATGTATGGCATACAGCCAAGTGCCCTGCTCCTGTGATGGTGTGCACCCACCCACAGTGACCGTGTGCACAAGACATGCCCAACCAGGCAGCAACAGCCATGTGTACCACTGCACACACACACCGCCCATGTCCAGCACAGCACAACCAAGGCCGTACAGTAACGTGCCTATGTGGTGGGCAGGCAGTGCCACAGCCATGTGTCCAGTGCATGCATGGACCACCATTGACGAACTCCCAGACATGCAGTGCCACTGGACAGTGCTGACTGTCACATGTTGCATGCATGGCAGTGGTGTCCATGGATGGTGGCCATGCCCTGCTACCCACCCTGTCACACAGCATGCAATAGCAATCATGTTGTCATGGCACTCACCCTCATTGGGCTGTTGCTGGCATTGTGGTCCTCCACTGCCATGCTCGGGTACTGCAGCCACCACCCTCTGCCCTCAGCCATGGCCCTCCTCCAGTCTGCCACGCCTGTGAGAAACAAAAGGTGAGAAACACATCAGTACAATCCCAAAGCATATTCTCCCTGCCCCAATGAGTGTGCCCACCCACCCAGCCAGACCCATACATCACATACCCTGTAAGCACCTCCACAGCCAACCCTAGACCAACCCTCCCCCATGTGCTGGACACAATAGACAGTGTTACCCATATGGACCATGCAGGTGCGTAGATGGATCACCCACCTGGACGAAGCACCACGCCCCTCCTGGCATGCGACCGCAGACATGCCAGTAGCTCCGGCTCCCTCCTCTTCAGGTCCCCATAACGGTGCCTGCATTGTTCTGAGGTCCTCCTTTAGCCAGTGGCCGCCTCCAGCTCAGTGGCCACCTGTTGCCACACCTGGGTCCTGGCCCTGTCCAGGTGAACCTCCCCATACAGTGGGCCATAGTGAGGCTCCACAGTGGCCACCAGGTTGGCCAGCTCGAGGGCACTCCATTGGGAGTCTCTTCTGCGTGCCATTTCCAGATCTATAGTAGGCAATATGGCACTCCACAGTGCGGCAACCACACGTGGAATTGCTGTGCAATACAACACCGCTATTCCCTATCGCGCTGTCAGTACAGCACCACCATTCCCTATCGCGCTGTCACCGAACAGCGCGATAGAGCTGCAGACATGCCATACGTACAGCGCCAAGGGGCCAAAGGTCAGGCACAGGGTCATGGGTCTCTGGCGCAAGGCCACACACAGCGCCATCGGACGTCTATGTGTCCAGAGTGATTGGTCACCTGTGTGCCATTGCCACAGCAAACTATTGCGCAGTTGTGCCACAGCACGATGTAGTGACCATCGCCGTAGCACCACTGGCACAATGGTGGCCCTGCCATGAATTGCCTACCATGCACAGCACATCATCAGCATGGCAGATGCCTGCATAAGCTACCTGGGCATGCGCAGTGCGGTGTACTACGCAGTCACAGAACTGCGCCATTGGCTCAGCACGCCCAACCGTATTGTGCAAAGCGCAACAGCGCGAGATTCAGCCGTCATATGCAAATCATCCCATCAGCCATTCAATGGTGCAGCAGCACAATTTGCATCTCATTAAAGTTGCTCCACACCTAATTTGCATGGATTGCACTATAAAAACTGCGACACTGTTCTGCAGTGGGCATATTCGGTTACTGCAGTTGATAGGTGAGTTGCATGCTGTGTGCTGTTCTGGACTATAGTTCCAGGGAATTGATGTGTACTGCACAGCCACAGGTGACCACTCTCACCCATACAGGCTAAGAAATGACCGAGCCAGGACTGGGTGAGGAGGATGATGGCCGGCAGAAGAGGAGGCCTAATTTTACGAAGGCTGAGACGGAGGCACTCTTCGAGGCCTATCTGGATGAAGAGCCACTGCTCAGTGGACGGTGGGGCACCCCTCTGGCCCGTGCTGCTGCATGGGAGGGGGTGGCACGTGCCATCAACCTGCACGGCAGCCACCAGCGCTCTGTGCAGGAGTGTAAAAAGAAGATGGGAACCGACAGGAGGAGGGTGAAGGAGAAGGTGGCTGCCATCAGGGCGGCACGTGCTGCAACAGGCGGGGGCCAGCCGGAGGTGGTGCAGCTGACACTGGCAGAGGACAGGCTCACTGCAAGCATGCAGCACAGTGCCATTGAAGGAGTACCAGGAGGTGACTTCCAGACAGGTGGTAGCCCATCACTGCATGGTATGTCATGGTCTGTGGGGGGGGAGGTAGATTCCATGCACTAACGTGTCTTTGCTTTCTGTTTCTGCGGACAGCCATCTGGAGTTGGAGGAGGGACCATCCACCTCCGCTGGTAGCCGGCATGCATTGCAACAGTGTGCATGCCTGGCTGCCAACACTGGGGTCATTGAGAGAGGTGTGTGGGTGCCCTTCCTGTGTTCCAGCGGTCTGGCATCCAAGCATGCCAGCACGCTGTGGCTGTGGCACAGACCTGCACCATTGATGATGCAATGACCATTATGGGCGTTGACATGTGTGTGTCACAGAATAGACACAAAGCAGGACAGCACGCGCCCATGGATTTGTCTGGTTCCGACGTGTGTGCCAGCACATCAGCACAGTCCCAGGCTGCACCTGTCAGCACCGGTGGGGCAGCACCGGTGGCTGTTCAGATCAGTGGCACTGTTGCGGCCACAGCGGTGGGACAACTGATCCCTTGGGCACAGCAAGCGGAGGGGCAGCAGCAGCAGTCACCCACCGGGACTGGGGGTACAGGGTTCAGTGATGGCATATGTGCACCACCTGTGGACTTGCCCATACCTGGTTCTGGTGAGCAGTGTCCACCCTCAAGGGGTACTGTACATCAGGCCCTTCCATACCCTGAGGGACAGGTTGCTGATGTGGCAGATGACCTCTTTTACGAGCACACCCGCCTGCTGCAGGCATCAATACAGCAGCAGATGCGGGTTGCAATGTCCGTGGAGGCAATGTATATGGCTCTGGAGCGGGTTGAGGAGTGACACAGCAGGGACACCAAGAGGATCCTGTCTCAGATTGACCATATGCGGATGGATGTGACCGCAGCCATTGACAGGCTGACACAGGTGGTGGTCGCTGTCAGGGACACATTGGGCACACAGTCAGGTGCCCCTGTGCCACTCACACCATGCAGTACGCTATCCACTCCCCATTCCCGGTGTCATGCGACACCCACCCTGTCAATGCCTGGTTCAGCTGTGGGCATCCCGAGCACTCCCGGTGCAGGTATGTTCAGTGTGCTGCAGACACCTGTGAGGGCACGGTCGCGTTCGCACAGTGGAACCCCTGGTGGACCATCGGTGCCACCCCATGAGGCCCGTGCTCAGCCTGCCAGTGCTGCTGGGTCTCGGCGGGGCCGCCCACACATCCGAGGCAGCCGTGGCACTGTGCCGCAAGACTGAGCTGTCTCCCAGTGCAGGCCCTGTCTGTTGCTGCCCTGTGTGCAATGTGTGTTTTGGTGGGCAGTGCACCGGTGGGTGCCCAGCCCTACTCACAGACACACGGACCACCTGCACACCCTCCCGACTGCTGTCCACAGGTGCGTGTGCATGATGATGCCTGCATTGCACTGTATACCAAAGTGCGATGGTGCCCAGCATCTGACACACACACATGGATAGTCAGTGGACGTGGTGGCCTGTGGACATGTGTGTCTTTAGTGTCTGTGTTCCAGCTCTGTTTTGCACCTGACCCCTGTGCAACTTGTGCCTATTGTGTGTGTGTGTGTGTGTGTGTGTGTGTGTGTGTGTGTGTCCGTCCATGTGGTGTGTTACTGTTCACCCCTCCTGGTTGTCTGTGTGTCCTCTGTGCCCTGCCACTTCCCTTGCCATCATGCACCCCTGGTATGTTTCCATGTGTGTACATGGGTTGTGCCCTAGCCACTGGTGGTTGCACATGGCCCCATGACTTACCTGTGTTGGCTGAAGTGCTCCTCTGTGATGATGTCCCGGTGCAGCTGGGCCAGCCGGATCAGTTGGGGGTCCCGTCATCCAAGGGGCGGCTGCCCATCCCCATCTTCACCGGCGTCACTGTTGTCCCCATCGCTGTCCCCCTCTTCGACCTGTACAGCTATCCCACAGTCTTTGGCCATGTTGTGCAGGATACAACAGGCCAGGAATATCGAACAGGCCTTTGAGGGGCTATAATGTAGGGCACCGCCGGAGGTGTCTAGGCAATGGAATTGCGCCTTCAGCATCCCAAACACCCGCTCAATGATGTTGCGTGTGGCGGCGTGTGCCTCATTGAAGCATTGCTGCGATGGGGTCGTGGGCCCCCGGTGGGGTGTGAGCAGCCAGGGACGGAGTTGGTATCCACTGTCACCTGTGTGGAGATAGTGGAGGTTAATGTCTTGTTCAGGCTCAAATTGCCCCTAACCCTGTGTGCCACACCCATGGCACCAGTGGCTTACCCCACCTTGCCCCCGATTTGTCAGTTCTACATGCATACTCACCCACTAGGTGTCCTGTGGAGATGTCCCCACTCTCAAATCGAGGGCACAGTGCCAACTGGTACCATATGAATGAATTATGTGCTCCCCCAGGGTGCGTGGCACAGACATTGATGATGCGCCCACTGGCATCACACACCACCTGGCAGTTGATACTGGCATAACCCTTCTGATTCATATATGTGGCCCCATCGGGGTCAGGTGGCATGTGAATGGCCACATGGGTGCAGTCTATCGGCCCTAGCAAGCCAGGCATATGTGCTACCCTGTGGAACTCCTGTATGTTTGCTGTGAGCTCCGCCACGGTGCTGGGGAAATGGATGTACTCCGCAGCATGTGGCAGCAGTGTGCTGAGGAATTGGGTGAGAATGCGTGACGTGGCCAACTGTGTTATGCCTGCAGTGTCCCCTGTTGGTCTCTGGAAGGTACCCGTGATGAGCAAGCACATGCAGGCTGTTACCTTTGTCTCCACTGACAGAGCGTGACTTCGTCATGTGGGTGCCTGCATCACATCACTGCACAGCTCACAGAGCCGCCTCAGTATTGCCCTGTTCAGGTGGTACCGGCCCAGAATCTCGACATCTGAGTAAAGCTCAAAGCTGGTGCGGGCTTGGTACTGCCTGTTGGGGGCGTACTGCTGATGGGCCCTTCCACTGCCACGTCCCCCTGCAGCATGCCTTCTCATCCCCCTCATTACAGCTTCCATGTGGAAGGTGGCACTGTTCATGTCCCTGGCTGGTGTTCCCCACCAGCTGTTGTTGCTCTGTTCCCCCCGCTGTCCTGACTGCTACCTCCACTGCACCGGGTACATCTACTGGCCTCTGCACTCTGTGGCCCCACACACCTTTCCTTGCCCCTATTTTGTCCTCTGATCTCCCTGGCCTGCCCTCTTTGTCCCTCTGGCCTTGTCTCTCTCCCTGCCTCATGTGGCTTCCCTGTAGCGTTCTTGCACCTCTTCCTTGCTCCTTTTTATTTTGGCTCATTTCCGCTATGGCGCAACTTCCTCCTGATCCACTGTTGTGCATTGCACAAGTCTTTGAACATCCCACTGCGCACTTTATGCATGGTTCCACCCCCTTCAGTTGCGCATGCCTTCATTAGCATTGCACTGTTGCTCAGCATGTTTTCAGTGGCGCAACTGCCTCCTGCTGAATATCGCAGAATGGCACATTTTCTGACTTGCGCAGGCGCAACCCTATCGTGCATTGCGCAACCCTTTTGAATATCCAGCCCAGTGACTACACATACAGTATATGAGACAGATAAAATGCCACAGATAAAAAATGAATTCTGTAAATAGAGGCCACTGGCTAGCTACTGGCAACAAGGTATAGTTTTACTAACCTGTTGTGTAAACCATTTTTTATTTCTCATAAATGAAGATTGTCATCCTCCAATCTTAAAGCGTAAGGAATAGTATTCAATACATTTGTTCCTATATAGCACAAAGAAGCCCTTTACACTTCTAAATTATGTTTAGGCACCATGAATTTCAAGCCCTTTGCAGTTCTTAAGTATTCTTCTGTGGCCTTTTTATTATGTTTTACATGATATATTGTGGGAATTTCCCTTTATGGCAATAAACATAAATTTCAAGATATGGCTATGTCTGTGGTCATTCAGTCTTAACCAGCTCAGATCCACATATAAGTTACAGTGGTGCATATCGCAAGGGGCATAAAGGATAAAGCGGGTAAGTCTGTCATATATAACATGTACTGTAACTTAACCAGCTCCCTCCCTGATGCTCCAGCATACAACACCATAATCCAAGACTGGTAACTCCATTGCATTTACAATACATCTCCTAATATCCCTAGAAAAGCAAGATTTCAATCTATATAACATGCCCAGCTGTCGTCCAATATTTCTCGTAATTTTTTCAATATGCATATTCCATTTTAACTTTTCATCCACCCACATTCCTAAATAATTATTTGAATTCACTAGCTGCAAGACTGTTCCTTCCAATGTGACAGTCTTTAAGGTTTCATTTGTACTAGTTTTTTGGTTCCTACTAAATAGAAGTATTTGAGGTTTTTCTTTAATTAAGCACTAATTTGTGTTCCTTAAAAAAGTACTGAAACTGATCAAATGCTTTCTGAAGTTTAGACTGGATCTGTTCAACTGTGTTACCACCTGCATATATAATGGTACCTGTATAAAGATATTTGATTGTTGGATCACTAAAACAAATATCATTGACATAAATATTAAACAAAAGTGGTTCCAAAATTGAACCCTGTGGGACACCAGTAGATATAAGAATCAGCCCTGATTCAAGATTGCTCAGTACTACCTTCTGTTATCATCTTTTTAGGTAGGAAGTAAACCACCTCAAACTGAGATAATTTAGACCTATGACAGTCAGCCTGGATAGAAGCAGATGTGTCAAGGGTGTCAAATGCTTTTGACAAATCAACAAATATTGCTTCCACCAGAGTCCTTCCATCCACGCCGAGCTGCACATCATTGATCACCTTTGTCAACACTGATAACATGCTGTGGTTGGACCTAAAATCAGATTGAAAATGATTTAGTTTCTTGTGTGTGTCCAAAAATGTTTTAAGTTGTTTACTAATTTTTCAAGAATTGTTGACACTTGCAGGAGCATCAAAATGGGTCTATTATTTTCAATTCCCAATTTAAACCAGATTTTTAAATTGGTGTAACTTTTGCACTTTTCCAAGCATTTGGAAAATCTCCCATTTATTTTATTTTTTTTTGTTAACTGTATTTCCTTCTGATCATGGTCTATGGGAGCATATCTCAGGCATCGTGCTTGTTCCTGCCCTGCCTGAAGTCCTCCAACCTGACCGTCCTTTCTCCTCCCCTCAGCCAACAGCTGGCACCCCCGGCTTAACCCCTCCAGGGTGGGGCCACCCCTTCTCATTGGGTGCTCTTGCAGACATAGACTACAGCCATGGGTAAGGGCTTCAGGCAGAGGAACCTGGAAGGCAAGATAGGATGAATCTGGCCATGGGCATGGGAGCAGGTGCTGTCGCCTACCCAGCAGACCAGACTTTTTCTGGTGTTCGTTCCCCCATGTGTGGTGCACATCCTGATGCAAATGGTGCATGGCAACCCTGCCTTTTGTATCAGCCACACTGAGTGCATGCTGCCCTATGTGCTGCAGCATCTCTGGTCTCCACTGAAAGCCGCTGGCATGCCAGGCAATCCTCAACCCTCCCTGCAAGGAGGAGAGCAGCCCAGCAGGTGCTCAGTCCTCTACCCACCCCTGCTGACCCCTGGCACCCGAGCTTGCTTCCAAACTTGGGTTGCCGGCATAGCGCTAGGTGTGGCATCCAGCGCCTCAACCCTCAGTGCCACTGGGCCAGCCGAAATCTCCCATTTTAAGAGACTAATTAAACATACATATTAGTGGAAAAGCAATTCTAGGAGCTACATATTATAACAGCTGCTTGGACATGTATATTCTCCAATCCCAGGACTGTAGAGGTATCCAATTTCAGTAACACATCCCTGATTTCATCTTCCTCTGTATTATTGAATTCAAATTGTAGCTGAATTGAAGTTTGATTTTTAAGAGGTAGCTGATAGTTTGTTCCACTACAGAAATTATTTGCAGTATTCCCCAAGGCATCCAGAACCATCATTACAAAGTAGTTGTGGAATTTTTTCTACCACCTCTTTACCCAATGGTGTGACTTGTCCCTCAGTTAAGAAAGTATTCATTACGTTATTGTTCTTTGTTGTTATGAGACCAGTCATTGTTTTCCAGAAATCTTTATGATCATATTTGTAACTGCCATCAAACTTCTGTTTATAATATTTCTGCTTTGCTAACTTGATTTCATAGGTATATTTATTATGTGCCCGTCTGTAATTATCCCGATCTCTCTATGAATTATTTTTTTTTGGCTCTGAGCCACATCTTATCTCTATTTATTTTAAACTTTTTTAAATACTGCTGTGCCAGTTAGCAATATTACTTTTAATTTTTTTACTTTTGATTGGCAAATGTCTATTACAGACTTCCATGAACTCCTAAGCAAAGAAGGTCCATGCATCTTCAACTGTTGGGATTAACTCAGTTCTGTCCCATGCTATCCCCTCCAGATTCATCATAAACATGACATAATCAAATTTTTTGAAACATCTCCACTTAATAATTTTTCACTTATTAGGCATTTGGATTTTTCTTTTAAGGCAAAAATAACCTGATGATCAGAGAATGTATCTGGGAGAACTCCTGCTGTTATATTGGAATGGGGAGAATTAGTAAAAATCAAATACAGAACAGCTGAAGCTTTGGAGTTTCTTAAGTTAATTCTAATTGGGTCTTGAACTAACTGAGTTAGACCTAACTTTTCTGCAGTTCTATTAACTTATACCCTTTGTCTGTAGTGTTCCAGTCTACGTTACAGTCACCTATCAGTAATATTTCATATTTCTCTCCGAAGCTAGAGAGAAGATCCTGTAGGCTGTCAAATCCCCAGTGGTTTTCTGTAGGAGGGTAATATACACCTGACAATAAAATGGGCTTATGGTGAGGTACTTTAATCTCTACACACAATGCCTCTAAATCCTCAGGTTTTAATGCTGTTTTTAATTCTAGTTATTACCAGTTCTGATTTAGTGTAAATCAAGACCCCACCTCATTTTTTGCTTCTGTCTTTCCTAAAGATTTTATCATTTCCTTTTGCAATTTAGGAGTCTAATATTTTATTGCTGAGCCATGATTCAGTGACTACCACAATGTGTAGCTTATATTCTACAAATTGTTCCCTAACATGGTCAGCTTTACTGACTATGCCCCTTACATTAAAATGGACAACACTAAAATTCCCTCTATTCAAGATTTCAGCATTTATAGGTGCTGCTTCAGCTGGACATGGATTTTGGTGGATATCTCCACATAGCAGCAGAAACAAAGTCACTATTGCTCTGAGGAGATCTCTCCATTTGCTTTTAAATCTCAATCTGCCCAACAGTCTCTGTCCCAGTTTAGTAAAGTGCCTAAGAGTACATTATTGTTTGTCTAGCCCTAAACAAGGGTCATCCACATATGCAACTAATTCCATTAAATATCTACCCATAATGTTTGTTAATAAACTGGATGCATTTTTGTCGTGCCATTCTGCACACTCTTCCTCAAGTAATGAGCCAGTGGCTGAATGGGCTAGGGGCCAGTTTCTTTCATATGGCTCTACTTTTATTAAATTAATACCCCAAGACACTTCAATCAGTCCCCAGGTGACAATACTTAACCCTACTCACAGCAATCTTCTAGCAGCCAGAATATTATGGAAAGGAGAAATACTTAAAACCAGTCCTAGCCTAAAACTATAAATAACCAAAAACACAGTATTTACCCTGAAATTTCTACCCTGAAAGTTTCGTGAAATAATTCTGCATTGTCTATGCTGTACATGAGAGCTACAAAACCTATCTTAAATATAGGGGGAATAATGTAATTAATTAAAAATCAACATTCCATATCTCAGAAACTGCGCAAGATGCCATCATGAAACATTTCATATCTTAATATCCTGCCAAACAAACTGAGCATGCAAAATTGTGGGCTATTTTGTCAAATGCCACAAAGTTTTTAAGGTGCAAAAATTGGGGTATAACACAGTATTAAACTCTTTTCTCAACCCTAACTATACTGGAACTACCACAGCAGTATAATACTGTATAGGGGGTAAGAAATATTTTAGAACTACAAAGAAGTCAAGAGAAAATTGACTTTTAATAACGTATCAGAAGTATCAATTTATTTATTTTTTATTTTACAATTTATTCAGCCTAGATAGTAAAACTGAGATATGAAATGTTTCCAGTGAGGTCTTGCTTTTATCCAGTTTTATAATGGAAAAAGCTGAAGAGCTCAAGTGATGTTCTCATGGTCCCTCAGTGGGTCAGCGGCTATAATGAGATCTACACCAAAGTCTCCTTTCTCGCAGGCCTATGTTTGAACCACTACTTCTTGAAATGGAGTCCATTTTTAAGCTCTGAGTATTTAGATAAACTTTTGAATCTGTTATTTAAGCCATGAGACCCATAAAAGTAAGCATCATTTGAAAATAGAGACTTGTTTATCAAGTAATGGGCCTAGGGAAAAAAATATATCATACTGTTATGTATTCCATAAGGATGGCCAATATAGAAAGCCTTAAGACCTGATCCTCAAAAGGTTCCCAGCCCCTCCATGTATGTGGAGAGCCGGGAAAAATCTGCAGAGTTCCCCCTATGCATAGCATGTTCACCTACATTGACATCTGCCTCCTCTGCACCTTATGCCTGACCTGCACACCTGGATAATCAGGTGGGCTGGATGGTGGTGGGCAAGGAGCCGTGGGTGGGTATCTGGCCGATCCTAGGCACAATCTCAAAATTTCAAATACTATTTTGTTTTTTTGCACTTAAAAAAGTACACAGATTGGGACAGAAGAAAAACATGTAGCATGGTACTTATGTTCTCATAGCTACATAAAATCTTGCTACAGTTACTGTGTTTGAGACATAAGATGAAATCATGAATAAAGTATTTTTAAAAAAATGTTCAAGTCTGTTTCTTATTGTATATATTGTATGAAATAATAAAAAAACTGTATAGTAGCAACTTTTCAACTGACAGATGATACCTAAGGGGTTATCCAGCAAACACACAAGGAGTAGTCACACTTGAGGTATGGCGCATCAAATGCACAGTATGAAAATTCAAAAAACAAAAAAAAACATAAGTTGCTGGAAAAATTGACTGCAACAAAGGTTCACTGCAACAAATATTTATGTCTGAGCTAGCAGTAGGAGTCAGTGGCATAAAAACCATGGCGCTTCACTGAGCCAATATGAGTGTGTGGATTCTGTGCAGTCCCCCAAAGGGTAAGCCCCTGCATCATGGAATTAAGTTTAGTAGATGGTCACCTTGGTAGAGTACCCACTACCTCCTCACGTCCTTAAACACCTGCATTTTCTTTTGAAACTGGTAGGTGAGTTTCTCTAACATATAGAGGGACATAATTGTGTCTCTTCATCATATTATAGAAGCAGTATGCTGAGTATGCCACAGACATGTCAATAACATTTTCCTTGTCAATATTAGCACTAATGGTATCTGGAACATACGTCCTCAAATTTTACTGCTTGGCAGTGAAATTGATAAAAGAATAAGGGATGGGATTACCAGTCCTGGGAGAGTGAACATGTCCTCCAAGTCCACTGCTATCTAATGCTAATAGGATTGTAATTTGGGCCATGGCAAAAGTATATGGACCCAATGAGCTACTTGCTCCCCACACCTCCTCAAACAATGCCCCATCCCCAGACCTAAATATTTTGCAACAGTGGCTTGTGTGCAAAAGCACCTAGAATGTATTTTCCCCCAAAACTCCCTTTATCATGTAGTCACTGTGGCCCTATAGGATGGGATGGCATAATTTAGCCATTGAGAAAGAAAAATGATCTGTACCCAGCTCTGTATTCCATCTGGAAAATTTAGAGGCTGTGAATTCTGAAGAGCTCTCTAAGAGTGCTCTGCATAATTGCCTGATGAGATGCTCTCAATGATCCCCCTTCATGTGGCTCAGAAAAAGTTGGTGCAATCCCAGTTTTCTGCTCTACTGCCAGAGTTAGCCACTCTACTCCCCATTCCCACGATATAGGAGTAATCCTTAAGATACCTAAAAGGGTCTGTGGATGGCAAGTGTTAAGTAGATTGCAATGCACTATAGGGCAACACTCCCTTTGTTGCATGGAATCAGAATAAATATATCAGACTCAGAAGACTCCATTTGTTCATGCCCATATCTATTTTTTTTTTTGGGGGGGAGCTCTTATGTTGTATCGTAAGGTAGAGTTCTCAATTGTTTCAGAACATTATGAAACCTACAGCATCTACTGTAACAGCCCATTGTGACACAGTGATAGCCATATATTGTGCAAATTTTGTCACAGGGAGACAGCCTGAGGGCTTTCCAAAAGCAGTGGTACAGGTCAAATACTAACATATGTCTATTAAGTCTGCTCGAATGTGTAGCTAGCACCCCTTATTCTGTAGCTGCCCCTCCCTTTCATCCTCCCCCTTCATTGACCCTCCCCCTTGTCCTGTCCCATCCCCTTTTGAAGCAGTCCACTGTTCTACTGGATACCACTTCTGCAGATAACACATTCCACCCAGCCACCACACTCTCTGTAAAAAAGTGTCTCCTTATCTCCCTCCTGAACCTTCCTCCCTCCAGTCTCACACCATGGCTCCTGGTGTCCCTCTCCTCCCTTACTTTGAACAGCCCCTCTGTACCTGTCTTTATTCCTTTCATGTGCTTAAAGGTTTCAATCATGTCCACCCATCCCTCCAATCCTCCAGCAAGTACATATTCAACTCCATCAGTCTCCTGTTGTATGATAAGTCCCCTAGCCCCTTGATCATCTTTGTTGCCCTGCGCTGCACCCCCTCCAGTAACAGACTGATCTTGCTCTTGATGTCGAATGATATGTCAGCAATGAATATCCCAAACAACACTGGTGCTAACACTGAGCCCTGTGGAACACTGCTAGTCACTACCCTTGGGTATGAGAGCTTCCCAGCCACCACCACCCTCTGTTACTTTCTCTGAAGCCAGTTCCCTACCCATCTCACCAGCTTTGCACCCGCCCCTGTGCCTACTAACTTACTTCCCAGCCGAGTCGAATGCTTACTGAAGTCCAGATACAGGACATCCACTGCATGGCCCCTGTCCAGTTGCCTAGTTACCCAGTCATAGAATTCCACCAGGTTGGTTTGGCAGGATCTGCCCAATATGAAGCCATGCTGTCTGCTGTCCTGTAGTCCTTTGGCCACTAGGAGAGCCACCAGCCTCTCCTTCAGGATAGTCTCCATTAGTTTACCTACGATGGATGTGAGGCTTACTGGTCTGTAGTTTCTCGGTTCGTCCTTGAGGCCACTCTTGTAGAGGGGCACCACATGAGCCATCCTTCCAGTCCTGAGGTACACACCCTGAATGTAGTGAGGCATTAAATAAGTCTGCCAAAGGCCCTGCAAGGACCTCTGCCAGCTCCTTTAGCACCCTGGGGTGGACGCCATCTGGGCCTGGAGCCTTGTCCATACTCAGTGCCTTCAAACCCTCCTGAACTCTGCCCTCCATGATTTCCCCATCTGTCATCCCTTCGCCACCTGTTTCTGCCATTTCTCCCCCCTTGGGTGTCACCCCCATCTTCTCTTTAGTAAATACTAAGCAGAAGTACTCATTTAGTGCTTCTGCCTTATCGCACCGTGCTTCCACCCAACCCCCCTCCTTCCTAATCCTTACTATGTGGTCCTTACAGCTCCTTTTCTCCCTGATGTACCTAAAGAAGTCCTTCTCCCCCTTCTTAATGCCTTGTGCCAGCCTGAGTTCTGTAGATGCCTTGGCTCCCCTTACTGCCTTGTCACCTCCTTCAATTCTATTAAGTACTCCCTGTCCTCCCCCCTCCCTGTTTTCTTGTACTTCCTAAGGCAGCTCTTTTCCTCCTTACCGTTTCCATGACCTCCTTGCTCAACCAGCTCAGTTTCTTAGCCCTAGCCTTCTTGATCTGGGCCTTGCAGCAGGTTTTGGTTGCCTCCTCTGTCCTCAGCTTTATGAGCTCCCACCTCTGGTTAGTGTCCATATTAGATTGAATTCTGGCCAGGTACCCTTTTACCACTTCCCTCATCCTCCCAAAGTCAGCCCTCCTGAAGTCCAGCACTCTTGTGCCAGATTCCACTCCTTCCTTGCCCATATCCAGTGTGAGCTATACTGAGTGGTGGTCACTCCCTAACAGCGGTTCCTCCACTGTAAGTTCTCTCACAAAGTCTCCATTTGCCAGCACAAGGTCAAGGGTATTCCCTAACCTGGTTGGTTCACTGACCATTTGCAGCAGGAAGCTGTCCTGGAAGGCATCCAGCAGTACCTACACCCTTCTGTTCCTGGTTGTTGAGGTACTTCAGTCCACTCCTGGCATGTTGAAGTCCCCCACAATCACAACACTACCCTTCTCGCAGGTCCTCCTGATCTATCCCGCTAGTTCCCTGTCTAACTCCTCCGTCTGAGATGGCGGCCTGTACACCACTCCCATTCTAAGAATCCTATTCTTGGAATCCTGGATTTGCATCCAAAGTGACTCTGTACTGCCCTCCTCCTCTTCCTCCCTCCCTTACACACTTCAGTCCTTCCTTCACATATAGTGCCACACCCCCTCCTTTCCCAATCACCCTATCCCTACGAAATAACGTGTACCCTGGTATAGACAGGTCCCAGTCATTGTATTGGGTGGCCCACGTTTCTGTGATGGCTGCAATATCCACCTCTCCCTCTTCCATGAGCATCTGTAACTGCAGTTTTCCTCCCAAGGCTCCTAGCATTAAGGGTAACCACCTTCCACCCTTCCTCCCCCTCCCATCCTGCCCTCCTTTACTAGCATCACCAATAGTACTTGCCATTTGTCCTTTGTCACTGTTATCGGGAGTAGCTCATATGGTTTCCCAACCTGTGGTCTCTGCATGTCTCTTGCCCAACTGCCCTCCCACTCCTAGTTTAAATTCCCAACTTCCTCTATGTACTCCTCCATCCTCTGTTTCAACACTTTCCCTCCTCACTCAAGTGTAGTCTGTCCTTGTCATAGAGACTACTGTCAACCCAGGTCCCTCCCCCACAACATTTTATTGAGTTTCACCTCACCAGAAGTCTCCCTCCCATGTTGTTACAGTAAATTCTATGTTTCCAATGGGCCCTGTATACTGGAAACATCCATAAGTATAATGTCCTTACCTGGGCTGCCTGTGTGTATAGCTTCAGGCTGCGAGATTAACCCTTCCCTTATCTCTGGGGAGGTGGAGTATACTAACTCTAATTCTTGGTGGAGCTCCATGCCAAATGAAGTGAGAAATTAGTTTATTCCAAGAGTTTGAAGGTAGTACAGTATGCAGGGCAAAATGTTCTGTCATGTTAGTTCCATCCTAGGGACTAACCCGTGGTATAGCTATGTCCACCTAGAGAGATCCTCACCCATTTTTTTGGGACAGCAGTCAGTAATTCAGTAACTCTTTAGTGAGGTTAATGTCTGTTGAGCTTGATCCCTAGATAACTGAAGCCTTCTTTGTTTCAGTTAAATAGAAATTGTTGTTTCAAAGCAGCCAATGGTGTAAAATTATAAGATAAGACTTCTGTCTTCCAGGCATTTAGCTTAAGCCCTGCTAAGGCCCCAAAGGAAGTAAGCACTTCCCAGACCACTGGGACAAAGACTTCTGGTGAGGTGAAAGTCAATAAAATGTTGTCTGCAAATAAAACAAGCTTAAAATCCCTCCATAAGGAGTCAAGTCACCAGTGAATGTGGACAAAAGGGGTACCCCTGCCATGTACCATGTTGCAGTGGGAATGGAGGTGTTAAAGAGCCATTTACCTTCAAATATGCCTGTGGGAAAGAATAGATCCCCTAAAGCATTTGGACTACCACCACTGGTACCGCAAAATTTGATAGGGTGGCCTACCCTGTCGAACGCTGTTTCAGGATAGGGACTGATCAGTGTTAAAGGGATTTGGCAGACAGTGCCATAGTCCAGAAGAAGAAGGGTGTGATGCACATTGTCATAAGATTGGTGCTGCCTGACAAACCCTACCTGGTCCATATCTAATAATGTAGGTTGTACCTTCTCCAGTCAAATGGCCCACACTGCCATAAAGACTTTATAGCTGTACACATACAAACAAACAGAAGTGAGAAAGAAGTAAGTGCCTCAGCTGGGACTTGAACCCAGGCCACCCGGAATACCATTCAGATTACGCAAACCAACTGAGTCACTGAGACTACTGGAACCTGGGCTGTCCCTGAGCACGTTACTCTTTCTGAAATGCACAACCCATTGGCAACACAAATATTTTCTTGTAACAATCACACAGGACTGCAGTGTGCATATTTATGGAACACATACAAACAGAGGTGAGAAAGAAGTAAGTGCCATATAACCCCCCCCCCCACGCCTGTTGAACAAATTACCTAGAGACAGGGTCAAATAGTTGTGAAATACATGCCTGTCGAGCTTTCAAGCTCCTTGCCGAGTTATGGACATCTTGTACTCCTCCCTCATAAAAAAATTTCTTAAATAATGGTGTGTTTGTTCCACCTTGGCATCCATGATCTCTTGGATATCCTGCTTTACCCCTGCTATCTGTGGTTCCACCGACCAATCGCCTTGCATGAGAGAAAGTTGCAGTGCATTTATGGTATCCTGCAGCAATCGAAATGTACTATCTCATGTCATCCATTGCTTTGAGAAATCAGCTCACCTTGAATCAGCACTTTGATAATAGCACACTGAATCACCAGGGATATTGAGTCGTCAGAGTTTTCTACCATAACCCAAGGGACACTGTCTGTCAGCTGAGAGATCAGTGCCTGTTCATGCAAAAGTCCCACATTAAATCTTCAGTGGGTACTATGTGCCATGTTTCCAAGGGCGAACTTAGCATATATTGAACATGATTGGAAAGCTGGATCACTCAATGGGAAACATCTTGGAGGGAATCCAAGTGTTATACTGTACTACTAATGTAATGTAAGTATGTGGGGGATCTAGTGTGAGGGGCATAGTGTGTACACTCATGCCCAGTTGGGAAAGTGTAATGCCAGGTGCCAAGAAACCCAAGGTGAGCAAATATGACCTTCACGTATTTCTTGGGGGATACGTTCAATGATTAGATGGTTCAGAGGTAACCATGGCAGGTGATTGTTGGGGTACCACCAAGGATCAATAGGACTTTCAAAATTAGATATATAGATAGACAGACAGACAGGTAGGTAGATAGAGAGAGAGATAGATACTGTAAGAGAGATAGATAGATAGATAGATAGATAGATAGATAGATAGATAGATAGATAGATAGATAGATAGATAGACCGACAGACAGACATAGAAAATGTAGTATTTATACAGAAACAATCATTAGGGATGGAATAGTGTCCCTATTTTCAACATATGCCCTGTACAATTACAACTATACAAACATTAAACACATATAAGTAAAACATCAGCTTAACAACGCATCAAGCTTTGCAATATAAGTAATGTGAGTAATATCAAGTGTTGCAATCACAGGTTTTGTTCAGAACTTTACATAACGCAGACTGAAATTCATGCAGGGAGTTCTTTGCCTTTAAATCAGTTGACAATGTATTCCAGGATATAGCAATGCACCTCTGTAATGTCATATCCCCATATTTATTGTGTACATGTGCATAGGGCAAATTCCACTTTTTGTCCTCAGCTGGTACCTCCTGTCCCTGTGTGACTATACTGTTACCAGATGTCTAAAGGGATGAACAAGCTTTGACTTCAGAGTTTGAAGCACCATGTTAGTCAGTTGTATTCTCTTTTATCATCTGGCCCCAACCAATTTAGAGCTGAGAAAAACAACACTGTGATGGGTTCCTAATTTACTCAGATTGGCAAATCTTGCCAGTCTATAGTACATTTTGTCTGTTTTCTTTAGTATTGTTTTAGTGGAATGCCAATATAATAAACTACCATATTCCAGAACTGGGATTAGTAGTTGTTTAACAGGCTTCAGTCTAGTCTCCTGTGGCAAACATGGGGACGCCCTTCACAGGGCACCTAGTTGTTGATTTATCTTTTTTTCCATATTTTATTTATCTTCTTGTTTGCCACAGTGGCCCCCTTCTGACTGACCCCCTCCACAGCCCTGTCACCTGGCTCTTCCAGGACTTACCTTCACCATTGTCCTCTGCCACAGGACTTGCGGTTGTGCCCGGCCACTGGAGCAAGGCCTGCAGGGGGTCAATCTTCAACCTTCCTCCAGGGTGGTTTTCCACACGATTTTCACCCTGGGCCCATGGATGTGCAATGGATGCAATGTCCGAGCTCCACCTCCACGAAGATGGCCCTGGCTTCCTGAATGAGAGGTTCTTCCCTACATGGTGGCATGCATGTGCTGCCACCCAGCCAATACCAGGTTGCAACCAGCATGCCACACTAACCCCCCCCCCTCCTCAAAGAAGGAGAGCTGTCCTAGGAATGCTTGATCCATCCTCTCTCTGCCGGCCACTGAGCAACCCGAGTCTGTTCCTGACCCTAGGTCACTGGTGTGGCAAAAGGCAAGGTGCCCAGCGCCTCAGCCCTCAGTTCCACCAGGCCAGCTATCTGATTTATCTTTTTAACCAACAAAGTTACATGTTCAGCAAATGTCAACTTGTTGTCTACATGGACACCTAAGTATTTGTAACTTTGTACATTAGTCATATACTGACCATTCTTAAATTTGATATCCAACTTCAAATTTGATAATTTTTCACCCCTGAGGAAAAGCAAATACACCTTTTTTTTCCCATTCAACAAAAGACCCTACTCAGTAAACCATGATTCCATTGACTGTAGATCAGTTTGAAGATTACATTCCAGCTCAGTTCGACTGTCAGCGGATGCTGCCAAAATGATGTAATTCACGTATAGGTGGACCTCACAGTTTCACAGTACTTTTGGTAAGTTGTTAACATAAATATTAAAGAGCAGTGGGCCCAAAATTGAGCCTTGCTGAACTCCCCTTCTAACCCCCTTGGAGCAGACACAAATTAAGAGCAGCTTATTAAAAAAACTTCTGAACCACTGCCTTCTCTGAACCTGGAGGAAGTAGACACTGAAGAACTAATTGGAATATTATAAGGGGAACCCACTATTATGGCAAAATGATCCTCTGTGTCTACAACCTGGTCCTCCATTGGAAAGGAATCCCCCTTCCCGTATTAATATCAGTGTTCCCCTTCACCCGTTGGGGCCAAATTTTGCAAACTTCTGATGCTTTTCCAAGGAAAGGTAAGTTTCCCGGTGGAGAATTACATCTGAGCAGTCCCTCTTCAGCTATTGTAGAACCCTATAATTCTTTATTGGGCTGTGAATGCCACTAATATTATAGAATATTATGGTTGGGGTAGCTGTCATTATGCCTTATGGAACAGCATTACCCTAATTGCCGCTCTCTTTCTCTGGCCCAGAACTGCCATATCCTCCCAGTATACTGCCCCCCGGATGATGATACAAAGCCCCACTCCATGTAAACAATTAAAATTCTGCATAGTACCATTAAGAAAACTAGTAACAGCATAATACCTAACCCTCATTCTAACTAGGTGACAAAGGACTAGACTAGAGGGAGAGAGAACCAGAAATCACAATCCAAAATTAAGGGAATACACATATAAGGAGTCAATACAGTGCCTACTAGGCAACTACAGAGTATTTGTATAAACTACTGGGATGCCAGCTGGGCTCCACCCAACTAGTGGCTCCCAAGGTAGGGAGATGGGTGATAAAACAAGAGATGTCAAAAAGATATGCGCATGGTTGGCCAGCAGCTGGTGAATGCTCCTAGTATTATAATTGAAGAAAACAATACGTGCACACAGTCGAAAAAACTAGATCCAAATAAAGTCTTGGGCCCCAACAGACTACACTCTAGAATTATAAAGGAACTAGCAGGAGAACTAGCAAGACTTGTAACTAGGATTTTTCAATCTTCCTTGAACAGTGGACAAGTAGTAAAGAGTTGGAGGAGGGCTTCCATTATCTATATATACAAGAAGGGGAATAAAACACAATCTGAAAATTACAGACCAGTTAGTTTTATATCTGTACTGGGGAAGGTGCTTCAAGGCATTGTGAATGATTAAGATGAGAAATTTATAGTCTCAAATGACCTGAGTGATACTACACAGCATGGCTTTACCAAGCGAAGATCGTGCCGGACAAATTTGATATCATTCTTTCATAGTGTCCGTAAGGCTTTGAGGGTGGAAAAATCATTAAATGTGATATTCCTAGACTATAGTAAGGTTTTCAGTTCAGTTCCACATGATGGCTTATTAAGTAGATTGAGCAGCTTGCAGTTAAATAATAGGTAGGTATATAGGTAATAGGAGGGATGTGTGTGCTCCTTCTGGAGCTCCTACTAGCTAAGTCTGCTATACTGCAATCAACCTGCATGTTCTAGCCATTAAATCTCCTTATGTATTTGCCATTTGGTAGTCTTTACATCATATGACCATAGCGCTCACTATTCTCATGGTCACTGCTCTCCTACACTTAATGCAAACTACCTATTGTTTGTACAACATAAAGTCCCACTTTTGAAGTTGCACATGCAGCTCCTGCAGTACTACTTGAAACACTGTACACTTTATGTTAATCAGGTGTTTGCAGCAAAAATTTGTAACTGTCTACTATGTATTCAATCTGTTACTGTACTGCTGTATCTGCCATGTTGTAAAATATTTTACTATGTAACTCCATCTCCCCTCTCTCCAAGGTGGCATCCGGGAGATGAGCAACTTGTTGTTCAGTGTGCCTTACCTGGTGAAACTTTTCAATAAATAAATAAAATAATAGATTAGTTGCTTGGACAAAGTCTTGGTTGTCCAATTGGTAACAACAAGTTAGTTTACACAGTGTACAATCTGACTGGATACCAGTTACCAGTGTGGAGTGCCTCGGGGATCAGTGCTGGGACCATGTTTGTTTAACATTCATGTCACCTCAATAAGTTGCACTGAGGGGGAGTTTTGTTGGCAAAGTTTGCTGATGATACTAAGTTGGGTACTGTGGTACAAAGCATCTCTGAAATTGAGATCCTACAAAGGGAAACAACTAGACTCGATATATGGGCACAGACGCACAAACTGAACTTTAACGTAGATAAATGTTCAATGATGTACCTGTGGAAGAACAATCAGAATGCATCATATATTCTTAGGAATCAGATACTGAAAGCTGTTACTGAGGAAAGGGACTGGAGGTAAACTTAACTGATGATCTGAATTAAAAAAAACATTGCCATTAGTTACAAAGAAGGCAAATTGTATCTTGACATGAATAAGTAGGCATATAAATAGTAGATACAAAAGAGTCATCCTGCCATTGTACACCTCATTGGTGCAACAACATTTGGAATATTGTGCACAGTTTTGGGCACCCTATAATAAGACTGAAGTCAGAGCCTTGGAAGGGGTTCAGTGTTAGGCAACTAAAATGATAACTGATACAAGAAAGCTGGAATATATGGAGAGGTTAAATAAGCTTTGGTTGTACACTTTGGAGTACCGTAGGTTAAGAGGTGATTTATGTCTGGTTCATGGGGCATTTGACAACCATGATTTGTGGGACTGCTTAGGATTTGAAATGAGGGATATATAGCAGGATACAAGAGCCCACATACTGCAATTAAGAGGGGAGTTTAATCGTATGAGAAAAGAGGACAATGTGGTTCTCGTAGAGAGTGGTGTCCATATGGAACAGTCTACCACTTGAAGTGGTGGGTTGCAAGACCAGGGAGGATTTTAAAATATAACTGGAAAATTACTGTCTCAATATCAAATTGGGAGGGTATAATCTTAGGTAAGAAGGGTGAGCAATAAATGGGCAGTATTGCCTACTAATGCTCAAATACGACCTATGATACCTATGATGATATCATGGAACACCTAGAACTCAGTGGAGTGCAGGACCCAAGGCAGCATAGCTTCACAAAGGGGCAGTCATGTCAAACAAATCTAATAGATTGTTTTGACTGGCTAACCAAGGTGTTGGATCAGGAAGGGGAGGTGGATGTGGCCTACCTGGATGTCACCAAGGTCTTTGACATCGTTCCACATAGGAGGTTGGTAAACAAGTTGGGAAACATAGAAACACAGAATCTGATGGGAGATAAGGACCGCTTGTCCCACCTAGTCTGCCCATTTCCCTACCTAATGGATAAGCTGCAGATCCTAGTTAACCAACAGCCTACTTCCTCCTACTCCCCACTAGAATTGCCTTATGTCTGTCCCATGCATTCTTGAATTCTCCCACTGTTTTTGACTCTACGGCCTCCTCAGGAAGGCTGTTCTATGTATTCACAACTCTCTCTGTGAAGAAATACTACCTCACATTACCTCTGAGCCATCCCCCCTCTATCTTCAAATTGTGCCCCCTTGTTTTGGCACATCTCTTTTTCTGAAAGATGCTACCCTCTTGGACTTAGTTGATTCCCTTGAGGTATTTGAAAGTTTCTATCATGTCCCCCCTCTCCCACCCTTCCTTGAGGCTATACATCTTTAGTTCCTTTAGTTTTTCTTCATATGTCTTCTGATACAGACCCTGCATCATTTTAGTTGCCCTCCTCTGGACAGCCTCCACCCTGTCTATGTCTTTGCGGAGAAGGGGTCTCCAGAACTGTACACAGTACTTCAGATGTGGTCTTACCATCCGTCTGTACAGAGGGCCAACAACTTCCTGTTTTCTACTGGTGATGCCTCTCCCTATGCATCCCAGTATCCCCAAGCCCTCCTTACTGCCTTCTCACATTGCTGGCCCGCCTTTGGGTCATCTGATATGACTACCTCCAGGTCTGTTTCCATTTTTGTTTTTGTCAGTATCTCACCTCCAATTGTGCACTCTTCCCCTGGGTTTTTGTTTCCCAGGTGCATTACTTTGCACTTCTTTGCATTGAATCTAAGCTGCCATACATCTGACCATTCCTCCAGCCTTACCAAGTCTCTTTTCATCCTTTTCACCCCACCTTGTGTATCAACCCTGTTGCAGATCTTTGTGTCATCTGCAAAGAGACATACTTTCCCTTCCAGTCCCTCTGCAATGTCACTTATAAAGATATTAAAAAGGACCGGCCCCAGTACTGAACCCTGTGGCACCCCACTAGTAACCCTCCTTTCTTCACTGTGGACTCCATTTACTATTACCCGCTGTGTCCTGTTGTCCAGCCAGTGTTTTACCCAGGCTACCAACTTAAGACCCACTCCCAGGCTGGCTAATTTGTTTATTAATCTTTTGTGCAGGACTGTGTCAAATGCCTTGCTAACATCTAGGTAGGCCATATCCATAGCCCCTCCTTGGTCTACTGCTTTGGTCACCCAGTAAAAGAAATCAATTAGATTTGTCTGACATGACCTTCCCACTGTGAATCCATACTGCCTTGGGTCCTGTGCCCCACTGACCTCTAAGTACTCAACAATTCTTTCCTTCAGAAGTGATTCCATCATTTTCCCTACCACTGAGTTCAAACTGACAGGTCTGTAGTTTCCTGCCTCTGTCTTGCTCCCACTTTTGTGAAGGGGAATCACATCCACCTTCCTCCAGTCCTCATGTACCACCCCATCCTCCCATGATTTATTAAAAAGGGTAGTCAGTGGTGTTACTAGTTCTTCCCTTAGTTATTTTAAAATTCTGGGGTGAATCCCATCAGGCTCCATTGCTTTATCCACCTTCAGTTTTAAGAATTCTTTCAGAACCCTTTCTTCTTTGAAAGGACGAATATCAACCCCCCTATCCAGAGTGCTTCTATTGATCGTATTAGGTATTTCCCCCTGCTTTTCCATTGTGAATACTGAGCAGAAGTATTCGTTCGGTATCCCTGCTTTTAACTGTCGCTCTCTGCCCAACCACCTTCCTCTTTGTTCAGCCTCAGTATCCCTGCCTTAGTCTTTCTTTGCTCCCTAATGAACCTATAAAAGGTTTTATCCCCCTTCTTAACCAAGTTGGCTATCTTTTCCTCGGTTTGGGCCTTTGCTATTCTGACTGCCTTACCCACTTCCTTCTGCTTTAACTGGTACAGTTCTCTGTCCTGCCCCTTCTGTGTTTCCTTATACTTCCTGAATGCTGTCTTTCTTTCCTTTACCTTCCCGGCCACTTCTTTTGAGAAGCATAGTGGTTTTTTCTTTCATTTTGATTTGTTTATTTGCTTCACACAAAGACTTGTTGCCTCTGTGATGGCGGGTTTGATGTTTCCCCATTGTTGCTCCACCCCACCTTCATGCCTGTTTGCTAGTGCTTTTCTGAGGCACTCTCCCATTTTGTTAAAATCAGCCCTCCTGAAGTCCAGTACCTTCACTCTTGTGTGGCTTGATTCTACAGCTAAGTTTATTGTGAACCACACTGTTTGGTGGTCGCTTGTTCCCAGATGGCTACCCACTTCAAGATCAGAGATCCTCTCTCCATCCCCATTTGAGAGTACCAGGTCTAAGACTGCTGTCTCCCGAGTGGTTTCCAAAACTAGCTGTCTGAGGCATGCCTCCTGTAGGGCATCAAGAATGGCTCTGCTCTTGGATGTGGCTGCAGCAAAGGTGCTCCAGTCAACATCTGGCATATTCAGGTCTCCCATCAGCAATATTTCCCTTTCTCTGCCATCCCAAGGATGTCTCTATCATTTTCTTGTCCATTTGCTCCCGAGATGGGGTCTGTATACAACCCTGTGTGGATTGTGGAGCCATTTCCAGTCTCCAGGGTGACCCGGTGCCTGCTCTCCTCCCTGTTTACCCTTTAGTTCTGTTGCTTTTATCCCTTCTCTTACATAGAGAGCTACTCCTCCTCCTCTTCTTCCCTCCCTGTCCCTCCTGTAGATTCTGTACCCTGGTATGTTGACATCCCAGTCATGGTTCTCTGTGTACCATGTATCTGTGACTGCCACACTATCCAGGCATCCTTCTTCCATCAAGGCCACCATTTCAGGGAGCTTTTTACCTAGACTACGGGCATTGGTACTTATTACCCTCCATTTTGTATGGCTTTATTTCATTTGCCCCAGCCCTGTCCCTACTGCCTTTGTCTTTTTCTCCATTTACCCCTGCCCTTCTCCCTATCAACTGCTCTATTTTGGTGTTTACCTCACTTATTACCCTGATTTGGGTGGGCTAAGATTTCCCTTCTCCTCTTCAGTGCCTCCCCCCTCTTGGCTAGTTTAAATGCTTGCCACTGAAGCATTTAAACCTATCACCTAGGATTCTGGTTCCCCTCCAGGATAGATGCAGACCATCACACCTGTATAAGCCTGCATCCCTCCAGGTGGAGCCCCAGTCCCCAATGAAGCCAAATCCCTGAGCTCTGCATCAGCTTTTCATCCAGTCATTGAATCCCATGGTGCAGATTGCCCTAGCCTCATCCATGCCATAGACAGATAGCACTTCCGAGAAAGTTAGTGTGTGTGCTACTTGTCTAAGGCCCCCTCCCCAACTAAAAAACTCCTGTTGCACTGCTCTGATCCCATTCTCAGCCAGGTCATTCATCCCTAGGTGAATAATGACATCCAGCTCCCTCCCCCTTGCCACTGCTGCCATGATCCTGAGGATTCATTTCCTGTCCCTCCAAGCCTTGGTGCTGGGCAGTCACCTTACCTTTCTTTCCCCTCCCTCCCCCAGTTCTACCCCCTAACAATTGAGTCCCCCATCAGGAGTTGTTTCTTTCCCCTGTGGGGTCCTGGGCCACCCTCCTGTGGGTCTCCATTGTGGAGGTTCCCATCATCCTCCTTGGTCTCCACTACAGGTGTCTCCATAGAGGAACCTTGCTTCACCAGAGATGCAAATGAATTGTGGAGAGGCACAACTGGAGGGATGCACCTCTGTTCCACCACCCTCATCCTCTCTGAGCCCACTGTGGTCCAACCACTCCTCTTTCTTGGCAACCTCTGAGGTAGTGGCAGTGGCTTGGGTGGTCCCTGGGTGGGGGAGCATGTTTCTCGAATCCTTGCCAGGTCAGCATGGAGACAAACAACCTCCTCCCTCAGACCAGAGAGGTGTCTATAAATAAGGCAGCAATACAGTTTCTAGAATATCTCCCAGAAGACTGCTGCTCCACAGCCAGTGCATTGCACCACTCCCCACATGTCTGTGTCCCTTCCAGTTACAGATGCTTTTTTGTTCTTGTTTTAGTGTGTGCAAGCTTGTGAGTGTCTCTACCCCCTATTCAGTGTGCTGTGCCTTTAAGGATATGAACAGGTGTATGTTGTTAGCAGTTTTGAGAGTGATTTCAGACCCGTGCTATAAAGGAAGTTATGCACTTGGGGTGGGCGGGTGAGGGAAGGGTGGGTGAGTGAAACTTATGCTGTCCAGAAAGAATCACCTACAACTCTTACTCTCCACCCCAGGAAGTGCCTTCCTTCCTTTCAGACACCTATTTCACAAAAGCTAAGTAACAGGTCTAGTCACAACTGACTGCAAATATCTCCCAGTTACAGTTCTTCCCAGGCAAATTAAAGTTAAAACTAAGAAAAGTCCACTACAAAAACAGAATCAATACTAGTTACTTACACAGGTCCGAAAAGTAATAATCCAGTTCAGTGTAGTCTAGAAAATAACCTCCTTGATTCAAGGAAGCTGTGGCTGCTTTCTCACTCTCCCTGTCTTCAATGTGAGAAGGAGACTGCAACACCTCTGTGACAAAAAAAAATTTCAGCAAAAAAGAAATAAAATAGAGGCAAACAGTAATTTTGCTTAGCCTAATGATAAAAAGTCACAAAAATATAAGCACCACCTGTAATAATTTCACAGAAGATATACCCTGTAAGAAATACTTTGCTACAGAGAAAAACAAAGCAGTGACAGAAGATATACCTTGCAAAAGACAATTTGAATCAGAAGATTACAGCAGTAATCTGTTAGCACACACCTGTAGGCATACCTTGTAATAATGTAGCAGAAGGTAAACCCAGCAACAGCAATGTGAATCAGAGAAAAATAAAGCAATAAAATGTTAGCAACAAAAAGTAACAATCCCTGTGAGTACAAAATAAAAACAACAGCACACAGTAAATCTGCCTAGCCAAAAGTCTTAATCCTTTCCCTTAGTCTGGTTAGGTTCTTAGTTCTGTCCTTTCAAGCAAGCTAGGAGGAAAGAGCTCAGGTGATGCTAGGTGCCTTGGCCAGCAAACCTAGCCTTCCACCTCCTGCTCCTCCAATAAGGAGGTAACCTGGGTAAGAAACTGGTTAGGAGATAGGAGACAGAAGGTGGTGGTAAATAGAGTTCATTCTGAGGAGTGGAGAGTGAACAGTGGGGTTACTCAGGGATCAGTACTGGGCCAATCCTCTTTAATGACTTAATCAGTGACATAGCAGAGGAACTGGAAAGGAAAGTCTGCCTCTTTGAGGATGACACCAAGATCTGCAACAGAGTGGACACTCCAGGTGGGGGGGGGTTAAAGGATGTAAAGAGATTTAAAATGGCTGGAGAAATGGTCAAAAGTTTGGCAGCTAAGGTTTAATGCAAAAAAGTGCAAAATAATGCACTTGAGTAACAGAAACCTGGGGGTAAAGTACAAAATGGGGAAGAGATTCTTGCAATAATCAAGCAGAAAAGGGACCCGGGGATGATCATATTGGATGACCTGAAGGTGGCCAGACAATGTGACAAAGCAATCAGAAGAGCTAGTGGGATGCTGGGGTGTATAGGCAGGGGTATCACCAGCAGGAAGAGGGAAGTGGTGTTGCCTCTATATACAGCAGATCATTGGTAAGACCCCACCTGGAGTACTCTCTCTAGTTTTGGAGACCACATCTCAGTAAAGATATAGACAGAGTAGAGGCAGTCTGGAAGATGGCTATCAAGATGGTACAGGGTCTGCATCAAAAACCCTATGAGGAGAGGCTAAATGAACTAAACATATATTCCTTGGAGGAGAGGAGGGAGGGGGAGATTTGATCAAGACCTTTAAATACCTAATGAGAGCAAATAAGGTACAGGTGGAAGGTATTTTTTGGAGGAAATAGTGCTCTAGAACAAGGGGTCATGACATGAAACTGGAGCGATGTGAGGAACTACTTCTTCACAGGAAGGATGGTGGATGCCTGAAACAGTCTTCCAGTGCAGATGGTGGGGGCAAAAACAGTGGTGGAATTCAAAAAAGCCTGGGATAGGCAAAAGGGTGTCATAAGGGATAGGAAAGGGGTAGATAAGAAAGCACCATAGACCTAGAAGGGACTGCAATGAAAGCAGCACAACAAAAAGGGAAAGACTGGATGGGTCAAGCAGCTCTTATCTGCCATCAGTTTCTATGTTTTTATATCTTTTCCTTTTGGAGTCAGTGGTAACTCCCACTGACAGAAAGCACAGCACCAACTGTGGACCCCCATAACAGTAAACCTGTTACTCAATTGACAATTGTGGGACTCTGAGACTCGAGTCCCACCACCTGCACACCAGCAAACTGACTGCAGACTGATGTGAGGAAAAGTTAAAACCTGGTAAGGCTCCTTCCAACCAGAGTGAATAAAGATCTGAACCAGAAAGGCAAACTTAGTTCTCCCCTCTAAACAGTAGTATATGTTGTACAGTATGGTACACCTTGAAGATACCTGAGCTGAGATTATTGGAATCAAAGTAGCCCTAAGTGTGCAAGCTCCAAGACAGACCAATGTACCAAGGAGATAATGTGCCTGTTTGAATAGGGTATCACTAATAAGTGAACGTGTACCTGAAACAAACTCATCTACAGAGAATCTCCTGTGGGACAAAAATATATGTCAAGCAACACATATTATTACACACCCATACTCAGAAGATTGCCTACCTGGACAGTGGTGGGAGTGCAGCTAGAAAGGAGGAGCCGTCATCAAATCTGGTTTTCTTCAGCAAAAGGCCTAATTTCACATAGGGTGAAGGGAAAGCATGCTCCATCAACCCAACTTCTACCTCACCCCGCAAATTGAGAACAAGGTGATGTGTGAGAAAAGCTTTGTTGTTTTCAGAGTTTTTGTCTGGCACATGGAGCAACAGAGAGACTAGCCACATTGGCTAAGACCTCTTAGAACTCGGTCTGGTTACATCAGGAGAAACTTTCTCTCACTGTACTGTCCTTGTCAAGGGTTGCCTCTTCTCAGTACTGGTCAGTCAAAGCCAGTGCACCATCCTCATCAGCATGATGGTGGAGCCCATGCCTGCCGAGACGAGGACTACTCCACGGCAGCCCAATGAAGGCTGCTTGACCAGTCTGCTAGCAGCTAGTATTGTTTGGGCATGTAGCTGAAAATGGCTGTAAGTAAAGGTTTGGGTCCCGCTGCTCCCAGTGGGGCCCAGGTGGCTAGTCCATGCACACCGCCCCAACTCGGCACCATCCAGGTAGCGGCTATGAATTCTGAGCTGACCAGTCTCATTTGGAGGTCTCAGGTAGCACAAACTTCCATTACGCCAGGCTAAAACTTCAGTGGTGCAGAGCTAGGAAGACAAGCTAGCCCCCAGACTCAGTGTAGTGCATTTGGCAGTCCCACCCCCAGAGCCCTCAGGCCCAACCCACAACTAATCCTATCCTTCTAGTAATGGGAGGCACTTAGTAAAACACAAATAAAGGGCTGACATAGCAATACTGTTAATGGGAGTTTTAGGTAGGTCAAGTTTAAAAGACATTTTTGATCCTAGCTGTTTTCTCAGCCAAACAAAAGTCAATATGCATTGTAAGCTGTTGTGGGCAATGCTGGAAATGCTGCAGCAAGTCCTCTATCATCAGCAGAACAGTTGGCACTTGCTGTATAGCCACATTGGCTAAAGTTGAAATGTCACCTCTCCTCTGTCAATCCTGTTAATCCAGAGTGTGGGTCAGATTACTGTGGGTGCTTCTACCAGCGAGTCTGGTGTAAGGGGGGGGGTTGGGGCACTTCTGTTCCCCCTGTGCTGCAAGTCCTGTAGTGCTTCTTTGCCAGAATGGTAAATTAAGGGTCACTCAGGAATGTGAACTCTAAATAAATTTTGCTGGGAAGGGACTTTGGAAGCACAAACCTGCTTGACATGGGGTTTTCAAACATGGAGCATATGCCATGCACTGGGTTTGTCCTGATGGCACATCGTCTTGGTCAAAATACAAACAACATTTGCCCCAGTAGATAGCTCTCTTTTTCCAGACCACTGCCAACACGTGTTCTTTTGTTGCGTAACTAAGGAAGTGCACAATTATTGACCTAGAGTACTCCGACTGTCCTGGCTTGGGACGAGCACAATGTCTTCTAAATTAAAGAGCTCTGATTCAGAAAGTTCAAAGACTAATTCCAAATTGAGGGAATCTGAGTCAGGAAAGTTCACCTCATGTTGATTTTTCTATAAATGGAATGATGTGGGACCTCGCCTCCCCCTCAGGCAGCCCAAAAATCTGTACCTTTTTCCTGTAGATCAAACCCTTAAGATTGCTGTATTTGTGCTCCAATTGAAGCTAGTTGTGGTGAACATGTAGGATTAAAACACTCACTGCATCTGTACAGTCCAGCAATATGGTGAGTGCCCCTTGTAGTTCTCTGTTTTCTGCATTTAAGGCTTTAACATTAGAGCGGAGAGTTTGTAAAGATTTAGCCATCTGTGTGCAAAAAACTTTAGCTCTGCCAGGATATAAGAATTTGTTACATCAGGGTTGTAATGGGCCAAAGGTGAAGAAGAAAATGCCATGCTGCTGGGTGGCATGGAAGGCTTTTAGAGCCTCCCATTGATAACTGCCACCTCTGTATTCTAATAGAATACAAAAAGTCAAACAGAATTTGTAGTTTGTGTTGTTTTTGATTGAGGTTGTTGCAGAGCTCAGAGATCTCACTCCATTGCAGTGGGTGACATCACTGTAAGTCCCAAAATTGCAGATACTTTTAACATTCTTTATGCCAACCTCAACCTCTCCTTCCTGCCTGTGCACCAGTACCAGGATCCTTATACTGACATGATGATCAGCTTAATTAGTGCACCCACTACTTTGAATCTAGAAGACATCAGACCTGAAGCATTGCAGAACTGTCCCAATGAACTACAGTAGATCCAACCCAAAATGCTGGATCTGATGTATTAAACCAAGGATTCTAAAAACTGCAGCAGGTCATCTTGCAGATTCAGTAGCATTAACATTCAGTCTGTACAGTATCTCTGCATTGGTCAGATGTCTGAAATAAAAAAAGTCCTTGTTACACTACCACACCAATCAGGACCCTCTACCTGCCAGTACAATTATCAACCTCTCTCAATTTTCACCATATACAACAAAAGAGAAAGGGGAAATTGTTTAACCAGGAGAGGCACACTAAGCCAAAGCTTGATTCCAAGTGCGACCTGGGAGCACAAGGAAGTTGGTGATTTGCTCAGGGTCAAACAATATGCAAGTAGGGGTTGTGGGATTCAAACCCAGGTCTCCAGGTTTGCAGCTCAGAGCCTTAAATCACTGTGCTATACTGCCTCCTAACAAAATTCTTGAACCACTGGCTCACAGTCAACAACTATAATATATATCACATCCTAAACAATTATTTCCTCACTGAAGTGCAATCTGGCATCAGACCTAACCATTCAATCTGCCTTGCCTTATTAAAAGTTACCAGTGACCTAGCATCAGCACTTGACTCTGATTCTGTTACTGGTGTAATTTCAAGTCAATTTGACAAAATCTGTCAATACTGTAAACCCAATTTATTATTCTAAAAGCTACTCTACAGGGGATTATCTAAGATTTTTTTATCCTGGCGCAAATACTATTTCACAGAAAATTTCAGATCTCAAGTAGTCGGCGTTTACAGTGGAAATTCTTTGCCCAGGTCTCTCAGCCTAGGAGTATCCTAAAAGTTAGATGCTTGATCCACCATTATTCAGTCTGTCTGGGAAGGGCACCCCTTCAGTCTGCAACAATACAGACACCAGTGCTCACCATTATGTTGATGACATGATTGTTCATACCAAAGCCAATACCATCCTAGTAAGGAAGCCTATGAAGGAGAATGCAGTTCTGGATCTTGTCCTAAGCAATAGGGACAGAATAAAGGAAGTCACAGTGGGGGAGACCCTAGGGACTAGTGATCACTGAGCTGTGGGGTTCACTATAAGGATGTCACAGGAGGCTAGCCACACAAGGACTAGAATCCTGGATTTCAGGAGGACAGACTTCAGTAAGATGAAGGACGAATTCAGGAAGGCTATGCAGGTATACGATGACATAAGATGGGTAGTGGAACAGTGGAATAAGATAAGGAAAGCCCTGCACCTAGTATTGAACCACTGTGCCAGGCCTTGCAGCAAGAGCAAAAGAAAGAGGAAACCACTGTGGTTCTCGAGGGGAGTAGCAGAGCTAGTAAGAGGAAAAAAGATGGCATTTCTGAGGTACAAGGCAACACAAAACAAGGAGAACAGACAAGAATACTTGGAAAATGAAAGAAAGCAAACAAGGCAGTAAGGGCAGCAAAGGCCAAAACCAAGGAAAAGCTAGATAAATCAGTAAAGGAAGGAGGGAAGGTATTCTTTAGGTATATTAATGAGAGAAGGAAGACGGGAGACAGATTGTGAGACTTAGGGAAGATGGAGGCAGGGTAGTGAAGAAAGACATTGACAAGGCGACCATCCTCAACAAATACTTCTGCTCCGTATTCACGGAAGAAGACAATGGAGATGGTCCCCCATTAATGGAGAAGGGAAAACAGGGAGAAGGGATGGACATTAGACCCTTTTCAGAGGACAGAGTAAAAAGAGCACTAGAACAGCTTAGGGTGAATAAAACTATGGGGCCTGATGGGATACATCCAAGGATCCTAAAGGATCTCTGGGAGGAACTGGCTAACCCTCTGGCTAAGCTGTTCAGTAGATCACTAGAAATAGGTGTGGTTCCCGAGGCATGGAGGAGGGCACAAGTGGTACCCTTGCACAAAAGTGGTAGTAAGGAGGAAGCAGAAAACTATTGCCCTGTCAGTTAGACCTTGATAGTAGGTAAAATGATGGAAACCCTACTTAAGGAAAGGCTGGTGGACTACATAGAGACAAGGGGGTTGCTGGACCCAAGGCAACATGGCTTCACTGCAGGGAGGTCATGCCAGACCAATTTGATTGATTTCTCCGAGTGGGAAACAAAGGAAATAGACCAGGGCAGAGTGGTAGATGTGGCCTATCTGGACTTCAGGAAGGCCTTTGACACAGTCCCACTCAGGAGACTAATCCACAAGCTGGCAAATCTGGGGGTGGGGACAGAGGTGGTTATGTGGGTTAGAAACTGGTTGAGTAACAGAACACAAAGAGTAGTGGTAAATGGGGTTAGCTCACAAGAGAGATGGTTAACAAGTGGAGTACCCTAGAGATCAGTGCTAGTACCAGTGCTCTTCAATGTCTTCATAAGTGATATTGCAGAGGGTCTAGAAGGGAAGGTTAGCCTGTTCGCAGATGATACAAAGCTATGTAACAGGGTAGATACATAGTAAGGTATAGAACAAATAAGGTGGGATCTGAAAAGGCTAGAAAATGGGTCCAAGGAATGGCAGTTGGGTTTCAATGCAAAAACATGCAAGATTATGCAACTAGGGAGAGGGAATCCTAGGTCTGACTATGAACTAGATGGGATAATACTGGAGACCACCACAGAGGAAAGGGATCTAGGGATAGTTATAGAAGACAACCTCAAAGTGGCTAAACAGTGTGACAAAGCAGTTGGAAAGGCTAACAGAATGTTAGGGTGCATAGAAAGGGGTATAACAAGTAGGAGGAGGGAAGTGGTGGTACCATTGTACAACCCCTTAGTAAGGCCTCATCTGGAGTACTGTGTTCAGTTCTGGAAGCCCCATCTCCAAAAAGACATAGACAGGATGGAGACGGTACAGAGGAGGGTGACAAAATTGGTGTCAGGGATGCAGCATAAGTCGTATGAGGAGAAACTCAGAGCTCTAAATATGTACTCCTTGGAGGAAAGGAGACAGAGAGGGAACATGATAGAGACCTTCAAATATCTAAAGAGGATCAACAGGGTACCAGAGGGGAGCATCTTTCACATGAAGGGAAATAGCAGAACAAGGGGGCACAGCATGAGACTAAAAGGTGGAAAATTTGGAGGGAACTTAAGGAAATTCTACTTCACTGGAAGAGTGGTGAAGAGATGGAACAGTCTCCCCCAGGAAGTGGTGGGGGTGGCCCTGGTTCAGGGATTCCAGAATGCGTGGGATAGGCACATGGGAATTATCAAGCTAGGGGTGGGGGGTGCTTGTAGCATCTAGAGTACATTAAGCATTAGAAAGAGATATAGGGCATGCTGGGTGGGCCACAAGGTCCTTATCTGCCGACAACATCTATGTATCTATGTTTCTTTGTCTTCCAAAGTTCTTTGTAATCCAGTTTTGGCAGAACATGGAGCTGGATGGCTGCAAACACTAAAAGGCTCCAAAACAATAGTCAATACATTTTCCAGTTGGGCACATACATTCAAAACGTTGCTTAATTTTCCACTAACTGGTCCATCATTAGAAAATGCGCACAATTTCAAATGTATTGTATTATGTCTAGACTCAAATCTGTCCTGCAATGAACATACAGTATTTACAAAGTAACCAAAGTCTCACAACAGAAGACTGGTTTACTGTATTGCAACAAGAGCAGCCTAATCTCAGTAATTAAAAGTTGCTACACAAACATTGTATGTAATGATCATTGTTATTTATGATAAAACAATAAAAAATACTACTATATCACAGAACCTATAGTGCTTCTCCTACATAATGGGATAACTGGTCCTCTGAGAGGTTCTTTTTTGGTATAAGAGAGTATTTATGAGACGTTTGGGCACAAGGACTACAAAGCAAAGCGGAGTGGTTCTTTCTGGTACAACCTCACACAATGACTCTCTTATACCACAACAGACATCCCCTGTATACCTATTACTTTATAACAAATAACTTGCGTCAGCTGGAGTGACTTATAATGTCTTATTTTTCATGTATTTTTTAGTATTTCAACAGTGAAAACAATGGTCCTCCCTCCACTTCTGAAGTAGAATAATCACCAGTAACAATACAACATTAGGTTACAACTGTAGGTGGGTTAAGATGTCCTGCGTTACTGAGCCCTGATTGGTTGAAATCACACAAGTGATTGATAAGAAGTACTCTCAACAGCTTCATACATCCCTCATCCTGTAATAACTAGCTCCCGTCTCCAATCTAAAACATCTGTCTCACAACTCTGCCCAAATCCGGCTGTTATTTAAGATTTACATACTCCAGGATAGCCTAATTTAGTTGGTACACCTCGTTTCCAAGAGGGTCCTGGTGAGGTATTACAGCAGCAGAGTTGAATAAATAAAATGAATACAAAATTAGAGTTATCTAGGTGCACTGCTACATTCACAAAGTACATCATTAAGTATTTACGGTAATTACATTGAATGAGATGTGGATGATGGTATTTAGAAGCTTGATTAAAAATCCTTGTCATATGAAGACTGTGAATCAGGGTGCATATATAAAACTGTATTAAGGGAAAAGGATAGTTGAATGAGGGTGCAGTAGTGTGGGGTAGGAGAGAGGTCAGACTTGAAGTTAGTGACATGGTGTTTGAAGATACTTGAGCACAGCTCTTTTAAACTGAACAATGTTTCTGAGTCCTTGATACTGTCAGAGATCTGGTTCCAGCTATTTGGGGTAGCAACTGAGAAACCCTTTTCTCCAGCTTTTTACCAATCCTGGGTATGTAATATATATCCTTCACTTGAGACCCCAGCTGATAGACCAGGGTAGTTCAAGTCAGTAGATCACATAACAAGTAAGGTACAGCCCCTGTACACTTTTGTAGAGGAGAGCTGTTCATTTGTTTTCCTTCCACGCATCCACTGTGAGCACTCCTGTGTAACTGGGTTGCCATGTAACTTACAGTTACTACCCCTGCCTTACCGGCTCAACATGGTTGATGAGCCTGGGATCTGTTTCTGATGGTTGGGGGGGGGGTTATTTCCCAAAATAAAATAGTGCGGTGACTCCACCCAGAGTAATTTATAGTGATCCAGATATCTGAGTGGTACAGCCCCCTGGGATGCTGTACCTGCCCACCTCCCCTTCAAGTTACCCCACACACAAAATACCATAAACAGTTCAGTTCGGTCACTCTACATGCAATTAATGACTATCATTATTAATATGCTCACAGACAGTATTGAACAATAACCATAAAATATTTAACAGGAGAAAGGGGATGGGAGGCAGAAATAAACAGTCAAAACATTTGATATAACTGGCAATACTGTAAACAATAACCATAACAATCCACCCCCCAACAGCAACACATAAGCCCACCTCTTCACTGGTACCAGTGTCCTCTAGAGTTAGTCTGGATGCTCAGGTAGAGCTGCAAGCCTGTATGTTGCCGCAGGTTCCTTTCTAGCCATCTGTGTACTGGTGCAAGTGCGCCTGTCAATAGAGCGACAAAATCAAAATTTGCGCCCCTTTCCAAGGTCCCCCCAAGTTAGTATATTTAGTTAAGAGGGTGCCGGGGCACAGCCATACATTAAATGCGGATTCAAATTTAAATCCCTGCCGCCCTAATGATGGGCTCATTCTGATGGTGGAACCCCGCAGGTTGACCAGCGTTGCTGCACTTTTGAAACCAAATATAGTTGGCTGGCAAACTTTGTACAACTCCTCAGACAGGGCAGGCCTTCTGATTACTCATGCTCTGGCAGTTCAGTCTCACAGGGTCTAGTGGAGATGGCAGGTGCAGCCAATTGAGCAGAGCCTCAAACTGTACAAAAGGGTGGCAGTTGTCTTGGCTGAAGCTGGGTTTGTCAGCTTGTCACCTTCTGGGCTGTTACAGGCTCGAGCAGCTTGTCACTTTTTAGGCTGTTTCTCTGTGGATGCTGGATTAGGCCAGTACTGGGGACAGGGCCACACACGTACCCCACATGTCAAGGCATCTAATTCCCAGGGAAGTTGATGAGTACTGTCTAGCAGTGACAATGCCTGGCTGATTCCCCAGACCATACTTGGCAGGCTGTGACTCTATCCTGGCATTCATGAATCACCAAGTCCTTGTTTCTGTACAGGCAGCAGAGTTATAAGCCTCTGGAAACAGCCAGTACACCCCTTAAGGCTAGAAGTGGCAAACAGTCTCTATACAGGTTTCAACTGCAGGTTCAAACCACAAAACCTTCTTTTACTCTAACTGGGTTTCCCAGGTAATGGAAATTTCTGTAGCTGTTTCTGTTGTTGCTCAGGCCACACTTCAAACACCTGGCAGAGCACAGACCAGCTCTCCTCACTGACTATGAGCTTTTCTCAGATGCTGCAGAGTTGTAGATTCAAATGACTCTCAACCACTCTCCCTGGCTTACCAAATGATAGAAAGCTGTTGGACAGTCTCTTGGAGTTCAGCTGTGGAAGCCTTAGGCTGACTTCCAAACTTTTCCTTCGACGCAGTCTAAGCCCTCCTGTCTCACTGAGAGTTTCAGCTAGACTGCCCCAAGCTGAAACTGTCTCTGTGGTCTGAAGAAATAATGGATGCTTCTGATTGGTTGACACAGCTGTCCATCTTTAATCAATCAATCAATCTTTATTTAACCAGGTGAAACACCATTGAGGTAAACTCATTTGCAAGGTGAGCCTGGACATAAAATAGCACAGTATCACAAGAAAAGAAAAAAAGCAATACATCAGGTCAAATACATAGTACAGTGTTTTTTCAAATACATAATTATGACTTTAGGATTAATTAAGAATCAATGACTTGAAAGATTAATATGTATTAAGTACAAACGATGCCTGATTGGTTGTCTGTTTGGACGCCAAGGGCATTGCCCATACCTCCTTCCCAGGAGCCATAGCTGCAGTCCTTGGGGTTCCTTGGACTCTGATTGAAAGAGGCAGGGGTCAACGTATCACAGAATGGCTGCTGAATATACAGTTTATACAGAGTTTCAACTTTCAGTCCCTCTTGCAGGCAAATCAGATAGTTTTAATAATTTACTGCCCCACGGTCCATTAGCTGCCCCCTGCCCTATTGTATGGTAGCAGAGTAGGGGACGGCAGAGTCTCCTCCCTCCTGTCACAAGTGCCATAGCACTGTCCCCCTAGGTGACAAGCAGGCTTTCCATTCATAAAGCAGCCTCAGTTGCTCTTAAGATGTAGTGCTCCTTTTATGGTATAGTGCTTAAAAGTACTTTATGCAGAGATTATTTCTTTATTATCCTCTGCCCTTCCAGCGTGCCTCTGTACTCTCAGATTTGTTGTTGGAGCCCACGGGGGTCAGAGCATACTAAGGGGACCCTCACCAGAGTGACCCCAGTGGTTTTAACAAAGAGCACTGCAGTGCTGTTGCAGTAATGTTAGCCAACCCGCCAGCTCGCACATTCAAGCAGAATCCAGCTTGAATGTGCACAGACTGAGCTGCACGGTGATCGGTGAATCACCAAGTGGGTGGTTTCACTTTTTGTTCACTCCTGTGGTCCATCAGCATATGTAGGAACAACAAGGCTCTGCAGAGAATAAAGGAGGCACCAAATGTACTAGGACTGGCAGGACAAGTGGTGGGGGGGATAATTAAAGTAAGCCCCACTCATGGAGAGTGGTTACACCAGGCTATTAATAGAATATGCAATGATGGCAAGTGTAGCAGCAAGGCATCCATCTGTGGCACTGACATCCTGAGTTCAGGGATGGACTCGAGACTCAGAGGGCCGGCCAGGGGGAGAAGGATTGAGCATTCCAGGGACTGCTCTCCTTGTCTGGGGAAGAGTGTCTGGCACATTGCGGACCTCTCACGGAGGCTGGGGATACCACCATGGCTGGCACCACCAGGGAAAATAGTGCAAAAATGCCAGCCGCTAATGAAGGGTCCCCATTTCTGCCTCCGCTCCTGCTCTGACATTGATCCACCAGGGGGTCCCGCTTCCGTGACCTCACCCTGGGGGGCAAGCCTGGGTTAGAGAACCATGTTCCTGGGAGGGGGTGCCCACCCAGTGGCTCCACCCAGGTGAGTAAGCCTGGGGATGGGGGTTGGAGAGCAGAGCAGGGGACCTAGAACCCCTCGTGGAGGGCTGCAAAAAAAAAAAAAAAAAAGAATATGCAATGATGGGTGAGCATACTGCATTAAAGTGAAAATCTACACATATGTTGTGATTGTACACACAGCAGCAGCATTAGCTGCTCTTTAGATCTAATTTACATATCCAAGGGCTGGTAGGAGGGTTTGCTTGAGGAGTAATTGTCAGATGTTATAGTTAAGGCAACTTCTGGTTCAATAAAGTAGCCCACATTTTTGATGGGAGCTCTTATCTGTTCTGGTGATGTGTTCAGTATAGTAGAGCAGTGGATCAAACCTGAAGCCAGGATACTTAAATTGTTGGACATTTTCAAGAGGTGCATCATTTGAGGTTGAGATGTGCAGTGCATAAGAGGGATGGAGGTTACATGAGAAGCACATGACCTTGGGAACTCTGAGGAGTGGTCAAGAACTTGGCAGATGGGGTTGAATGCCAAAAAGTGCAAAATCATGCATCTAGGGCATAGGAACCCAGGAACTGAGTACAGGATTGGAGGTGAGGTACTGACTGTCACTAAGCAGGAAAGGGTTCTTTGGGTTATATCTGATGACCTCAAAGTGGCAGAGCAGTGTGGCAAAGCAGTGGGTAGGGTCAGTGGGATGCTGGGATGCAAAGGGAGAGGTATCTACAAGCAGAAGGAGGAGGTGGTGTTGGCACTGTATCACTTGCTTTTGAGACACCACTTGGAGTATTGTGTCCTGTTCTGGAGGCCACATTTCAGAAAGGATGTAGACAGGGTGGAGGCAGTCCAGAGAAAGATAACTAAAATGGTGCCGTGGTTGTATCAAAAGCCCTCCAAAGAGAGACTGAGGGATCTCAACATGTACACCCTGGAAGAGAGGCAAGCAAGAGGGGATATGATAGAGACCTGCAGGTACCTCACGAGTAGAACAAGGTGCAGGAGGGGAGTCTCTTTCAAATGAGGAAGAGAACCAGAACCAGAAGATATGGAATGAAACTGGAGGTGGGAAGTTTAAGAGAGATGTGACATCAGAGAGCTGAATCTTGGTCAGTCTGATGATATTAGAACCATCAAACAGATGGTCACTGCCTCACGGGAGCTGCAAGTAGGAGACACTGAAGATAAAATTGCAACTCTGGACACTCAGGTGAGTGAATGTGTGAACACTAATGCAGCGCGCTGGCTGTGGAAGTCCACTACCTCACTCATAAAGAGGATGAACTCGAAAATTGGGGCCAGAAGAGTAATGTGTATCTGGTTTGTCTCCAAGAGGCTAATGAGGCAGAGTTACAATCATATTTCTTTGGCAACACCTCCCTCTGTGGTTCAGGTTAGGCCCCAAGTTTATCCTGGATCTGCAGCGTGCTCATCAAGCTCTGACCAGTAAGCCCAGATTCCCAACAGAGCTGCTACACACCGTGGTGATGATAGTTCTGCAATATCATTATCAGGAGATAATGCTCCAGTAAGCTTGGAAGCTCAAACTGGTTACACAGCTGAACAACAATCTTTCATTTTACCCCAAATATTCCAAAGCTGTTGTACAGAAGCATCAAGCCTTCAATGGAGTCAAACCAGGCCTACAAAATAGGGGCATCAAATACTGCAGAACAGGTTACATTTGATATAAAATAAGTATAGCTATGTCGTCAAGGCTTAGGTCAGGAAACTCAGTTTCATATAAAGATCCACACGTAAGGTCTCTTTTTTAGCAGCTTAATTGGTACCTCCTGTTGGGGACAAAGTGTCTCTCTTGCTTGTACAGAATTCGTCAGTTTCCTTCCTGCAGGAGGCTTGCTAAAAAGAACACTGTGACCCAAGCTGCAAGTTGGCCTCTTGCTGACAGATATGGGCAACTTCAACATATTTTGCCAGTTTTTTTTTTCTTAGGGCGCACATATAAGATGTAATAGATTTTTTCTAAGTGGGGTGATCTTCCCATGTTTCTTTAATTACATCTAGTGGCCTGCTAAGTTGTCTACTATACAGCATTTCAAATGGTGAAAAACCTGTTGAGGCTTGTGGCACTTCTCTGTAAGCAAAAAGCAGGTAAGGTAAGTATTGGTCCCAATCTTTCCCTTCCCCTTTTACAGACCTTTTTAACATGCATTTTAAGGTTTGGACGAAATGCTCAACAAGAACGCCTCTCTGAGGGTGATAAGGGGAGATCCTTATGTCGCTGATACCTAGCAATTGTTATAGCTCCTTCAGCAATACAGCACCAAAATTACTACCCTGGTAAAGCAATAATCCCTTTAGGTATGCCCACCCTGCTGAAAATTTTGGCAAGCTCTGCTGCCACTTTTGGTGCAGTGACAGTATGCATTGTAACTGCCTCTGGGTATTGAGTAGCATAGTCACATACTACCAGAATTAATTGATTACCCTTTCTTAATTTTGTCTAAGGGGCCAACCACATCTATTGCAATTCTCTCAAAAGGCACATCGATCAAGGGTAGGGGCACCAGGGACACCTTGTCTTTTTTAGTCACTGGGACTACTTTCTGACATTCAGCACAAGAACTACAATAGTTTTTTTTCTTATTCATTCTTTTGGTAACTGGGTAAGGCTCAGTAGGCACAAATGCCTGTTTTCAGGGGCGACCCAGGAGCAATGGTTGCGGTCAATTAACTTGCTAAGAAGTTACACAGTATGCAAGTGGAGGTTGTGGGAATCAAACCCAGGTCTACTGGATGTACCAAGCTCATTCACAGCTCATTACTCTGTCCTCTAAGTTATATTGCCAGCTAATATTCATAAATCCCAGGCCACTGAAATTTGTACAGCAATCTGGCAAGGGTGCAGTCCATCCCCGAGTGACTAGCCATAGGACTATCGTGTGCTATCTGTAACAACTCAGTTCCATACTTCTTCGGTATAACCAATTGTTCTGTCTGTTCCTGTGTCTGAAGTTTAATCCAAACTCTGTACAGTGGCCCATTACATTTCGTAAACATTGGTTCACCCTGCTTTTGTTTCACCCCCAGCTGCTTAAAATAACCTTGGAAAAAAGCATTGTTAGTTTGCTCTGAAACAAAATCACAATCAGTTACCAGTTCAGTTTCAGCATTTTCATATATTAACCCCTTACATCCATCAGTCATTTGTTGCCACAGTTTTTTCAGGCATCTTCTTTCTTTCCTTGACTTCCAGATCTTGGAGCTGGTCTCAAAAACGCCTAAATCAAGGTCACCAAAAGGAAAACTGTCTAAGGTTTCTTTGCCTGTGCTCTTTTCATCACAGCTGCTGAAACATCAGGATTTACTCTCTCTGTGATTAACTCAGTAAATCCTGGAAACTCATTGTCAATAATCACAGGCATAGGTAATTTTGGTACTACCTCCACTTTCATTTGGTGCAACACCCCATTAATGTTTAAAGTTACTTGGGTGGTGGGATAATATCAAGTGTCCCCCGTGGATGCAGATGACCCCAGTACCTGGTCCTTTGACACAGTTCTTTTTTAAAACTTCAACATGCACCATGGTTTGTCTGCTTCCTGAATCTATAAGTTCCTTCACAGTCTTATCTCCCACCTTGACATCTCTTACCTACTTGCCCCAGTTTGCTAAAGACAAATGTGCTCCAGTGTTACCCTCCTTACTATGGCAGTTTCTTACAATATGGTCTGGCTTATTACATTTATGGCAAACAAAGTTTTTGGGTGCATATTTGTTACCCTCACTAGAGTTCTTATCAGACTTGGAGTTAAATCGGGGAAAAAGAGGTTGCAACTCTGCTTCTTGCACCCATGACATGGAGTCTTTGTAAAAGAGTCTCCGGCTCAAAGGTGTTTGTAATTCCAAGACTTCAATAAAATAAAAAAATAAATAAAATAAAATATAGTGTTCAGCCAAAGAAGCAACCTTTTCCTCACTTTCTGGTCAGTGTTCTTTTACCCAAAGTCTGTAGGTAGGATGTTGATGAACTGCTCCAGTGCAAGGGTGTCGATGATCTGTGGGACTGTTTTGCTATCTGGTTGGAGCCATTTAATAAGGAGTTTTTTGAGTCTGGTGAAGGCTTCTCAAGGATTGTCGAATGAGTGGTACTTTAGGGACTGAAATCTTTGCCTGTAGGTCTCTCCTGAGATGTTATATCTTTTTCAGGATTTCTCTTTTCCACAGGGTCATAGTTTTATGACTGTACATCCATATTGCTATAGGCAAGTTGGGCTTTACCTGTCAGGTAAGGCACCAGCCTGATTGCCCATTGCTGCATTGGCCACTGGCATGTTGCGGTAACCCTTTCAAAAGTTGTCAGGCATGCTTTGATATCATCCGAGGGACACAACTTTGTCAGTTTAATGTCTTTCAGGTTGTTTATGTCTTGTTGCTATGTTGGACCTGTGCCAGATCCTCCAGCTTTGATAGCTTGCAAGGCATCCAGCCATTGCTGCATCTCTTCTCTTCTCTGCTGCTCCTGTCACTGCATATCTTCTCTTCTGTGCTGTTCCTGTTGCTGCATCTCATCTTTTCTCTGCTTCCTGAGTTGCTGCATCTCTTCTTTTCTCTGTACCTCTAAACGTTGAATATCTTTTTCTCTCTGCTGTATCTCTTCCCTTCTCTGCTTCTTCATCTCTTTTGTTGTATAGCCCACCATTTGAAAAATGCAGACAGGCTTTCAGGTTCTGTCACTGCCTATTCTTCCTTTTCCATCACTGGCGCTGGCTGTACAGACTCAGCTTGGACTTCTGTCTGTGCTAGTTTGGCTGCCATCCTTCTGATAATCACTCCTGGGCTTGCTACGCTTTCTTGGTACCAGGTCTAGTACCCACATACAAAAGTCATGGATTAGAGTATGCATGGCGTAAATCCCACTACTGTCACCATCTGTCATTGAGGCTTAGGTCAGGAAACTCAGTTTCATATAAAGAGCCACACATACTTCTATAACCATATATAAGCAAGGTAGAGACATCAAGAAACAAAGGCAGGGAGATAGCAGGGTGGGAACGTCAAACCGGCAGAGTGATCAAGTCTTAGATTTCACATGAACATTTGATTGCACAATCAGACAGACAAAAGGCAGAAAAAAGAGATGGCAGAAAAGATCCTTACTTTCTGCATAACTATTGGGACAGGGTCTTATTCAGCCCTCTCACAACCTATATTGGGTTAAGTGCTAATTACGCTAAAATAAAATGGAACTAATTGGCAAAAATTGCATATTTTCAATGGGCATAAATTAGGAGATATTTGCACATTGTGAAATTAAACTTGCACAATTGAGGTCGATTAGCACCATGCACTAAAAAAAAATTGTGCGAGAATGAATTATTATTGAGCATGCTCTAAACTGCCTGGCTGTGTTGGCAGTCACCCTTGAAGACCTTCTCTATTGTTTTGATTTCTGGGTGCAGGCAGATCCCTTCTTCCAAGAGAAACTTGACAGCCCTCAGTGACTCTGTGAACAGTCTAATCCTCTCTCTCCTGCCACCCCATCCACTTCTGTTGTGCGTCCTGGTTTTATCTCTGTGCGGGTACAATTTTTTCATCATCCATGGAAGAAAGTGGCACTAAGCTGAATTTATAGTGGGTTAAAATTACAACTACCTCTTAGAGCGGTTGCTCTGGAGGGTGAGGGGCATGGTGCTGTGCTGAGGCATGCCCCCTATCTGTTTTCTTTTCCTGATTGTTTCTATCATATTGGTGAGGGTGGTATGAGAAATATGCCAGAACCACTTGTAGTAACAGTTTTGCCTATTTCTTTATCATAGTGAGAGCACAATTTCACCCTCACCTCTACCAGTCTGTCAGGTTCTCATGTCAAGAGTGGATGCATGCTGAGTTACTGACCTTGAAAACCCCTTCTTCAAAACCAGTTCATCCGAGACCTTCAATCTTTATCTCCGCCACCACTCTGGCCTGCAGATCAGGAGAAGATTAGTGACTGGCTGTGCTATGGGAATACTGGCATCAATTCTGTGCTCTGGCAGTCCTACTTCTTACTTCCCACTGGGGTCAGGGAATCTGGGAACATAAGATGAGTTCCATTTTTACCTTGGCTCTTAACCTTCTTTCACTTCTCTACTCAAGCTGACAGGACTGTTCCAGACACTGGAGACTATGAATCAGCATAATTAACTGCTCTCTGGATGTTTTTCCCTTTTTTGCTATGTTGGCATGCATGCGCAGCCAACATCTTGCGGCAGTGGGGATTTGGGTGCGCAGTCGCTGTTGGGCGAATGCAAGGCACGCACCAGTAGGTGTGTCCCTCATTCCCCGATCAGCCTGCATGCCGACGCCACACCACGCATACTAAACTGGCAAGCACATCTAAGGAAAGGTCCACTGCAATCCAAGCAAAGCTCATCATATGTAGCGGACCATTCCTGCGTGCTCGCCAGCTAGTAGCATGGCGGCACAGTGGCCCTTCACTGCCGACAGCACCGACTTCAGGGTGCCCAATCCCCTGGTCAGCTTGCCCTGCCCTGTGAAGTATGTGCCGATGGGGGAACCAACTCCCTGTAGGGAGAATGTGCCCCCACCTCATTGTTTGCTGACAGGGGTGCCCAATCCCCATCGGCATCCGCCCCCCCTTCCTGTTGTATTGTGCCAACGGGGAGCCCACTACCCGTCGTCATCATGTCCCCCTCTTCTTCTGTTCTGATGGGGGTGCCCAATCCCCATCAGCTACTGTACACCCCAAAACAAAAGAAACAACCTGTAAAAAAGAAAACCGTCCATGTTTTTTTTTTTCCCCTCGGTACCTGTAAACTGAAAACAGTCCCTCGTTGTCTCCATACCGACCACCCGCACCCACCCACTGTGCACCCACCCACTGCGCACCCTGCCTCCCCACACCCCTCCACCCCATACTTACTTCTGGAGTCTGGTGCGACGATCTTCGCTGGACTGGGAACACGTCTGCACTCTTCAAAGCCGACCGCAAACTGAGGAAATGCGGGTAAGCTGTATAATGGACTAAATAGTTTTTTTTCAACTTTGCTGCATATCTTGGGCATTGTTTGGAATTTTTGCACCAAATTTTCAACATGGGTTTTTTGGGACCCCTCCTCATGAATTCTGTCACAGTTTTGACGTTAATCAGTCCCGAAAGGTGATTTCGCAGTCACTGCATGAAATCACCTTTTGGGACCAATTATTGCAAGGACAGTGGCAATATTCATGAGGTGGGCTCTCAAAAAGCCTATTTTGCTAATTTGGTGGAAAAATCCAAACAAATGGCTGTTTTATGAGCATGCGTTGCACAGTTGCTACACAAGCTTGTAACTTCACGAATTCGCAATATTTTCATGCCAGATTTTCAGTCTTGTAATTTTTCTACACCTCCTTGTGAACAGTACAGCTGTCATTTTTCACATCCTGGCCGAAATGTGTTTCCGCACTTCCGGCACACAGTACCCTGATCACTGTGGGAAATCAGTGTTCGGGGCAGATTGCAAAAATGACAGTGCTACTGTTCATGAGCAGAGGTCCTACAATGCCTATGTTGAAAATCTGGTGATGATACTCCATGAAATGATCGTGGTTATGAGCTTTATCGCTGCACAGTTTGGTAACGTCAGTAACGTGCATTTGTAATATTTTCACTCTGGATTTTCACCATTGGAATTTTTCCACACCTCTTGATGAACAGTAAAGCTGTCATTTTACATATGTTGCCCAAAATGTGTTTTCGCATGTCCGGTGAAGAATAGCGCAGTCGCTGTGCAAAATCACCTTTTGAGACTGCTTAAGGACTCGACAGTGACACTGTACATGAGTAGAGGTGCTAAAATGCCTATGTTGAAAATTTGGTGCAAACTGCATAATGTTTGTTATAAGTGTGTGTTGCGCATTTCAATACTGACCCTTGTAACCGCAGATATTTGCAATACTTACATGCCATATTTTTACCACTGCCATTTTTTTACACCTCCTTATGAACAGTACAGCTGTCATTTTTCACATCCTGCCAAACATGTGTTTCCACAATGCACTGCCAAAGGCAATGCCAGCGCGACAACATTCGGCTTTGACAAATGCCTTGTCGTTATTTATGTATTTTCTTTTTTGACACTGCATTGTTCTATAATCTTTTGGGGGGTGGGGGTGGTACCAGTCTATTACATGATTGCATGTTTGTCTTTCTCCATCTGGTAGCAAGGTCTATCTTGGTTTTTAACAGTGTAGATGGTGGAAATTTACCTCCCCCTACTTTAGCATGTGTTAGCCATGCAGGAGAGTGAATTTTGTCCCCATTTATGTGCTAATAATGGACCATAGACACACTGTATACTCCCCATGGCAGCATAGACTTTCATGTCCCTCTTACACCTGTGTACATTGCACTTGCTTCATGTATTGGTGAAAAACTGGCTATGGTTGCTGTTTGTTGCAAGTACAACACAAGTAGAACTCCACTTCTAATTCTCTTGTTGCCCTAGAGAGATTGGTGGAGTTTTGTGTCTTTCCACTCCCACCTGGTGAATCACTGTTACTTTTTTAGAAGTATTTCCTTTGAGCCTGTTGCTCTCATGATACCCAACACTAAATTCAACACTTGGGAATTGTAGAGGTTTGCATATGCCAACTATTATAATTCATATTGTCTGTGTGACCACTCTCTGGTGGAATTCCCTCTCTGGCTGGCTGGGAGTCTGATCCTGAGAGAGAGGGGCCTTGGGTCTCCTATAAATACAAGTCTAATAGCTACATATTTAAGCCAAAAGATTGTGAATCGGAATGTAACTGGGCCTCAGGCTCTAGTAAAGCATAGAAAGGAGCTGGCTTGAATCTGATCTGTGGTTACATTCTCATTTTGCTAAATTCTTGCTATCCAAAGCAAAAGTGCTGGATATCAGCTTACACCTTAGGGCTTATCAGGGGAAAGGTATGCACCCCTTACAAGCTGTCTGCTCAAGCAGAAACCTAAAATGGCAAAGGTAGTTGCTTGATGGTAACATGCCTAGACAGGGAATAACTTAATGGGGATCCCCAAAGAAAGATTTGTAGTGGGATATAGACAAACCTGTACTGAAGCCTTTGTCTGTTGCTAGGAACCTTAGCCAGGAATCCCTCACCTAGCTCAAACTAGGCATTTGCCTCCCCTAACCCAGGACTGCAACCTCTTACTGATATTCTAAATACATGTCTCTTTATTAAAATGCCTACCAGACACTGTTCCAGAGGCCCCTTTGCTCCTGCAACACCAATGCACCATATTCTTGAACTTCATTTTTAAGTTTTAGTAAACAATGGAGAAAAGGAAACCCTTAGCACCCTTCAAAATAAAGTTTAATCATTATTGTCAGCACTTCGAGTCCTGATAGGTTACTTTACTAGCAGGGGTGAATTGAAATGTCAGTTTGATCTGCAGGAGTTCCCCAGTGCTGAACTGGTAATGGAAACCAGACACAAGGGAGCCCAAGGGCAACTAGAGTGTCAAAATAGGTTTAAAACAAATGGGCAGACTAGATGGACCTAGCCATCTTCTTCTGCCGTCAACTTCTGTGTTTCTATGTTTCTTCCTTGAGAATGGTGATTGACAGCCTTTTGGCTTGATTGGAGTATCAATCAGTTGATTTGAAATGAGGGTGAAATACTTCTTCCATCTGACAGCAAGTGTCACTCGCCAGTCTTTGGCCCAGTGGGGCAACAGAAAGATTTCAAATGCTCCTACTTCAGGAGCGGCAACAATGACTGTCTGCACAGGCAAGTCAGTTGGGATCTTCAGCTGTTTGATAATACAGTAATGGATCTGGTTTGTTGACTTTCTTCCCATCTGGAGTAATTACCAACACAGATTTGTGTATGGTGGTGCTCTCATGTGAAGCAAGCCATACACAATGTTTGAATGTGCTCTGCTCTACTTCCCAATCCTGGAGCATTTGATTTATTATTATGCTGATTTGTATTCACTAGTACATGAAGGGGTCCTCCAGGGAATGGTAACCCAGTTTAGTCAGTTGGGACTCCTCTTGGAGCCACTTATCTCTGATCTCTGATATAGAGTTCCAGGCAGCTCCTGTCAAATATGCACACTCAAACTCTGAATCAGCATTAACACTCAGACAAATGATTCTATTAGCCTTACTGATCTTGGGCAGAATGTTATTGAGTTGTACCCAACTTAGTAGGGTCCAGATCTTATCCGCTTGCCAGACAATGATGTAGACAACTGTGTTTTTTTGTTTTTTTTTTTGGTGCCTTGGTACATAACTCTCAGAAATGTGTTGTCAGTGCAACCTACCTGCCATGGCTTTGGGTGTCTTAGGGCCAGCCTCAGCATTGGTTGAAGAGCAATGAGGGTAACGTTCAGAAAGTTCTTTAGTCAGCTGAGGAGAGTTGGGTGGAGTAGGCATCTGTGTCAATAGTTAGATAAGATTATCTGTACTTTAACTGTGACTTAGTAAATATTTCCATTTGGATTATAAATAGGCCAATGGGCCTGGAAGTGGAAATAAGTGCACTTTCAATTTAAATATTTTTCCTCGGCAGCTATTATGTGCAGCTTGACTGTCAATGGGCTTCCTTCATTTCTTAAGGATGGGTACAAAGTGAAGCACCAGAAGCTCCCAATAGACTTAGAATTATATTATTAGTACCATTTGGGGATCAGAACAGTGTCTCTGACAGTACAGTTGGGCTGTCTGTAGGAAGGATGAGGGCAGGCAAAGTAGTAGACAGTAGCCACAGCCAGAGGGTACTATCATTGTGTCGGACTACTGCCAACTGATTATTATTTGCACTACTTTACCCTTAACCCTTTCCTTCCCACAGCCTTGTCCCTCTTCCCCAATAAACCTGTTCTTTTGTGTTTTAGCAGTTTTCTATTGATGCTATGCTTAGTATTGCCTACACTGATAAGTAATTGCATTTAAGGTAAACTTTTATTGTACTGTGTTGGGAAGCAAGCTGGTTGAACCTGTGGAGCTATAGTAGGTTGGTATTTTTTCTCACAGGACACTACTAACCTACCTCTTAAGCCCACTTAACTTTCCCTGAGATGAGGCACCGCACAACTTTAATAACAACCTTGGATCCTGAACCTCAACAGGGGTTAACGACCCAAGCCCTTCTACCTTATCTGAGCCCATAAGGTAGGGGTAGTACCAACATCAACAGTAACATGGTTCAAAACTGTAAACTATAACTTCTAAAAAATGCTCTTCTAAACTACTGCATGTCTGCTTATAGCATATCAAAATGTAATAAAACAAGCAACATTAAATAATAAAAGGACATGTTGACTATGGCTTGAAGGGGCATTAGGTGACGTATATCATGCCCTCATTGAGTGGTATTTAAAGCCCCAGACACCATTGGTTAATCTTTGGAGCATGAAAAATGTAGACACAGTTCAGTTTATATTTTATATATTTTCTGTAATTGTTTCCCATTCTTTCATTATTATTGATGCAAGTTACATTAAAAAAGAATAGCTATCCCCTAGACTTCTTCTGCTATGGCTGCTTGTCTAGACATGACATCACAAGCCTCTGTTTATGACTTCATAATTTTCTTCACAGTGACCAATTGTGATGTCATAAACAGAACTGTGATGTTGGGTGTAGATAATCAGCCAGAGCACATAGGGCAGAGATCCTGTTTTCATGCCCATGCCCTTAATAATAAAGAAATAGGAGTGGGAATTACTGAAAAATTTTAACTGTAAGATAACTTGAACATGAATATTATTTTTTTTTCAAACTTGACCCAATAGAATCAGGAGCTCTTTAAACCATGCATGCCCAAGCATCCTTTGGACAATCATTTTGTTGCAGTGGTCACTAGGTTTCCATCGCCCCTTCTGTCTTACATGATCCTTTGCATTGTACTGCTACAGATGCTGTGTCTTTGGGAATCCTGCCTACCCTTCTTCTCCATTCATGGCCTCCTTCTGCACTGATCCTGCATCCAAGTTTTTCCTGGCTCCTCTTTGTCCTTCTGTGGATGTTGCTGTTGCCAGTTGGTTCTAGTCATTCAGATGCAAGTTGCTGTTGTCATCTGCTGCTTTCCTCAGTATTGGGTTTGCCCTGGTCCACTGTATTTGCCTTCTACTGCACCCTCCCCACCTCAGCCTTCCCATTTTCCTTGTTGCTTTTGTCTGTTCTGCACCTGCTGTACTGAGTGTCTTTGCTTTTCCTTTTGTGTTTTGTGATCTTCCACTGAATTGGGCCTGAAGTTTGCTGCTTTGCACCTTCTGTACCATCCTGCTTGCCCAGGTGGTTATCAAGGTTCTTCCCATGGGCTCAGTTCGTATACTATGTGCACTATTTTTATGCCCCCCTCTTGCTACTCTACATGCATTCAGCTGCATTATTGTTTGTATTATACTTCCTACCTTGGGCATTTGCCTTTGTCTTCATCATTATCATGCCCTATCTAACTACTGCCTTTCATGGGCTCATTTATTCATTCCATCCCTCAAGGGCAGTCTGCCATGGACCTCACAAAAGCTTTACTTGGTCTTTTTCTCATCCAGAACTTAGCTCCAATATTACATGAGCCTTATCTTAGAGGAGAGTATCTGGGCAGCCAAGCATGAAGCAGCCATTAGTCATCTTCCTACTCATCAGGGTTCCTTTCCCATGGTTCCCTTGGCATTGATTTTGGCCTTAGCACTCCCCCAATGGTGGAGTCCTTCCTTGTAAGTATTCCTCTGATTGTATTACCCTGCAACACCTTTGGGAGACTAGAAGTATCCAGACAGGAGATTATCTTCATTGTGCTAACTGAAGCAGCATATATGTGGTCTGCTAACATACATAGTAAGTAATTCATAGCCTGAGGGATGGGGGTCTAGGCCTTGGTTCCCAGAGGTTTCCTCCACAGGGGTTCCTCTCTAGCAAAGGTCCTAATACTAATAATATTATTTGATTATTTGTTCCATTGAGAGTTGGAGCTGGATGTTTTTCCTACAGCCTTCAATTCTGGCATCTCCTTCCCCAGGCTGCATCTCTTCTCTTATGGAAAGTACTATGTTCATTTCTATTTTTGGACCTTATTCCCTAAGGTACTGTACCTTTGGTCTAAGGAACCTTTTCTGTATTACCCCTCTAGGCATGGAACCCTCCTTAAGAGAGTTGCTTTGTATTCATGGCACCTTGAAAGGGAGTAGTCCCTGTAGCAGGGACAGGGGGATGGTACACCAAAATTACAGTCTCTGTTGCACAAGCATTCTGCATACTACCTCCCTTCCAGCCTATATCAGTACCTACCACTCCATTACTAATCATCTGCTTTTTGCCATCATTCTAATCCAACCAAACCTTACCACTCATTCCTCAATGTTGCCTAAGCATTCCAAAAATAAGGAGTTACTGGCCCATTGAATTGATCTCTACTCATCACTAATGACTATTTTTTACTTTAAAATAGAGTATACTATTATTTTACCAACCAGACCAACCAGGTAACTACAGACTGGTGAGCTTGACTTCCATAGTGGGGAAGTTGATGGAAACCATTCTGAAGGAGAGGTTGATAACCTTTCTTGATAGCAATGGCCTGCAGGATGAGAGACAGCATGGGTCTGTCATGGGAAGATCTTGCCAAACTAATCTGATCAACTTCTTCGACTGGGTCACTAGGGTGGTTGACGAAGGCCATGCTGTGGACGTCCTGTATTTGAACTTCAGCAAAGACTTTTGACTCTGTGTAGCACAGGAGGTTAATGAGCAAGCTGAGGGACATGGGAGTGGGGGAAAAACTGGTGGGGTGGTTTGAGAGCTGGCTATAAGGCAGACAAAAGAGGGTAGTTGTAAGGGGGTAGACAACCAAACCATGACCAGTAACAAGTGGAGTACTGCTGGGTTCAGTGCTGGGCCCCATTTTGTTCAATGCTTCATTGGAGACATTGCAGAGGGGGTCAAAAGTAAGATCTGCCTGTTCGCGGATAACACTAAGATTTGGGCAAAAGTGGACAATGAGGAAGAGAGGCACGCTCTCAGAGAGGATCTAGCTAAACTTGAACACTGGTCTAGGGAGTGGCAGTTGGGGTTAAACATTAACACGTACATGGTCATGCACCTTGGAGCCAGAAATCCCAAGAACAGCTACTGGCAGGGGGAGTGCAGGTAATGACTTCAGAGGAGGAAAGGGACCTGGGGGTAATAGTCACAGGGGACATGAAGGTATCTGCACAGTGTAGGACAGCTGCAGCAAGGGCAAATAGGATGCTGAGGTGCATTGTCAAAGGGATCACCTCTCAAAAGAAGGAGGACATCCTGCCATTGTGTAGATCACTGGTGAGACCACACTTGGAATACTATGTACAGTACTGGTGCCCATACCTCAAAAAGGATGTGAGATTACTGGTGGTGGTGCAGCGTAGGGCTACAAAAATGATCATGGGACTAGGGGAGTTGCATACGAGAAAAGGTTGAAATAGCTCAACATGTACTCGCTGGAAGACAGAAGGGTAAGAGGGGACATGATAGAGACCTTTAAGTACTTGAAAGGCAAAAACAAAGTCAGGGAGGGAGGTTTGTTCCGCTTAAGGGGGGGGGAAGGCTCACTAGGGGGCACAGTCTGAAGTTGGAAGGGGGAAGGTTTAAGAGGGAGATAAGGAGGCACTACTTCACAGAGAGAGTGGTATCAGGTTGGAATGCACTGCCGGAGGAGTTAATTGCTCAAAGGACAGTGGATAGCTTTAAGTGGGGTTGGGACAGAGTCATGGGCAGGGTTTAGTACAGGCAAAAACACAAAGGGAGGAAGGACCAGAAAAGAGGAGGAAGAGAGTGGTTTGTGTGGGGGTGGGGCAGTGGTAGTGATTTGAAACTAAGAGCTGCACAATCAGGTAGACTTGATAGACCTGTGAGCCTTTTTCTGCCAGCAATTTCGTATGTTCGTTTGTACGTTCATATTTTTGAAAAATATTTCAAAATGAGTGTGAAGTCTATTGTCAATCACAAAAGTTAAGTCAGGTGACTGTTGCTTTACAGCCAGAAAGTAGTCACACTGTGTTCAAGTAATAATATTATCTCTGCAAACATTGAACTGTATAATTCATAACAGGCACCTAAAGGGTGGTATTTAGTCAGAGACCAGATTATAACACTGAAATCCATTTGCAAACCAATAATGATTGCCTGATCAGAAATCAGAAGTGAAGGAATTTGATTATAAATCAAAACAAAACTTCTGCAATCTCTGAAGATAGTGACATTGCAAAGACAAGAGAGGAGTGACACAGTTTGTGTTTTCCACTGGGAGCAGAGTTCTGTGTAGTTTGGGTTTGGCATCTCCTGAGAATTGAGTGTTGCAAAATGCAGTTGGTAACCCACTGAAGGATGGAGGATCCACATTTTATGAAAAACTTGTATAAACAATTTTTCACAATGGGTGTATCTGTTCTGAAGTGTCAGAGCATTCAACCTTAACTACTGCAAGATGGATATGTACCAAAGAGCAAAGCCAATATTAACAAAAGCAAAAAGCCTTCCTGGTTAATGGACTGCCTTAGTAAAATACATAGAGCAAAGACGAGCTCACAAAGCTGTGAAAAATAACAGAGGTAGCAGTTTGGCTGCCAAATGCAAAAGCTACAGATGCTCAGTAAGCTAAGCATCAGGAGGGGAAGGCGTACGCGAGAACAAAGCTAGTGTCAAATAAAACAGTTTCAAAGCAATTTTTATAGGTATATAAACTCTGTTAAAAAACAGCAGGTGCATGGGCCCAGTTTTACTGCTGGACAGACGTGTATGTCATGAACAAGAAATGGCTGAGGAATTCAACATGCATTTTTCCAGCATCTTTTCTAAAAAGGTAATACCTATACCAGCTTCCCCGCCCACCTCCCCAACCTCCTGTAAGGATGGTAACACCTTCTAGATAAAAAAGGAAGTGGTAGAGTACATGCTAAACTTTAAACCATAAAACAAAATACATTGGCAGGCCCAGATGAGATTTCTGCAGACCTAATTATATTGAACTAGGAAGATCTGATGGACCCAAGAACTTCTATTTTTAATACGTCACTCCAGTCTGGACTAATACAGAGGGGCTGGAAATCAGTGTTGGATGTTCCAATTTTCAAGAAAAGAGACAATTGGTGGTTTCAAATTATTGTCTAATTAGTCTGACACTGATTCTCAGAAAAATTATGGCATCTTTTGGTAAAGGTTATGTAACTAAACATAATCCTTAATGGCACTGTGACTTCCCAGGCTCCCTATCCTTATGTTGCCTCCGTGTGGCATGCCAGGTGAAGTACACACTGTGTCCCTCTGTGTCCCTTGCTGCCCCTCCCCCCATTATGCAGCTACATTGCCAGACCCATATCACAAGCACTATCCCTTACTGCCTAACCAGTCATGTGTTGGATGTGGTACTCACTGACAGTTCTTCATAGTTGGCACTGCTCAGTCTCACAAATCTGTAGTGCTCATGGTATTGGAGACACTCAGAGGTCTACAGACTACTGACCAGAGGGGCCGTTCAAGTGCTTTCAGTGGTGGAATGGTGGTGACTCTACAGCCTGTTTCATGCTCAATTTGGCTTCCTGCTCACACCAAAGATGCCTACCTGACAGCATGAGTCAGCTGTGTCCCCATACACACCAAACCTCCTTTGGTTGTGTGGTCCTGTCACACGCAGGGACCCAAGGTGGGTGGTGATGGTCCCTGCCTACTGATGGGGTATGGCACACACCAGGGCATGCATCTTGCCTCCACCCAATCACAGTTGTCCCCTTGCAGTGTGGTTCATGTGGCAGGGTCCATCTCAGTCATGTGCAGACACCTCATGCCATGGTGGGCACTGCAGCAGTGACACTACACCCAAGGCCTGAGTGCATGGCAACGCAATGGAAAATACTGCCCACCAGTACCACAACATGCACACCATATTCCTACTGTGCCTACACTGAACAGGTTCTAACACTACTGCATGGATGGTCTACCCTCGCATGACCCCTACAGCAGTGGGGTCATGAGACAGCAGCATCTATGTCATATCAGTGGCCTGGCACCCATGACTGTGGCCCTGTACACTACATAGCACCATTGTCATGTCAGCACCTCCACATGCACATATGTGTGTGCCCATCGGGGTGATGTACATCCTTGGCAGTGCAGATCACCACATGTGGTGGGGTTAAGGGGCATTCCTGCATCTTTTCTTCCCTCCCATGCACTGCTTTGTGTACTCCAGCATGCCCCTATGCACCATTCTGTCTGCACATAGGGATGTTGATGAATACCACATGAACTGCGTTCCTCCACAGGTGTGCATTTGCACACCCACCACTATGCTTAATTCAGGCATAAATGACCATGTTCATGAATATGGGCCATTGTCCTTTATTAACCCTTCTGCCAGTTTCCCAATCCCCAAGATCAGACTAATGGGCCTATAATTCTCAGGTTGAAGCTATCACTGTTGCTGTACATCAGTCAAGTAGGACTACCCTTTCTATGGATCTGTTAATAATATTAGTTAATGGCTTAGCTAATGCCTTACTTAATTCTTTGTGCAATCTTGCCTGGAGGTTGTCAGGGCAGGCCAATTTATTTAATATCCATTTTTTTTAAATGTTAGCTCTATCTTAATTATTTTACCTGTGTTAGCATCCTTGCTAAAACTATATGTTTGTTTTTATCTATTTTTCCTGTTTTATTAAAGACTGAGAAAAATAATTTGTTCAGGATGCGTGCCATTTCTTCAGGTGTCCCTGCTGTAACAAGATTATCAGTAAGAGGTCCTACCGATCTGTGTTCACCCATAATTGAATTAACAGAGGAGTAGAATGAGTTGGTATTGTTCCTGTTATGTGCTATCTGAATTCAATATTCCTTCCCTCCTGCCTAATGGTTCTGTCACTCTCACTGCAATTTTTAATTTCCTTGTATGATGTTCATTTGAATGTGCCTTGTACTTCCTAAATAAGTTATTCTAATCACTTATCAGTTTTTGAATTCTCCTTGTCAGCCATACTAATTTTTTGCTTTTATTGTTGTAAAGTCTGATGCATGGTACATATTTCTTTTCCAAGTCCTGTATTATATTATTTATTTTATTTTTATTTGTTTTTTGCTTTATATTTTCAGGATTTTATAATATGTTTACCACTTGGAAACTCCACTTTCAACAAGTACATTCAGATTGGAACACACTATGAATTATATTGTATCCGAAATATAATCTAATTTAGCCAGTGGAATCTAATACAGAAAATATGAATAAAACATATCCATAAACTAACAAAGCCACATCAGTGAGGAAGACAGGAAATTAACTAAAATACGTTTTTAAGCCATCACAGTCTAGCAGCTACACATTTCATATTATCAAACCTATGTGGATTCTTCAATATTGTACCTCCCACTTTTATGCAGATGATAACCCAAATATTATTTCATACAAAAGAGAAAAACAACTCCATACTGCAGCAAATTTAAGCAAAAAATTATAACAAATTTTGCAGTGACAGAAAGTCACTCATCACTATTCATACGTCCATCTTCTCCGTATTCTCCATCATATTGTACCCCGGTCCAGTGGGTGAGACAGATATTTCTTGTTGAGAATAATGAGATCAGAGTAATGCCACCAGCTCATCAACCTCAAAAAAGATATTTGTTTTTCCATCTTTTACCATTTTAGATGGTAGCAGCAGGGAGAACTGTGCTCCTATCTCCAACACCTCCTGTTGGTATGTCAGGAACTTATGATGCCTCTGTTGGGTCTTGAAACAAAAGTCAGGGAATATGTAGTATCTGTTATTTTTATATTTCAATGTGCCACAAAGTTTTGCTAATTTAAAGATATAGTTCCAATTACAGTCAAAAGCAAAGGTTGCTAGGACAGTTGTTTTTGTTATTTTACTTTCCTGGTTCTTTTTTAGCACTCAGAAAGCTGAAGTCAACAGTGGGGGAGTATCAGGAGAGAGTTCAAATGTAGAGAAAAGTCTGCTATGACCCCCTGTATTGTAACCTCCAGAGCGTGAACTTTATTTTCTGTCTTTTCATGTTTTGCTGTATGTTCGTTGAGCTTTTTCTACTCTGCGTCCCCCTTTGCCTTTAATTGCTGAATTTATTTTTGAATGAAGGATGTCTTTTAATTTAATGTATCAAATCGGTGGTCACATTTTTCCATAAAAGAGATCAGTCTATCAATGGCTCTTCCCAGTCAATCCAGTGTACTGTTTGCCATGTAACTGGGAAGACTGTCTTTATTGTGAGTGTCCTTCAACATCAACACCTTGCGACTGTTGCAGCATGGCAGAGGGCTGTTTTGGTTTACCACCAGATGGGAAGTCACTGTAGTGGTATTTGATGGGGTGTACAGAGCACAGGGAGCTCCGTTGCTTCCACTCTCCAGACTCGGTCTTGCCAGATGTACTCGCTGGGACAGCATCGCCGATCACAGTGAAACAAACTCGTCTTCCATTAGTGTTTTCTTTGTGTGGTTGTTTGTTTCAGCTTTATATCTAGAAACTTAAGGCTGTTACTCCATTAGAACTTAGGCAAGCATGCTGCTAACAATGCTATATAAGTGCTCGAATTCTCCAGGTCAGCGCCGAGCTTCAAGAACACAGCTATTGCTATTTTGCCATCTTAGTACTTCCAGTTCCAGCTTCATCTGGTTCAAGGTCAGTTGGCATTAATCTGTATCCCCTTCCCCTGGGTCATGCCTGAAAATAGGCAGGATTTGTCTAGTGCACTTACCCGGTCAACAAAAACTAAATAAAATAAATAAATAAATAATTTTATTTTTAAGTATCATAAAGGCATTCTCCTATTTCCATCTGTTTAGCTGTTTTTAATTTCCTCGAAATATTCTGTATTATAGGGTTTATTTTTATCAAATTGTTATTCCCTCTGTTGCCATATGATTTCTACTAATGTTAAAGCAAACAGCCTGCTGGTCACTACTCCCTAGGGGCTTGCCAATGGTTGTATTTCTAATTTCACTGTTGATATTTGTTAGTATGTGGTCAAAAGTATTCTTCTCTCTTTTCTATTATCTTACAACTTGCTCACGGATCTATTTGATCATAGCTTTTAGGAAATCATCTTCTGTCGCATATCTAGCATTTCAATTTTCCCATTTGTATTCCTAGCAGATAAAATCCTCTAAAATGATGGTGTCTGCTGCCTCAGGGTATTCTTTGATTTGCTTAAGTATTAGATTTTTTTATTTGCTTTTCTGTATTTGATGGTCTGCAAAAAATCCCAGCATTAATACTCTTACCAATATGGCTCATCATATTGACCCAGAGGATCTCAATGGACTCTGTACAACATGATTATGTGCTGCAGACATCACTAAGTGCCAAAGCTGCACTGCTGGTGGCCAACTAGATCACAGCGACAAGAATGGAAGAGACCTGTGCCCCCTTAGTTGTCAGATGCCACATCCACCCATGGCTCAGTGTGTACTGACAGATGGGGGAGTGACTGGGGGTGGTGCTTCCCTCCATGCCAGTCACAAAGACGCATAGTACTGGTAGAGGGGGCACAGACTATGGCTAAAGGCACCTTTCCATAGCTGCTCCATCCAGAAGATGGTGGAGCAAGTGGCCACCCCTCTACAGCAGCCCCCAGCCCTACTGACATGCTGTGTTGGCTAGGAGCTTTCAGAAGGCACCTGCCCATAGTGCACAGGCCCTGGCCATTACCAGAAATGCCAGTCCCATAATTCCCTGCTCTGCACAGAGTGGATCTAGTCTCCTGGCAGGATGAGCATCTGATTGAATGCCCGCTGGCATCTGTGGCCACACCAACCCCCTGACCCCACTGCACTTCTATGTGCCTGTGGGACATAGTCATGGATGGGCAGATGGGGATAGCACATGGCGTGCAGTGTATGCCTATACCAGTGTGCAGAAGGCTGCAGTCAAGTTACACGCCTGTAGTGTGTACCCTGCACCCCATAGGGCATAGGACTTAATGCCCTTATATTCAGGGTTATCATTCACTAATTGTACACACTGTAGACTATTTTTAGTGTACAAAACTAACCCATCTCCTTTTTTATTATTTCATTTATTTTATTGTTTGTTTATTTATTTAAAATTAGGATTTACACCTTTGAGCTGGGGGGCTCTTTTACAAAGGTTCCAAGTCAGTTTAACACAGGACAATACATATAGTACAGTCAAGGTCACATGGACAACAAGACAGTAATAAACAGAAATCCAGATCAGTTTCAGTTACAAAGTGCAAGAGGCATACAGCAGCATGACAATAGGTGTGGTATAAAGCTTATTAGGTGCAGTACACAGCTTAATTAAAAACACTTGAACTACAGTAGCCCCTCGCTATAGCGAACCTTGTTATACCAAATATCGGATATAATGAAGGTTCACATGGCTGCCAACAATTAGCTCACTGTAAAAGCACTGCCATATCACCACTCACCTGCCCACATCACCTGACCCATGCTTGCTTGCTCTGTGTCTTTCAAACCTGTTTGTTCTGTCTAAGGGCTTCCTTCTTGTCTCTGTCTATTTTTTGATAAAAATAATTTTACAAGTTACAGTGCAGACTCGGGCAAGCAGGCGGGTCAGCAAACAGAGAAAGAAAACTTGGAGAAGGAGGTGGGTCAACGAGTAGAGAAAGAAAACTCTGGGAAGCAGATGGGTCAGTGAGAAGAGAAACAAAACTCGGGGAAGCAATAACAGTATGCTTCTAAGGTAACCCTTATATACTGCTTAAATTCTATGCTAGACTGAAAGATTTGCTTGTTTATTTACAAGATGCTGTACAGTGTTACAAGAAAGAAAACTTGGGGAAGCAGCCGGATCAGTGAGCAGAGGAAGAAACAGAGACAGAGAGACAGATGCAAATGGGTGTAGTGCCTGGAGAGAAAAACACACAGCAGCTAATTTTTACTCCCGTTTGCCATCAGAATAAAGTGTACAGCATAGGGGTGGTTGAGCAAGCAAGTGAGCGAGCAGATGGGAGCGTGTTAAATGGGAGGCATTACACGTACAGTACAGTACAGTACTTGCTTGCTGTAATGTATGCATATTGGTGCACTGCCTTTTTTAAGCACCCCTTGATATAAAGAATTATGTACTATAACGAATGGCCGCTATGGCTCCCAGCCTGTTTGTTATAGAGAGGGGATTACTGTACATAAGCGTAATGTCGATAACAGCAGCAAGATATTGCAGTATAGTGTGTGGTATAATGCTTGTTTAGGTACTCGTTTTAAATAGTTAAATAAAGCAGCAGCATAGTAGTAGGCGCTGTGAAACTCATATAGTAGTAGCAGCAGTGCATTCCATATAGATGCGGACCAGGTAGTGTATATTCCATTACTAGGTGGGTTGACTTGGGAGTAGCAGAAGGAGAGATTTATCAGGGGCCCTGGTGGCTGACTCCATAATCGGGGTGGTAGCAGCCAGAGATGGCTTTGTCAGGTAGAAGGGTAGCTGACGGGACAGCGATGAGCCAGGTGGTAGGCAGGGGAGGTAGGAATCTAGTTGTAAGCTTGGGAGAGGTCATCTGTGTTTTTGAGCAGGTGCCCACTATGGTTGGGTGGGTCAATCACAGTTATTTACTTGGGATAGGAGAATACGGAGCTCTCTTTTAAAGGAGCCCAACTTTCCGGTGTTGATGAGGGAGGCAGAGAGGTCATTTAGCCATTTCTATTGTGAAATAGTTTGAAACCATAGATTTTTCCATCCCAGTCCAGATTATTGTTCCATAAAGTTTCTGCAACACCTGCGTAATCAGTATTTTCCTTTGTAATGCTGTGTTCTAATTCAATTTTTTTACTCAGGTTTAGATTTCAGGCATTGATAAGCATTGCCTTGATTTCTATCCTGGTCTTCTTTGCATTGCACATGTTATAATAATTGTACTGTTAACTGCAGTGGATGGTTTCTTTATTCGCATATCCCCTGACTGCTTTAGGTTGAATGATCCCTGATAAAAGTCAGAAACCTCAATCCCAAATTTCATCTTCACTTTTTGTTTAGGTGCAATCCATCAGCACAAAAATGATCAGGTTTGAGAACAGCCCAAAAATATTATGAAGGTGGGAATAGGGCTGGGAAACTCCTAGCACCAGCCCTAAGAAAACAAATCACCTCTAGGGCTGTTCTTAGGATACAAGATCCAAGTGGGGGGGAGCCCTGGTATCAGACCCCTTGGAGATTTTGGTGGTATTTGCTGTTTACTATACAACCTTATACACTCAGGACCCAATAGACTAACATGGGAATAGGGTTGATGACTTCCTCAACCAGGTGGCTTTATCATCTATTCTGGAAGGTGACAGATCTTTACTGGATGGGGGCAATCACAGCCTGGGAGTTGATGGATAAAATAAAACAATTAAAGTTGTGGAAAACTCCTGGGTTGGATGGCCTCCCTTCAGAATTTTACAAGTCATTTGCAGAGAGCTTGGTACCACCATTACTTGCCTGTTTCCACCACATACAGTCTGGAGGGAGGGGATTCCACCCTCATGGAGATATACCCAGGTTGCCGTCTTACCAAAGGAGGGAAAGAACCCAGATCTCTGTAGCTCCTATTGTCCAATTTCTTTATTAAATGTAGATATGAAAATATTTATGGGGATCCTGGCAGACTGCCTCCAGTGGGTGGTGCACCCAGACCAGATGGGCTTTGTTGCAGGACGGTACCTCTCAGATAACATCAGGAAATTGTAAAATATAGTTTCCTTATGGGGGGGAGAACTTCCAAATTGCCATCTCCATGGATGATGAAAAAGTGTTTGATAGGGTTAATTGGCAGTTTCTTCAAAAAACCATGGAGAGGATGAAATTCGTACTTAAATTTTTAAAAATCATTTCAAGTCTATATACTTTCCTCCACGCCCAGGTCAAGGTTAATGGAATCAGTTCTTGTAGATTCCTGTTGTACAGTGGTACCCATCAGGGATGCCCCCCATCCTTCCTGCTGTTTGCGGTCTGTCTGGAACCCCTGGCAAGGTGGTCCGCCAGGATATACATATTGTGGGGGTCATGGCGGGAGGAAGGGAACACAAAGTCGCATTATATACCGATGACTCCATCTTCTTTTTGGGCTCACCTGAACCTTGGTTCCTTGATTACTGACACGTTTTGAGTGCTTTGGCACTTTGTCAGACTATATGCTCAATTACAAATAGTCAGAGGCCTTTCGGCTAAGTGGTGCATACCCTCCAAACTTTAATTCCACATTTCCTTTTGTTTGGGCTAAGAACAATCAGATTCGATATTTGGGAGTCCAAATTAATGTGGACACCAAAAAACATTTTGAGGCCAATTACAAGAAGATCTGGGGAACAATGCAACAGGATCTGGCCAGATGGTCATTCTTGCCCTTGTCCACAGCAGGCAGGATAGATTCCATCAAAATGAACCTGTTACCCCGCTAACTTTTTTTGTTTAGCAACCTACCCAAACCCTTCCTTCTCAAGTACTGGCAATTAATCACCAAAGGTATTATTAAATTTATTTGTGGTGGGCAGCGCCCATGTACTTCTCAAGAGATTCTTCATCTCCCCAGGGAACTGGGAGGATTGGCCATGCCTCACCTGCATGACTATTACTACACATGCCAGATGCAGGTTGTTTGTACATGGATCACCTAGCGTGCAGCATCTGGCTGGTACGTGATTGCAGAGGAGGAATGTTTGGGTCTCCCCTTACACTTGTTGGCACTGATGGACACAGGGGACACCATTTCCTCCTTGACTCATAACCCTTGGACCCAACATACCCTGAGGATGCTGTGGTTGGTCAGGCACTCCCTGACCTCTGCTGTGACTCTGGGACCTCTGTCCATTATCCAGCATTACTCATCCTTTCTCCCCCCCAAGATTGGACTCTGGGTATACCATGTGGGATATCAAGGATTTAACTCATTTTGCACAACTCCTACAAGGGGGGGCTTCTATGTCCCTTCAACAAATGAAAATTAAACATAACTTACATGCATTGATTTCCATAGGTACCTCCAGCTTACATTTTATTAAAGAGGCTGATCATGCATCCTCTTTATCTAGCTTACCCAATCATTGGGAAGAATTCATTCAAGATTTCTCCATCACAGAGATGAAAATTAAACCCATTTCCTACCTTTATTGCCTTCTGAGACTCATAGAGACTAAACCCTTAGATAAGATAAAGGTAACCTGGGAAAAGGAGATTTCAAGCCAGATACCCTGGAGCGATTGGCTTCATAGGTTAAAGACGGGGTGGTGAGTAACATCCTCTCCTACATGAAGAGAATTTTATTGGAGGATCCTGGTGTATTTTTCCTGGACCTCAACAGTGACCCAGCATTTCAATACAATCAACACTGCAGACTGCTGGAGGGGATGCAGAGCTGTGAGACCACAATGGCAGATTTTTATGGGGGTGCCCAAAACTTGCCCAATTCTGGTCGGATGTGCGGGTGGCAGTCCAGCGGGTCCTATCTTTAAACATACCTAACAGCTTTACAAACTGTGTTCTGAGCTTTTCAGTTTTGGTTAACCACCCCACCGTCCAACAGGAAACTGGTCTTAATTCTATCAGCAGCCTCTGAAATGCATTACTGTGCACTGGCTCAAATAGGACCCCCCAGCCCTGAGGGAATGGGTGAATGGGGTTAATAATATCCTCGATCTGAAAACAATAACTGTCAGGTTGCACTTGTGGGAGGAGGATCTTAGAACCATCTGGAATCCATGTATAGCATGGGAGGCCAGCTGGGAGTCAATGGATACCCTGTAAATAGTGGGTACCCTTTGCCGCCCCTTCTGAACACACTGTAGAGTATTGGGACCTCCCCCCAACCCCGTCCTGCTGAACCTACCCTCCCCTGTTGAAAATTAAGGAGTCCTTTTGGCCTACTTCTTCTTAGCTTATATCCATGAACTTAGTTTATATTCTCTCTTAAACCATATTCTGTTTCCATCTTCTCTTCTCTTCTCTTCTCTTCTCTTCTCTTCTCTTCTCTTCTCTTCTCTTCTCTTCTCTCTCCTCTCCTCTCTGCTCTTCTTTTCTCTTTTGATGATGTTTAGATTTAGTTGAATAGCTAGCAAACATTCCTTTATTGGGGGGTTCTGAGCAATGCACATGTGATGTTAATTTGTTATAAGAGGTACTGTTGTTTGAATTGATTTATCTGGCCAGGTTTAAGAGATCAACCTAATACAGAACAGGTTGTAATTGTTTTGTAAATCTATTTTATACCCATTAATGTATCCAAAGGTTTAGTGGACCTTTATTTGAAGCCACACAGTACTATACTCATGACTACACATTGTTTTTATACCTTAAAGTATGTACTATGTTATAAAATTTGTATTTTACCTACTTGTATTGGATGCAAGGTGATTGCTGATTTATTTGGTTTGTCCACCGTACTCAGTCTATCTTTTTGAATAAACTTGAGTTTAAAAAAAAATTATCTGGTTTGTCCATAGCTGTATCCCAGTTCCTTATAAAATGTATAACCATTTTCACTAGCCCAAGTTCTAAGCCAATAGTTAATATTTCTGATTTTTCTTTGGCAATAATGGCTTTCTCTTCATACTGGGATTATTTTTTACATATACCAAGTTTTGAGGTAGCAGTTTTACAGTCCCATCTTTCAGTTTTGCTGCCAGATCCCTAAAATACTTCGTCATATAATCTTCTATCTTTTTTCTATATTATTTTTTTCAATTCAATTCATCTTTATTTATAAAAAGTGCTATTCGCACTGATCATAGCGCCTGTACAATAAAACACAATAAATATCTTACTTAAAAACATGAAAACTTCTCAAACATCCTTCAGCAAAATCAGAAATCAGGAAAAGCAAGGTCAAACAGGTACATTTTTAGAGCACTTTTAAAGCTCTCCACCGACAGGCATTCTAGTATCTGATGAGGTAGAGAGTTCTACAGGGTGGGGGCTGCAAATGCAAAAGCCCAGGCCCCTAGATGTCTTCAACCAAACCCTGGGAACCTCTAGCAATCCCTCATCAGTGGAGCGGAGTGGCCGGAGGGGGCAGTAAGGGTGTAAGAGCTCTTACAGGTAACTCGATCCATGTTCATGTAGGGCTTTAAAGGTCAGCAAACTGACCTTAAAGGTGATCTGCCACTGAACTGGCAGCCAGTGCATTCTGCACAGCACAGGCATGGCATGACATGACTAGACTGAGACAGTCACGTCAACAGCCTGGCTGCCGCATTCTGCACCACCTGCAGGCAGTGGATATCGACCCCAGGTAGCCCTAGGTACAGAGAGTTACAGTAGTCATGGTGGGAGGTCAAAAAGGTATGGACCAAAGTAGGTAGGTCACCAGTTGGAACAGGGTGCTTAATCCGGGTGATATTCCTCAGATGGTAAAAAGAGGACTTGATGATGGCCAACACCTGAGAACACAGTGTCTGCCTATCATCAAAGATAATTCCCAGATTCTGCACCCATTCAGAGGTCAACAGTTGGCTACCACCAAGCCAAAGCCCAGAGCCAAAGCCAGTCGCCAGCCCCTCTACCCGACAGCATGGATCTACTACCAGAACATTGGTCTGATCCAGATTCAACCTCAGCCAGTTGGCATTCATCCAGTCATGGGTCTCGGTAAGGCAGTTGTTAAACAACAAGACTGCACTATCCTGCTGAGGCACAAAGGGCAGGTAAAGTTGGGTATCATCTGCATAGCAGTGAAAACCCAACCCATACCACCTTACAATGTCTCCCAATGGCAGCATGTACATTGCAAACAACATGAGTGACAGCACAGAACCCTGTGATACCCCACACGGCAGAGAGAATAGGTCAGTGGAATAAATCCTCGACACACCCTCTGAGATCTGCCAGTGAGGAAAGTATGGAACTATCTGAGGACTGTGCCTGACAGACCACAGATCAACTGCAGACACTCTGCCAACACCGCATGGTCCATAGTGTCAAATGCTGCAGAGAGATCAAGAAGAACCAAGATGGAACAGCTCTTCAGATCTCTTGCTATCAGGAGATCATTGAGCACCCAAACAAGGGCAGTCTCCGTGCTATGCCTCTTCCAAAATCCCAACTGGAGAGGATCATAGATATCATGGATGGTAAGATGATTCTCCAGCTGGAGCAGGATCACCTTCTCAGTAACCTACCCCACAAAGGGGAGGTTAGAGACTGGCCTGCAGTTGGCAGGACAGTCCAGGTTGACAGAAGATTTCTTAAAGAGGGGCATCACCACCACCTCCTTCAGGAAGTCTGGAAACTCACCTGTCTCTAATGAACATCGGATGATCTCCGCTAGGACCGGGCCAATGACTTCAACACACCCCACAAGGAGACAGGTTGGGCCTGGGTCCAAACCACAGCAGGTCGGCTGCATACTCTGGACAATCGGCATGACATCTGCAATCTCCAACTGGTCAAAGTCAGACCAGTCAAACCAAGAAACTGTAACTTCCCACCAACCACCACCACCACCCCCATTAGAGCAAGCCAGTTAGATCTCGGACCTGATGTCCAATTTTTCCAGTGTGGATCAACATTAGTAGTGCTATGCCAGCACTTTTTAGAATGTTGTCAGCCATTTTGTTTATATCTTCTGTGTTTCCCCTAGGAGCTACTCACTGTTCTGTTTTTTTTAATCTGGGTTACAAATGATTTTATCCATGTTTGGTGATACAAACTCCCAGTACCAAAATGTGTTTTCTACATGGTTTTTCTGTTTGCTGGTGATTTGGCCTGCTCATTTCATTTGAATGAAAAGGAGCTTGTTCTCTATAAAATGTGGATGCTGAAAGATCGATAAATGGTGTGAGATGATTTGTGAGTGCTAAATTGTTTCCTAATGCCCTCCTCTCTTTCTTGGACCTATTCCACTGCTTACACTTGACCATTCCATGTCATTCTCACTATTATCTTCTCTCTTTTATTATTAGTCATATCCCCTTTTTCATGTGAGCTTATAGACTGATTTATTTATGTAGCTGTTGCCGATGTTACTGTAGCATTTTGTTAGTTGGATAAGGGTTTCGCTGAGTCTCTTATAATTTAATTCCTGTTCCAATGGTAATATTCTGCATTTCAGGATCTTTATTTTATTACACTCCTTAATGGAGAATGTTAAAACATATGTCATTTGTTCCAGACTATATTTGTTGCATTATGTGCATTGAACGACTATGAAGCCATTGGCGAGAGTTAAATAAACTTCATTTGTTGCCTCTAAGTAGTGTGTAAATAGGCTAATAGACTAGGCCTACAAGGGTATAAGACTTATTGAATCTCAGTCCAACTGATCTTGGCCTTTGGAAAAGGCAGAAAACTACCTGGCCCCCTGTCTTCCCCAGGCTAACACCGGCTGACACGTGCCACTGGCCCACTCAGTTCTGCATGTGATTGCCGATGCTTGCAAGGCATCTGCATTTTAGGGTGTACAGGTTGGAAATGCTGCACCACGGTACTTCTGGTTTGCTCATTCCTGGGTTGCACTATTTAAGCCCTAATTTAGGGATTCCAAGATGTGTGAGAGATAGTCTAGCCTTAATCAAACTGCTTCCTCAAGTATTTAACCCAGACAGCCTTTACAAAGGCTGCTTCCCAAAATTGCATTTGGTGACCAAAGTTCTTGACAACCAGTATCCCACAGTCCTTTGCACTACAAGAGAGAGGTTGGAGAGATACATAGGGATCTAGATTTGTTTTGGTTTTTTTATACAGTAGATTTATAAATGGACAGAGATCTCACAAACTTATAACAAGGCTGCAATTACACTGGCCAGCAGAAGTAACAATGAGAAAGTGGGAAGGGAGTTTAGATGGGCCTTTTGGTCTCCTCAGGGTTGCCACCTTTGAATGAGCAAAAACCGGATCCTAAGCTCCGCCTCTAGCCCCACCCCCTTTCATGACTCATCATGCATTGTTTTTCCTAGAAAGCCATTTGTTATATCAATAAAAGACAAGGCTTAAAGCACCACTTCAACACAAATGTTAAGATACTGTACTGTATATGTTAAAGTTACTTTACTAGAGTCTTCCTAGTTATTTATTTACTTATGCATTTATTTATGTATTGATTGGTTTACTTAATAAACATTGAGAGATAAAAGAAAACTCATTTACAGATATGAAAATGTTTACCAGCAATTGAAAGTGGAAGATAACTGGCTCTATTACTGTTACAAAAGGTGGGGGCAGCTTTGCTGCTATGCCACTTTAAGATGCAGTGGAAATGATTAGGTTAAATAAGTGCTAATGGTGTTAATGACCATACTTTACACCTCCCAGTTTGACTGCTTTCACAAACAAAGGGTTATATTGACAACAGAACTTGTTTGTAACCTGGACATGCAGTTGAAGCAATGCATGATACAAGAAAATCTATTTCAAAAGTATGTGATCACTCAAATGGCTCAAAAACCTGATCAGCACAGAGCAAAACCGGATTACCTGATAGGGACCCTGAAAACCTGATCACCAGGTAAAAAACCTGACAGGTGGCAACCCTAGGTCTCCTTCTGCCTCTAATTCCCTAGTAAACCCTCGTAACTACTGGAGTCTAGTTATTTCAATAAATATATAGTCTTTCTGTTTATTTCATAATCTACATGTCAGAGTATATGTACAGTGCAACTCGTTTAGTACAGACACCCTTATTAATGTATGTTTTTGCCAAAATTTGTTTGCCAAAAGCCACAATAATTGCAACTAATGTTAATTATGCTGCCTATACTGGATTAGGCCATCCCTCTATAGTGGATCCTATGAGGTATAATATGTTTTCCACAGAAAGTGGAAATGGTTCTATAGAACTGGACTATAGAACTGGAATAGTCTATAGAACTGGAATTCTATAGCACTGGAATAGATTCCCTCCTTACTACTCTTGCTGAGTTACAAGAAAAACTAGTTTACTCCCAGCTCAGTGACTTTCTTTACTCCACTAATCTCCTATCTTCTTTCTGGTATAGTTTCCCATAAAACCACTCTACTTTACCCTCCCGACTGTATCTTACTGACTTCATCCTCACTCAGATGGACTGCGGACACATCACTGCTGCCATCTTCATCAACCTTGCTAAGGCCTTTGATTTGGTAGCTCACCCCCCCTCCTTATGGAGAAGGTGATGTCTGCAAGTTTTTCTGTACCAATGGCAGAAGCACCAAGGGAGGTTGACAGTGAAAATGCCAACCTCCCGCACAGCAACGGCACAATACCAACCCAGGTATTGTGCCGCCCATTCATCAAGTGTTTTCTGTGGGGGGCTCTGCTCCCCACCACCCCCAGGACTTAAGGCTTATCAACTCCAGGTCAGAGTTGGTCCAGGGAGGGGGCAGAACACTGGCGGAAAGCGAAACATGAAAAAAGGACCATTACAGTGATTGACGCTGTAATAGTATTTTTTCGTGTTTCACCGTTGGGGTGTCAACCTGAAGGGGAGCACCAACCAGTGGCTGAGTGGTTCCTATCCTACCTCTCAAGCCATCTGCAATCAGCAAAGGTCGGTGATGCCTTGTCCCCTCCCCTCCCCATCCAGTCCATAGTCCCACAGGGCCCTATCCTGGGTCCCATCTTATTTTCTACTTTTCTCAATGACCTTCCATCCATCTGTGTTGACTCACATATTCACAAGTATTCTGATGACACTGTACTCTTTTACCTTGGGCCCCTCAGTCTCAACCTTGGAATCATTGCTACAGTGAGATTAAGAATTTCCAGTGTTGGTTCTACTCTGACCAACTCAGGGTTAACACAGAGAACACTGTATCTATGACCTTTGGCACCAGCCACAAACTCACCAGGCTGTCTGCCCCCTATTTTCACCACCCTGAATGACTCTTCCCTTGAAATTGTCCCCTGTTTTAAATATCTCAGTGTTTGGTTGGATAATAAGCTTGACTTCTCTATCCATATTGATGCCATCCATGGCATGTTCCACCCAAGACTTGGTGCCCTCTACTGCCAGAATGATTGTCTTTCATCCATAGTTTGCAATGAGCTGATCACTAAGATGGTGCTCCCAGTGTTTGACTATGCAGATGTGGTTTATAGCACTGCACCATCCTCCTCCCTTGCCAGACTGAGCACCCTCTGCAATGCCTTCTGCCATTTTGCTGCTAATGTTCATACTCCTTGTACTCATCACTGCACCCTTTATATTTCCCTTTCTATCACTCCCCTTTCTCCAATTGCCTCATGCACTGTGCATTCCTAGTTTCTGAATACTGGTTTGACTGTCTACCCTCCTGTCTCTACTCTCCCCTATTCCCTTTTCCTCTTAGACACTTCACTCTCATGACTCTCATACATTTTCCATTCCACTCTACAACTCTGCTGATAAAAAATCTGCTTTCTCCTCATAACTTTCCTTCATCTGGAATAACCTCCCTCCCTCCCAACCCTCTCTGCTTCCCTTTTCTATCTCAAATGTCACCTCAAACAGTGTGCTGCATTCTGTTGCCCCTGCCCTGGCCATAGTTAATTTTGTTACAATTTTCTCCTATACTTAGCCTTAGTATTCCTGTACCAGTACTATCATTTTGATATACTAGCCATTACATTGTTTACTGTATTATATTTATTGTTTAATTGCTGTATTTTTGCTGCATCCAACATGTTTTTACCATGCGTACTTGTATATTTGTACTATATATAGTATATTTTGTCTACCTATTTCCCTTCACCCTGGTCACACCTGGAAATGAGACTTGGCTCAGTGTGTCTTCCCCAGTTACCAATCTTCAATACAGGAATATATAAACCAACAAACAGACAAATAAATAATAAAGAAATAACTATGATACACATACCCTGGGGTTGTGTCACTCTCTCATCCTTTGCCTCCCAGCTTTTTGCTTCTAAGGCCCTGGCATGGGTGCTGCAGATCTCTTAGAGTGGCCCAATTGCAGCTGACATCAATGGCTGCCCCTTCCTTTGGTACACAGCTTTCTTGGATCAGTGATGAATGCTGGTCTCAGGGGGTGCCCTCATTGCTTGGATACCCCTCTTGTCTATGGCAATGCTGCCACAAGCCAGGATGGGAACTGCCAGACTTTTTTTAGTTCAGTCACCTTGGCTTCAGAAGCATGTAAAGTGCCCAGGCTAGCATTACTAAACTCAAGCAGACTGAACTCATAAAAAGTCTGTCAATTCCTATCTTGGCTGGGGTCAGCATTATAACTGATAAGGGGATATCCAGGCTATGAAGACACCCCCTGTGACACATATCCGAAATACATTATCATATTTCCAGTTCTGTAGAAACACTTAATTTCTTAAATATAGAAGTTTACTGGAAGTATTAAAAGTACTATGGAAAAAATGCCCATACAGAAAAACTAGCACTGTTGCTCGCTATTCAGTAGCTCTAAATTTCAGACATAGAAGACTAGTAACCTCTCCTTTGTATGGCTCACATTATATGTTCTCAGTATGTAAACTCTGAGCAGGGACATTACTTTTATGTTGCGAGGCTGTAGAAGAGTTAAAATAAGGGAAAGGGTTCAACAGACTGTATTTTCACATGGAAAGCCAAGGTTAGGGTATTAAAAAATGTTAAAGGACTTGAATAAATTGGATTGCGATAATTTTTTTTCAGCCTGTTCAGGACAGTAAAACTAGAAAGCATAAATTAAGCTTGTGTTTTTTTTAATTAAAAGTAATATAAAGTACAGTAAGAAAGCACATTTTCACCCAGAGAGTGGCTAATCTATGAACTGAGCCCTCAAGGGCAGTGGCTGATGTGAGGGACGTTCAATTTTAGCATGGTAGCTATAAAACTGCAAAAATTAATTCAGGGACAGGAGGGCCACAAGGGTTATACACCACAGCAAAATGAGCAGCAAGCCTGGAAGGAACTGAAGGAATGGCTATTTTTACACCATACTGTAAATTGGTGAAGAATATTTGCAACTGATAGCAGCTATTGCCCTGGGATCCCCTGTTATGTTTTTCGTGTCAAGGGGCTTATAGTATGTATCTCAGTGAATAACATTTCAGTTATTAAATAATCAAGTGGAACACATGACCTAGGTTTCCCAGCATTTTCTGTCAATAGTGTTTTTTCTTCTTTTCTGTTTCAAGATACATAGAATTACTTGATACAATGATTCAGAGAATGCAGGGAACCATTGAATAGAGATTAAATGATCTCAATATGTACAGTATCCCTAGGTGTCAGAAGACAGTTGTGATGTGAGATATATATATATATATGGGATATGACATGGGTGAAAGTGAAATAGTAGCACTATCTTCACTTGACCTCCTGACCTCATGAGTGGCAAAGCCAAGAGTGCAGCCAGATGAAAAGGCAAGCCTTTCTCATACTGTACTTGAGAACTTTTTTTTATTTTTATTTATTTAGTTGTTTAACCAGGTATAGCACTCTAAGCCGAAAGCTTTTTTACAGGAGAGACCTGGGAGCACAAGGAGGTTAAGTGACTTGCTCAGGGTCACACAGTATGCAAGTGGAAGCTGCGGGATTCAAACCCAGGTCTGGTCTGCTGGATATCACCAAATTTGCAGCGCAGAGCCTTAGACCACTGCGCTATACTGCCTCTTCAACTTAGAGTCAGAGTGAAGATTTTTCTACTATCTCACCCATGTCACATTTGAATTGTACAACAGCCAATTCTCAAAAAGGTTACACATGGCGCAAAGTGACTTGCGCCAACAGGAATGCAGCAAGTAGCACTTTGCACCATTAGTTGCTCCATGCAGGATTCTCAAAAGCAGCCTGCGACATACCTTAGGCTGCTTGTGCCAAGTGGACTTGTACCATGGTTGTGCCAAAACCTCGACTGTGACATGGCAAAAGGGGGTTCCGTATTCACAAAGGGTGGATGCCACATCCCCTAATCTGGGATTCTCAAACAACCCCCAGATGACATCTGTAAAGAACATTTACACCAGCTATGAGCTGGTGCAAGTGTACTTTGCCATCTACAGTGAGTTGTGCCAGTGTACCACAACTGAACCCAACCCCCCCATGATCACACATAAGCCCCCACATACCAGATCCTAGATAGTATTAATATAAGCCCTTGTGGGCTACTGCCCCCTAGTCCCAACCCCTGATATTCATAACAATGCAGCCCTTGTGGACTGCGGGACCCCAGCCCTGATCCTGAACCCCAATATAATGTCATGTCTGTCTTTACAAAAAAAAAATGTCATACACCTTTTAGCCCTGGTAGTCTAGTGGCTCCCCACCCCCTGTACCCGGCAGTGCCAGAACACCCTGCTACCCCCCTGACCCGTACCCAGCCAGCAACTGGCACAGCTCACCTCTCACAACTGTGTCCAGCTGCCGACTGAGCTCTGCTATGAGTGCATACTGTAAATAATACGTATTCAGTGAAAGACAGCTGCTGTCATTTGCGTAATGCTGTGGTTTATTCATTGAAACATTGAAACATGCTGGCAGAAGAAGGCCCTTATGGGGCATTGTTGAAGCACTAAGGACCCTCATATAAAGCTTATGTGAATACCACAATAGTGTAACACTGCTGTGCAAATGCACTCATACTACCTATACTAATACCACTTACTAAATGGGGGGGGGGGATGAGCCCCAGTTTTCAATCTTAAAATTCTGTAAAAATAACCTGAAAAAAAACTGGTTATATTAAGAAGGGGGCTTTGCCCCAACACACCCATTTTTAAAATGTTTATTGCATTTCTTTTACTTTTGGTTAACATGTGGGGCTTCACCCCCACAAACCCCTCTTTATTTGGGTTGTCTTACAAAAAGGCTGCCTGCGTCCATGCTTCTTTTCCTGATAATTGGTCTTCATACCCAATATGGTTGGTGTACTATAAGTAGAACTGTATGCCATGCCATGCTGGCAAGTAGAACTGCAACATAATGGTACATTTAAAGGGACACTGTCAACCCCCTTAGGCCTCAAAGTGTCCTTTGTTTAAAAAACATGTTCTATGACTGCCAACGTTCTGTAAAGATTGTTGATGTAGCTGGTAGTTTGATTATGACTCTTATTTTCTTTAAAAAAAGTGAAAAAACAGACTGTCCACCATTCTGGTGTGACCACACAAACACGGGTTTGTTTACATTCCTTGATCAATTCTAGCTGCATCTTTCCTGGACTTGTGGACACCCACAACACAGTCTAACCCCTCATGATGCAGTGGGAGTTTAGGAGGCTACTGCCTCATGAGTGACTGCACTGTTTGGGTGTGTTTCTAATGCTCAGGAAGTATGCAGTAAGAACAGAGCCAGGATTGTAAACAAAACAAAGTTGTTTATAAATATATATCGGCATGCATTTCAGTTCTACTAAACAAGGAGACAGACAAAACAAACAGCAACATCAATGAATGTTAGAGAAGGTAAGCAATCATAAAATGTAGGTTTTCAACTATAAATAATAATATTATGCAAAACTGGTCGACAATGTCCCTTTAACCACATGAGGGTCCTTTGTTCTCCACTTATGCCCTTTACAGTATGTCCATTCGGTACCATGAGGTTATACATTTCCCTTTAGGGAATCATGACTAACCTTCCTCCCACCCTGGTCTCCTTCATTCACTTGACCATCCTTTATGTATATCCCACCCTCCTTTAAAGCCTTCCACTGCTTTAGCAATGACCTGTGCATCCAGTAGTTTGTTTCACCCTCCACTACCCTCAGAGACCATAAATGTTTTTTTTTCAAGGCAAAATGGGATCATTTCAAGGGGATCATTTGTAACTGGAGGATAAATACTGGAGGGAGGGAGGGTATTGGGGGATTTCATAACTATGACTAACAGTGAATAGTGTTAGGTAGGGACTCAGGATAGACTGATGGATTTATGGTCTTTCTGTCCTTACTTTATATGTTTAATTTTACATATCTCGTTAAAGCATTGCCTACAACAGTGTCAATAGGAACTGACAGTGATATGCACGCCTCCATAGATGCATCCACACTGAAGCACCCCCATACCTAACATCACTGTTCACTCCTGTCCCTACCACTTATTCTCCAAGACCACCCATGGTAGGTAATTGGATGGTACCAAAAAAATCCACAAAGACTTTTGTAGACAGGCCTTCTCAGGCCCAGCAAAATGGAACTACATACTAGCTCCCCTAGACAAATCCCTAATCCTTCTACACTCCCAAGACTGCTACTTGAATGTCTTAAAGACCCATGCAAATGCTCTCTCACCTAAACATGGCTTCTTTTTCAATACCCCAATATTTATTGATTTCTATTGAATAATAACATGTTGTGCATACAAAGGGGCACCTCTCAATGCCTATAACTATTATTCTTTGTAGGAGTAGTTAGAGATTCTCACAACTGTAGAATCAGAATTGGAATCATCAAATTCTTATCCTCTTTTGGTATTAGGATTTTTGGAATTACTGGCTGAAAAATCCAATATCAAAGTAATTGCATCAGAGCTCTATTGTTGAAGCACCCCCTAACTTCCAAATCCAGTCCCTTCTCCTTACTTGCTCCCCCCCCACACACACAACATAAAATCATCCCTCTGTTTCACCACCTTCCTTGATCCCCTATTTTTGACCCTCTCCCCCTACAAGCACCCTCTCCTCATGGATACCGCTGGACTGGTTTATGCAGTGAAGTCACAATGCAGTCTTCTTATCAGTTTCAATTTCCTGTTGTGGTACAACCAGTCAAGTGCCTGAAAAGGAAAGTTCTTCTCATACTGTACTTGAGAACTTGGAGTCAGAGTATGGTGTGGGACTTGATGAAAGTTAAATGCTTATTCAGGATGTTGTGACATAAAACTTCACCAGTGAAAACGTGGTGAAGTGGTAAACTTCACCTTTCCTAAAGTTTGAGTGAGGTGCCAGAAAATGTGAGGATTGGTAAATCTGTTTAGCATCATCAGTGGCTTAGTTTGCTCTTCCCCCGTTTGATTGCATGCCCAATCCTATCTATTTCAGTCACGTGAATGGCTGCATGAGACTAGCTGGTATGTGGGTGGGTGGAAAATGACTAGCCAGAATTGCTCAGTGCATTGCTCCCTCCTGAAATCAAGAACCAGGATTCAGGAGGAGGATGCCACCTATTAAATTCTATATTTTGGACGAAGAAGTGGTTGGGTTAAGGAAGGGAGTCTCTAGAACTCACGCTATCATCTCTAGCCATGAACTGACTTTCATTTTGTTAAAACAAAAAGATGGGTCTGGCAAAGGGGGCTGGAGGGTGAAAAATGACTGCTATGGGAAGTGGGTGGCCCAGAGAGTAGCCCTGGCCACCTGGGGTGGCCAGGTAGGCTAGAAAATGTTTTTTGGTAAGTTGTAATTTGCACTCAAAATGTTTCCCAGAATACCAAGAATTTTATTTATTTGTAATTTTTTACTAGGAAAGGCACACTAAGCTATAAATAGTAAAATCTATTTTGATATTTAGTTGAATATTCGAGAAGCCTACTATTCCGGGTATTCTGGAAATAATATTCAAGCTCTGCACACATCTAATCATTACCCATCCCCCACACCCTCGTAATACATATTCCCACCCTCCTCCCCGAAGTTTGAATTAATAATAAAAACTACTGTACTCCTTCCTTCCAGGAGACTTAGCACTCCATCTCCCACCCTCCTCCCCTGTGTCCCAAACAACAAATAGGGAATGATACATATGCAGGTGTGTGTTATGAGGATTTTATACACACCCAAGGTTTATAAGATTATCACACACCAAGGGTGTGTAAAAAATCCTCATAACACAAACGTACACATGTGTTTTTTTTTTTATAATAAACTGGTGCAAGGTATTTTGAGTAAAAAAAAGTTTCAGTTACCAGATTCTGTTTTCAGCTTAAGCTGCTTGTGATTCAGCTCAGTATCTGGTGCAGTTGCTACTAGTGAAAAACAAACAGGTTTAGATATCACAGCTGAAGCTTGTTAAAAGAAAAGTCATTTTTAAAACATTTCACATTGTTTTAATTGCCTCTATATTCTTTTCCATCATGACCGTTTCTGGCAGGTCACTCTGGTTGCCATCTGATCCCTGCAGGTCAGCTGTAAAACAGTAAGGTACTGGGGTAAAAGCGTAAAACGGCTTTCCATTTTTTGCTTTTAGGTAGCCCATGTTGTATGGAGAATGGAGAAACCGTACATTATGAGGAAAGTCAGTGTGTTTCTAAATGGCAGTTGTCAAAGTGGTTAAGGAAAGCCATTGCAAGATAATGTACTTTCGCGCCTTGACAGAAAGGACAGTGCAAGCCTGCAAATGCCATAATAACTCGGTATGATGTCTTACCAGGTTATTAAAGCATTTGAAATGTTCATGTAATAAGTTGATATGGGGGTCACCAGTTATTATAAACTAATATACCCCTTCCCCCAACAGACCTTGCACCCTATGTCCCGTCCTCTTGCTCCTCCAACTCGTCCTCCCTTGGTCCAAGTAATACATGTAATAACCCTTCCCCTCCCCTTACAGCACCCATCAACTCCCCCTCCTCCCTCCCCAATGGTCTTGATAATAATAAATACCCCCTTACCCAACCCACTTAGCAACTCCACTCACTCCACTCCACCCCACCCCTTTGGTACACTGAATTAAAAAAAAATGATACCTGGAACTGGAGATAGCAATTGGCACAAGCCTCCCCACACCATTTGGGATGTCTGTTGTCTGAATGAATGAGACGGATAGCATGTGTAAATACCATGATCACACAGTGTCTCTCATTCATGTAGACAGTAGCAGACCTAGGTGATGAGAAGAGGGCTACACAAGTCACCATTTCTGGTTCCATGTATCCTTTTTTTTTTTCTAAGTATTGCATCCAGTAGGCAAAAGGTGTGTGTTGGAGTGCTATGTGAGTTGAGACCATGGAGGAGGATGGAGTTTTCAGGTGCTAAGTTGGTTGGTGGGAAGGCAGGATGTTTATTGTTTGCATGCACTCTTTCATCCATTTAGATTTACGGTAGGCCAGCTAAGGTAGAGGAGGGTTTGTGCTGGTCACCCTCCTCAGCCTTGGCCCCTATGTCTAAGACTGTAAATTAAGAAACATAGAAACATAGACTTTGACAGCAGATAAGGACCGCTTGGCTCATCTAGTCTGCCCATTTCCCTACCTACAGGATAGGCCGCAGATCCTAGTTAACCAACAGCCTATTTCTTCCTACCCCCCACAAGAATTGCCTTATGTCTGTCCCATGCATTCTTGAATTCTCCCACAGTTTTAGACCCCACAACCTCCTCAGGAAGGCTGTTCCATGCATCCACTACCCTCTCTGTGAAATAATACTTCCTCACATTGCCCCTGAACCGCCCCCCCATCTTTAAATTGTGTCCCGTTGTTCTTGCATGTCTCTTATTCTGAAAGATACTACCATCTTGGACTTTGTTGATTCCACTGAGGTACTTAAAAGTTTCTATCATGTCCCCCCTCTCCCTTCTTTCCTCAAGGGTATACATATTAAGCTCCTTTAGTCACTCCTCATACGGCTTCACTTGCAGACCCTGCACCATTTCAGTTGCCCTCCTCTGGACTGCCTCTATCCTGTCTATGTCCTTGTGGAGATGGGGACTCCAGAACTGGACACAGTACTCAGATGGGGTCTCACCAACTGTCTGTACAGAGGGATAACAACTTCTTGTTTTCTGCTGCTGATGCCTCTCCCTATGTATCCCAGTATACCCCCAGCCCTCCCTACTGCCTTCTCACATTGCTTGCTAACCCTAAGGTCACCTGATATGATTACCCCCAGGTTCCTTTCTTTTTTTGTTGTTGTTACTACCTCCCCCCCCATTGTGTATTCTTCCCCTGGGTTCTTGTTTCCCAGGTGCATTATTTTGCACTTCTTTGCATTGAATCCTAGCTGTCATACTTCTGACCATTCCTCCAACCTTGCCAAGTCCCTTCTCATCCTTTCCACTCCTCCTTGTGTATCAACCCTGTTGCAGATCTTTGTGTCATCTGCAAAGAGGCATACTTTTCCTTCCAGTCCCTCTGCAATGTCACTTATGAAGACATTAAAAAGGATTGGACCCAATACTGAACCCTGAGGTACCCCAAAAGTAACCCCTCTTTCTTCAGAGTGGACTCCATTTACAGTTACCTTCTGTGTCCTGTTGTCCAGCCAGTGTTTTACCCAGGCTACCACCCTGGGACCCACTCCCAGGCTGGTTAATTTGACTATTAATCTTTTGTGTGGGACTGTGTCAAATGCCTTGCTAAAGTCTAGGTAGGTCATGTCCACAGCCCCTTCCTGGTCTACTACTTGGTCACCCAGTCAAATAAATCTATTAGATTCATCTGACATGACCTTCCGCTGTGAACCCATGCTGCCTTGGGTCCTGTGCCCCACTGGCCTCTAGGTACTCAACTATTCTTTCCTTCAGAAGTGACTCCATCACTTTCCCTACCACAGAGGTCAGACTGACAGGTCTGTAGTTTCCTGCCTCTGTCTTGGTCCCACTTTTGTGAAGGGGAATCACATCCGCCTTCCTCCAGTCCTCGGGTACCACACCATCCTCCCATGATTTATTAAAAAGAGTAGCCAGTGGTTTTACTAGTTCCCCCCTTAATTCTTTTTAGAATTCTGGGGTGAATTCATCAGGCCACATTGTTTGTCCACCTTCAGTTTTAGGAGTTCTTGCAGAACCCTTTCTTCTGTGAAAGGACTGGGATTGACCCCTATCAAGAGTGCTTCTGTTAATTGGATTAGGCACTTCCCCCTCCTCTTTTGTGAATACTGAGCAGAAATATTCATTCAGTATCCCTGCTTTTTCACTGTCCCCCTCTGCCCACCCACAGTTCATTCTATTCAGCCTCACTATCCCTCCCTTTGTCTTTCTACACTCGCTGATGTACCTATAAAAGGTTTTATCCCCTTCTTAACCGAGTTGGCTATCTTTTCCTCAGTTTGGGCCTTTGCTATTCTGACTTCCCTCCATGCTTCCTTCTGCCTTAACTGGTACAGCTCTCTGTCCTGCTCCTTCTGTGTTTCCTTATACTTCAGGAATGCTATGTTTTTCTTCCTGACTTTCACAGCCACCTCTTTTGAGAACCATAGTGGCTTTTTCTTTCATTTTGATTTTTTATTTGCTTCACACAAAGGCTTGTTGCCTCTGTGATGGCAGTTTTGATTCCCATTGTTGCTCCACCCCTCCTTCTAGCCTGTTTGCTAGTGCTTTTCTGAGGCACTCTCCCATCTTGCCAAAGTCAGCCCTCCTGAAGTCCAGTACCCTCACTTTTGTATGGCTTGACTCTGTAGCTGAGTTTAACATGATCCACACTGTTTGATGGTCACTTGTTCCCAGATGGCAACCCACTTCTAGATCTGAGATCCTCTCACTGCCCCCGTTTGAGAGTATGAGGTCTAAGATTGCTCCCTCACGAGTGGGTTCCAAAACTAGCTGTCTGAGGCCTGCCACCTGTAGGGCATCAAGAATGGCTCTGCTCTTGGATGTGGCTTCAGCAAATGTGCTCCAGTTAACATCTGGCATATTCAGGTCTCCCATCAATAGTATCTCCACTTTCTCTGCCATTCTAAGAATGCCTTCTATCATATCTTTGTCCATTCCCTCCCCCTGACATGGGGGTCTGTACACAACCCATGTGCAGATTGTGATGCCCTTTCCAGTCTCCAAGGTGACCCACAGTGCCTCCTCTCCTCCCTGTTTACTCTTTTGTTCAGTTGCTTTTATCCCTTCCTTTACACAGACAGCTACTCCTCCCCCTCTTCTCCCCCTGCCTGTCTTTCCTGTAGGTTATGTACCCTGGTATGTTAACATCCCAGTCATGGTTCTCTGTGTACCATGTTTCTGTGACTGCTACGATATCCAGGCATTCCTCTTCTATCAAGGCCACCAGCTCAGGGAGCTTGTTGCCCAGACTACGGGCATTAGTACTCATTACCCTCCATTTCCTGATGGCCTTACTCCTTTTTGCCCCATCCCTGTCCTTCTGCCTTTGTCACTTTCTCCATTTACCCCTGCCCTTCTCCCTAATGACACCTCTATGTTGGTGTTTACTGCACTTACTACCATGATTTTTTTGGGGGGCTAGGATTTTCCTGCTCCTTTCCAGTGCCTCCCCCCTTGGCTAGTTCAAATGCTTGCCAATGAAGCATTTAAACCTATCACCTAGGATCCTGGTTCCCCTCCTGTACAGATGCAGCCCATCATGCCAGTATAGGCTTGCATCACTCCAGGTGGACTCCCAGTCCCCAATGAAGCCAAATCCCTGAGCTCCACACCAGTTTTTCAACCACTGATTGAATCCCATGGTGCGGAACACCCCTAGCCTCTCCTACGCCATAGATGGCAGCACCTCCAAGAAGGTTACCGTGCGTGCTACTTGTCTAAGGCCCCTCCCCAATTCCACAAACTCTTCCTGCACTTCTCTAATCCCTTTCTTAGCCAGGTCATTTGTTCCTAGGTGGACAATGACATCCAGCTCACTCCCCTGTGCAGCTGCTCCGGCAATCCTGAGGATTCGCTCCCTGTCCTCCAAGCCATCGCGCCAGGCAGGCACCTTACCTCCCTCTCCCCTTCCTCCCCCAGTTCTACCTTCCTAACAATGGAGTCCCCCACCAGGAGTTGTTTCCTTCCCTGAGGAGTCCCTGCCACCCTCCTGTGGGTCTCCTTTGTGGAGGTTCCCAGCATCCTCCTTGGTCTCCACTGCAGGTGCCTCCATAAAGGAACCACACTTTGCCAGAATGGCTTAGGAATTGTGAAGTGGTACAACTGGAGGGATGCACCTCTGTTCCACCGCCCTCACCCTCCCTGAGCCCACTGTGGTCCAACCACTCCTCTTTCTTGGCAACCTCTGATGCAACGGCAGTGGCACAGGTGGTCCCTGGATGGAAGGGGAGGTCCCACAAATCCTGGCCAACTCAACCTGGAGATGAGCAACCTCCTCCCTCAGCCCAGAGAGGTGCCTGCAGATGGGACAACACCCGCATCCTCCAGAATGTCTCCCGGAAGACTGCTGCTCCATAGCCACTGCATTGCACCACTCCCATCATTTCTTATTTCTGGCCCCTTCACTGTTGTTTGGAATTCTTATTCTTTGCTCTGTGTTTTTTTCCTCTCTCTCTCTCCTTACTTGCTGCCTGTGTGCCCTTTACGCTCCTGATTGTCCTGTTCTGAGACAAGAACATCCTATATTTCTCAGTAGACCCCTTACTTGCTCAGAGGCAGACCTCCAGCAGCTAGAGCGGGCCGGAGAGCTACTCTTGCCCTTCTAGGATGGTGGGTCTTTGGTAGCTCTGTGATCACTCACTTTCTGCTCCCAAACAGGAAGTTCCTGTTGTCAGTCAAATTCTGTGCCCATAAAAGTAGAACTAGCTTTGGGTGGGAGGGTGGAGGGGAGGGAAGGAGGGCAATATAGTCCCAGTAGAGAAGTCCAGTCACACAGCAGTCCTTTCTTCTGATGTCTTTTGCCAAGCTACTAGCAAAATCTTTCTAAGGCAGTCTTTAAATGTAGCTTCCTTCTAGCTAAGCCACTCCCCCGACTTACTAGATCTTTCTACAAGTAATTTAAACCTCACAGCTATCAAGTCATTTCAATCACCTGAGATTTACACCTAGATAACTGTTAAGATAACCATTCAGTTCAGTTAACTCAGACAAACACACACTTTTTTTTGTTTTGTTTGTTAGTTTTTTGTTGCCCTAAATTAAAGTTCCAAGTACAAGAGTTCTACTTCTTTAGTCCCAGCAGAGAAGTCCAGTCACACAGCAGTCCTTTCTCCTGGTGTCTTCTGCCAAGCTACTAGCAAAATCTTTCTAAGGCAGTCTTTAAATGTAGCTTCCTTCTAGCTAAGCCACTCCCCCTACTTACTAGATTTTTCTACAAGTAATTTAAACCTCACAGCTATCAAGTCCTTTCAATCACCTGAGATTTACACCTAGATAACTGTTTAGATAACCATTCAGTTCCGTTAACTCAGACAGATACACACTTTCAGCTTTTGCTCCACTGCCAAAGTCCTGAACCCTAACCCCATCCTCTACTTACTTGACTGAGTCTACTACTCAAGGATCCCTCCAACCCTAGTCCAACTACAAGTTATCTAGAGAGAATTTTCTTTTCTGGGCACTTGTTTTACCATAGTACCATACTGAGGGTTGCATGGATGGAAGAAAGAAGAGGATTTTATTGTGTGTGGAGGAGGACACTGGTTGAGGTGCTGCAAGAGTGAGAGAAGGAAGTTTTCCTTTTTTTCTTACAAAATGGCTCTTGGTGGCAAATTACAGCCACAAAGTGTAACTTCACAATAAGAATCTGGATTTGGGATACCATCTCTGATTCTATAGCCAATTTCATGGTCTTATCAGAACTAAATTGCACTTGGAATCAGAAATTCCTGAATTTAGGAATTTGAAGTATTCAGCTGAGCTTCTGCTACAGCATTTTGGTCGATAGAGAAAAATGCCCTTCAATCCATGGCTGTCTTGGCCATTGTGTTGAGGTGTCTGGCTGCTATCATAGTCCACATTTTCTTAGAGTGTTTCTCCCCAGGCTGCAGATCTTGTTGCAAGTCTCTCTTTCAATGCCAAGTGCACATAGTTGTCTTTTGGATCACCTGAGAAAGCAGGACCTCATCCAAATTGATGCCCACAGAAGACAGATGGGATTTAGTGTCTGTGAGATCAGGAAACTGCTTAGGCCCATCTGCTGTAATGACTTTCTGTTTGGCAGCGTATTCCATATTAGAGTGAACCCTTTTTTGCTTTAAGAGTTTTTGACTGGCTAACACTTTTTTCCTCCATTGCACAGTCATGTTCTAAGAAAAGTCTTGTGTCCCCAAAGATCAAGTCCTTCCTGGCCCAAGCCCTATGCAGCAGATCTTCTTTTACTCTGAAGTTGAGAAAGCCAATAATGATTGATTGTGATCTGACTTTCAGGTCTTTTGGCAGTGGTATCAGTGCTCTGGGGGCTGTAATAATGCCAAGGGGTTTGTCCATAGGTAAGTTCAGAAGTTCCTTAAGGAAACTTTCCATGAAGAAGAGCATGTGCCCCTGCTCAGTCCTCTCTGGGACTCCATGAAGATGTATGCAGTTGCATCTATTTCAGTTTTCTAATTCCTCCAATTTTTGGGCAAGGATTGTCTCCCACTTATGCAGCTCAAGATGTGCAGCATTATGGACATCCATGGTGGTGGTATATTCGATAAGGTACATTCCAATCACCCCTGTTCTTTTCTTCAACACATATAAATCTCCGCTGTCTTCAGAAACTTTTCATTCTAGCCACTGTAGTGTTGGTGTTATTTGTTTTAACACCCAACATACCTTTTTAGAGGTAAAGGTCCAGTCTTGGTTTTCAGTGTCACAGGTTGGGGTGAGGTAGCTGGAATCGAGCCCCGGGATCAGGCTGCGACCTGGAGTGTAACATTTGGATTGTGTTTGGGCTCCTTTGGAGTAGAAATGGGTAGATTTTCTTTAAGACAATTCTGAGTGGTAATCAGAAAATATGTAATCTTTTGTCTCTGAGTCAGGATTGCCAGATTATTTGTCGGATATTGAACTTGTAAGCACCATTCCAGAGCTCCTCAACTAGGCTACCATGCCAGAGGTGACATCACCAGAAGTCCAGAAATTCCTGAATTCCAAAGGATTCCAAATGAATGGAATTGTCTGAATCCAAGCATTCCTACAAGTTATTGTCATCTGCTGTTGCCATGAAGGATCTTGCACTGTGCAAATAACTTGCATGTGTGTATCCTTTTGAAATAAGTACTTATGTGTCCAAATATTGTATGGCACTATAAACTAATATCCTGCTTTATTACTGGGTCTTCACATTTTTTTTATTCTTTTGGTAACTGGGTAAACATAGAAACATAGACTTTGATGGCAGATAAGGACCGCTTGGCCCACCTAGTCTGCCCATTTCCCTACCTACAGGATAGGCCGCAGATCCTAGTTAACCGACAGCCTATTTCTTCCTACCCCCCACAAGAATTGCCTTATGTCTGTCCCATGTATTCTTAGATTCTCCCACAGTTTTAGACCCCACAACCTCCTCAGGAAGGCTGTTCCATGTATCCACTACCCTCTCTGTGAAAAAATACTTCCTCACATTGCCCCGGAACTGCCCCCCCTCTATCTTTAAATTGTGTCCCCTTGTTCTTGCACGTCTCTTTTCTGAAAGATACTACCCTCTTGGACTTTGTTGATTCCACTGAGGTACTTAAAAGTTTCTATCATGTCCCTCCTCTCCCTTCTTTCCTCAAGGGTATACATATTAAGCTCCTTTAGTCTCTCCTCGTACGGCTTCTCTTGCAGACCCTGCACCATTTTAGTTGCCCTTCTCTGGACTGCCTCTATCCTGTCTATGTCCTTGCAGAGATGGGGTCTCCAGAACTGGATGCAGTACTCCAGATAGGGTCTCACCAACTGTCTGTACAGAGGGACAACAACTTCCTGTTTTCTGCTGGTGATGCCTCTCCCTATGCATCCCAGTATACCCCCAGCCCTCCCTACTGCCTTCTCACATTGCTTGCTAACCTTAAGGTCATCTGATATGATTACCCCCCCGGTCACTTTCCTTTTTTGTTGTTGTTACTACCTCCCCAACATTGTGTTATCTTCCCCTGGGTTCTTGTTTCCCAGGTGCATTATTTTGCACTTCTTTGCATTGAAGTAAAGCTGACTAAGCAAAAGTGCCTGTTTTCAGGGTTGACCCAAAAGCACTGGGGTGGTTAAATGACTTGCTCAGAGTCACACAGTATGCAAGTGGAGGTTGTGGGAATCAAACCCAGGTCTGCTGGATGTACCAAGCTCATTCATAGCTTGTTACTCTAACCACTAGTCTATACTGCCAGCATTAACAAGATGATTCATCTTGCGGAGCCATCGCAACATCTGTTTTATGCAATTTTCAAATATTGTAAATACTTTGCATAGTGCTGAATGCTGCGGCTTCCTGGTTAGTTGAAAGTGAACTCAGTGAACCTTTTGTCCTTTTGACTGTTTTTAGACTAGCATTGCCTTGGTTCCTATAGTATTTATTTATTTATTTGTTTTTGTACTCTTTGGTAACTAGGTAAGGCTCACTAGGCACACGTGCCTGTTTTCAGAGGCGACCTGGGAGCACTGGGCAGTTTAGAGACTTGTTCAGAGTCATACAGTATGCAAGTGGTGGTTGGGAGAATCAAATCCAGGTCTGGTCTGCTGGATGTACCAAGCTCATTCACAGCTCGTTACTCTAACCTCTAGGCTATACTGCCAGCCCATTTAAATAGCATTGCCTATATTTCTATGGCAGCTTTTGATTCAGGGAATCACAGTTTCAATAATCCCTCACACTGTCTGCAAAGCAAATACAAAAGTACTTGTATTAGTTAAATGTATTATCAAAAGTTATGTCTATTTATCTTTTTAATGATCAAAAATAAACTAAGCAAAAATGAGAATAACTACTACAGTATGATACTAGCAAACATCAACTGTTATTCCAGTTATTTTAACAAACGATATCGAATGCTGTGCAGTCTGTTGTGAAATTTATAGGTGCACAGCAAATGTTGATGTTAATCAACAGTAAATTTTGATGCTAATGGATTAACTCTAAATTAACCACAACAAAATTACCCGTGATAGCAGTGGCTGGAGAAAACTGTTACTATGCGACTTCAATATAATTACATCAACAATACTGCTGATATTAACTTAGTGTTAAATTAGATTTCATGTCAGCATAGTAGACATCAGTGTGCATGATGGGCACAGTGCTGACATAGAGTAAATCATGTGTTTCTATAAAATGGGTGTTTTACAGTGCTGACACACAGTAAATCATGTGTTTCTATAAAATGGGTGTTTTACAGTGCTGACACAGAGTAAATTATGTGTTTGTATAAAATGAGTGTTTTACAGTGCTGACACAGAGTAAATCATGTGTTTCTATAAAATGGGTGTTCATCATCAGGTTGTAAAATTAATAAAAAAGGTTATAGTAAATTTATTTATTTTATTTCTTTATTTATAAATCGGAATTTACAACCTTAGAGTCAGAGACTCATTTACAAAGGCACCTCTTCGCAGGGAGGGGAGACAACATGTGACAGTGAGAGACAAGGAGGACGATACAGGTGTGGTACAGCAGAAGAAATATACACAGTAGTTTCAGATAATATATTGAAGAAAATTGGTTTGCAATTAATTACAGACTAGAGAAACATTCTCAAGGCAGTATAATAGGTCTGCTCTGGTGTAACTATGTAGCAGGTACCTGGGAAGGGTGAGAACCATGGCCTGGGGGGAAGAGGCAGTCCAAGAGGACATTGTCACATACAGAGAGCCGGAAAGAGTGCTGTCTCTAGGACAGTCAGGGGCACCTACTGATCCACGTGTCTGTGAGGTGTTTCCAGAGGGCAGTTTTAAAAGGGCCTATTTTGGGGATGCTGGTGATATGGGGGGGGAGAGTTAAACCAGGAGGGTGGTCTGTAATAAAAGGACCTTTGGGCACGTGAGGTCCTAGCTCTTGGAAATTGGAAGGTGGCCTTGGCTGCACTTTGGGTGGCAACCATCCGGGAGGCTGGTTTTAGGAACGAGGTAACCCCCAGGAGGGAAGAGCCCAAGCAGTGTTTTTTTGGCCAGTATGCAGGTGTGGTAGCACAGACGCTCCTCAAAGGAAAGTAAATTTGAGGAGGAGTAGAGTTGGCATGTGTGAGTTCTGCTCTGGGCACCTGTCAGGAGTCTACAGGCCTTGTTTATTGAGGTCTGTACATTGGAGAGGGCAGAGTTGTCAGCCGCAGCATAGATAGGAAGCCTGTAGTCCACCAAGGACAGGATAGAGGAGGTGATAGCCAGCTGGAGAGCAGCCTGAGGGAGACAATCTCTGTGATGGGATAGGAGGCCAATCCAAGTGTTTACTGCGGTGGACAGGGTTTTGAGGTGGGCGTGGAAGGTGAGTGCTGAGTCAAAGGTGATGCCCAGTTATTTGTATGCTGTAACTTGTTCAATGGAGTGTTTGGTGCTGGGAAGGATGTGAAGGGGGGCATTACTGGTGGTGCTCTGACAATGGGCAAAACGCATGGATTTAGTTTTTTTGAGGTTCAGAACCAGGCAATGGTCATGGAACCATTTTTCAGCTTAACTGAAAATGATCTGAAGGGAGTCCTGGACGGCGGTAGGGTCAGGGTGGGAGGTGGCAAGGACCACATCATCGGCATATAAGAGCATTTTGCCTGAGCAAGTACTGTGAAGAGTGTTGAGAAAGAGACTGAATAATGTAGGACCCAGGATGGACCCCTGGGGGACACCGGAGCGAACAGGTAGCGCAGTTGATAGGATACCATTTATCTTGACCCATTGGGATCTATCATGGAGGTAACTAGTGAACCAGGCAAGTGGGCCTGATGAGAACCCCAAACTATGGATGGAGTCAAGCAGGAGGGGGTGACAAACAGTGTCAAAGGCCTTAGACAGGTCTATGAACACTGCCCCAGTAACGTCACCAGAGTCAAGTGCAGAGTGTATGTGTTGTGAGAACTCCAGTAGGGCCGACATAGTGCTGTGTCCAGGGCAGAAACCATGCTGCTCTGGACACAGTATGTTGTATTTGGTGAGGTATTCCATGAGTTGGGTAGAGACTATTTTTTCCAGGGCTTTAGAGAGAGGGGGGAGGATGGAGATTGGCCTGTAGTCATTTGGTATTGTACAATCTCCATTCTTATGAATTGGGGTGATTTCCAGGCATTCAGAAACTGACCAAGACAAAGGGACCAGTTTAGCAGGTCAGTGAGAGGGGCTAGCATAACATCCAGTGTTAGCCGGAGAATCCTGAAGTCAATTGGGTTGCATTTGGGATTGTGGCTGGAGAGGGCTTTTAGTAGGAGAGGTTTGGCTATATGGGGGGATATGGTGCAGAAGTGAAATGGGGGTCGCTCCAGTCCAGGAGGGATTGAAGGAATAATCAGGTCAAAGAAGTGGGTAGGTAGGACAGAGCTGAGATCTGAGAAAATCGTGTTGAGACATTCAGCAATATGAAGGGGGTCAGCGGTGACACTGCCATTGACTGCTATCTGGGATGTGGGGGAGCAGGTTTTTCCACTGAGTTCCTTAATACTGTCCCAGAATACACATGCAGAGCCCCAGGAGGAGGCCAGGGTGGTTTGGTAGTGTTTGGCTTTTGCTTATCATATGGCCCAGGTACACTTGTTACGAGCAGCGTTATAATCCTGTCTGTCCGTGGGCCTGCCCATCTCCACCGCGATATGCCATAGGTTGTCTCTTTGTCTCAGTTGTTTAATGAGAGTAGGGGAGATCCACGGGGCATATTGTCGTCTGGGGAAGGTGCTGGTAAATGGGGCATACAGGTCACAGACCTTGCACAAAGCACTGATGAGGTGGGTTAGTGCGGTGTCTATATCGGTTGAGAGAGAGATTGGGGTCCAGTCTGTTTGGGATAGGTGCTGCTTCAGCTTACTAAGGCCCCCGGGTGAAAACGGCGGTGGGAGGTGACTTGGGGCATGGGTTTTTGTGTGGCTAAGGACCAGTGGCAGAGGATGGGGGAGTGGTTGCTGAGTGAGTTGGCTAAGATATTAACATCCTTTATTTTGCATATTGCCAGTACTCTGCACATTGCCAGAAAAAAAGAACATAATGTTAAAAGGACATCCACATGATGGGCTTCCTATTGGGAAAAGCAAGCGGTGGAAAGTGGAGGATATTTTTTTTATTATTCTTTATTTATTTATTTAGTTGAAAGTTTGTGACTGGGACAGGCACACTAAGCTGAGGCTTGTTTCCAGGTGCAACCCAGGAGCAAGGGAAAGGGAGTTTGTATACAGCTGTAGACTGGCATACAGAACCAGATTAAGCTATTGGTGGTATTCCTAGTGAATGGGGGGAATTTGGCCAGGACACTGGGGGAATTCCCCTACTCTCCAGTAGGGGAGATTCTGGCCATCTGCCAAGATGGCTGCCGCAGAGGAGAGGAAGGACACTACTGTAGCAGGGGAGTTGGTCTCCTCCCCTGCTCTCACAACTTCTGAGGCCATCAAAAATGCTATAGCTGTGCAAGATTTTCAAGATGAAGAGATGATTCTGGACTCAATCGAAAATATGACATAGAAAGCCCAAGTCGAAGGAGAGCAAAGTAACGACCAAGGTCAGTCTATAAGAATGTTGAAAAATGTACTAGAGCAGCATATTCTGTTGGAGATGAATGAGGAAGAGAAGTTGTTTCTGAAAAAGAAACAAGATTTGCAAAGCAGACTTGATACCTTGCAAAAAGAGCTGAGCACTTCCAAGAAGTCTGACACTGTCACTGAGAATGTCAGTCAGCTGGAGATGGATGTAGTAACATCAAAGCAAGCCACCGCCCAGTCTGCCTCACTAGCTAACAAGCAGCAGCAAAAATCAAAGCTGAATCAGAAAATGTGAAACAGAATAGGAGCACACTCCACTCACCTAGTAGAAATAAAATGTTCAAACTGCTACTTAAAGCAAATGCAGTTTATTCACATCCAAACCACCAAAGACAATGAAACAGTGCTCATAGCACCATCTCTCTGCTTACTTTTCACCCAGCACTCTGGGCTTCTTCAGAGCTAGTGCAACCAAACAGACAATACTCTTATATACCCTGAAGACCTTTGTCTTAAAGATACACATAGAAAGCATTATGAGACATAAAATCGTATACTGAACAGTAATTATTTTGCAAACTTCATACAGTACTCTTTAAAGTTTTTACAATATTCGAAAAAATTTCAAACTTTGAAAAATATCCTTAGAAAATATATCTTTGAAAAAATATCTTTCAAAAAGCTCATGCATCTGATAGATGAATAGCTTGTATTCTCCCATGGGACTTAGAATAATTTACGCCTAGAGAAAATAATAGAGAGAAAATCATAACATATATATATATATATATATATATATGTATATATGCGTACTGCACACAAGTGTAAAAGTATTTCTATTCATACATAATGCCTAACTTGCACTGTTACATTTCTTCAAACACTCAGTTATATTACATGATTCTTAGGGACAGAATCTGCTATAATGCACAGAATATACTACGTGACTAGAAACATATTTCTAAGAAATTACTATCTTTCACACAGTACTCTTCAATTTCATACTTATGGGAACACCTATCTTCTCCTATGTTTCAAAAAAGGTCCAAATTCAAATTTATCATTTAACCCTTTGCCTTGCAGTGTTCCCAGTCTGTGAATCCATTTCTGTTCACAACAGTCAAGTGCATTATCAAAATCTCCACCTCTTACATCCATCAGGACCACTTCCAGTCCAAATGCTGTAACCCAGTGATTAACCTCAGGATTTGCATGAACGTGTGCTGCCATGGTATATGTGAGATTTTTCAGGGTATATAAGAGTATTGTCTGTTTGGTTGCACTAGCTCTGAAGAAGCCCAGAGTGCTGGGTGAAATGTAAGCACAGAGACGGTCCTCCGAGCACTGTTTGATTGTCTTTGGGAGTTTGGATGTGAATAAACTGCATTTGCTTTCAGTAGCAGTTTGGACATTTTATTTTCTACTGGGTGAGTGGTGTGTGCTCCCATTCTGTTTCACATGTTGTTTTGTGGGTTAGCACCACCGACCTTGTGCCACACTTTCTGTAGTAACTGAATCAGAAAATGCCTGCCAAAGAAAAAAGGTTGGAAAAAAACAAACCTTCTGCAAAGAAACTAGCTCAGGCAAAGACTGGGTATTCTGCTCGGAATGACAATACAGGCCTTTTTCGGCTTGGCCTACAGCATCCCCCAAATCTATTAAACAGCACAGACACTGCTTCTCACAGTGCAGAAAGTGTGACTGAGCAACAAGAATTGCAAATTATGAGTATGAGCATTTCAGGTGATAACACTTATTCAGAAGTGCAGCAAACTATGAGCAACGCACAGGAAGAGACTGAACCTGCAAACATCAGCGAAATGGGAACTGAGAGCTGCTCACCGGCACACACTCTGGAGGGTGCAGGGTAGGTCCAGCTTAAGAATGGGAGCTGGATACCAGTTCCAAACGACGATACTACAAAAAGATATGCCTCAAAGTTTCAAAATGTACAAATACTGACACAAATGTTTGTGGAGCTTTGAATGTGGACTTACCATTACCTGATCAGCATAGTACAGAACAGAATAACCCCATGAACAGCTCTACTGTTTGTAATAATGTCCCTCCACAAGGTATGCACATTGGCCTAGATGAACCAGGGGCAGTTGCAAATAATAGCACTAATCTTTCTCCGATACAAATCGGGCCTGCAACGAAAGTAATGCACAATCCTGCCAGGAGAGCTTGGATGGAGCCAATGTTTAAATTATCAGATATGTTCCATAACAAAGTGGAGCCAATACTCAGAAGAAATGCTGTGCATTTAATTTATAAAGGTGGACTTGAGAACATCCCTGACAGGATATATATAGCAAAAAAACTTTTGAAGGGGTCAATGAAGTTTTTTTCTGCAGAACTCTTTGCTCTGATACATTTGAACAATGGTAAGTATGATGTGAGTTTTAAAAATGTGTCAGGTCTTGACAGGTTCTGGGCTCAGTATCAGAACCTAAAGAACAGCCCTCTCTGGATCCCCTTCCTTGCCATCCCCCTTACAAAGCCTTTGGTGAAGCACATTACTGTAATGTTTAAGAACGAAGGGGTAAATGTAGAAGATATCATGTTTTGGCTGCTCCAGAGGTGTGAAGTGCTAAATAAACCTGCTCCTTTATTAGATAGTGAGCAAATCTGGAATAGAGAGTGGAAGATTAAGGTAAAGCTAATAGCCACAAACAATTGGCCAGTTCAATTCCTTAATAACTTCTTTTTAGGGAAGGATAGGGGAGTGTTGTTCTATGCGGGACAGCCCAGGGCATGCTTTAAGTGTGGGGCATGGACACATTTGAGCACAACATGTGATACACCTAGATGCAGCCACTTCTTAGAGTATGGACAAGTTTCCACCAACTGTGTCAATCTGTTCAAATGTAATTTGTGTGAAAGAACAGGTCATGCATATGGGAGGTGTCCATGGGCCTCCCATAACTGAGAAGATTGGTACTCACATGAGGGATTGAGTAATAGAGCTCAAATGCTTCAAGCTAAAAGGGTCACTGAACAGGACCACTTAGCACAACAAGGAGCTCAAGACATTGAGGGTAAACAAAATCGTAGCCCAGAACACCCTCTCAGACAGGAAGATAGAGTAGAAGATGCTCCTACAGAAACTGAAGATATGGTACCTGAAGCTACTGGTATCCCTGAAAACATGGATACTTCAGCCTCCCCCATTCAAACTCAGAGCCTGAACAGTAGTTATGCCCCCCAGCCCTAGGAAATGTGTATAAAACAGTTAAGGCACAGAAAAGAGCTAGACATTAGAGGGTGCTTAACCCTCCCCCAAGCAGGGCAGGATAAGAGGGAAAGGAGAATACTAAAATATCATGGAAAATGGGGAACAAATATACAGCTCTAGCCTGGGAGAAACAATGGGGGAATTCAGACGATGAGGAATCGAGTACATCATTGGCCACCTCTGTCACCACAGATATAACATCGGACACAGAGGGGGGGAGGGTTGATATAATTACTATTTATTGGGCAGACTAGGTGAACCAAGTAGTTCGTATCTGCTGTCAAAGTCTAAGTTTCTATGCTAAATGTACAAGAAGGAGAATACTTTCCCAGACTACCTAGTAGTGAAAGGATAGCCTGCCCCTCACATGACCACAAATGAAGTCTCTAAATATTACTACTATTAATGTTAACAGTATAAAAAGTAACAGGAAAAGAATAACAATATTATGCTCCCTGCAGAGTCTAACCTATGACATCTTGTGTATTCAGAATGCAAGCGTTAAAGTGAATTCAGAGCTTCGCTAGTCTTCCAATTTGTGTACCAAAAGCCCATCATTTTGGGCTATAGTTGAAGACGTGTGACGAAGTACACATTCTCTTTGCTAACACAGGGCTAAATATTTCCTGACTGGTTGACATCCATCCTGGGAGAGCATTACTTCTGTATATCAATTATTCACAGGAGAGCTTTCGCTTGCTGTCTATTTATGCACTACAGACAAAGGTACAGAGAGTTGCACTGCTTAGGGAGATTCAGCTCTTCCTGCACACTTCTAGGTTGATCATATAGGCTAGATACTTTAACTGAGGACTTAAAACAACAGAGAACTACAGACGGAATAAAATCTTTTGCGATTATATAGCATTGCAGGATATAGTTAAAACAGCAGGATTAATTGATGCATACAGAAACAAGACCCAATCAGGCAGGAACACAATATTTTTGTGGTTCTTTATCCACAAGAATTTATTATATTTTTACATCCCCCACACTGAACATTGAAAAGGCATGGGTTCAAGCATGGGAATTTACAGACCATAGGTCTGTTTCAGTGCAAGTTTGTTGGGAGAACTCCCCTAGGTGTAAGAAAAATAGTTGGAGGTTAAACGGGTCATTGTTAGAACAAAAGTAGGTGTTGAAAAGTTGGAGGGCTGAATGGAAAGCCAGGCTATCAGTAATAGAATAGTATGATGACTTAGCAGTCTGGTGTGAGGACACTAAACAGTTGTAGCAAACTTTTTTTCAGGATAAGGCTAGGAAAACTGAAAATAGGGATTATATGGAGTACTTACAGCTAAGAAATTAGTTCCAAAAATTAGTTTCCCAGACAGAGATAACGGGGACAGATTATGGTTCCCAAATTTCAGTAATAAGGAAGCAGATGATGGAGACACAATGCAGTAGAGCCAAGTCATTAGAGCAGGAGCTCAAGTTTGGAACAAACACCAGTAAGGGTTCTTTTGACCCCTTTAAGGAGTGCAAAAACTGGGTGGACCTTAGGGTTTTAACAGAGGTAGCTGCAGAAAATGGGCACCTTGTGACTGATCCAATGGAAATGTTACCTACAGTAGAACAGCATGTTCAAACCTCATTTGGTGTAACTCCACAGATTATAGTAGATATGGGTAAAATTAATAGTTTAGGCCTTCCAATGGTGTCAGAAACTGAAGCCAAAGAGCTAATAGAGGAAATCACCATAGAGGAAGTATAGGCAGCTATCAACAGTCTGAAAAATGGCACTGCCCCGGTAATGATGGAATTGGTAGTGAACTATATAAAAACTTCTCAGAAGAACTTGCACCTGTGCTAAAAATGTTATTAAATGTCCTATTGAACAATGGGAGAATTACTGATTCCATGTACCAAGCAACTCTTATATTGTTATATTAAAAAGGTCCTCATAATGAATTAAAAAATTGGAGACCCTTATCTCTGTTGAATACAGATCATAACATTTTAAGTAAAACGTTACTTCAAAGGTTTACCAAAGTGGCAGATAAATTAATAAGCCCAAACCAGTCATATGCTATCCTAAATAGATATCAGCAGGGCAGTTTAATTCTGCTAAGAGAATTATTTAATATAGGAAACTGCAGAACAGTTCAAGGCATGGTACTATGACTGGACCAAGAGAAAGCATTCGACTGACTGGCTTAACAAATACCTATTTGAGGTTTTGAGAGCTTATGGACTTCCTGACATTTTTGTATATTGGATACAAAGTATCTATAACAATGCTACCTTGATTCCTAACATAAATGGCTGGGTTGGGAGGCCTGTAATGGTGCACTATGAGGTAAGACAAGGCTGTCCACTCAGCCCTCTGCTTTATGTCTTTGGGATAGACATTTTCTTATGACTGATAGAGAAATGTGAGGGAATTCAGGGAATCCCCCCAACCCCAGGCAGCTGCCAGTGGCCACACTAGCTTATGCACATGATGTAACACTGATATTTGCCCCTACAACAAGTGAAGCAGCTTTAAAGAGCACAGTAGAGGATTTTTCCAAGATGTCTGGGTCGAAGATCAATTATGACAAGAGCAGAGGTGTAATGTTGGGAGATACCCCAGTACCAAATGGAGAACAGTTTGCAGACATTGCAGTCTCACTAGAACCCATAACCATAGTAGGGGTAAAGTTTGGGCATGGATATTTTGTACCTCATAACTGGGAAATTGAGATACAAAAGGAAAACTGACTAGTGGCCTCATGGAAAGACAAACAAATCTTTAAGAAAAAGAGAGTAATGTTGATTAAAACACTGCTGACACCAGTATTTTTGTATATGAGCTAGGTCCCCGGAAGTAGCCACTGCTCTGTACAGTGTGTTTTTTAAGCCTTATGGGGTAATAGGCTAGACCCAATTAAGCGCAGCATTACATATAGGACCATACAGGAGGGGGGAGTAAATATGGTGGACCCTATAGCCTTTTTTAGTAGCTTATTCATTGCACATAATTTTGGTACAGCCTTAAGAACAGGAAAGAAATTATGGAAACCTTTTATGGAGACATGGTTGGCACCAAGTATAGAACACTGGAATAATAAGAAAGCTAGATTGTTGGGAAGAGTCCCTGCAATCCCTAGATATGGAATGGAACAGTTGAAAAAAATAATTAAATGGGACTTTACTACAGACCAAGTGCAAACATTAGATAGAAAGACAATATACCATAAGATTTTGCTGGCAGGAAGGAATGAGGAAGTGAACTTTCCATATTGTCCAATAGGGAAAAAGCTATTGATATTGCAGCACCTGAAAAATCCCTGAATACCAGCCTACGCTTGGGATTTGATGTGGTTAGGCAGTTACAGCAGAACAGGAGTTAAAAACAACAGCAAACACTAACAAGTATCAGAGAAATACTGTCCTAGAGAAACATGTGCTCAGGAGTTGGAAACCCAAGAACATTTATTTCTAGAGTGTGAGTATGTAAAAGGCTTTTGGAGCCTCTTGGCAGAAAAATGGGTGGAACCTCTGTTCTTGTCCATTATGTATACTAACCTATTGTTTGGGGATACATCTGGTGGTTGGGGAAAGTATAATATGGAAACCCTTTATGTTGTACTTATTGTGATTAGATAATACATTTGGCAATCCAGGTGTTTCTGGGTGACCCAGCAAAGATTTGTGTCATATTCAGAACTAATCAGAAATATACAGCTGGCTGTACAGAGCATAGCAGTTGCTGACTCCAAAAAGTACTCTAATGAAAAATGTAAAGCACTATGGATGCACACTGGAAAATGGGTAAGCTGAGTACTTGAAGAATGGATAAATATTAATCTTTTGAAAAAATGTGTGTTACTCTGCCAAGCCCTTGTAAAGATGTATCTTTGTACAGAATGTAAATATTGTTGTATATATTGCATTGTAGTCCTTTCACAATAAACATTCCCCTACTCTTATTAAGAAGTGCCATGGGATCTTTAACATCCACCTGAACAACCTCCAAAACAGGCAGACAGGACCTCGGTTTAACGTCTCATCTGAAAGATGGCACCTCTGGAGTGCAGCACCCCCCTCTTGATGCACTACAGTGTCAGTATTGGGATTATACGACATTCCCAATTTTTTATACCAAAAAATATGCCTGGCTAACAAGCTGTTGGAGAAAGCAAATGTGAAGGCAATTTCAACAAACAGTGATATGATTTAGCGTAGCTGTTTTCAATATAGGACTTGTAACATCAGGTGGGGAGGGTTAGTGAAGAGAACAAGAGATGGTGATTCGTTTCATTAGAGACTTTGGGCCCAATTTTAGAAGCTGCCTGTGTCAGACGCAAAAAAGGGGGCTGTAGCCAACGCTGTTGTGGCAAATGCAATAGCTGCTATTCCAGAAGGTTGGCAACTTGTGTGAAACCTTCTGGAACAGCCAAAAACCTCAGCTTATAGCCACAAGTTGGGCACAGTTGGAGGTCCTGGTGCTAGTCCGCGGACACATCTGCAGACGTGTGCAGGGGCCGGCCTAGGTGCCTTAAGGAGCAGTAAGCCCAGAACCCAGGCACAGAAGGGGCAGCACACCAGGCTGTGGCAGAATGTGATCACACAGACTGTGTAAGCATACTGTTCACTTATGCGGTCTGTGCCAGTGCATTCTGTGGCTGGTCATGGTGGTGTGAGGGGTGAAGTGCTAGTCACAGAAGTGGGTCGGGGATGGGGTAAGTGGGGTGGTTAACCACTGTCTGTCAGGGTGGGGAGGGTGAGGGGCCACTAGGCTACCAGATAATGAGTTGGCAGTTTTGTGTGGGCACAGCGGGAGTGCAGAGAAGAACACGGACTGGCACCGGGCTTTTTTTTTTCAGTCAGGAACAAGGATTGGGGCCACTTGTCAGTTGGGGGAGCACTACGCCACCAATGATCCAGGAACCCAAAGGGGATGGAGGGAATGACAGCTACAGCACCATACTGTCTGGGCACAGGGGTGCCCGTTGGGTTGTATGCCAGTTCAAGCTGGCACCATCATGCTCTGTGCCACATGCTGAGACAGGTTGCCACCTCCCATCCATGCCCCCATCATGACATGTTCTGCCCCTGGTGTGCCCCTACAGGCCCCTGTGCCACCTCACCCCATTGGCACAATCCAGTTAGACCACCTCCTGACTGGTCTAACTGGTGGCCCCTCCTGCGCCCGTAGTGGGTTTACAAAATCCCCAAAAAGGTGATGTGGCAGCCCCGCCATGGCACAAGCCCACTTGTGACCTGCCACACTGGGTTGTTTGATGCAACCCTGGCACAAGTGGGCTTTGACGCAGCTGTGTTTGGAATAGTTGCAGCCCACATTATGAAATTGCGTTTGACACTAGTTGTGATGCAAATCACAACTTGCATCAAACACCTTTGATGCAAGTCCCTTGCTTCCCTCTTAGCCCTTTGACAACCTTGGCCTTTGAATCAAATGGAGGAATAAAATTATCTTGATGGCTATAGTCAGTATGTATATTTTTAGTATGCTTTTAACATAACATTTTATATTCATGCATTGTGTTATGTTTTAGACTTCTCAAAGAACACAGCATACAAGTTCAATTTTAACAGTAGCTCTGTCATCAGCTCCTGCAAAATAAGGCTGAAGAACTTTCAACACAGGATTACTTAATAGGTCCCAGCCTAATTCTAATGGAGGCAGTTTAATTTAAAGGTCATAGCACAGGATGGAGAACCAGGGGACTCAAGTTCAAATCCAATCAGAGTCACTTTATTCCTTGTGTGACCTTAAGCAAGTCCCTTAGTATCCCTGTGTTTAAGTAGTCACTGTGCTGCTTGGACAGCTGGTTCAGATCACTGTATCATTTTTTGTAAAATAAAAATGGGTCATGGACTGTCTGTCATGAGAGATGCTGAGAAATCTGGTGCTCTTGGAGTGACCTCAACCCCCCAGGTTTCAGCTGAAAGATGAAAGACATAAGAAAATGCCGAAACAGCATGTGAGATCACACACACACACAGGTTTTAGATACCAGGTGTTACATGGCAGGCCAGAACCTAATTACAGAGTAGAACAGATCTTGATCAAGGATCTCCTGTTTTATCTAAAGTTATAAAGTTAATTACAGGTTGGAAGAGGCTTGAGTTAAGCATATCCCTTTTATGATGTTTCAAGAAGAGGAAACCAGGTTTAGTAAACAGGTGCAAAATCATAAATGCTGATGTCTGTGTGAGAGGGGAAACGAATCAAGAGATCAAAGAAATGTAATTTGAAGGACATGAGTCATGCTGAGGATTGCAGAATGTAATACTTGAAAAAGACATTCTGTTTTTATATAGATCTATTTTTGTATATATTCTGACAGGGAGGAGCTAGGTGACCACATGCAAATAGGTGGGAAAAATCAGCTTGTAAAAGATTATTCTGTTTTCCTTCAGAGACTCTTTTTATCTAGACTCTGACAAAGAAACACCTGTGAGCACTTAAAACAGGTATTTAGAAAGAGAGATGAATCTAAATATTGTTGTAGGAATTTGCACTGTTTAAACCTTGTTCTTTTAAAAGATTTGTATGTCTTGTGATATAATAGTTCTGTATTTTGTGTTTTACATATTTTTATCTATTTTAGTAAAACTCTTTTTAGAGCATACTTGGTCTGTCTTTGAATTTCTTTCATTTGTAAGAAAAGCATATATGGTTATAGCAGACACTAGGCCTAAGCTTGAATGGTGATACCAAACTGGAAAGAGAAGCGTTTTAAATCTGAAGTCTTTATTAAAGTTTTTAAGGGTTCATCTCTGTATACCTGGTTAGGTGCCCATAGGCAAAGATATCTGACCCCCCGAAGACAGAAATATCTGAGTCTCTGCATTGGGTACGCTAGCAAGAGATTCACAGTTTGAATCCCTCCAAGACTTAAGACCAAAAGTTGATCCGAACTCACAAAACAGACAAGAGGGTTACTTGTTCTGTTAAACTGTTCACAAGACTGCGCTCAGAGGCTGGCACTTTGGGAGTAGAGGGCTGACCTGCTGAGTGGGTTTGTGACAGTCGCTGTTGTAAAACTGGGTAAAAGTGGGACCCACCAAAAATGAGCTGTTGTCTTTGCCAGCTAGTTGAGTTATCCTGAGTACATAAATTGCAGTCAGTAAGCTAATGGTATGTTGTACATACCACCCTTGTACAATATACCATGATAGTTGTAGTCTGTGGGCAAAGTTCCTGGTGAGTTGCACATACCACCTTTGTACAATATACCATGAATCCATGATAGCTGTAGTCTAAGGGCAAAGTCCCTGGATAAGTGTGTTGCTGGGCCTAGAGAAGTGGTCACTGTCATAGCCTCATCTATACCAACACTGTAGGTCATCTAGTCTTTCTACTGAGTATCTGAAAAAATTCCTCTGCAAGACTCAGTTGCTTGTTACTGACTCCAGGCATTGTACCAGGAACTAACGTAATTTTTTTTAAGTGTCCCACTCCCTAGTTCAACCCTCCAATCACACAAATATCCATTATTTAGATTTTGGCTCCCTCCTGACCCCAATCCAAAATTTGTGGGGGTGTATCTACTAGTGACACACATTGCTCTGCCACCTTCTTTCTGGTCACATGCACTTTTATACTCCTCAATCAGCTGATTGACTAGAGTTGCTTGCATGCTTCAGGTTAGGGAGGGGGGACAGGGATAGCCTGGATAACTACAGCATATTCCCCTCCCAACACTGTGGATCATGGAGAGATCAGGAGGTGTGGCCAACATCTAAATAATTAAACTACAAATGGGGGTGATCAATAGACCTCCAGGACAGGGGGAAGAGAGGGATAAGAAGATGGGGCAGAAATAGAAAGGGGGGTGGCAAAGTTAGAGGTGGTGGTGGTGGTGAGAGATCTAAATGCCATAGAATGGTTGGGTCATTCCAGCGGCCAGGAGCTCCAGAAGTCAGGCCGTACTGGATACATTGTAGGGCTGCCTGCTGGTGCAGCCAGTTAAGGAAACCACTAGACACGCTGCCATTTTCAATGTGGTGTTCACCAGCTCAAAAGCAGTAGGAGGAGTGAGGGTAGAGGAGCCACTAGGGTCCAGCAACCATAACTCTATATGGTTCAACATGGACCTTGGGACAAGTAAGCTCTCATCAAAGGCTGCAGTCCTAAATTTCAGAACTGCAGACTTCAACCGGATGAGGGAGCTGGTCCAGGACAAGTTAGTCAAAGTGGACAGCATCAGAGATGTGGAAGAAAGATGGGAGGCAATCAAAGGGGCCACTCTTGAGGCAGCAAAGTCTTGCATAAGAACAGTAATCAAAGGAAAAAGGTACAAGACACCAATATGGCTCCCTGGAAGTCAGGGAAGCAGTGAGAGTCAAAAAGAAAGCCTTCACCAGGCACAAGTAAAAACATGGGAATGAAGAATGGGGAGAGAACCTAATGAGAACAAGGGAAACCAAAAGGGTTGTCATGGAAGCAAAGGCAGACACAGAATCTCTGTTTTGCGGAGGGGGTCAAAAGTGGAGAAAAACAGGTCTTTAGCTTTATTAGGGAAAAGAAGAAAGAAGGGGGAGAAGTAACGGTTAGCCTGACAGAGGGAGGTAAGGTAACTGAAGGGAATGGGCAGAAAGCAGCCATTCCTAACAACTACTTCCGCTCTGTATTGACAGGGGAAAACAGATGGCCTCTGCCAGACAGCGGCATTAAGGCAACCATAAGGGGGATCCCTGAGATGAAGCAGCAAGTATTTACCAGAGAAAGGGTTTGGAAATGGCTAGCAGCCCTTAAGATAGATGAGGCCCTGAAGCCAGATGGGATGCATCTGAGAGTGCTCATGGAATTGGCAATGGAACTAACTGAAGCTCTGCTGGGGCTATTCAATAGCTCAGTTCAGATAGGAGTAGTTTCAAAAGATTGGAGGGTAGCAGATGTAGAACTGCTTCATACTGTAAGGGAGGGGACAAGTAGTAACTAGGTAACTACAAACCTGTCAGTCTCACTTCTGTTATTATGGATAAACTGATAGAGACACTAGAAAAAGAGAACCTCGTAAATTACCTGGAGAGCAGTGGACTCCAAGATAGTAACCAGCATGGGTTCATAGCAGGAAGGTTTTGTCAGACCAACCTGACAGTATTCTTTGGCTGGGTAATGAGCTGGATAATGAGAGTAGTGAATATGGGCCATGCTGTGGATTTACTCTACTGTGACATCAGCAAGGCTTTCAACTTAGTGCCTCCCAAAAGGTTGCTGAAAAAGCTAGACAATCTGTGTACAGCAAAAGACACAGTTACATGAGTAAGAAACTGGTTGGAAGAAAGACAGTGGAGGGTTATGGGTGGCTTACAAAGTCAAATCAGAAGAGAGGGAGGTCACCAGTGGGATGCCACAAGGATCGGTCCTGGGTCCAGTCCTTTTCAGTATGTTCAACAGCGACATGGGAGAAGGAATCCAGGGCAAGATGTGTCTCTTGGCAGATGACACTAAGCTCTGTAGCAGAGTAGACAGTGAGGAGGGAGTTAGGGAGATGCAGAGAGACTTGCAATGCTGAAAAACAGGTTAAATGTTTGGCAGTTGCAATTCAATGCCAAAAAGTGCAACGTGATGCACATAGGGAACAAGAACCCAGGGTCAGAGTGCTGGTTTGAGGGGGGCGGGATGGGTAAAGCTGTGCATGAACTCTGAGGAAAGAAACCTAGGAGTCATCATCAGTGACTCCCTAAAAACAATCAAAACTAGGTAACAAGGCCTACAGTAAGGAAAACAGGATGCTGGGAGGTATAGGAAGGGTTATTGATAGCAGAAGGAAGGAGGTATTACTACCTCTCTATAGATCACTGGTGAGGCCCCACCTGGAGTACTGTGCCCAGTTCTGGAGTCCTCACCTAAGTAAAAATAAGGACAGGCTGGAAACAGTGCAACGTAGGGTGACTAAAATGATTCAGGACCAACAAAGCAGGTCTTAGAGAACTGGCTCATGGCACTGAACATGTACTCACTGGAGGCCAGACGAGAGAGGGAAGATATGACAGAGACCTTTAAGTACCTGAAAGGAATGAACAAGATAAACTGTGAGGAGCTATTTAGCACAAGTACCAGATCAAGGACGTAGGGGCATGAGTAAAAACTTATGGGCGTGGGGGGAGGATTCAAGAGGGAAGTGAGAATGTTTTATTTCACAGAAAGGGCGGTGGAGTGGTGCAACAATCCCCCAGCTGATGTGGTGGGCACCAAAATTATCAATGGCTTCAAACATGGCTGTGACAGTGTAAAGGGCTTAGTGGCTGCTCAGGGTGAGAGCAGTAGGGTGGGGAGCATGGGGTTGAGAGTGTGGGTTAGAACCGGAACCCTATGTGAACAATAGGTCCTGGGTTTGTTAGGGCTTATGGGCAGACTGAATAAACCAGTTGTTTTTTTCTGTAATCATTGTCTATGTTTGTATATACTGAATGCACAATAGCCTGACTCAAAATAGGCAATTTATCATCACTTGTGAGTGAGCAGGACTTTCGTAACTCACTTGTGGCTCTGCTACTTGTGAGTTATAGTTTTGTCCCTCACAGATGAAGATAAATTGAATATTTTGAGTCAGGATGCAGAAAAGGTAGAACACCAGCTACACGAGGGGTTTTACCTTTTTCTGCAACTTGGATTGGCACTGTGCTAGCCCCAAAAGTTAGCAAGCATATTATACACACAAAAGGGACTCACCTGGAAAACTGTTTAGATATTTTGAGTCAGACCCCTGTATATCAGATAGATAGATAGATAGATAGATAGATAGATAGATAGATAGATAGATAGATAGACAGACAGACGACTAACGCCTACCCCTCCCCCCAGTCCATAGCCTTTAGTCCAAAGCATAAGGTACAGCTCCAAGCCAGTGCCTTATAGTCATACACTCTTCAAAGGTAGAGAAGTATGTTTTGCCACATGTCACCAACACAGTTTATTGTAGCTTTTTTCATGCAGGGTCCTGCTTGAAGAAAAGAGATCATGTGTGACATTGTTTGCTCAGGGAAAGGGGTGGGGATTAGGGTTGAGAACCCCAAGCAAGACCCCACCACTGATTCACCAAGACTACAGAGACCCAAAACCCTAATGTTTTTTCCTTTTGCTGCTTAGGGAGTGGGGGTGAGGTTAAGTTATCCTAACTGGTGCATTAACAAAGTTTCTTTGCAAGGAATTTCCTTTCTTTCTGAGATAGCGGAATCGTATCCTGATTCATGCAGGTCCCAAACGGATGCAGATGCCCTTCACCAAGGGGAAAATTCCATCTGCCTACAGAAGTGCAGGGCCCATGAGGGCCCTGAAATTCTGTGCAGCAACGGATATGAAGAATTCATGGGCCTGTCTGGTGGGCTGCAGAAGTACAGGTCCCTGTGTCCCTGCGTTTCATGTGTCCACAGATACAGATGCACAAGGCAAGGAGTGCTTCTGTCAGCCAGTGCACAGGACCCTCTGCCACCCCACAGGTGAAGAGGTGCAGGGCTCTATACCAAAAAGAAGAGCTGTCTACACTATATGGTACCTGGGCCCATCCATGCGGACAACCCTGCACCTTTCATTCTCTGGCTGAGGGGGGTGTTGCATAACAGTGCCATCCCACCACTGTCACCCCATCCACCTGGGTCGATTGGATCACCCAGAACTCGGCTCACCAGCAAAGGATCATATAGCATACCCGCTGCCAGACTTGCACTACACACAAATTCTTTTGTTTTTTTTTTCCTCCCCACTCCCGGACAGCCTTCCCTCCCACTGGTCCTTGCAGCCCCATCACCCTGATTTCTCCTGGGACTTACCTCTCAAGTAGACACCCACAGCTTGCCCTTGGTGGCAGGATGGTAAGGAGTTCCTCGACCCACCAGGTCTGGATCCAGATTCTGGGAGGAGCCTCAGTCACCAGGTGTGGGGCCTGCAGAGGACAGTGATCATCCTTACAGTGGCCAGGATGTTTCTTGTTTTTCATCCCCATGAGAGACATGACATGTGGTGGAATCATGGTGCATGCACTGATGTCTGCTATGCCTCTCCAACCTCACAGCTTGGGCTGCCTCTCCCCCAGCTTCCACCAGGGTTCTCCCCCACCTTCTCTCTTATAGGAGGAGAGCAGTCCTATGGACACCCAATCCTCATCTACCTTGCTGGCCCTCTGAGACCTTGAGTTTGCTTCTGAGCCCAATCATCAGCGTCACAAGCAGTAGTGCTACCACTGCGCCAGTGGGCCAACTGTTTGTTAACAGTTATATATTTGTTTTTATTTTAACCCCAAATTTTCAGTACAATTTATAGTATATTGGCCGAAATGTTATTTTACACCAGAAGTGTGAAAGCACATCTCACCCAGGCTTTACAAAAATGGCACATGTCACATTTATGAGGTGGTATGGAAAAATGGTTATGTTGAAAGTTTGGGAGTCAAAATATTGAAAATTATTGATGTTATGAGTGAACATTGAAATACTGTAACATTCCCTCATAACCTGGGCATTTTACTATATTTGTACACCAAGTTGTCAGCATAGTCTTCTTATTATTACCCCACCTCATAAACCTGGTAGGTGAACATTTTCAAAATCCCACCAAAATGTCATTGTGAACCACCGAAATGCCATTCTGCGCCACAGGTATGAAAACATATTTTGGCCAGGATTTGAAAAATGACAGCTGTCACATTCATGAGGTGGTGTGAAAAAATGGCTATATTTAAAACCTGGTTGTCAAAATATTTAAAATTACCAAAGTTAAGAGCAAGCATAGAAAATTGTCAACATATGTTAATAACTTTGCCATTTTTACATATTTTGACACCACATTTTCAACATAGCCTTCTTATTATTCCACTTCATAAACAAAGGTGGTGAAATGTTTCATATTCTTGCTGAAAGGTGATTTGCCAAATGACCGTGAAATCACCTTTTAAGCCTGATTTGCATAATTCCACCACCATTGGTCATGAGGTAGGGTCTCCAAAAGGCCATGTTGAAAATTAGAGGTCAAAATATGCAAAAATTACAATGTTGTGCATCAGAGTTCAAAACCCTATTGGAATACATTGAATCGCACTTGCCTTAGATTCTCATATTGCAGTCGAATGTTTCAGCAGCAGTCTTGTATCGGAGAGTGGATCTTTGTGGTGGGACATGTTCAAGTAATTGAGGATGTGTTGGGGGTGCTGAGTGGGAGGTTGGGTAGAGGGCAGATCAGCAAGGGACCATTTTCTTTTTAACCATTGTAAAAAAAAAATCATCAAGGATCGACTTTCTTTATTTCAGCTGAGCTTCAGACACTGGGGCCTGGGCACCCCAGTGTCAGGTTACACTTCAGGGAATGGGGAAGGCAACCTAGAGCAGGTAGAGCAGGTGGGTGTCCAGAGAAGTGGCACTGGGGGTGTGCATCTCGGTCTGCTTATACGGTACATTGAGAAGGGTGGACAACCTGGAGGGGAAGTGGGTGAAAGGAGCCATATTGGGGGTGGGCACCCTGATCCACTTAATTAAAAAATAAATAGATAGATAGATAGATAGATAGATAGATAGATAGATAGATAGATAGATAGATAGATTGGAGAGAGACAGAGGAGGGGATCGGTGGCTCAGTGCTCTCACTGCAGCCTGCAGCATGTTTCTGTCTGTATCTGCTGATGCCAAGAAAGTTGCACTGTCTCATACAGGTAATGCAGGTGAATGGCTTCTCTTGCTAAGCTGGACACTCTTGATATCGGGCTGCCCACAAAAAGGTGTTTTTGGCAACTTTTTTAAAAAAACAAACAGCAGGGTCTAGCTAAATGGGTCTCATTTAGCTAGGTCCATGTGCTTGTTTTTAAAAAGAGACAAATTTTATGTCTTTTTAATGTTTGTTAGCTCAAAAGGAGGAAAAACAGTGGCTATCACAACTGGTATTTTTTTGAGCATGACAGGTAAATCATGAAAGGTTTCTTTTTACTGGTTGAACTTGAATGTTAACACAAAAATCATTATAACTCTAAAATGGTATCACCTTTTTTCACCAAGCCTTCAAAAGTCACCCACTTGGCATTGGTCTCTTCAAACCTAAATATTTAATGAAAAATTTCAAGTATGGAAGGGTTGTTGGATTTTGGTGCTCTGTATTTAAAAACTGTACAAGATGCCATCATGAAACTTCTCATGTCTTGAGACTCTAATGGCCTGAATGCGTATGCCACATTTTGTGCTATTTCATCAAATGATGGCAAAGTTATTAGGGTGCAAAGATCAGGTTTAACATTGGATAGCAAACTCAACCCTAACTGTAGGGCCACTACCGTGCCCCTATAATAAAAAGAGAGTAACACATATATATATATATATATATATATATATATATTTACATATATATATAAAATACACAGGTGTGCTGCATAAACAAACATGCACATAACAGTGCAGTGCCAGTATGTGTGTACAAACATATTACTGAAACTGCAGTAATGTATAAGGCTCAATAAGAGAACAAACTGTAAACAACAGTCATTATATTTTTACAGAGTATGCACATGCACCTGAACCAAAAATATGCAGATGTCAGTTAAAGAGCAACTCTCTATTATAATAAAAAGCTTATAAACACTATATTTACACCAGTTACATTTTAACTTTATTGTGTTCTAGTTATTTGTAATTTTTTTCTACTTTCCCCTGCTGTTGGTCTGCTAAACATTGTAGGTAATGCACCACTTATTTCACTAGGTCTTTCAAAATGTGTTAGACTCTCCCCTGCTAACCACACAATAGCTGTTTTATGTCATCACAGTCTGTTGCCATGGTGAGCCTCTATGATGTCATAAAGAAAGCTATTGTGAGGGTAACAGGGGAGAGGCATATGTTTTCCAATGTTTTCTAAACAGACTTTTTAGATGGACTACCAAGATGTGCTGTAAATGTTTTAAAGGAACATTGAAAGTGAAAAAAATTTATTTTCTAGTAAATTGTTGAATGTTGGGATGTATACGTTGAGGCATAGCTAGTAGAAGAAGGAAGGTCATCATGCCACTGTATACAGCCCTGGTCATACCTCATCTGGAGTTCTGTGTACAGTTCTGGAGATTGCGCCTGAAGAGAGAGATATAGAGAGAGTGGAGGTGGTCCAGAGGAGAGCTACTCAGATAATACAGGGGATGTAGGGGAAGGCATACAAGGAATGGCTGAGGAAGCTGGATATGTGCACATTGGAGAATAGGAGAGACAGGAGAGATGATTGAGATGTTCAAATATCTTAAAAGCGTAAATGGGATGACAATGGGGGACCTATTTCAAATCAAAGGATGTTGAACAACCAGGGGTAAGAGTACAAAGTTGGAGGGGGGACAGTTTACGGGTAACATGAGGAAATACCATTTCATAGAGAGGGTGAAAGATGCTTGGAATGACCTGCTGGAAGAGGCGGTTGCGGCAGAGACAGTCTTGGGTTTCAGAAAGCATTGGAAGTATCACATGCAGATCGTAACAGATGCTTACCAGTATCTGCACCAGCTGAAGACGCTTTAAGCAGATTAGTCTTGGCAGGACTATCAGGCAGAGCCTGAATAGTAGATATAGAAGATTTCTACAGGTTTATTTTAATGTTTATTCATGTAGGTCTGGTATTTAGCAATTCCGAGGCCTAGGGATGCAGAGACATAAGTCCTTTTACCCATAACATCCAACCTCCTGGGCTCTTTATCAGGAAGCGGAGATTTCATGTGTCTAGGGACTCTAGAATAATCATGAGCAGCCATGATAACCACAGAATCTGTTTCGGGTAGGGAAGCATAATGAGGCTTAGCAGACAGAGCAGGATACTTCTTATCAGCCTTTCTAGGCATGACAAGAAAGGCATTAGGCCTATGCCAAGCAGCAAATGTAGCATCCTTTAAAGCAGGATATACAAGAGGAATGGCATTGGTGGATTCAGTAGGAACCATTTCTTTTTCTTAGTGGAGTCTTCCTCCTTAGCTGCAAATCCCATGACATCTTGTATTTGTCTGAGCTAAGCCTCAAAAGAGGCATCATCAGGATGAAACCTGGGGATGCACACCACAGAGCCCTCACTGCATGAGGAGAAGGTAGAACTGGAAAGCAAACCTCTCCATAGAGGTCATGCTTCCTTTCTTCATCCTCCAAATCCTTCTCTATGTTAATGGGGTCAGGATTATAGGTTTCCTCCTCCTTGTCTGGAATAGCGATGGATGAAAAAGTCAGAGCCAGTGATGGAAGCAGCGACTGTGATGACGAAATAACAGCTGTGCTTTTGCATCCTATTGACAATGATGGTGCCAATGGAGGAGGCCCTGTCAACAGGACAGCTGCTATCATTGGCAGGACCAAGAGTAACACTTATCCAAACAGTTCAGAGAATGACCCAAGCACAACCTGGGAGTTGACAGTAATCCAACTTAGGCAGTATACCATCCATAGTAGGTATGGCAGCACCACAGCCAGACCCCAACCTTGGTGTCTCATCTATGGTTGGGGGTACTGTTGTCATCACCAGTGCAGCGGGCAATGACAAGGGCTTTACCTCCAACAGAGACCTCAACCTCACTGGCATAACATGAATCATGTATTTGTGCTTGTGAAAATAGCTAGAAGAGGTCTTTGCCAACTTACTGTACATTTGTCTCTGTCCTTGGTCCTTGACAACTATGTTTGTGACAGCATCACCAAATAATGGGGAATATCCTTCCCAGAGGTGGTCAAGCAAGAGGGAGAATCCAGCTTGAAACCCACAGCCTTGGTGGCAGCTTTCAAGGTCTTAATGATGATGATAAAGATTTTTAGAGCCTTCTACAGTGTCTTTAGTGGCCTGGTTAAATCCTTGCCAGGTTTTGCAGACCCTGATGTTGTGGGACAGGCTCACACAGCAAGCACAGAGTGAACATTGTCCTGGTAGATTGTCTAACCACAGGTACAAAACCTAAATGAAGGTTCCTTCATCAGCACCATAAAAGAACAATATCACCAGGTGGTAAACTTCAGGGGGGGCAGACTTTGGGAGGATGCAGGAAGTGCTGAAAGGGAAACTGGAGGGCATAAGGCAGGAGATGGACATGGAACAGAAATGGGATATTATTAAATGGTGGATTACAGAGGCAATGGAAGTCTGCAGCAAGACACAGAGTAAGAGGAGCAGAGCAAGAAAACCATGCTGGTTGAACAGCAAGGTAGTGGAGGTAGTAAGGGGAAAATGAGAGGCGTACCTGAGGTATAGGAGGACGGGGAAGGACAGGGAAGGAAGGGGACAGGGAGGAGTATACAAGATGGTACAGGGACGTGACCAGAAAAGTGAGAGAAGCCAAGGCCCAGAGGGAGCCTGAGATCAGTGTAGGGATTAATGGGGGGAGACTTTTCAGATACATCAGGAGAAACGAAAGTGCAAGGAGACAATAGTGAGGATAAAAAAGGGAGGGGAGTGGATGGAAAAGGGGGAGGAACAGGCAGAAGCACTGAATGAATACTTTTGCTCAGTGTTCACAGAAGAAAAGGGGGGACCGCAACCACCATGGTCTGGAAGGGTGGGGATGGGGGAGAGGAGGTGACAGATGGAAGAATTGAGGGAGGTAGAGTCCTAGAGGGACTGAGGGCACTGAGGGTAGACAAGGCACCAGGGTCGGACGGTATCCACCCCAGGGTGCTGAGGGAGATGGTGGAGGTGTTGGTGAAGCTGCTGGAGGATCTGTACAGCACCTCACTGGAGTCAGGATGTGTGCCACTGGACTGGAGGATGGCACATGTAGTGCCGTTACACTAGATCAGACCAAGGGACGAACTGCGTAATTATTGTCCGGTAAGCAGAAAGAACTTTAAGGGGACAGGATCAGTTGTGTTCCAGGACAGTAGCTGCTGCTGTTGTTTTCACAGGGTTCTTGTGGATTTTACTTGGTAGGTTGGTTCTTTTCTTTCTTACTTCTAAGGGGCTAGCAGGGTATTGTTTGGGGTGCTGCTGGATGTTTGTAAACTGATTTGGTGGCTGTAAGGGGGGCTCATTTTGTGGAGGTTTCACTGTGTAACAGGCTGCGCTGGTAGAGGCCTATTTCTTCTGATTTAAAACCTATTTGGTGGGATTTGCTTGGGCCTGGTTCTTTGGCTGCTGGGCTTGAGGGGAGACACAGGGCTGATACACTCTCTCGAGTCAGGTGTCTGCCCAAGACCCCCCTCCCCCACCCCTCCCTCCCAGAAGTCTGCAAATTTATGGGGAACACCTGCCCTGCAATTGAAGGAAAAAGGCTGCAGGTGCAGCTCATGTAGTTCTAGCCACTGGGGGTAGGATTTAAAGGCTGGGAGAGAGGAGCTTTCGGAGTTGTTCATTTCCCTTATAAGTTTAACGTGTTGTACTGCACCTAGTAACAGGGTTACTGGTGTACAGTGGGACTGTCTGTAAGATTAGTGGGTGACCTGATTAGGCAGTAGGGGTATCTTGGACTGGGGGAACCTGGTGGCTCACCCAAGGAAACCTATTTGGAAGGGATGGAACCACACATCATTAGGGGCCATCTTTGGAAGGGTGGTGGGGTGCACAGGGTGTGGGCAGCCATGATACTGGACTGGGCTTGGAAGTTGGTGGTTGCCCAGTGCTACCAGCTCAGCACAGCTTAGGGAGGAGGTCATGGGATTAGGAGAAAGCTGAGGGAAGGGGTGGTATGGTTGGGGAAGGGGTGGAATCTCCACAGGGTTGCCTGAAGCAGGGGTGGGGGCATAGGGAAAGGAGGTGCAGGAGAATACCTGTGGGTCACATGAGGGAACCTGGCAGAGGGGTAAAAAGGACACTACCAAGGAAGCAGGCAGGTAATCAGGGGCCCCTACAAAGGGGGACGGAGGGACAACATTCTTCAGGGAAGTAGGCAGATGGCCAGGGCTGGACAGAAGGAAGCAAAGGCGGGAGGTGGATCAGACCACACTCCAGTAACCGCTTCAATTCTCTTCTTCTGCTCAAGGATGAGGGGTGATGTGGCCATGACAGGGTAGTTAGAGATGGAAAGAGGAGGGAGTGGGAGGCAGGAGGCAGGGTCAGATAGCAGGAAGAACAGGGGGGACCTGAATGCAGGAGAATGGGGGAGCAGTGAATCAGAGCAGGAGGGGCAGGGAAGAGGGAGGAAAGCGCAAGGAGAAGGACCAGTTGGGAGGAAAGGTAAAGGAGAAGGACCGGAAGTACAAGGAGGATTCAAGTAAAGGAGCTGGAGGTTTGAGGCCAGGGAGCACGACCTAGAAAGGAGGAACCTAAAATGAAGACAGGAAGGAAGGTAGGATGAGCCAGGCTAGTTTAGTGATGGGGGGGAGAAGGACCCAGTTGCGTAGCAGGAGGGGGAACTCATACAGGAACAGAAGGATACCAGGAGGAGAAGAGGCATAGGATTAGAGGAGGGGTGGCCATGGTAAATAAGGAGGGTGGCATGTGGCACCCAGAAAGGGAGGAACACGGGCTGGATGGGTGGAGGGGCCTGTAGAAAGGATGAGGGACATGGAAGGGGGAATGGAGGAAAAGGAGTGGTCAGAGTGCTCCTGCTGGGGGATTCTATGATCAGGGGTATCAAATGGATAGGGAGGAGAAGCCTGGCCAGTTAGAACAAGATGCTTCCCTGGACTAACAGTGCACAGGGCTAAGCATGAGGCATATCAGCTGGCAAAGGATTGGGGTTCCCCAGACATACTGGTCCACCTGGGCACAAATGACATTGAGGGAAATAGGGAGCTAGAGATACAGGCAAGATTCAGGGAGCTCGCCAGGGTCTGTCATGACATAGGATGCACAGTCCTTCTCAGAAATCCTGCCAGTGCCAAGGGCTAGTGGGGAACACAAAAGGAAAAATTAGGAGACAAAACCAGTGGCTCAGGGGTGGTGGAGGCCAGAGGGTATGGGTTGATGGGGGATTGGGGGAGACCTGGGAGGATAAGGAGCTGTATGCTAGAGATAGACTACATCTCAATTTGGAGGGAGGGAATCCTTAAGTTGAAAATAGAGGGGTTCATTGGTGAAAAGTGGGGTTTAAACTTGTGAAGGGGGTGGATGGGAGAAAAGGCTGTCAAGCAAGCTGAGAAGGAGGAACTCTGTCTCCACCCCTGGGGACCAGGAGGATTGCAGGAAAAGGCCAACTGGCAAAGTGCAGACCAAGGGAAAACAGAATCCCAATGGGAACACGAGCAGGGAAATGGAACTATAGGGAAAGGGTGGAAGGTGTCCATAAATGCCAGGAGCTTGGGCAATAAAATGCCTGAGCTCCAGGCGATGCTAACTGAGGGAGCAGTGGATGGGCAGTGGTCACTGAGACTTGGGCCACTCAAGACATGACTGGGACCTGAACCTGGAGGGATACACTATGTTCAGGAAGGACAGGGGAGGGAAGGGAGGAGGGGGCAATGATAGTCAAAAACTGCATTGGCATAGGGGAGTAGAGGAGGCTGAGGGAACCGTGGAGGCGATTTGGGTCACCTTGATAACAAGGGGGGGCAAGAGGGTAAAAATAGGAGTGGTGTATAGACCCCCTGCCCTGGTGGAGGAGCTGGAGGACAGTCTGGTGGCAGATGTTAGGAGACACTGCAGACTGGGCAGAGGAACGGTGGTGGTGTTGGGGACTTAAACATGCCAGGAACAGACTGGAGACTATGACATCCTCTGTGACCAGGGAACAGAGGTTGTTGGATGTCTTTCAAGAAGCTGCCTTAACTCAGCAGGTGAGGGAACCGACCAGGGAGGCACGGGTACTGGATGTGGTCCTGGCAAACAGTGACCAGATTGGGGGCCTGGAGGTAAGGGACCCATTGGCGGGGAGTGACCATGCCACGGTCTGGTTCTGCCTGGACCTAGGAGGGGTAGAAGGCTGCACAAAGACGGAAGTAACTGACTTCAGGGGGCGGATTTTAAGGAAATGGGAAGGATCCTTAAGGAGCATTTGGATGGGATTGGGTCAGACATGGACGCTGATAGTAGGTGGAAATCATCAGATAGGGGTGCAGGATGCCACCAGCACCTGTGCAAGAGTAAGACTGAAAATGCGGTAGGGCCCAAAACCCTGTTGGTGGACCAGGGAGGTCCAGGAGGTGTGTGTGGGAAAGAAAGCAGCCTATAAGCAATTCAAGTGCTCAAGGAGTGAAAGGATCGAGGGGAGTACGAGCTGATGGCTAGAAGGGCCACTAGAGTGGTGAGGGCAGCTAAGGCAAGGAAGGAGCAGAACCTGGCCATGGAAATTGGGAGAGGGAACAAGGGTTCTTTAGATACATTGGGGAAAATGAAGGGTGAAGGGGGAGATTAGCAGAATAAATCAGGAGAGATGGGCACAAGACCCGGGGAGCAGGCTGAGGTACTAAATGAGTACTTCACCTCCAGTTTTCACCAGGGAAAATGGGGTGCTGCATCATACATGGAGGAGACAGAGATACTGAGGAGGGGGGACCCTACCGATCGGCAGGTCTGGGGAGAGGGGGAGGCATCACTGGCAGGTGGGGGGAGGGCTAAGCAGGGAGAAGGGGCACCGGAAGTGGAAATCACAGCAGAGAGAGTGAGGGAAGCCCTCAGCTCCCTTAAGACGGAGAAAGCACCGGGGCCGGATAAATTACATCCCAGAGTGCTGAAGGAACTTGCAGATGTCCTGGCAAAACCCCTGGCAGAGCTTTTCACCATCTCTCTGAGGACAGGGTGGGTGCCCCAAGACTGGAAGGTGGCGCATATAGTGCCTATCCACAAGGGGAGATCAAGGGAGGTGGCAGGGAACTACAGGCCTGTCAGCCTGACCTTGGTGGTGGGCAAGGTGATGGAGGGCATTGTCAAGGAGAGGCTAGGGGGGACCTGGATAAGTCAGGGTGCCTGGACAATAGACAGCATGGATTCATCCCGGGGAAATCATGTCAGACAAACCTGGTGGAGTTCTATGACTGGGTGACAAGTGCCTTGGACCTGGTAGACCAGTGGATGTCCTCTTTCTAGACTTCAGCAAGGCATTTGACTCTGTTCCTCACGTGGGCCTGTTGGATAAGCTGGGAGAAATGGGGGTGGGGAACCAGATGATCAGATGGATAGGCAATTGGCTCTGGACCAGACCCAGAGGGTCGTAGTTGGTGGGATAGTCTCATCCCCAGGAGGGTCATTAGTGAGGTCCCACAGGATCAGTCCTTGAGCCCCTTCTGTTCAACGCCTACGATCGGACATAAGGACAGGAATCAGGAGTGAGATGAGTCTCTTGCAGATGACTCAAACTGGGGTGGTGGTGGATGGGGAGGAGGGAGGGTGGCCTACAGGGGACCTGGAGGCTCTGGAAAGATGGTCTAGAAAGTGGAAGCTGAGGTTCAATGCAGGGAAATGCAAGGTACTCCACCTGGGGCTGAAACCCAGGTCAAGTGTACACCCTGGGGGAAATGCTACAAGTCTCGATGGCTGAAAGGGACCTGGGGGTGGTGGTGGATGTCAAGATGAACAACTCTGAGACTTGTAGGAGGGCAGCAGCCAAGGCCAACAGGATGCTGGGATGCATCGCTAGGGGGATCACCTCCAGAAGGAGGGAAGTGATACTCCCTCTGTATAACTGATTGGTGAGGCCGCACCTTGAGTACTGCGTGCAGTTTTGGAGGCCACACTTAAAGCGGGACATTAACCTCCTGGAGAGGGTCCAGAGGAGGGCAACCAAAATGATTTGGGGCTTGGAGGACAGGACCTATGAGGAGAGGCTCGAAGAGCTAAATATGTACACATTGGAAGAGAGAAGGGACCGCGGGGACATGATAGAGGTCTTTAGGTACATGAAGAGGGTAAATAGGGGAGGAACAGTCGGGGTGCTTTGAAGGAAGGAGGAAGGGGCCACTAGAGGGCATGGCTGGAAGCTGAAGGGGGGAAGATTCAGGGGAGAAAGGAGGAGGTGCTACTTCACTGAGAGGGTGGTGGAGCCATGGAATGCACTGCCTAGGGGGCTGGTGGAGGCAGAGACAGTGGAGGGGTTCAAGAGGGAGTGGGACAGGTACAGGGGAAGGGTTCTGGAAGCAAAATCCAATGCAGCAAGAATATCCGGAACTGGGAAGGGAGAAGCCAGAGAAGGCGAGGGGGACAGCAAGGTCAGCACCCAGGTTGGGGACTGACCAAACGAGCAGACATGAAAGACCGTTATGCCTATTCTGCTGGCATTTTAGTATGTTAGTATGTTAGTAAGCCTCACCTCCATAGCGTGCAAACTCATAGAAATGATACTGAAGGAAAGACTGGTGTTGTACCTGGAGGACAATGGCCTCCAGGATGTGAGGAAGCATGGGTTTGTTTTGGGAAAGACTTGTCAAACCAGCTGGATACAATGTTATGACTGGGTGACAGGTGAGCTGGATAAGGGTCATGCTATGAATGTTCTTTACTTGGACTTCAGCAAGACCTTTGATTTGGTACCTCATGGGTGTCTTGGGGGGAAACTAACTGGTGTAGGGGTAGGGGCAAAAATGACAAACTAGATTACAAGCTGGCTAAGTGGGAGGCTGCAACGGATGGTGGTGGGAGAGGAGCTCTCAACTCTGAAGCCGGTGATGAGCAGGGTGCCACAGGGCTCTGTGCTGGTACCAGTATTATTTGGGCTCTCATATCAGACATTGCATATGGGGTGCTGAGCAAGGTAAGTCTGTTCACAGATTAAATCAGATTGGAAGCATTGATGGATGGAGAGGAGGGATGGAAGCAGCTGCAGGGGGATCTAAGCAAGCTACAGGAGTGGTCAGAGAGGTGGCAGCTGGGGTTCAATGCAAAGAAGTATAAGGTTATGCACTTCAGGGTGGAGAACACAAGGAGAGAATACTGGCTGGGGGGGTTAAGCTTGGGATCACTGAGGAGGAGAAGGACCTAGGGGTAATGATAACAGGGACCATGTACAACACTGCCCAGTGCAGGAGAGCGGCTGCAAAAGTGAACAAAATGCTGGGGTGCATAGGGAGGGGAGTTTCATCCAGATCAAGAGAGGTGATCTTGTCCCTCTACAGGTCACTGGTAAGCCTGCACTTGGAGTATTGTGTGCAGTTTTGGAGGCCATACATAAAGTGTGATATCAGGCTACTGGAGGGGTGGAGAGAAGGGCAATGAAGATGATATGTGGAATGGAGGGAAGAGACTATGAGAGCAGGCTGGGAGACCTGAATACATACACCCTGGAGGATGGAAGAAACAGAGTGGACATGATAGAGACATTCAAGTATCTGAGGGGAACCAATAAGGATGGGGCAGATGCGGTCTTTAAGCTCAGGAGGGGGAGGGACACCAGGGGGCATGGGCTAAGAACAGAGGGGGGAAGATTTAGGAGGGAAATGAGGAGACACTATTTCACAGAGAGGGTGGTAGCAAAATGGAACACACTACCAGAATGGTGGTATCATTTAAATCTGTGAACAGCTTTAAAACGGCAGGGGACAGGGAGAGTGAGGGTGGGGAGGTGGGGAGGCATTGAGATGACAAAGGGAAGGGGGGGCAGCTGCAAACTAGGGATGCTAGCTGCACACCTGAGCAGACTTAGATAGACCAGGTGGTCTATTTCTGCTGGCACACTCATATGTTCGTACAAAGAATTTAAAATTAAAAAAAAATAACAGAGTTGAAGAAAATGATGGTTTTATTTCTTTGCTGGTCCAATGAGCAGTCAACAGTGGGGGAAAGAACTGAGGAGAATTTGGGCCACCCATGATTATATAGGCATCGGTGTTGCATATCATTATGCGTGGCCCCCAGCTAGCAAAATTTTGCAAGTGATCTCGATGCCGAAGGCTTACAGTTCCAAAGGTGTGGCCCAATGGAGAAGATAGCATCAATGAAACTCTAGAAGACTCCATTCTAACTAAGGAGGCAGGACAAAAGAAAATATTAAAAAGCATTACCTAACCATGGAATGCCATGTCCATGGTCTGTTAACATGTGGAATAGCCTACCTAAAGTAACTGTGTGAGCTAGCCCTTTTCAGGCTTTGAAAGTAGGGTGGGGTAGATTACAGAAGGACAATGGTGTCATGGGTTATGACAAAATGAAAAAAATAAGCAGCTAGCCAGAGCAGGATTAACGTACGAATATTTTATTTAATATAACAGTGTGTAAAATACTAGGCTATTCACCATAATGGTGATGGGGTAAAAAATACACTCTTATGTTTCGTCAAGCATGCTGCCTAGCTTCATCAGAGATAGTACATCTATTTAACAAGTAACTATGTAAAGGGAAAATCACCATGTGCAAAATGTGAAAACTAATTAAAAGCAATGATGAAACAATTACAAGATCTTAGATGTTATTGGTGCTAGCACATATTTATAAGATAGGATAGGAGCACATACATTTAAACCATGGCTCTATTAATTCACCAATTAAGTAATGCTACAGCCACTCTATGTAAGTGAATGACATCAGGTTTATGTTATAAAAAAGTCACTTGATATAGTGATTAATCACATAGGATGGAAAATCATGACTCTACAACAATTATTTAATTACAAATAGCTACAGCCATTCTATATAAGTGAAAAACAAACACATTTGTACGATTGAAAATCACTTAATATAAAAGACGCTTATTTAAATTAATCAGTCTCTGGATCTAATATTTACCAAAAAAACACAAAAAAGTGTCATGAGGCCAATTTAAATCAGAAGTGTGTTGATCCTGGGGAATTTGTTAAGTTAAAAAAACAGTTACTTGCCAAAGTTGCTCGTTATGATATCCAGTTAAAAAAGGCTTAACAAAATAAGTTTAAACGTGATGAAGATAACTGTCGTTTGGGGTGGGGTTTTGATTGGACATCCAACAGAGGCAGTGAATTGTTAGCCGAGCAGGTTGAACTGACCACCTCCTCTGATACTGACACTGAATCTAGGCCTTTGAAGTCCATTTTAAGAAATCGGGAACCTAGTGATGGGGCAACTATTTTGGACTATACTTCGGGACCTAGTGATACAGACAGTAATCCTGAGGTTCTTCCAGATCATCAGACACAAGACTCACCACACAGTCACCCTACTGCCCCACCCCAGCATTACAGTTTAAGGAGAACATGCTTTCAGTATACCACCACACAAAGAAGAGGACGGGGGGGGGGAAGACATGGAAGAGGGTGAAGGGGATACAGACATTAATACCTGTACCTTTACAATCTGTTGTTATTCATTTGTCTAGTCATATACTTACACAGGATGAAGAAGCTGATTTGAACAAGGGACTTACATTTTCTCTTACTACTGATATAGATATTTTTCAGACTATAGTAGATTTGCATCGTTTTGCAAGAAAAATTATGTTGTGAACTATTTTTGGGACTGATTCTACTTATAAAGAGTGTACTATAGATATTAATTCTCCAGTTTTCATTCAACTTAAATTGTACTATTGTCCCTCTTTTAGTCCAGCCATGTCTCTATTCGTCAAGAAATATGAACTTGACATTGCAGAGCTAGTTGTACAATCCAATTTGCATTGTTATAATAATTGCTCAAGAAATGAACGAGCAACACTTAAATCGCTATCTGAAAATAGTAAAATGGTTGTTAAAAGTGCTGATAAAGGTGGTGCAATAGTCATTATGGATAGAGATAAATGTATTTCAGAAATTAATAGGCAATTATGTGACACTTCTTTTTACCAAAAGATGAGTTATAATAGTACTAATCAGTTAAAATTTTAAATTGACAGTGTTTTGGAGGAAGGATTAGTTAACAACTATATTTCTCAAGTACAATATCGAGCATTAGTAGTAACAGACCCCAGGATTCCTACTATATATTGTTTGCCAAAAGTTCACAAGAATCCTGTGGACTCTCCTGGTTGGCCCATTACATCTGGGCATGGATGGCTCACAGAACCCTTGTCTCAGTTTCTAGATTCGTTTTTGCAACCCCTTGTGCAGCATCTCCCTTCATACCTCAAGGATACTATACATATTATTAATATCCTTGATGACATAGATATGGATGATGAATGGTTGTTTGCCACATTAGATAAAGAATCTTTATAGACTAATGTTCCACTTTCAGGTGGTTTAGCAGCACTTGAACATTTTTTGAGTTTGCGTGAACTTCCTCATACAGTACCCACTTTGTTTTTGCTTAATTTGGCTGAGCTGGTGTTAAGTTCCAACATTTTTCTTTTTCAGGGGTCCTCTGACAAACAAGTTAAGGGCACTGCCATGGGGGTGACTATGGCCCCCAACTATGCAAATCTATATGTAGGCAAGTGGGAAATGTATTGGGTCAGGAGAGACACCACAAATCCATATTTCTTTAAGCTGAATTTGTGGCTTTATTGACAATGTTATTGTCATTTGGAAAGGCACTGTTGATGAATTTGGTGAATTTGTTTCTTGGCTTAATACTACAGATGTTAACTTAAAATTTAAGGCACATGTGAGTAAGGAAGAGGTTTCTTTTTTGGACCTCAGGTTATTTAAAATGGGAGGTGGTAATATAGGTACCTCTTTATTTAGTAAACCCACTAATAGAAACGCCTTATTATTAGCTAGTAGTTTCCATCCTCAACATGTTTCCCAGAATATTCCGAAAGGTCGATTGATCAGGACTGTTAGAAACTGTACAACCATGAAAGATTAAGAGATTCAGAGAGACTTGCAAATTCAAAAGTTTCAACAACGTGGGTATAGTCATTCACTTATTGAAAATGCAGTAGATGAAGTGACAGGAATACCGAGACAAAATTTTAGTACAAAAATCATAAAATGTTGTGGAGAATAACAAATATCAGGAAATAGGCTATGTGACTGGTTTTAGTACCAAAAGCCATCAGTTGAAACAAATATTAACCAACAATTGGGGTATGTTGCAAATAGAGTCTAACATGAAGATATATGTTGATAATGGACCTAAGATGGTATATAAAAAGGTATAAACTATTACTAATAAAGTGGTTAGGTCTTATTTACCATCTGAACAGAAATCAAATATTATGCGGCAACTTCCACCACCTAGTGGTACTAAGAAATGTGGCAGGTGCAAATTTTGTTCATACATACTTGTCACTGATTAGTTTCAAAATCCAGTGACTAAACAGATATTTAGGATCTGTGATTTGATTTTGTGTAATACTACAGCAGTTGTTTATAAATTACATTGTTTGTGTGGGTTCTTCTACATTGGAAGAACTGTGAGAGAATTTAAGGTCAGAATCAGTGAACATGTTAGAGCACTAGCTAAAATGGATATGACATATGCTATAGTGCAACATGTTCAGAGCTGCAAAAATTCAAATTCTACACATAATATCAAATTTGTGGGTCTTGAAAAGGTTACAGTGGGTCCTAGAGGACATCATTTAAAACAACTGATAGGTCAGCGAGATAGCTTCTGGATCTTTGTTTTAAGTTCTAGGGAAGGTATGGGCCTGAATGATAATACAGATTTAGTGGCTTTTCTGTAAACCCTTTTTTCTCCCCATGTGTTCTGTGACTTAACATTGTGTGAGCCATTTGATGCTGATGCTGATTTAAATTGGCCTTATGACACTTTTATGTGGGTTTTTTTTTTTTGGTAAATATTAAATCCAGAGACTGATTAATTTAAATGAGCATCTTTTATATTAAGTGATTTTCAATCATACAAATGTGTTTGTTTTTCATTTATATAGAACGGCTGTAGCTATTTGTAATTAAATAATTGTTGTAGAGTCATGATTTTCCATCCCATGTGATTAATCACTATATCAAATGATTTTTTTATAAAATAAACCAGATGTCATTCACTTACATAGAGTGGTTGTAGCATTACTTAATTGGTGAATTAATAGAGCCATGATTTAAATGTATGTGCTCCTACAGTATCTTATGAGTATGTGCTAGCACCAATGACATCTAAGGTCTTGTAATTGTTTTAGCATTGCTTCTAATTATTTTTCACATTTTGCATGCGGTGATTTTCCCTTTATATAGTTACTTGTTACATAGATATACTATCTCTGATGAAGCTAGACAGCATGCTTGATGAAACGTAAGAGTGTATATTTTTTACCCCATCACCATTATGGTGAATAGCCTAGTATGTTACCCACTGTTATATTAAATAAAATACAATCCTGCTCTGGTTGGGTGCTTATTTTTTTTTGTTTTGTCTTTACCATTAATTAAGCACCAGCACTTTACACGGTTTGTTTGCTTGCCATGGGTTATACAGCACAATTAGAGGTAGCATTCCAACTAATTACTTTGAATGTGTGTCTATGTTCAAATTGAATATAGTCACTGTCATATGGCAAGAGAGGTGGAGAAATGCACTCCATGTTCTTTCCATCACCACAATGCAATGTTTTTTAATAAACCTTTTTATTGAAAATATAAGGAACAATACAAATAATAATGCAGAATGAATTGCATACAACCAGAACAAACATGCAACGAGTACAGTACAATCATGGATACCATAGTATCATATTTGAAAAGATAGACAAGTCTGATAAATTGTTAATAAATCTTTAATAAATCATTGATCCTGGAAAGCACTGAATGGGTTGTGTATGTGGTTAACCACAGGTGATACCCTACACTCTGTTCCCTGCCTGAGAGCTAGAAACCTGAAGATTTTATTGACTATGTAATTTCTAGTCTAAGTGGTGTTCCACAAGTTATACAGAGAGTATGTTGTTCTCAGTGGCAGTAGAGGACTTTCCCCAGATCCCTGCAAAGCATTTGAAACCACCTGTAGTCGTATACTGGGCACATTCAATTTTTAAACAATTTAATAAGTTATGGAGCCTTTGTTGTATGATGGGAAGTTTCTCAGATGCCCAACATAGGGCTATTATTTTTGGGGCATTAATAAGCACAAGAGACCAGAGAGGAAGGTCCCCTTAAGGAGGTGTCTTTTCATATCTGCCCTTAAGATGAATTCCAGTGGGGAGCTAGGAGGGCACCTACCCAACACGTATGTCATATTTCTATGGATTTCATGCCAGTATCTAGTAATTTTGAGACATAGCAGTGTCATATGCAAATATGACCCTTCTTCCACTTTGCATTTTGGGCATTCTTTGGGAATCATAGAGTAAAGTTGGTGTATTCTTTGTGGTGGGATATAGACCCTAAAAAGGAAATTCAGTTGAATCTGTCTAAGTCTATTGTTCCTAGAACAGTTGTTCAAGTATCTTATAGCCTCTTCCCAAGTAGTTGAGGTTATTTATAGTCCCAGATCAATTTCCCACTTCTGTAGAACCTGTTGTTTTGGGGAGGGGGGATGCTGCCCAGAAGGAGTCTGCAATATGTAGAAAGGGGTTTGGAGTTGGGTTGAGGTTGGTATAGTGATTTTTCTAAAGGGGGGGTACATGGGTCCTGAGTCAGGGAAATTTGCAAGTTAATCAACCTCTGTTTCACTTGTAATTATATGAAAAGATCTCCAGGGCTCAATTTCCAACAGAACTTTAGTTTCTCAAAGGTTAGGAATCTATTCCTCTCATATAGTTGTTTTATGTAATGTGTCCCTTTTTTACCCCATCTTAAAAGACCTCCATGTAGGTAGGCTGAGTAATTGTTGGTGAACTTTAATACAGAAATAGTAGTGGCATAACAGGTGTTACTATGGGATAGTTTAAGGTAGTCATGAACAGCATTCCAGATCCAAATCAGGTTGCAGGTAAATGGGTTATTACATGTTCTGTTTTATTTTCTGGCTTTAATGAAAGAGAGTAAGTCCCTTCAGTGATCACCCTGCACCTGGTCACCTTCCATTTCCATCCAAGCAGGCACTCTGAGTTATTCTCCCATTGGTAGGAATGATAGCTGAGTGGCCCAATCATATCATTGAAGGTGTGGGAGACCAATTCCTCCTTTATTTAGGGGAAGTTGCAAAATACTTCTACTGATCCCTGAATTCTTTCCTTTCCAGAGGAATCAATGGAGTATGTCATTAAGTTGTTTAAATATCTTATCTGGAACATGAACTGCTAATGAGTGAAAGAGGTATAAACACTGTGGTAATGCATTCATTTTAACTGTATTCATTTGCTCTAGGAGAGTGAGGAGTAAGTTTCTCCATATCTCTCAGACTTCTGACAGGGTAGTTAGGAGTGTGTTATAGCTTAATTGCAATAGGTGATAATGTACCCTTGGGATAAGTGATAATATGATACTGGAGACAAGATTGGCGATTGCATAGAGTATCCGTCTCCCAACCCTAACCTATGCAGCCCATATCCTTCTCGGCACCGCAAAACTTGACCACTGCAGACTATAAACTTTGTACCACAAAATAGCATGTTTTGCCACAAAATCCCACCCGAGGACCCACCACTGTGAAGCCCCTGCTGCACTCAACTGGCCCTCCTTGAACAACAGGCTTCAGTTCCCCCTGCTAAGCTGGACATACAAGTTCCTCAATGCCCAACCTCCTGCAGGGCTAATCAGGCTACTTTCCCCAAAGCAGACCAGTAGACAACTCCATTCCTTGGGTAAAAATCTACTGCAAATCCCCATGGCCTGCTCTGTAGCTGGCTGCAAATCCTTTGCCAACTTAGCCCCCACATCCTGGAATAATCTTCCTAGCCACCTTCAGGAAGTACCCTCCCTAGCCACATTTCAGAAGGGACTGCACACTCACCTTCTTAACCTTAGTCCTCGCTCCTGCACTAATGGCTAACTTACCTCACCCCCTGCAGTCTGGTCACTCACACACAAACAAATAAAAATTTGTAGTCACTGTTGAATTGTCAATGTATTGTACATAATTGCTCCCCTCTAGGGAAACCGTATACTGTCTTTATAACCCTGTACCCTATCTTACACTGTATTCCTTGTATGTACTTAATGTATCTAGTGCCCCAACTCTATCTGCCGCCTCTGTTGTATTCTGTAAATGTGATGTACCCTACCACTCTCGTCTATGAAAACTGTATACTGTCACTGTTATCCTGTATGATATGTCCTACACTGTATTACCTGCCTGTATATGCAAACTATATGTAACTAACTCCAGGTCGCCCCTGAAAAAGGGACCTTTGGGGCCCAGTGGGCTTACCCAGTTAACAAAATTTAATAAGAAAGAAAGAAAGAAAGAAAGAAAGAAAGAAAGAAAGAAAGAAAGAAACCCTAGATATTTAATTTTATCCACAACTTGTACCCCCTGCGGGTTATTGATTAGAGAGTCCCCTTCAGTGTTTCCCATTTGCAAGAGCTCACTTTTGTTCCAGTTAATTTTATGTCCCAACAATTGGCCATACTTTGTAAGGAGCTCTTTCACATTAGGAAGACCCATTTAAGGATTTCTCAAGTGCAATAGTAAGTCATTTGTGAAGAGAGCTATTATATGCTCATCACTGCACCCAGCCACGTTTATTCCTGGATAATTACTGTTACATATGCTGCAGGATATTGGGCTGAATGACATGGCATGTAAATGGTTCCCCTGCTACCTGATAGGTGGAAAGCAGCAGGTCAAAGCCAAAGGCAAGCTCCCCCCCCACAATCAGTATTAAGAGTCATGCCATAGGGATCAATATTGGGGTCATTATTATTTGCAATTTATATTGGGCCCTATGCACTATGCCAATGTGCCATGTAACCCAAGCACATTGGCATAGTTAAGTCCAAATGCTGCATAGCGGGGTCCCATGGACCCTGTGTGGCATTCACTAGGGGAAGGTGCATGACAGGCTCACACCGTTCCCCTGGTCACACAGATGGTAGCACACTGGGGATGTGTCAGGGGACGTGCCCGCACTCCATGCCATTCACAAAGGTGCAGAGTGGCCAAGAAGTTGGGGTGCTGCAGACCCTTGCGACATGTCGCCCCAGCTTATGGGGCCACAAGGAGGGGTGGGGCAGTCAATCCGGCATCCTGTGCCCAGTGTGGTTGCTACACTGTGTGGCAACAGTCAGCATTCATGTCCCATGGTGCAAGGGATAAACTGGTGGACCGGGTCTGGGCATCACATTGGATGCATGTCCGGTCTGCGTAACACCCCTCTGCACACCTGCATGCTGGGGGGGGTGGGACAGTGGACAGGTGGCCGGCATTAATGAATGCCAATGAATGCCAGTACTGGTGTACCTGTCCGCGGGTGTGTAGCTCCATGGCGGCTGGGGTATGCACATTTTGCACATACCTATGCCCTATTCATGCATAGGGGCCGTTAACAGTATTAGGGCCAAAATTAGCACAGCAAGTGTTCATCTTTTTGCAGATGACACAGTTCGCTACATTGCCAGGCTCACCCTTGAGCTAGCATGCCAAGACCTGCAGCAGGAATTCAACATGCTGCAGCAGAATCTCCTGCAATTAATGTTATGGCTCAATGCTAAAAAAAGCTAAGTTATGTTTTTATCTCTCCAAGTCAAATCTAACAAAACTAGTTCTGTTACTATATCCCAGATTACTACCCTATTGGGGGGACCACTTGAAGTAGTGGAGAAATTCAAATACCTTGATTTTTGGATCGATTGCAAGCTTTCCTTTGCTACACACATTGAGGAGCTTGCTAAAATGTTATGGCAAAGACTAGGCCTCTTCTTCAGAGTCAGGCAACTGCTTGACTACAAAGCAAAAATTAGACTGGTCCAGACCACCTTCTTCCTTCTTGTAGATTACGTTGACTTTATCTGCTGTCACTGTTCCAACTCTGCTTTAGCCAAGCTGGATACCTTGTATCATCAAGCACTAAAATTCATTACTGTGGCCCCATTTAAGACCCATCACAGCTCCCTTTATGCACAATTAGGTTGGACTTCACTCAGCGCTGGAAGATTAAATAATGTCACACTCTGGGTTTATAGAGCACTAACCAATATGCTGCCCCACTACGTAGCAGAATTATTCAAACTTGCTTCTGGAGTTTACACACTCAGAAAATACTCATATCTTATTTTAGATATGCCCAGAATGCGCACCCAATTTGGCTCCTCTTCCTTAAGTTATGCCCTCCCTACACTTTGGAATACTTTGCAAAACTCCTTAAAGCTAACGCGTCTTGTTGGAATGAACACCTTTAAAACCTTACTTAGACAGTCCCTGAAAGAAAGCTGCACCTGTTACATCTAGCCTCCTCCTTATTTTGAACACTTCTTCGCACTCTGGCTACTGCACTGGACCTTATCATTTAGTTTCTATAGACTTTTCTGTTCCCAGTCCTTATAAACTGAATTAAGCTGTATGAGCTCCTTTCTGCTCCATGTACACTGTACATAATTACCTGCCTTGGTGTCGACTATCTGATTTGTCCATCACTAAGTAACCCCCTAAATGTAACATGACCTATTCATCCACAACCCCCTAACCTGCTCCCATCTTACATTTCCAGCCTCCTTCCTTAGCTGACTCTATCGGTTCCTGTATCCACTTCTTCCCTACCTTATCCCCTATCTCCTGCTACCATCTTCCCTCGCCTTCTGCCCTTCTGACTGTTCTCTGAACCCTAGGAGTTTACAACTAATATGTATTGTTTGTTTTTTGCCTGCTAATTGTATTATCTGTTACTAACCTCAACCCTTATTTTATGTAGTTGTATTGTCATACAATTGCAGTTTTCCTGATTTTACTTGCTCTTGTATCATAGTCTATATTGCGTCCACCCAGAACCACCTTGTAAAAGAGCCTGCTCAATGGTGTATTTCCTGGTAAAATAAACTTGATTGATTGACTGATTGATTGCAAATGATAGCTGCAAGGGGATCAAGGCACAACATGTAAAGTAAAAGAGAGAGGACACCCTGTTTGGTCCATTGGAACAAAGGCAAATGTGGGTTAAGTGAGACATTAACCAACAGTTGAGTGGTAGGATTAGTGTATAGCGCTTTGATCCAGCTCACAACGATTGGGCTCAGGCCAAATGCTTCCAATGTGGAGAAGAGGTATCCCCACTTCACATGGTCAAAGGCTTTCTCGGCATCCTAGGCAAGGACCACTGCACCACTGCACCTTGTGTGTTTGGATTTTCTGCCCATCTAAAAATTATGTTTAGTGTTCTTTGAATACTGTGCTTTTCCTGCCTACCTTGTACAAATCCACATTGACCTGGGTGTATACACAGTGATGGTACTGGTTCAAGGCTAGAGGCTGTAACCTTGGCAAGAATTTTGTAGTCTGAGGTGAGCAAGGAGATGAGTCAGTATGAGGTACATAAGGTAGGGTCCTTGTCTGGTTTTGGTAGCACTGTGGTGATGGCAGACTGCATAGAGGCAGGGAGCTCCCCTCTCCCAAGGCATTCCTGAATCATATCAAACAGTGGATCAGTCCAGAACCCTTGAATGCTAAATGACTGTGGGAAAAGTGGGTGGTGAAATCTGGATATAAAAATTAAGGATTGCTATTTAATTTGCAGTAAAAACAGAATGAGACAGTTATAAATCCTCCTGGCAGCTTTAAAACCACATGCAAGCAAGAAAGACTATAACAGTGTACATACTTCCTCTGTCACAGGGATACAAGCATTTTTGCAGTTTCAAATTTTGAGCACTGAATAGTGACCGTGGCCCAGTATATCATCAACATGGAAGAGAAAAGTAGAAAATGAACGTTTAAATTTTATGCCATAGCAGAAGGGCCACATTTGAAATTGTGTGAATGATTATCAGTTTAATTACAAGAGAAAACTGAGAATTAACCATTAAGGTGTACTTGTAGTGCAGGTACATATATGTCATGAATTTGGTGGAAACTTACATAGTTTTTTTTAAAAAAATGATAAAAGTGAAAAGCATAATAATGTCATAATTCTATGATGTACAGAAATAAATCCTTGAAAAAGCTTATAAACATGAGCAAAACATTGGGGGCAATAAAGAGACTTAACATGAACTACATCTGTGAAAATGTATTTCCTTAAATCCTTAGACTTAGACTTGTCCTCCCTCCATGAGGAACTTGTTGGATCCAACTGGTCTCTCATTGCCAATGCCTCCTCCATTGACTCAGCCCTGTGTTCTTTCAAAACACAGTTCCTCACTGCTTGGGACCAGCACGCTGCTCTAAGAAAGATCAGAGTCCGTGGCTCTCAACTCCCTTGGGTTTCAGCCGAGCTGCTGGCCTGTCAGCATGCTCATGACCTAGCGTGGATGGCTTACAAAACATTAGGGGTTCCTAAAGATTTGCTTAGATGTTATTCTTTCTGCAATGCCTGTTCCAGGGTCATCCATCTTGCCAAAGCGAAATACTTTGCCTCCACCTTGCAAGAAATCTCAGTAGCTCCTCTAAATTCTGGAAGGTGATCCATGCCCTTCTCTCCCCCTCAGCAAACCCCCTCCCCCAATCCTATAGGTATGGGACATCACCATCTTTGATCCCACCACTGTAGCTACTGAATTTAGCATCTTTTTCACCACCTGCGCTTCCTCCCTCCTAGCATCCCTTCCCCCTGCAGCTCCTCCTTTGCCAGACTGTTCTGCACCTAATTCCTCCTCACCATGCTTTTCCTTCCAGTCAGTTACCCCCGTGGACACCCTGCAAGCTCTTCTTGCCCTTAATCCTCACAAGGGCAAACGCCCGGATGGGATGGACCCTAAGCTTCTGTACCTATCTGCTTTTGCCACATCTCTCCCTCTCTCCGCTCTTCTGAATGTCTCCTTCACACTTGCCATGGATCCTGATGCCTGGAAGCTAGCCACTGTTGTACACCTTTCCAAAGGTGGAGACTCTTCTAACCCTGGCAATTTTCACCCTATATCTCTGCTCCCTATCCTTGCTAAATCCCAAGAGCACTTGGCTCCGGCTCAGTTGTCTCCATTCCTTGATTCCTCCTCTTTCTTCACCCCCTTTCAGGTTGGCTTCCATAAGGCCCACTCCACCACAACCTCCCTTCTCCAAATCACAGACGCCATTTGCTCTGGTATGGATCGGGGATGAATCACCTCTGCCATCTTTATCAACCTGGCCAAAGCTTTTGACATTGTTGCCCAGTCCCTTCTTCTCAATAAGCTGGATACAGCTGGTCTCTCCAAGATCACCACGAATTGGTTCCATTCCTATCTCATGCAAAGATACCAGGTAGTCAGGATTGGCAACTCTCTCTCCCCCCTCCCCATAAACACAGGTGTCCCTCAAGATTCAGTACTAGGTCCACTACTCTTCTTTATGTTCCTCAATGACTGGTCTGCTCATCTGCAAACATCCACATGTATGCAGATGATGCTGTTTTTTATGCCTCAGGTACTTCCACCTCAGATGTGGTGATCAGCCTCAAACTGGATTTCAACAATGTCCAGTACTGGTATTGTGCAAATAAACTGTCTCTAAACGTCAAAAAGATAGTCTCAATAACCTTTGGCACCAGACAAAAGCTGGCTAGGCTAATTGCCACTCCTACCTTCCATACTCTTGGTATCACATCATAAGAGTGACCCAAAAATGAGTGACTAGAAATTTAGTGACTCATTTTGGGTGCTATTATTGTGGGCTACCCTGCAGAATAGCCAGGGTATGAGATAGCAACCAAGGGAAGGGCGAATGGAAGGGAGGAATAGCGAGGGGAAGGGGAGGGACAGGGAAGGGGTTTTCAGGCACTGGTGTACCTGCTGCCATTAAGCTAGCTATGAGGCATGGTGGTGTGGGAGGCTAGCTCTGGCAGAGCAGGTACTGGTTTCGAGACCGGGAGCAGGTTACATTTTGCCATAGCTGCAAGCTGTGGCACTTAATTTTTGCCGAGATCTGGATTTGGCCCCCTCTCTGACATGCACCCCTCTAGAGTTGAGAATCCTAATTCAGGGGGGTGCAGGAGGGGAACCCTCCACAAGGGATGGCGTGGGGGGTGCAGCCCCCCACAAAAACACTTTTATTTACATCCGGAATTCGGGTCGCTTAAAGTGTATATTGCTGATTTGCTTTTCAGCTATATACTCTCCATAATAGCGATTATTGTTTTGAGATCACTATTATGACATGGAACCATACTCTTGATGGTTCCACACTAGAAGATGTCACTTCAATCAAATACCTCAGGCTTTGGCTCGACACGTGCCTTGAATTTGCCGGTCATGTGGACGCTATCCACAAGAAGCTGCTTCCCAAATTGGGTGCTCTATATAAACACAGCAGCTGCCTTGCCCCACCGGCCTGCCAAGAGATTGTCCAGAAGATGAACCTCCCTATGTTTGACTTTGGAGACATAGTCTATAGCATTGCCCCCAGATCTACCCTTACCAGACTGGACACTCTATTGTACTCCTTCTGTCATTTTGCTCTTGCCTGTCCACCATGTACACACCAATGTGACCTCTACTCCACTCTCTCCTTCCCCTCTCTTGGGACAGATGCCTTACTCATAATGCCTCTCAAATTGGCAAGTTCTGGCTTGGCTCCCTGCCTCCTTACCTTCATGAAATTCTCTCCATCCCTCCTACACCTTCCTATTCACTCTGCAACTCCCCCTTTAGGACCCTTGTCCTTCCTTCTTACCTGAACTTCCATCACAGGGAGAGCTGCTTTTTCCTGTCGCTTTCCAAGCATCAGGAATTCCTTCCCCTTAGATATCCAATCTGGTTAGTTCTCTTGTTCATTATCCTATCTTCTTCGGCGTGATACCAGGTCAATATCATGCATGCAATAGAGCGCGGCGTTAACCATGCTGTGCAGACCATGCTTGTAAGTACAGCAACAGGGGTAGAACAGCAGTAGGGCATTACCGCTACCCCTGTTGCTTTACACTTTTTGTGGGAGGCATCAAGTTACCATGTGCTGGGTGCCTGGTCGAGCCACTCTCCTGGTTGAGTGACTAGGGCACCAGCACATGGTGAAAGCGGGAGACCTGGGGCTGTGGTTCAATTCCCCCCAGGTCTTCCCATGCTACTACTTTTTGCTCTTTTTTTTTGAGAAAAAAAAACACATAGTTCCCGCCTCCTGAGTTTCTCCTCATCCCCTAGGTCCACCACCCCCCACAGAGTTTGGGGGTGTAGAAGGTGAAGCCCCCCACAACAACACAGGAAAGTCCATTGTGGCGACTATGCTGTTTGTTTAGGTCAGTGTTTTACCTGACCTTATTGCACCCGACCCCCTCCACCTTTGCACTATTCTAATGAAATTCCTCACTTCTCCCCAAATGTTAAAAGTATAATATTCCTGTTTATATCTGTGCATATGTATATGATAGTGTTAACTGAGCACAAATGCATGCACGTGCACATGTACATGTAAAAATTAAAACAATATCACATGTGTTGTTTATATGTAACTTGGATGTATGCACATAGTTATTTTTTGTGGGGAAGTACGGCCTGACTATCTTACACCCAGATCTTTCATAATGTTTCGTGTTGCTTTAATGTTGTACAGATTTAGTTATACCCCCTCTTCCCCTTCCCCCAGGACGCATCTGAAAATGAGCTAGTAACTCAGAGTGCCTTTCCTGGTGACATTTTTCAAAATAAATAAATTTCCCCACTGATGGAAGTTCACTACCCCACTACAATTCATTATAAATGCTGAACTGAACCTCGGGGGAGCAAAAAAAAAAGAGAAGACCATTACCCATAGGACCACTTTCATTTCTAAGTTGGGCAAAGGACTTTAAAAAAATCTATTGAAATTGTAGGGCCAGGTGCCTTCCCCGCTCTCAGTGTTTTAATTGCTCAAATTAATTATTTTCTACACATTGGTTGCTCCAGTTGTTGGTTATGTTGAAGCGGTAGGGAGGGGAGCCATGCCCTCCCAAGAAAGGACTGGATTTGATCCAATGTGGGGGCAACCTCCGAGGTGTACAGTGTTCTATAAAACTATGATAAGGCCTGTCCTATATCTTCTTTTGAGTAGATAGGTTTCCCTCAGGGGGGTTTATTTTATTAACCACTCAATCCCCCTCCCTTTGTTAAGCAGCCATGTGATGAGTATATCCTCTCTGTCACCTTTAAAGTATGAGCCAGCCTGTCCCAGCAAAATGGATCTTTCCTGCTTCACACTACTAAGGGAGTTATACTTCCATTTAAGCTTTTGAATCACTTGGTATAACAGGACCAAGGGACAAAGTATATGTGCTTTTTCACATTCTTGGATTTTAATCTCAAGGCTGCTCATTTCTGTTGTTTCATATTTCCTCTTATATGAAGCACATGCTATGGTTTGACCTCTAATGTAAACCTTTAGGGCATCCCATCAAGTTGAGTAGGATGAGTAGTGTCTTCTGGAGCATTTTGTGCTAGGTATTCTGCAATGGCTGCTTTAATGAAGCACAGATAGGCTTCATCTTTCAATAAAAGTGGATCAAGTCACCATGGCCTCATTGGGGGCCCCTGCATTCCCACTTGTATGTTCATTGAGAGTACAACATGGTCAGAAATCAAGATGGCACCATAAACCACTTATTTAGCTTGTGGCCAAGGCAGAATATATCAAAAGCCTGTCTAGTCTGGCTTAAGATTGATGTGAATGCGAGCATAAGCTATAGTCCCTCTCTGTGGGGTTTGAATGCCTCCTTATATCCATTACAGAGTAGTTAACTTGCAGCATGCCCAAAGCTTTGGCGTTCTTGGTAAGAGAGGTGGGAGTAGTATTATATCAGTCTAGAATTGTGTCTTGGATATTGTTATAGTCCCCACCCAGAATCCAAGGACCTGAGAATTGTGCCATAAGAAGAAATAGCTTCTGGTAGCCCCATCTACCTCATCCCCTCCACCCTTACTCCCCACCTTTTATTACTCCCTACCACCTCTCCCTTTATACCCCCTACCACCTCCCTATGTTTTGATGATCTATATGTTAACTACATACCACTGGACCTCAGTCTTTGCAAGGTCCATGTATTGCACAGGCTTTCTTACTGCTAGACTATGAATATGGCACAGTTACTCTATGTTGTTAGACAAAATCTGTTACATTATCAGGCATTGACATTTGTACAGCTCCTGCTTATTATTCATCCTTGTTTATTACTTTATTTATTGTTGCACTTTTTGCACTTGTTAAGTTACTGTTTTGTATTTTTCTGAGCCTCACAGGACCTCCCTGAAAATGAGCTTGCTCAATGGAGTTTTCCTGGAAATAAACTTAAACTTGAACTTGAGCTTGGTAGAAGTTGGGGTCTTCAATGTTAGGGCCATGTACTGAGCCTACTGATAGGACTCCACCTTCGGAGAGTTCTAGTTGAGCTATGGCATATCTACCACCTGGATTGGTACAGCTATGAGCCACATGACCTCCAAAACTCTTTAGTAACCAAATGGCCACACTCCTGGCTTTTGAGTTTAAGCATGCAGCCAGTCAGGTATCCCCCAGGCCCCACTGTTTTTTTTCCATTTCCTTAGTTCCCATATGGGTCTCTTGTAGAAGCACAACATGAGATTTTCACTTCTTAATTCTGCTTTGAACCTTTCTCCTCTTAGCAACATTTTTCATTCCATTAACATTCCAGGTAGCAATATCAATTGTGCTGCTATCCATTATCTGTATATGTATTCCAGAGTGGTAGCAGGGTATGTATATCCCTGACACTAGCAGTTAACTTCAGCGTGTAGCATATTGTGAGGATAGCTATCATTCTGCAAAACAGAACAGAAGTTTTCTCCCCATTACCGACTTCCCCTTCCCTGCTTCCTTCCTTACCCTTTTAACAAGCAAGTTTAACAGTACCCCCCACCCTTCTTGATTGGTGTTCTTTGTTATCATAGCAGAAAAACTTATCCCATTGTTTAACAGTAATACAACTATATTTACCGGCTCTGCCTATTTCCCATAGGGAAACCGTGGCATAATTTGCCGTTATAAAGGAGCGTTTATAACGGCAAACATGCGCACGGCTTCCCTTGGTTTGCGTGTCGCCCACTAGTTTGTCCCCTCACGCCACTTGCCTCTCGCCGCTTTCATCTTCGGCGAAACTCTGCCTCCACGCCATAGGAATTTGGCAGTAGGTTAGTTCTTTTTTTAAAAGTGGTATTTTTCCAAATACAGAGGGACACCAGAACAGCTGAAAACAAAAAAAAAAATCTGCCAGGCTACTGACAAAAAACGGACCAGAGCGTGGCAGCACCAGAGTGTCCGGGGGAACATCCTGTATTTTATATAATTGCTGAGGCAAAAAAGGCAAACCCGGCAATTATGTAAAATAAAAAATGGGTCAGGGGTATCAAACTCAATTTTTACACACACCCTCATTGTGGGATGCTTTTCACAAACCCCGAGGGTGTTTATGTAGCATCCCACAACTCGGGTGTGTGTAAAATCTCATTACACACCCCGACCCATACTTTATTCTATATATTGTGAACAATACAAAACGTTTCTCCAACCTTGCTGGTCTAATACTGGGCCAGCCACACTCCCTTCGCTTAGTGATGGCTATTAGTGAGAGCTACAGTGGGCAGCATTCATTCCACTCTTAAAGAACAAATAATGATAAAGAATGCTCTTGTGGTTGCTTTAATTTCTCAAGACACGGGTGATAGTTAGTCACCCTATTTTTGTGGTTCCATAGAACAGCAAAGGGACAGAAAATTCCGATACAAAAGAAAGAAAGGGGAAAGGAAAGAAAATGGAAAAAAGAGAAGCAAGGGAACATTTGTATAATTACTAATACCTCCTCTACCATTGCAAATTATCACCTTAGTAAACAATTACAGAGGGTTCTGTTATACAGTAGGTAACTTTCCAGCCTTGTCTCTCCATGCCACTGCTGAGTTGCCCTACTAACGCATAACACTTCCTCTACTTACAGTATTTTGTCCCACCTATCACCTTGCCTTGCCCTCAACCCTTTTCCTGGCCACTTACTCCTATCTCCTTTTCTCTTATCCCTCCCTTTTTTTCCCTGTATCAATCCCATATGATTACCATAATATTTTCTTTTTCTTCAAATCTAACAATGTTATGTAGCCTTGGTTTATTGAACTGTTTCTGTATATTTTTGACACTGTTTTTTGCTTATACCTTGTCTGTAGCAAATTTTTCTGCCTATGCTGTACACTATTGTTAACTATGTCAAACTTGTATTGTGATGTTTGCCTGCTCTATACTGTACCCTCCCGGGTCACACCTGAAAATAGTCATTGCTATGGCTAGTGGCTAGACTGCACCAGCTCTGAACAGCCGCCTTCCTGGTCCCCTCTCCTGGATCATCGTAGAGGTCCTCTCCGCCTGAGCGATGCCCTACTTCCAAGAGACGGTGCTTCACGGCTGCTGCCACCACCAACCCGACTGCACCAGCTCCAAACAGCCGCCCTCCTGGTCCCCTCTCCTGGATCATCATGGAGGTCCTCTCCACCCGAGCGGTGCCCCGCTTCTAGGAGGCACTGCTTCACGGCCACTGCCCACCTGATTGCACCAGCTCCGAACAGTCGCCCTCCTGGTCCCCTCTCCCGGATCATCTTAGAGGTACATATCGCTATCCTGGTCCTCTAACTGCTAACTCCCAATTGGTGCGGCCATTCTACTGCCTGCAGCTGATTGGCCTGCCCTGCAGTGAATCCGTCTGCTGATTTGCATCCTATATTGTTCCTAAATTCCTTGGACTATTTTGCTGTGTTTAGCCTGTATTTTACCTAGTACCCATTTCTGCATAGTACCTGCCTTTTCCTGCCCCTTCAGTTTAAAATTCTCTACCTTTTGTCCCACTGCTTTCTCGAATAACACTGTCCTCCCATTTCCAAGCGTACTTGCCACACTTTATGTTCTCCTCTAACCTACACCTCCATGAGCACTTGCTTACTTTATTGCCTCCCCTAACCTACTTTTCTCTAAACTTTTCGTTTGACCAAATTGCTAAATTAACTTTGACTGTAACCTTCCCTACTCCCTCTTGCCTCTCAGTATCCCTAGGCTAATTGCACACTCATTAACTCTAATTCCTTTAACCCCTCCACTGTCTATTCTTTTAGCTCCAGGTTTTTTTTTCCTGAACACCTCCACCCCCTTCTGATAGCCTGCCGACAGCCCCCTGCCCCTGCTCTTTTGTTCTCATCCTCTACTTTAACCTGCTGTCTTCTCTTCCCCCAGGTCCTCTCTGCCTGAGCGGTGCCCTGCTTCCAAGAGGCGGTGCTTGACAGCTGCTGCCGCTACCCACCCAACTGCACCAGCTCCGAACAGCCGCTCTCCTGGTCCCCTCTCCCAGATCATCGTAGAGGTACATATCGCTATCCTGGTCCTCTAACCACTAACTCCCGATTGGTGTGGCGACTCCACTGCCCGTAGCCAATTGGCCTGCCCTGCAGTGAATCCGTCTGCTGATTGGAGCACCTTTTTGGCTTCGGAACTGCGATTTTAGGCACCTTTCAGCATGGCGACCGTAGATAAATTTCAGCAGGTCCAAACCTTTACCTCTGGGACTGTATTTTCTCCTGCCCCCACCCCTACCCAGGCCCCCATTAAATACATTTTAGCCCCTCCTCTTTAACATACCTCTCTTTCCATTGGCCCTTTCTGCTGCCCAATATAAACACTCCCCCTAGTAATCCTTGCCTCTCATAGTCCTTACTCCACTCTCAGCTGTACTATTTCTGCCTCCATTTTTTGTATCGAATCTCCTTAACATAATCAATCTTGCTCAGGTTTAATCTACTGCTGGTCTCCTCACCTTCCTGGACTACCTATTTAACCCCTCTTAAACTGACAATCTTTGGTTTCCCAGATCCGCTTTGAGCTACAGCCCCTCAGCACTACCCCTGCACCATTGCAGTAACCACACTTATCAGGGTATCTCTGCCCACCGTATACCCCAGACATCTCTCTACCATGGGCAAACAGACACTCATGCTCAATCTCCTCACATTCATCTTCCTATCTCACTCTCTACCCTACTCAGCCATACATACCCTCACCCTGTGCCCCACTCCCCCTCCTCCCCATCCCATCTCCCCATGCACACTGGACCACCCGATCACCCCACTGCATTCCCCACCTATCCCTTCTCCCACCACCCCCAACCACTGGTTAAACTGGACTCAGTCCATCTTGGCCTACCTGCCCTCAGCTCCTTGCCCATCCCCTGTACTCTCTCCACCAGGTCCCCACACCAGGTCCAACACAGCCACAACGGCCATCGCAGTCCACTACTCAGACTAATCACCCTGTTTCTTCTGGTCTCTGGGAACGTTCACCCCAACCCTGGCCCTGGGTCTTCTACCCACCTCCCCCCACTGGATGTGGCCTTCACATTACCTCAATGAACATCTGCAGTCTTCCAAAGAAAACTGCCACACTCCAGTGCTGGGTTGTGCAACACAGGCCCAATATCATTGCCATAGTGGAGACCTGGCTCTCTGCATCAATTCCTGACTCAGCTGTCTCCTTCCCTGGTTTCACCATCTTCAGGGAAGACAGAGTTGTCAAGCATGGGGGCGGATGTGCAGCCTACCTCCGTCACTCTCTACTCAGCCATGCTCTCCCAATCCCCAAGCTCGATCATGGGGCCCAAGCTATCACCATAAAAATGTCCCCTGACCCAGGCAGGGGCCCTCTTCATCTCACTACTGTATACATAACCCCACGGAACCAGGGACCTGCAGTCCACTCCCTCACCGACTACCTATCCACCCTGACTCACAAAGCTGAGCAGCTCGTCCTTGGTGACCTTAATTTCAACTGGCTTAGCTCCACCACCATGCATATAAAGGACACCTTCACCGCATTTGACCTCTCTCAATTAGTCACACTTCCAACCAGACTCAGTCAGTCAAGTGGCACCAACTCCCTCCTTGATATAATTCTTTCTAACCACCCCCACAAAATAAAGGATGTTAATATCTTAGCTAACTCACTCAGCGACCACTCCCCCATCCTCTGTCACTGGTCTTCATCAACACAAAAACCCATGCCCCAAGTAGCCTCCCACCACCATTTTCGCCCAGGGGGCTTTAGTAAATTGAAGCAGCACCTATCCCAAACAGACTGGACCCCAGTCTCTCTCTCAACCGATATAGACACCATGCTAGCCTACCTCACCAGTGCTTTCTGTAAGGCCTGTGACCTCTTTGCACCCTCCCCAGACAACAAAATGCCCCGTGGATCGCCCCCACTCTTATTAAACAACTGAGACAGAGAGACAACCTATGGCATATTGCGATGGAGTCGGGCAGGCCTGTGGTGGACAGGCAGGCCTATAACGCTGCTCATAACAAATGCAGCTGGGCCATACAGCAAGCAAAAGCCATACACTACCAAACCACCCTGGCCTCCTCCTGGGGCTCCACACGTGCATTCTGGGACAATATTAAGGAGCTCAATGGAAAAACCTGCTCCCCCCATCGCAGATAGCGGTCAATGGCAGTATCACCACTGACCCCCCCTACATATTGCTGAATGCCTCAACACAACTTTCTCAGATCTCAGCTCTGTCCTACCTCCCCACTTCTTTGACCCAATTATTCCTTCAATCCCTCCCAGCCTGGAGCGCCCCCCCATTTCTCTTCTGCACTATATCCCCCCCATATAGCCAAACCTCTCTTATTAAAAGCCATCTCCAGCCACAATCCCAAATGTGACCCAATTGACTCCAGAATTCTCCGGCTAACCCTGGATGTCATGCTAGCCCCTCTTACTGACCTGCTAAACCGGTCCCTTTGTCTTGGTCAGTTTCCAAGTGCCTGGAAATCAGCTGAAGTCACCCCAATTCATAAGAATGGGATTGCACAATACCAAATAACTACAGGCCAATCTCTATCCACCCCCTCTCTCTAATGCCCTGGAAAAAGTAATCTCCACCCAACTCATGGAATACCTCACCAAATACAACATACTGTGTCCAGAGCAGCATCGCTTCTGCCCTGGACACAGCACTACGTCAGCCCTACTGGAGTTCTTACAACACATACACTCTGCACTTGACTCAGGTGGCTTTACCAAGGCAGTGTTCATAGACCTGTCTAAGGCCTTTGACACTGTGTGTCACCCCCTCCTGCTCGACTCCCTCCATAATTTGGGGTTCTCATCAGGCCCTCTAGCTTGGTTCTCTAGTTACCTCTGTGACAGATCCCAATGGGTCAAGATAAACGGTACCCTATCAACTGCGCTACCTGTTGGCTCCGGTGTCCCCCAGGGGTCCATCCTGGGCCTTACTCTGTTCAGTCTCTTTTTCAACACTCTTCCCAGTACCTGCTTAGGCAAAATGCTCTTATATGCCGACAATGCGGTCCTTGTTGCCTCCCACCCTGACCCTACCACTGTCCAGGACTCCCCTTCACATCGTTTTCAGTCAAGCTGAAAAATGGTTCCATGACCACTGCCTGGTCCTGAACCTCAAAAAAACTAAATCCATTCTCTTTGCCCACCGTCAGAGCACCACCAGTAATGCCCCCCCCCCACACATCCTTTCCAGCACCAATCACCCCATTGAGCAAGTTACAGCATACAAATACCTGGGCATCACCTTCGACTCAGCACTCACCTTCCACACCCACCTCAAAACCCTGTCCACTGCAGTAAACACCCGGATTGGTCTCCTATACCACCACAGAGACTGTCTCACTCAGGCTGCCCTCCGGCTGGCTATCACCTCCTCTATACTGTCCTTGGTTTACTACGGGCTTCCTATCTATGCTGTGGCTGACAACACCACCATCTCTAATGTCCAGACCTCAATAAACAAGGCCTGTAGGCTCTTGACAGGTGCCCATAGCAGAACTCACAGATGCCAACTCTACTCCTCCTCAGATCTACTCTCCTTCAAGGAGCGCCTGCACTACCACACCTGTATACTGGCCAAAAAAACACTTCTTGGGCTCTCCCCTCCTGGGGTTACCGCATTCCTAAAACCAGCCTCCCAGATGGTGGCCACCCGAAGTGCAGCCAAGACCACCTTCCAGGTTCCAATAGCTAGGACCTCGCTTGCCCAAAGGTCCTTCTAGTACAGAGCACCCTCCTGGTTTAACTCTCTCCCCCCTCATATCACCAGCATCCCCAAAATAGACCCCTTTAAAACTGCCCTCTGGAAACACCTCATGGACACTCGGATCTGTAGGTGCCCCTAACTGTCCTAGAGGCTGCACTCTTTCCGGCTCTCAGTATCTGACAATATCCTCTCAGACTGCCCCCCCCCCAAGGCCATGGTCCTCACCTTCCCCAGGTACCTCCTCCATAGATACACTAGAGCAGGCCAATTATACTGTCTTGAGAATGTTTGGTCGAATCTGTAATTAATTGCAAACCTATTTTCTTCAATGTAATATCTGGAACTGCTGTGTATATTACCTCTGCTGTACCACACTTGTATCGTCCTCATTGTCTTTCACTGTCATGTGTTGTTTACCCTCCCTGCAACGAGGTGCCTTTGTAAATGAGTCTCTGACTCAAAGGTTGTAAATCCAATTTATAAAATAAATAAATAAAATAGTGCACTTACCCAGTAAACAAAAACTAAATAAATAAATAAATGTATTCTAGACATAAGAGAGAGTGTTACTTGCTGCCATCAGACCTTAAACACTAGAATTCAGCATTTAGGGATGATTCAGTATTATAGGAAGGCTTCACAAGCAACCAGGGAGGTCATTACTTTTAAAGCAAGCACTTCCTCTCCCCCATCTGTCCCCATCCATTTGTGGATGGCCAGATTACTTGTCCCCCCTTTTTTTTGTATTTACTGGACTACACTTTGGCCGCATTTATAATTAGCTGGGGCATGAAAATCAGTTACTTGTGCCCCTCCCCCCACCATTATCCACACACTGGTATAGTGCTAGGAGGGACTCAAGTCCATATAATCTTTAATGGGCATTGGAGGGACCCAGTTCAGTACATCCCCAGCTGACTGGTGAATAAACAGTAACTACAAATGTTTTTCACATCTTGCAGCTTTGCGAAGTCACTGCAGCAGACCTCTTCAAAATGGAGTCCATTTCTACAGAGGTATGGTGCCTATTTTGCAACAATCAATGCAGAGAGAAATGGCCACCTCATTGTATCCATGGAGTGTGAGGAATCCTCTGAGTGCGCCAATTGAATTTGGTGACTGCATCAGTCTTTAATTCAAATGAGCAAGGTCCCATAATCAGCGCTGTGGCATTTTTGATTTTGAGGTATCCTTCATTTGTTTCTGTAGGGTTCAAAGTGGTCACCCATGTTACGTCCGCCCCCCCCCATTGTTAGCTGCACCCCCAGGTGCAGTTGGGAGAAAGAGAAGAATCGAGCATCATCCTGTTTATTTATAGAGAGCACATTTAAAGGTTCATAGTCAAGTGATAATATTGCTGTGTTGCCTGCAGTCGCCCATTCACTGAGTTTCAGAGAGTACAAGGAAAAGATACCATGAGCTCCACATGGGAGAAGATGCGATCCTGCATCGGCAATTTGATCAGAACCTTCTCCTTGGCAGCAGTCAGCCAAGTTGTCAACATTATCAAAATTGATGTCCAGGTGCCAAGGCTACCACAAGCAACCACAAATGTATACCTCCCTTGTACTGCAGGAAGTCATTAGAAACAGTGAAGGCTGTAAGAACATATTATATATGGGATTTCACAACTATGGGACAGTTTTGATATGCAATGTCTGCTGCTTAATGCTCTCAGTTGTTGAACAGTGGATCTGATTAGTCTGAGGTATTAGGTACAGTACAAACATAAAAGCTGTTTTTTCAGTTAAGAAAACCTGAGTTCTCAGTCCACCCTGTCCCACAGGTTCCTTCCACTTCAAGCACTTTCCAGTTGTTAGAGATTGACGTGAAATTGACTAAGCTCTCCGTTTCCCCTTGCGCTTTGAAATTAACAAGCTGTCAGCTTGCTAGATTCACTGCTATTTTCAGTTAAAGTGATCATTTACATTTCAAGCTTGACTGTGGCTATGCTAGATATAGTCAAGGGGCACTTGTTGGAAGTGTAGCCTGGAGGAGTTTCAGATTCATTGTGTGTGGAGGGGGAGAGGGCGCCTGGGACTAGTGAACAATATTGATATATCTTTAGGTAAGCCCTAGTCATTTCCCTAATTTGTGATCTGCCTTCCACAGCTGCACCTTCCTCCTCCAGAAATGTTTCTGCTTCTTGTGGGTTGTCAAAGTATTTGGGTGGGAGCCCAGGTCGAGTGATGCAGAGCCATGTGGGGTATAGATGGGCAAGCTCCCAGCTTCTAGGGTGGAGTTTAGTTTTTACTCCTGGGAATTTCTGGTGACAGCATTGAAGATCTTGGCAAAGGTCTTGAAAAACATCACTCATTGCCTATTTTCAAGTTGGATATGCCCTTGGCTGCCCACAGGACGTTCTCTTTATCCGTATACCGGATATATTTCATTAAAGAGTGTCTTAGTTGATGCCCTGGTCATGGCTTTGGGACAGTCCTGTGGGCCTCTTAATTTCATACTGGTGTGGTGCATCCTCATCTAGTTTAAGGTGTTTGACCAGCCATGCTTGAATTTCACACTCCGAGTTCTTTTTCTCTGTTCCCTCAGGAAGCCCTACAATCCATAGGTTAGATCATCGCAACCTGTTCTCTTGATCATCAACTTTGCTTTTAGCCTCTTCCAGCTCTTTTATGAGGGTATTTCATTCCCATGATAAATTGGAGACCAGATCTTCCATTTCTTTTTTCTGCATAGTCCAGTCTCGAGAAGTGTATAGTAGCCATGTCACTAAGCTGGGCAATTAATGATTTTATGTGAGCGATTTGGGCTATAATGTTAGCAAATCCCTTTTTCATTTCTGATTGCATATTTTTCAGCATTGCTGGCATGCCTGCTAGATTTTTCTCCAGCTCTGTAATTTCCATGCCATCTGACATAAGGGCCATCTGCGATCGGATGTGTTCCACGTGGCTCAGCAGTGATTCTGTTGTCATGCTACCACATTAAAATTAAGCTTAGACTGCTTTCTTCCTGGCTTGATTGTTGACATCAGTTATTATTTCACTTTTGTTACAGTTATAATATAGAAAAGAATATCTGAACCATATTTAACTGTCAAAATAAATGCTGCCCATCTGGAGCTGCACACCCCCCCACAATATAACATTAAGATGATTCCAGGCTCAGGATGTTCCTAATGAGTGGCCAGAGAGAGTGTGTGTGTGTGTACATGTGTGCACGCACACGCGTGTGTGTATGTGTGTGTGTTGCAGCAAAATTTAATTTCTAACTGTTCCTAATCCTTCTGGTTGAATTTTCATTCTTTACATTTGTACGCCTACTACTACTAAGGGCCTAAGCATGGGAATGGAGTCACACAGTAATGTGAAATTTAGAATTAGTTAGATTCATCATCAGCACTACAGAAAGGGTATCACTGTCACATCGTTAATTGAATTACTGAGAAGAAAATGCAGTAATTTATAATAGTGACATCTTTAAAATTGCTTTGCACAAGAGCACATATCTGAACAATTACTGGATCTTGGTCTCTTGGTACCAGTTTTTGACATATAAATTAGTTAGCAGTAGTAGATGGCCATGGACAGATGGAAAGAAAGATCATGAGAGAGGGGGACAAGGTGACAGGCAGAGAAAGACAGAGACAGAGAGAGACAAACACAGAGACAGAGACAGAGAAAGAGCAAAATAAAAATAGAAAGATACTTCAGGAAAGAGGAAAAAGGTGAAAGGATCAGCCCTGTAGTAGATCAGTCTTCTTTTTCCAGTCAGATAAATTTACATCAGATATAACACATACAAAATCCAACTGAGATGCTCAAACATTGTTTAGATGCATTCATTTGCATAGCTGTGAAATATACTCATCACATCTTAGTTTGTGTTATGATGATGTGGAGCATTTTGTATGCCAGTATCGTACATTATTCTCTTGATGACATTTTGCCACCAAATGAAAAAGTGGTAGTGACTTCTGTTCAGGTTATTTGAAAGATGTGAATATATAGAAATTGAAAAAATATGAGCCCTAGCTTTTCTGTAAACTTTATTGGTTTCAGCACATATACTGTCACACATTTTCAGGTAATGCATTGTGTTTATTATTGTCTGTCTCCATTGTTTTCACCAGATATACTGTGATACATTATTAGGTTATGTGTTGTGTTTATGATTGTCTGTCTCTGGAAATATAAGGGACATATGCTTGAAAACACCTCACCAACACTCTGTGCTAAATGTTGTTGAAACATTTGGCCTTTTCAGCTTCCCAGGCTTTCCAGTAGCTCCTTATAGCAACATGGCTCTGTCTTAGTGATAAATTATACAGCATTCATATTGATTAATCATGTACTTGGTGGAGTAGTCACGTAGCGACTTATACCCAGGGGGCTGGGAATAGGAAAGGACTGGACTTGGTAATTGCATTAAATCAAGATATTGGATTATTTATTTCATGTTAACAGGAAGAACAGCTATTAAATCTCCATTAAAATACAAGAAGTGAAGTGTTTTGCTATTCATATCAACTAAAGCAAGGAAAGAAGTGATTTGATTTTCTGTAGCACCTTTCATAGAGTAAGAAATTCAAAAGAAATGTTAGCAAATGTGTGACTCTGGTCTAATTTCTAGCAGCTGAAACACAAATATTGATAAATATTTTATCACCATATCTACCTGTCTGTCTGTCCCTCCATCCAACTGTCTGTCTATCTGTCTCTCACCAGCCTGATAGCTAGCTAACCAATATCTAGAATATAACCCACTGAGACACATTTGGGGCAGGAATTTCAAAAGGATGCAGGATCCATAAGTCACTATTTTCAAAAGGAAAATCCATCCAAACTGTTAGACCAGCTATAAGATGATCTAATTACATCTCAATTTCCAATCCAAGATAAACCCAACTGCATAAAAAAAGATGCAAATTCGAGAAGACTGTGTAGGGAGACGAGATGGAGGCTGTGCTATTTATATCAAAGACTCCCTTCCTGGAGTAGCCCTCCCAGCTCCTGTCTTTAACCTCAGGGCACAGGCCCTTACCCTAAAACTTACCCCCAACCCTTCTAAAGGCCCCCTCTTTCTAACCTCTGCCTATATTCCCCCAAAAAATCAAAATCAGGCCCTGGTCCCTCTAATAGAGTATCTCACCTCTCTACCACATTCCCCTGAGCATATTCTTATGTGTGATCTAAACATCAACTGGCTTAGCCCCACATCCTCCTCCACCTGTGACTCCATTACTGCTATTGACCTAACGCAACTTGTTACCCAACCAACAAGAGTGAACCCCACAATGGGGTCAAGCACTCTTCTGGATGTAGTCCTCACCAACCGACCTAACCAGGTTTGCAATCTACAAGTCCTCCCAGATGGAATCAGTGACCTCTCCCCTATTCTTTTCCATTGGATTACGTCCCTAACCAAACCCACTGCACAGGCCACCCTACGGCAGCGGTTGCGACCAGGTGGGCTGAGAGGCCTGAAGCAACTTCTAGCGCAAGTTGACTGGTCTCCCATTGAGACCGCCTCACCTTGATTCTGCCCTGGCCTTCTTCACCTTAATGTTTAACAAAGCTTGTGATATCTTCGCACCCCTAACCAAACTTCGTTCCAAGGTACGGCATACTCCCTGGGTCACTCCTTCCCTACTCCAACTCCTTAGGCACAGGGATAACCTGTGGCACCTAGCCACGGAAACTGGCCACCCTGCCGACAGATAGGCATATGCTGCTGCCCGAAATAAATGTACCTGGGCCATACTCAAAGCAAAGGCCGAGCATTATCAGGCCTCACTCACCTCGTCCTGGGGGAATGCTAGAACCTTCTGGGATAACATGAAACAACTAAATGGTGGTACACGCTCTTCTCCGCCTTCCCAAATCAATATTGAGGGTATTATCTCTACTGATCCTACCCTCATTGCTAACCATCTCAATAAATCCTTTACTGACCTTAGCTCTGTACTTCCTAGCAACTTTTTTGACCCACCCCCCAACTCTCCTGACCCTGCTCCCTCACATGCATCTTTTCACTTCCACCGGGTTACTGTCAATGAAGTCAGACCGTATCTGACCAATGCCCTAAGAAGCAACACCACTGGCAGTGACTCCTTGGACCCCAGACTCCTCAGCCTGGCACTGGACCAGGTCATCACCCCAATCACTAGCCTGTTCAACAAATCACTCTGTCTAGGCCAATTTCCATCTGCCTGGAAAATTGCCACTGTCACTCCCATACATAAGGGTGGAGATAGGGCCCTTTCCGGCAATTATAGTCCCTTCTCAATCCTCTCACCACTCTCAAAAGTCTTAGATAAAGTAGTATCCTCCCAAATATCTGAGTTTCTTACCAAATACAGTATCCTCTGCCCTGAACAACACGGCTTCCATGCTGGGCACAGCACCAATACCGCCCTCATCGAGTTTTCTAACTTCCTCCATTCGTCCCTGGACTCAGGCTCTCTTGCTGGTGCAGTGTTCATCGATCTGTCAAAAGCCTTTGACACCATATCCCATCCTCTCCTGCTGGATGCACTCAGTCATGCTGGCTTTGCTGCAGGACCTGTCTCATGGTGCTCCAGCTATCTGTCTGCCCGGTCCCAGTGTGGAAAAATCAGTGGCTCCCTCTCTGACCTTTGCCCTATCCGATCTGGGGTTCCCCAGGGCTATATTCTTGGGCCCCTACTCTTTTCCCTTTATCTCAACACCCTGCCAGGTGCCTGTACTGGTAAACTTCTCCTTTATGCAGATGACGCTGTTATCTTCGCTTCTGACCGTAACCCCACCACCCTCCAAGATTCCCTGCAATTATCCTATAAAGACATGGAAGCCTGGTTTAAAGAACATAGACTGGTTATCAATCTTAAAAAGACCAAATCTATGATCTTCTCCCACCTCCAAAACAAAGCTAGTAATTTCCAACTTCAAGTCTTCGCCAGCTCTATGTTCCCACTCAAACAAGTTTACACATACAAATACCTTGGGATAACCTTTGACCCTGCCCTCACGTTCCATTTCCATATCTCTGCCTTAGCCTCCAATACCAATATTAGGTTGGGAATCCTTTACCGCCACAAACACTGTCCCCCCCCCGATGCCCTCCTACTCGCAGTTATGTCCTCCATTCTGTCACTTGTTGACTATGGCGACTACTGTCTACGTGGGCTGACCAGACCTCGCTAAACAAAATCCGCCTCACCTTAAATAAGGCCTGTCGACTAACCTTAGGTGCTCCCAGACTTACACATACCTGCCATCTTTATTCCCAGGCAAATCTGCTTAATCTTGACGAACATCTTAGGTATCAAACCTGCATCCTTACAAAAAAAAACTCTCCTTGGGCTCTCTCCTCCTGGTTTGACTGCCATTATCCACCATGTAAACTCATTAGCTTCAACACGGTCCTCCTGTAAAACCAAGTTGAAGGTACCTAGGGCAAGGACCTCTCATGGACAACGGGCTTTCCTCTACCATGCCCCTTCTTGGTACAATTCCCTCCCTGCCAGTATCTCAGACACCCCCACAATCTTTTGCTTCAAAATTACCCTCCGGAACCACCTTCTCACTACTCGCAGCTGTTGCTGTTTCTAAGCTATCTTGCTCACTATCTGACAAAGCCCCCTGTTGGCTGCTCAAATCCTTACCTGCTCTACCCTTGTTTCCTGTTACTGCCCTGTTGACTCCGTTAAAACACACTGTATTGATATTCTATGTTTTTCTGATGTTATGTCCCTGAACAATGTTAACTTCACCAATCCTGTATGTTGTAAATTGTTGATCTCATTTGTCCTCCTGTATCCTCAAAAAAACTGTACACTGTTTCTCTGTACCAAGTTGTTATCATTGTATTGTCCTCTCTGTGATGAGGTATCTTTGTAAATGAGCCTCTGGCTCAAAGGTTGTAAACTGATGCTTAATAAATAAATAAAATAAATAAAATTTTCGGCAATTTTGTACCATTAAACCATGACTTTTTGGCACAAACGGAAGTATATTTTGAAAATATGCAGCAGGGTTGCTCAGATGCAATCAGGTGGATGCAGATGCAGATGCAGCATGTGTTTGTAGACAAGTCTGACCCTTTTGAATCTCATCTCCCTGTATGGCACAGTATCTTTCATAGTGGCATCAACTCCCAGGGCAAGAAGTATCAGGTCACAGATATTATAATAACCTATCCAAATACAGTTAAGCAAAGAACTCTGTCATGCAATAAGAGAAAGGTCAATGACTATACTACTAATAATATATTGCAAACATTGTGGGGTTCAAAGCCTATGCCAACATGTAATTCTCTATTGTGCAATTTTGGACATCCTGTAAGCACATGTGCCCTTTTTGTCCTGTTTCAAAGCTATGTATAACCATGCTCACCTTTAAAAACTCTGATTTAGTTATGCAGAGTTTGTAACGCTCAGGCGTAAATGTACCTGACACAATTGTCAGACCAAGTGTTACCTGGTCTACCATTTACTCCTATTCATAGCATTTTTGTATTTGAAAACTTAATGCAAAGTACTATTAAATATCCCAAAATTCTGCAAATAAGTCCAGCTTCTGAAAATAGCTCCATGTTATGACTGTTGGAAGTCCCACCCAACGTAACTATGAGTTTTGCCCAATTTTTGACTTTTGAAAATCCCATACATTATTTTTATGACTTTGAAGTGGACTGTGACTTAAAAAGAATGCTGGTGAGATATTCGAGCAGTCAAAAATTGAGGTGCAAACCACCATTAGCAACTGTAAATCAGCACCAGGCACTAAACAATGGTATATTGGAATGATTGCAAACTGACACTGCATTCGCAAAATGTGTACCAATATAGCAGGCATTAGCAATGGTTGCTAGTGCAACTGTAAAAGCATCTGCAATGTGCTCCCCCAACTCCAATGTGATCACAAGCTACTCCATAAAACTACTGTGAGAGCATGAATGGCAAACCATTGGCAGTGCCAGAAACCCCCCAATGACAGATTGTGGCTCAGTCATCATTAGCAATCACTAATACATTAGCGACAGTTGCAAACAGCCATATATTGGAAGGTAACATGCAAATGATCCAAGTCTAACATTCAAGGTGCAAAGTGTAATTTACATGTCATTATGCATTCATTACTGACTTATTATATCAGTGGGCCTTCCCAAAGGGTCACAAATGCACACTGAATTGCATTGCAGTCTGGAGCAGCAGCAGCACTGTGATAGACAACTCTCTATAGGGAAAAGGTAGTTTCAACAACACAACTAACAATTTCAAACCTCTCCCACAAGTGCTGTGCGTAGTTCCATCACTAATTTGTATTATGCTTTTGTGCTGTAGACTGTCACCATCCACGAGGTGGAGGATGTCGAGAGTAGCATCCTCACTACACCTCTGCTGGGCCAGGTGCACTATTACTTTTGTTCCATCCCCTCTGCTGCCAATCCCCATGTCATCCCCCCCTTCCAGCCAAGTGAGCTCCAGCAGCAACCAGTGCAAGGGCATGGTGTGTGTCTGTATGTGTCTCACACAGGCCTGTCTGCTGTTTCTAATACCATGTACAGGTGTTCTGCATCCCTATGTTGATTTGCACCTGGTTGCCACCTGCTTTTAGTGGGCATTCCATTTATGAGTGCACACAAACACTTTGTGGAAGCAAGATGCCTTGACTGTGAGACAGCACCTGATATGCATGGCCAGGGTCCTCATTTGCATGCTGATTCAATGCAGTGATTTTATTGATAGCTGATGGATTAGCGCCTGCTACAATGCACCCACAGATCAACTTTACGGGACAGCAACAGCTAGATAGGCACAAATGCATATTAGCACTCGCTACCCACATTTGCACCTGTATAAACATTCAAAGTTCCTACCTTACAACTCCCAATAACTCATCTCAAAATAAGTTTTGTTAATTACAATGTTTAGTGTTTTGCTTCTGTATATTTGGAGAGAAAATGAAAATTAGACTATTATTAAATGAGGTTTGCTATGGTATGAAACATTTTTGAGAATAGGGGCCATTTTTTGAAATGTGGACAAAAATTGTGCAACGCTTGCTACTGGATGATACCACATAGCCTCAAATTGTACTTGTATTTACTGTTGTAACCCCAGGCCAGTATGCCATTTGTTTCTGACAGCAATACCAGGTGGGCTGGGTTCGGGGAGGAATAGGTCACTCGGCACATAGGCTAGGTTTGGTTACTCTGCATGGGGCACCCAAGTAACTCTGAACACAGGAAACAATAATTGTAATGTCCAATACCAGAAGTGGGATTCTAAAGTGTGGCTTTTATTCACATCCAAATAGAATAAACAAAGCATAGACAGACCCCCACAGGGCTACACTCCTGATAATGCATGTTAAAGGAGACCAGAACACATCCTCATCACCTTAGTCCTCAGGCTCTGAGCACACTGGGCACACAGCCCAGACTTGTACCATGGCTCTGGGTTACACAGCCAAAACTTGTACACGGCTCTGGGTTTTCTCTGGCTCAGCTCCCTTGCCAGCCACTTGGACACCTTCTGTACTTCATGGAAACATTTTCTGGTGGCTTCCTAAACCACCTAAGAGCACCTCAGCTCCATCAGGGAATCTTCCTCTTTAATCCCACATCTGCGTACTTCCTTCAGGCACTGGCCAAGTACCTGAGAGAAAGCAACAGGTGTCTCAGAGCAAATCTGTAGAGGTGAATTTGGTTACTACTGATGGGGGGTCTCCCACCTCTCACTCCCAGAATTCATACCCGGCCATTTCTCTGGACTGTAAACACCTCATCCTTTAACACTTTGCTGTGTAGATTCTTTCTAAATGTATTTCACATTCAATCTACTTGTCTTGCTTCCTATTTGTGCTGAACTTGAACAAACTTAAAAATATGTGGCATTGTCCATTACTCTAGAACCCTCATAGAATTAAGCAGTCCAATCCCCACATTCTTTCTTTCCAATTGTGCTGGACTTGAACATACTTATTAATGGCTTTGTCCATTACTCTAGACCCCCTACAGAGTTAAGCAGTCCAATCCCCACATCTTTCAACTGTACTCGGCTGTCTTTCCCTGACCCCGCAGTAACAGTCCCTTTAGTTTCCTTCTGTTTCAGGTGAAAACACTTGGCCGTTTTTCAGAGTGAACTCACCCTTTGGTTGCAGGTACCCCACAGGCATTTCCTCCTCAAGGAATCTTCCTTTCAGAGCTTCTGGTGCTTCAGCACAACTCAAACAGGCAGCTTCTTTTTCTTAGCCGGACCCAGGGGGGTTGCCCTTGGAAAACAGGCAGACACCTTCCCCCCATCCCCTCAGGGATGGGGCTCTGAACCATTGAAAGTGGTCTCCACCACTTCAATTACCAGTTCCTGTGTTCTTCTTCAGGTGGAAACAGACACCTTAACAAAAGTTGCTCTGAAACAGAGCTTAAAGCTCTGAGAGCCTGCACACACTCCGCTGCACTACGGTCTCTCACTCAGACTGCACACAGACTGGCTTCAAATTCCCCAACGTTCTACTCTAACCTCCAACTGCAACGTTCCAGTGTAGCTTATGCAGCTGTGACAGTTCTAAAATGATGTCATCCCTCGGTCTCAGCTGAGACTGAGAACAGAGTGAGACAGTGTGAAATCCATTTAGCTGGAGTTTCACAAGCTACCTTCCCAGCCTACCACTAGATCTTACCGGGATTCTAGTAAACCCGGGTAACAGGGGGGTTACACTCACCCTGGGCCAGGAAAATGACTGTCTGCAGTCATTATTCACCCAGCTTAGGCCATCTCACCCCATGTGTTGACTATGGGAAGGTAGCGCTACCTTCTTCCCTACCATATGCTAGCACAGGCAGGCAACACTAAGGGCCTAGAGGCCTTTGGCTGACATCTCAGCCTCTACTCTACCTGCTAACTATGGGTACCTAGTGGCTGTGGTGGAACTGTCCAAAGCATAGCCCTGATAGATCAGCACTGTGACCCCTATGGCCATTCAGGACCACAGCCTGTCTATCCCCCCTAGACCTCTAGGGAAAACCTGTCTGCCTCTATCTCAAATTTCCTAGAACAAACCAAACAGGGGACCTCCCCGACCCTGGACACCATGCAACCATACACCAGGAGCTAATACCACACTCTATGCATTACTCCCTCACTCCCCCACAACCATACCTGTTGAAGGAAAAAGTTACACATAGTAACAACAGCAGCAACAACAGTACTTTAAACACTACACTCTAAAGTACTAGTGAGGGACTCCGCTGAGTTCCTCCTCCCCTTCTTGTCTTCTCTTCTATCTTCTTCAGGAACACCTGCAAGAAAAAAGAAAGACAACACACACTCCTAATCTGCATACACAGTCTAGCTAAATCCTCTACCATCAAAACACTGGAGAATCCCAAAAAGATATTTTTTTAGAAAAGTAGAAAAACAGTATAAACATTAGAAAACAGTAGAAAACAATGACATTATTTACAATGCACCATATTTGGGGGATGGAGTGCCCTAAAAGTCCCATCTAGTGACCACAATGCCCAAAGGCAAGTTCATTAAAGAGTCTCTCCTGGGCCAGAGCCCGGTGAAGCACAGTTCTAGCAGGCCAAAGTCCAGTAGGGGAGGGTCTTTGAGGACAGTTCAAACATCTGGAGTCTGCTAGTGTAGGCTGTGAACTACAATGTCATAAGAATAGAAAAGCCTGGACTTACTAGTCCCTTGTAGAATGAAAAATGGCACCAAACCTGGTCCTCAGCCGAAGACTCTCCCTGGCAGCATTCTTCCAATACAGCTGGGCGGACATCTTCCGGGAACGACAGGAGGGCACATCTGGAAACTGATGGGCTGATGTCATCTCTGGAGATGGAACCTTGGAACAGGAACAAAAGGAAAACAACTGGTCTGAAGTCATCCGATTACCAGGTGATGAATCAGGATACAGCTGGGCTGGTGTCCTCTCTGGATCTGAAGTCATCTGGTGGGCCAGTCGATGGATTCTGGAAGGCCAGTACACTGTAGAACTAATGAATGTGGTGTACCTGAGTCCTGGACATCCATACTGGTGGAACAACATGGGCACTGCAACAGCTGGAATGGCAGCACTGGCTACCACTGCTCTGCTTTTCATTTGGTAGGCATGGGCACATTCGCAGGAAGGTCTTTGCATTGTGGGCAATAGCACAACTGGTCAGGTGCCTAAATTATTACCCCGTCTGGGCAGTCATAATTCACACTATGAAAGGTTTCACGTCTCTCTCCATCCACTGTTCAAACAGTGTCCATTAACAGTGTCCTGCCTCTTTTCCACTGGCTGTATCTTTCGTGAAACATTCTGTCCTGACATGCTTGTTTGCACCAGGATGCACACATTTCGTTGCTTCTGCCCAAATCCAGGATTTCTTGCTGTTCTCAATCTCCTCCCAGACTCTCCAAGGAAAGATAGGAAAGGTCATCCTATAAACTTCATTCACCTTCCTACGAACCAGTCTTTCCTCTTTACTAACTTTGGTCAACCTGAGACCTCTGGCCTGGCTTGGGGGCAGCCAGTCCTGGTTCTGCCAGCTACGCATTCTCAAAGACACAAACAATGGATCCCTGGCTTCTTCTTGCACAGACAGGGCAGTGGAATCAGCACTATCTTGCATGCATTTCTCTGAGGCAAGACCGTGAGGCTGTGTACCAGTTCCTTTTTCACAAGGCCACATAGGTTCCCCCTCTTCTTCTTCCTCACTGAGAATCTGTGCCCAGGAGTAAGCAGTCGTTCTCACTCCTGAGACCATCCACTCTTCGCTGGGCACGGAGGTCGAAACCCATTCAAAGGCCTCCCTCATCTCATCTTCACCTATGAGACTTGGGCTAGGCCCTGCTTTCCACGGGTCTACTGATGCTCTTCCTGATATGTCTCTCCGTGACTCAGAATCCAAAACATCAGCACATTGTTCTGAATGTAAATCTGCACCCTCTTGCTTTGTGCGACACTCCCCTGAGAGGTCTTCTCCAACAGGCTCCATCTGGTGCTATGTGCTGCCAACTGCAGATTCTTGAACTTTTGTCCATGTGGGAGCCAAATGAATCTTGGGCGCTTTAAACAAACCATATTTATCTAAGCACTCAGAACAGTGAGGTACCAAAAAGACGTCTCTTCCAGCATTTAAGCACATTAAACATACTTGCACTGGATATCCAGGAATTGCCACATGAGGAGGCAGTCATCCTCCATAGTAACATCTCTCAATGTCCCTTAGCTTGTTAACTTCTACTGCTACCACAGCCCGGACAAGATCCGGGTAATGGGCTGGTCCTGAAGTCATGACTGCAGAGAAAAAGAAACAACGCTCACTGTTATTTCAAGTCCCACATCACTGAAAACTTTCTCTCTCTTTCAAAATGGTTCCTCTGCTGCTTTGTTTACATTACTACCCCACCCTGTAATGGCGGCGGCAGCATTGCTATGTATCAACATTCTGTAACTGGGTCAAGCCACTGCACATCCGATTTGCACACTCTACTGATAACTGCTCAAACTGCACAAACTTGCACTGTTCTTTTTCCTAGCACATTTATATGATTTACCATGGACTTTTCACTTGCTGATGACATTGCTCTAGCTTACAGTCTCTTAAAGCCTCAGTATTTCATAGCACAGGATTGCCTGTAACTCTTGCTGCATGTCTGATACAACTCATAGTTTCTCTCATGGCTTTGAAACTTATACTAATGCTGAACCTATAATTATGCTTACAGTTGATGGCTTAAAATGCTTGCTTTTGCTGGTAAAACTTAACACAGTCCTTGTTTGCAAAGCAATTACACTGCTACACACAGATTCAGCTAGCTTTTGGCAAAATCACTTAGTTTGAGCAATTATTTCTGTTAGTACTCACTGCTATCAGTAGCTGTTTGCTGCGATGGAAAATGGCCTACAGCCAGTCTTGGAGGCCTCTGAACAGAAGCGGGTTGGCAATCCTGCAGATTGTCCCTCTGAACACCACACTCACAGTGCAGTCGATCGAGATGTGGGTTGATCCCGAATTCAAACAGAAAAGTCAGTTTTTAAACTTTTTACAGTGCTTTCAGTCACCACGACTCTCCTCCTGATAAGTCAGTACGCACACTCCACTCACTCTCCCTCTCGAATGCTGGACAGTTGCTCTAGAGCTGGCTTGGGGTTGGGACTGATTGCAGTCTCACCAATCACTCAACACCATGCAAATGAGCCTCTTTCCTCTCGAGTGCTCTTCTCCTCACGGCAATCGTCGAGCAGGCAAATTTAAACTGCAAAACCACACTTTTTTTTTCTCATCTAACTCCATGGCAGGAGCCCATTTCAAACATTTTTCATGGCCATTAAGCACAACAAGTCTCTCAGTTCACAAGAAACCATTTCCAACGTCTAGGGCATAATTTTCCTTTTGCTACCCACAGTTTTCCATACTTTTCTTTGTCACAAACAGTTTTAATAGCTGGCAAATGCTGTACTTTGATGCAGGACAAGGGTATACACTCTCCAGCTTTACTGCTCCTTGATAAACAGTTGGCATTTTAACAGCAGCACATGGACAACAGCACACAGTGGCACATTAGTTAACATTGCTTCAGCTTTTTTGGGCTACCCACTGCCTGATAACCAAAACGCTAGCCCTTTGCCCGAGCACCTTTCTTACATTCCTCCCTAAATTCCAAACCCAAATCCCAGCAGTGCCTCTATTTTTGTAATCCCAGGCTGGTATGCCATTTGTATCTGACAGCAATACCAGTTGGGCTGGGTTCGGGGAGGAATAGGTCACTCGGCACAAAGGCTAGGTTTGGCTACTCTGCACAGGGACATCCAAGTAACTCTGAACACAGGAAACAATAACTGTAATGTCCAATACCAGAAGTGGGATTCTAAAGTGTGGCTTTTATTCACATCCAAATAGAATAAACAAAGCATAGACAGACCCCCACAGGGCTACACTCCTGGTAATGCAGATTAAAGGAGACCAGAACACATCCTCATCACTTTAGCCCTCAGGCTCTGAGCACACTGGGCACACAGCCCAGACTTGTACCATGGCTCTGGGTTACACAGCCCAAACTTGTACACGGCTCTGGGTTTTCTCTGGCTCGGCTCCCTTGCCAGCCACTTGGACACCTTCCGTACTTCATGGAAACATTTTCTGGTGGCTCCCTAAACCACCCAAGAGCACCTCAGCTCCATCAGGGAATCTTCCTCTTTAATCCCTCATCTCGTACTTCCTTCAGGCACTGGCCAAGTACCTGAGAGAAAGCAACAGGTGTCTCAGAGCAAATCCGTAGAGGTGAATTTGGTTACTATTGATGGGGTTCTCCCACCTCTCGATCCCAGAATTCATACCCGGCCATTTCTCTGGACTGTAAACACCTCATCCTTTAACACTTTGCTGTGTAGATTCTTGCTAAATGTATTTCACATTCTTTCTACTTGTCTTGCTTCCTATTTGTGCTGGACTTGAACATACTTAAAAATAAGGGGCATTGTCCTTTACTCTAGACCCCCCACAAAATTAAGCAGTCCAATACCCACATTCTTTCTTTCCAATTGTGCTGGACTTGAACATACTTATTAGTGGCTTTGTCCATTACTCTAGACCCCCCATGGAGTTAAGCAGTCCAATCCCCACATCTTTCAACTGTACTTGGCTGTCTTTCCCTGGCCCCACACTAACAGTCCCTTTAGTTTCCTTCTGTTTCAGGTGAAAACACTTGGCCCTTTTTCAGAGTGAATTCACCCTTTGGTTGCAGGTGCCCCACAGGCGTTTCCTCCTCAAGGAATCTTCCTTTCAGAGCTTCTGGTGCCTCAGCACAACTCAAACAGGCAGCTTCTTTTCCTTAGCCAGACCCAGGGGGGTTGCCCTTGGAAAACAGACAGACACCTTCCCCCCATCCCCTCAGGGATGGGGCTCTGTACCATTGAAAGTGGTCTCTACCACTTCAATTACCAGTTCCTGTGTTCCTCTTCAGGTGGAAACACACACCTTAACAAAAGTAGCTCTGAAACAGAGCTTAAAGCTCTGAGAGCCTGCACACACTCTGCTGCACTACAGTCTCTCACTCAGACTGCACACAGACTGGCTTCAAATTCCCCAACTTTCTACTCTAACCTCCAACTGCAACATTCCGGTGTGGCTTATGCTGCTGCGACAGTTCTAAAATGATGTCATCCCTCAGTCTCAGCTGAGACTGAGAATAGAGTGAGACAGTATGAAATCCATTTAACTGGAGTTTCGCAAGTTACCTTTCCTGCCTACCACTACATCTTACTGGGACTCTAGTAACCCCGGGTAATGGGGGGGGGTTACACTGTTAGTGCTAAGGCACATATTTTTAGCTCTGATCTAGTGAAGTTCTGGAGGCAGTGCAGTGTACCAGCAAGAGCAATGGACTGTTAACCAGGAGACCTACGACTGAGTCCCACCTCATCCTCTGATATACTGTGTGATACCAAACATGTAATTTGCATTGGTCCTCACAGCTGTAAATATGGGTAGGATCCACTTAAAAAGACAGATGAGGCATCTCATCTGTGCTATGCTGGTTAAATACGTTGTAAACAAAGGCGATCATACATTTCTGTGCTCTGTGTGTTGCACTGTTCTCTTAAAACTGCATATATTGTAGAACGCCCATTGATCCAGTTATAGTACATCACACTGCCATGCCGGTGATGCAGCTTAGGGAGCAGACATGGGCACTCAGATGGGTGGCTGGGCATACTTGGGCATGTAGATGGGTAGGAGGGCAAACCAGGGATCCAGATGGGTGGCTGGGGCTTTGAGACAGTGCTTCCTAGCCCAAGGAGTGGAATTGGCGTCACTTCTGGCACCACATTGACACATGTGAAATGCAAGGGAGCTTGCTCTCCCACTAATGGCTTCTTTGTGGCATTTAAGGCCAGTAGTGGCTATGGAAAAGTCATCTTGAGGGAGGAGAAAAGGGAAGGAGGAAAACTGGGAAAACCCACAGTGTCATCTATATGACAGTCAATGACACTCTTCAGACCTGCTCCTTGTGGAGCTCTGTCTGAAGGATGGCAGAGGTAGTGGATAATGAGGCTCAGAGATCACCTGGGTTACTCAGACCCAACGTCAGGCAGACCGGCACTAAAAGAAGAAAAGCTTTGTGAAACAATCTGCCTTTATTTCCATACCCATTAATTTATGGCGTACTTTACTTATAATGCAAATATGGAAATGTATATATGTTTTTTTTTACCAGAAAGGACACACTTATCTGTGCTAGACAGGGGTGGATTGCTTGTTTTGTTGACTGGCTGAATGTTGCTCTTCTTCAGTAAGTACAGTGGGATCTTTAACTTCCACCTGAACAATGACCAGAGATGTGCAGAATGGCCCTCAGTTTAATGTATCATCTGAAGGACAACACCTCAAAAGTGCAACACACCCCTCATACTGCTTTATAGTGTCAGTTATGGGTATTAACTTATGTACTTGGTGTGGAGAGAGAACCTATGACATTGCAATCATCTGGCCCCAGAGGTGAGCATACTACCTTCTGAGCCACTGTCACTACTAATAAATAGTCATGGTATTTGTGTACAGTACTATAGAGGCACATTCATGCCCTTATACAGTAGTTAGGTGTGAGTAGCCTGTTTAATGTTAAACCTCAAATGTTCCATTTTAATATCTTTGCCACCAATTAATGGATGTGCACAAAATTTGGCATGCACTGTCCTGTGGGGTACATCTCTTGACTTGACAAGTTTCGTTCTGATCAGATGTGCAGATTCTGAGCTCCAGGTAGTGTAAAAACCTTAAAAGTCACCACTTTTTGCAGTTTTTACTCATCGCCTTGCACCCAGAATGGGTGGAATGTTAGTGTGATTTTTTTTATGGTAGAAGCACTGTGGGTAATAGAATTGCCATGCATTTGTTTGGTGAACAAATATTAATCTGTTTCAAAGTTATTAAGTTCCCATTATTTTCAATGGGAAGATCACTCTCCAGGCTAGAGGAATGGGTTTGAAAAAGGATTTGGCCTCATGAAAAAGGATTCTTTTTCATGAGGGGCCAATCCTTTTTCATCAGAACAAATCCCTTTTTTTGTGAGCCACCATCTTGTTTTCTTTTTCTTCACACAGCAAACTGTCATAACTCTGCCAAGGGATGTCTTCTACAGACATCCAAACATGAATCTTGCTCATCGGGAGCTGATGAGCTTCAGTGTTTATTTTGTTATAGCTCACATGGCCTCCAAACAATTTTTTTCATCTATTTTAATCCTTTTTCACCACTCACTAAGTTCCTTTTTTGTGATTCTTTTTTTGTCATCACAAAAAAGGAAATTGGCTGGCAAAAATGGATTTAAAAAAATATATTCCTTAAACTACATAGTCCTATCACATTAAGTAACCATGTTCTTTTGTTTATGCATTTTTGTTGTAGCGTATCCTGGGTATATACACTGTGGTTGTAATGATGCCTGATGTCTTTTGTACCCATATAAAATGTTAAATAAAAAAATCTATACCCCTGGTGTCTAGTGACACCCCACCCACCCACCAATCACCATCCCCATAATTGTTATTCTATTCCCTGGTGTCTAGTGGCACCCCTCACCCTCCAATCACCCTTTTCTCATTTTTCTGGTGTCTAGTGGCACCCCCTCCCATCTATTGCCATTTTCCTGGTATCTAGCAGCACCCCCATGCTCCAATCACTGTTTTCCCTATTTCCTGGTGTCTAGTGGAACCCTCCACCTGCTAATCTCTGTCCCCGTTATTCATTATTACCTGGTGTCTAGTGGCACCCCCTACCTTTCCATTCCAGGCAAAACCTGCTATAAAAAAACAGTCCCTCGATATTTTTTTAACCCTGCTAAAAAAAAGGTCCCTCGACGTTCAGCCCCCAACCCCCACCTCCCACTCAGCACCCACCACCCTGCACTCCCCAGAACACCCCCACATACCCTCACTCACCTGAACAGGTCCCAGGTTCAGCACTCACTCTCTGATCGAAGACACATCTTGCTGCTGGAACCAGCGACTGCAATATGAGAAACTAAGGTAAATGCGGTTCAATGTATTTCAATGGAGGGTTAAACTTTTATGCATAACTTAGCCATTTTCTGAAATTTTGACGTTAAATTTTCAACAAGGCCTTTTGGGGACCCCGCCTCATGAACAATATGACTGTCATTATGCAACTCTCACCTGAAAGGTAATTTTGCAGTTACTTGGTGAATTCACCTTTTGGCAGGATTTGGAAAATGTTTTGCCCTTGTTCATTAGGTGGGGTCATAAGAGGCTATGTTGAAAATTTGGAGTCAAAATATGCAAAAACAGTAAAGTTATGGCCATTCATTGCAATTTCACTACATACATGCGTAACTTTGGAAATGTAAAATATTTTCAGCCCAGATTTTCAACATAGCCTTCTTATTACCCCACCTCACGCATGTCACAACTGTCATTTTTCAAATCCTGGCCAAACTGTGTTTTTGCACCTGTGGCAAGGAATGGTATTGCAGTTGCCCAGAATTATATTTTGGTGGGGATTCAAACATTTTCTGTACCAGGTGTATGAGTTGCGGTAATAAGATGGCAATGCTGACAATCTAGTCACTGTTGTCCCAGAAATGGAGTCACAGTGCATGGAGGACCCTATGTTTCCACAGCTACATACTTATATGCATCTATAGAGGGATGGGAGAGCAGGGCCCAGAGGACCCTACGCTCCCATAAACAAATAAGGATACAATTACACTATCTCAAACAGTAAGGAAATAAATTGCGAAACACTTTGTTAATGCCCTAGCTAGGGTAAAAGTGACAAAGGTAGGGAAATGTGGTGTTAGGGTCTCCAACCCCAACACTCCATCCTCACCCTGCACACACCAACAGGTATCAGGGTGTGCCTTGGAGCCTATATCATATGCATACAAGTAGTAGGTAGAGAAGCTACAGGCCTTGGGAAGATCATTCAGGAAAACTAAGAAATGAGTAGGGTGTGGCACAATCAAAGAGATGGGGGAGTAAGACTGTTTAGGGATTTGGGTGTAAGAAGGGATGGTTTTGTGTTAGAGGTGCTCAGGAATCAGGATCAAGTGGAAATCATACAGTGTTATTACACATCTGGTTAAGCATAAAGGAGACTGTAAATAGGTAGGCTAGGGAAGCTGCTCCTTTAGTTCACCAGTAGGGTTCTCACTAGGAGCCAGAAGTTTGTACTTTCAAATCTTTCCCATTGTAATATATTGGAGATTTGAGGTGGGAAATATTGAGAGGAGTTTGTTAAAATATAGGGGAAATTTTGAAATAGAAATAGACCAGTTACCACACAATTTCTTGCTGGGAGCCTTTTCACCAGATGTGTAAAACACCAACATACCTATTTTCTGTTCTAGTCACCAAAGCAAAAATATATAACACCAGATAATAATTATGTGGCAGTTCACTGAATGAGATTTAGAAGATAGAAATGTAAACATAAGAAGGTATAATATGCATAGGTAAAGAAAAAAGTTAAATTAAGACCTAATGAACCAACAAGTTGGGGGCAGAAAATGTTTTTATTTATTTTTTAGTGGACATGTAAGAATAGTCAGCTGAAAACAATTGTACATAAATAGTGTATCTGATTAGGCCATTGCAATAAAGAAGTTTAGGATAACTGACCCTGTATCCCCTCCCTTTCCGATCATGACAGGTGTCCCACAGGGATCTGTCCTGGGTCTCATACTTTTCTCCACCTTTCTTAATGAATCCATGACACTGGCAAGACAACAAATTCACCGATGTCCTTGACCATGCCAGAAACCCATCGACACCCCCAACCCCGACGTGTCACCAAAATGACCACAAGACAGCAACACTCAATGCGGGGGGGGGCCTGCACACCCTCCACTATAGATATCTAACTCCATGTCACACAGACAGTGGAGTTAAATATTTACCCCCATCGCCGAACAGTCGATCAAAATGAAACCCCTGTAGCTGCCGAGATAAGTGTGGTAGGAGTTTTGCTGTGGGGGTTTCTGTGTGCCGGTGTCACTGTAGCGATGTTACACCTTTCTTAATAACTTCCCCTCTGCCTGCTCCTCTTCTAGCATCCACTTGTATACAGATGACACTGTTCTGTATACATCTGGTTCATCCCCATCTAGTGTCACTACCTTACATTTGGACTTTGATAATGTCCAGTGCTGGCTAGATTCACATCAGCTGTTCCTTAATGCTAAAAAGACAATCTCCATGATCTTTGACACTAGTCAAAGATTTTCCCACCTCCCCTCCCTGCCTTCTTTTCACATCCTCAACAGGATGAAACTGGAGGATGCTTCCTCTGCTAAGTATCTTGGTGTCTGGCATGACAGGCACCTCAACTTTTCTGTACACATGGATGCAGTTGCCAAAAAACTTCACCCCAGGTTTGGTGCCCTCTACCATAACTGTAGCTGCATCCCACTGCATGTCTGCCATGCTGTAGTACAGAAAATGATCCTCCCAGTTTTTGATTATGGTGACGCGGTCTTTAGTGCTGCTCCCAAAACCTCCCTTCCTGTACTGGACACCCTCTACAACTTCTTCTGCCGCTTTGCACTTGATCCCCCCCCCATCACTGTGACCTCTTTAACTCCCTCTCCTTCCTCTCTCTTGAGGATAGGAGATGCTCCCACTACATCTCCTTCACAGCTAAATACTGGTTTGGTTCCCTCCCTTACTATATCTCCTCCTCATTTTTTCCGCCCCTCCCCACTCATTCTCTCTGTTGCTATGAACACCACTTCCTAACTATTCTCAGAAGATCCACTTCCAAAGGTCAAGTTGCATTTTCCTACCACCTGCCTAAATTATGGAACTCCATCCCCTTGCCCCTCCATCAGGCCCCCTCACCCGCTGTTCTCTCCTCCCTCCTTCACAAACTCCCTTCCCACAGCTGCTCTTGCAACTCGTTTTCTCCTTGACTCACCTCTCTTCCTATTCTAACTGTACCCCCACTCTATACCTACCCTGAATCTTCAGCCCTATCTAAGGGTGTCCCAATTCCTAATCCACATTTTTTTCACTATATCATACCCTTCTCTCCATTTACACTTGTACCAACTCATATCACTGTATACTGGCCACCTATCACTCTTCCACTACTACAGCTCATGGATTACTGCATTGTTGTAGCTGAACTATGTGTATATAAATACGTATGCTGTATTTCCCTCTACCTCTTCCCCTGATTGCTACACTGTTGATTTGTCTTATTTTTATGTATATCTATTGCTGTATTCCTCTGATTGCTGTACTGCTGATGTGTTTTGCTTGTACGTATATCTATTTTGTATTTTACCCCTTCCCTCTTCCCCCAGCAGGTTGCACCTGGAAATGAGCCTTGGCTCAGTGTGCCCTCCTGGTGAAATATTTTTAAATAAAATAAATAAAAAGTTACAGGGAAAAAAAGGTTCAATGGTACTGTAGTAGGAGTGCCTTTGACAGGCTTGGGACCCTGTCCTTTTTCTATAGAAAAAACTAAAACTGCTGAAAACCTATTGTATGTAGTAGTAGTAGTAGTAAGAACCTTTATTTTTATACAAGAAAGCACAGTAGATGGATTAACACATCCTTAGGACAAAGTCCTGTTTGCAAGATGGTTCTGTTGCATACAGTTTAAAATAGTTATAACATATTACAATACACAATAATCAAACAAGGGATATACAATAAATATACATAATATACAGCAGTACAATAAATTAATCCATACTTGCACAATGTTATACATTTAAACAAATATACATTAAATTATATATATATTGAGCTATTCTAATCTGGATATGGTTAAGAAGTACTCCACTTATTTCCTAACCATAACATTCACACCTTGTTCTTAATTCCATCTTTAGACTAGTTGAAAATGATTTAACTTTTTTATATTGCTTATTTTTTACTGATTTTAAAGCATTCCATGTCTTATCAACAATCACTGGAAAACGAAAATTACTGTATTTGTTTTTAAGTTTTGGGAATACAAAATTTCTTAAATTTATATCTCATAAACTGTGAGCATACATTTTTACTTCCAATTTATCATAAAGGTACTTTGGCTGTTTCTGAATTAACACTCTATAGATATGGGCTGCCCAGGCTATCCGTCTTTTACTCTCTTGTGGAAGCCATCCTAATTCCTCAAGCAATTCACAATGATGAACATTGAAATCCTTTCTTGTTATAAATCTGGCCATTCTATTATACATCTTATCAATTTTCAATAAAAGACTTTTTGTTGCTCGGCCATTTATGTGGTTGCCATATTCTAATACTGGGAGAAGAAGTTGATTTATTACTGTTTCCCTCATTGATCTAGTCATACAGAATCTAGACTGTCTAAATGCTCCTAACCTTTTATTTACCTTTGATACTATATCTAATATATGATAATCAAATTTTAAAGTATCATCAATCCATAACCCCAAATATCTATATTCTAAGACCTGTGCTAATACTTCATTTTGTAAAGTTTTTATATTTACTACTACTTTACTTTCACCCATTTTTTTATGTCTTTGACGAAGTACCATAAGTTTTGTTTTTTTACTATTAACTATTAAACCTGATTTGGTCAACTATGTACATAGCCCCACAAAATCTGCCAGTAAATTTCTTTCCATTTCTCCTAAAGTTCTTCCACTTGCAATTAAAAGAGTATCGTCTGCATAAAGGCTTATATTAGAATATTTTATGCTATCTACTAGTTTGTTTATGTAGATCAAAAACAGTGTTGGCCCCAATGTGGAGCCCTGAGGCACTCCTGTCTGCATATCAGCTCTATCAGATAAGATTCCATTTAAGTAGACTCACTGTATTCTCTTTGATAAGTAAGACATAAACCAATTACATGATTCCTCAGCTAGCCCAATCTCAGCAAGCCATTCCCTCAAAAGCTCATAGGCCACTGTGTCAAAGGCCTTCGATAAATCCATGAACACCGCACCCACCGACAGGTTATCCTCCACTTTTGAGGCTATATTATCTACCATGCTGGTGAGCATGGTGCCCATGGGAAAAACCCTCCAAAAGCCTGACTGATGTTTTGTTAATAAGGAATATTCTTCCAAATAGTCAGTAAGCTGTACCAGTAACAATCTCTCTAAGACCTTAGATAACCCAGGTAACAGGGCTATAGACCTATAATTTGTAGGCTGAACTGTATCCCCAGCTCTTTTGTATATGAGAACAATCTTAGCATTCTTCCAACTGTTAGGGAAGGTTCCTTCCGTGAAGCTCCAGTTGATTAGTTTGGTTAATACTGGGGCAGTTACCTGTACAGAATCCTTAAGAAAGTGATTTTCAATATAATCTAAGCCAAAAGCTTTCTTAGATTTTAACTTTCTAATCTCGTTCTTTACTTGTTTAAAAGAAATAATTTTAAATCTAAATTTAGGTATATCTGTATTTACCATCCCCATTAAACTGTTTTTATATACTAAGTTAGAAAGATCTAAATCAGGTAAATTTACAAAATAGTTGTTCAGGATGTTAACTGACTGCTTAGAGGATTGGGGGATACCCCTGCTTAACATTTGAATAGGAGGGCCATAGACCTGTGGTGATTCAAATGATTTAATCAGAGGCCAACATTTTTTCTATCTGTAGTTTGTTTAGTCTTCTCCTCATAGTATTGCTGCTTTGACTTTTTAATTTGAAATTTCAGATGGTTTCTAGCTTTCTTATATCTTTCCCAGTCCTCAGGTATTAATGATTTCATGGCTATTATAACCTATCCTTTACACGTATTAGTTTCTTTAATTTTTCTGTTATCCAGGGAACATGAAACTTTCTTTGCATACGTATTCTATAAGGAGCCATTTCATTACAAATATCCAAAAAACATTTAGAAAATTATTGAACTGCTAGGTCCACCGATGGTATCAAAAACAATCTATCCCACCTGACTGAAGTCAATCTAGTAACAAATGCTCCTTTATTATAATTTTTAAAATTTCTACACTTGATTTTCAAAGGAAAATTTCCAGTGAGACTACATCTTTTACCCTCAAGTTGGAACACACAGCTTATGAAACTATAATCCCCCAATATTGGCTTTTTTACATGTATTGACTTAGTCCAAATTTTAGCTGTAACAAAAATTAAATCTAATATATTTCCTACACTATGTTGTGTGGTTTTTCTTGTAGGAGAAATAATTTTTTGACTAACATCTAATACTTTAAAACTATTTTCCAATGCTAATCCTCATGTTTTACCCCAAGCAGCATTAAAATATCTAATCAATAACAGCTCACAACCCTTAGAATATTTTTATATCACTGATGTTAAGTTCTATCCTAAATTCTATATTTTTGTATCACTGATGTTAAGTTCTATCCTGTCCTATCATTTTAATTTTTCTAAAAAAGAAATTGGTCATACTGTACAGTCATATTCCCATCCACCCTAGGAGTTGGCCCTCTAGCAGTCCAGCAGCCCTGCCCAATCCATTTGCTCCTTCTTCTGTACTTTCCTGTCTTGATTCTTATGCTATCCTTTTTTTCTTTCTTTTTTTTACCAATCTCTTCTTTGGTGCAGTGTATAGTGAATCCCCCACGAAATTAGACTTACACAGTCTATAATCACATAATTAGGAGTTGTTAAAATGAGTGGGAGCTGTTCCTCTGGCTGTAAAAGCAAGCCATTTTTTTCTAAAAATTAGGAGTTTGTTAAAAGAATAAATTAACTCTAAAGGCAGTAAAGGATAAATGTTTTGAAACCTTACTTATAGTTGTCTTTTTGCTTGTTGTGCATGGTATGTGGAGCACAAAAGATCACTAGGATGGCAAATCAGAGAAACAATAAATAGCCATAAGAAGACTGTAGACAGAGGACTCTTGACACACTCTGAATGCTCAGATAAGAACGGACAGATTGCCTGAGAAGCTGAGAGCATGAAAGACCTGACATGGTCAGTAGATTAACCTGAAGCTGAAAGATATTCTTACTGCTTAGAAAGTGGGTCTACAATTTTGACACAAGCAGGAACTTTTAAAATTGATGTGGAGTGCAAAAGACTTTGCTTAACTTTCTGTTTATAACTGGTGTAAAGCAGCAGCCAAATAATTTTCCAAATCTGTTTACCATTGTGACACCAACCAACAAAGTATATCTTTTTTTATTGTGTTTTGAATAAAACAACACTGTTTGCAACATGTACATTTTCCTGTGGTATGCCTGTACTTCCTGGCTCACTCCTTTACCACAGTGCTGTTTATTTTTACAATTTATGCACCTAGGATAGCTCAGCTGAGATGCAACATCTCATTTCCAGTGGGGTCCTCCTTCTACCCATTACCACAGTTATGTGAACAGGTGCAATGAGAGGCTGAGTGACTTGTGCATGGCTACACAGTGAGTATTTGGCTATAGTGTGGGGTTGAACATGTAGTTTCCCAGTTCCCAAGGCTTAGCTTTAACCACTAGACCACCATTTATCATGACCCAAATTTGTTTGTACTACAGAACATCACATTGGGCCAGAAGGTGAGAGAGGCATTACACAAAATGATAGGCATACTTCCAGTCCTGATTTTAAAAGGAGCCTGGTCATGCCAGCAAGCTACAGTATAGTACTGTGGTGGAGGCTGGGTTGCTGTGCACACTGATACAATTGCTGATGAGGCAATGGGCACAAACTGTGAGAAAGGGCCCCAGTTGAGCACATGAAACATGCCTTAACCTCGTCTGAGATCACATCAGGTTGCATATCATCTCCACCATCCCCAATATAGGATAGTGGGTACTGCCAGTAGCAGAACTAGGCCAGGCCCTTCTTTGAGAGTTTCTGTGAAGATTGGGATCAGAGTAATGACTGTTCAACAAGACTGTTTAACAATCCCTTGTATGACAACTCAGACGAGAAGTGCCATTGAGCAAGTAGAAATAGTTCTCAATTGTTATGGTAAGTTGGCAGAAAAAGAAAGGGGAAAAATACTTTACAAATCAGCTATCTGTCGTAATCCAAATTTTTCTGCTCACAGCAAAACTAGAAAGGTAGAGTACAGTATTCAGATACTTCACACTTTTCCTTTGCTCAGACTCATGGGTGTAAGACCAGTTGATAGCAGCCAGCTGTTGCTATTGGATTATTAGGACATGGCTGGGGGGGGCAGAGTAAACTGAAAAATGTGTGCTGGCTGACCATTATGGATAAACAGGGCAGTGTGAGTTATAATATTGCCTAGGCAACAACAACCCCAGTTTGCAAAATTACCCTTTAAACCAGTCCGATATCATCTGATAGGCTGGGTTTATTAATCTTTTGTTCACCAGTTGATTGCATTGGTGAGCACTGATTGTATTGATCAGCATATCACAATTGATAATTCCATATAGGCCAGCAGTCCTAAGGATTCCGAAGGTTAAAAGGGAAGAGGTGGGTTGGGGGAGCTTAGGAAACAACATTGGCAAAAAGGGTGAGGGAAAGCAGGGAAGCAGGCAGAAAGGAAGGTATGAAGAGCTATGTGCACCAATGCACGTAATCTGAAAAACACAATTCCAGACTTGGAAGCCATCATGGCAGAGGCCAATCTGGATTTGGTGGCCATAATAGAGTTGTGGTGCACTGAGCACCATGACTGGGACGTGGCACACCTGGCTACTCTCTGTTCAGGAAAAACAGGTTAGAGAGGAAGGGAGATGGGGTTATGCTATATATGAGGGAGGGAATCATGGCCACAGAGGTACATGGGCAACTGGAGGAAAAGGAAGATCTCGAAGGTGTTGTGAGCCATCCTGGAGATAAGATCTGGGGCCACTGTCCATACCAGGGTAGTGTACAGACTTCCAGCACAGGAAGAGGAGCTGGATAGGGCACCTTGGCAAACCATAATCAGACAGGCAAGTAACGGGGAAGTGCTGCTAGTTGGCAACTTCAATCTGCCAGATCTGGAGTGCAGCCTTCCAGCTGAAGCTTTGTCAGGAAGCAGTTCCATCCTTAATTCACTACAAGTGTCTTTTCTCAGGCAGCTGGTCAAAGAAGCCACTAGGGCCCAGGGCAGTGCTGGACTTGATGCTTACAAACAGGGACAGCACTGCAGATGTTACATTGAGCAGTCCCTTAGGTACCAATAATACTGTACAATGTGGTTTAACATAAAGATAGGAGCAGGGAAAACCATACAAGGACAAAGGTCCTGGACTTTAGTAGGGTGGATTTTAAAGAAATGGGAGAATGCCTCAGAAACTGCTTTCTATGGAGGTTTGCCAGGGAGACATAGAGGCACAAAAGGGAAAAATAAGGGAGTGCATAAGTAAGGCAACCAGGCTCTGTATGAAGGAAGTGAGTAAATTTAGAAGAAAAAAAGAGACCGTCGTGGTTCTCTAAAGAAGTGTCAAAGGTGGTAAACAAAGGGTGGCATTGATGAGGTATAAAGAAACACAGCGGGAAGAGGACAGGGAGGCATACCAAGTAAAACAGGAGGAAGCAGGAAAGGCAGTAAGTGGAGCAAATGCACAGATATGCTAACCAAAAGGGTAGTTGAAGGAAACAAGACTTTCTTCAGATACATAAAGTTAGTGAGAATAGGAAAGCAAGGGGAGAGTGTGTGGATTAGGAGAGTAGAATGGGGAGACTATACAGAAGAGGACCAAGAAATATATTTTTAGATATATAGTTGTAGAGGAAGAAAAGAAATGAGCATGGCAAGCAGATTGTCAGGCGCAGGTATTGGAGATATAAGAAATAACCTGGATGGTCTTTAAAAAGGGACTTCACCACTAGTAGTGGTTCATGCAGTGCAATGGTGTGGGGAGGAGGTTAACTCTGGAAATTCAGAGAGGTTTTAAGGAGGTAGGAAGTAGACTAAAGATAAAGGGATGTGGTGTCATTATTTATGAGACACTGCCAATAGCAAGAGCTGGGAAAAAGAAAACAGTGGAGGTTAAACAACTTCATGGATGACTACAGAGATGGTGTGCTAGGGAGGATTTTCATTTTCTAAGGAATTGGGACTGCTTTCAAAAGAACCAAAAACATTTTCCTCAGATGGGTTGCATTTAAGTAGGGATGGGACAAGAGTGCTGAGACAAAGGATAAATTAAAGTATTAAAAACAATTGAAACAAAACAAAAAGGGGGATGGGGAGGAGATACATGAATTAAAACTGATGCAAAACAGTACAACAAGAATGCTAGCAGGGATAAAGTAGAGAAGGAATAGAACATGCTGCTAATAAATGCAAGGAGCTTGAGCAACAAAATAAATGAGTATGAGCACATCCTGAAGAGGAGAAAAAAACACATGTGTGGCAGTAGGGTGTGGCATGGGGAAAAGCGTAGATGGCTACAGGGTATACAATAAAATAGAAGGGTAAGTGGAGGAGTTGCTATTTATGTAAGAAATGACTCACAGGCATCAGAAATGTATGAAGCAATAGAGGGCAACCTTGAACAAATATAGATCAAGCTGACTCCATTAAAAGAGAAAAAATTGTACTGGGCTTACTCTATAGGCACTTTCACAAGAGGCATGTCAAAATGATGCATTAATACATTTATTGAAAGTGATGGATGCTGAGGACCAGGTAATCATTTTGGGATATCTCAATTTACCTGGAATATGCTGGATTAATGGAGAGGATAGAACTGCTTTGAAAAAGGACTATTTGGTCACTATTACATATTTAAACTTAGATCACCATGTGGAACAACCTACTAGGGGTAGTCTTGTCCTGGTTTCAGTGCTAAACAATCTGGAGGAGAAAATAAATTGTGTAGTAAAGGAACCACTGGGCAGTAGTGACCATAATATGGTTACATTTACCATCAAGAACTGTACAAGCAGAGTAAATGGGGTGACTAAAATTAAAAACTTCAATTGAGCAGACTTCGATGAAATGAGGGAGACCCTTAAAAACTATAAACGGGGAGAGTTGCTAGAAAGCAGCAACATTGATTAAATGTGGGAAGAAATGGTGAACATACTGAAAGCCCTGGATATGAAATATGTTCTTGGAAAAAATTAAATATAAGAATACTGGGAAGATATCAAAATGGCTCAACAGAAAGACAAAATTAATAAGGAGAAAGAAAAGGGCATATACCAAGGCAAAGGATCAATGACACTGATAAGGCATGGGATGAAGATAATAGGCTAGTGAAAGTAACCAAAAAGGAGATTAGGGCGAAAAGGGAACATGAACTGGAACTGGAATTAGTAACAAAAGTTAAAGATATAATACATCTGTCTATAATTATAATAGTAAAAAGATCAGGAAATACACAAGTCCATTAATAGAGAAGAAGAAAATAATTAGCAGTGAAAAAGAAATGGTAGAGGTTTTCAACACTTTCTTTTGCAGTGTTTACAAGGTGAAGGTATGCAAAAAATAGTGGATCATGTAAACCCAATGATCTTGAGGGTAATGATAGATAAAAGGCTATGTAACATAATTCCTACTAAGGCAAAGGGGCCAAATGGATTCTATCCAAAAGTTATAAAAGAGGTGGCAAATAAATTAGCCTTACCAATATTACTGATTTTTCAAAAATCCTTAAATGAAGGGGTAGTGGTACAGGCATGGAAAGAGGCTATGGTGATCCCATTTTTTAAAAAGGGCACAACATCTGATTATAACAATTATAGAACAGTGAGCCTTACTTCAGTGATAGGCAAGGTACTGGAGGCCATTATTAAGGAAGAACTAGAACATTTTATAAATAATAAGAATCTAATAGATTGATCTAAACTTGGCATCAGGAGGGGAAGATCTTGCCAGGCCAACCTCTTAAATTTCTTTGAATGTGCAAGTAGGATGTTGGGCAAAGGGTCATCTGCTGATGTCCTATTTCTGAACTACAGCAAGGCCTTTAACAGTATACCTCATTATGAATGAATATCCAAACTTCAGGAAATGGGGGTAAATAGAAGGCTAGTAAGCTGGATTGCATCATGGCTGCTGGCGAGAAAACAGAAAGTAGCCCTGAGAGGGCATATGTCAAACTGGGGTCTGGTCACTTGTGGAGTTCCGCAGTGGTCTGTCCTGGGCCCTGCCTTGTTTATTATATATGTATAATCCATGAAGGATAATGGGGAAATCTGGATGACCATATCTGCAGATGGTATGAAGGGGGAGTGTTACTAATGCCGTCACTCGGAATCCCAACATTCAGGATCCCAAGTTTGGCAGCCAGACACACACACTCGCTCAACAGAAGGGAAGCTGGTGCTGACAGGGGTAAAGTAGCAGATGTGACGAACCACTACCTACCCCTAGTTGGGCACCACAAGGAAGGAGAAAATGTGGAAGCTGGCTGAGCTGCTTCTGTGGTGTGGAGGGTCAGGCCACTAGCAGCTCAGACAGCATGGTGCTATCGAGCTGGGTTCTGTTCCCAGGAGGGAACAATTTTTGTTTGCACTGTTGTTGCCCCTGTAAATTTTTGAGCTACTGCAAGGTCCAGTCCCCTTGGAGTTGGTTATTTTAGTTACGGGGGTGCCGAGGGCAGAGCCCTCCATGTGGGGGTGCATGGGGCTTGCTCCCTGCATTGCACTAAGACCCTATCAGTCTTCCGACAGCCGGTCTCCTAAACTCGGGCTTATGGAGTTAGAGAGACTGACTGTCGAGATTTCTTGGTGAACCCTATGAAGGCAGGAACAATGGTAGACACTGATGAAGCCATTACAAATCTGCAGGCTGAATTAAATAAACTGGAATCCTGGGCAAGTATACACAAGCTGAACTTCAACATGGACAAATGTGCAGTACGCAAAATAGTAGGGTGTATTAGGTGTGACATAGCAAGCATAGGCCTAACATAGTAACTAGAGACCAAAAAGTCATCACGCCCTTATTTGGTGTCTTTGTTACACCTTACTTGTAATATCGCAGCCAGTGCTGGGCCTTGCAGAATAATAAATCCATTAGAGTTACAGAAAGACTGCAGAGGAAGGTGACAGAACTGGTTGTAAAATGAAAAGATCTGAGTTACGAGGACTAGAACACCTACAGTAGATATGTTCGTACTTGAATATAGAAGATTTAGGGGAGACTATGCTTCATCTTTAGGGCATTTCAAGAGGATGATCTCAGGCACTGTCTGGGACTGGAGTATAAAAATCTAGCTTATGAAACAAGGAAACGTGACCTACAGTTAAGAGGTGGATTATTTAATACCAAAAGAAGGGCATGTTATTTACTCTGAGTAGTCAATATTTGGAAATAACTTCTAAGTGGGACAGAGCATAGCAGCAATATGGAAATGTTTAAGAAAGCATTAGACGACTACTGCAAAAATAAAAAAAAGATATAAGTGGATATTATCATTGAGAAATGTTGAGCCTCTATGGGCAAATTGCCTCTTAGCTTGAAAATAACCTACAAAACCTATGAAGAAAAGCTGCCATCCTGAACAGGTACAGATGTGTCAACCACAATGAAATGCAGTAACTTGCAGTAATGACATGTCACAAAATCCTGCATGACAAAAGGATTCAATGGCCATTGACTTACACTGAGCCCAGCAGTAAACTGCAGTGTTCTGTGATATTCTGCAGCATTTCTGCACTTCATCCTGACTTAACAGATCTGTGCTTCTGCTCAGTTTTCACAGTGGGTCGGGAGGGGGGGAATGGACCACCAAGGAATAGCAGGAAGAGAGGGAGAATGTGGACACAAGTCCACTTTCAGAGGAATGCGACCTAAAGGTACTTGCAGCTCTAAAGGTTAACAAAGCTATGGATCTGGACTGGATACATCCAAGGGAACTAAATGAACTTGGAGAGGTGCTACCTGCCCCACTGACAGCCTTATTCAACAGTTCACTGGAAACAGGTGTGACTCCAGTGTAATGGAGAAGAGTAGACATGGTCCTTGTACATGAGAGTGGCAGCAGGGCGGAGGCTAGCACCAATAGGCTGATTAGTCTCACTCCAGCAGTAGGAAAATGAATGGAAATCCTGCTAAAGGAAAGGCTGGTTGAGTATCTTGAATCCAGTGAGCTGCAAGACCACAGGCAGCATGGATTCATGGTGGGGGGGAAGAAATATCATACTAACATACTAAGAAGCCAGCAGAGTAGGCCCTGGGGTCTATCAAGTCTGCTTGAGGATCAGTGCCCGTTCAGGGCTCCATTACGGCTTCCCCCCAGATGAGGTCCCCCTCCCTCAGTGAGGTTCCGAGATGCACCCTCCCCCTTTACATATCCCAGCCTCTATTGAACCCCTCCACAGTTGCAACAGCCACCAGCTCCTTGGGCAGTGCATTCCAGGGTTCCACCACCCTCTCCGTGAAGTACCATCTCCTAGTCTCTCCCCTTAGTTTCCCACTGACCAGCCTTATTAAGTGTCCCCTTGTGGTACCCTCCTCCCTCAGCTGAAATACCTCATCCTGGCTTATCATATTTATTCCCTTGAGATATTTGAAGACCATGATCATGTACCCTGTGTCTCTCCTCTCCTCCAGAGAGTACAGATTGAGCTTCTCGAGTCTCTCTCCATAAGGATCATCCCCCAGACCCTGTACCATCCTGGTTGCCCACCACTGGACCCTTTCCAGAAGAGCAATATCCCTTTTCAAGTAAGCATGACAAAACTGCATGCAGTATTCAAGGTGCGGTCTGACCAGGCAATTGTACAGTGGAAGGAGCACCTCACGGCTCCTTGAGGTTATCCCCCTGTCTATGCACCTCAGCATTTTGTTTGCTTGGGCTGCAGCCCTTCTACACTGCTCTGAGTAGTTCATTTTGGCATCTGCCACCACCACAAGGTCCTTCTACCCCCTCAACACCTGCAGTGTCTCCCCTCCCAAGGTGTACTCCTGAGCTAGGTTTCTGGCCCCCAAGTGTAGAACCCTGCATATCCCAGTATTAAACTTCAGCTTCCATGTGCTTAACGACCTCTCTAGAGTCTCTAGGTCCTTCTGGAGGGCCAACCTCCCCTCCTCCTCATCTACCCCTGCCCCCAGCTATAAGTCATTGACAAAAAGGCTCCTCTCACTCCTTATACCGCTTCTGATGTCTGAGATATATGCATTAAACAGAATTGGTCCCAACCCCACTAATGACCCTTCTGGGAGATGAGATCTCCCCTCCCAACCATCACCTTCTGCACTTGACCTGCCAGCCAGCTTCCTATCCACCTGCCCATCTGCACCCCCACCCCAATCCCCTCCAGCTTTTCCAGCAGTCCGGGATGCAGCACCGAGTCAAACCCCTGCTGAAGTCCAGAAAGAGGACATCCACTGGCCTGCCCTGATCCAGTGCTCTTGTCACCCATTCATAGAACTCCACCAGGTTGGTCTGACATGATCTGCCCTTAACAAAGCCATGCTGACAATCATGTAGGTGGCCCCGTGTCTTCAGAAACCCCCTCCAGCCTCTCTTTTAAGATGACCTCCATCACTTTGCCCACCACTGACGTCAGGCTTACTGGCCTGTAATTTCCTGCTTCTTCTCACGAGCTGCCCTTATGTACAGGCACGATATGGGCCATTCTTCAGTCCCAGGGCACCCAACCAGACTGAAGGGAGGAGTTATAGAGGTCCACCAGGGGTGCGGCCAGGGCATCTGCCAACTCCTTAAGCACCCTGGGATGGATCCCATCTGGGCTTGGTGCCTTATCTGTTCTCAGAGCCCTAAGGGCTTCCCACACCCTCTCAGTGGGGATTACATCATCCACCCCACCATCTGCCAGTCCTCCTTGCCCCCCCAGTAGTCACCACCCCATCTTCCCTAGTGACGACCGAGACAAAATTGTCATTTAGTACCTCTGCCTGCTCGCCTGCCTCCTCCGCCTACCCACTCCCTGACCTCAGCCTACTAATCTGCCCGTTCCCTTTCCTTCTTTCTCTAATATAACTGAAAAAACCTTTTTCACCCCTACTAATCCCCTGAGCCAGCCTCCTCCCCACCCCACCTTAGCCGACCTCACCACCCTGGTGACCTTCCTGGCAATAATATCTTACTCCCCGAAAATGCCTGTATCGGCTATACACAACCTTCCTTCCCCTCACCGCATCCTGGACCTCCCTTGTCCACCAGCTTGGCCTCCTGGTTTTACCCCCCTTACATTGCTCCCTCATGCAGGACTTGGTAGCTTCCAGGAGCCCCGTTTTAATAACTTGCCACTGGCTCTCAGTGTCCATACCTGGCCTAATCCCATCCAGGTCATCCCTAAGGATGCACTCCATACCTCTCAAAGTCCGGACCTCTAAAGTTAACTATCATTGTTTTTGTGCAATCTACCCCCCCAGGTCCAGGGATAACCAGACCATGGCATGATCGCTACCCTCCAGTGGGTCCCCTACTACTAGATCCCTGATGAGCTCCCTTCCAATAGGATCACATCCAGGATGCAACCCCTCCATTGGGTCATTCACCAGCTGGGCAAGAAATGCATCCTGGAAGACGTCCAACCAATGCTGCTCCCTGGCAGACGAGGCGTTGCTCCCTAGTCTGTTCCTGGCATATTCAGATCTCCCTGCACCACAGTTCTACTCTCACCCTGACCACAGTGGTCCCTAAGGTTTGCCACCAAGCCCTCCTCCAGGTCTTCCTCCTGCCCTGGTGGTCTATATACCACCCCATCTTCACCCACTTGCCCCCCGGAGTCTGCAAGGTGACCCACAGAGCCTCCACCTGCCCCCCTGCTTCCTCCACCTTATTAATTCCTATGCCATCCTTAATGAAAAAAGCTATACCCCTTCCCCTGCCCACCACCCTATCCTTTTTGAACGTGATGTAACCTAATAGTTTTAAGTCTGAGTCATGTCCGGGGGTGGCCCAAGCTTCAGTGACAGCCCCCACATCCACTCCACCCTCCATATCAGACAAATCTGATTGATTATTTCGACTGGGTGACCAGGGAAATAGATCAGGGGATGGTAGTGGACGTGGCATCTCTGGACTTTAGCAAGACCTTTGATACAGTCTTGCACAGGAAACTGAAGAAATTGAACAGTCTTAGGTTGGAATCCTAAGTGGTGAATTGGATTAGAAGCTGGTTAATGAATCAGCAATAGAGGGTGGTGGTTAAAGGCCCTCACTCTAATGATGAGTGACCAGCAGGGAGCTGCAGGGCTCAGTACTGGGACAGGTCCTCTTCAATGTCTTCATACGTGACACTGCAGGAGAAATGGAAGAGAAGGTATGCCATCTTGCAGATGATACCAACATCTGCAATAGGGTGGACACTCAGGAGAGGGTGGAGAGAATGTGCAGAGATTGTAGTGAACTTGAGGAGTGGTCAAGAGCATGGCAGTTAAGGTTCAGTGCCAAAAAGTATAAAACCATGTACCTAGGGTATAGCAACCCAGGAGCTATTTCAATGGGCCTACACAACTTGGTATATGCATGGGATAGACATAAAGGAATTCTAGAGGTCAGGGGTAAGGGGCAACAGACTTCTAGGAAAACAAACTGAACTTACAAGCTCAAATGGGCAGACTGGGTGGGCCATAGGCCCTTATCTGCCGACACTGTCTATGTATCTATGTATCTATGTATAGGGTTATGCTTGTGTAACTGAGATACAGTAATCCTTGACTGTTCACCTCTCTATCATGGGATATACTACCCTGTAGGGGTACAAAGGCAGAGAGCCCTAGACGAGGGTTCCACCCCTAGAGGTGCCACAGAAATGATTCCCTTGGCTAAAGGTACCTAAGGAAGGCATCCACTGGGGGGAGCGGAGAGAAAGAGAGAGAGACAGACAGAGAGAGAGAGACAGAGAGAGATAGAGAGACAGAGAGACAGAGAGAGAGAGAGAGAGAGAGAGGCCACTGGAGGAACAGGAGAGGATAGTGGGGCAACCAGGAAATGATCGTAGGAGCAGTTAAGAGGAGCAGCCTTTTATGGCCCAAGCAGGGCAGTGGTTAGTTGCTCTGCCCCATTGAATCAAAGGCATAGCCTTCCAATTCAATGGGCCTACACAACTTGGTATAGTATTATGCTTGTGTAGCTGAGACAATCTTTGGCTGTTCACCTCTGTATTGTGGGATATACCACCCTGTAGGGGTACGAAGGCAAAGAACCCTAGAGGAGGTTTCCCTCCCTAGATGTTCTGTGGGAATGATTCCCTTGGCTAAACATACCTTAGGAAGGAACCCAAAAAGAGTGCTGAGCAGTGCATATAAGGTGATGAATGCTTATCTGTATTGAAGACCTGAACGTAGGTCGGTGGTATAGGATAATTAGAAGGTAAGTTGAGTAGCAAGAGTCAACAGATGAATAGTGACCCACTCATGGGTCTGAGTGTAAGGCATGAAGGCATGGCTTCCTAAGGAGAGAGGGAACAGCTATGGGGCCACCATCCATCTCTATCCAACAGCGAAACCTAGCTACATAACCTAGGGAATCTTACTATGCCTATCTAAGTATTATACCATTGGCAAGGAGGAGTGGAAAAACCCATATTGAGGAGGAAAGCTCTGGGGATCCAAGGCCTAGGTTGCCTTCCCTCCAGGCTTGGAGACATTTAGGTTAGTGACGGCTCTGCTACTGAAATTTAGTCGGCCAAACCAGGGGTGGATTTTCCAATTTAGGGGAACACTCTCACTCTATTCCTTTATCCAGAATGCCGTGAAAGGTTGCGAGCAATCTCTGCAACACGGGGCACATGGTGCAAACCGCCAAGGTGGGGAAGGGGAGTAATGACCACCAAGGCACTCAGCTGGCCTACCAATCTAAGAACAAACTGGGTGAACCACAGGAGGTCATAGGGAGAATAGCTTAAATGGTGCTCTCTTAACCCACTTGGGCAGCTAAAAAGGCCCTTCCCATGAGAGCCCCATCCCTCCCTACTGAAGTCACAAATTCTACATCTAGAGGTGCCGCCAGTATGGTTGATGAATGAAGGTCCACCCAGAGCAAAAACATTCCCACTATGGGCCAGATAAGAAGGACCCCACTCCGAGTTTTGCATACTCAAGATGCAGACTTCCTGGCTGCAGAGCAAGACCACAGGCTAGCTCTGAGACATGGAAGTAATGGACAAAGTTGGCATGTCTCCAAAGTTGAGAGAAAATAAAGTCGAGATGTAGCGTGGGACCTGTACATTGGTCTTGCACGGATATTTGATCATGATGATTAGACCTTGACATAGGTCGAACTGAGCTATGGTGACCCAGAAGTGGATCTAGATAAGGCAGATAGCAATTTGCAACCACAGGAATGCATGCCAACCAGGTCCATTGAGAAGACAAATTAAGAGTGAATTGAACTTTTACAAGTACAAGAGACGGTAATGACCAGGCAAAGCTCGCAGCCAATGGTTAGGTAGGAGGAGGCTGTGAAGCCATTACTTGAGGAGGTGATGTTCGAGAATGAAAACACTTGTTATGCTGATTGGGTAATACCATGCAGGCTGATATGCTTGAATATGTGGGCAATGGCTGATAAATGACAGGGACCTACTGAGATATGTTTGTACTGCTCGGAGCCATGGGGCCCGTCGCAACAGCTCAGTCCCCCGCCATGGGAAAAACAGAGAAGCCACAAGCTAGGCACCGTGAGACCATAACATTAATTGAAATAGTAAAAATTATATAAACTAATTAAAGGCCAGCAGCTGTAGGCTGTGCTGACCTACCATAGATTGGGCTGCCGTACGTGGATGAACTACATAGGTTAGTAATGAATAATAGATTTAAAGAAATGTGTGCATAGAAGTCCAGAATGTAGGACTAGGGCAATGAAATATGCAAGTAGTGAAAATATTTGGTAGGGCTGGAAAACCCCAAAGAATGCAACACCAAACAACAGAGGTGGGCCCAGAGCGCAAGGCAGGCTGACCGCAACATGGCAGAGCACAGCACAGAAAAAGGAAGGTGAATCCAGGATCACGGCCAAAGCTGTACAGACAGGATGGGGATGAAGACGAGGCAACAGCCAGGAACACAGGAAGGGACAGGGACAGCAGGTGCAGAGATGGAGGGCAGAAGAAATGGGGCTGCATCAGCAGACAGTAGGAGGGGAGAACACAGAGAGAAGGAGTGGGGGGGGGATGGAGAGAGTGCTGCAGAGCCAGCACCACAGGGACAAAAGGAGCAGGGGAGAGACAGCCATGAGCAAGCTGCACAAAACAGAAGAGCTGGGGGGGGAGAATGGGGAGTAGCATGGGTACGGCAAGGACAGAAGGAGGTGGAAGCATAGGAAAGAGACAACAGCCACAGGGCAAGCAACAAGGAGAGGAAGGGGTTGGGGGGAGACAACACAAAGGACAGCAGAATGAGCCAGGGACCTGGAGACAAACTCAGACTTGAGAACAAACTGGCAGCTGGAGGTGTAGCAGAAGAACAGAAAACAAGAACAAGACAGAGGAAAAACCAGGGAGGGAGCGAGGGAGGGCAGTGCCTCTGGTCACAATGAGGAAATGATCATAGTAGCAGTTAGAAGAAGTGACCTTTTATGACTCGAGTGGGGGCATGGTTAATTGCTCTGCCCCATTGAACCACAGGCATAGCCTTCCAAGTATAGGATGGGGGAGGTACTGACAGTCACTAAGCAGAAAAGAGATCTTAGAGTTATCATAACCAATGGCCGCAAAGTGGTAGGACAGAGTGACAAAGCAGTGGTAGAGCTAGGCTGGGGTGCATAGGGAATGGTATCTTAAGCAGTAGGAAGGAGGTGGTGATGCCACTGTATCACTTGCTGGTGAGACCCCATCTGGAGTACTGTGTCCAGTTTTGGAGACCGCACCTCAGAATGGATATAGACAGGGTGGAGGCAGTCCAGAGGAGGGCAACTAAAATGGTGCAGGGGTTGCACAAGATGCCGTATGAGAAGAGACTGAGGGATCTCATCATGAACTTCGTGGAAGAGAGAAGAGTGAGAAGGGACATGATATAGACCTACAAGTACTTCACAGGGGTGAAATGGGTACAGATGAGTCTCATTCAAAGGAGAAAGAGCACCAGGACCAGGAGGCATGCGTTGAAGCTGGAGTGGAGGAAGTTTAAGAGGGAAGGGAGAAGGTACTACTTTGCTAAAAGGGTGGTAGATGGGGGTGGAGCCTGGCATCTAAGATGTTGTGAGCTTAATTGAGTAGTAAAGGCAAGGGAAACCTTCTGGTGACCATTCGGAATCGTTACTATGAGTTACGGTCTTATAAACTATTATATACGGCAATCAGAACTTACAAGCTATTGAATGTGACATTCTGTGTGCAAATTGCTTCTAATATCACTTAACGGAATTGAGTGAAAGAAATATCTGGCAGCATCATGTTTTCCCATCTAAGAGGCCTCAGTGACAGCAGTTCTCCAGTTTCGAGACCCCACTGAAAAGCTTCAGTGCACATTGGCATCTTCGGGGGCATGAAACGAAAAATGGCCCACCTTGTCTCCCCACCACCACAACTGTCAGAAATGGACAAAATTGTGGCCATGTTACATAAACTCCTACAGGACACCGCTGAATAGAAACCCATCACAACAAAGACAAATATAGACTTACAGGGACCAGCAGTGAGGGTATCTGGTAAGGAAGCTACAGCAAGACAGCAAACCACACAGCTCCACCAGCATGAGGGGCAGCTTCGCAAGCATGGTGGGCACATACAATATCTACTAGCAAAAGTAGATGATATGGAGAACCGTACCTGCTGTAAAAACATTTGAATTTTGGGTGTCCCAGGAGGGATGGAGGGAAGGGATATGATTTCCTTCTTGGGGCATGCTTTATCCGACATGTTGCAGTTGAACAACGAACCCCCCCAACCAGAGCTGGAGTGTGCCCACTGATAACTGGCTCCAAGATCCAAACAGGGAGATCACCCCAGGCCCATCTTGTGTACATTTTTTATGATCCCCGACCAAGGAGCTATATCTCAGGGCAGCAAGAGAGCAAAGATACTTGAAGTGGCAAGGGTACTCAATAAAATTGTACCAGGATTTTTCACCAGAACTATCAAAAAAGAGGTGAGCATATGCTGGGGTAAAGCAGAAGTTGAATCAACTTAGCATCCCTGCCTCCTTAAGGTACCCTGCCATTCTGAGAATTCAGTTCAGTGGAGAACTGATCACTTTCAACAGCCCGGATGAAGTAGAGTGCTTTCTGCAAGACGTCCACATGAGGCAAGGCAAGGCAAGGCAAAATTTATTTAAAAGAAGCCCAATCCCAGAGGCTCTGGGTGCCGTACAAAATTTTAAACAGAGTTTAAAACATAAAACAAGCATACAAAATTTATGCATAATAAATAAATTGGATAAAATCACAAACTTTACCATATATACTAGTCTAAGTATTGAAGGCTTTGGAAAAAAAGAAGGTCTTCAAACGGGCCTTAAAAATGTCCACTGTGGGGGTTCCCTGACCAAAGTTGGCAAAGAATTCCACAGAACAGGAGCAGCGGCACTAAAAGCTCTATCACCAACAGATTTAAGCCTTGTTCTGGGAATGGTCAGGAAGCCACCGCTAGAAGAACGAAGAGGCCGGGTGGAGAGGGCAGATAACAGAAGGTCTAACAGGTAACCAGGGCCCTGCCCGTGTAGGGCCTTATAGGTGAGAAGACCCACCTTAAAGAGGACTCTCCACCTGACTGGCAGCCAGTGCAATTCGCATAAAACCGGTGTAGTATGGTAGAACTTTTGCTGCCCAGTCAACAACTGAGCAGCTGCGTTTTGCACCAGCTGCAGTCTGTGGAGAGATCCTCCTGTGACCCTGAGATAGAGCGCATTACAGTAGTCAAGCCTAGATGTGACTAAGGCATGTATCAAGGTAGGGAGGTCCAGAGGCGGAGCAAGGGGCTTAATCCTGGCAATGTTTCTGAGATGGAAAATACAGGTACGAACCGTGGAGGATATTTGAGCCTCCATGGTTAAGTCCCTGTCCAGAATCACTCCCAGATTTCATACCCAAGAGGAGGCTTTCAATGACACAGCTCCAAGAACAAGCCCACTTTCTGAGTCAGAGGCCATCCTATCACGAACTCTGTTCGACTCCACTACCAGTACCTCCATCTTGTTGGGGTTCAGTCTCAACCAGCTGGAGGCCATCCAGTCGTTAATCTCGGCCAGACAGATGTTAAGCACATCCACTGCATTGGATGTTCCTGGGGCAAAGGAAAAATATAGCTGAGTATCATTGGCATAACAATGAAAACTCAGACCATACTTCCTAATGATCCCTCCCAGGGGCAGCATGTACACTGCGAACAACATTGGGGCCAGTACCGATCCTTGAGGGACTCCGCAAAAAAGGAGACTGGGTGTAGATGAAGAATTCCCCATCATAACCCATTGCCTCCTGTTGGTAAGAAAGGACTCAAACCAGTTGATGACAGTACCGGTGAGTCCACATAGCTGCCTAAGGCGGACAAGCAACACAGAATGGTCCACAGTGTCAAATGCTGAAGCGAGATCGAGGAGAACAAGAATTGTCTTGTCCCCCCGATCTCTAGCCCTGAGGAGATCATTCTGCACCTGAACAAGTGAAGTTTCTGTGCTATGTCTGGCCCGAAATGCCAACTGGAAGGGTTCGTACAACTCGTGAGACATGAGATGCTCTTCCAACTGAAGCGCTACCACCTTCTCCACCACCTTCCTCAAAAATGGAAGGTTGGATATAGGACAGAAATTTGCCTTGATCTCCGGGTCCAAAGATGGTTTCTTTAAGAGGGGTCTCACCAGAGCCTCCTTCAAGGCATCCAGAAAGACACCCTCAGAAAGGGAACACCGTACAATCAATGCAAACACCGGGCCAACAGAGTCAACGCATCTCATTAAAAAACACGTTGGCACCGGGTCCAGTTCACAAAAGGTATGCTTCATATTGGCTACCATCTCGATAACCTCACTAACCTCCACTGGTCTAAACTCTCCCCAACCAGGCGGAGTGCACTCAAAGCACATCAGGCGATCACTGTCAGCTATAACATTGCTGGCTGAAGAAGCCACCTGCCGGATTGAGGACACCCTGTCCGAAAAAAAATGAGCAAATTCCTCACAATCTGTATTAGAAAAAACCCTCCCTGGCTCTAGACAGGCAAGATGGAGAAGCCTGTCCACAGTCCGGAAGAGTGAGGCGGGTCGGTTCTTCCCGGCAGCAATCTCCCTAGACAGGAACACTGTCTTCTTACGGTTGATTGCCTCCTGGTATGCACCATAGTGCGCACACAGGACCAGTTTGTCCGCTTCCAGATGGGATCTCCTCCAGCAGCGCTCCAATCTCCGACCCATCTTCTTCATCTCCATGAGCTCCCCGTCAAACTACGGGGACCTCAGGTATGAAGTTCTGGGTCATACACGGACAGGTGCGAGGGAGTTGATGGTGTCAGATAGCACCCTTTTATAGGTGTCAACCCCAACATCAACACCTCTGACGCATGCAACACCCACACTAGACAATTTAGCTGCCACCAAAAAAACCCTCAGGGGTCAAGCCCCGTAAAAGGCGACAGCTAATCATCTCAACAGGGGAAGGGCTTATGGCGGGAGCTCCAAGCGTGAACTGCACCGTGCAGTGATCGGACCAAAAAACTCGATCAATCCTGAGATCACTGATCTCAAGCCCCAGTGAGAACACCAGGTCCAACATGTGGCCATCCTGATGAGCTGATGCAGTAACAGCCTGCATCAATCCTAAGGAGGACATCATCTGAGAAAACTCAAAGCCACATCTATGATTCCCGTTGTCGACCCAAACATTTAAATCCCCCAGAAAAACACATCTGGGGGATTCCCAACATCCCGTCGGTGACTGAATCTGTGATCTCCTCCAGGAAATTCCCCTTTGGCCCAGAAGGGCGATAGATGAGGAAGATCCTGCAGCCCGCATCAGGTCCTCCACGGATGGCCACACATCAAAGGAACCCGGAGCTCTCACTGGGTGCATGGTGAAGGTCAGGCTGGACCTAAAACAGATAGCTACACCGCCACCCCTGTGTTCCACTCTGGGGCAGTGCACCACGGTATACCCAGGAGGGACTGCGGCCTCAAAAATTGGGCCCGCATCATCTCCCACCCAGGTCTCAGTGATACAAGCCAGATTGACCAAAGAAATCAAGGTAGCAATAATTGCTGTCTTATTTCTGATCGATCTGGCATTGCAAAGCACTGCCGTCAGGGGATTTGGGGGTGGTGCAGCCCCTTGGGTTACCTGACCACTCGGTCTGGTGGACTCCCTGGGGATGGGCACCAACCACGTCTGGCCTCTCTCAGATGCCTGTCATAACCCAGGGCACCTTCTGGACCTAACAACCTCAATCCTACCACCACCCATACATGGATCACCCCACTGTCCACGACCAGCACAATCCCTTCCAATCCCTACTTCCCAGCAACGTCTAACAGTAGTGTCAGAGACTGGGAGGGGGATAAAAGGACGTAAGTCGTGTAACAGTGAGCTCCCATAGATAATCCTAGCCCCCTTAAATCCTCCCATATAGCCCGTACATATCCCAAGCTACTAATAATACTTAGTTATCTAACTTTAAACAAAAGACAGTTAGATAATATCTAAAATATAACTGCCTAGCCTATTCAATTATCAAGATAATACTACTAAAATTTAAAATAGAACAAACACTGCTTAACAATAATACCCTCTAACTAGGTAATTCTCTACTTCAGTATAAATTTAGAACAGTAGAGGATAAACTATTAAGCTGTAACACTGCTTAAGAGGCACAAAAGGAAAAACATACCCTTTTCCTTCTTCATCTACTAATAGATTTCAGTACCGAGTGGTGCTCGCGCCAATCACAACACTCGCGCTTGCGAGCGGCGCAGAAATTTGAAGGGGATACTGTCCCCACCCCCAGAGCTCATAGGTCCTAGCTCCCCACCCAGATAACCCCTGGCAAAAGATGGAAAAAACACGGACCCGCTGCACAGCCTCTCACGCTGTGCAGGTCCTGCAGTCCAGGGGACACCTCGGGCTTCAACGCCCAGCAGACAGGGGGGCACGAATCTGTTCTTCCCTCAAAATCCTAACCGCCTATGAGTGGCATCACAGTTCACGGCAAATGTCCAGAACACATTCTGAGGGCACAGATGACACCCCAGCCCCCACACCAGTCAAGAGACACCAGGCAACAGATGATGGAGTTCACGGAAGAGGGAGAACAGCAGAAGGGGGTTAGTTGCCAGCAGGAGAATGACAGCAGTGAGCCTGGCAGAAGGTACAACAAGGGCGACCAAAGAAAATAACCAGACCTGCCTCATCAAAGAAATCCCCAGCAAGAAGAAAAATACCCCTGAGGAAGAACAGATCCAGGAGCAGGCAGCGGTTGCTACACACACCCAACACGAGTATCCCAATAAAAACTTCCAACTGCTATGAACCCTGGGTGAGCTCCTTCCCTCAGCTTTGGAGCTCTCTGCAGTGTTTGATATAAAGAAGGTGATCACTGATCAGGAACACGATCTTCTGGTTGACTAGGCAACACTGTGCCAGGAATGGGCAGACTGTGTGGGGGAAGCTGCAGGTGAGAATTTGCTACAGGGCCCATTCCAACAGCCAGGTAAAGATTTGAACTGTTGACCACTATTTATGGAATCCCATTTGTGATCCTCCCTAGCTCTGCACCCCCAAGACTTGAACTGTTGACCACTATTTATGTAATCCCCTTTGTGATCCCCCCTAGCTCCGCACCCCCCAAGAAACAGTATACCGACGCTACCATGACAATTCAACAGAACCCAATACTACAGCAACAACAGCACCAGGTCGCTGTAGTGTCTATGCGGGACCCTGGCACTGCTTTCCAGGGGCATTGCACCCCCTCCCTGAAACAACTCTGACTCGGAGTTGATTATTTTAATGTGAGAGGTGCAGGGGCAGAACCTCCCATTGGGTGTTCGGGGGCAAAGCCCCCCAGAAGAAAGCAGTGTGTCCTTTGACTCCCTTTATGCCAACCGCAAAATGCGGTCAGCATAAAGGAGTCACTGTAACATCGGTCAACAAATAATTTTTTGACTGACTGTCATGGATCCCCAAGAAACTGTTCTTCCCAGTCTGGATTTAACCCTCATTGTGTATTCATTTTCAGCTTTTCTTTTGCAGCCGATGTTGATGCTACCTTCACCATTATTGCTGCATCAAATGCTGTGACAATGCACAAGGCCAGAATTACAGCCAATTTTGCTGCTGACATTGTGGAAAACTGTACCACTAATATCCTTTGCTCACCTACCTCCATGCACAGAGTTGGGAAAGCTGCTCAGCTGAAGGTTTTAAACAGTTACAGTGCATCGAACATAAAAAGCAGCTTGAGCAACTGAAGAGCTGTACAGATATGTGGCTGATGGAGAGAAGGGATATAGGGGCTGCACAAAACCTAGGTGCAGACCGAATTAGTCGGGTAATCTTTAACAGCCTGACCCTCCCCCCAACCCAAGAGTAGGGAAATTTATGTGGATTTGGGGCCCAGACTCGCTCTGCAAGCTGCGATCTGCGTAGCCCACAACGGTGGTGATTCTTCACATTACAGCATGAGGCTACAGCAGCTTGTGTGTGGGCATGCAGGGGTGCTAAAAGAGCTCCTACCTCCTTCCCCACACTAACAACTTAGGACTGTATGGAATTTACCAGGGTCTTACAAAAATGCCAGGTACATGCGACCAGGTCAGGGAAAGCTAGATGCAGGGCAGGCATCCCGAATGATGGGCAGTCACCCTCAGGTAGCAGCAACTGCACAGGCTCTAAGGTGAGTGCCACAAACAGGGGGCTGGCGCATAGTATTTTCAGGAGGGGATTGTACATGAGGGAGGAGGAACTAAGGAACAAAGGGCCTCCAAGGAAGTCTAACAGATGTCTTCCCAGCAAATAGCCGGGGATCCACCTAATAAAATGCTGAATGGCATTAAGATGGCCCACAAGGAGGGGTCAGGTGACAGACTCACACCTCCCCCCCAAGAGACCAGTCGCAATTAACCCAAAATGGATGAAACAAGGACCATACACTTAGGCCCCTAGCTTGTGAAACTGCTCTCCAGGTGGTGTGGCTTCATATCAGCACTAGTACCTAAGCCCAGGTTTTCTAGCGTGTACAGCCTCAACATAGACCTTAGACCAGAAGGGGCCCCCACACAAAGGATTGATTATGCAGATTAAGGAGAGACCTACATTGTTTTACAGTTCATAATGGTTGGTTTTTACAAGTGTTATCAGTCCTTCTATCTCCGAGGGTCTTCCTGGACCATGGGCAAGCAGAATGGGTGCAAGCCTGGTCATTATGGGAAGTTTCCTTATTAGAAAAATGGTTACATGTCTATTATGTTCATGAGATGCATACAACTGTTATTGATGAGAAAAGTTGTGTTTGGGTATTGTTTGCTAGTTTGCTAAATTTCATAAGTGGTCTAAGGCCTGCTGCATTAGCAATAATAGATAGGCAGCGCAGCTCAGAAGTGAATCTTGGGCCATGGGTCAGGACTCAGACGGAACAACAGAAAAGGGATGCAGAGAACTCAGGTTTACTATACATCAAACAGGATAGCACAAGGATCCAAAATGGTGGTAATAAACATAAAAACAGGGGAAGGGGTGTCGAAGGGGGCAAAGAGTGAGCTTCATGATTGGGAAAACTATCTGGGCCAACTTATTTCTAAAGCATTAGATGTCCTAAACCAACGTTATGATGGCTAATCTAGAAGTAGTGAAAGCCACCTCCTGGAATGTGAGGGGCTTAAATTCCATTATTAAATGGAAAAAAGTCCTAAACAGACTGAAGCAATTAAAATCCCAGATAGACTTTGTTCAAGAAGCTAAACTCACTAAAATAGAGGCCAACAAAATGGCAAGGGATTGGGTGGGCTGGGAGATGCACAGCTCTGCAGGAATGACCAAGAGAGGGTTTTCTATACTATGCTATAAACAACTGAAATGGACACTATCACAAACCCACTCAGCAGGTCAGCCCTCTACTCCCAAAGTGCCAACCTCCGAGCGCAGTCTTGTAAACAGTTAACAGAAACAGGGTAACCCTCTTGTCTGTTTTGTGAGTTCGAATCAACCTTTGGTCTCAGTTCTGGAGGGATTCAAATTGTGAACCTCTTGCTTGCATACCCAATGTACAGGCTCAGATAATTCTGTCTTCGGGGGGCCAGATATCTTTGTCTATGGGCACCTAAATAGGTGTACAAAATGAACCCTTAAAAACTCTAATAAAGACCTCAAATTAATCTTACCATTTTCCAGTTTGGTATCACCATTAAAGCTTATGCACAGTGTCTGCTTTAACCATATATACTTCACTTGTTAAAGAAGAGAAATTCAAAGACAGACCGACTAGGCTCTAAAAATAGAGTTTTACTAAAATAGATAAAAAATAGGTCAAACATAAAATACAGAACTATATATCACAAGAACCATACAATCTTTTAAAAGAACAAGGTTTTTTACAGTGCAATTCCTACTACAGTACTTAGACCTCTCTCTCTCTCTTCTCTCTCTTTCTCTCTCTCTAAATACCTGCTTAAAGTGCTCAAACATGTTTCTTGTCAGCATGTAGATAAAAGTGTGTCTGAAGGGAAAAAATAAGACTATTTGAAAAAACTGTCTTTGACAACCCCTTTGTGTGAGGTCACCTAGCTCCTCCTCTGTTTATTAAAAATCATACACCCAGGAAGTTTTATCATTTTAGAAGGAAAGTTATTTAAGGTTACCTCAGCAGACACTCCTTTCCCCATGTGACTTCCCCAATCAAGTCTGTAAATTTCCTTTCATCTATGAGCATTATCCCCTCTCACACAGACATCAAAGCATTTATGATCTTGCACCAGTGTGCTAAACCTGGTTTCCTTCTTGAAACATCATAAAAGGGATACTGATTTCCCTCTTAGCAGTTAAAGCTATATTTAACTTAGAAAAAAAAACAGGAGCTTCTTGATTAAGGCCTGTTCTAGTCTATAATTAGCTTCTGGCCTTCCAGGTAACACCTTGTATCTAAAACCTGTGTGTGTGTGTGTGTGTGTGTGTGTGTGATCTCACATGCTGCCTCAGCATCTCTCATGAGAGACAGTCCATAACACATTTTTATATTACAAAAAAATCATAGTGTACTCAGAACTGGCTGACTACGTGTCACAATCCTCCCCACCTAGACTGAATTTGGGGGGCTCTATCACTGGCATGGGATGAGCTTCCCAAATCAGTTCACTCCTCATACACACGAGACAGACCATCTGAGTTCTGGTTTCTGGCTCCAACTCTATGTATGATTGTCATATCATATCCTTGAAAAGCAAGACTCCGTCTTAGCAATCTACCATTGTTCTTTACCATCTGCAACAGCCAAACCAGGGGACTGTGGTCAGTCTGCACCACAAAATGCTGCCCATACAAGTATAGCTATAATTTCTTTAGGGCCCACACTATGGCAAGACACTCCTTTTCCACTGTGGAGTATGCCTGCTCCCTGGGAAGTAACTTTTTATTCAGGCATGCTGTTGGGTGATCCCTCCCTTGGCTGGATGTCTGACTCAGTACTGCCCCAATACCCACGTCTGAGGCATCAGTCTGAACTATAAAGGCTTTGCTATAGTCAGGACTTGTCAAAACAGGAGCACTGCACAGTGCCTCCTTTAGTTTGGAAAAGGCTTCCTCACAGGCTGGGCCCCAGGTAATTTTCTTAGGCATCCTTTTCTTTGTCAGGTCAGATAGGGGAGCAGCCAGGGCACTGTAATTGGGTACAGATGTTCTATAGCTAATGGTCTCAAGCTGACACACTTAACAATAAAAGCTTGTAATACCAAAATTATCCGCACCGTAGCCAAACAATATCTGTCACAAACCCACTCAGCAGGTCAGCCCTCTACTCCAAACTGCCAACCTCCGAGCGCAGTCTTGTGAACAGTTAACAGAAACAGGGTAACCCTCATGTCTGTTTTGAGGGTTTGAATTAACCTTTGGTCTCATTTCTGGAGGGATTCAAACTGTGAACCTCTTGCTAGTGTGCCCAATGCACAGGCTCAGATAATTCTGTCTTTGGGGACCAGATATCTTTACCTGCAGGCACCTAACTAGTTGTGCAAAATTAACCCTTAAAAACTCTAATAAAGACCTCAGATTAATCTTACCTTTTTCCAGTTTGGTATCACCATTCAAGCTTATGCACAGTGTCTGCTTTAACCATATATACTTCACTTGTTAAAGAAGAGAAATGCAAAGACAGATCAAGTAGGCTCTAAAAATAGAGTTTTACTTAAATAGATAAAAAATATGTAAAACATAAAATGCAGAACTATATATCACAAGAACCATACAATATTTTAAAAGAACAAGGTTTAACAGTGCAATTCCTACTACAGTACTTAGATTTCTCTCTCTCTCTCTCTCTAAATACCTGCTTAAAGTGCTCAAACATGTTTCTTTGTCAGAATGTAGATAAAAGTGTGTCTGAAGGAAAAAAATAAGACTGTTTAAAAAAACTATCTTTGACAATCCCTTTGTGTGAGGTCACCTAGCTCCTCCTCCTCTGATTATTAAAAATCATACACCCAGGAAGTTTTATCATTTTAGAAGGTATATTTAACTTATAAAAAACAGGAGACTCTTGATTAAGGCCTGTTCTAGTCTGTAATTAGCTTCTGGCCTTCCAGGTAACACCCTTGTATCTAAAACCTGTGCATGTGTGTGTGTGTGTGTGTGATCTCACATGCTGCCTCACCATCTCTCATGAGAGACAGTCCATAACACATTTTTATATTACAAAAAATCATAGTGTACTCAGAACTGGCTGTCCACGTGTCTCAGACACTACAGGAGCATAAATCTGATCCAGAAGGCAGATGGGTCCTGGCCAGGGTGGCCATCCTGACAGGACCACTCTTGCTAGTCAACCTATATGCCCCAATGAGTACTCCCTGGAGTTTTTTGATCAGATATCTCAGGTCATGGCAGACATAGCGCCATGTGATACAGATATATTGATGGGGGGGCTGTAACCTGGCCATGGACTACTTCCTGGACTGCTCCAACTCATGGCCTGAACCACAGATTAGGTTTATTTGAGCATTGCAAGATATGCTATCTTTCCATAGCCTACAGGATGCTTGGAGGCTGAAGCACCCAGATGAGAGGGATAACACATACTTTTTGGAGGCCCAAAAAGTAGCCAGTAGGCTGGACTACTGGTTTACATTGAGAAACCTGTTGTTCCACGTGGTTGATGCCTCAGTAGTGCCCCATGCATCTCTGATTGTGCCCCTCTTAGCATTTCCATCACAATGAGCCCCCCACCTCAAAATCAGTAGACTGGAGATTAGACCCTCTCTTACTACAGGACGTAGTGGTTAGGAAATGGCTGATTAAAGAGACAGAAACCTATTTTTTGAATAACCCACAGGGCTCAGCCTCTTCAATGTCCATATCAGAGGCATACAAAGTAATGATGAGAGGGAAAATTATTAGCCTAACCTCATACTGCAGAAAGGAGAGAAAATGAGGCAGCAAGGCTAGAGGCTCAGTTAGGGGCAAAAGAGAAACTATATTACAAAGAACCAAGCAAACTCCTGTGTAATGAACTGGTATATGAAATTATACTGTAGCTCTCAGGATATAGCTGAATGTACTGACCTCTAGAGAAGCTGAACTTCAGATAAAACCAATATATCACAAATATTGGGCTTATGGAGAAAAATCAGAGAAGCTACTGGCCTACAGGCTTAAAAAGCTACAAGCCAAAAGGCATATAGCCCAAATGCACTATAGCAAGGGAACTCTGCAGTCCTCATCCACAGCAATAAATCAAACCATTGTAGAGCTTTATAAAACCCTATATAGCTGTCATACATAGTGGGACCCAAAGACATTTTTGGCTTTTCTAACAGATACTAAAATCCAGCAAATCACGACTGATCAGAAAGAGACGCTGGACACCCCCTTCACCATACAGAAACTAGAGGAGGCCATACTGAGCATGGCCGTGCACAAGGCATCGGGTAGGGATGGGTTCCCAGTGGATTTTTAGAAAGTGGTGCAGAAAGCCATTACTTCCCCTATGATGGATATGCTTAAAGAGGCACAAGAAAAGGGCAGGCTCCCAAGAACAATGACAGCAGCCATGATAACTGTCCTCCCCAAAGCAGGGAAAGACCCGACACTACCAGCCAGCTACAGGCCCATTTCCCTCATAAATAGGGATGCAAAAATATTGGCGAAAGTATTAGCATCTCGCCTGGAAAAGGTCCTCCTCCTCTCCCTAATCCACCCATTACAAGTAGGCTTTGTGAAAGGACGTGCAAGTGCAGATGACTTAAGGGCACTGGTTACGCTAATACAGAGCGCAAACACCTTGCCATCTCCCACAGCAGGCATCTCGGTAGATTTAGAGAAGGCATTTGACTCCCTTGAATGAGACTTTTTGCATGTTGTCCTCCAACAAAGCAATTTTGGAGAGAAATTCAGAGAATGGACCCAAACATTATATACAGATCCCAGGGCCAGGATCCTTACAAAGAATACCCTTTCTGAACCCTTTAACCTATATAGGAGCACAAGGCAGGGGTGCCCACTCTCCCTAATGTTGTTCATGCTGGCAATAGAGGCCCTAGCCAGTGCTCTGATGGCACAACCAGAAATACCGGGGTTGGAGATGGGGGGCAAGTTTTGCCATGCTATTTGATATGAGGACAACTGCCTAATCCTAACAAAGGACACAGAGGCAAGTATGCCACATATCATATCCCTATTAGACTCATTTGCAGACATTGCAGGACTCCATATAAACAAGGGGAAGATGGAAGTGCTCCTGTTGATTGACCTAATTACCCCAAGGATAAACTCTAAGGTGGAATTCAAGTGGGCCATGCAGGGAATTAAATACTTGGGGTGGGCATAACCCCAAAAATTGGCAATCTGGCTGATAAAAACTTATTGCCACTGATTGACAGCCTTCAATCAGAGCTGAATAGGTGGAAACATTTGAATCTCTCCATAACGCATAAGGTGGCAGCTATCAAATGATGCTAACCCCAAGGATCTTTAACCTCCTTGCCCATCTGCCAGTGGAGATACCAAGACAATGGTTCTGCAAGCTATATTCTGTGACAGAGCACTTCTTGTGGGAGTCCTCATACCTAGATACAGTAGAGTCAAGCTTAGGACTGCTTGGCACACAGGATGTTAGAGCCTCTCTAACTTCCAACACTATGCATATGCCTTCTCAGCAGCACGAACATGCAGAATGTTCCAAGATCTGGGCCCAAATAAACCAGCATGGATAAATATTGAAACACATGCCCTGCAGGGAGTGAGCCTTGCAGCATATCTACCCCATACTTTTCTAAGGGACCAGAGAAATTGGCTTACATTGAAGGCAGCACATCAAGCATGGCACAAAGTTGGCTGTCTTATGAGCTTCTGTATGGGCTTTGTGAGAATTCAATTGTCTCTGGGACAACCTGCAGTGGTGTATAGATAACCAACCTATTAGATGGGATGATTGGAGGGCAAAAATGATCTGTAGAGTAAAAGGTGTCCTTGAGGAGGGAGGGCACGGATTAGATTCCTTTACGTCTCTCCAGGCTAGATACCAGCTCCCCAAAAGAGACTATTGAAAATATCTCCAGCTCAGGCATCTATACTTTGAAAAGCTCAAGAAACCCTGTCCATGTCATAGGTTTGTTTTTTGTTTGTTGAAATTTTGTTGACGTAGTAAGCCCACTGGGCCTAGAAGTCCCTTTTTCAGGGGTGACCAGGGGATACATATGGTAAGCAACTGAAACTGAGAAATAGATTAAGCTGTTGGTGGTATTTTCAGGGAATGAGGGAAATTTGGCCAGGACACCATGGAAATTCCCCATCTGTTCGATAAGTGCCATGGGATCTTTAACATCCACCTGAACTACCACCAATCCAGACAGATGGGACCTCGGTTTAACATCTCATCCGAAAAACTGCACCTCAGAAGTGCAGCACCCCTCTCATACTGCACTACAGTGTTAGTACTGGGATAGTAACCCAAGTGTCAGATGTGGGAACTGAACCCACAGCCCTCTAATCTCCCGGCCTTAGAGGTGAGTGTGCTACCTACTGAGCCACTGACACTGACAAGGTGCTTGATTAAGGGGTCAGGAAAGCCCAATAAATTACCCATAAAACAATGGGTGAGACAAACAAAGGGCCTTGCAGGCACAATCTACAAACAGATGTGGGAATCTTCCCCAGACCCCTCACTGAAAGCAAAAGAGAAGTGACAAACATTACTAGGTCAGCCCCTATCAGAAGCTCAGTTAAAGGAATGTTGGGAGCAGGCCTACAGAGCATGTGATGACCCCTGTAGCCTTCTGATACAAAACAAAATCTTACACCTCTGGTATTGTACCCCAGTTCAACTTAAAGCCATGAGCCTTACTCGAGGGGATGAGTACTGGAGGTGCGGGGCCCAAGGAGCACAGCTGCTGCACATACTGTGGCACAGCCCTTGGATGCGACATTTCTGGAGCAGAATCATTACCTGCTGTTCAGAGGTGATTGGGTACCAAATAGCTCACTCCCCAGCTCTACTGATACTGGGGCTTGGAATCCCTCTCCTTCCCCTTCAAAAACAGCAAAGGCTCTGGCTACTACAGGCCTCAGTGGAAATCAAACGACTTCTTCTGAGATGGTGGTGCTCAACTTAAACCCCAACCTTTACTGAATGGCTAATGCCCATGGAAAAGCTGGCCACCTACATTAGGCTATCTCACTTTGCTGCTGGGAAAAGTAGAGTGTTTATGGAGAGATGGTCCCCCTTTACCCACTACATAATCCAGAAAAACACAAGATAGGTAACCGCTCAAAGGAAATACTTGCTAAATCCCCCCGAAAGGTTATACAGATACTAGACCTGTTTCAGAGGTTGCACCCCAATACCCCACTCAATAGTCCCACAACTGATAGACAACAGCATTACAGATGGTGGATACAGCAGGCCTCTGCCGCTGACCACCCCAGTGCAAGAGCTAGGGAAATCCAGTGTAACCCTAGTGTAATACTACCCTAAGAAATCAGATACGAGAATTTACCTGTTCTTAACCTATCATATTTTAAAACACAATACTATGATATGTCACCACTAAAATTCTGTTCCGTTGTATAAACCTGTACTGTGTCTCTGACCATACTGTTAAGTTTTTGATGTACCATTTAACTGTGTGTAATTTAATCTGTGCTGCAGTAAAAAGATTAACTGTAAAAAAAGGATGATAGATGCCTGGAACAGACTGCCAGTGGAAAAGATGGAGGCAAAAACAGTGGGGGGCTTCAAGCATGCATGGGATAGACATATGGGGTAGATTAGTAAATGGGTCTATGTGATAATGGCGAATGCCTAAAGGCAATCACCGTTATCACTCAGTCAGAGTGCCAAAAACATTTTCGGCACTCTGACAACCCCGGTGCATCAGGACAATGGCACCAGGACAGTTTTTTACTGCTTTCTGTAGGGGGCTGGCCCCCCCCCCACACTCCCTCAACAGGGGCCTTTTGCCCCCCGCACCTCCCTACTTAAGGATTCTCAACTCCAGATAGGTTCATGTTGGGGGGGTGAAAGCAGTAAAAAAAATAAAGGTTCGGGACGGGCGCAATAAAATCCCGCCAGCGCCCGGACCCGCTACCTCACCTACCCCAACCATTAGCCAACCCCCGACACCACGACGCAGCTCAGCCAACTACCGCAGCGCCACTCCTACAGCCTCTTTGCCCCCTCCCAGCCCACACTCACTGTGCTCGCTCCCACCCACCCCCTGCACGCACATACGCATAGTGACATCCTGTCACCTAGTTCACCCACAGCCTCATCTGGTCGCCCCTACCCTCCCATCGCGTGAGGGATTGTGCTGGGAAGGAGTCACCGTTATGGATGGCACCCTTCCTCATGTGCCCACCTCATGGGTTACCACTGGTAAATAGGCAGGGAAGGGAAGGGTTGCCGGAGACCAGTTAGGCTCTGCAGAGACAGATTAGGCAGGAAAATCTTCATAGACTGGGTGGGTCAAGCAGTCCTTTTCTGTTGACAAATTCTGTGTTGCTATGTAAGGATATATTCATTCCGAATTTTCTGCTAGTGGATTAAAGAGCCACTGCCACTTCTGTCAGTTCCCAGCTAAAAAACATATTTGACTCTGTCTTATATGGAATTGAAATCTGTGTATTATCTTGGAGTGTCAGGTTTTTTTTTTTCACATTATGTAAGTTTCTTTGAAAAATCAGAACTCAACAACCCAATTTCAATAAAAGATGAAAAGTTAATTTGCTATTTTAATGAAAAATGGTTGCAGGAGGGAGCTGATAATATTCCTTTCAAAAAGGGTTAATGTTTTTCTTTAAAGATTAATCAATAAACGTTAAGTATATTGTAATTACTGTATATAGGTTACAGCATTACTGAAGAAAAGAATCTGCAATGGCCTTGAAAGAATGACCTTACTCAGGAATTTCATGAATTTTACATAGCTTCACATTCTCATAGTCAGCAGTTAGGAAAAGATGCTAGTCTTGCCGAACAATGCAGCATGATGATACAGCTTTGAGGCTTTAGCATTGGGAGTTCAGTTTTAGTGGTGGCAGTGTTGTTCTTGTTAACCATTCATGGCGTTTCAAGCAATAACATGTAAGCTGTCCTCGCTCTGGTCCCACAAAGTACGTAGCTCAATTCTCCAGTGTCTTGCTGATGTTTTGGCCTTTTAACTTATGAGTGGAGGGGCCTGGATTTGGGCACTGTAAGTTGGGCAAATACATTTGTTAGTGACATACTGTCTGCACCTAGGGAAGCTGCTTGAAATACCTGCTGGCACTCAGGATGTCACCTTCCCAGGAAACAGTATACTTAACAGTCCCACGCTGAGCCACCGTACAATGCAATAATGTCGTGACAAAGCAATAAACGGTAGTAGCCAGAATGAAATGCAAACAAATTATAAGGTGTACTTGGGAAGGCAGAAACAAGGATCAGGGGAAAGACAAGGTAAGGAGTAAGCAATCGACAAACACAGGAAATCAAACACAGCCCTTACCTTTTTGGTCCCACAACAGTTCTTACGTTATCTGGTATACCAGTAGATTAGCTCACAGTCCCTAGGAGTTTCCTTAAAATGAATGTGGTGCCATGGAGTCCAGGCTAAAACATTGCAGGCTTGATGCTTAGTAGGGGAACTGAACACAGATAATACAGGACTCTCCAGCCCCTCAATGCATAACACCAAAAAGGGGGATGTCCATGGCCTTGCCACAGGGTGCCCACAAGGTGCTGGCTGAGAATGACTTGGTTACCATGCCATGTTGCATCAGGTCAATTTGTGACCTCATAGAGACTGGGCAGTGAACAGCATATACCAAGTACAGGTACCATTGTTCTGTACAGGTGGTATCAGGGGACCATTCTGGAGGTCCTCCATGTGCTGGGTCTGTACTCTAGGCGCAAGCCTGTGGGTCTTTTGTGTTGCTCATTCAGGCATTGATATCCTGGGGCATACCCAGAGGATGGAAGGAAGAGATATGGGGCCATGGATGAAAAGTGGGTACATAAGTGATAGACTGGTAACTACACTGTGACCTGCATCAAGGTAAAAATCGGAATGCTATTTCATATAATCCCAGAGGTAAGGACTGGTTGGCTGCACCATTTATCTGGGTGGGAAATCCTGGAGGATGGGTTGGCAAGGTTGGTGCATGACCCTTTACAGAATTGGTTAATTGGTTATGGTACCCAACAAAGAAGGTGGGGGTCTTGGTTCCCTAACATGCCCACCCTGGTGGTTTACTTGCTGGCCAAAGCAGGATTTTCAAATGTAACTGGTGCCAAGCATGCAGGTAACCAAAACAGCTAAAACCTGGGCTGCAACTGAATCAAGGTAGTGAACAGTAGTAGTAAAAACTTTATCTTTTGACAGGATAAAACTATTAGGGCCACCATGGCCCTGTTTGAAAAGTTGTCCCATAATTTATTTGGTTGTGTAAGTTACAAACATTTACAAAAACAATATAAACACATATACACTAAAATAACTTTTAACAAAGACAATATCAATAAATCAAATCAATATTCACACAGTCCTAGTCAAACTTTCTGTTCAATAACTTACAGATGTAAATTAATTCATAATGCAGTGCAGATTAAATAGAGAATAATATATGGGGTGGTGTGTGTAACAAGATTTTACATACACCGAGTTGTAGGGTGCTCGTAAACACGGTGAGCCGGTTTAAGCACATCCCACAGCGAGGAGATGTGTCAATCCGAGTTTACACACTACCCCCTATTTTGTTTTTTATATAATTGTTGACAGCAATTTTTTCCAGCCCTGTGTCTGAATCTGTCTCACACACACACTCTCTGACTCTATGTCTCACATACACACTCACACACTGTGACTCTCTGTCACACACACACAGCCTGTCTGTCTTTCCAGTCGTCTTTTTTTTTTCCAGTTTGTTTTTTAATCGTTGCTTTTTTTTTCTTTTTTTTTTATCTTTGGCCAAAGTTCTGTGTGGAAATCGCGATCGTCTTACCTCAAGGAGCGAGGTATGAGCCATTCATGTTGTCTTCTACGGCTTTCGAATGGCGCGATCAATCAGATATTTAAATGACTGTTTAATTTTTTTTTTAAAAAGACGTTGAGTACTTTCGGTCTGGCGGCTCGTCGGCTCCTCGTTATGCGGGTAAGGACGCACCATGTTTGCTCAGAGTTGAAGCCCGCCCAGTAGGACATTATTAGCCAATCAGGGAGTGGCTGTTCTCGATTGACGTAGCGCGTGTTTGCCGTTATAGCCCGCGGGTTATAACGGCAAATTATAACTCGGTCAGCCTATGGAAAAAATTGCTGGCCAGTAATTATAATCTAGTTATTGTCAGCCTCCCTCTAATTTCAGGAGACATGGAATTCCAAATTTTAGGGATAAAATAATCTAAGCTAATTTTTCCATAATTAGTTTAAACCCGGGTTATGTGCAAGCTTCTATTTTTGACCTCTTGCATATCAAAATTCTGAGAGAAGACAAATTATTTACAAACCTCTTGCACCCAGTCACCATGACCTAATTATTTTGAACAACATAAGTGCCCCAAACTCTTCTTTTCTTGACTGAAGAGTGTTCCAATTTAATTATTTCAGCATAACACAATGCTGTGCGCTGTATTGGCACCTAAGCACAAATATGGCCATTTTATTAAACATGGTATTCAATCTGTCCACAGGCTAGTTACTTGCGTATTGGTAGACTATGCTACCATACTCCAATATAGGTTGCAGAAGTTTTATGACTAAAGTTGCTCTAACCTTTTCTGTTATGAAATATGCAGTGTGGCAAAGTGTGCCTAACTTCATGTTAACTTTTTATAGTGTTTTTATGTTTATCAGAACTTAGTGTGCTATTTATTTCTACTTGCAGATAGTTTTTGGTGGCTTTAATGAAAAATCCTTTTAACAGCTATATTTTTAATTCCTGAGTATCACAGTTTTTTATATCTTTTTTGAAAAACCATCAACTAGCTCTTTTTCTCACTAAATACCATATTGGCAGAGACCAACCAGTTTTGGAAGTACTTAAAATTAAATTGGAGTTTTTGTGCCATTTGCAACAAGTCAGATGCTCTTGCTATGAGCACTGTATCATCCTCATATAATTTTATTTTAGAGTGTTGTCTGTATCCAAGAAGATTATTCACATACATCTTGAAGAGCAAGGGACCTAATATTGATCCCTGAGTGACCCCTCTGGATAGATGCCCCACCTCTGACATTGTTGTTTACAGCTCTGATTGTGTTTGATTCATCAAATATGATGCAAAACTGATGTTTGTTTCTGCTGCCACTCCCATTCTATTTAGCTTTTTCAAACAAATTACATAGAATGTCTTTGAGGAATCCATGTACATTGCTCTGACTAAGTCACCGGCGTCTAAAGTTCCTGCTACCTCACTGATGAAGTCTGCGTGAGTGGTGGATATGGACCATAGCTAGGGTCAGGTGTCCTATAGGTGACTGGCAAGTCACAGTAGCTGTAAGAGTACTACTATGATCAATTTCTGGAGTCTCAATCTCCAGTGTATTGCAAGATGAACTGAATAGCTTGAATGAATGTTTCTCGCCCGTACAGAGAACACATATGAACTGCCACTCTGTGTACTAAGCCATTATTTCACATATGTTGCAACCACTATCACAGGGGGAAAGCATACACATTATGGTAGATGTACTCCATTATTTACAAGGGGATACCTAATAAGCAATCATTAGTAAGCAATCCATTCAATTACCCCTGCACACAGGAGTTGCCCCGGGCCATGCCCACCCAATCAGGGCATATGCAGGATCAGCTGACAGGCTGAAAAGGGTGTTGCACATGGATACAAAGTAAAAATCTTTTGTGATCCCAGTTGTAATGGCCTATCTGCCATTCGTTTGCCCAGGCTGTCCCACATACCCCAGACTTAGCATAGTACTTACAACACCCTACCAAACATAACTAACCAGTTCACTAAACTGTTTGCAGGGCCAAGACCCTGATATTACAAAGATGCATCTCTGTGCTCAGACCCCTATTTTAGGTCAATACAGCTTCTGGTGCAATCACCTAGGAGTACAGTAACAGTTGTGGGAGTTGGCTGTAGTCAGCCATGACACTGCACACAATGCAAGAATACTTTACATTTTTAAAAGCCAGACATGCTTATTTTTCAGGTAGATGATCTTTATTTTTCTGCTGAATACACCAACAAACTTTACAACTGTAGAACATAAATTGCTTAAATGCAGTCAAGCCAGAATGTGTTTCCTTCACCAGTTAGCCATCAGGGTGATAATGCATGCATGAAAACATTGTGCATGTACACAAATGCAGATATTTTGGAGGGTCATGGGCTCTAATCTGGCACTCATAGTTTAACTGAGCTCAGAGACATCAAAGAGCCTCAGCTGGTGAATGCAGGTCTCACTGGCTGCAGTTGCTGCACCACAGATTGCATCTCCACTTGCCATTGCACAGCAGTCAGTGCAGCATGAGGGGTTTGCAGGTGTAATATGTGGCAGCAAGAAATCAGCCTTTCCGATTTTACAGCCCTTTGGTAGGTACTTTGTCATATTCTTCAAATACACAGATGAATCCCTATACCTCTGCTGAGTAGTTGCATGAAACACAGCTGAGACATTTGTTATGTGCATAGAAACATACAAACATAAACTCCGACAGCAGATAAGGACCACTTGGTCCACCTAGTCTGCCCATTTCCTACCTATTGGATAAGCTGCAGATACTAGTTAACCAGCAGCCTACTTCCTCCTACCCCCACTATAATTGCCTTATGTGTGTCCCATGCATTCTTGAATTCCCCCACTGTTTTGACCTCATGACCTCCTCAGGAAGGCTGTTCCATGCATCTACCACCCTCTCCATGAAAAAATACTTCCTCACGTTGCCCCTGAGATGTGCCCCCTCTATCTTCAAATTGTGCCCCCTTGTTCTTGCACATCTGTTTTTCTGAAATATGCTACCCTCTTGGACTTTGTTGATTCCCTTGAGGTACTTGAAAGTTTCTATCATGTCCCCCCCTCCCTCATTTCCTCAAGGGTATACACATTAAGTTCTTTTAGTCTCACTACATATGGTTCTGGTGCAGACCCTGCACCATTTTAGTTGCACTCCTCTGGACTGCCTCCATCCTGTCCATGTCCTTGCAGAGATGGGGTCTCCAGAACTGCACACTGTACTCCAGATGGGGTCTCACCAACTGTCTGTACAGAGGGATAACAACTTCTTGCTTTCTATTGGCGAAGCCTCTCCCTCTGGATCTCAGAATCCCCCAGCCCTCCTTACTGCCTTCTCACATTGCTTGCCTACCTTAAGGTCATCTGATATGATTACCCCCAGGTCCCTTTCCATTTTTGTTGTTGTTACTACCTCCCCCCTCATTGTGTAATCTTCCCCTGGGATTTTGTTTCCCAGGTGCATTACTTTGCACTTATTTGCATTAAAATGAAACTGCCATACTCTTGACCATTGCTCCAACCTTGCCAAGTCCCTTCTCATCATTTCCACTCTTCTTTGTGTATCAACCCTGTTGCAGATCTTTGTCATCTGCAACGAGGCATACTTTTCCTTCCAGCCCTTCCACAATGTCACCTATAAAGACATTAAAGAGTACCAGTCCCAGTACTGAACCCTGTGGTACTCCACTAGTAAATCCCCTTTCTCCAGAGTGTGCTCTGTTTACTATTACCCTCTACGTCCTGCTGTCCAGCCAATTTGTTACCCAGGCAACAACTCTGGGACCCATTCCCAGGCTGGCTAACTTGTTTATTAATATTGTATGTAGTACTGTGTCAAATGCCTTGCTAAAGTCTAAGCAGGCCATATCTACAGTCCTCCCTGGTCTACTACTTTGGTCACCCAGTCAAAGAAATCTAGTAGATTCATCTGACATGACATTCCTGCTGAGAATCCATTCTGCCTTGGGTCATGTGGCCCACTGGCCTCTAGGTACTCAACAGTTCTTTCTTTCAGAAGTGATTCCATCATTTTCCCTACCACTGAGGTGAAACTAGCAGGTCTGTAGTTTCCTGCTTCTGCCTTGCTCCCACTCTTATGAAGCGGGATCACATCCGCCTTCCTCCAGTCCTCAGCTACCACACCATCCTCCCATAATTTGTTAAAAAGGGTAGTCAGTGGTGTCACTAGGTCTCCCCTTAGATTTTGTAGAATTCTGAGGTGAATCTCATCAGGTCCTATTGCTTTGTCCGCCCTGAGCTTTAAGAGTTCTTTTAGGACCCTTTCTTCTGTGAATGGACTGGTTTGGTTTAGGTACCTCCCCTTCTTCTTTTGTGAATACTGAGCAAAAGTATTCATTCAGTATCTCTGCCATTTCACTGTTGCTTTCTGCCCACTTACCCTCCCCTTTATTAAGCCTCACTATCCCTCCCTTGGTCTTTCTTCACTCCCTAATGTATCTATAAAAGGTTTTATCCCCCTTCTTAACTGAGCTGGCTATCTTTTCCTCGGTTTGAGCCTTTGATATTCTGACTGCCTTCCCCACTTCCCTCTACTTTAACTGATACAATTCTCTGTCCTTCTCCTACTGTGATTCCTTATACTTCCTGAATACTATCTTTTTCTCCCTAACCTTCCTTGCCACCTCTTTTGAGAACCATAGTGGTTTCTACTTCATTTTGTTTTTTTTGTTCGCTTCACACAAAGGTTTGTTGCCTCTATGATGGCAGTTTTGATTTTTCCCCACTGTTCTTCCACCTTTCCTTCCTGCCCATTTGCTAGTGCATTCCTTAGGCACTCCCCCATTTTTGCCAAAGTCAGCCATTCTGAAGTTCAGTACCCTCACTTTTGTATGGCTTGATTCCACGGTTGTGTTTATCGTAAACCACACTGTGTGGTGGTGACTTGTTCCCAGATGGCTACCGACTTCTAAATCTGTGATCCTCTCTTCTTCCTCATTTGAGAGTACCTGGTCCAAGATTGCTCCCTCCCAAGTGGGTTCCAGCACTAGCTGTCTGAGGCATTTCCCCCTGTAGGGCATCGAGAATAACCCAACTCTTAGATGTAGCTGCATTAAATGTGCTCCAGTTAACATCTGGCATATTCAGGTCCCCTATCAACAATACCTCCCATTTTTCTGCCATACTGAGGATGCCTTCTATCATTCCCTTGTCCATTTCCTCCCTCTGAGATGGGGGTCTGTATGCAACCCCTGCGCGGACTGTGGTGTTACAACCTGTCTCCAAGGTGATCCGCCGTGCCTCCTCTCCTCCCCATTCACCCTTCAGTTCCATTGCTTTGATCCCATCCCTTATGTAGACAGCTACTCCTCCTCCTGCTCCTCCTCTTTTACCCTCCCTGTCCCTCCTGTAGATTGTGTACCCTGGTATGATGACATCCCAGTCATGATTCTCCATGTACCATGTTTCTGTGACTGCCACAATATCCAGGTGTCCCTCTTCCATCAAGGTCAAAAGCTCAGGAAGCTTTTTACCCCGACTATGGGCAGTGGTACTCATTGCCCCTCCATTTTATGATGGTCTTACCCTTTTTTGCCCCATCCCTGGCCTTACTGCCTTTTCCTCCATTTACTCCTGTCCTGCTCCCTATCTACCGCTGTACCTTAGTGTTTACCTCTCTAACTACCCTGTTTTGTCGGGGGAGGCTGGACATTTCCTGCTTCATATCGGTGCCTTCCCCCTTGGCTAGTTTAAAAGCTTGCCAATGAAGCATTTAAACCTATCACCTAGGAGCCTGGCTCCCCTCCTGGACAGATGCAGACCATCACATCAGTATAAGTCTGCATCCCTCCAGGTGAACTCCGAGTTCCCAGTGAAGCCAAAACCCTGTGCTCTGCACCAGTCTTTCAATCATTTATTGAAGTGCATGGTGCGGAGTACCCTGGTATCACCCATGCCATAGACAGGCAGCACCTCCGAGAAGGTTACCGTGCGTACTACCTGTCTAAGACCTCTCCCCAACTCCACAAACTCCTCCTGCATGGCTCTGATCCCATGCCCAGCTAGGTCATTTATCCCAAAGTGGACAATGACATTTAGCTCCCTCTTCTGTGATGCTGCTCCCGCAATCCTGAGGATTAGTTTCTTGTCTTTTCAAGCCATGGCACCGGGCAAGCACCTTTCCTCCCTTTCCCCTCCATCCCCTAGTTCTTTCCCCTTAACAACTGGCCCCCCCTCCTGTGGGTCTCCCTTGTGGAGGTTTCCAGCATCATCCATGATCTCCACTGTAGGTGCCTCCATGGAAGAACCACACTCCACCAGAATGACGTATGAATTTTGGAGAGGTACAGCTGGAGGGATGGGCCTCTGTTCCACCACCCTCATCCTCTCTGAGCCCACCATGATCCAACTGCTCCTCTTTCATGGCAACCTCTGAGGCAGCGGTGGTGGCACTGGTGTTCCTTGGGTGGGTGAGGCTTCCCTACTCCTTGCCATTTCGGCCTGGAGATGGGCAACCTCCTCCCTCAAAGCAGACAGTTGCCTGCAAATAGGGCTTGAAAGAAGCCTCCAGAATGTTTCCCGGAAAACTGCCGCCCCATAGCCAGTGCATTGCACCACTCCCCACATGTCTCTCTCCCTTCCTGCTTAACATATATAAATTTTTTTGCCTTTTTTTTTTTTTGTTTGTGTCTATGTGCACTTACCCTCTATGCATTGTCCTGGGTTGTTAAGGATATGACAGATATATGCCCCTTACTCTCTTGGGGAAGTGATGTTAGAACCTCAGATATAAAGGAAATGACACACCTGGGGTGGGTAGGGTCAGGAGCGGGGGGGTGGTTGGCTCCAAGCCTGTGACCTTCAGGAAACAATCAACCCCTTGACCATGACCTTCAGAAATCAATCAACTACACCTCTGACCCACCATCCCAGTGAGTGCTGCTCTTCCTTTCAGTAAAACAACTAGCACAACTATACGCATAGTAACATATTTCTCCATACTCCCAATGTTGTTTAATCAATCAGCGTCATCAGATGAACTTATTACTCTATTACATGTTTTTAAAAAATTTGGCATCTGGCTTGTGATAAGAACAGTGCTTAAAGGCACTGTGGGGTTCAGCAACATCACTTGGCCAATCAAGCTTTAGTCCTGTGGTTCTGTGATAACACAGAACTATCAGTCTCCTAATTAGAGATGTTGCGAAGTATTACTCTGCCAGTGAAGTTCCACTAAAGTGACAGAATATTGCCTTTGTGAATCACTTCACCAAGTTACCATTTCATCCAAACTTCGCATCTTTCCTGGCAAAGTGGCATGTTTTCAGGAGAAGTCATTGCGAAGTAGCAACTTTGCCAGCGAATTTGCATGACTTCACTTGAAAATGCGCCACTTCGTCTGCCGAAAAATTAGCACAGTCAGCACTTTACACTTTATGAAGTTTGTAAACTTTGGAAACTGATTTGTGAAAGTGAAGTTCACCAATGTCACACGTCTGCAGTCCTATCAGCGCTGTTCTTCATGTTAGCCAGGTAGTTTTTCCACACTTCAGACTTTGTAGTTTGATCTGTTTTCTGTTCCATTCCACTGAATGCTAGTGTAGTCCAGAAAATGGTAAATAAATCTCAACAGCTGCTGTGCAGTTTGATTGTAAATGTTATGGTGTTGCCCAGGTTTTGCTTTACTGAGTGTTGAAAACATCCTGGAAATCAGTGGAATATTTGGTTGCAGAGAAAACATCCACAGACATCATGATATGCTTCTTCTTGTCAGATTTTGTTTGAGATAATATAGTAACCTGTAAATAAATGATTACACATTTCATTGCATGAGCTGATCATCTGACACTGGGGAACATTTCATGTTAAGTAACTGCTTTTGGCATGCTCTGCAAACTGTTTGTTTACTTTACAGGTTCAGTACCTGGGAAAAAGGTGGAGTCATATAAACATAAACAGGCAGTTAAATATTGATTAAAGGAATAATGCCCGACAGGGTGGGTGTTATGCTGGGATATCCACCTTGGGTGGATGGGCCAGGCTAAGGCGGCGTCCTGGCGGATATCAACCTCACCCACTGAGACGATATTCTCTAATAAGCTCGTTAATTTTAAAAGGCGGAAAGATGAGGAAAAATGCATTTTAAATACATTTTGTGTTTGATTTTCAATGTGGAGGTGTACTGAAGAAAAGTAGTTCTGTTTTGGCCAGTAAGGTGGTGCTGCTGCTAAACAAATTGATGTGTTTTTGAATGTGTCTGCTGCCCCACACACACAAACAACTGTATCTTGTTTGCAGTTCTCTCGGTACAGTTTGCTTAATGTACCGGGACAGTAATCAGTGTGGATTACAATTTGATCGGAGCTGCCAGTGTGTCACTGTTCTGCGAGACTCACGGTTTTAGCACTGTGAACAGAAGTCTGTGACAGTACGGAAGTCTGTGACAGTACATGGCAGGATGTAGGGAGGATTAGTTTTGGAGATTACGAGGTGAGCTGGGATCGGAGAACGCTGGAGAAAAACTGTCAGTCCGTGACTGTTGACAGTTTGCGATTTACTGAGTCGAGGATTGCGGTTTTTGAGGTAGGAAGCGAGCGCGGCATATTTCGAAATTGGACGTACCGGCTATCGTAGCTGTAGAGTGGAGTGGACTTGGGCTTCCATTTGTTTATGTATTTTTAAACTGTCTGAGTTGGGAATGTTAACGTTGTGGAGCGTGGTTACCAGGGTGGCGTGTGACCACGGAGCACAGTTGTTAAGCAGGGCGGGAAGCGATTCAGCGCAAGAAGAACTGCTGTAGCTGCTGCTTGGGACGATAGTGGAGTGATATTTTGTTTACTTGGAATGCGGTCGTCAGTGCACTGGGAGTAGAGTCGGGATGTTATGCTGGGATAACATCCCGGTTACTGTCCCAGTCGGACCAATCGGGGACAAGGATTTTCTCTTGCCATTGTATAATCTGTAATAATGTTATTTTCTCACTGTTGAGTTCTGTTGATTAGCTTAAGCACCATTTTTGAGTTCGTCCATGGTTGGCAAAAGCAGACTTCAGCTTTCTGTTGTTCGCATCTTGTATGGTTCCATTTATTTTCATGCTCTTGTTTGCCTCAGCATGCAGCTTCCTAAATCCCTAGAGCTTTGTTATCTGAAACAGAACCCATAATTTGAGTTATGTTGCTGTTTTTGAAATTTCATCATAAAATGATTTTTATAGTTTGTGTTCTAAGTTTATCACTAATTGTATTTGGTATCTGTTGCACAGGATATCATTGAATAATGTACTTTCTCCCAAACTCCTACTAATGTTCATTATTTCTTCAGCTGTATCATTTTCCCTATAATAATTTGATATTTTTTTTTACAGGAAAATGTTTTTGACATACTGTAGTACCATGAATGCAATACTTTCTCTTGACACAAACTGGGCCACCAGCATTAATGTGTCATTAACTTTTCCAGCAACTTGGGCTTCTATAGAGCTATGGTTTTATTTATAATTACCTGAGTGCACTATTTTTAGATGGGGGTTTACTCTGGGCCCAGTGTTTGTGTGCTCGGCCCCAAAATCTATGGAAATTGCTACATTATTGCCACACACAAATGTTGAATCAGTAGAGGAATGGAATATACAGCAGAGATATCAGGCTTCCAACTGAAGGTGCACTCTGCAAAACAAGCGGATTCCTCAGTGATGGGCACGGAATGCACCATTCCTTTTGTAACCTCATCCTGAGACCTTTAGGAAAATGAGAATGAAACTGCCACATTTTACTCACAACTAACAGAACTGTGCCTGTCCATTGGGGCTGTCCGAGGGGGAGGGGGCTCATCACCCCAGAGGATGGCCTCCTCCTCTGGGGGGGGGGGTACTGGGTCAATATAACACACCAAGAAGAGTGCTGAAAAAACTGCGCTGTGTGAAGCACAAATGGATTTACAGTTGCAGGGATGTAATATCAGTAAACCCTTACTGCTATCCCTGTTGCTCCCCGTATCACCTAAAGAGGGTGAAGTTGCCATGTGCTGGGATGGTTGGCTGAGCCACTCCCATGGTGGAATAGTTAAGGCACCAGCACATGGCATAGTAGGAGTTCTGGGATCATGGCTCAGTTCCCAGCAGGACCACTTCCTGATGCAACATTTTTTTTGTTGCAGAAAGCAATAATTTCCCTCCGACTTTCTCCCCATCCTCAAAGTTCACGGCCCCCGCAGTTGATTATATTAAGTCTGGGTAGTGTTGGGAGTAAAGCCCCACATCAAGGGTGCACAGGGTGGAGCACCCTGCAAAAACAAAACTCCTATTCCTTTTGCTGGGGCTCGCTGTTCCGATGGGTCACTGTATTTTCAACCCTATTTTGTACAGCGCTCTTTTCCTTCTGGAATTTATTGCCATTCAGTTTTTGTATGCGGCGACGTGACCCCATGCCCCTCTGGGGAGGGATGAAAACATTCTCTGCTACAACACTTCCAATGGGGTGACCATGAGTGGGGGTGCAGCTGGAGAGTCTAGTGGGAGTTGGGGGAGTTAACCTGGCCCTGAATCTGGGCCAAAAGCATTCAAATGTGCATGGTAATCATTCTCTGTAATTAATCCTGGGTTGCCCCTGAAAAAAGGCCTCCCAAGGCCTAGTGGGTTTACCTGGTCAACAAAATTCCAATAAAATAAATAAATAAATAGCCAACTGTGTCCTGAGGTGAGGTAATATCAAAGTAGACCCTCTGACATGTAGCACCATGAAGCTGTCGCTGTGAGCCCTACCACTCTTGAGTACAGTATCTGCTCTTCCCCCCAGTGGTCCCCCCACACATTAGATGGGCCACAGGAGATCATGGATGATGGTGCTCCCAAATACTACCCATACAATAGCAAAAATGTGTAAATCTTGTATGTCTTCAGTACTGTGGGTGACTATACTTTATTAAATACAGCTTTTATTTTGACACAGTTTCTTTAAGTGCAAATCACAAAACTGTCATCATATTGAAGCACATAATACTTTTGACTATGAACATGTAATTTAAACATCATGCCATGTTTCTTTTTACTAAACATGTAATTCTAAATGCTGAAACCTATGTTCTTAATTACGAAATTGTGAAAATACAACCATCAGCTTTTAAAATAGATTTTCTATTAAGAAATAACTTTTACATTGTGCCTAGTTCCTCAATAATAATATATTTTTATGAAGCTCTGTCTGTGACACAAGAGAATGTTTAAATAGTCATTTCAGTCTGCGTTGGGTATTCAAGATACAAATCTGAATATTAGCATTTCTGTGCATTGCGACACTGTACTGTACTGTAAGCTCAGTTTCAAATCCAGTTACAGTATGTGTGAAAATAAGAATATTACTCTATTTTGGGCATATAAGTCAGTTCTGTAATGCAAATTACTCCAATCTGTAATTCTTTAAAATAGTTTTCAGTCATTGTAGCTGGTGTAGTTGTGCAGCTTCAGTACTGTGGCTCATATGTTTTCTAAATGTGCTAAACAGAAATGCAGCAGCAACAAAAATTGGGGGCTTTATGAACAATCACAGTGGGGTGGCACAAAATTGGAGGCACAAACAGCCTTCCCTTTTGCACTTCCGCCATAGGCATGCACAGGAGGGACGGCCCTGGTCATGGCCCCACCTTCTGATCAGTGCCTGATGTCCAGTGTTCCAAGTCCACTAATATAGGGGGACAGGCAACTGCACTTACTTCTGTGTCAGTGACTGCAAACAGAAGTTGACAGTGTGGTTTACTTCTGGGATGTGGATGGGAGTGATATTGGTACTGTGCCTACAATGCATTTTGGGATTGTTTGTAGTTTTTCAGACGTTCAAACCATAGGATCATTGTTACTGTGTGTGTATTGGTGGCATGACTGAAAATGAGACTTTAAGGCCAGTGTCACCTTTACTGGTGAATAAAATAAAAAAAATAATAAAAAATGATTTTGCACAGGATCATATTCATGTGATCAGACAAGACAGACTTTGTTGTCATCCAGGCAGCAGTGGCACAAATATAGAGCCAGTCCTGGATCAAATTTCTAAAGGGCAGCATCACCACCACATATGCCATTGAAACAGCAACAGAAATACCACGAGCACCATTACAGCAACAAAATCAGCAGGTTCGCTGTAATGGTCCGTGGTACACTGACACTGCTTTACATAGATACATAGACACTGTCGGCAGATAAGGGCATATAGCCCACCCAGTCTGCACATTTGAGCTTGTAAGTTCAGTTTATGTTTTCCTAGAAGTCTGTTGCCCTTTACCCGGACCTCCAGAATTCCCTTGTGTCTGTCCCATGCATTCATAAATCCTGTCATTGTTTCAGCCCCTACTACTTCCTCTGGCAGGGTGTTCCACTTGTCCACCACCTGTTCTGTGAAGAAATTCCTCCTCATGTTTCCTCTGAATCACCATCCCTCCAACTTCATCCCATGCCCTCTAGTCCTGGAGCATCTTTTTTGCTGAAAAACAGTGTATTCCTGCACCTTGTTTCTTCCTGTAAGATACTTGTATGTCTCTATCATATCCCCACTCTTCCTCCTCTTCTCCAGGGAGTACATATTCAAGTCCTTCAACCTGTACTCATAGGACTTGTGATGCAATCCATGTACCATCGTTGCTGCCCTCTTCTGAACCTTCTCTACCCTGTCTATGTCCTTACATAGGTAAAGTATCCAGTACTGTACACTGTACTCCAGGCGAGGCCTCACTAGTGTCCTGTATAGTGGAATTATGACCTCCCTTTTCCTGCTGCTGATGACTCTGCCTATGCATCCCAGCATCCTATTTGCTTTACCTGCTGCCTTGTCGCACTCTTTCCCTACCTTAAGGTCATCAGAGATGATAACCCCAAGATCCCTTTCCAGCCTGGTGCATGCTATATCCTCACCCCCCAACTCATATGTTGTCCCAGGTATTTTGTGCCCCATATACATTATCTATCACTTCTTTGCATTGAATTTCAACTGCAAAACCCCTGACCATTCTTCAAGTTTCTGCCGGTCCCTCCTTATTTTGTCTACACCCTCTGGTGTGTCGTCTGTTACAGAGCTTTGTGTCATCAGTGAACAGGGAAATTCTGTCTTCTAGCTCCTGTGCAATGTCTCCAATGAAGACGTTGAATAGGACCAGTCCCAGCACTGATCCCTGTGGTACCCCACTGGTCACTCTTCTCTCTGTGGAGTGATAGCCATTTACCACCATTCTCTGTGTCCTGCCGTCCAGCCAGTTACCTACCCACCACACTACTGTCCTGCCCATACCCATATTCCCCCAGTTTATGTAATAGCTTTCCATGAGGCATAGTGTCAAAGGCCTTGCTGAAGTCTGGATAGGCCACGTCCATTGCCCTCCCCTGATCCACCTCCCTAGTCACCCAGTTGAAAAATTCAATGAGGTTGGTCTGATATGACATCCCCCTACTGAAACCATGCTGCCTTGGGTCTTGTAGTCCATTGGCAACCAGATGTTCCACTAATCTTTCCTTCAGTAGTGCTTCCATGATCTTCCACACTACCGAGGTGAGGCTGACTGGTCTGCAGTACCTCGCTTCCTCTTTGTTCCTGCTTTTGCATAAGATGACTACATGTGCTGTTCTCCAGTCTTTGGGTACCTCCCCTGTTTCCAGTGATCAGCTAAACAGGATTGCCAGAGGTTCAGCCACCACATCTCTTAGTTCTTTAAGGACCCTGGAGTGCATCCCATCTGGCCCAATTGCTTTATCAAGTCTTATTCCTTCCAGTTCCTTCAGGACCCTTTCTTGTGTAAAGGGACTTGTGTCCATTTCTGTACCATTCCTACCTCCTTCTACTCCCTTCAGGCCCATAACCCTTCTCTTCCTCAGTAAAGACTGAGCAGAAATACCTGTTCAATATGTCAGCTTTACTGTTGTCATTCTCTGCATGGCCTCCATCCTCTCCCTTCAGTCTCACTATCTCTCCCTTTGCCTTTCTTTTTTCACTTACATACTGTACCTGTAAAAGGTTTTGTTCCCTCTATGCACTGATTTTGCAATGCGCTCGTCTGTCTGAGCTTTAGCTTCTCTTACTGACCTCCTTGCCTCCCTTTGCTTCTCCTAGTACTTTTCCCTATCCCCTTCTGCCTGTGTCATTTTGTATTGCCTAAATGCAGTCTTTTTGGCTTTCACTTTCTCTGCTACCTCCTTGGAAAACCATAATGGCCTCCTCTTCATTATCTCCTTGCCAACCTGTTTAATGCATAATTCTGTTGCTCTTGTAATCCCGGTTTTAAATATTTCCCACTGTTCCTCAACCCTGATTCCTGCCCCATTCCCATTAATGCCTCTTTCAAGCATCTCCCCATTTTTCCAAAGTCTGCCCCCCTAAAATCCAGGATATGTGTTTTTATATGGTTTGGTTCAGCTCCTTCTGTGATTTCAAACCACAATCATTGGTGGTCACTGTACCCCAGGTGCTCCCCCACTGTTACCCTATCACACTGTCCCTGTTTGTGAACACAAGGTCCAGTATTGCCTTCTGCAGAGTTGGTTTTATGACCAGTTGCTTGAGGAAGGCACCATGAATGGAGTCCAGGATATATCTGCTCCTGGTTGATGCTGCTGCTGGGAGGCTCCAGTCCACATCTGGAACACTGAGGTCTCCAACCAGCACCACCTCGCCCTTATCTGCCATCATTTTGATGGCTAGCATCAACTCCCTATCTGTTTCTTCCTCCTGGGCTGGTGGTCTGGAGACCACACCTGTGCGGATGGCTGGCCCCATTTTCCTTTCCAGCTTAACCCACAGTATCTCTCCCCCATTTTGTTCCACCTGGATCTCTGTGGCCTTTATGTCATCTTTCACATAAAGTGCCACTCCTCCTCCCTTCCTACCTACCCTGTCTTTTCTGAATATGTTGTAGCCAGGTATGGCCATTTCCCAGACATGGTTATCATAACACAGGTTTCTGTGATGGCTACAATGTCCAGGTCTGACTGCAGCATGACAACCTCCAGATCCTCCATCTTGTTGCTAAGGCTCCTAGCATTGGCACAAATGGCTTTCAATGATCTGAACTCCATAGACTGTTTAGCTGTTCTACTCCAGCCCCTTCCCAGGTTGTCCTTTGTCCCTGGTTCTCCCTGCTGTCTGTCCTTCTGTTGAACTTTGCCCCTTTTCTGACTATCCACCTCTTGGATGCTTATCTCCATCTTTTGCACACTGCTTTGTAGAGATATCCTCTCCTCCTGTTCACTGGTTCCACTGCTAGCTGTGGTGGGTGGGAAATTATGTACCCTCATTGCTGGCCTGCCACCCCCTTGGCTAGTTTAAAACAGACAAAGAACAGCAAGAGGAAGGAGGTGCTGTTAGAACTATACTTCTCTATTGGGACTAAAGAATTAGAACTCTACTACTGGGGCTTTCAATTTAGGATAAAAATGACTAAACAAAAAAAAGGAGTTTGTGTGTTTGTCTGAGTTGGCTGAAGTGAATTGTTATCTGTGTAGTTATCTAGGTGTTTGTCTGAGTTGGCTAAAGTGAAGTGTTATCTGCGCAGTTATCTAGGTGTAGAAGGAGTTGTAAATTAGAGGGAGTGGCTTAGCTAGAAGGAAGCCAGGTGTTTTGATTTGAAAACTGCTCTAGATAGCTTCTGGCAGAGATCAGGAAGAGAGTAGCAAGAGGAAGGAGGTGCTGTTAGAACTATACTTCTCTTCTGGGACTAAAGAACTAGAACTCTACTTCTGAGACCTTCAATTTAGGGTATAAACAAACAAGCAAAAATATGAGTTAGTGCGTTTGTCTGAGTTGGCTGAAGTGAATTGTTATTTGTGCAGTTATATAGGTGTTTATGCTGGATGAAGTGAACTGTTATCAATGCAGTTATCTAGGTGTAGAAAGAGTTGTAAATTAGGGGGAATGGCTTAGCTGGAAGGAAGCCAGGTGTTTTAGATTTAAAAACTGCCCTAGATAGCTTCTGGAAGAGAACAGCAAGAGGAAGGAGGTGCTGTTAGAACTATACTTCTCTACTGGGACTAAATTGCCCTCCTTCCCTCCCCTTCACACCCCCAACCATTAGCCAGTTTTACTTTTATAGACACAGGATTTGACTTGACAACAGGAACTTCCTGTTTTGGAGCAGGAAGGGAGTGATCACAGAGCCACAAAAGACTCGCAATCCGAGAAGGAAAAGAGTAGCTCTCTGCCCCCCCCCCCAGCTGCTGGATGTCTTACTCTGAACAAGTAAGGAGACTACTGAGAAATATAGGAACTTCCTGTCTCAGAACAGGAAGATCAGGAGCTTTAATGGCACAGAGGCAGTAGGTAAGTAGGGAGCAAAATACAACAAAATAATAAATAAATAAACAGACAAAAGAGTAAGTATTCAAAACAACAGCTAAGGGGCCAGAAATAAGACATGATGGGAGTGATGCAGTTCAGTGGCTATGGAGCAGCAGTCTTCCAAGAGACATTCTGTAGGATGCAGTGTTGTCCCATCTGCAGGCACCTCTCTGGGCTGAGGGAGGAGGTTGCTCATCTCCAGGCTGAGTTGACCAGGATTTGTGGGACCTCCTCTCCCACCCAGGGACCACCAGGGCCACCACCGTTGTCTCAGAGGTTGCCAAGAAAGAGCAGTGGTTGGACCACAGTGGGTTCAGGGACAGTGAGGGTGGTGGAACAGAGATGCATCCCACCAGCTGTACCTCTCTACAGTTCATAAGTTGTTCTGCTAGAGTTTGGTTCCTCTATGGACGCACCCACAGTGGAGACCAAGGAGGATGCTGGGAACCTCCACAAAGGAGACCCACAGGAGGGTGGCATGGGACCTCACAATTGAAGGAAACAACTCATATTGGGGGACTCCATTGCTAGGAGGGTAGAACTGGGGGAGGAAGGGGAGAGGGAGGTAAGATGCCTGCTTGGCACCATGGCTTGGAGAGACAGTGAGCGAATCCTCAGGAACGTAGGAGCAGCTGCATGAGGGAGGGAGCAGGATGCCATTGTCCACCTAGGGACAAATGACCTGGTTGAGAGAGGGATCAGAGCAGTGCAGGAAGAGTTTGTTGAGTTGGGGAGGGGCCTTAGACAAGTAGTATGCATAGTAACCTTCTCAGAGATGCAGCCTGTCTATGGTATGGGTGAGGCTAGGGTGCTCCACACTATGGGATTCAGTCAGTGGTTGAAAAACTGGTGCAGAGCTCAGGGATTTGGCTTCACTGGGGACTGGGGGTCCACCTGGAGTGATGTAGGCCTATACTGGTTCGATGGTCTGCATCTGTCCAGGAGTGGAACCAGGATCCTAGGTGATAGGTTTAAATTCTTCATTGGCAAGCATCTAAACTAGCTAAGGGGGGAGGCACTGGAAAGCAGTAGGGAAATCCTAGCCCCCCTTAAAAAAATCAGGGTAGTTAGTGAGGTACACACCAAGATAAAGACTTTGATAGGGAGAAGGGCAAGGGTAAATGGAGAAAATGACAAACGCAGTAAGGACAGGGATGGGGCAAAAAAGAGTAAGGCCATCAAGAAATGGAAGGTAACGAGTGCCAGTGCCCATAGTCTGGGCAATAAGCTCCCTGAACTGGTGGCCTTGATGAAAGAGGGATGCCTGGATATTGTAGCTGTCACAGAAACATGATACACAGAGAACCATGACTGAGATGTTAACATACCAGGGTACACAACCTACAGGAGAGACAGGGAGGGTAGAAGAGGGGAGGAGTAGCTCTCTGTGTAAGGGAAAGGATACAAGCAACAGAACAAAAGCATAAACAGGGAGGAGAGGAGGCACTGTGGGTCACCTTAGAGACTGGAAATGGTACCACAATCCACACAGGGGTTGTATACAGACCCCCATCTCAGGGAGAAGGAATGAACAATGATATGATAGAAGGCATCCTTGGGATGTCAGAGAAAGGGGAGATATTGTTGATGGGGGTTCTGAATATGCCAGATGTTAACTGGAGCACCTTTGCTGCAGCCACATCCAACAGCATGGCCATTCTCAAAGTCCTACAGGTGGCATACCTCAGACAACTAGTGTTGGAACCCACTCAGGAGGGAGCAATCTTAGACCTCATACTCTCAAATGGGGATAGTGAGAGAATCTCAGATCAAGAAGTGGGTAGCTATCTGGGAACAAGTGACCACCAAACAGTGTGTTTCATGATAAACTCAACTGCAGAGTCAAGCCATACAAAAGTGCGGGTACTGGACTTCAGGAGAGCTAACTTTGTCAAAATGGGAGAGTGCCTTAGAAAAGTAAGTCAAACAGGCAAGATGGAGAGGTAGAGCAACAATTGGGAAACATCAAAACTGCCATCACAGAGGCAACAAGTCTTTGTGTGAAGCAAATAAACAATTCAAAATGAAAGAAAAAGCCACTATGGTTCTCAAAAGAGGTGGTGGGGAAGGTTAGGGAAAAAAAGATAGCATTTAGGAAGTATAAGAAAACACAGAAGAAGCAGGACAGAGAACTGTACCACTTAAGGCAGAAGGAAGCCGGGAAGGCAGACAGAATAGCAAAGGCCCAAACTGAGGAAAAGATAGCCAACTTGGTTAAGAAGGAGGATTAAACCTTTTATAGGTACATTAGTGAGTGTAGAAAGACAAAGGAAGGGATAGTGAGGCTGAATAGAATAGATGGTGGGTGGGCAGAGAGGGGACAGTGAAAAATCAGAGATACTGAACAAATACTTCTGCTCAGTATTCACAGAAGAGGAGGAGGGGGAGGTACATAATCCAATTAGCAGAAGCACTCTGGATAGGGGGATCAATCCCAGTCATTTCACAGAAGAAAGGGTTCTGAAAGAACTCCTAAAACTGAAGGTGGACAAAGCAATGGGGCCTGATGGGATTCACCCCAGAATTCTAAAAGAATTAAGGGGAGAACTAGTGACACCACTGACTACCCTTTTTAACAAATCATGGGAGGATGGTGTGGTACCTGAGGACTGAAGGATGGTGGATGCGATTCTCCTTCACAAAAGTGGGAGCAAGACAAAGGAAGGAAACTGCAGACCTGTCAGTTTGATCTCTGTAGTAGGGAAAATGATGGAATCACTTCTGAAGGAAGAATTGTTGAGTACCTAGAGGCCATTGGGGCAGAGGACCCAAGGCAGCATGGATTCACAGGGGGAAAGTTATGTCAGATGAATCTAATTGATTTCTTTGACTGGGTGGTCAAAGTAGTAGACCAGGAAGGGGCTGTGGACATGGCCTATCTAGACTTTAGCACAGTATTTGACACAGTCCCACACAAAAGATTAATAAACAAATTAGCCAGCCTGGGAGTGGGTCCCAGGGTGGTAGCTTGGGTAAAACATTGGCTGGACAACAGGACACAGAAGGTAATAGTAAACGGAGTCCACTTTGAAGAAAGGGGGGTTACTAGTGGAGTACTGCAGAGTTCAGTATTGGGTCCAGTCCTTTTTAATGTCTTTATGAGTGACATTGCAGAGGGACTATCAGGAAAAGTATGCCTCTTTGCAGATGACACAATGATCTGCAACAGGGTTGATACACAAGGTGGGGTGGAAAGGATGAGAAGGGACTTGGCAAGGTTGGAGGAATGGTCAGAAGTATGGCAGCTTGGATTCAATGCAAAGAAGGCAAAGAAATGCACCTGGGAAACAAAAACCCAGAGGAAGAGTACACGGGGGGGGTAGTAACAACAACAAAAATGGAAAGGGAACTGGGGGTAATCATATCAGATGACCTTAAGGTTGGCAAGCAATGTGAGAAGGCAGTAGGGAGGGCTGGGGGGATACTGGGATGTATAAGGAGAGGCATCACCAGCAGAAAACAGGAAGTTGTTATCCCTCTGTACATTGGTGGGACCCCATCTGGAGTGCTGCATCCAGTTCTAGAGACCCCAACTCCGCAAGGACATAGACAGGATGGAGGCAGTCCAGAGGGCAACTAAAATGGTGCAGGGTCTGCAAGATAAGTCATATGAGAAGATACTAAAGGAGCTTAATAGCTATACACTTGAGGAAAGGAGGGAGGGGGAATATGATAGAAACTTTTAATTACCTCAGTGGAATCAACAAAGTCCAAGAGGGTAGTATCTTTCAGAAAAAGAGATGTGCAAGAGCAAGAGGACACAATTTGAAGAAAGAGGGTGGATGGCTCAGGGGCAATGTGAGGAAGTATTTGTTCACAGAGAGGGTGGTGGACACATGAAACTGCCTTCATAAGGAGATTGTGGGGTCTAAAACTGTGGGAGAATTCAAGAATGCATGGGACAGACATAAGGCAATTCTTGTGGGGGTAGGAAGAAATAAGCTGTTGGTTAACTAGGATCTGCAGCTTATTGACTAGGTAGGGAAATGGGCAGACTAGGTTGGCCAAGCGGTCCTTATCTGCAGTCAAAGTCTATGTTTCTTGTTCATGTAGCATTTATACTTATCATTGAGGACTTTGATTACCCTCCAGGATGGATGCAGGCCATCAGGCTTGAACAAGCCTCCATCCCTCCAGGTAGGTTCCCAGTCACCAATGAACCCTTCCTCACAGCACCAATTCTCCAACCATGAGTTAACGTTCCTGGTGCATGTGCCCCTACTCACAGGTAGTACTTCTGAGAAGGTGAGTGAAGTAGCTACTTGCTTGAGACCCTTCCCCAATTTCCTAAACTCTTCCTGAACTTCCTTAGACTTCCCATTTGCCAGGTCATTTGTACCTAGGTGGAAGACATCCAGCTCACCCTCCCATCTTGCCTTCCTGGTGATCCCCAGAATCTTCCTCCCATCCCCCATGCCATGGCACCTGATAGGCACCTCACCTTCCTGTTCTCCTCCTCCTGTGTTCCTAGCTGGATCCCTCTTATGATAGAGTCCTCAACCAGGATTTGCTTCCTCCTCTTCTGGGGTCCACTGCTCTCCCCATTGAGATCACCTCCTTGGCCAACCTCCACATCCTTCCCTTCCACTTCTCTGGGTACCTCTATTTGGTTGTCCCCATTTTCCAGTGCAGCATATGAGTTTGGGAGTGCATTAGGATCTGGGATGTGCCTCTGCCTGACCCCTCTAACTCTCCCCGAGCCCACTGTCATCCAAGTGCTCCTCGTTCTTGGCATCCTTTGAAGCAGCAGCATTGGATTGGGTAGTCTCTGGATAGGGGTGAAGGTACTCCTGACACAGTTTACTTCTGCTTTGAGTCTGGCTACCTCATCCTACAGTTCAGAGAGATGTATGCAGATAGGGAGCACCTCAGCATCCAGAAGGTCTGCCTGAATATGGCTGCCCCGCAGCCACTGCATTGCACCACTCCCCACATTATACTGCACTTATACTGCTATTCCAGTACTTGTCTGTTACTGAAGCTCTCCTATTTCTTTTTTCATTAATTTACTATCCTAAACATCCTCCCACCGATCCTCAGATACTTTTCTTTAAAGAAGGAAAAAAATAATGAGTCAAAACACTTGTGCTGAGGGTGGGCTTCTTCCCCATTATGCCCCTCCTACTCCACAACCCCTGCTATTCCCTGTGCTTAGGTCCTGCCAATCAGATTTAACAGGGCATATAATTAACAGTCGGTGACAGGAGGGAGAGTGGGTGAAAATTTGCAACAATTAAAGATGGCAAAGGAATGCATCACCACTAGAAGCACACTAAACTAGGTTTTGAATTTTCAACAGCCCAGAAACAATTCTAAGTAAAGACAGCAAAGAAATAACAGTGTCACTAAAAGCCCACAAATCCGTTTAAAACAAAAACAGCAATGAGCAGTTAATGCAAAGCACTGAAATGAATCTGGATCCTTCCCCTTCTGGCTTCTTCTGAGAAAACCTCCAGGGATTTCGCCCCCTCCCCAAAACAACTCCGACGCAATCAATCACTCAATCAATCAATCAATCAAACTTTATTTAACCAGGCAAAATCATCCTTGAGAAAACTCATTTGCAAGATGGTCCTAGACAAGTAGGACATATACAACTACAGCAAAATTACCAGATAAGCAATGTACACACAATGAGCAAATAAAAGACAGTTACAGAGAAACAAGATCAGGGCTGGGGAGTACATATGGTGAACACTATCTGGGTTGATAATTGACTGTATATATAAAGGATTCCCACAAGACGTGGGATTATTCAGACAAAGGTCACAATGTTACAATAAGACGAGGGTTACCAGGTAGGGTAAGTGAGGGAACAACAACCGAAGGTTTACGCGTAGGGGAAAAACAAAGGAAAGGGTGGAGAGGGGTGGAAATAGATGTAGTTAAACAAACAGGTGGGAGTTGGCAGAAAAATCCCAAGGTGGAAAGAAGAAGAGAAGTGCTAGGGGAATACATGTAAGTACCAAGGTTTTGGGGAGCCACAGGAGTTGGAGGAGGTGGTTATTTGCGGCATACACACAGGGCACTCAGTCTGAGCGCAAGCAGCCTCCTGAAAAAGTGAGGCCCCGGGAGGGAGAACAGCCTGAGAGTTTTTTGCATGATATTCCAAAGGGTGGACAGAGAAAAGATGATAGCCACTGAGCCATGTCGTGTCCTTATTTTGGGTACTTTAAGAGAGACAAGAGACAAACTCCTTAGAACATAGGTTCCCTCAGTATGCTGAAACAGCATAGAAATATAGGTCGTTAGTTTATCAGTTAGGGCCCAGTATGTCCACATGAGGGAATATTTTTGCCTCCTCAGAGGGAGGGAGGGCCAGTCTAGTGCCTGATAAAACAGGTAGTGGTGGGTACATAATGGCATGTTTAGGATAAATCTCAGCACACGATGGTAGAGGGTGTCAAGTTTACTTAGCGCCTGAATAGGATAGTGACTATAGAGAAAGTCAGCATAATCAAGCAGCGGTAGAAAAGTTGTTTGGACAAGTTGTTTCCTTGCTTCAAGAGTAAGGAGCTGTCTTATCCGATAAAATATGCCTAGACATTGTCTTAGGTTTTTAGATAGTTCATTAAGGTGAGCCAAGAAGTTAAGCCTGTTATCCAGCCAAACACCCAGGTACTTGAATTTATCTACTAGTTCCAAGGCTTCGCCAAGCAAGGTATAAATCTGGAGGCTCAAAGATGGCCCTGTGTAGTGGGCAGCACAAGGTGAGGCAATCATAGCTTTGGTCTTTTTTGGCATTAAACATAGAAACATAGAAACATAGAAACATAGACACTGATGGCAGATAAGGACTGCAAGGCCCATCCAGCCTGCCCATTGTTTCTATCTTATGAATGTACCATGGGCCTTTGCTCAGTCAATGGCCTATCTATTCAAACTCATTTGTATTGCTCCCTTATGCCTATCCAATACCTGTTTGAAGCCTTGCACTGTATTCACATCTACCACTTCCTGAGGTAGGCCATTCCATACATCCACCACTCTTTCTGTGAAAAAGAACTTCCTCACATTACCCCTAAATCGGCCTCCCTCTAATCTCATGCTGTGTCCTCTTGTCCTGCTATTTTTCTTTTATTGAAACATGTTGGACTCTTTCACCTTGTTAATGCCCTTAAGGTGTTTGAATGTTTCGATCATATCACCTCTCTCCCTCCTTTGCTCTAGGGTGTACATATTGGGCTCCGTTAATCTGTCCTCATATGTTTTCTAATGCAGTCCCTGCACCATTTTGATTGCCATTCTCTGGACTGCTTCAATTTGGTTAATGTCCTTTTGAAGGTGTGGCCTCCAATACTGCACACTTTACTCCAGATGGGGCCTAACCAGTGTCTTGTAAAAAGGGATTATTTCTTCCCTCTTCAGACTTGTGATAACCCTACTAATACACCCCAACATCCTCCTAGCCTTACCTACTGCATTAATGGTCTGTATGGATGATTTCAGGTCATTGGTGATGATGATGCCCAAGTCTCTTTCTTCCCTTGTGACTGCCAGCAACTCCCCTCCCACCCTATAGGTGGCTTCAGTGTTTGTCCTCCCTATGTGCATGATCTTGCACTTCTTTGCATTAAACCCCAGTTGCCACTCTTCCAACCATTTTGCTAGTTTATCCAGATTTCTTCTCATTCTGCCCACCCCATCTGGATCATCTACTCTGTTGCAGATCTTGGTGTCATCTGCAAACAGACAAACCTTACTCTCCAGTCCATCTGCAATGTCACTGATGAAGATATTGAAGAGGACTGGCCCCAGGGCTGATTCCTGAGGTACTCCACTTGTGACTTGTATCTGCTGTGACTGTATACCATTTACCACCACTCTGTTTTCTGTCCGTCAACCAATTTCCACCCAGTTGATCAGCTTGACCCACCCCGAGCCTACCCAGCTTATTTATCAATCTTCTATGTGGAACAGTAACAAAAGCTTTGCTGAAGTCAAGGTAGGCGACATCAACTGCTTCTCTTTGGTCCACCACTCTGGTTACCCATTCAAAGAAATCTATGAGATTAATTTGACAGGACCTTCCTTTTGTAAACCCATGCTGTCTTGGATCCTGTGCTCCTATGGATTCCAGGTGTTGCACTATCCTTTCCTTAAGGAGTGCTGCCATAATCTTGCCCAATACTGAGGTAAGACTGACTGGTCTGTAGTTCTCTGCCTCCTCCTTGTTACCACTCTTGTAGAGTGGGATCACATGAGCCCTTCTCCAGTCTTCTGGGACCTCTCCTGTGCTCATAGACTCACTAAACAGTTCTGATAATAGTACTGCTAGCTCCACCCTTGGCTCCTTTAGTACCCTGGGATGTATGCAATCAGGTCCTATTGCCTTGTCCACCCTGAGCTTATCGAGCTCTTGCAGGACCCTTTCTTTTGTGAAGGGACTAGTGCATACCTCCCTCCCCCTATGTCCATGGTGCTGAGCTGTGGGTTCTACCCTACCTTCGCTTCAGTAAATACTGAGCAGAAGTATCTATTTAGGATAGATGCTTTTTCATGGTCCTCCTCCTCACATGCCCCCTTATCTCCTTTGATCTTAGCAATACCCCCTCTGGATTTTCTCCTTTCACTAATCAGAAGCAGAAGCAGAAGCTTAAACCTTATTAAGTTGTGTTGAAGGATGTCAAAGTCTAACTGAAGCTCCTTGTGGGCTACGTCTAGGGAGGTGTTAGTAGTATAGAGCATGGTATCATCAGTGAATACATAAACATTACTTGTGTGAATATATAAGAGTCTATATGGTTTATTTAGATAGCAAAGAGAATAGGGCCCAAGATATGGGCATACCAAGCAGCAGAGACTTAAACTGAGACAGTTCCCATTGATCTTTAATTTGTTGCATTCAGTTGGTGAGGTAACAATCAAACCACTTTAAGGTACTGTTGTTTACCCCGATGCTGCTCAAGACATTAAGTAGAATATGATGATCTACTGTATTGAAGGCCTTGTTGAGATCTAGAAAGAGGGCATGAATGTATTTCTTAGTATCCATGGCAGTTTGCCATTCGTTGGACACTTTGGCAAGGGCTGATACAGTACTGTGCTTGGGGCTAAATCCCAATTGGGCAGGGTTTAGGATGTTTTCAGTGTCAAGGAACTCTCTGAGTTGAGAGTTAACAATTTTTTCCATGGTCTTTGATAGGATTGGGAGAAGGGAAATCGGGCAGTAGTTGTTCAGGTCAGTTGGGTCACCAGATTTGAAAAGAAAAATAATGTGCTCTATTTTCCAAAGTGGCGGCAACTCACCATGAGACAAGGAACTATTAAAAAGGTAAATGATTGGAGCTGTCAGGTGATAGCAACCAAGTTTCAAGAAGAATGGTTCTAAGAGGTCAGCACTGGCACATGTTTTAGTGTCCATGGCTAGCAGGAGGTCCTCCACCTGTTTAAAAGTTACTGGATGAAAGCTAAAGGAGGAGCGCCCTGGGATAGCTGTGGTGACAGGGCTAGGGCCATTATTGTCATCACTGCAGACACTCACTTTACTGAGAGGTGAGGCATCAAATGCAAGGCCTGTGGAGGCAAAAGTGGCTATTTAGCTTTTCTAGGATGTCCACCCTGTCTGTGTAGGAAACGTCTCCTACCACAATCTTGACAGGCAAAGGTGAAGCTGACGAGTGACCTACTACCTCTCTAAGAACTTTCCAGAATTTAGTAGAACAATTTTTATTTTCTTTGAGAGAAGACTGGAAATAACATGATTTTTCAGTTCTAACAAGTTTGATGCAGGCATTCCTGGCAACCCGAAAGGCCGGCCAGTCAGAATCCAATTTTGTTTTCCATGCCCTTTTCCACAGTACATACCTGTCCCTCAGAGTTTTCTCTAGGGTGGGTGTAAATCAGTCGGGTGACCTTTTCCTAGATTTGATTTTTCTAAGCGGTACATGTTTATCAATCACCTTCAGTACCAGGTTTTGAAAGATATTATAAGCTTCTGAGACTGAGGGTGCCATGTTAAAATCCTGCCATTTAATATTCCCTAGGTCTGCCAGGAAAGCAGGTTGGCAAAAGTGTTTTAGACTTCATTTTAATTTAAAAGTGGGGGTAGGAGGCCAGTAAGGGGATATTCTAATACAGGCATTAGCACAGTGGTCACTCAGGTCACTGTGGAAAACCCCAGTGTGAGAGATATTGTGTGACTTATTAACCAGCATAAGATCCATTAATGAGCTGTGGTCAGGAGATTTCTCGTTAGGACGAGTATTCTCTGGGGTAATCTGGGTTAGGCCACGCTCATCGCAGAACTCATTAATTTTGTTGGAGCAGGCATCATTTCAATTGAGATTAAAGTCCCCCATTATTATGCATTCTGAGTTTGTTTTTTCCAACAGGGAATGAAGGTGACCCAGTATGCCAAACCACGCAGAAGGGGGCCTATAACAAGCAGATATTAAGAGGGCCACTCCAGAAGATAAGGTCAGTTTCACAGCTAGGCAGTCAGATTCCTTCCGTATAGAGATGCAAACAATATCAGAGACAGAGAAATTGGTTTTGGTATAGATGGCAACTTCACCGCTCCTTGTTGGCTTGTTGCACCTGAGTAAATTATAACCATGGATATTAGCAGTTTTGTCAGGAATGTTGTTCGTGAGCCATGTTTCTAAAAACATAGCGATATCTGGAGCCATATGTAGTACCCAGGCTTGGACCATGTAGAATTTTTTAGGCAAGCTACGGATATTCATATGTAAAAAGCTGAGACCTTTTAGCAGAGGGAGGTCCGAGGGTGCATCTATAAAAAGGGGTGAACCAGGGTTTAATTCCATGCTCCCTGAGTAGAGTAGAAGAAGAACTAATTGTTTCCTAAGGCAGTTTACAATAATTTTTAACGCAAGTTTATTCTGATGCTTAGTGTACAAGGTTTTGCAGTTTGCATTGCTGGGGGTAGCAAAACAACGAGAGAGGGGCAAGGCATAGATCGTCACTCTAACTTGGAGGAGGAACAATAAGTGGGTATGGATGGAAGATCTGGGCTGGAGGGGAGATACAGTGAGTGTGTGGAGGTCAGTACCTTTGGAATAGGACAGATAGTGAGCTAACATCGTACCATGTAGCTCTTGGTACTTGGGCATGTCTTTCAGGACTGTATTCTCCGTACGTTTAACAATGAGGTCATAAGGGAGGAGTAGGAAGCAGCTGAGGACAAGAATGATTGTCAGTGGAGCCATTAGATTAGAGGTGAAGCAGTAGGCAGGGAGGACTCAGAGTTGATTATCTGAAAATGCAGGTGGTGTCCCCACAAATAACACTTTGTTCTACTGATGGCATAGTGCTGACTGTCGACATTGTGCCATCGCTTTCATGCCGTTTGACAAGTTTACTGTCAATGTGGCTTGCTGGAACCTCATCACCTAATCAGCATCTCTTCTAGCAGCATTTGCCAAGCTGCAGAGGTTAGCTTTCTGTCAGTGTGCATTTGATGCAGAGCAGTGCAGACTGATGCTCTCACTTTGTATGGCAATTTTGGGCTATGAGCAGTAGAAATGGTGTCTCTTTGAAAAAGCAGAAAACCAAAAGAAGTTTAAAGTGAAGGGGCTTTCCTGAAAGTTAAAAATTAACAAATAAGCTTTTTTTTAAAAGTGAGTCTGTCAACATTATTTGAGCTCTAAAATGCATGAAAATGTATGATTTACAATGCCTCTTAAAAAAATCTCTGGGGGAGCATACCCCCAAATCCTCCTAGCACTGAAGACTCTATCCATTATGCTGTTGACACTCCTTGTTTATCAACTCTGTGTACACCCTTGTACCACCAAAATCTGCATTGAACCATGAACAAAACTCTGACTTAATCACTGGGGGTCTCCTAAGCGACCAAGTCACAATGTAAAACAGGTTGCCAGATATCAGTGGACAGACACAGGGCTTGTATCCACTAACATGCTCAGTTGGGACATCCACAGAGTTCTGGTCATGATATGGTGTCAGCTGCATTTGCATTACCATGACCAGAAAGAACTGTATATAGCAGTGCTGCCACTACTGTTGTCCCCTACCCATCTAACCCTCGCCTTAAGAAAAATAAAAACATAGGGGAGTCACATGATGCCTAGGACTGGGTGAACAGCTCCTCTCTCCGGCTTCTGCCCCTTGCCATAACAACCCTTTAAATATTCCACTGTTTTAAATTTTTTCTGCACTATTTGAGGCTAACATCACTCTAACGTATTCAAAGCTACCAGCACTACTGAAATTTGGGGAGAAATGGATGCCGAAATGTGTTCAACCTAACCGCGACATACTCCACTAACCACACTGAACAAACAAACAAAGCAATCCAAGGCCCAGATACAGGGGGCAGGGCAAAGCTCTACTGCTAATCTGGGTGAAGTACCATTGTCGAAGGATAAGTTCCTGGCAGAATTTACACCCATGAAAGAAGCTGTGCAACTACTGACAACTGAAATTAAATCACTCTAATTTGATCTTTCTGATCTCGGGAGATGTGTTGGTGACAATGAGCCAAAAATCTTCTCGATAGAGAAATTAAGAGATCAGTCGTAAACTGATATTTCAGCCCTAAGGCAAAAGATTTGCCAAGATGGAATTTAAGTTAGAGGATTTGGAGGGCAGCAGTCAGTGATACAACATTGTGGTCCTTGGCTTACCAGAAAAGGCTGAAGGTTCCTCCCCGATCTTGTTCACACAAAAATTATGCTCCAAATTGGCCAGTCCATCTCCAAATGGTACTACCTACATAATACAGTGGGCCCACAGAGCTTTGTACCCACTACCTCCGGACATCACATCGCTAAGGCCATTTATTTTCAAATTTTTTAACTATCATGACAACCAATACCTGCTTACCAAAGTAAGGGATCTAAATGAGGTTTTATGGGAAGGACAAAAAGCTCCGAATTCTTTTTAAACCAGGAGAGACACACTGAGATGAAGTTTGTTTACAGATGCAACCTGGGAGCACAAGGAAGTTAAGAAACTTTTTCAGCATCATGCAGTATGCAAGTGGGGGCTGTGGGATTCAAACCCAGGTCTCTAGTTTTGCAGCTCAGAGCCTTTAACCACGGTGCTATACTGTCTCCTCGAGACATGCCTGCTTCAGTAAGACAGTGGCATGCTGCATACCATCCCATTGTGACCAAAATCTTAGCAGCAGGGCTACATTTCAAGGTACTGTACCCTGCCCACCTGCAGGTCCAAAAAGGAGACTTCTGGATTTCATGGGAGTCTGCCGAGCGAGCTGCTACTGCTTTAAAAGAACTACTCCCTGGCTTGTCTAAACCCCAGTGAGCTCTATAGCAGATTGGCTCAGTGACTTTCTACCAACTCTGGATTGCATATTGATCCTTGTTTTCCTGTTTACTCACATAATATAAGAGCAATATCACTTTACCCTATACATTGTTTAACCATTTCTGCCCTATCTGGTACTCACTTGCTGGTATTCCTTAACCAACCATATTACCCTTTCTCAGGAAGAACACTGAACATACCTTCTATTATGACACTGGGACCTGGTTCAAAATAGCTTGATGGGTCACAAAACTACTTCAGTCTGAGCAAGCAGTCCTACTCCTGAAACAGAGGATCCTGGTTTGATTTAAAAATTTGCAATGACTGCTTGATCTACTTCTAGGAGGCATGCCTGGACAATTGTACTCTTTTCTATCAACCCCTTCCATAGTTTTGCTGGTCCAAGGTGATGGCCCCCTTTTGCTAACTGGCCTCCTGGTACAACTTCCTTAAGATGGTCTCCATTTGTATTACTCTGCCAATACCTGTGTTCATCGTTGAAGTGGTTTGCAATATACCAGTGGTCCAATCTGCTACTTTAGATCAAGCTTGCTTTCCTGCACCTGCATCAGAAGATTTTTCTTTGATCAAAGACTATGCATCGCATCTTCGATATAGAAAGGCTAGCTCCTACCACGGTGCAGCTGACTGGCTGATTATCCTTCCTTTTACCAATACCCTTTTGTATGCTGGCTCATACTTGCTTTCACTGCCCTGGCTCTCATTTTTCCATGCTCCCCTTTAATCTTCTTCTACCTTTGCAGGTTACCAGCTATGGATTTGTGTTTCAGAGCGGGATCGGCAGCAGAGAGCTTCTCGAACCGGGAGTCTGGTTTGACGCAGGAATATCAATAACAATGTTTTTGAACTCTAGTGCAAGTTGAGCTGACAATATCTGGGCAAGAAATAATTTCTTCGCATCAATATATTGGATTAGTTGCATAGTTAAATTTACTGATTTGTTTAAGATATTTTCTTCATGATTATATATTCCTTGTTTATTACTTCCCATGTTAGCCACCTGTTACATGGTTCTTGAAGATGTTTGCTACCTGGTTAATTATCCATGTTACTGTTTATCTTATTTACCCCTTGATATATGGGTTTGGAGTAAATTTTGTTTTTCTGCTGTGTAGTTGGTCCCCTGAAATTTTAGGGAATGGCAGGCTGCATATTCCCAGCTACTATACTAGATTAAATGCTATGCATTAGTTTAGCAGTTTAATACTTTTGGGGCCAAGTTTAAAAATGTTTTAAAAGTTTATTGGTGGCTTTTCTCATTGTAAACATTAACAATTCACCAATTTATATGTTTCATGATATATTATTTTGTTATATATGCAGAACTCAGCACATTTACTATTCTTTATACTTAGTGCTGTTGATTTATGGGTATTTTCTTACTGCAGTTACTATCTGGATTGGGATGATGGGGTGGGGGCTGGATGTGAGAAACCACCGTATTCCCTTGGCAGTCATGCAGCAAAGAGATTAATCAGGGGACGGGAGGAGGGAGGCTGTTAGGGGCTTTGTTGATGAATTGGTGAGGTTTCAGGAATGTGTTGGGATTATTTTGAACTTGTGGGCTGTGTTTGTTAACTGATCTCAGAAGGGTGGGGGGGCCCTCTTGCAAAAGGGTGTTCAATTTGAATGAGGTTTGTCACTCTTTTTTTGTAGGCAAAGTGTTTCCCTATAGTTGTTCCATACTAGTTGAGGGATATGGCATCTAACTTTTATTTTTGCTCATGGAATGTCAGGGGAGCATGGACCCCACTGAAAAGATCTAAGATTCTGTTACATCTGGGCAAATTGCAGGTCGAAGTGGCTTTTTTACAAGAAACTCCTCTTCCTCCAACCCAGGTTCTGCTTTTACAGCACTCCTGGGTGGGGCAAGCTTTCGGTTCTGGTCTGGATTTCCCTACTAAAGGAGTAACTATCTCAGTGGCCAGGAGGATCCCATTTCATTTACTCCAGGAAGTTGGTGAACCCCAAGGTAGATACCTTTTTCTACGTGCATTACTTAGTCACATGGAAGTTGTCCTGGGCTCGATATATAGCCCTAACAATGATGACCCTGGGATTTTTGCTGATCTATTAAACTTACGCGTACCTTGAATTTCCCTTCCCATGCTTCTGGCCAGAGATCGGTATATGGTCCTCAACAACATGTAGGAATGTGCTCCCTTTACCAGTAATCCATAAGGGATAATGCATGCAAGAAAACAATGTGGATGAACACAAATGCAGATGCTTTGAAGGGTCATGGGTCCTAATCTGGTACTCATAATTAAGCAGACCTCATACACAGCAAATAACCTCAGCTGGTGAATGCAGGTCTCAGAGGTTACAGTTGCTGCACCACAGATTTTGTCTTCAGTGTCCATTGCACAGCAGTCAGTGCAGCATGAGGGTTGCAGGTGTAGGAAGTGGTAGCAAGGAATCAGCCTTTCCGATTTTATAGCCCTTTGGTAGGTACTTTTTACATTCTTCATGTATGCAGCTGAATCCCTATACCTCTGCTGAGTAGATACACAAAACACACCTGTGACATTTATGTGCATAGAAACATATTTCCCCAAAGCTCCCAATGTTGTTTAATCATTCAGTGTCATCAGATTAACTTATTACTCTATTACATTTTTAAAAAAATCTGGCATCTGGCTTATGATAATAACAGTACCTAAAAGCGCTGTGGGGTTCAGGGTTTCTTGTGAGCTGGGCACGTCACAAATGGACGCCTACCAAAACGCGACCCACTTGAGGTGCATACCCAGATGGCAAGGGAGTAGGGAGGGCAACCAGATGAGGACTGTTCGTGAATGGTAACAAGATGTTGCCATATGTATACACATGCGGGGGCGAGCACACCTAGCAAAAGGTGGGTGGGTTTATGAGAGGTGGTGCCACAGTCAGCAGCCAAGCTGGCTCCGTGGTGTGGTAGGGTGAGTGCTGGCCTGGGGTGGCAGGAATGCAAGGTTCAGATCTGGGTGCAGGTATGTTTTGTTGTGCCCAACCCAAGTAGGTGTAGTTTTTGTTTCACTGTTGTACCCCTCCCCCCAACATGCACCCTGCTGGAGCTGAGACTCTAAAAATAGGGGGTGCGGGGGGGGACAGTCCCCCGCATAAAAGTAAAAATCACAATTCCTTGCACTGTTTTCTGTCGCCGGGGTTGTACATCACCAGAATTGAATTTTGATGATGTGCACTCATCATAAGGACTATATCCTTTTGGTGATTGCCCTTATGACTTAGAACCAGAGTTCAGCAACATATATGTATTTATTATTTGGTAACCAGGTAAGGCCCACTAGGCACAAGTGCCTGTTTTCAGGGGAAACCTGGGCAATTAAGTGACTTGCTCAGAGTCCCACAGTATGCAAATGAAGATTATGAGAATCAAACCCAGATCTAGTCAGCTGAATATACCAAGTTCATTACTCTAACCACTAGGCTATACTGCCAGCCAATATAATTTGGTCAATCGAGCTTTAGGCTTGTGGTTCTGTGATAACACAGAACTATCAGTGTCCTAATTAGAGATGTTGTAAAGTATTACTCTGTCTGTAGAGTTCTACTTAAGTGACAGAATATTGCCTTTGCAAATCACTTCGGCAAGTTCCCACTTCATCCAAACTTCACTTTTCACACCGAGTTTTCCTGGCAAAGTGGCATGTTTTCAGGTGAAGTCATTTCGAAGTGATAACTTTGCCAGGAAATTTTCATGACTTCACCTGAAAAAGTGTCACTTCGCCTGCCGAAAAATTTGCAAACTCAGCACTTCACACTTTATGAAGTTTGCAAACTTTGGAAAGTGACTTGTGAAAGTGAAGTCTGCCAGCGTCACATATCTGCAGTCCTAATAGTGCCATTCTTCACAGTAGCCAGATAGTTATTTCATACTTCAAAACTCTGATTGTAGTTTGATCTGTTTTCTGTTCCATTCCACTCAATGCTAGTGTAGTCCAGAAAATGGAAAATGAATCTGAAGAGCTGCTCTGTAGTTTGGTTGTAAATGTTATGGTGTTGCTCAGGTTTTGCTTTACTGAGTGTTGAAAACATCCTGGAAATGAGTGGAATATTTGGTTGCAGAGAAAACATCCACAGACATCATGATATGCTTCTTGTCATCAGATTTTGTTTGACATAATATAGTAACCTGTAAATAAATGATTACACATTTCATTGCGTGAGCTGATCATCTGACACTGGGGAACATTTCATGTTAAGTAACTGCTTTTGGCATGCTCTGCAAACTGTTTGTTTACTTTACAGGTTCAGTACCTGGGAAAAAGGTGGAGTTGTATATACATAAACTGGCAGTTAAATACTGATTTGGTAACAATGTTGATTTCTCACTGTTGAGTGCTGTTGATTAGCTTAAACACCATTCTTGAGTTAGTCCATGGTTGGCAAAAGCTGACTTCAACTTTCTATTGTTGGCATCTTGTATGGTTCCATTTATTTTCATGCTCTTGTTTGCCTCAGCATGCAGCTTCCTAAATCCCTAGAGCTTTGTTATCTGAAACAGAACCCATAATTTGGGTTGTGTTGCTATTTTTGACCTTTCATCATAAAATGATTTTTATAGTTTGTGTTCTAAGTTTATCACTAATTGTATTTGGTATCTGTTGTACAGGATATCATTGAATAATGTACTTTCTCCCGAACTCCTACTAATGTTCATTATTTCTTTAGCTGTATCATTTTCCTTATAATAATTTGATATTTTTTACAGGAAAATGTTTTTGACATACTGTAGTATCATGAATGCAATACTTTCTCTTGCCACAAACTGGGCCACCAGTATTAACGTGTCATTAACTTCTCCAGCAACTTGAGCTGCTATTGAGCTATGGTTTTATTTATAATTACCTGAGTGCACTATTTTTAGATGGGAGCTTACTCTGGGCCCAGAGTTTGTGTGCTCGGCCCCAAAATATATGAAAATTGCTACATTATTGCCACACAAAAATGTTGAATCAGTAGAGTAATGGAATATACAGCAGAGATATCAGGCTTCCAACTGAAGGTGCACTCTGCAAAATAAGCAGATTCCTCAATGATAGGCACTGGAGGCACCATCCCTTTTGTAACCTCTTCCTGAGACGTTGAGGGAAATGAGAATGAAACTGCCACATTTTACTCACAACTAACAAAACTGTGCCTGTCTATTAGGGCTGTCCGGGGGTGGGAGGGGACTCAGCACCCTAGAGAATGCCCCTCTCCTCTGGGGTGTACCGGGTCAAAACAGCACACCAAGAAGAGTGCTGCAAGAACTGCGCTGTGTAAAGTGCAAATGGATTTACAGCGACAGGGATATAATAGCCGAAAACTCTTACTGCTACCCCTGTTGCTCTCCCTATCACATGAAGAGAGCTGAATTTGCTGTGTGCTGGGATGGCTGGCTGAGCTGCTTCCATGGTGGAGTGGTTAGGGCACCAGCCTACAGCATGATAAGAGGCCTAAGATTGCAGTTCCATTCCCACCAACTCCCCTTCCTGCAGTAAAACTGTTTTTATTGTGGAACGCAATAATTTCCCACTCCCAACTTTTTCTCCATACCCAAAGTCCACAACCCCCCGGAGTTGATGATATGAAGTATGGGTGGTGTGAAGGGGCCAAGCCCCCCACATCGGTGGCAGAGACCCCTGCAAAAACAAAGAGCTCCTATTCCTTCTGCTGGGGATGCACTGTTCCTGATGGGTCACTGTATTTCCCAACCCTGTTTTGTATAGCGCTCTATTCCTTGTGGCATTTATTGCCATTTGATTTTTGCATGTGGTGACATGACCCCATGCCCCTCTAGGGTGGGATGACAACATTCTCTGCTGCAACACTTCCAACAGGGTGACCATGAGTGGGGGTGCAGCTGGAGAGTCTAGTGGGAGGGGGGATGCAACCTGGCCCTCAATCTGGGCCAAAATCATTCAAATGTGCATGGTGATATTTCTCTGTAATTAATCCTGGGTTGCCCCAGAAAAAGCACCTCCCAAAGCACTGTGGGTTTACCCGGTCAACAAAATTCAAATAAAATATATAAATAAATAGCCAACTGTGTCCCGAGGTGAGGCAATATCAAAGTAGACCCTCTGACATGCAGCACCATGAAGTTGGCGCTGCGAGCCCTACCACTCTTGAGTACCTGCTCTTTCCCCCAGTGGTCCCCCCACACATCAGATGGGCCACAGGAGATCATGGATGCTGGTGCTCCCAAATACTACCCATACAATAGCAAAAATGTGTAAATCCTGTATGTCTTCAGTACTGTGGGCGACTATACTTTATTAAACACAGCTTTTATTTTGACACAGTTTCTTTAAGAGCAAATCACAAAACTGTCATCATATTGAAGCACAGAATACTTTTGACTATGAACATGTCATTTAAACATCCTGCCATGTTTCTTTTTACTAAACATGTAATTCTAAATGCTGAAACCTACATTCTTAATTACGAAATTGTGAAAATACAACCATCAGCTTTTAAAATAGATTTTCTATTAAGAAATAACTTTTACATTGTGCCTAGTTCCTCAATAGTAATATATTTTTATGAAGCTCTGTCTGTGACACAAGAGAATGTTTAAATAGTCATTTCAGTCTGCGCTGGGTATTCAAGATACAAATCTGAAAATTAGCATTTCTGTGCATTACGACACTGTACTGTACTGTAAGCTCAGCTTCAAATCCAGTTACAGTATGTGTGAAAAACAAGAATATTACTCCATTTTGGGCATATAAGTCAGTTCTATAATGCAAATTACTCCAGTCTGTAATTCTATAATACAGTTTTCAGCCATTGTAGCTGGTGTAGTTGTACAGCTTCAGTACTGTGGCTCACATGATTTCCAAAAGTGCTAAACAGAAATGAAGCAGCAACAAAAATTGGGGGCTTTATGAACAGTTGCAGTGAGGGTGGTACAAAATCAGAGGCACAAACAGCGTCCCCTTTTGCACTTCTACCCTAGGTATGCACAGGAGGGACGGCCCTGGCCATGGCCCCACCTCCTGTTCAGTGCCTGATGTCCAGTTTTCCCAGTCCATTAATATGGGGGAACAGGCAACTGCACTTTGCTCAGTGTCAGTGACTACAAACAGAAGTTGACAGTGTGGTTTACTTCTGGGTTGTGGATGGGAGTGATAGTGGTACTGTGCCTACAATGCATTTTGGGATTGTTTGCAGTTTTTTAGATGTTCAAACCATAGGATCTTTGTTACTGTGTATGCATTGGTGGCATGGCTGAAAATGAGACTTTGAGGCCAGTGTCACCTTTCCTGGTAAATCAAATAAAAAAATAAAAAAATGATTTTGCACAGGATCATATTCATGTGGTCAGACAAGATAGACTTCATTGTTTGCCAAGCTCCAGAGGTTAATTTTCTGGCAGTGTGCATTTGATGCAGAGCAGTGCAGACTGATGCTCTCACTTTGTATGGCAATTTTGGGCTACGAGCAGTATAAATGGTGTCTCTTTAAAAAAGTTGAAAATCAAAAGAAGTTTAAAGTGAAGGAGCTTTCTTGAAAGTTAAAAATTAACAAATAAGCTTTTTTTGAAAAGTGAGTCAGGCAACATTATTAGAGCTCTAAAATGCATGAAAGTGTATGATTTACAATGCCTCTTAAAAACATTTCTGGGGGAGTATGCCCCAAAACTCTCCTAGCACTGACGACTCTATTCATTATGCTGGTTTCACTCCTTGTTTATGAAGTCTGTGCACACCTCTATGCCACCAAAATCTGCACTGAACAGTGAACAAAACTCAGACTTACACTGGGGAGTCTCCCAAGGGACCAAGTCACAACACAAAACAGATTATCCAGATATCAGTGGACAGACACAGGGCTTGTATCCACTAACATGCTCACTTGGGACATCCACAGAGTTCTGGTCATGATATGGTGTCAGCTGCATGTGCATTGCCATGACCAGAAAGAACCGTATATAGCAGTGCTGCCACTACTGTTGTCCCCTACCTATCTGACCCTCACCTTAATAAAAATAAAAACAATGGGTAGTCACGTGATGCCTAGGACTGGGTGAACTGCTCCTTTGTCCAGCTCCTGCTTCTTGTCATAACAACCCTTTAAATATTCTACTGTTTTACATTTTTTCTGTGTAACCCTAGGTGGTGCTATCCCAAGGGCTACTAACCCTGCCAGCTTGGCTAGTAGCAGGTCAATGGGCCTGAGTTCTGAAATGGGTGCCTCCACCCGGAGGTCAAGGTTGGTAGTGGTCAAGCTAACCTGGGCACAGCCCTCTGGGACACTGTAATCCCCCTCTTTCCTTACTAGTGGCCAGTACAATACACAATAATCACTTTCACAATACCCCTGATACACCACACAAGTACCCACACTATTTACACTTACCACCAGGGCTTTCCTCTGGCTCGACCCTGGGAACCCCCTGTAAAACAAGGTTATACACAGCAACTAACAGCAGTACAGTACTCTTGCACAAACCGGAACTACAGTCAAGGTAAATGCAAAAATGAGTTAGATCAGATTTATTTAAGGGATTTAAACAAGGGAGGGGTGTAATCAGGTTAATTTGCTTAAAGGCTGTATCAATCAAAAAAGTTATGCATGCACTTCAGGGTCCATAAACAGTCACACATTCTGGGTACCCAGATGGAGAATGGTGGGCTAGCCAGGAACGTTGCAGCTGGTTGAGGCCCTGTGATGGAAGAAAACAACATGCACAACACACAATAATTATAATCAAGAGCCAGAGGGCTTAGTTCATGAAAAGAAAACAACAAGACAATCAGATGACACATTTTTAGATTAGGCTGTTGTTGCAGGGAGCTACCCTGATGATTACTCACGATACCCAAGACTGGACACAGACTGGATGAAAACTGAGATTGCAGGTGGTTGATCTGGAGTGCCAGGAGAAGCAGAACCCACACGATTCACCGAGGCATCGTTCCTGTTCAAGCATGGAGCAGGGGCTGATCCCCAGGTAGGTCTCTCATCAATGGCTTTCTCTGTGCAGCGGGTAGTCTGGCTGGGCCAGTGGGGCAAGGCCCAGGCCAAATGGAGACAAATTTGGATACAGTCCATTTTGGGCTGGATACAGCTTCCAGCAAGCACAACACAGTTCACACAGTGGGGAACCAAATCACTACCCACTAACAATTCACAGCACATTTACACGTAAGGAAATTCTACTGTACCAGACAAACCACTCTCCGGTCATGAATGCAAAGTCTTTGCTCAAACCGGGGATTTAAAGGCAGCTGGAAATCCTGACAGGCCAATCACATTCAGCAAAATCTTTGGCCTTCCTCAGATTGATCCTGGTCACAACTCAGTGACTTACTTTGTTCTCACGAATTCAGATTCAGTCCAAACTGATTCTCTTCTCCCTCTCAGGGGCAGCATGCAGGCCAAACCTCAGGCCTTTCCATAGAGACTGTATTGAGCTCTTGCTTCTTCAGTTCCCAACTTAGATCTGCCTCTAACAGCAAGCAGCTTGGGAATTTCTCCAAGATACAAAAGGTTCAGTTGGCTGATCCTCCTGTCAGTCACAACAAAGGCTCCCCCTTCAGGTGCAAAAAGCCCCAAACTACAATTCCTACAGATTTTGACTCCAGACAGCTCCTGTAGTCTGGCTCCATTTTAGGTCCCAACAGAACTGCAACTCGGCAGTCCAATACCAAGATAGTGGAGATAAACAAAACAGTCCTTGCTGCAAAGAAGGCAGGTTAATCAAACTACACTATCATTATCACTCTAAATGATTTTCAGCAAATAGTTACATCTTTCAACAGAGCTCCCTCTCAGATTACTTATGACTGCAATCCAGGTAGCTCTTAAAGAGACAGTACACATAGGCTATACAGGCACTCTGTGGCAATCACGCTTAAACTGCTAAAACGCAGGACACCAGCCTGGCAGTGAGCATTTAGGCAAGCTTGAGGAAGACTTTTCGGGAACCCCCATTTTTAGGGGGGTTACATCTGCACTATTTGAGGCTAACATCACTTTAGCATATTCAGAGTTACCAGCTACTACTGAAATTTTGGGAAAAATGGACACCAAAATGTGTTCAACCTTACCGTGTCATACTCCGCCAACCACACCAGACAAACAAAAAAAACAATCCAAGGCCTAGGTACAGGGGGCAGGGCAAAGCTCTATTGCTAATCTGGGTGTAGTACCATTGTCGGAGGATACAATCCCAGCAGAATTTATGCCATGAAAGAAGCGCTGCAACTCTGACAAATGAAATTAAATTACTCTGATCAGATCTTTCTGATCTTGTCGGACGAGTTGGTGACAAAGAGGCAAAAATCTTCTTGATAAAGAAATGGAGAGACTGGTCGGAAACCGATATTTCAACCCAAAAGCAAAACTTTGCCAAGATGGAATCTAAGTTAGAGGATTTGGAGGGCAGCAGTCGGCGATGTAACATTGTGATCCTTGGCCTACCAGAAAAGGCTGAAGGCTCCTCCCCGATCTTGTTCACACAAAAGTTATGCTCCAAATTGGCTGGCCCATCTTTGAAAGGTACTACCTACATTTTAGAGTAGGCCCACAGAGCTTTGCATCCACCACCTCCAGACACCACACCTCTAAGGCCATTTATTTTCAAATTTTTAATCTCGACAAGCAACACCTGCTTACCAAAGTGAGGGATCTAAAGGAGGTTTTATGGGAAGGTCGGCAGCTCTGAATTCTTTTTTTTATTTTTTTAACCAGGAGAGACACATTAAGCTGAAGCTTATTTACAGGTGCGACCTGGGAGCATAAGAAAGTTTAGTGACTTGCTCAAAGTCACACAGTGTGCAACAGGGGGCTGTGGAATTCAAACCCAGGTTTCCAGGTTTGTAGCTCAGAGCCTTAAACCACTGCTCTATACTGCCTCCAAGTGACATACCTGCTTCAGTAAGACAGTGGCGTGCAGCATACCATCCCATTGTAATACAGAAACATAGAAACGTAGAAGTTGATGGCAGATAAGGACCGCAAGGCCCATCCAGTCTACCCATTTTCTCTACCCTATGAATGTGCCATAGGCCTGTACTCTGTCAATGGCCTATCTATTCATGCTTATCTGTATTGCTCCTGTATGCCTTTCCCATGCCTGTTAGAAGCCCTGCACTATATTCATATTCACTGCTTCCTGAGGTAGGCTGTTCCATACATTCACCACCCTTTCTGTAAAAAAGAACTTCCTCACATTACCTCTTAAACAGCCTCCCTCTAATCTCATGCCGTGTCCTCTTGTCCTGCTAATTTTTTTTTATATTGAAACACGTTAGACTCTTTCACCTTGTTAATGCCCTTAAGATATTTGAATGTTTCAATCAAATCACCTCTCTCCCTTCTTTGCTCTTGGGTATACATATTGAGCTCCATTAATCTGTCCTCATATGTTTCTGATGCAGTCCCTGCACCATTTTGATTGCCCATCTCTGGGCTGCCTCTGTTTTGTTAATGTCCTTGTGCAGGCGCAGCCTACAGTACTGCACACAGTACTCCAGATGGGGCCTAACCAGTGTCTTGTAAAGAGGGATTATGACCTTACACTTACGACTTGCCATACCCCTACTAATACACCCCAACATCCCTCTAGCCTTACCTACTGCTTTAGTGGTCTGCTTGGATGATTTCAGATCATCGGTGATGATGATGCCCAAGTCTCTTTCTTCCCTTCTGATTGCCAGCAACTCCCCTCCCAACCTATAGGTTGCTTCAGGGTTTCTCCTCCCTATGTGCATGATCTTGCATTTCTTTGAATTAAACCCCATTTGCCACTTTTCCGACCATTTTGCCAGTTTATCTAGATCTCTTTTCATTCTGCCCACCCCATCTAGATCATCTACTCTGTTGCAGATCTTGGTGTCATCTGCAAACAGACAAACCTTACCCTTCAGTCCATCTGCAATGTCACTGATGAAGATATTGAAGAGAACTGGCCCCAGGACTGACCCCTGAGGTACCCCACTTGTGACTTACATCTCTTCTGACTGTATACCATTTACCACCACTCTGTTTTCTGCCCGCCAACCAATTTGCCACCCAGTTGATCAACTTCTGACCCACCCCAAGCCTATCCAGCTTATTAATCAATCTTCTATGTGGAACAGTATCGAAAGCTTTGCTGAAGTCAAGATAGGCGACATCAACTGCTCCCCTTTGGTCCACCACTCTGGTTACCCAGTCAAAGAAATCTATGAGATCAGTTTGACAGGACCTTCCTGTTGTAAACCCATGCTGTCTTGGATCCTGTGCTTCTATGGATTCCAGGTGTTGCACTATCCTTTCCTTAAGGAGTGCCTCCATAATCTTGCTCACTACTGAGGTAAGACTGACTGGTCTGTAGTTCCCTGCCTCCTCCCTGTTACCACTCTTGTGGAGCGGGATCACATGAATCCTTCTCCAGTCTTCTGGGACCTCTTCTGTGCTCAGAGACTCACTTAACAGGTCTGATAATGGCTCTGATAGTTCCACCCTTAGCTCCTTTAGTACCCTGGGATGTATGTCATTAGGTCCCATTGCCTTGTCCACCCTGAGCTTAGCGAGCTCTTGTAGGACCCTTTCTTTTGGGAAGGAACTAGTGCACACCTCTCCCCCCATGTCCATGGTGCTGAGCTGTGGGCCCTGCTCTACCTTCTCCTTAGTAAATACTGAGCAGAAGTATCTATTTAGGACAGATGCTTTTCCTTGGTCCTCCTCACACTCCCCCTTATCCCCTTTGATCTTACCCCCTCTGGACCTTCTCATTTCATTAATGTATCTATAGAAAGTCTTGTCACCTTCTTTTACTCTCCGTGCTAGTGTTTCCTCAGTTTGGGCCTTTGCTTGCCTTACTGCCTTACCTGCTTCCCTTAGGGAAGTTTGGTATGCCTCCCTATCTTAGTCCCGCTGCATTCCCTTATATTTTCTGAAGGCCAGCCTTTTGGCTCTGACCATTTATGCTACTCTTTTTGAGAACTAAAGTGGTTTCCTTCTTCTTTTGCACTTCCTTTTCTCTCTAACACAATGGGATGTTGCTTCAAATATTGCATCCTTAATGCTTGCCCACTTTGTCTGTACCCCCTCACCTGTAAGTCTTCTTGCCAGTGCTAGCTTAACTCTGTTGGCCATCATATCAAAGTCAGCTCCTCTGAAGTCTCATATTTTTGCCTTGGAATGGGATGATTTAGTTCTAGTGGCCAAACTGAACCCTACCATGTGATGGTCACTGGTCCCCAGGTGACCTTCTACCTGGAGATCTGTGATCCTTTCCCCATTAGCTAGTTCTAGATCTAGGATAGCCCTGCCTCTTATGGGTTGTTCTATCAGTTGTTTGAGGCGCTCCCCCTGCAGGGAATCCACTATGTGTCTAGTTCTGGTGGATGTTCCTGCTGGTATTGACCAGTCTGTATCTGGCATGTTGAAGTCCCCGATTATCAGAACCTCCCCTTTAGCTGTCATGTTTTGTATATCTTCTAACAGTAATGTGTCTATGCCCCGGTCTGGAGGCCTATAGATAACCCAGTTTGTATAGCTTTCCCATTTCCTGTTTCCATGGTGACACACAGTTCTTCTGGCTCCTTATGTGTATTCTGAATTTCTGTTGCTTTGATACTTTCATTGACATAAAAGGCCACTCCACCTCCCCCTTTTTGCACTTCGGTCTCTTCTGAACAGTACATAGACGGGTACTGAAGTCTCCCAAGTGTGGTTACTGGTGAACCATGTCTCGCTAATGGCTACTATGTTCAGTTTAGCCTCTGTCATTGTTGCCTACAGGTCAGGGATCTTGTTTCCCAGACTGTGATCATTTGTGTACATGATTTTCCATTGCTCAGATTTTGGTGTGTTAGTTGTTGTGGCGACGTCCGGTATTACCCCTGTGCATAGTATGGGGAGCTGGACCTTTTTCCTTACCTTGTGATGCAATTGAACTACAAACATGACGAACTCCTGTTTGATCACTAGCTGAGGGGGGAGGGGTGTTCTTCCCATTGAATGTATCAGGTGCTGCAACCCCTCCCGATTTGCTACTTTAAATATTCTGCAAAGACGTCAAACTTCTGCCCCAATGTACTGACTCCCTCCTTAGTCAGATGCAGTCCATCAAATTTAAAGAACTTTTGCTCCCAAAACTGTTGCCAGTTGCCTACAAATTTGTGTCCTTTTTCCTAGCACCAGCCTTTGAGCCACATGTTTAGCTCCCCTATCTCCTCCCCTTCTCTGACCTTCTGTCCATGTGCCCCCCCCCTTCCCCACACTGTCAGGATCTCAGAGAAAGAGATGCCGGATGAAATGGATGACCGTTTTCACCCAGTCTGGTCAGGTGTTCTTTGGTCTTCACAACTGACCGACTGGCGAGATCGTTAGTCCCAATGTGTACCAGGATGTTGATGTTTTCTCCTGCTTCCTGCATGATTTTAGCAATGCGGCCAGTGTGTCTCCATGCTGATATATCTAGGAGACATCTGACCATTACCCCCGGCTGGAGGTAGGTTTCAACTCCCCAAATTGTAGAGTCTCCTATGATCAGACACGTTTTGGATTTCCTTTTTTTGTTTGGGTTCCTGTTTTGGGCGAGTTTTGTTGTGCTAGCTCCTGCTCTGCAGTGTCCTCTGCACCTTGGTTTGATTTCAGAGATAGAGGCAGATACCTGTTTGTAGTTTTTATGTGGTTTGTGGCAGTGATACGTTGGAGAGCAGTGAGTGATGGGGCACCCGATTTGCCCTTCCTAACCACCTGCCAACCTCCCAGACCAACTACCCTCTGTGGTCAAGGCGCGTCTTTTGGATGTTGGGGAAATGGTGGGCAGTTCTTATAATATATTTCCTTCAGCATATGTGATTTGAGGTGGGCAATCTCTGCCCATGCTGCCCGGAGCTGAGCCCTTAGATCTTCAATGGTCCAGCATATAGGACAGCATCCTAAATCCTGTGTAACTGCCCTTTTGAAAAGTGTCCCATGGTACCTGGAGTTAATAATATCCATTTCAGATGAGTTGCTGTGTTTATAATCTGGTCAGAGTAATTAGGAGGAAAATGAAAGCAAAAGTTTGATTTTGTATTTTGTTTGTTTGTTTTTGTATAACTTGATATAACAAGTTAAATTGTGCACCTGTAAATGGGGTCACTGTGTCGATACCCCTCTGATCCTCCCCTTCCTGTTTTGCTACAGGAAATGTCACGACTGTGCTACCCTATCAAAGCAGTATAGCATAGGGTGATTGGTGATGGGGATGGGTGGCTGGGCCCTTGCCCTGCCAAAAAAGAAGAACCACGGATGAAAGAAACAAGGAGGTAAGAGTAGAAACAAGTAACCAACAACAAATGCAGAAGCTCTGAAAGCTTAGCCTAATGATATATTAAACTGTAAAACCTGTAAAGCACCACCTGTAACAACTGCATAGAAGATATACCCTGTAAAAAACACTTTGCTGCAGAGAAAAATAAAGCAGTAACAGAAGATTTACCTTGCAAAAAACAATTTGAATCAGAGAAGATTACAGCAGTAATCTGTAAACACAAACCTGTAGGCACACCCTGTAATAATGCAGCAGAAAGTATACCCTGCAACAGCAATTTGAATCAGAGAAAAATAAAGCAGTAAAATGTTAGCAACAAACAGTAACAACCCCTGTGAGGATAAAAGAAAATAAAAACACACAGTAAATCTGCCTAGCCAAAAGAAGCCTTAATCTTTTTCCTTGTTCCAAAAAGGTTCCTTGCTGTGTCCTTACAAGCAACATAGAAGAAAAGAGCTCCGGTGAAGCTAGGTGCCTTTGCCAGCAAGCCTAGTCATGACCAAAATCTTAGCAGCAGGGCTCCTTTTCAAGGTACTATTACCCACCCACCTGCAAGTCCAGATAGGAGACACCTGTCAGTCATGGGAGTCTGCCAAGCAAGCTTCTACTGCTTTAAAATAACTACTCCCTGGCTTGTTTAAACCCCAGTGAGCTCTATGGCAGATTGGCTCAGTGACTTTCTACCAACTCTGGATTGCATATTGATCCTTGTTTTCCTATTTACTCACATAATATAAGAGCAATATCACTTTACCCTTTACATTGTTTAGTCATTTCTGCCCTATCTGGTACTCACTTGGTGGCCTTCCTTAACCAACTATATTACCCTGTCTCCAGAAGAGCACTGAGCATACCTTCTATTATGACACTGGGACCTGGTTCAAAATAACTTGATGGTTCACAAAATTACTTCAATCTGAGCTTGCAGTCCTACTCCAGAAATGGAGGATCCTGGTTCGATTTAAAAATTTGCAATGACTGCCCGATCTACTTATAGGAGGCATGCCTGGACAATTCTCCTTTCTGTCAACCCCTTCCATAGTTTCACTGGTCCAAGGTAATGGTCCCCTTTTGCTAACTGTCTTCCGATACAGCTTCCTTAAGATGGTCTCCTTTTGTATTACTCTGCCAATACCTGTGTTCATCGTGGAAGTGGTTTGCAATATCCAGGTGGTCCAATCTGTTACTTTAGATAGAACTTGCTTTCCTGCACCTGCATTGGAAGATTTTTCTTCAATCAAAGACTATGCATTGCCTCTTCAATATAAAAAGGCTCGCTCCTACCACGGTGCAGCTGACTGACTGATTATCCTTCCCTTTACCAATATCATTTTGTATGCTGGCTCATACTTGCTTTCACTGCCCTGGCTCTTATTTTTCCATCCTCCCCTTTTGTCTTCTTCTACCTTTGCAGGTTACCAGCTATGGATTTGTGTTTCAGAGAGGGATCAGCAGCAGAGAGCTTCTAAAACCAGGATTCCGCTTCGATGCAGAAATATCAATAACAATGTTCTCGTACTCTAATGCAAGTTGAGCTGACACTATCTGGGCAAGGAATTATTTCTTTGCATCAGTATGTTGGATTAGTTGCACTGTTAACTTTACTGATTTGCTTAAGATGTTTTCTTCATGATTATATTCCTTGTTTATTACTTCCCACGTTAGCCACCAGTTATACGATTCTTAAAGATATTCGCTACCTGGTTAATTATGCATGTTACTGTTTATCTTCTTTATCCCTTGTTATATGGGTTTGGGGTGAATTTTGTTTTTCCATTGTGTAGTTGATCCCCTGACTTTTTAGGGAATGGCAGGCTGCATATTCCCAGCTACTATACTAGATTAAATGCTATGCATTAGTTTAGCAGTTTAATACTTTTGGGGCCAAGTTTAAAAATGTTTTAAAAGTTTATTGGTGTCTTCTTTCATTGTATATGTTAACAAGTTATCAATGTATGTGTTTCATGACATATTATTTTGTTATATATGCAGAACTTGGCACATTTACTATTCTTTATATGTAGTGCTGTTGATTTATGGGTACTTTCTTACTGCAGTTACTATCTGGGTTGGGGTGGTGGGGTAGGGACTGGAGTTGAGACACCACCATATGCCCTTAACAGCCATGCACTGAATAGATCAGTGGAGGGAGGGGAGAAGGGAGGATGTTAAGGGCTATGTTGATGAATTGGTGAGGTTTTAGGAATGCGTTGGGATTATTTTGGAACTTGTGGGTTGTGTTTGCTAACCTATCTTGGGAGGGGAGGGTGGAAGGACCCTCTCAGAAAAGAGTGTTCAAATTTGAATGAGGTTTCTCTCTCTTTTTACATTTATTTGCGTGCGTGCGCAAGGAACGTTTTGGGAGAGTAGCACACTTTGGAGGTGTGCCTCTCCCTTTCAATCCACTGCTTAGTTGAGCAGGCATGGCAGTCCTGCACCAATGGGTGCGGGAGCTGTGTATGACAGCGGTGGTCTTCGCTTCAAAGAAAACCACCACTGTCATACAGAGCAACACGTCATGCCACCCCCCGCGTTACGCTGCCCCCCCGCGGCACGCCGCCCCCCCAAATCTTTGCTGCCACACTGGAAGCCCACCCCAGCATGGCAAACATCCTGCGTCATCTGCCAATGGGGTGCCCAATCCCCCGTCGGCTCCACGGCCCCCCCAAGCCATCCTTCTGCAGCTGGGAGCCCACCCCAGCGTGGCAAATGTCCCGGGTTGTCTGGTGATGGGGGTGCCCAATCCCTTGTCAGCTCCTTGGCCCCCCAGCCATCCTTCTGCCATGCTGCTAGCCCACCCCAGCATGGCAAACGTCCCACGTAGTCTTGTTTTTTTTTTTCACCTGTAAAGCAAAAACAGTCCCATGGCGCTTCTCCCAGTCCCCCCTCCCACAACCCGCACCCACCCACTGTGCACCCAGCCTCCCCACACCCCCCACCCCATACTTGCCTCCGGAGCTTGGTGCTACGATCTTGATGGACCGGGAACACGCTGCACTCTTCAAAGCCGACCACGAACTGAGGAAATGCCGATAGCTGTATAATGGGCTAGATAGGGGTTTTCATTTTATTTATATCTCAGCATTTTGGGATTTTGCATCAAATTAACATGGTTTTTGACTCCTTCATGAATGAGCTCACCGTCATGGCGTTATCTGTCTGGGTGATTTCGCAGTCACTGTGTGAAATCACCCTTCTGGCCCAAACAACACCATGACAGTGACATCATTCATGAGAAGGGGTCCCAAACCCCATGTTGAAAATTTGGTGCAAAAATTCAAAAAATGATTGTTTTACGAGTACGCGCTAGGCAGTTCTCACGCGAGGCTCGTAAGTTCATGAATTTTCAATATTTCTACTCCACATTTTCAACATTGCCATTTTACCACACCTCCTTATGAGCAGTACAGCTATCATTTTTCACATCCTGCCCAAAACGTGTTTCCGCCCATGTAGCGCACAATGGTGCAGTCGGTGTGCAAAATCAATGTATGGGACACATTAAGAAAATTGCAGTGACCATCTTTATGAGCAGAGGTCTTAAAATGGCTATGTTGAAAATTTGGTGAAAAAATTCCTAAAAATGACTGTTTTACAAGCGTGCATTGCGCAGTTCCTACGCACGCTCATACATTTGCGAATTTTCAATATCTGCACTCCAGATTTTCAACATTGCCATTTTACCACACCTCCTTATGAGCAGTGCAGCTGTCATTTTTCACATCTTGCCCAAAACGTGTTTCCACCCATGTAGTGCACAATGGCGCAGTCGGTGTGCGAAATCAATGTATGGGACACAGTAAGAAATCACAGTGACACTGTTCATTAGCAGAGGTTTTAAAATGCCAATGTTGAAAATTTGGTGAAAAATTCTAAAATGACTGTTTTACGAGTGTTCATTGCGCAGTTCCTATGCACGCCGAAGTTTGTGAATTTTCAATATTTCCACTCCAGATTTTCAACATTGCCATTTTACCACACTTCCTTATGAACAGTACAGCTGTCATTTTTCACATCCTGCCCAAAACGTGTTTCCGCCTGTGTAGCGCACATTGGGGGTAACAAAAAGGTCATGCTGAAAATTTATTGTGCAAATACCAGCAATCGCAGAGGGCATTAGAGTAAAGCACCATACGTGCCAAACACCACTGCAAATACCTGCAAGCGAACGTTCGACATTGACAAATGCTCGTTTTTATAGGCAAAGTGTTTCCCTATAGTTGTTTCATGCTAGTTGAGGGATATGGTGTGTAACTGTTGTTTTTGCTCATGGAATGCCAGGGGAGCTCGGACCCCACTGAAAAGATGTAAGGTTCTGTTACATCTGGGCAAATTGCAGGTTGACATGGCTTTTTTACAAGAAACTCATCTTCCTCCAACCCAGGTTCTGCTGTTACAGCACTCCTGGGTGGGGCAAGCTCTCGGTTCTGGTCTGGATTCCCGTACTAAAGGAGTAGCTATCCCAGTGGCCAGAAGAATCCCATTTCATTTACTCCAGGAAGTTAGTGACCCCCAAGGTAGGTACCTTTTCTCCGTGCACTACTTAGTCACACAGAAGTTGTCCTGGGCTCGATACATAGCCCTAATAATGATGACCCTGGGCTTTTCGCTGATCTATTAAATTTACTCTTACCTTGGATTTCCCTTCCCATGCTTTTGGCTGAATATTGGAATATGGTCCAACAACATGTTGGAATGTGCTCCCCTCACCAGTTAGCCATCAGGGATAATGCATGTGTGAAAACAATGTGCAGGTACACAAATGCAGATGCTTTGGAGGGTCATGGGACCTAATCTGGTACTTATAGTTTAACAGTCCTCATTGACACCAAAGAGCCTCAGCTGGTGAATGCAGGTCTCAGTGGCTGCAGTTGCTGCACCACAGATTTTGTCTCCAGTTGCCATTGCACAGCAGTCAGTGCAGCATGAGGGGTTTGCAGGTGTAATATGTGGTGGCAAGGAATCAGCCTTTCTGATTTTACAGCCCTTTGGTAGGTACTTTTTCATGTTCTTCAAGTAAACAGCTGAATCCCTATACCTCTGCTGAATAGATACATGAAACACAGCTGTGACATTTGTTATGTGCATAGTAGCATATTTTCCCCATAGCTCCCATTGTTGTTTAGTCATTCAGTGTCATCAGATGAACTTATTACTCTATTACATTTTTAGAAAAAATCTGGCATCTGGCTTATAATAAGAACAGTGCTTAAAGGCACTGTGGGGTTCAGTAACATCACTTGGCCAATCAAGCTTTAGGCTTGTGGTTCTGTGATAACACAGAACTATCAGTGTCCTAATTAAATATGTTGTGAAGTATTACTCTGCCAGTGAAGTTCCACTAAAGTGACAGAATATCACCTTTGCAAATCACTTCATCAAGTTCCCACTTCGTCCAAACTTTGCATTTCACACATTGAGTTTTCCTGGGAAAGTGGCATGATTTCAGGTGAAGTCATTATGATGTGACAACTGCTGGAGTTGAGAATCTAATAGTAGGGTGCTGCTGGGGGCGTAGTCCCCTGCATAAAAGTAAAAAAACACAACTCCTTGCATTATTTTCTCTGTCGCCGGGGTTGTACATTGCCAAAATTGAATTTCGACGATATGCACTTGCCATAAGGACTATCACCTTTCGGTGATTGCCCTTATGACTTAGAACCACAGTTCAGCAACATCATTTGGTCAGTCGAGCTTTAGACTTGTGGTTCTGCGATAACACAGAACTATCAGTGTCCTAATTAGAGATGTTGCGAAGTATTACTCTGCCAATTAAGTTCTACTGAAGTGACAGAATATTGCCTTTGCAAATCACTTCAACAAGTTCCCACTTCATCGAAACTTCACGTTTCATACTGAGTTTTCCTATCAAAGTGACATGTTTTCAGGTGAAGTCATTGCAAAGTGGCATCTTTGCCAGGAAATTTGCATGACTTCACCTGAAAAAGTGCCACTTCACCTGCTGAAAAATTTGAAAACTCAGCACTTCATACTTTATGAAGTTTGTAAACTTTGGAAATTGATTTGTGAAAGTGAAGTCTGCCAGCGTCACACATCTGCAGTCCTAATAGTACCGTTCTTCACAGTAGCCAGATTGTTATTCCACACTTCAGAACTCTATTTGTAGTTTGGTCTGGTTTCTGTTCCATTCCACTCAATGCTAGTGTAGTCCAGAAAATGGAAAATAAATCTCAAGAGCAGCTCTGCAGTTTGGTTGAAAATGTTACGGTGTTGCCCAGGTTTTGCTTTACTGAGTTTTGAAAACATCCTGGAAATGAGTGGAATATTTGGTTGCTGAGAAAACATCCCCAGATGTCATGATATGCTTTTTGTTGTCAGATTTTAATTTTTTTTTTATTTTTATTTATTTATTTCGTTTTTCGGAAACAACCTTTGAGTATGAACTCTTTCACAAAGGTTCCACGTCAAACAAAATTTTAGGGTTACATACATGCAATTGCAACAAAGAACATGACATATAATGTATTAACAGAGACAGCATTAGAGGAGACTGTTGGAAGTTACATTGTTAGAATAAGGCAGACCTTTTCAGCATGAACTACAGATTAATACAAGCAGAGGTTACTAGAGTGGCCAGAATTGGTCTTGTCACTAGTTTCAGAGATGCTGATGGTATGAACAGAAGGGCAAAAATGCGGTACAGGGAGAGGTATTTCTAAGAGGCAAGGGAAGGGAGATTGGAAAGGGAGGAGAATAGGAAGGGAGAGGGAGAGGGAGAGAGAGGGATGAGAAGAGGGGAAGGGAGAGGGACAGAGAGAGAGAGAAGGAGAAGGAGAAGATAGAGAGGGGGGAGGGAGGATGGAGGGAGAGAGGGTGAGGAGGGGAAGAAGTAGAGGTAAGTGCTGAGACAGAGAGTTACTTAGCTTGGAGTGATGGAAGAGTTTGGTAGCTGAAATGTATGCAGGGTTACCTGTGCCAAGCCCAGTGGGTGGTGATGACTCAGGGTGGGATACTCAGGTTGATGTTATCGGGGCCACAGATGCTAGGCTGGCAGTGGCAGTTATTGCTGGTAACATGAACCTGTTTCAACTCCATTTGGAAGATCCTTAGACTTGCAGCCTTGTGTGTGGACACAGATAAGTCACTGAGCCAGAGCGGGGCTCTGTATGAGAAGGACCTTTGTCCCAGGACTGTTCTCTGGAAGGAGACACTGAGCAAGTTATGCTCCTTCCCACTGGTTCTGTAATTGTTGTTTATGGATAACAGTTCAGCAACACACTGAAGGGGTGTCACCAAGCATGGCTTTTTTCTGCAGAAGGCAAGTATGAAATCTTATCCTATTCCTGAGTGGCAGCAGGTTGCACTGTTCATACAGAGAATAGGTGTGTATGGAATGGTCTGCCTTACTCATCAGCCTGCATGACTTATTCAAGGCTGTTTCAACCCTGTTTAGTGCCGTATCATTGGCAGCTCCACAGACCATCGGGCTGTAATCAATTACTGAGATAATGGAGCTGGAGATGGCGATCCTCAGTGCATTAGTTGTGAGGCTTTTTCTGTGCCTGTACAGAATGCCCAGTTTAGCATTTACAACCTTGACAAACAAATCAATGTGTTGTCCAAAGGACAGCATGTCATCAGTCGTAATGCCTAGGTACTTAAAGGAGTGTATCTGTTCAAGAGGTTCCAATTTATTATTGGTGTTTGTTAACGTGGGGTTTCTTCTTTTTAGCTGTGGGCTGGCTAAGAGCATTACTTTCATTTTCTTGTAGTTTAGTAAAAGCTTTTGGCAGCTAAACCATTCTTTCAGTTTATGGAATGTGGACTGTAGTTCAGATTGGACTGATGCCACATTAGAGTGTCTGCTAAGGATTGCAGCACCATCTGCACATAATATAATTTTACTGGTACATACTTCAGGGAGGGTGTTCAGGAAGAGGCTGAACAAAAGGGGGCCAAAGATGGAGCCCTGAGGAGATCACGTAATGCAGGCAACCTAAAAGCAGCAAGTGTGCTGAGCTTTCTCCTATCACCTCCTTATCCGGAATTTTTCTGGGCAACTGGTGACAATCTATTCTTAAATTCGACCAGATCTACTATTTTAGTGCCTGCTGCCACACTGATTGTACAATCCTGATCGCAATTGGTTATTTAAAACCATGATGGAGGCAGACACGTGCCAGGCCCTGCTTCGCCACATACCGCCTGCAACACTCGAGAAGGCTGCAAAGAAAAGCAAGGCCCAGGGAGCTTTTCCCAGGAAGCAAGGTGCCACAGTTTGTACCACAATCCCCCTGATGGAAGATTGTTTTTTAGAGGAATTATTCCCCTTCAAAGAAGCCCTTCCTGAGATCACTAATGAGTGTAAATCACTGAGGGGTGATCTATCTGATTTATCCCCCAGAGTCAGGGACATGGAAGCGTGCACAATCTCCCTGGACAGATGGAAAGATAGAATGGATCCTGAAGTCAGTCAACTTAAACAACCAATCCATAAGCTCCAACTCAAAACAGAGGACCTGGAGGGGAGGAGTCACAGAAATAATATATTAATAATCAGGCTACCTGAAGCTGAAGAGGGCCCAAACATTCAGGCCTTCCTCCAGAAATTCCTCAACAGGGTTGTTGGCCCTTCTCCGATAAGAGCAGCCTACCAAATTGAAAGAGCACATTGTTTGCTCAGACCTCGCCCCATCTGGGTACACCTCCTAGACTGATTATACTGCAATTTTGGAGCTACCTTGATGAGCAACATGTGCTGGCAAAGGCCTGAAAAATTCAGTCAATCCAATGGGAAGGATCCAAAATCCGAATTTCCCAAGACCTGCCCTTTGAAACCAGACAAAAAGGGCAGCTTTCCACCCAACCATTACCAAGCTGATTGCGGCAGGGATCCGTTTCAAGATTAGCTGCCCCGCACAGCTGTAGGTGTTACTAGCAGTTACCTGGCTCTCATACAAGACACCCACCCGGGCAGCAGAGGATCTGGTGAAGAAGCTTCCTGACCTATTTCAGAAGGGGTGAAACCACAGGGAGTAACCAATGTATCATACATTTTGTATTTTGCAGTTTAAATGCATTGTTTGTGACTGTCACTAACCTGATCTCAACTGGTGGTTTTGGGTTTGTGTATGGCTGAGGATTCTGACAGGCAAGTAGCCTCTGGCTTTGTCATCTCAGGGACAAGCTCTGCCTCCACAGATTTTTTGCCAGTCTAAGCCCATTGTCACTAACAACAGCACGAGTACCTATCCTCACTTTGGACTGGACCTTTGAATCTCAGTGGTGGTTGTGCTGGGACCGTTTTCAGTTGGCACTATCCTTCAGTATTAGTGTACCACTGAGACTGTCCCACTGAAACTGTTCAAGAGGCAACCCAGCAGCTTCAAACTATGCAGTTAATATAAACAGCCTACATTACTTCACAGTTAAAGTTATGGTTATGGTTGGGAATGTTATTATTGACCAGATTAAATCACTTAATCGGACCCTCCCCCAGGCTCATACTTATTTAAATGTTTATAAGCTACATTCGGGGTGTCATGACATCTGCTTCTTTATGGAGAGTCTTTATAGGTCCAACATTTATTTGATGTCTGTTGCCATTAATTACCAGGCTTCAGATGATAGATAGCACCAGTTAGTGTCGGAGAGTATTAGGTCACTTGGGGGATCCCTGAAATCGGGGGGGAGGAGGGCTTTAGCACCTCTCAGCTAAAGGTGAGACCACACCACATCCTAATTATTGGGGGGGGGGGACTGGTCCTGATCCAGGTTCCTGGGGTTGGGATTCAGTTTAATACTTTTAGTCACGAAGTTTAGTTTCATTCCCAGTAATTTCACTTTCAAGGAACACCTTAACGGGATCATAGGGGGTTAGGGTTCCCCCTATTAGACTTCAATTCGACTTCCTGCTTTCTGTCTCCCATAAGGGAACCCATGTAAATAGTTATAAGGGTAGGGGATATTGGAAAGGGTGGTATGAATTAAATGGGGTAGTGGGGTGGGGCAGGGCTTCATACAGGCACCTTTCCTCCTGGGATCGCTCAATATACTACACATTACGCTTTACCTGTATGACCTCTACGTATATCCTCAATACAAAAGGGTTTTTATTTAGGGTGAGAAGGAGTTACTCTCACTTTGAAGTGTGGGGGCAAAGAGGGTGGAGGTTGACCCTAGGGAAGAGAGGGTGGGGGTTTACTTCTGTGTTCTGGTATTGTCGAAATAGTGTGGGGGGGTGCCACAGTTTTCTATTTCAAAATATCTTAAGATCATTGTTACATGTTATACTATGACCCCTTTCAAGAATGGCCGAGTGCTTATCGTGTCAAAAGGGTGGGATGGGGTGGGGGTTGGAGTGGGGGGAGGGGGAGGTTTGGCATATACCTTCTGGGTTTTACCAGGTTAATGGATACAAGAGGTTTCTTGGATGTACTATCTGTTAAGCATGATGAGTCAGATAATTAAATTCCTAACGAGGAATGTTAGAGGAGCTCAGGATCCTACCAAGTGGTACCAAATCCTGAAACACTGTGCACTACTTAATGCTGGTATCATTTTTCTTGAAGAGATGCATGTGTTAGTGAAAGAAACTATCTGGTTACATAGAGAGGAGATTTCTCAGGTTTTGCCTCTGGAAATTCTTCCCCCGAGCAGAGGAGTGGTCATTCTAATTAAGGGTAATTCTCCTTTTCAGGCTGAGTCTACCATTTCTGATCCTGAGGGTAGATTCATTTTGATCAAAGGTTCCCGACTTCACACTGAGGTTATCCTAGGATGCTTATGTGGTCCGGTTGGGGTTGACCCCCCCATTCCTAATGGACCTGGCCAATAAGCTAGCACCTCTTCTACCCACACCCCTTATCTTGGGAGGGGACTGGAATATTCCTCCCACACAAGATCTACATAGGTCCTCTCTTCCACTGAAATCCCCCTCTCCATCCCAAAGAGCATTGAGAGATTTTTATGGACCTACTCAGCCTGTGTAATCCTTGGTGCGTCCTTAATCCATCCCATTGTCTCTACTCCTTTTACTCCAATATTCATCAGTCCTGGTCCAGGCTCGACTATATTCTAGTCAGCCTTCCCCTCTTGACCAGCTTTTGCCAGGCAGGGATAGAACCAATTGTTTTATCTGACCACTCAGTGGTCTGGATTGTCCTCTCTTTAGATCCCACATTGCAAAAAGATAAAACTTGGAAGCTGAATACCCAGCTCTTAAAAGACAAATCAGCCATTGCCAAAATCCAATCTCTTATACAATCTTTCACTGAATCGAATAGAGATTCGGTAAGCAGGGAGGATCTTGTTTGGTGTGCACTTAAATGCTATCTCTGAGGGGGAGTTTATTAAAATTGCCTCTAGAAGAAAAAGACAGAGAGAAGCAGAGGCCTTATCCCTCCTAACACAAGTTAGGGTGGCTGAACACACGCTTTCCTCATACACTACTCCTGATACACTGGCGAAGCTGCTTTCACGAAGGAATAAATATGCAGATCTATTGAGAGAAAAGGCAGAATATGCCATCCTTAAAACATGGGCCAAATACGTGCAGCAAGGTGAGAAAGCTGGTAGGCTCCTTACTCTGCATTTGTGTAAACTGGAGGGATCCAGGCTGATTCCTTCCATTCTAGCTCCAGATGGCTCTATCAAAACCTTACCTCGGGACATAGTCCTGGTTTTCAAAGGTTTTTATAGCAATCTATATGGGAAGAACCCTTCTCCCCTGACTCCCCATGAAATAAAAGATTATTTAGATTTGGTGGATCTTCCTTGTCTTCTTACTCATCAGCAAGCTTTCCTTTCCACTCCCATCTCCTTGAGAGAAGTGGTAGAAGCACTTCACACTGTAACCCTGGATAAGGCTCCAGGACCAGACTACTTTCCTTCCACTTTCTATATATCTTTCTCTGAGGTACGCTCTCCCTTACTACTCAGACTGTATTCCTACATGTTTACTGCCAATATCCTTGACCCCTCACTACTAGAAGCCACTATTGTCCTTCTTCTGAAAACTAACAAACCACACCTCAGTCCAGCAAGTTATCACCTTAACTCCCTCCTCAACTATGATATTAAGATCCTTACCTAAATTCTCTCCTTGTGCATTAGGAAGGTATGGATGCACCTTCTGAGCCCAGAACAAGTTGGGTTTGTTCCAGGACCTTCCTCTGTGGATCATCTAAGGAAGCTGAAACACATATTCCAAGCTGTGCAGTCCTCCCCTTCTCCCATGGCTCTGGTCTCCTTAGACACAGAGAAGACTTTTGACAGGGTGGACTGGTATTTTCTATGGTTAACTCTGCAGAAGATGGGGTTTCCACAGACTTTCCTTCAATGGATCAGAACCGTATATTCTTTCCCCACAGCTAAGATATTTTGCAATGGGGTATTCTCTTCTAGCTTTTCTCTCTTCACTGTTACTAGGCAGGGCTGCCCCTTGTCACCTTTCCTCTTTAATTTGTACCTGGAACTTCTCCTGAGACATATCAAAATGACTCCACAGATACAGAGCATTCCTGTGCATGGTTCCCCCTTAACATTGTCGGCATATGCAGATGACATTCTCCTTCATCTAGTGCACCCATCGTTTTCCCTCGACCATATGCTAAATGTGATATCCCAGTTCAGCAGTCTCTCCAATTATAAACTAAACATTAACAGGACCAAAATTCTCCCTCTCAACTACTACACTCACGAGGCTGCTTTTCATCAGTTTGGCATGACATGGTCTCCAAAGTCGATCAGGTATCTGGGGATACTTCTATCCACTGACTCTTCCCTTACCATGAAATTAAACCTCACTGACCTGGAGACTCGCATCCAACAAGATCTCCAGAGATGGGAATCCCTCCCAATTTCTTTATGGGGCAGAATTAACATCATAAAGATGAATATCCTCCCCAGGCTTTTTTACCCCCTGAATATGTTGAATCTCTGGCTTCCTCTTTCCTTTTTTCAGCAGATACATTCTCTTATCTCCAACTTCATCTGGCTGCATAAGCACCCTTGACATTCATACAGTAAGCTAAGGCTCCCCAAATACAATGTGCCTCCCAGCTGCCTACTATTCTATAGGGCCAGTCATTTTTCTAAATGTAGCAGATGGCTCTTGAGCATTGAAGGGGATTATACCCCTGCTTGGTTACTAGCGGAACATTAGATGCTGCAGTCCCATAATCTCACCAGCCCAACCATCTTCTGCCTTCCATGGAGATCCCTCCCAGTTGCACTCCGTCACTCAGTAATTGGCACCTCACTCAGAGTTTGTTCCCAGTTCTGTTCCTTTCACAAAATTCTTCCCTGAAAAGACTCTAGTCAATCTATCATATTAAACCCTAACATTAAAATAGGAGGTTCTTGCATTGTCCCTAACTGGATACCGCAACTAAGAGAAGTCACAGTAGCTGATCTGTACTCTCAGGACTCTCTTCTGTCTTCTCCAGAAATCCTCCTGAGATATGGCATTAACCAAGTCAACATCTTCAAGATCTTTCAGCTTAGACATCTGTTAAGCCAATTATTTGGCATTACTCCTAAATCCTCTGTGCTGAGTCCTACCTTGGAACAGTTGAAGGTTTTAGTTCCCAAACCACATGCCATTTCTAGCTTATGCTCCTATCTCCTAGCTGTTGGTCATCCAGAGCCTCTTTCGGGTTCCAAGGTCTGGAGTTCCCTGCTCTCAGATGTTACACTGGTTTGGCCACATGTCTGGACGGTCCTATACCTTTACAATACCCAAGACAGGCTCAGACTTACTCAGTTCCATATCCTAAATTACATGTATTATATCCTGGTTAAATTGGCCAAAATAGGTTGTCTCCCCTCTCCTCATTGCTCAAGGTGTGGCATTGCAGAAGGGAATATCCTACATATTTTCTGGTACTGTGAAAAAGTATGTCCCTTATGGCAGCTAATTCAGGATGACATAAACCCCCTGCTTGGTCTGGGTGGTCTATTCACAGCAGAAATTTGCATCCTAGGGTGTTATTCCAGTATTAAGGTTAAAGAAAGAAGGTATGCTATGGCTTTAATTTCAGTGGTGGTCAAGAAGCTGGTACTCAAGCACTGGATGGACCAACTCGTTATTTCTTACAGTGAATGGCTGAATGATCTCTCAATGTGCTTTAGGACTGAACGCATGATCGCCAGCTCCTGTAATAGACTCCAGCTTTTTGACAGAAGGTGGGTCAAGTTGTATGCTCTTTACTTGCACTTACCTCATCAGATCTCCCCAGCTCCTCTTATATCTTGTACTTCTATGTTTTGTGTTGCATAGAATATTGTTTTTGTATTCACCTCCTATTAGCACACTCCAGGGGTGGGTTGGATGGGGAAGGGGGGAGGGAGTGGGGCATTGATAATGTTCTGTGTTATCTGTTACATTTTACAGTCTGTGTTTCTATGCATGTTGGACTTTCTAGTATAAAAACAATAAAGAAGTTGAATTAAAAAAAAAGATGGAGCCCGAGGAACTCTCAATGATACTGTTTTGGAGTGTGATATCTCCTGGCCAATTTTAACCATTTGTGACATGGAGGACAAGTAGTCCTGAAACCAAAGGAGAGCATTTGAGGCCAAACCAAGTGATTGCACTTGCTTCAGTAGGAGTGAGTGGTTGACTGTATCGAAGGCTTTAGTGAGGTCGACAAAGATGGAGCCAACCATATTACCCTCGTCTAAGGCCTTATGGACGTAGTCTGTGAAGTCAACCAGGGCTGTCATGGTGCTGTGTTTTTTTTCTAAAACCATGTTACTGGGGACATTGCAGCTGGAATTTCTGAATGTATTCTGAATGTATTCTGTAATTTTGTCAGCCACTATTCTCTCCAGTGCCTTTGACAGTGGGGAGAGGATGAAGATGGGCCTGTAATTAGCTGTACAGGTCCTGTCTCCATTCTTGTGAACTGGTGTCACTAGTGCTTGCTTCCAAATGGCAGGAAATCTAGCCAGTACTAGGGATTTATTAAATATTTTGTAGATGAGTACTATGATCACATGAAGAACAAGTCACTTCCTTGTCTAGTTTTCTCCACGACTTTTTTTTTAACATAGCCCAGTGTTTCTTGTACTGTGACTCACTTAAAATAGAAATGTTGGTGCTTCGTCATGGGGTGTTCACTGTCAAGGTCAGTTTGTAAATTCTTCAAGTAGTCTGCCGGTAGCACTGAACTTAAGTCAGTGAAGGCCATGTTAAATTCCTCAGCTATGGTGAAAGGATCACTAGTATTTGAGCCATTTACATTGAGCAACAATGGTTGCTTTTTCCCGTCCTTACCGAGGAGATCCTTTAGGTTATCCCAAAATTGTTTCCCATTCCCCCAGTTCCTTTCTTATTGACTTTTGTGATATATGGCTTTAGCACTCCAGATTAGTTGAGTACATTAGTTCCTGGCTGCCCTATAGATATAAAAGTCTTGTGCTTTCCCAGAGGACTTTGCCTTAGCCCAGAGGTAATCCCTCACTTTCATTTGCTCCAGTAGTTCACCAGTTATCCACTCATTGCAGTACCCCCGAGTTTTCCTTTTTTCAATTTACTGCAGTGCTTGGTCCAGGTCCTGAGTGTGGTTTATGGGTATCCAGTCGATTTATGTGAGTTCTTCTAGTAGGGAGCTAAGCTGCCCCTTCCTCTGGACCCTGCTCTCCACAAGGTTGAGTGGTTTTATTTTGAATTTGTTAGTCCACCTGCATGTGATAGGCGAGTGATAATTCAGAGTATTGGCCAGCACAGAGACCTCAATAATCCTATCTGGAGTGCTAGAGAGGAGCCAGTCCAGTAGTGAGTGGTTGCCTGTTTTGTGGTTCATCCTGATGGGTTCAGTCACTGGTTGTGTGAGGTAAGAGCTTTCCACTGTGCCCCTCTGCTGTACTGACCCTTTGCTGAGCTAATTTATGTTGAAGTCTCCAGTGACAATGAGTTCACAGTCCTTGGCAACACCAGCCAGGGCACCTAACACTTTGCTTAGCCCCTCGGTGGGATTCTTGGGGGAAATAGACACAAGCTATGGCCAAGGCTTTCTTTTGAGGACTGACCAGGAGCTTATCCACAAGAAGCTCCTGGCCATATGACATAGCAGTTAATGGGAGTACTAACCCCTGCAGGATATCCCGAATGTATATAATTCAGCCATCACTCCTTTTCCTGGCCCTATCATTTTGAAATGATTGGAATTCTGGTAGCTGTATCTCTCTGTCCTTTACCCCAGGATTTAGCCAAGTCTCTGTTAGGCAGATTATATCTGGGCAGTGTAAGGCTGCCCATGCCTGGACCTACCCAACCTTGGGGAGGAGATTGCATACAGTATGTTCATGGAGGAGATTTTTAAACCATACCCAAAATTTCCCTTTATGTCCTTGTTTGTGCCAGGGCTGGGGTTTGAGTGCACATTACCAGACAGAAGTAGGAGAAGAAGAATGGCTTTCCTTGATGAAAAGCTGAAGGAGTAGTCACACTTACACTTCTGCTTTCTCAGTCTGCAAAGGTAGGACATGGGTCTTTTTAAGGCCACAGTCATTGGCAGGTAATGGGCCATGAGTCCCAGCTTTTGGCACTATGAGCTCAGTATGAAAGGCAACAGGAAGGACCATGCCCCACTGCCATAGGCGTCCAGGAAGTAATATCACTATTTTTTAGCTGACCACTTTTCACAAGGCTAGGGACATAATGATCCCTGGGTTGACTGTCTTCATTTAGTCCAACAGCGTGAGACCATAGTAGCAATAGTGAGATGAGTAGAGGCGTCATCATGTAACCACCACAGCTCTGAAGACTAGTGTCCTCCTGTACCCTACAAGTTATGGTAGATGTAGTGTCAGAGAGGGAGTTGGCAGGTGGTGCAAGTAGAGTATAGAGAGAGATTTGTGCTAGAGAATCGGTTAAGGGGTGGAGTGGAAAAAAAGCACAATTGGTGTATAGATGGAGTTATGTGTTAGAAAATAGGTTAAGGGGTGGTCATGTGGGGAAGGGCTGGTTGCCCGAGTTGTGGAGTTAGGTGGTGAGGGTTGGAGCATAGTGAACCTTAATTGTGGCTTGAAGAGTTAGGGCGAGGACTATGGGAGCTTGGGCTGGCTATTTTGATGTACCAGGTAGTGGTTTGATGCACAGCCAGATTTCCAGTGTCTATGTGGGTGGGTAGATGTTAGAGAAATACAGCGATTGAGTCAAACTGTCTTGCAGTGTTTCCTGCTGTCGCATACCCCCAATCTGTGTCCAGTTAAAATCTGCCAATGGCAATTCAGGGACTTAGTCATATGATCAATTCTCTGCTATAAAGCTAGGGCCAGCCAAGGGTGGGAAGCCACAGTGCAGTTGCGGTGGGGCAAAAAGGTCAGCAGTAAGAGAAGCCGCTGAACCCATGGCCTGAGCATACACTTAACAAAACTACTTAAACTCTAGCAGGGACTACGATTAATTAAACTTCTAAATTCAATTACACAGGTAGCCTGCTCTAACAAATTAAATAATGTCCATTCAAATTCAGCATCAAAGCTCCAAGGTTCAGCTTGGAATGAGAAGGCAGTTTAAAGTTATTGTTTTAGGTTTTTTTTTTTTCCTTTGGGGGTTTTCTGTGGGGGATGCAGACCAAGCGCCAAGAAGGCAGCCGGGTTGTGCGGGAACCATTGGCCAAAGTTTACATTTCAGCTTGTTGTGTTCTGCTGTGGCTGAGGGCTAACTGGAAGGAGGGTTTTGTTTCCCATTTTAGGATCCTGGCCTCAAGCGAGCTTTTTTTTTTTTTTTAGGGAGAGAGCAGCTAAAGCCAATTAAGTAGGGGTAGGAGTGGGGTTAGAGAATAAAAGAGCTTGGGAAGTGGGAGTGTCACAGAACAACTTCTCGGTCTGGGGAGTGGTCAGGAGAGAGGAGGAGGAAATTCCTATTCTCCTACACATAGTACACTTTAAAGTACCTTAATCTCTAGACAGAGGAGAAGTTAATTACAAAGGTCAGTTGTAAGAGAAGCTGCTGAACCCCTGGCCTGGGCATACGCTTAACAAAACTACTTAAACTCTAGCAGAGACTACTATTAATTAAACTTCTAAATTCAATCATACAGGTAGTCTGCTCTAACAAATTAAATAATGGCCCATCAAATTTAGCATCACAGCTCCAAGGTTCAGCGTGGAATGAAAAGGCAGTTTAAAGTTATTGTTTTAGGTTATTTGTTCTTTTGGGGGGTTTCTCTGGGGGACTCAGACCAAGTGCCAACACAGTTCAAGTTTAAAAAAATGGTGCCAAATTTGAAAATCCTGCCAGACAAAGGCAGCCGGGTTATGCGGCAGCTGTTGGCCCGAGTTTACCTTTCAGCATGCTGTGGTCTGCTGCAGACAAGGGCTAGCTGGAAGGAGGGTTCCATTTCCTGTTTCTATGTCCTGGCCTCAAGCAATGCCTTTTTTGGGGGGAGAGTTGGGCTAGAATTGAACTGCTGCCATGGTCTAACTCAGAGGCTCCAGCCCGGTCAGGGGCTCAGCACCTTTTGGCTTGCTGTGGTCTGCTGTGGCTGAGGACTAGCTGGAAGGAGGGTTTTGTTTCCCAGTTCTGGGTCCTGGCCTTAAGTGGAGCTTTTTGATTTGAGGGTCGGGCTAGACTTGAACCACTGCCGTGGTCCAGCACAGAGGTTCCAGCCTGGTCAGGGATCAGCACCTTTCAGCTTGCTGTGGTCTGCTGCACCCAAGTGCTAGCTGGAAGGAGAGTTCCATTTCCCGTTTCTGGGTCCTGGCCTCAAGTGGAGTTTTTTTTTTTTGAGGGTCAGGCTGGAATCGAACCGCTGCCGTGGTCCAACTCAGCAGTTTCAGCCTGGTCAGGGGCTCACCACGTTTTGGCTTGCTGTGGTCTGCTGTGGCTGACGGCTAGCTGGAGAGAGGGTTCCATTTCCCATTTCTGGGTCCTGGCCTCAAGCTGAGATTTTGTTTTGGAGGGTCAGGCTAGAATCAAACCGCTGCCGCTGTCTGACTCAGAAGTTGCAGCCCAGTCAAGGGCTCAGCACCTTTCAGCTAGCTGTGGTCTGCTGCAGCCAATGACTAGCTAGTAGGAGGATTCTGTTTCCTGTTTCTGGGTTCTGACCTCAAGAAGAGCTTTTTTTTGAGGGTCAGGCTGGAACTGAACCACTACCACTGTCCAACTCAGAGGTTCCAGCCCTATCAGGAGCTTAGCACCTTTGGGTTTGCTGTGATCTGCTGTGGCCGAGGGCTAGCTGGAAGGAGGGTTCCGTTTCCCATTTCTGGTTCCTGACATCAACCGGAACTTTTTTTGGGGTGGGTTGGGCTGGAATCGAACCATAGTAGTGGTCTGACTCAGAGGTTCCAGCCCAATCAGGGGCTCAGCACCTTTCAGCTTGCTGTGCTCTGCTGTGCCTGAGGGCTAACTGGAAGGAGGGTTACATTTCCTGTTTCTGGGTCCTGGTCTCAAGCGGAGCTTTTTTTTTTTTTGAGGGTTGGGCTAGAATCAGACTGCTGGCGCGGTCCAACTCAGAGGTTCCAGCCCGGTCAAGGGCTCAGCACCTTTCAGCATGCTGTGTTCTGCTGCGGCCGAGGGCTAACTGGAAGGAGGGTTCCTTTTCCCATTTTTGGGTCCTGGCTTCAAGTGGAGCTTTTTGTTTTGAAAATCAGGCTGGAACTGAGCCACTGCTGTAGTCTGACTCAGGGATTCCAGCCCAGTCAGGGGCTCAGCACCTTCCGGCTTGCTGTGGTCTGTTGCGGCTGAGGGCTAGGTGGAAGGAGGGTTCCATTTCCCATGTCTGGATCCTTGCCTCAAGCAAAGCTTTTTTTTTGGAGGGTCGGGCTGGAATCGAACTGCTGCTGTGGTCCGATTCAGAGATTCCTGCCTGATCAGGGGCTCAGCACCTTTTGGCTTGCTGTGGTCTGCTGCAGCCAAGGGCTTGCTGGAAGGAGGGTTCTGTTTCCTGTTTCTAGGTCCTGGCCTCAAGTGGAGCTTTTGTTTGGAGGGCCAGGCTGGAATCGAATTGCTGCCACAGTAAGACTCAGAGGTTCCAGCCCGGTCAGGGGCTCATCATAATATAGTAACCTGTAAATAAATGATTACACATTTCATTGCGTGAGCTGATCATCTGACACTGGCGGCACATTTCATGTTAAGTAACAGCTTTTGACACACTGTGCAAACTGTTTAAAGGTTCAGTACCTGGGAAAAAGGTGGAGTTGTATATACATAAGCGGGCAGTTAAATATTGATTCAGTAGCAATTATGTTTTCTTACTGTCACGTGTTGTTGATTAGCTTAACGATCAATGGCAAACACTGTACGCTATTTTTTTTCCACAGGTTTTGTTCGCTGCAGAATAATAAACAGCGTATGATTACAAGAATCCAGGTGCTAGTTCTAGCCTCTGTTATCTTGCCTGCTTCTGATAGTGAGCTCTGTGATTTTTTTGCCGAGACCCCACATACCATGTCAGTTTTTGACATCATTCATGGAGTGACATCAAAATTATATGTGCATGAATTAGTACTCTGCGTGTGCTGACGAATCCACTCCCCCAATCGCTGCTGTAATTCCAACTATGTGAGATCATGGGATGAGCTAGATAATTTTGATGTTTATTTGGCTAACAGTAAAGAAATTCAGTCTGTTTGCTGTATTGTAGTTGATGCCAATTCTGGTTAGTCCACTCTTGCGCTCTCTGTCTTACAGTGTGTTTTAATTTCTTTGAAAAGCTGTCTTTCGTTCTGACAAGGTACCCCATGTAGGTATACTGTCATCTGATGTCCCTGTCCAGTGCTGTCATTGCAAGTTGGCATAACTGTAGTGTTGCTAATGCTACAAAACAAAAAGCAGAGTAATAAAGTGAACATAAAGTGGATATAATTACTGGCTTCTCCGCACTCTGATTAACTGCTAGTGTCGCTGTTAGGCTGACTGAAAAGGCATGTGTATGCTAATGTTGTGAAGTTTTAAAAGGAAAAAAAAAATACGGACTCTATATCGGCAGCTGTTTGTCAGTCACTTGCAGTTGTAGAGGACCGCGAGTGAAAGTGAAATTGATTACTCATCTTTACAAGTTAACTCGCGCTCCTCAGTGTGGGACAAAAATTAAAAAAGATCTTAAATTTGCCAGGACTAAATTATTGATTTTAGACTTTATTATCACCCCCAACACCCCCACCCCCATTTCCTCCTCTGCCTGTCAAGGCTTGCATCTGGCTGGATGCTCGAAATCTCTGTTGGTTGGTTCTGTAGTAGTGGGGGGCAATGGATGGACTCATGACCGCGGATCCCGGTATGTCAGCAGTGTAAACATTTTGAGTAAAACATTATTTGGGTTCCCTCAAAACTGTTGAGCTAACATATACCTTATTTATATCACAGTTTCATGGCATTTTTCCTGGTGCAGGCTCACCTCCACTGTGAGAAAAGGAATGACAGGTTCAATAATGGCTTGTGGAATTCTCATTCAGGTGAGGGCTTGGAACTGCTTATCTTAGAAGCCAGTTCTAAAATGGAAGTCTTTTTCTAGTTGCCAGTCCCCAAGTGATGTGCTTTTGGTAGTGAAAGTCAGGCTCACACAATATTTGAACTGCTGTTGCAATCTCCTCAGCTACTTTTAATTCTACTTACCCCTTCATTACTTTTAAGATTAACGAAGTGCAAAGATAGTACTTTTTTTTATTTTACTTGAATATGAACATCACAGTGTATCTCTCTTTTATTTTTTGTATTCTGCTTGATTTGCATGGTGGTGTTTTCTAAGTTTGTTCGGATTTTTCCTCATTATACTTTGCACTAACAGGGTGGGCTCGTTTCTCAAAACCCTGCTAATGAGGCAAGGTGCCTGCGGCAAACATAAATGGCACAAGTGGCACCCTGCATCATAAACTGCCTCTGAGCTATTCACAAAAGCAGCCTGTATCAACCGCAGGTTGTCTGCCCCACAGGGGGCTTGCACCTGCCTTGCGCCACTAAACAGGCTGCAGCATGGTGCAAGAGGGCATGTGGCAGATGCAAGCTGCCACATCTCCTACAATGTAATTCTCAAAACTGTCCCAGGGAGAGAATTTCTAAGTACCTTTAGACCAGTCAGGGTACTTAGAATTTGTCCCTCTGGGACAGTTGTGCAATGTGTGGCAAAGGGCTGCTCCCCAATCCCCAGTTACAACAATGCAAGTCTCATCCCTGCTGGTATAGTGCCCATGATCTCCGATGCTGCCCCATCATTTGCATAATAATTGGTCCCCATCCCTGATCTCTGATGCTGACATACAGTTAGGTAGTAAAATGTTCCCCCACTGGATCCCCAAAGCTGTCCCGTTATGTACATACTGTAATAAACTGCTCCCCCCTCCCTGATCCCACCTGTAATTATAAATGAACAACAGGACCCCTCCTCATGGTAGCTTAGTGCTCCTCCCCCAAGCACTAAGCACCCTTAATATGTATTTCAATAGTCCTGGTGGTCTAGTGGACCCAGGAACCCTCCACACACCCCTACCCTCTGCAGTGCCCATCCCATAGGAGCCGGTGACTGGCTCTGCCCTCCACTCAAGTCTGCAGCCAGCCACTGACTGAATTCATTCACAGCTCAGTTGGTGGCTTGCCATGGAGGTGAGTGGAGGGCAGAGCCAGTTGCCAGCTCATAGGGCATGGGCACTGCAGGGGGCAGGGGGGTGGGGGGGTCTAGGGTCCACTAGACCACCAGGGCTATTGCAATACATATTAAGGGTGATTAGTGTATGGGAGGTGGGTCACTGGACTACCAAGAGGGGGGTCCTGTTGTTTATTAATAAATACGGACGGCATCGGGAAGGGGTGCACTTTATTACAGTATGTACACAACAGGAGACCTTTGGGGATCCGTTGGGAATACATTTATTACTACATTACATGGCAGCATCGGGAAGGGGGACATTTTATTAACTGAATAAGGTGTCAATGAATTACAAAGTGGATCATTTAATTCTACATCTTAATTATTCTGTATTCCTGGGCACATGCAGTACAGTAGGTCATCATGTCTTAGCATCCAGACCAGGCAAAGTTACGACGTGCCTCCAGTATTAACAAGTTGTTTTATGCACATTGATCTTACATTTCCTAATTTATCCACTGGTTACTGGATGTAAATATTAGTATTAATACAGCTTTATTGACCAAAACTATTATTGTAATATGTGGGAAGTAGTTGTCTGTGTCCTATATTCACGTATATTAGATCAAGAGCTTTAAATTTCACCAGCACATTTTCATTTATTTTTTTTCACAGCTTGAATTTTGTACACATCATCTGATTGCACTTTACTCTTAATTTGCAGTGCCTGTTTTTTGGTGAAATTTACAGTTAAATGGAACAGCAAACTAAGATTGTCTAAGCAATCACACCAATGTGCTTTCTCTTGCCTTTTTTTTAATTTTTTAAAACTCCACAACATTAGCATACACATGCCTTTTCAGTCAGTCTAACAGTGACACTAACGGCTAATTAGAGTGTGGAGAAGCCAATAAATTATATCCGCTTTATATTCACTTTATTACTCTGCTTTTTTGTTTCGTAGCATCAGCAGCACTACTGTTATGCCAACTTGCAATGACAACACTGGACAGGGACATCAAATGACAATATACTTACACAGGGGGTACCTTGTCAGAAGGAATGACAGCTTTCCAAAAAAAATAAATAAATAAAAGCAAACGGAACACTGTAATCAGATGGACAGTGCAGGAGCAGGCTAACCAGAATTGGCAACAGCTTCAATACGGCAAACAGACTGTGTATTTCTTTACTGTTACCCAAATAAACATCAAAATTATCTATCTCATTCTATGATCCCACATAGTTGGAACTATAGCAGCAATTAGGGGGAGTGGATTCACCAACACACGTAGACTACTACTAATTCACATGCATAGAATTTTAATGTCGCTCCATGAATGATGTCAAAAACTGACATGGTATGTGTGGTCTCAACAAAAAAATCAAGGAGCTTGCTATCAGAAGCCTGCAAAATAATGGAGGCTAGAGCTAGCTGAATTATAAAAAAAAGACACCCGGAGACAATTTTTTCTTGTAATCACATACTGTTTATTATTCTGCAGTGAACAAAACCTGTGAAAAAAAGAAAAAGCATACAATGTTTGCCACTAATCTTTAAACACTGTCCTTGAGCTAGTCCATGATCGGCAAAAGTTGACTTCAGCTTTCTATTGTTGGCATGTTGTATGGTTCCATTTATTTTCATGCTCTTGTTTGCCACAGCATGCAACTTTCTAAATCCTTTGAGCTTTGTTATCTGAACTCATGATTTGTGTTGTGTTGTTATTTTTGACCTTTCATAATAAAATGATTTTATAGTTTGTGTTCTAAGTTTATCACTAATCGAATTTGGTGTCTGTCGTAGAAGGTATCATTGAATAATGTACTTTCTCCATAACTCCTATTAATGTTCATTATTTCTTTAGTTGTATAATTTTCCCTTTACTAATTTGATATGTTTTTTTACAGGAAAATGTTTTTGACATACTGTAGTATCATGAATGCAATGCTTTCTCATGCCACAAACTGGGCCACCAGCATTAATGCATCATTAACTTTTCCAGCAATGTGGGCTTCTATTGAACTATGGTTTTATTTATGATTACCTGAGTGCACTGTTTTTAGATGGGAACTTACTCTGGGCCCAGTGTTTGTGTGCTCGACCCCCAAATATATGGAAATTGCTACACTATTGCCACACACAAATATTGAATCTGTAGAGGAATGGAATATACAGAAAGAAATCAGGCTTCCAGCTGAAGGTGCACTCTGCAAAAAAGGTGGATTCCTCAATGATAGGCACTGGATGCACCATCCCTTTGGTAATCTCCTCCTGAGACCTTTAGAGAAATGAGAATGAAACTGCCACATTTCACTCACAGCTAACAAAACTGTGCCTGTCTATTGGGGCTGTCCGGGGGGGCTCAGCACCCCACAGGATGCCCTTCTCCTCTGGGGAGGGACAACAACACTCTCTGCTACAATACTTCCAACAGGGTGAACATGAGTGGGGGAGCAACTAGAGAGCCTACTGGGGGGGGATGCAACCTGGCTGTGATGCTGGGCCAATAGCATCCAAATACGCATCATGTAGCCACAGCCAACTGTGTCCAGAGGGCGAGGCAAAATCAAAGTAGACCCTCTGACATGCAACAACATGAAGCTGGCACTGCAAGCTCTATCACTCCCAAGTACCTGCTCTCCCCTCCCTGGTGGTCCCTCCCATACATCAGATGGGCCAGAGGAGGTCATGGATGCTGATGCTCTCAAATATGAGAACTCTAGCTGAATTTGCTCAATTAAATGTGTCAGCTTATAATATCTTTAGGTGCATTTAAATAAGTGTTTTGCTGCTGATGCTGAAGCAATATTTTTAACAACTGATGTGTATTGATTGTTATTTATATAAATGTTGTGAAGGTAGATATTTGTTGTGTAAAATGTGAGTATGAATTTGTTGACGTTGTTGAGTTTTATTTTAAGTGGTATTTTATAATCAATTGTAACTCTTTTTGTTCACTGATTGTAATTTTGTACAAAGTACATCACTGTAAAATGAGCTAATCTCAGCTGAGCTATCCTATTCAATCCTGAATAAAAGTTTAAGTGAATGAAAAATGAAAGCTACTATCTGTACAATAGCAAAAATGTGTAAATCCTATACTGTATGTCTTCAGTACTGTGAGTCTCTATACATTTGTAAATTATATTGCTTTTAGTTTGACAAGGTTTATTTAAGAGAAAATCACAAATCTGACATCATATTGAAGCACAGAATACATTTGACTATGAATGGGAGGGCTTGCCCAAGGTTCAATGTGGAGAATAGCTCCTCCCACAACCTCTACATAAGCCCTCCTCTAACACACCTCCCTTGCTTAAGGAGTGTTTTTTCTCCCTGGACCCCTTCGTGGCTCCTATGGCTGTGCTGCTTCTGTTCCTGCTGCTCATTTGTTTTCCTGCCCCCCCCCCACCCTCCTGTGGTTGTTTTGTCTCACCTGCCATCTCCATCCTGGCTTGTTTTTTCCCCTCGGGGGCCGTTCTGAATCCCTTCCTCTTCTTGTCATCCTCCTCCCATTCCTGGGTGCATTCCCCTTCTCCTGTCTTTTTTGGGCCTTTTCGCAGTGTCTTGTTCCCGCTACCAACAACGCCTGCTGCCGACACCTACACTCCAACTCATCTCTCCTTCGTGCTTCCTGCATGCCGCTTACTAGCCGCCCCATGTGGGTGTTTCCTTCTCCTCCTCCCATTGGAGTGTGTAACTCCTACATCCCGTGGGCCGCTAGAGATTGGTTCCAGCCTGCTCAGGCAGCAGAGTTGACTCTCTGACACACCCTGATCTCCGGCTTGTGGACCGGACCCCTGAAGTGCACCTCCATCCCATGAATGAACTTTGCCTCTCCTAGAAATCAAGCATCCTCTCCACCTGTTACACACTGCCTCACTGCAACACTCATGCAGGATTCTCTGCCAACTTTCTCTGCGGCACTCTCTTTCTCTCTCTCTTTCTGTCTCTCTCTCTCAGTCATACCTCCATGCTGAACTCCGTTGCTTGACTCCAGGCTGTGAGGAACGGATATCTGTCACTCCATCAGACTTCTACAGAACATTAGGTTATCCCCTTCCAGTTATTTTCTACTGTGCGTTGTACTGTTTACCTCTGTTTACTATCAGCATATACATTTCTATTATGTGTAGCACCACTACTTCACTGCATCACTTAAATATAGACAATCATTTGCATTTGGTTTGTGTTTTGAAACTCGTACATGGTTCTGTCCCACAAGTACAATAGCCCTTTTATCAGATGGTTAGCCCTTGAATCTACCTCGTTTACACAGCCTTTTTGCCCATTTCCTGGTACAACTTCTAACATGTTCAGCTTTCATTCATGTAATTAGCTTATGTCTTCTGCCGTGTTCAGCATATCCTGTCGAAGGTTCCTAGAGTGTATATAGCAATATAACATTTTTGGCCTGGTCTCGGCCTCTCACCCGTCCATGGATTCCCAGACTCCTCACTCTCAATCCAATGTGCACCACACCTACACCCAGCGCATACCTTCCCCAATTCTTGCCTTTTTTGCATCTCTGCCTCTGAGCCTCCTCTGCGCAGCACTCATACCGATCACTACTCCCTCAGTTGTCATCATGCCTTCTTCGTGTTGTGCCTGTCATTTCCCTTATGATCTGTATGTCTTCCCATTCCTGTGTTCTATTCATCATAATTATCTCAGTTCCCTACTATGCTCTCCTCCTTCAGTGGCATTCCAAGCCGCAGCCAGCCCACACCAGCAGTACTCTGGTCTCCATCCCTAACTCGTGCTTTCTGAGGTGCTGAGCAAAGGTAGGCTTCCCCTGTCTACCAGGGATGGGAGTTTGTTTCAATCATTACACCATGCTACTACCAGCCAGACATCCTCCGTCCCTACCTCTGCTAGACAGCATCGAGTGAAGATTTGCTTGCCCTGGCTACCAGGGATGGGAGCCATGTCTGCCATCTATAGACTGTTACCATACCTTTTCTACCTCATACCAGTTGCCGCTTCCCTTCAGGAACGGAAGTTCATCCTACTTACCACTTTGACATTCTCTGTCCCTAACTCTGCTGAATAGCATCAAGTGAAAGTTACTTCTTCTCAGCCCAATGCCTGGCTGCCTCTCTCTCTTCAGGATCAGGACTTTGCCTACCTGCTTCTACATCTTACCTTGTCCACAGCCTAGACTCATCATCCTATCTGCTGCCTTCCAGCCAGGAGCCTGACTCTACATGTACCATCTCCACCATTCCAGCTTCGCCGATGTGGATTGCCATTCAAGTACAGATCTTCAACTTCATTCTCATCATTCTGCATTTCCTAACTGCACCTAATCCACATATTCATGCTTTGCTCATCCCTTCTGGACTCATGTTCTCCATTCCTCTGCTTCACATGTGTTTTTCTCCACCGCTACCAATGCCATAACTCTTCTGGACTTGAACCTCCTACTGCTGAGCAGTCTCCACTTCTCCTCACTGCAGCTGTGCTTCCAGCCTCAACATTTAAGCACTACAGAGACTACCTTGTCCGGTCTATGGCCTTAGCTCACTTTGCTGTGTCTGCTGTCTGCTTTTCTCCCTTATGCAGGTTGCTGCTTCCCTTCAGGACCGGGGCATTTTCACTCCTCCAGCCTTCTCCCTCTCAGCTCTACCTGCACCTTCACGTGCAGAACCAGGACCTCATCGATTGGTTAGCCTACATCCTGCCAGTTTGCCACTTTCTCTCCATCGCAGGACCCTTCTGCTTTGACTTATCCACTCGCCATCCCATTCTTCTATGGACCTTCATCTCTATCCCCTTGGGCCTCCTTCCCTCATCCTGTGAATCCTGCTGGCTTGTTCAATCCCTATCTTACTCCAGGTCGATTACCTTATGGACTTCCTTGCTGCAGGTCCCTCATCTGGCTACTGTATGAACTTGTTTTCTTTTGCAGATTTGGAACCTTGTCCTTCGTCACTCCAGCACCTTCCATCATTTTCTCTGGTTGCTTCCAGCCTTCATCAGATGTGGGACTCCTGTTGCTCATTGTGTTTGGCTTGACTCCTTGGCCTTATGTGGATCATCATCCTATGACTTTCTTCAGCATTCTCACACTTCGTTGCTGTTCACTATGAAACTGACGTTGTCCTGCTCCTTCCTGCTCTGGATGTCATCTGGCTTTGTCTGGACCATAGCTTCCTATGCTTCTTCCTTCAGTTGCTCAGGATCCACTCCATACTTCCTTCTCCCATGAATGACTGCCTTCTTCTCTTTGCCTTGCTGGCTCGGGGCTTTGTGCTGTTTGTTGTAGCTCTTCTGGGCCTTGTACCTTATTTCCGACCAGTACTCCTAACAAGTCATCTGCTTTTCCATACAATTCATTGCCTAACTCCTGCTCTTCTAGCAGTACCTTCCACTACTTATTTGATCATTTATTAATTACTCTGGAGTAATACTTCTGCCAGCAAAACATTCCTCGGCTTACATGCCCCATAGACTCTTATATTATCATTGAGCTCTCACTCTGTCCATTCAGTTCTTCACAGTCATTCATGGAATCCCACATTCATCTGGACAATAGGAAGATCTCTTCCACCTATTGGATATACCTTCCAATTCCTGTCCATCCAATCACCATGACTCCTCGGATGCCTCGTCTCATTGGCCATCCTCATACATGGAAAGGACTTCAATCTTTCTGTTCTATTCAGACTTCGTAATCAGCATCACTTCCACAGATTCTGGGAATCACAAGATAACCCATTCAACTATGGACTTCATCCATTTTACTTTATGCTGCCTCTTATTTCAACAATGACTCTGATGACCAAGTTACTCAACTCCTACTTCCCTACAGACATTGTTAGTTTAGGAATTGCACAGATATTGTCCAGAATATTCATCATGGGATCCCAATCACCTAAGCTGATTTCTGACTTCATGCCATCCACACCTTCGATTTCACTCCCAGACATCATTATTCCTTATACTATTATCCACACCTGTTCACCTAGTACTTTCCGCCGGGTTAACCGTTCTTCCAGTGGACCATTCAGCCTCTTCTCAAAAAAACCTATATTAATCTCTATAGTAAAGACCATCACTGAGAACTGGCTCTCCTGAATTCTATCTGGCAATCTGTAACAGCCAAGACAAATTCACCAACTCTACCTTGCATCCCAATTGTTACTTATTGGCTATAGCACTAAATCCTATGGCATCCTGCATTTATCGATCTCACTACCAATCCAGCCTACATACTCTTCCTCTCATCCACCCCAAACTTTTCTCATGTTCTTCAGCATCAGGATTACCCATAAACTTAACCACCTATGCCACCACAGCGCATCTCCTAAATCATCACACCACAGGAATACACACACGTACTTCAGGCAGCGTACCAGCAAAGGATTAAGTATAAAGTCATGAACATCATGACCCAAAAAAGCCATCTATTCCTTATTCCGCATTTCCAATCACTCCAAATATACACTAGGTTACCATCTGAATGGCTCTGCAAATCATCTTCTGGGCTTTACTAATCACTTATGGCATTACTCCCATCAGGCACTCAAACTTCTCTACTCATTTTACTCTGGGCTGCTTACTTAGTGAATTTTGCTCACTAATCGATTCTTTACCTTCAGACTATCTCGAATATCAAACCTTATATGAATTGTAGCAGTCACTCATAACTTTACTAATCATCACAACTACCACAGTGTACTGACTGGTCTTATATCAATCTCATCTTGCTCTCCAACCTCAAAACCTCCATACAATCCCTTGGACGTCCATCGTTTGTCACTTTGGAAATATGGTCTACTCTACATTAGCCCTTGTTTATCTGGATCTGCTTTACACATAGGAGTTTACCATCCCTACTGAAAGAAGCACCCTTCATCTTCAGGATCATCATTCAATCTGTATCATCCTTGGATCGAGAACAAACCATCATCTCCATGGCACTCAAAGACTCTTCTACAAATTCTACTCTATGGATGTTATTCAAAGACTCTTCTACAAATTCTACTCTATGGATGTTACCTTAGTGACTCCTTGCTCAATACAGAATTCATAGCCTCCAGACCAAACCCTTACATTCAAGCCTCTCACAAGTTGGATCATTCACCAGTGACTTCTTCTACCATTGCAGTTCCACCATTCCCAGTTTAGTACCTCATCGATCCACTCATGATCCCTCTGTCTATTACAATTCAGTTGGACAAGCATCATTCATCATCTCAGATACTTGTACTTCTTTTGTCCTCCTTCACTCGGATTTACTTCATACTTAGGATTCTATCACTCATTCAGAACATATCTCCTCTTCAACCTCAGGATCATCATGTCATCGGCATCATCCATGGATCGAAGATGGATTATCGTCTCTCCAAGCAACTCACCAACCTCAAATTAGCTTTGGTTACTAGAACCTAGATCCTTCTCCATTTAGTATGCCCAGAAGGATGGGCAGAATTCCGGCCATGGGTCCTCAGAGGTTTTCTCCACCTGGGGTTTTTTCCTCTCCTGAGTTTAAGGGGGTCATACTCTCCATGAGTTGGAGGAGGTTTCTTTTTTGGCCTTGTATTCATTACAAATTACTACCTATCTACCTACTACGCAAGGGTGGGAATAGAGTAAAGCCACAAAAAGTACTGCAAGTTACACAAGCACTATATAACCCATCTCTCCTTATTGCTATTCCACAAACATTGAATGGGAGAGCTTGCCTGAGGTTCAATGTGGAGAATGGTTTCTCCCACAACCTCTACATAAGCCCTCCTCTAACACACCTCCCTTGCTTAGGGAGTGTTTTTTCATCCACCACCATCCCCTCCTCATCCTTCTCTGGCGCTCTTCTCACCCTTGCTCATTGACTTTTTATTCCCTAAAAATTACTACTTTATTGCTATTCCACAAACATTGAACATATAATTTAAACATCCTGCCACGTTTCTTTTTACTAAACATGTAATTCTAAATGCTGAAACCTATGTTCATTACAAAATTGTAAAAATACAACCATCAGCTTTTAAAATAGATTTTCCATTAAGAAATAACAACTTTTGCATTGTGCCCCAGTTCCTCAATTAAAATGCATTTTTATGAAGATCTGTCTGTGACACCAGAGAATAGTTATATCAGTCTGGGCTGGGTATTTAAGATGCAAATTTGAAAATTAGCATCTCTGTGCATTTAGACACTGTACTGTACCATAAGCTCGGTTTCAAATCCAGTTACTGTATGTGTGAAAAACAAGAATATTACTCCATTTTGGGCATACAAGTTGGTTCTTCAATGCAAATTACTCCAATCTGTAATTCTGTAATATTGTTTTCAGCCATTGTAGCTGGTGTAGTTGTGCAGCTAAAGTACTGTGGTTCACATGTTTTTCAAATGTGTTAAACAGAAATGCCACAACAACAAAAATCAGGGGGCTTTATGAATAGTCACAGTGGGGGTGGCACAAAATTGGAGCTACAAACAGCCTCCCCTTTTGCACTTCCACCATAGGCATGCACAGGAGGGATGAACCTGGCTGTGGCCCCACCTCCCATTCAGTGCCTAATGTCCAGTGTTCCCAGTCCACTGATATGGGGGGCAGGCAACTGCAATTACCTCAGTGTTACAGTTACAGATTAATTTTATTTGTGCGGTTATGTAAACCAGAATTCAATAAACATATGACATATCACATGAAATAAACATAAAAGCCTGTTTAGCTATTAAACATTCATAGTACCAGATGCATAAAATAATCAAATGCAAAAATATATTCATAAATATATAAGTATATATCTGATAAATTCACTTGTGCTTAAAGAATAGTCTCCTATTATAGGACAAACCCCATGTGTCTTGTCTTATAATATTGCTCAATTCTCTCATCACCATAAGGACTCTGCTGTTATTAGAAAATCAATCCAAGCTCACCTTTCAGCACAATATAAAGTATCACCTTTCCTTAAAATATTGTAATTCCTACCTCATACATAACCTGTACCAGTTTATTTGCCTAAAAAGTGTTCTGATACTCCTAAATAACAGCCCTCATATGTTGACTTGTGTTAGCAGCAAGTGAGCCCAACTGGGATTACCCCAGATGTGATGGAACCCCAATGGCCATTCCGCATCTATGATCCAAACAGCGGCAAGTCCCTTGGGAACCAGGGTGTATGCACAGGCCCTGCATCTGAGTATGACCCTAAGCCCCAAACTGGGTTACTCTGTCTAGCTGAGCAGTACTGCCCAAATGCACCAGCCCCTTCCCACATCCACAGATAAGCTAGCTCAGTCACGCTGATCTGGAACACCACCTGGGTCACCCCGCAGCTCATGCTGCCTCGTGCCCCATTGGTGAACTCCAGTCCAACCACTCTTGCCAGCTGCCCATGGGCATGCAAGCCAGGTCTTCTGCACTATGGGAAGCTCCCTCAGCATATGTCATTTTACCCAGTCATAGGGTCTCCGTAGGTCTCTCTCCAAGCCAGTCTGTGCTTCTACACATCAAGTTCCACCAGAACCATCATCGAATGTTCCCATCAGTGCCATACAGCCAATCCACTGCACACCTATGCAAAACAAACCCCAATCTCCCCCACAGCTGCCACACCTCATCATACTTAAGTGCTTTTACCTACATTAATTAGCCAGTTAACAGCAAGAGCATCAAATGGAATGAGCTTTTTGTAACAACACAAGTTGCATTATATTTATCAAACAAATGTAACTATGAATTTAAATAATACATTGGCCATAGAAAAACAGCACACTCATTCTAAATTGTAAGCAGTCATTTTCTACTGAAAGGTAGTGCAGTTAACAAATTGTAGTGGCTGTTTTTTTCTTGCGTCTTTCATGCTACTATGTAAACCAGAAAATGTATAAATATATAAATGTGGCCTACAAATATCAAACTTACTCTCACTCATGAACCTTACAGCACAAAAGTTATCTACACAAAAGCACATTAATAATTAACAATATTACTTCAATAACTATCAAGGTCCAATAATTATGCAGATGAAACTTTTATAGAAATCTGTTTATAGTCAAATGGCACACATTCGAAAAGTATCAAGTGAGCTTAAAAGGCGCAAATAAGTGTCCTTTTCTGGTCTTGCTGATTAAATTGTCAAGATCAAAAATATCACCTTTAAAGGAAAATGTGCTTCCAGTATTTGTACTTATCTCGATCCATAGTGTCCATAGCATTGTCTGGTGAAAAAGACGCTTCAATGTTCATGAATTACGCCACCAATTTCATTCCCCTTTTAGAGCATACCAGAGGGTTCAAAATAAAATGTCTTTAAATTCATTCAGGGACAAGTCTCTTGGTTTACAAAAAGTTCCTTTCCAGCAAACTTCCACAACTTGATTCCTTGACTATCACCATCTCTCTCCTTCTAGGCCCCTGTTGCTATATAATTCATTTGCAGCAAACACCTGTGGAAGAAGGGGGACATAGCACTCCTCTAAGTGCAATATATTTGTGATGTTAGGCTGGTTATTGAAATTCCTACCAGTCTTCAGGCAACACTGGCATAACTGTTTTTTCAGAAACAGCAACACTCAATCCAAAACCGCCTCTTCCTCCATCTATTCTGCTTCTCGAGCTGACTGGCCATGGCAGCAAATGTCCCATAACCCCTTGCTGTGCCAGATTTAAGCTTAAATAAATGTGGGAAAAAAACTCCCCTGTGCAGCGGGGAGAACTCACAACTGCAAAAATGATCACTATTTCAATGTCATAAGCATATTAAAAAGCCTCTTTCCACCAGAGCTGCAAACTCCAGGTAACACTAAAATGCCTGCAGGGCTAATCGTATGGACATAACAACAAATGCAACAAAACACTCAGAGTCAAAACACCAGACCAAAAAGGCGAAACATCACAGGTAAATCAAATTAAATTCAGAACTAACATAAGTTTCATTCATCAGTTTGGCAGAAAAACAAAATACAAGAAAGTTTATAAGAAAAACTTTAAACAGAACTTCAAAAGCAGAGCTGCAGGGAGCAGAGCAGCGTTGCGGCCATCATGCTGCTCCACCCCACCCCAAAGACCAATTACCTCAGTGTCAGTGACTGCAAATAGATGCTGGCAGTGTGGTTTACTTCTGGGTTGTGAAAGGGAGTGATGTTGGCAATGTGCCCACAGTGCATTTTGGGACTGTTTGTAGTCTTTCAGAAGTTCAAACCATGGGATCTTTGTTACCGTGTAGGCACTAGTGGCATGGTTGAAAATAAGACTTTGAGGCCAATGTCACCTTTCCTGGTAAATCAAATAAAATAAAAAAATGATTTTGCACAGGATCACAATCATGTGATCAGACAATGCAGACTTTGCTGTCATCCGGGCAGCAGTGGCACAAATGTCAATGTCATACATTATTATCAGTGTCAGTGGCTCAGTAGGTAGCACACATGCCTCTGAGGCCGAGAGATTAGAGGGCTGTAGGTTCAGTTCCCACATCTGGCACTTGGGTTAATATCCCAAGACACTGTAGTGTAGCATGAGAGGGGTGCTGCATTTCTAAGGTGCCGTCTTTCGGATGAGATGTTAAACCGAGGTCCCATCTGCCTGGATTGGTGGTAGTTCAGATGGATGTTAAAGATCCCATGGCACTTCTCGAAAAGAGTAGGGGAAAGTTTTATTGAGACAATAGTACACAAAGCAAAATACAAAACAAAGGAAACACAGGATAAGTATTATACAATCATTCAGGTAACTGCAAAATCAGAGTCAGTGATCCAAGGAAGAGCTTTCCAAAGTTCCAAAAGTGTTGTATCTGAGTATAGGGTACGTTCATGCTCATAAATTTCTTTTAAATTTTGTACAATCTTTTTTTCAAGCTCCAAATAGGAGCAGTCATTTTGCTGTAAAGAAAACATGCAACGCACCATCCAAATATTCCATTTAATACAGACAAAAACAAGGTTTAAAGTGTCCTAGTGCCATTTTGACCACTGGGCAGAAAAAAACCCAAATACAAGATTCAAATAAGTAACCGACTGAAGCAAGGGGGTATCCCATGCCTGTGCCAAAAAGGACCACCAATTCTTAATAAAGGAACAGTCAAAAAATAAATTAGGGATAGTTTCAAGTTCTGCAATACATTAATAAGCGAGAACACATTCTATCTTGGGACTGCTTATGTTTTTGATTTGATTTTACATTAATCTTTTCATGGCATGAAAGCCAATGAAAATCACATTTGGCTGGAACCTCTTACATTTCCACAATAACAAAGGGAAGGAGGTGTTGACCGGGACACTTATCAAAGGGTATTGATACAGCACAAACCGACAGGAGTAATTTCTATATAAAACTTTATGGAATGATTTAATAACATCTGAACAGACACCTTCCATTGTTTGAGATGTAAAACATATGTTTTACGAAGTTGGTATACCATCAGTTTGTCTCTAATACAGTTAAGGAATTAGTTTCCCATTGATGAAACCAAATCCTGCAAGAGTCATAAAACCAAGGTTCCCACCCTTTGGGAATGAATCAATAAAGGCCTAAGGTTTGCAGTAAAAAAATACAAGAGAAAAAAATAACAAAGGGTTAACCATACAAACGCCACTTTCAGGGATAGGTAAATAAGTAATATTCCGCTTTATCGGGTTTAACTTACTACCCCAAAGAGCCTGAAAAAACAGGCTAAAGACCGCTGTTTCTAGCTGTCGTGGAATAGGGAATACATAACTCAGAAAAAGGAAAGTAGAGATCAAATAGTTTTTAATTAAGAAAACACGCTTTCTTTTTCCTATCTGCCCCCGGTTCCAGGAGGTCACCTGAAGTTTACCTTGTTGTAGTTTAACATTCCAGTTAAACAAATCTGAGTCTTGTGTCCCAAAAAAAATTCCCAAAATGCGAATAGGACCCTCAATTAAACGTAATGGGCCAATACGGTCCAAGGGGGAGGTTGCTGAACCGACCCGAATAACCAAACTTTTAGTGTAATTTAAAACAGCACCAGAGAAGTTTCCAAAAATAGAACACTCGCGGAGAGAATGAAACACTGAGGCTACATCAGCTACAAGAAAGCAAACATCATCTGCATATGCAATCGCCTTATAAGGCAAGCATAAGGCACAACTAGAAATAGACTGAATCTGAGAATTAGTATTCAGCCGATGGAACAAAACATCAAGAAAAAGTACATATAACAATGGGCTTAAAGGACAGCCCTGACGAACCCCCCTTTTTATGGGGATCATGGGTCCTATCCAACCATTTACTACAGGCACAACAGTCGCCGTTCTATAGAAAGCACGAATCCAGCGTACCATAACATCAGGTACATGCAGAAAACAAAGTGCTTCCCATGAAAAATCATGCTGAACCGAATCAAAAGCCGCCTTCTGATCTACAGAAACAACAAGTCCTGAAGCCAGACCTGCATAGCCATGAGAAAATAATTCTCATAAGAGGATCAAATGATCAGAAATTCTCCTTTGAGGCACAGAACAGGATTGGGCAGGATGCAAAACCACCTCCGCTATCCTCAGCAAACGCTTCACAATAATTTTCGTTAAGAGCTTAAAGTCGGTGTTCAACATACATAAAGGTCGCCAATTCTCTAAAGAATGGATATCACCTTTCTGTTTATAAATGTAAATCAAAGTACCCTTAGTAAATTCCAAAGGGAGAGATTCACATGTTAACAGAGAATTAAACACAGATGTAAGTTCTGAGTCTAAATGGTCATCCAGCACCTTATATAGGCCAGCAGGGAGACCTTCTGGACCAGGAGTTCTCTGTACAGGTAAGGAAGAAATAGCCAGTGTCAAATCCTGCTCCGTGATAGGAGAACAAGCCTGGTCCTGACATAGCTGTGAGGGAGCTGGGATATCAAGGCCACTATACAAAGTCACACTGTTACCAACCATAGCAGGGAGGGGAGAAAAAAGGGCTGTAGTATACTGTGTTACAATATGACAAATTTCAGTTTGTGAGGAACATATGGTCCCTTCTGAATTTAGAAGACACGTCATATTTTTTTGGGTGGACTGACGGGAATTATATTCAAAAGGACAAATAACATCACGTGTTCCAACAGTACATAATTTATGTTGGTTATAAAGTTGTTGTGATTGCCGTAATTGGAAAGTCAATATATCATTCTGTAGGACTTTTATTTGTTGAGTAAGGTCTTGCCCTGTTGTGTATGCTATGGTTAATAATGACTGAAAATGTACCCTCTTCTGCAAATAGTCTAGGTATTCCCTCCTACATTTTAAACGACTGTAAGTTTTCAAAAAAGTGACCAGATCATGTTTCGTGTCTAACCACCACTGAACAGGATCTTCATAACAAATAAAAACAGATTTACAGGCTTGTATGAAGGACAGGAGGGACTGCATAAACATCGGAATCTGCAACAAAGATGTGTTGAATTTCCAAAGACCTGGACCTTTACGGAAGAGACAACAGTACCAAAACCAACAGAAAGCAGCTTATGATCAGAAAACTCAAGCGCTTGAACTTTGGCAGAAATAATAGGTACTGTAGGAGAGGAAACACATAATCAATACGTGTGGCTAGTTTACCCTTTTGGAAGGTAGGTGTGTTGAGTAGTAAAGGAGATAAGAGTCCGTTAAGTAGGCGTCGAACCAGTTACCCAGATCCGTGAGATCACAAACAGTTTCTTTGTAGCAGCAAGGAGCTCTTATCCTGAAGACTCAGGCCACAATTAAAGTCACCAGCAAACAATACCTGAAAGGAAGTATGCAAATAAGGATGAAGCAAAGCAAATAAAGCTATGCGTTCGGTTTTGATTTGAGGTGCATAAATGTTAATCACCCGGTAAGGACAGGACCCAATAACAAAATCTATAATAAGCGCCTTACCAGGGGCTACATCAAACAATTTTAGCAAATGGAAGTCTGGGAAATTAATTAATATTCCCAGTCCCGAACAAGAATCCTGACCAATTGACCAAAAAGAAAGACCCAGTAACCAGTCCTGTTGTGCTTGTCGGATCTCATGTGTAGTATGAAGTCTTGTATCCTGTAATAAAATTAAACCCAAAGGCAGAAGCCTTAGAAAGGAAAAAAATCAATCTCCTTTTAGCCATACGCTTCATACTATTTACATTAATAGTATGGCAAACAAAGTGAAACATAGCAACAAAAAAAAAAAAAAGGAAAACAGACAAAAAATACATTTTACAATTTCCTTTTCCCAACCACCTTCTTCACTTTAAGTTTTACTCTGCCTCAGCTTCTGGAGAAAGGTCATGCCAGTTGCAGCTCAGGGTCAGTGGTACCGCTCTGGGAGAGAAGAAGCAATGGAGGAAGAGTCCACTCACCTCCAGCGTCATCAGAAAGGGGTTGGAGAAGTTCAAAAGAATTAGATAAGGGCACTGGGGGAGGTTCCGGACCACTCACAGGAGATGGTGCAACCCGAGGGTTGTTTCTCAGTGATCTTCTACGTATAACATTTGTAAGATCTCGGGGGGGGGCATAGTACTTGGACCTGGGACCGGGTCCAGAACAGGAAAATTAGACTGGGCAGGATCAGGAACAGGAGAAATCTCAGGCCAGGGGTCACCCGTGAAGGAAACCATCTGAGGTACGACCTCAGAGGATACAACAGGCACTGAAGCCTGCAGTAAGGGCTGGGCTGCCCTAGGGGGAGGTACAGCCAAGGTGGTCCGGAGACGGGCCTTCTGCGCCTGTGTAATAATAAAGCGCTGGTCCACACCACCATCATGAAATTCCTGATTATGTGCAGCCCATTTACAATTCTGAAAGGTATGCCCCTGTTCATCACATAGGTTACATCTACATTCATTCAAGCAGTGTGCCCCTACGTGGCCCAATTCCCCACAGACATTGCATTTCATTTTATCACATACATTACTAAGATGTGCAGGGTCACCACACCGATAGCAAGCCTTCGCTGACCGGTAGAACAAGACCCCTATCTCGCCTATGAAAAAGAGTTAGGCAGATGTACAACCCCAGAATCAGTGGATCGTAACAAGACTTTAAACTTCCAGCCCCAGTCCAAATGTTCTCGTATCCAAAATGGCTTCAGGCTGTCCCTGGACGTCACAACGCTGTTTCAGCCAATACACAACATCCTCCACCTCAACTCCCTCATTACGAAACAGAATAGTGATGGCCTTAAAAGTGGGTTTAGAAAGGAATAGCCTGAAATGGGGTCCATAATGCAGTAGTCCAGAGAATTATACTTTGACCAAAACGCTCCAGTCCCTAGATGTTTGGAAACTAATGTCAAACGTGGTTTCACCAGAGATATGAATTAACGATATATTTCATGGGAAAAATTTTTAAAGAATCCTTTACACTGACGTCCAATATAGACCCGATCAGGTGGCTCAGGTAACCCCTCCAATATGCCAAGCGAACCGCATTGTGTCTCTTAGCAGCCTGGATTGGAAATTTAAAGAAAGAAGAATATGAGCGGCTCGGTTCAAATTTTTGGGGGGGGGGGCTGTGGTGGTGAAGGAGCCAGAGCCTCTACAGAAATAGTAGAAAGAGGAATCTGAGGTGGAGAACCCTTCAGATAATTCAACACAGGGTTATGTGTAAGCTCCAGTTCATGAGAGAGACACAAGGGGTCAGTAGTGATGGTTGAATCACCTATCTTGCTTTGTAGCTCTGGAAAATCTTCAGGCCGGGGGGACCGGATTGGAGATGGACCAGACTTCCAACTTCCTGGGACAGTACCCTGGACCCAGCCAGCACCTCTCAGCGCCCGATTCAACAGTCCAAGTAGGTTCTTTATTAATATTTACTGTAAATGATTCTTGTACATGTAGGGAGCTCTGTGATGAAACAGAAGCAGGTAGTGAAAAGGAAAATGAATCTGTTTGTACTGCAGGTAGCAGGGAGTAATAACTGTAGATAAGTCTTGTACTTGTGAGGAACTCTGTGATGTAATGGAAGCAGGTTGTGAAAAGGAAACCAAATCCATTTGTACTGCAGGCGGCAGAGGAGCAGGCAGTAGGGCTTCAGCTCCCGACACACTAGTCGGGTCAGAGCCCATCACAGCAACAGGTAGTAAAGGAGACAAGTCTGGAGAATCTTCCGGAACTTCCACCTGAGTGAAATATGCACCTGTGCTGTCAGCTCTCAGGCGTTGCATATCTCTGTGCATTTTCAGTTTTGCACTAGCAAAACGGCACTCCGCCACTGCAAAACGCTCCTGGATCTCTTGTGTTGTCAAACAATGGTTTTCAGAATCAGTTGAAGTAAAATCCTCCAGTAAGTCAATGGTAGGCACGGAGGTCAGCAAGTCAGTTCCATAAGAAATAAGCTGAGGGCTAGGTATAGCAGCCTGAGTATGAGCAGCAGAACTTAAAGTTGAAGCAGGAACAGCAACAGGCAAAACATCAGTAGTTAGCATCGTGGTCTCCATTTGTTCAGAGGTAGGAGCAGAGACCAAATCTACCACCTCCATAGCTCCCTCCTCAGAAGGCAAGGGTGCATCCGTCATCTTGGACAGAGGTTCCCCCTCTGAAGAGTAGGGGAATTTCCCCGGTGTCCTGGCCAAATTTCCCTCATTCACTAAAAATACCACCAACAGCTTAATCTGGTTCAAGGTCAGTTGGCATTCATCTGTATCCCCCCGGGTCATGCCTGAAAATAGGCAGGATTTGTCTAGTGCACTTACCCGGTCAATAGAAACTAAATAAATAAAATAAAATGCAGCATCAGTCCTGGATTGAATTTCTAAAGGGCAGAATCATCACCCAATTAGCATCTCTTGAAGTAGCACTTGGCAAGCTGCAGAGGTTAGTTTTAGGACAGTGTGTATTTGACACAGAGCTGTGCAGACTGATGTTCTCACTACTGTATGTATGGCAATTTTTAGCTATGAGCAGTATAAATGGTGTGTCTTTAAAAAAGCTGAATATCAAAAGAAGTTTAAAGTGAAGGAGCTTTTTCGAAAGTTAAAAAAAAGCTTTTTTTGAAAAGAGAGGTAACAACATTATACAGTAAGAGCTCTAAAATGTATGACAATGTATCATTTACAATGCCTCCTAAAAATATTTCTGGATGAGCATGCCCCTAGACCCTCCTAGCACTGAAGACTCTATCCATTATGCTACTGGTGCCCCTTGTATATGGACTCTGTGCATACCTCTGTGCTACCAAAACTTACAGTAAACAGTGAACAAAACTCTGACTTTAATCGCCGAGGGGAGGGGGAAGTCACAATGCAAAACTGATTGTCAGATTTTAGTGGACAGACACAGGGCTTGTATCCACTAACATGCTGACTTGGGACATCCACAGAGTTCTGGTCATGACATGGTGTCAACTGCATCTGCTTTGCCATGACCAGAAAGAACCGTATACAGCAGTGCTGCCACTACTGTTGTACCTTACCCATCTGACCCCTGGCCTAAGAAACATAGAATTTGGCAGCAGAAAAGGACACCATGGCCGCCTCATCATATCTGCCCTGTACCTATCAATCTTATGTGGAATGTGAGAACCCTAGTGACTTCACTCCCCCCTCTTTCCCCTCCTTTTCTGTAATGCCTTTATTAGGCCCATGTATCTGTCCCACCCACATTTGAATCCTCCAACATCTCTGAACAGACCACCTCTGCCAACCGTTTATTCCAACCTTCTGCTACCCACATGTCAAAAAAAATATTTCATGATATCTCTCTTGATTTTACTCCTCCACCCCCAGCTTCATGGAGTTACCCCTAGTGTTTGTTCCCACACAGATTAAACAAATCCCTGCTATCCATTTTGTTCAACCCATGGAGATATTTGTATGTTGTAGTCACATGGGTCTCCCTTCTTATCTCCAGAATTTACATGTTGAGATCTGTCAACCTGTCTTCATAAGTCCTTCCGTGCTGTCCTTGAATCATTCTTGTACCCTTTTCTGTATGAATATATAAACATAGATATCCCACCCCTCAAACTTATGCTGACCCTCCCCGTGACTATGAGTCCCCTTGCCCTGTCCCAAACATGCTTAAACTTGTTAAGCATAGCTGTCCCCAACACTTAGGCTTGCAGTCTGTTCCTCCATCCTCTCCTCAATGAAATAGAACTTCCTCAAGTTTCTCCTGAATGTCCCCCCAACAACCCCAAACTCAGTTTCTCCTGAATTTCCACCCAACAACCTCCATTTATGCTCCCGAGTGACTGTATCCCTATTTCTTACAACTTGGTCTTCACTGTGTACCTTGTGTGCCCAAAAGACTTGTAAGTTTCAATCATGACCCCACCCTTGCTCCTGCATGGTCTCCGGTGAATACAAGTTCAGATCCTCCAGCTGTTTTTCATAGGATCTGTCCTGCTGGCCCTTGGTCATCTTGGTGATCCTTCATTGTACTGGCTGTAGTCTCTCAATGTCTTCTGTCAGGTGAGAGTTCCAGAACTGGGCACTATAGTCTAGATATGGCCTCACCAGGTATCTGTACAGAGGCAGAATCATGTTGCTTCTTCTACTGTTAAATTCCTTCCCTATGTACCTTTTACTCCCTCAGAAATTCACAGTTCTGTGTCTGCCTTTGCCCTATTGACCTACACCCTTGCCTCTTTTTGTATAGCCTGATACTCCTGCCAGGCTTGCTCCCTCATTGTCTTCTTGTACTCAGTGAAGTCCTTTCTCTTCACCCTCACTTTCTCCCTCACTCCCCTTTCAAGAACCAGATTGGCCTTTTCTGCTTGCTCCTTTTGGCAACATTTTCTGCACAATCTTCAGTTGACTCCAAGACTGCTCCCTAGATCCTGCTCCATTTTCTTTCCACCTTCTCTATCTGGTCTACACCTACAGTGCCAATCTTCCTCGAATATGTTCCTTCATCTTCCCAGAATCCACTTGTTTGAGGACCATGACCACTGTCTTCAAGGGGGATCCATTCTTTGACCAGCACAGTGTTGTGGTTGCTGAACCCCAGTGGTTTCCTGGCAGTTGATCCCCCATCATCTCTGAATTAGTGAGACCAAGTAAAGTATGGCATCCTGCCACGTGGGATCCTCAACCAGCTGCATCAGTAGACAGTCCTGAAACATATCCGGCAGTGCCTGACTCCTGGTGCTTCTTGCTGCCACGATGTTCCAGTCTATATCCAGCAGGTTCAGGTCCTCAACTAACACCAGATCCCCTTTTGTCACTTTCCTTCTAATTTTTTTCCCCAACTCTCTGTTTCCTTCCTCTTTCTGCCTCAGTGGCCTGTAGACCACTCCTATTCTAATCTTATTCCTAACAGCTGTTGTCAGCTGCACCCAGATAGATTCCACTCCGCCCCCCTTTTTTATCATCCCATCCACTGTTGCCTCAGTTCCATCCCTAATATCTAGGGCTATTCCCCCTCCTTTCCTGTCACCCCTGTCTCCCCTGAGTAAGGAGTACCCTAGAACTACTACCTCCTAGTCATTGCTGCCAATGATACAACTCTCAGTGATGGTCATTAGATCTAGCTTAGCATCTCCCACCAAAATCTGCAATTCACAGATTTTATTGTTTAAACTTCTGGCATTAAAGCAAACCAACCTCCATGCCTCCATTCTACTCCTTTCCCTCCTACACCATCTCTTCCTCATGTTGTCCCCTCCCCATCCCTTCCAAAATCCATCTGATAAGTGTACATTTCCTCCAGCTCATCACTTGTTGCCTTCACTTGTCCCTTGTTCTCACTGCTCCTGGCTTCCCTTAAACCCATTTGCGAGTGTGGGGGAGCTTCTGTTGAGTACCCCATGCACCTACTGCCTACCAGGGGTCCCTATAATCAGCTAACCCTCTCTGTAGTTTAAAATACTTTCCACATAGATGTCTAATTTCTGTCCCAGTGCACTAGTTCCACTCTGTTGCCTCCACTCTGTCCCTGTCTTCTTCAAATATGGTCTTCAAAACTGTACTCTGCATTCAAGGTGTAGGCAAAACAGTAATCTATACAGTAGTAGTACCGACCTCTTCTCCTACTGGCAGTCTCCCTTCCTATATGCTCAGACATCGTGTTTGTCCTTCCTACTTCCCTACTGCAGTGTACTGTTGTTTTCAGACTTTCTTAAATGCTGTATTTCACTGAATTGAAACTGCTCCCATATTCTGCCGGCTCAGTGGTGCTGAGGGCTAGAGTGCTGGATGCCTAACCTCGCGTCACACCAGCGACATGAGTTGGCAATGGAGGGGGAGGGCGGAGCTGAATGGAGTTGCCGACAGGCATGCTCTCCTCTCTGGGGAGGTGGGATGGCTCCTCTTGGCTGATGGCTGCCACCTGGTGGAGGCTGGGGACAGCACGGGCCAAGAGAGGAGCCAGGTGCTAGGCCAATGGGGTAGGAGGAAAGGGGCTGTTACTGGGGCTATGGGACTGATGCATGCCTCCACACACATGCATACCCACTCCGGGGCCCCTTGGGAAAAAATGGTGGGGAAAACATCGCCAGCAGCAGGATGGCGACCAATTCTCTGCAGGCATCACTCCTGGGCTGGGCATAAGGTAAGCCCTGGTAATTCTGCGGGACAGGGCTGGGGGGTCAGACTGATGGGGGCTAGCCAAGGCAGAAGTCAAGAAAAAATGTTACATGATTAAAAAAAAAAAAGAAGCTGCCCCTATATTGAAGCCATCCCCTAACTGAAGCCACATCTGTTTTTAATTACGTGAATAAAAGCTGCCTTTGTATTGCAGCCATGGCTTTAATTTGATGTTATATGGTAATCAGCCATGTGGTTTCAACATTTACGCAGTACTTTTACTTAAGGTGAGACACATACAATTTCTTGAAAAGTCTTTATTTGGTACTGGGCTGTAAACAAATGTAAAAAGCAAAAATAAAAAGTGTCTGATCTAATGAAAGAAAATCATGCTGTGTTGAAGCTTTATGTCCAGCTTGTCTTAACTGTCAGGGTCTGTTTCCAGATCCAAACCATTGTCGGTATCTGGTATGAAGTCTGTCTCAGCACAACATTCAGGAGTATCACCTGAAAACAAAAAGAAATTGTTGGAGTGTATAGTTTTTTTCTTTTTTCTGGCACCAGTGAAAACTGTACCTTCATCTCTAAGTGCTGACAGGTGCAATATGATCTGGTTTCTGAGCTTTAAAGGCCATGCCATTGGGTCTGGTGCAGTGGATCATATTCAAGTATGTGCTGGTTATGCCACAGACTTGAAATGAGTGGATAATGTTTTCTCTTGTCAATACTGCCCAAGCCTCTTTCACCCCCTCTACCATCATCAGTCTGGAGGATACACACGTTTCCTGCAGCTGTTCTCTCATGCTCATCTGTGGCAAGCCACAGATCATAGCACTCTACATACTGTGCTTTAAAAGGTGCATTCCAGCTAGTGTCTACAGTCATGCACCTGCCTGGAATTGCAGCCATTATGATATTTTTCTTCTTGAGGAGTAATTGTTTGTGGGGGAAATGTGGCACCTGAAGCTATCCCAGACCAACAGGCATTTTGGTGAATGATACCCCAGACGGTGTCAGCCCACATCTTTGTAAGGTCCTCATTCATCCATCCATTATCTGCCATCACAAACACTATACCAGTGACCAGACAACTCCTTGGGCATTTCTTTGCCCTTCAAGACAATAAATGCAGGCAGTTTGTGCCCATCTGTCATAGCAGCCAAGCACACTGTTATGTGCTGCTTCTCGCGAACCTTGCACTTCTTGGCATTGAACCCCAGCTGCCATATATCTGCCCACTCCTGCAGCTTATTCAGGTCCTCCTGCAACCCTTTCCCCACCATGTCATCTTCCTCAGCTCCCATCTTGGTATCATCTGCGAACAGACTGAGTGTGCTCCAGATCCCAGTCGCGATATCTGCAATGAAAATCCCGAACAGTACTGGTCCCAGCATGGATCCCTGTGGTACCCTGCTCATCACCATTCTTGGTGATGAGAGTTCCCCCTCCACCACCACCATTTGTTGTCTCCCGCTTAGTCAGTTCCTGATCCAGGTCACCATTTTTGGTCCTGTCCCCACATACTCCAGCTTCTCACCCAATCTCCCATGCAGCACTGAATCAAAGGCCTTACTGAAGTCCAAGTACAGGATGTCCACAGCATGGCCCTTGTCCAGTTCCCGTGTCACCCAGTCATAGAACTCTACCAGGTTTGTCTAGCACGATGTGCCCACAACAAACCCATGTTGCTGGGCACCCTGAATACCATTTGCATCCCAAGAAGCTCAAGTGCCTCTCCTTTAGGATAGTCTCCATGAATTTGCCCACAATTGAGGTGAGGCTCACTGGCCTGTAGTTCCCTTGTTCATCCTTTGGCCCAGTTTTATGGATGGGAACCACGTGGGCCATCCTCTAGTCCTGTGGTACACACCCTGTGTCCAGGGAGGCATTGAACAGGTCTAGCAGTGGTCCCACAAGGACCTCTGCCAGCTCCCTCAAAACTCTAGGGTGAATGCCATCTGGCCCAGGTGCTTTGTCCACTCTTAATGCCCTCAATCCCTCCAGAACCCTGCCCTCTGTAATCCCTACATCTGTCATCCTCTCCCACTTACCCACCGCCCACTTGCCTGAGGTATTCCCCCCCTTCTCCTGCATGAACACAGAGCAGAAGTACTCGTTTCGTTGCCTCTGCGTGCTCCACCCCTTCTCCACCCACCCCCATCTTATTTGATCCTCACAAGCTGGTCTTTGCTTCCATTTCTCACCTATGTAATGGAAGAAGTCTTTTCTCTCTTGATCCCCTGTGCCAGTCTCTGCTCTCTAGACACTTTGGCCCCCCCGACCAGTCTGATGACCTCCCTAGACTTTTCCTTGTATCTCTCCTCTCCCCATTTCCTATTCTCCCAAAATGTTCCCCTCTTGGTGTTCAGCCCTTCCCTGACCTCAGTGACAGCCAACTGGGTTTCTTGGCCCTGCCCTTCTCATTTTGTTTCCTTGCACAGGTCTCTGTTGCCTCCACCAGTCCTCCCCTTATTATATTCCACTTCTGATCTGCATCCAAGTGTTGTTGGATATCTGCCAGGTGCTTGCTCAGAATTTCCCCCATCATCCCAAAGTCCACCACCCTAAACTCAATCACCCTTGTACCCGTGCCCTCTGTGTCCCTCCCCATGTTTAGCGTGAACCACACCCAGTAGTGGTCAATCTCAGCAAATGATTCCTCCACTTCTAGGTTCCTTACAGCTTCCCCATTATCCAGTACAAGGTTCAAAGTATTTTCTAGCCATGTTTGCCCCTGTACCAGCTGTGTTAAGAAGTTGTCCTGAAAAGCTTCCAATAGGACCCCCTCTCTTGCACTCATGGTGGCAAGTGTGCTCAACTCCACCCCTGGCAGGTTGAAATCCCCCACCACCACTGTGCTTCCCTTCCTGGTTATCCTTCAAATTTGATCTGCCAGTTCCCACTCCAGGTCACAACCCTGTGATGGTGGCCTGTTCACTACCCCATCCTCAGTGTCCTATTCCTCACATCCTGGAAATGCATCTACAGAGCTTCTGTCCTCCCCCTCCTCCCCTTCCTCCCTTACGCACTTAATCCCCTCCATCACATAGATCACCACCCCCCCAATTCCCCTTGGCCCTATCCTTTCTGAATAGCCTGTACCCTGGGATTATCATATTCCAATCCTGGTAATGGTCAAAAGTATGGCAGCTTAGATTCAATGCAAAGAAGTGCAAAGTAATGCACCTGGGAAACAAAAACCCAGGGGAAGAGAACACATTGGGGGGTACTAACAACAAAAAAATGTAAAGGGGCATGTGGTAGTCATATCAGATGACCTAAAGGTAAGCAAGCAATGTGAGAAGGCAGTAAGGAAGGCTGAGGGGATACTGGGATGTATTGGGAGAGGCATCACCAATAGAAAACAGGAAGTTATCCCTCTGTACAGACAGTTGGTAAGACCCCATCTGGAGTAATGTGTGCAGTTCTGGAGACTCCATCTCCCAGTGACATAGACAGGATGGAGGAAGTCCAGAGGAGGGCAACCAAAATGGTGCAGGGCCTGACCAGAAGCCATATGAAAAGAGACTAAAGGATCTTAATATGTATACCCTCGAGGAAAGGAGGGAGAGGGGGGACATGATAGAAACTTTAAAGTACCTCAAGGGAATCAACAAAGTCCAAGGGGTAAATTACCACTGCAGTACAGTGAATCAGATTCCTGGATGAAGACTTCCTAATAGAAGCCACCCTCAAACTGAAGCTGCCCTCAAACTGAAGCCACAGCATGAAACAAGTGAATATAAGAGAAGCCACAGCTTCAGATCAGTGAAATATGGTAATTCCTCTGAAATCTTTTTCCACCCCCATCCTATATTTAGTTGTTGTTTAATTTTTTATTTCTTACCTCTGTGTGCATCACTTTGCACTTATAAGTGTTAATGTTAACTGCCAAATTTTAGGCCACTTCTCTAATCTGCTCAGGACCTCTTGTAATTCTGACATCCTCTTCACTATCCACCTAGCCAAAAATCTTGGTATCATCTATGAAGAGGTATATCTTCCTCTGTATTCCTACCTCTATGTGACAGGTAAAGATGTTGAAGAGAACTGGTCCCAAAACCGACCCTAGTGGCACACCACTAGTGACCCACCTGACCCCCTGGAACTCCCCATTTATTGCCACCCTTTGAGTTTTGTTGCTTAGTAAATTTCCACCCATCAAGTGACTTTGCCCCCAGGTCATGCATTTTCCTTACTAAACCCATTCATGTAGGGTGGACTTCATGGTCATGAATTGTTCAACTCTTCATCTGCATACTCTGCATTTTTGTATAAGTCTCTATTGCTTCAAGGATTGCACCTTTGAATCTGCTCCATTGTTCCTCCACTCCTCCATCTGGTTTATATCTATCAACTTTTCATTAACTAATATCCTCATTTTTTTTTTACTCTCTATTTATGCTCCCCAACCCCCTGTGCTCCACTTCTTTGGGAGACACCTGGCATCTTGTCCTTGTTCCATCCTGCCTGGAGCCTGTGACAGTCCCCCCCCTGTAGCCTTGGTTTTCCCCAGGTGAGGATGAGGTGGGGCCCATACACCCTGTACAAATGCACTGCATCTGGGACTATCGATGGGGACAGGCAAGAGACATTGGGGATCTGTGCTGACACTCCGTCTACCCAGAACACAGGGAGCCATTTTATGGGTTTTCTTCTTGGGCATGAAATGTGCCCTGATGTCAAGGCGGGACACCGCTGATGTCCAACACACCTTCCCCATTCTGTGGCTGGGTGCTCACTCTATCTTGGGCCTCCATCTGAGGTCAGTCAAGATCAAACCGCATCCCCTCCCTCCCCAGAGAGAGGTGTGAAAGCCTGGATGCTCAAGCCTCCTTCCCCTGCCATGCTTCCGATGCTCTAGGCTTGTTTCCGAACCCAGGTCACCAGTGTTGCGAGCAGTAGTGCTACTGCTCGCTGATGGGTCGGCCCTAATACCCTCATTTTTCTAAACTCCACTCTCTTGAAGTCAATGACTAATGTTTTTTGAGGTAAGGCCAAGATTCCTTCTTGTTAGTTCCACTCATATAGTATTATAATTGCTGGACCCGAGAGACTCCCTGGCCATCACTGTCCTCACTGTATCTGAATTTGTGAGAACTAAATAATATGGGGTCATGCCTTGAAGGATCTTTGACCATCTGCACCAATAGACAGCCTTGTACAGTATCCAGCAGTTCCTGACTCCTGTTGCATTTAGCTGTATGGAACATGATAATCTATAAGGACACTGATTTTCAGTTTTTACTGGAAAATCTGGTTAAATTCTGGAACTTGGTCTTTCTATATATGGGTAAAAACAAAGCATTTCACAGAATTTGCCATTTTTTTTACCAGATCAGTGAATCTTCAGAATTGTATTTTTCTATAAATTCTTTTCTGTACTATTTTCATTTTGCTTTATTTAATTTGATGTACACTTAGCCTTCTTTTATTCTGAATATTTATACACATACCAAAAGGATACAAGGATAGAACACCAGTTTAAACTGATTTTGGCATTGCAAACACCGGTGGCAATAATGGTTTTTCCCATCTGCCAAACATAGTTTGCCTTTATCAATCACTGTAAACCAGTGTTTCTGCAATCTATATCTGGTAGATTAAGGTTCCCAGCTACTGTAACACCATGTCCACTTTTGCTTCCCCTTTCTAATTTCTTTTCTCAGTTCTCCCTCAGGGGTCTGTAGACCACACATGCTCTCTCTTCCCAATAGATGTCAGTGTCACCCAAATAAATTCCACTATTCCTCCCCCTTCTTTTTCTATAGATGCATCTTTCATCACCTCTGTTTCATTTGTAATGTATATGGCTATCCCTACCTTTATCCCAATATCCCTATCTCTCCTAAGTAAGCAATACTCAGGGATATCTAAATCCCAGTCATTGTTGCCACCAGTCCATGTCTCTGCGATGGTGACTAAATCTAACTTTGACTCTGCCATTAGCACTTGTAGCTCACTAATTGTGTTATTTAAACTCCTGGCATCAAGGCAAACCAATGTCCAAACCTCCTGCATATTTCCTCCCCTCCAAACTACTCTCTTCTTTTTGTTTTTACTATCTCTCCAGCCAAACTTGCATCTCCCTCTTTAAATTTATCCTTGTTATCCAAGCCCACATTCCCATTAATAATAACTTCCCCTGCCCTTTTTCTGTAACTGGGGTAGCCTCTACTGCAGTCACCCTGTATCTACCACCTACAAGGGTTCCTCTAGCTTCAGCTATTGTGCCTTCATTTTAAAATACTGTCTATGTAGATGTCTAGTTTCTGCCCCAGTGCACTAACACGCTCTCCAGTGAGCTGAGGGCCATCCCTCTTAAAAAGTCTTCTATTTCAGAATCCTTCCCAGTCCCCTACACATTCATTACCTCCACACACACACATCAATCTCAACCAGGAATTAAATGCCTCTATGTCATCCTCCTTCAATCTTCTTCCTTCTCTGTTCCATACAAGCAACACTTCAGAGAAAGACATTGTGGCTGCTTTCCCCCTTAGTACCTTTCCCAACTTTCTGAAATTGAATTATGTACAATGCAGGCTATGATTTGCCAAGTTGTTAATTCCCAAATGTACAATGACACGTGGCACCTCCCTAATACTATCAAACAATTTCTTTATCCTGACTTCTCTTAATGATGACCTGTCCCTGCTTAGCACATTCTCCACTCTCCTTACTGTTGAATCCCTTACTGTGATGACTCTTTTTAACCCTTACTTTATTTCTCTTGTCCCCTTTTACTACTGCACATTTCTAACACCTTGATCCTGTAATTGAATTATTTCCGTAACTGATAAGTCAATATAAGTTCCAGATTTTTGTCCACTCCCCTCACAGTCCAATGACTGCACCTCACGTAGGGATGAAAAGTGGTTAGCTATTACTAATGTTGGAGTCAGTCTTGTACATTCTATCCCATTTTCTACTTCCTTCTCCCCCTTCCCTTTCCCTCTACCCTCCAATCCTCCTGACAGATGGGCTCCTGCAGAAGGGGTGTACAGCGTACCTTTTCAGAATCCCAACTATGCTGCCTGCACAGCTCTAGTATTTCCTCATGTGCTGTTCTTAACTGTAGCTGAAGCTCCTCAAATCTTCTACAGATTGGGTAGCGACCTAACCTCCATAACACAATACAGGGTAGAATCACTCCACAAACCCTACAGTCAATTAACCTTCCACTCCTATTAAACTCCATTCTCTCCCCTATATACATTTCAGGGACTCCCTATTGAATATTCAATCACTCACTCAATAATAAAGACCTACCCCAATTAGAGTACTGCAGCTCTCCCTGTCAACAACATTCTTTAATTTACACTAAAGTCCAACCCCCAAAATACTGTTGCATCCCTCCTTGTTAAACTCAGATCTGTATTCTTTTATGTTAAAGCCCTGCTACAGAGTGTTGTACTGCTCTCTGTTAACCACAGTACTATACATTTATTTTAAGTTAAAGCCCTACACCACAAATAGTACTGCAGTCCTCCTCGTTAAACACAATACTATACATTTAACTTACACTAAAATCCTACCCCAAAGGTAGTGTTGCAGTCCTGCCTATTAAATACAGTGGTATACACTTAAAAATAAAGTGCTACCCCTAAAAGAGTGTCATGGCCCTCCCAGGTAAATGCAGAATTGTGCACTGATTTTAAAGTCCTACCCTACATAGAATGTTGTAACCCTCCCTATTAATCACCTTACTACTTATTATTTAAAGAGCTAGTGTACTGCCTGTTTGGAGGCTAAAAAAAGTCAGCTTTGTTCCTCCCATAGGTGCCAGAATGGGGGCACTACGGCCATGGCCCTACCACTTTCATGAGTGACCCAAGCAGTTTTTGCATTCATGTTAATGTATTTAATAGGGGAGAATTTACCCCTTACATTCTTGGCCCTACCACTTTTCAAACCGTTCTGGCACCAGTGGCTCCTCCCACTACATCATTGGAAATGTGACCAAACATCTTGAGGCACCACAGTCCTTGTAGTCTGAGCAGTGACTTTCACAAGTTATTAGTCAAAATGCAGGAACTTGTGACATCACTAGTAACCAAGAAGAGCCACTCCCTGCTGCTTCATGTGAAAGGAAAAAATCTGGGAGTGAGAAATGGTTCTCATTGGTTACCAGTGATGTCACAGTTAGTGTGGTCTCAGTGTTGATGTAGTAGGAGGAACAGAACTGACTTTTTTTAGCCTCCAAATAAAGTGCTGCTCCACACATCACCCTAGTACTGCCAGGTGGAAAATCTTCTAATTAGCAAATAGAAAAGAAAAAATACTTGAGATATAAGCAGTAATAGCTGACTACATTCGAAAGTTACAATTACCTGTAATTCTAGCAAGTTTTCAGGAAGTACACTATCTCTTTAATTTAAATGTCTTCTTCACAGCTATCATTCTAAATAAGGATTTGCAGGACTCCAATGAATTAAGAAGCATTATACTTCACCACAGCATCATTGCAGGGTTAATACTTATTAACAACTACCAAACATAAACTAACATTTACTCTAGAATGTTCTCATTGCTGATCCTAAATAAAAACAACTAGTAATAAAACTATGGTACTTTTTAAGCATGTAGTACCTACCCCCAAACAAATGCTAATTGACTAAAGTGTAATATTAAAATACAGCCTGTACTTACTGTACATTAATCTTTGCTGTGGTACCGCCTGAATGATTTAGGTTCTTTGTATTAGCTATTTATTTATTTTTTATACTGACTGGTGCAATTCTCTAGTATCAAGCTGTAATACAAGGTACCGAAGGGAGCCACACTTGAGGTGTAGTGTCTCTTGCTGACTGCCTTCTTACACTGATGCTCATAGGGTGATGTCCTTAAACAGTGGCCCTTTAGCAGTGGTCCTTTGGCAGAAGACCGAGGCAGAGGACTTGTAGGGGTACAACTTAAGTACAAAGCAACAAGAACATCCCCCCTTTCCAGGCCAAGCTCCCATTTGGAGCACTGCTGACACATTGGAAGGAAGTAAGGAGTACAAATTAAAGGAGGGAGAGGCAGCACCCCTCAAAATCCCTGTAGTTTCTCTCACCACCAATGGACCAACTGGCAACAGGGCCAGTCTCAGCCAGGAAGGCAGGAGGGAGGAAGCAGCAGAAATGCAGGAGAAATAGAGGAAATGCAGCAACAAGGGCAGCAACAGGAGTGTCAGGAACAGCTGAGCAGAAGGCAAAGAACAGCAGTAGCAGTGAAGCACTGAGAAGCTTGGGGCAGCAGAAAGATTCAGGAAAGAAATGCAGGAGTCACACTAGAACTAACAGGAGCCAGATACCAGAACAAGCACAGCTGAAAGTAGGGTGGTGAAATAACCAGTGCGAGTGCATGAAATATCCAGGTCTCACAGAGATACAGAACCTGTGGCAACAGCAGTAATGGCTAAGGCTGGAGAGGAGGACTATGAGGACGGGAAAACAGTGGCACAAGAACAGAAGATGTCAACCAGGTAGAGGATGCCAGTGTCAGCAATAGAGGTGAAGAAACACCTAAAAAAAGGGAGTTAGTTTGAGTGCAGAAAGGTAAGCTGCTTCCAAGCCAGTAGCAGGAAAACGAGCATCCAAAGGACATGTAAGCATATGTCTTTAAGCTGCACTCATGTGTGGAGATGGGTCGCCCCTGCCCAACTAAGCTACAGACATAGTCTTTGAATTCATGCCTGATGCAAATGATGTACTCAGTGGCTCCTTATATAGAAAGATATATTTTTGTTCATTGCTGCCTCCAACAGACACAAACACACAAATGTTCAAAGTAGAGTTGCTTGTATACTCCATCAACACTTTCAGATACCCTCAGATTTCATGCCTTTGGGCTGGAGTGGTTAATACAGATATTGTGAAATCTGTACGAGTGTACAGTATGCCACATTTTAATTTTTTGATCAGGACCTTTGGGTATTTGGGGCTCTGGGTTATAATAACAAAAATTTAAAAAGCCTTCTATCCTCACCGCAGGTGACCAGTGTTAAGTCCCTAGGCCTTCCCCATCCCTGTCCTTCCAGAGAATCATAAGTAGTAATAATAATCTTTATTTTTAAGCACCTTTCGAAACATAAAAGCGCTGTACAATGTAAATAATAAAACAACAATAAAATTGGAACTACAAATAATAAAAAATGAGTAGAGATCCATCCAATCAAATTAAAATAGGATGAAAGAAAACCATTTTCTAACTTGTGGCACTCAATGCACCAGGAACCAACAATGCCTTTGTAATAAAGTAAAGGACCCTCTGCACTCATACCACAAAAAATCACTGAGTAAGATCCACGATTACGTATCCAATTTTATTGCTGCAATAAAATGGGATGTAGGGTGTTGTTCTGTCCTGGGCACCTTGCTGCAATAAAATTGCATACTTAATCGTGGATCTTACTCAATGATTTTTTTGTGGTATGAGTGCAGAACGTCCTTTACTTTGTTGTCACTGCTGGGCTGGCGGCTCCTGCTCTGCACCAGGAATCTCAGTTGAGCGCACCTTATTTCTACAAATGCCTTTATAATATATGCCCCCTTCCCTAACCCATCCCCAGCCTCAAAACCATATTCTTCAATAGTGGGCCGGGGTCAGTAATATCCCAAATCCAGGCTAAATTAGACAGTCCCCACTCCCATAGCACTCCATGCCTTCCTAATACAGTCAATCATGAATCTGTATTAGCACAATGCGTGCAACTAGGAGAGTGAGTACTCAGTGTCACTGACATTGCTAGGAAGACTGATCAGTTACTCAGTCGCCCTGACATCAACAATAATATGTGTTCCATGCTAATAAGTCATATGATCAGTTGTATTTCGTGGGGGCAACTGAACATGGATTTGGATGCTTATGACCCCTTAAATTATGGATCATGGATAAGGACAGGGTACTATTAATGGAAGATATGTTAGGGCATTGAGTGATAGAGCTTATTGATGGGGACTGATTGTAAAGCCTGTGTCCACTCCTGACAGTGCCAGGAGCCAGCAAATTTTTATGTTCTACATATGAGTCTCTGGGAGGGTGGAGGAGGGGGTGGGGGAGTGGAGGCCAGAAAATGGCAAGGCAAGGCAAATTTTATTTAAAAGATGCCCAATCCCAGAGGATCTGGGTGCTGTACACATTTTAAAAATCAACATAAATATACTAATAAAACATCATAAAAATGTTATACATTTCATAAATATAGAAAAAATGAGACAGACAATAAAGACTTATCTCCCTGGGATTTTGGTGGCCTAGTGTATTTCTGAAGCAGTTAGAGGCAGGACTAGACAATAAGGTCTTGGAAGGCTTGATTGAAGAAGAAGGCCTTGAGGCGGGCCTTGAATACCTCTAAAGAAGAGGCCTCCCTTAGTGCTGGAGATAGAAAATTCCACAGGATGGGGCCAGTGACAATAAACACCTGTTACTGGCCGTTTTTAAGTTCATCCTGGGAATCGCAAGGAGGCCCCTAGAAGAGGAGCGCAGGGAGTGGAGTGAGACAGCAGGTATTAGAAGGTCCAACAGATAACCAGGACCCAGGCCATGTAGAGCCCTGAAGGTGAGTAAACCCACCTTGAAGAGGACCCTCCATCTGACCGGCAGCCAGTGCAGCTCACACAGCACCAGTGTAATATGACAGTACTTAGGCTGCCCTGTTGGCAGCCTGGCAGCTGTGTTCTGCAGTTGGTGGTGGGATCCCCCAGAGACCCCGAGGTATAGTGTATTACAGTAATTAAGCCTCAATGTCACTAAGGCATGCACCAAGGTGGGGAGGTCCAGAGACAGAACTAGTGTCTTTATCCCGATGATATTACTCAGATGGTAAAAACCGGTACAGATAGTAGAACACACCCAAGATTCAAGTGTCAGTCCACTGTCCAGAATAACGCCTAGGTTTCACACCCTAGAGGAGGCCTTCAATGGAACAGATCCAAGGACAAGCCCTGTTTCTGCACCAGGGGCCAATCTATCTTGCGCTCTGTTAAACTCCACCACCAGTACCTCCGTCTTATCGGGGTTCAGTCATAACCAGCTGAAGGCTATCCAGTCATTGATCTCGGCAAGGCAGGTATTTAGCACATCTACTGCGCTGGATGTTCCATGGGGAAAGGAAAGATACAGCTGGGTATCATCTGCGTAGCAGTGAAAACCCAGACCATACTTCCTAATGATCTCTCCCAGGGGCAGCATGTACACGGCGAACAACATTGGCGACAAGACCAAGCTATGGGGTACTCTGCATGACAGAAGGCTAGAGGAGGAGGAGAAATTCCCCATCACTACCCTTTGCCTCGTGTTGGTGAGAAAGACTCAAACCAGCAGATGACAGTGCCAGTGAATCTTCAGAATTCACTCAGGTGGTCACGCAACACACAATGGTCCACTGTGTCAAATGCTGAAGAAAGAGATCGAGGAGAACAAGAATTGTCCTCTATCCCCGATCTCTTGCCCTGAGTAGATGATTGTGCACCTGAACTAACTCAGTTTCTGTGCTATGCCTCACACAAAATCCAGACTGGAGAGGCTCATATAGCTCATGGGTCATGAGGTGCTCCTCCAGCTGAAGCGCCACAACCTTCTCAAGAACCTTACCCAGAAAAGGAAGGTTGGAGATGGGACAGTAATTTGCCATGACGTCAGGGTCCAATGATGGTTTCTTTAGAAGGGGTCTCACCAGCGCTTCCTTCAAGGCATTGAGGAAGACCCCTTCTGACAAGGAGCACCAGACAATCAGGGCAAACACCAGGCCAATGGAGTCAACACATCCCATCAAGAAATGTGTAGGCACCGGGTCCAGTTCACAATAAGTGTGCTTCAGCTTGGTAGCAACCTCAATGACCTCTGCCACCTCCTCCAGTCTAAACTCACCCCAGCTAGGGGAAGTACACTCAGAATGCCTAAGGTGATCACTGCCAGTCGTACAATGGCTCACTGGCAGGATTCCCTGTAGGGTAGTGGACACCCTGTCCAAGAAGAATTGAGCAAACTCTACACAAACAGCATTAGAAAAGGCTTTTTTCGGCTGCAGACAGGCTGGATGCAGAAGCCTGTCTACAGTCTGAAAGAACGTGGATGGTCGATTCTTCCCGGCAGCAATCTCCCTGGACAGGAACTCTGCCTTCTTACAGTTGATTGCCCCCTGGTACACACAATAGTGTGCACGCAGGGCCAGTTTATCCATCTCCAGCCCGGTCCACCACCCGCAGTGCTCCAGCCTCCAACCCTTTATCTTCAACATCTTGAGCTCCCCGTTAAACCATGGGAACCTCAAGTGAAAAGATTGGGGTCACACACGGACCATTGTAAGGGAGTCAAGCACCTCAGACAGCAGCCTATTAGAGGTGGTGACTACAGCACCCATACCCCCAGTTCATGCAACGCCCACACTAGATAGATCAGCTGCCGCCAGAAAACCCTCGGGGGTCAAATCTCTTAAAGGGTGGTAGCTAACCATCTCCACAGGGTGAGGGCTTGTGGGGGGGGCCCAAACAAGAACTCCACCATGCAATAATTGGACCAAGCAACCCAATTAATCTTGAGATTATTTATCTCAAGCCCCAGCGTAAAGACCAGGTCCAATGTGTGGCCACCCTGATGGGTCACGGAAGAAATTTCTTGCGACAGGTCCAGAGATTACATCTTCTGGAGGAGGTTGTAACCCAGCCTGGATGATTCATTGTCAGCCCAAACATTGCAGTCCCCCAGAACCAAACATCTGGGAGTCTCCAATGTTTTGCTGACAACAAAGTCGGCTACATCCTGCAGGAAATCTCCCACCGCCCCGGGTGGTCGGAAATCATGAGAATCCTGCATCCTGTGCCCGGACCCCCACAGACTGCCACACATTCAAAAGAATTTGGTGTTCCCACTGAGTGCAGGGTGAAGCCTAGTTCAGATATAAAACAGATGGCTACCCCCCCCCCCGCCGCTGTGTTCCACTCTGGGCAGTGCACTATGGAGTACATGGGCAGGACAGTGGCCTCTAAAACTGGGCCAGTGTCATCACCTACCCAGATCTCTGTGATGCAAGCCAGACTTACCATGAAAATCAAGTCCATTATAATTGCAGTCTCGTTCCTGATTGATCTGGCATTGCAAAGCACTGCCCTCTGGAGTTTGGTGGACAATGCAGCCCCTCTGGTTACTAAACTATATGATTTCTCTACCTGCTCTTATGACTCTCTCCTAACCTAGACATCCTACCTATCTTTTACTCCCTCTTACTCTTACTAGCCTTCCAACATCTCCTCTCTCCACTAATCTTTAACTCTTCTCTCCTAATTATCTACTTTCTCCTGTCATTGTACACTGACCATATTTATTGCTTCTTACCAGTTTTTTGCTCATAAGCCCTACCTTGTTTTGCTTGAACACTATGTATCAAATGTTCCTAAACTGTACATTACTTTATTATGATGTATTTTTCTATGTAATGCTTTTCATGAACTTTATTTGCACTTAACTTTATTTTTATTCAATGATGCCTTATTATGTAATGTGACCTTGACTGAATACATGCTTCAGGACCTTCTTGTGAATGAGTTTGCTCAACGGAGTCTTCCTGCAATAAACTTGAACTTGAACTTGCCCACTTGGTCTTGGTGGAAACCCGGGGGAAGGGTACTAAACACATCTTGCTTCTCTTTTGGACCCATCGAGACCCAGGGCACCTTCTTCACCTAACGACCTCTATCCTATCCCTCGCTGCTGTACACTAGGCGTCCTGCCACTGTTGATCAACGTGGCTCCTATTTATCCCAACCTTCCAGCAGCTCCTTGCTGTGCTGGTAGATACTGAGAGGCTGGAAAAAGGCTGCAGATTGAGTAGCAGGGATGCCTCATATACTATTCTAGCCCGCCCCAGGGCTCCATGCCGACCCAGACACATCCTTCCAAGGTATGCACTTCATGCACACCAACCCAAATAAACATCCACACTCCACAATCATACGCTAAAAACCACAAAAGCCCTAGTCAGACACACCATACATTCACACAAAGTTAAAACCCTCCCCTACCACCCAAAACCACCCCACACAAAATCCAAGAGAGCAAGAGCCCAGAGAGTAAGAGGTCTTATTTAAGGAGAGTAATTCTGCAGCTCACAGTAGGATCCTTTAGAATAGGACCAATGATTATTTCAGTACAAGAAGTCAAATAACAGAACATAGTAAATCAAGCAGCCAGGGCCACTTTTGTTTTGGCCCTTTCACTGCCCAAGCCCTTCATGGACAAAATCCTGGCTGCCCAACAGTTTCAGATGCCCCCAACAAGATATGTACCCAAGGAAAAATCTAGAATCTGCTCACACCTGTCTCTGGAACCCCAGGAAGATTTTACAGATGCCTAGATATTTCTTTGGCCCCTGTTCGATAGATCCATGGGGCAGGAGTCCCAAAGATTGAAGAAAATGAAGCTATTCCTACTCCTTGGGCCGGCTGCTTGCATTAGTTCATGGCATCATGCCTCTTCAAAGTTATTTCTCACTCCAGCACATGGATAGCCAAGCTGGCTTGTCCCATAGACTGCCCTTTGCCCTGACGTAATCCACACGAGAGTACCCTCAGCAACCATGCACCATGAGGAAGCAGTCTGACAGTAGTTACTAGCCCAGTCACGCACATTCCCAGGGGTCAGGTCAAACTGATGGACGCAGCAACAGGATGACAATCCAAGGCAGCTGCTCTTTGACCATTGAAGCCGGGGGGGATCCTCTAGCGATGGCTCCATACCAGCCTCCATCCCCAGAGGTCAACCCCTCAGCCGTATTCCAGGAGACATGCTCTGATCTGATAAAAAGGTAATCCAGAAGCCACAACACCCACAGAGAGAAGCTCAGGCACAGAGAAAAATCCAGTCATTGGCACATACCAAGGGAGGCAGAAGCAGGTAGGTGAGCTGCAAAACCCTACAACCAAAAACAAGAAAGCTGACTGCCTGACGCTACCTCACTCCCCAGCCCTACCTTGCACTAATAACCCTAACTACTACCCTACACTAAAACACTCAAATGCAATTTCAATTTGGGTCTCCAGGTCCAAAGAAATGATCCGCAGAAACAGGCACACCAAATTAAAAGGCTCTCCTAAAAAGCCACTCACAAGCAAGAAAAAGCGGAAGAATTTGCTAACTCAAAGAGAGCTTTTCAAGCAGGAACACAGCTCTGCCGCCATCATGCCCCCTAGTCCTCCTGGTGTTGGGAGCAGGATCAGCCAAATCTCTGTTACTCGGATAATTACTTCAGGATAGTCCCAAAACTGTCCTGAAAATGTGCCTCAGACCGGATTTACCCTCATTACAGTTAACCAGCAAATACCTGAGCTATCCACCAAAGACTTGTAACTGCTGGTAGGTAATTTGTTTTGACCTATTGCCAATTTATCATTTCTGTCAATGGTCCATGACAGTTCTGCTACCTGTGAGATTTCAAAATATTTAGGGTACCAGGACTATTCTCTCTCCCAAAATGTCAGACTAGCTGTGGAGCTGCATATAGTGCAGAGATAGTTTTCATTCAGGAAACATATGATCTGTTACTGAATGAACACCAGTGATGGCTGTACTGTATTTGGTACCTACTACTAATAGATGAATTGACAGTGACTGGGAACCAGGAGGGTCAGAGACCAGGGGCCCAGTTTTCAAAAGACTTGTGAATGCCGCAAACCCCTGGTGCACCAAACATACAGCGCAGGGGGCTTGTGGCATTCATTTGGTGCCAATCACAATTCTCTGTCCTGTGCGCCAAATGCTGCAAGCTAGACTAGCTCCCCCTGGTCTAACTTGTGCCATTTGGGGGACCCTTATTATGAGGCTTGCTCCAAATATGTGGTGCAAGCTGCCGTAAATTGTGCAAACTGTCACAACTGTGTCCAATGGACTAAAACTGGGCACAGTTACATCAAAGGAGTTTGGTGCAGTTGTGCCTAACAACCTTTGAAAATGGGCCTCTGGGGTCAAATCCAACTGGAACCACATACATGCCATTTGACCTTGAGTAAGTGCCTTAAAGAGAAGTATTTGTTAGTTAGCAAACCATTTTATCATACAGGATTTTAACAAAAATCTATTTGTGGCATGCTTGGAGTCATCCTCAGTGCATTTTTAATTTTCTCAGCTATTTGAAAATAGGTGCTATAACAAATTTCATAATAATGAGGCAAATCATAAAAGATGGTCACCACTTACATTTTTTAAAAATCCCTTCTCCTAAGGTTACTTTTTGAATGTACATGCTAAATTTGTGCTGTTAATGTATAAGGATGGTGCTACCACATGCTTCTTTTTTATAAAGCTTTTTCTCCCTCAGGTGCAGGTGAGTACTCTCAGCCCCTGCCCTGTCTCCCTGACTGATAACTACCTCCCCCAAAACCTACTAGTTTTTAAGGTTCTCCCAAGGATTGCCCCCTGCAGGGCTAGGAGGGGGAGGGTGTCATCCCCCACGTGGAAACCACATTAAGAGCTGTCGGCCCTGGTGATGGTGTAGGTCAGAGTAGGCAGTCTGGGTGTCAGTCTACCTACCCTGCTTTTCTGTTTTTTTCCTGCCCCAACCAGATTTTGAGCAGTGATACAGGTGTGCATCTGTGGGGACACACATGCACCATGGGCATGCCACTATCTCTGTCCAGTCCATATTGCCCCCACTGCCCTACCACCATGCTGCCACATGCTTGCAGTGTAGGGTTGGTGTGGCATGTTCCCCCTCTCTAAGAGAGGAGAGTAGTCTGTCAGACATTCACTCATCTCCCCCATGGCCAATCCTTGTGCAACCAGAGTCCACTCCCAAACCCAGGTCATCGGCACTGTGGGCAGTAGTGCTACCACTGAGCAACTGGGCTAGCTACTATCATGTTCCTGATGTAAACAGCTTGGCAAGGGAGCAGAGACCTGTAAAGCCTTCAAAACCTTGTATCTCTAGCCAGCCTGGTGCCGCTAAGGGTTGAGGTGCTGGCTGCCACACCTCGCACCACGCCAGTGACCCAGGTTCAGGAACAAGACTGGGTTTTCAGGGATCGGCGGAAGGGCTGGGAGATGGATTGAGCAGCCATAAGGCAGCTCTCCCCTACCGGGTGGGGACCTAGCTGTGCTCACTGCAAGGCTGCCCCCAGGTGGAGGCCCAGAGGTAGTGCAGTTGGGGGAGACTAGAGTAGAGAGGGTGCCGCAGGTCACTGCATGCACATGCCTCCACACGGGTGCATCAACTGCAGCAAGGGGTGGGGAGAAAACAGAACATATTGGAGCTGGCAGGCTCAATGACAGCTCTGCAGCACCCATGCCGCCCCCCGGGAGTCAAAATGTTGGTCTCCTGGGGGGAGGGAAAGTTAACACCCTTTACCTCAGCCCTGCTATGGGGGGGTAACCTGTGGGGGATTGCCAGGATGGTCGGGTGGGAAACATGGAGGTCCAGAGACAGCCCCTCCGAGGGGGGCCAGAGCAGCCTGCCAGCTCCACCACATACCCTCCATTGCCAAGTAAGTGGGAGTTGGCAATGAGGGTCAAATAGCTGAATAAAAAAAAACTTATATCTCTGTAGCAGTAGTAGGTGCCAAATGCAGTACAGCCATCATTGGTTTTCATTCAACAGATCATATGTTTCCTGGGTGAAAACTACTGTATCTCTGCACTATATTCAGAAATGAAAGAAAATGAAATGAAAAATTAGTATACTGATGTTGCTAGGAAAACATTATTACTGAACAAAACTACATGGTGACTAACAAATACTGCTGATTTAAACTCTCAGTGCTTAAGTTCTCCTAGGTTTAAATATGGGTAAAAAGGTATTACATCTCAGATGATCTATTGAGGCAAATAAATACCATTCCTTGTGCCTCAGGGCTCTTTCAGGGTGTCAGTTCCAGATTTTATTTTGACTTCTGAACTTTTTTTTCAAATTGATATGTCTGAAACAAAATTAATCATTGGATCTGAATTTTTAATTTTTGGACCCTTCAGAATAACTCATGGAGAATTAGTTTCTAACTTTTGGCTTGGATACTGTTTCACCTAAACCAGTTGTTCATAATCATGGCTTATGAATTCTGCTTCATCACTCAGTCAAGATCTTTAATATGTTCAGATCAGCTTTTTGTCTGCTAAGAACTCATGTTCCTATCTTCTTCAATCTTAATAATTCCTATTCAGCTCATGTTATCCTTCTCTTTGTCTTTTCAACATTAGACTGTTGCACTGTAACTCTATACTTCTGGTCAGCTCTGTTGATTGGTTGCAAGCACTGCAGAGTGACACAGCTTGACTACTAAGTCATTAAAAACATTTAATTATGAAACAAGAGTCCTGAAGTGGCTTGCTTTGTTATTCTTGCAATGCTAAATTGCTCCTTTTGGATAAGACATTAAACCAGGGTTCTGTCTGCCAGTTTTGGTGGTTGTTCAGGTGGATGTTAAAGATCCCATGGTACTTCTTAAAAGAGTTTGGGACATTTTGTTGTAAGACAAACTCAACAACTATATAGTAGAAATACTGTATACCAACCAGTTTGACACACGTGCCCTGCAGTCCCACTGGGATTTATATTTCAGTGAAAAAGACAAGTGCTGCAATACATCTGTTAAAAAACTCCAGTCCAAGATAGTACATATTCACAGTTCAAAGTGAATACCACAGGTAGCAGTTCCCTGAGTGTACCAACCTCACACATGGAGTTACTCTAGATCAAAAGGACGATTATTCATCCACAGCTTGAAATCAACTACAGTGAAGCTCACCAACCTGAAACCCAGTTCTGCAGCATTCTGCAGCAGGGTTACTTCAGGAAACAATGCAGTTTCAATGGTAGCTAATCCCATTTGTCATGCAGAAAACTGACACTGCACTTCATCATGGTGGGCTTCACTGTATGTCAGAAAAAGAACCCCACAAAGTGTGAAGACCAGTCATCTTATCCTCCTTACTTTACAGCTCCTGAAGGACCCTTTACATCTTATATAATTCTGAGATCAAAATTCACCTGCTTTATTGGAAGTGCTGTACTTGCACCTGCCAGATCAGAGCATTAAAAATTAAACCAAAAGTGCTTGAGGAAGACTCCAGGAACTCTACTAGAAATATTCCATACATCACCTGGACATACATTAGGACCTGCAGAGAGGGTTCTTGCTGTCAGCATGCCACATGCCCCCTGAAGTTCTGTATGTAAGGGCAGCCCAAAAAACACATGGTGCATTGCCTTCTCTGCCAATCACTCTCTTTTCTCAGGCAAAACTTCTCCTCCACATGCTTTTGTTTAAATTCCTTTTAATGTTCAATGTGCCATGATAATTTTACCATATTTATTTCTCTCTATTTCTCTCTTTCTTTCTCTCTCTCTCTCTCTCTCTTTTCTTTCTGGATTTACTGGATAGAATGGGGCAAAAGAGGGCACCAGACCCATTGAGATTGTCCCCCTCAACAGTGGCTCATTGATTACTTTGATATTGAGAAGTAAGCCATACATCCAACTGAGATATAAATGCTTCAAAACTAGCTATATTAATCAAATCTTGAGGTAGTGAATTCCAATATTTTGCAGCTCTTATAGAAAAAAAAGTATCACATTTGTTTGTGTTAGCCCAATCCACTACTAATTGCTGGTTGTGAAGTCTACCCACTATATGTTTGTTGGCTAAGGTAAGGCCACATTGATCGATTAAAATGGGTGATTTAAGTAATTTGTAGGTAAAAAGAATGCCCCCCCATATCTTCACATATCTAGGGAATAGAGACCTGTTTCTCTTAGATAAGATTCAGAGTTGAATGATTTAAGCCGTGGAACCATTTTTGTGAGTCGTCTCTGTATTTGCTCTAAGCGAATTATGTTTCCCTTAAGATAAGGTCTCCAGAATGGGGATCCACAGTAAAACTGAGGTCTAACACAGGCCCTGTACAGGGGCACTAGACAATTTTCAGACTTACTGATAAATGTTCTTCTAATTTGTTTTAAGAGAACATTAGCTGATCTTACCACTTTATTACAGTGATGATTTAGAATTAAGTTTTTATCAATTATGATGCCTAGATCTCTTTCATTAGTTGTTGGTTTTATCATGATGTTATTTAAATAATATTTAACCTGTGGATTTTTATTACCAAAGTGAAGGACAGAACACTTACCAGTATTAAAAATCTTAGAGTTAGTCCATGTCCAAGATTCAATATGAAGAAGGTTAAGTTCAAGGGATCTCATGGCTGACATAGGGTCAACCCTACCTCCCAATTTCGTATCATCTGCAAATTTGGAGAGATGATCATTTTGAGACACATTCGTATCTCTTATGAAAATGTTAAACAATAAGGGTCCCAGCACAGAGCCCTGTGGAACACCGCTAGTAACCTGGCCAGTGTCTGAAAGGTAACAACTGAGTTTTACCATGTGGGTCCTATTTTGCAACCACCTAGCAGTCCTGTCAACTAGACATGATGAAAAGTCAAGTTTATATAGTTTATTAATTAGTATAGAGTGAGGTAGTTTGTCAGAAGCCTTGCTGTAATCAAGTTAAATGACATCAGATGGAACTTTATTATCCAGGTACTTGCTTATGTTGTTATAAAAGGAAATTAGATTAGTGGTATAAAAATTGCCTTTTTTAAAGCCATGTTGTGTTATATCCTGGATACCTAAGTTGTCCATTTCTTTTTCAAGCAAGGCCTTAACTAGACGGTCCATTATTTCCCTATTATTGATGTTAAACTAGTAGGCCTATAATTTTGTACATTTGATTTATTTCCTTTTTTGTGAATAGGAACAATGGTAGCTGATTGCCAGTCATCTGGGACATTATTCTCAAGCAGAGATTTATTAAACAACAGCATTAATGGCGTTGCCAACAATTTAGCTGATTCTAATATGAACCTTGGATTTATGTTATCAGGGCCTGGACTTGAAGTTTTTTCTAATGATGATAATGCATGCAGGATCTCATCATAAGTAAAGGAAGGGGTAGGAGACATATCATTTACTGTTATGGGGCGTACATCTGATGGATTAAAAACAGAGCAAAAATAGGTGTTAAAATGATTAGCAGTTTCCACATCTGTTTTAATTGGGTTCCCATTAGCCAATAATGGGCCTAATGTTTTGTTATTACCTTTTTTACCATTGATATATGAAAAAAGTGTTTTGTGACTTGTCTGAGAATAGGCTAAGTTAAATTCAATTTTCAATTTTACGTGTTTAATTGCTGTTTTAAGTGAGGAAACCACAGATTTGTATCGATGCTTATTATGCAGATTTTAATATTTTTTTTTGAATTTCTTAAACAAAACCTCTTTTCTTTTAATTACTTTATTAATGGATTTATTAAACCAAATAGGGATTTTACACTTTTTGTTATATTTATTTTTCGTAACAATGAAATTTCTTTCCAGATAACATATAAAGTCTTTTAGTTCAATCCATGCACTGTTAACCAACATATCCCTAAATTTGTTCTCCCAATCAATTTCAATGATTTTGGTATTAATTAAGTCAAAATTAGTATTGTTATAGTCCTTGTATGTAGTATTATTGAAGGGTTTAGGAATGTTTATATTTATATTAAAGTTGATTGTGTTGTGATCACTATTACCTATTGGTGCTAATATTTTCATATCAGAAATTTTGTTCTGAATATTAGTAATAACTAAATCAAGTAAGTTACACCCCCTAGTAGGTTGATCCACCAGTTGTTCAAAGCCATGATCCAAGCATGTAGTTGCAAATAATGCTTCTTGTTCTTGAGCTACCAGAAAAGGATTCCCAATTACGCTTGAGAAATTGAAATCTCCCAGAATCAAACAGTCTCCCTTAACAGCCATATCAGATATAATTTTTGTCAAGTCAGAGGTGTAAGACATATCTGCAGATGGGGCTGTATAGCATACACCCAATATAAGTTTTGGGTGGCCTTTAAGTTGAATTGTCACCCATAATGATTCAGTATATGTAGATGTTGGAATTTCATAAGATTGGATATCTTCTCTAATATGTAGACATACTCACCCCCCTAACCGATTGTCTCTATCCTGATGATAAAGTTTAAAATTTGGTATTTCTCTAGTCCACCCTGAGGATGAGTCCCACCAAGTCTCAGTAACTGCTATAATGTGGAGATTCAGTTGAGTACATTTGAGTTCTAATTCAGACTTCCTTAAATGATTTAGAGATCTTTCATTAAAGGATAAAAAGTTACAATCCATATTAGTCCCAATTAGAGAATTGGCCGGGTGCCCATTCTCCCCTGAGCACATTAGTTTAAATGTTTGTTTATAACAGAAGCTAAAGTTTTGCCCAATAGGGCACTCCCTCTTCTGCTGAGATGAAGGCCGTCCCAGCAAAATAATGAATCCCTACCATAAAAACCCTCCCAATGCGGGATCCAATATATGTTCTGATTAAGACACCACTTCCTTAACCATTCATTTGTTGCTTTAATATTGGCAGTAATGGTGTTTGTTGCCCTCGGTACTGGGAGTATTTCAGAAAAATAAACAGTGCACCCTTTTTCCACGAGAAGGTTGTATATTGCTACATAATCTTTTTTTAGTTGGGAAGGGCTCATGTTATTATTATCATTGATTCCTGCATGTATAATAACAAATGGGTTATGCCCCACATTGCAGAGAATGTTTGTTACCATATTTGTAATGTTATAAATATTTGCACCCCAGAAACTTGAGCATGTTCGATTTGCTCTGTCAGGGTTGCAAATAGCCCTATCAAGATATTTGATTATAGAGTCACCTAGTACATAAACTTGACGAGATGGGTTCCTAGAAGTGGATGGGTCACATGTATCCATAGGTATATTTGACTGTAGGTGTTGATTTAAGGTGGAATTACTTTCCAACCTTAAAGAATTTGATTGTAATAAGATATCAGACTTTAATACATCTTTTACTAACTGGAGAGCAGTATGAAGATAACACTTTGTGGGAACCAGTGGTGATGGAACTGGGGTATCGTTTAGTTGAACAGAGGCATATTGAAATCCTCCCTCTTGGTCCTTATTGGGTGAGAGAAGAGCTGAAAGCTCTGAGAGTACTGAAAAGGAATTCTGAGTTGGAATGAAGAACTGTTCTGCCTTACGGCCCTTTTTAGTTGCCCTTGTTTTGGAGACCAGTGCCCATTCAGTATTATACTCTGAGTCTTCTTCACTGTCCCCATCTTCATCTCTACCCCACTTCCTATGCTGGTTTGATATTGCAGTTGTATCTTGATCAATAGTGGCACTGGTGACAAGAAAAGAGGTGGTGCTAAGTAACGATGTGGTGTTATTTTGGTTCTGTAAAAGATAAAGCTAGCTGGCTAATGATAAGAGTATCTTCACTAAGTGAGGAGCTGACCTGGGGGGCATTGTCTAACTTTGTAAATCTGAGTAACATTTCCTTCTGGCTATTTTCTAATTGCATTAGCCTATCTCTAAATGTTGCAATCTCCTTGTTTAGTTTCTTGTTAGTAATACATGTGTTACAAATGAAGGCCAAACTCGGACAAGGCAGTACCTGGACCATCTGGTACATGTAACACAGCGTACATTGAATGCCCATATCACCATCTAAAGTCATGATGGTATTAACAGAAGAAGTGCTTACAGTTTCACAGGGCAATGTGGGGGTACTTACTTTGCTGTTCATTGTAATAAATATGGGGCCTAAAGACTATGATAATCTAATAGTCTAGGGTACTCTGATTTTACTGGGCAATGAAACATTTACAGTTCACAGAAAATACTAAATAATCAACTGAAATATTTACTTACAAACTGCTAAACTGCCTACAGTGCCAAACACGTGCTAGACGTGCATGCCTTTGCACACGTCTTGGCGCACGATGACGTGCACTCACCCTGCTCACCGTTGGGCAAGCAAAATATAGGCTAGTCCGACAAAGAAAGGCAATCCGTGGTTGCGGAGCACAAAGCACAAGATTTTACAATAAATGTATTAAAACTCCAAAGAAACACTCATGCGTAGTTCAGTGACATAAAGGTATATTTGGCTAAGTAAAAACAAAAATGTGCATAGGCTACACGAGTTGTAGTTCTGTTGGACATTCAAACTACAGCTCCTCTTCCTGGTTGCAATACCAGGGCTCAAGTGCTAAATAACACTGCGGCTTTCTAATACTGATTTAAGTAGTTTTCCCCACAGAATAAGCTCTGGCAGCATCTGAGGCAATCAGAGCAGCACTATCTCACTGTAGCTGCTAATTTTACTCACTCTCACTGCAGAGCAAGCAAAATATAGGTGAGTCTGACCCAGAAGTGCAATCCAATGTCACGGAGCACGAAGCACAAGATTTTACAATAAATGTATTAAAACTCCAAAGAACCACTCATGCATAGTTCAGTGACATGAAAGTATATTTGGCTAAATAAAACCAAAAATGTGCATATGCTACACGAGTTGTAGTTCTGTTGGATATTCAAACTACAGCTCCTCTTCCTGTTTGCAATACCAGGGCTCATGTGCTACATAACACTGCGGTATTCTAGTACTGATTTAGGTAGTTTTTCCCCACAGAATGAGCTCTGGCAGCATCTGAGGCAATCAGAGCAGCACTATCTCACTGTAGTTGCTAATTTTTCTAGAAAAGCACAATAAGTTATGATAGCTTCTTTCCAGGTACATCCCTGGGGTGTGGGTTGCATGGACCTGTTTAATTGACAGGGTAGTGTTGGGCATGGCAATTCCCCAACTCTTGCTGCAGAGGGTGCTACACTTCCTGTAAGCAGGATGAAGGAACCCAGTTTGAAGGCAGAAAGAGGAGGAGCAGGAGGAGGTAATGGTGCAGCAGCTGTACCTGAATTTTCTGAGCCATCTACACAGGCTGCAGGATTTTTGGATTATGCCAGCTCTGATTTACTGGATGCTGAGAACAGACTTTAGGATGAACTGGAAGAGAAAAAGAAACAACTGCTACAAATGATGACTGAGCCTGAATGATAGTATACCCAGAAGAAAAACAAACTTGAAGATGGAAAAAAAATTAAAAAGATTGTCCATCAGTCCCACAGGTCTGCCAGGAAAAAAAAATCAACATACCTTGCAGGAGGACAGTTTGAATGATAATGTGGGCACTAGTCATAAGGATTGGAGTCAGGCTGTGCCTCTAACTCCATTGATGTCTACTGGAGACTGGTCCCCTGAATCTGTTTTGCAACATTCTGGATGAATCTTTTTTAATGGTACATGGATTCCTGATTCCAAAATACTAATTTCTGAAGCCGATAAATTGGAGTGAACAGATTTGAAAATGGCCATAGCAGGCCTCAAACCTATGTAACAACAAAGGAGTCAACCAACAGCTGCTGCAGTTGTGCTAGGTGCTGAACAGACAGACCCCAATACTGATGTGTCTGGGGCAATGGCAGTGAGTGTTGATAACATGGTGCCCACAGATTTTGCTACTCCTATTGAAACACGTTTGACAAAATCACCTAATTTTCAAACTGATGACTAAAACCAGCAAGCTATGCCAGCCTGTTTAGAAAACCTGCTGAAGCCACTAAACAATGGCATGTGGTCCATCTTAGGTATAGGAGTGGGCTGGAACAAGTACTGGATAGGAACTATGTGTGCAAAGTTTTGATTAAGGACTCTGCACTTTTCTCCTGCGGATGTGTATGCCTTTATTCATGCATCAGGGATTACAGTTTTGATGTCAATTTTAGGAATGCCTCTTTGCTGGATAAATTCTGGAGTTTGTATTACACTATAATGGAAATCCCAATTTGGATGCCTTTTGTAGCTATAGTATCCCCATTTTGAAACCAACTTTTATGATGATTACCATTCTTTTTAGCATCGAAGGGGTTAATGTCAACAACATTATTTATTGGCTCAAAAATTGCTATGACCTTCACAGCACCCCTGATCCTATCATCGATGATAATGGTTTCTGGACTGGTGGCAGGTAATTAAGAATACAACTCAAACACACTGAACAGGGTATTCAGCATTTACCCAGTTGTTTTTATCTTGGCTCGGATAGAGGCATCCTGTTCTTCCCAAGTCTTGTTATTCTTGTGGCTCATTGGCACACCTCAGCAATGACTGTGACAAAACCGGATGCTTCCAATGTGAGGAGTTTGGTCACACTGGTAATCTGTGTATGCTAGAACAGAAATTCAATCTGTGTGGTGATGAGGAGCATTCTTTAGAACTTGTCCCTGGGCTGTGCATAACTCTTCTGACTATGTAAAGCAAGATTTCTATATTAACAAAGTTACTAAGCCACACAGAGACACAATGGCATCCACTGTGCCAACTCCTATGCCTTCAGACCCTGATGTTTGTGACTTACCATATGTCCTGTATGACACCAACACCCATTGTAGCACTGTCTGACACAGAACCAAGCTGATCTACCTATAATCTACCTTATTCTGCTGTTTTGTAAGCCTCTGAAAACTATGCCACCCCCACCCCTTGGGATGGAACAGTTTCAGATTGTAGAAAAAGGGAAAAAATATCCAAGAAAAAGAAAGCTGTTGCTTTAGATGACCCTATTCTGTTTAAAAACAGATTTAATGTATTGCAATCCTGAAGTGGCATCATGGATAACACAGACTCAGACATCTCAACTCATTCTTCACAACCTGAACTCTTTCCTGTCCCAGAGGAGCCATGTACTTCTGAGGATATAGTGAAGAAAAAGAAATGGGACACAAGATCTGAACACAAATTCTTTGAACCTTTAAATAACACACTTTCATCTATTAAAGTTAGCTAGTTTAAATGTCAATAGTATTAAGTCTGAAATCAAAAAAGAACACTACTTTTGCAATATTGGAACAGTTTCAATATGATATCTTTCTTTTACAGGATATCAGGCTACACACCTTACAAGAAGTTCATACAGCTCAAACTGGGTGGGAGTGGGGTTACTCATACTGATCTTTTGGTGAGGAGCAATGTAGTGGCTTGGTATTCTGCTTTACAAACCCTGGAATTGTTATTCAAAAACTGATTGATGCTAGCCCCAGAAGGATTATGATTTTGGATACTGATTTCCATGGCATAGCTTATAGATTAATTAATATTTACACACTGCAAACAAAAGTACTCGGAATTGAGGTCACCAAACAAATTAAACCATATTTATTTACGATTAAACAGGTTTTATTTGGGTGAGATTTTAATATTAGTTTACTTAAAATGGATAAAATCTCTAAGACTACTAAGACCTAGTGTGATAGTACTTTTTTGAATTCTATACTCAAGCTGGCAGGTTCGAAGGACACACATACAGAGAAATTGAAAGTACCTAAACACACATTTTTTAAGGGAACTTTATCCACTTGGATTGATTTTTGCTTGTTTCTCAACATCTCCCTGTCTTTCAAATAGAAACCATACCAGTAAAACCATCTGACCATGCTATGATAGGGCTACAGGTAACAGATTTCATACCGAAGCCCCCAGGATGGGGTATTTGGAGATTAAACTCCAGTTTATTAACTGATTTGCAGATCAGAGAAGAGCCTGAAATGGTGGTTGTGGACAGTACATCAGTCTTATTTTTATATGATTCTATCATCACCTGGTGGGAGGATAGTAAAATCTGTTTCACAGATCTGTTGAAAACAAGTGCTGCCTAAACTCAGAAACAGGAATGCCAAACATATTTAGACCTTAGATAACAACTTTATGATCTTTTATCTCTCCAGTCTCTACAACATATGGATTATTCTTCTTAAATTACTGCAATTAAAAAATAAATGTTTTCTTTTCAGTACAACTGTCAGAAAATGTTAGAATTAGATAGAAGATTTGGGACCCAGGGTAAGAAGTATCACACTACTCCTCTTGAAGGCTGTAGAAACCTCATTACTAATAGACATATTTCAGAAGTAAAAACTAGTGCTGGAACCATCTGTAAGGATAACACAGGTATTTTAACAGAAATTGAACAACAGATTAGAACACAGTAGGGTACACCTTTTGATGTCAATAACCATATGATAGCTCTTCTGAAGGTTGCAAATTTACCAAAGAGTTAAGGTCCCCAATCCCAACAGCTGATTTCTGATATTACATCACAGGAAGTAGAGATGGTAATTTCCAACCTAAGATCTGAGGTAGCATCAGGACCAGATGGTCTAGCTAGGGAATTTTATAAATTATTATGGGAATTCATGCCACATGAATTGACACTGTTATATAATGCATTTTCTGCAGAAAATCAAATATCTGGGCAAAGGTATAAAGGGTTATTGATCTTTTTGTTTAAATTCGGGACACTTTGCATTTGATTACTGGAGACCAATTACACTTTTAAATGCGGATTTTTAAATATTAACAAAGATATTAAGCAATAGACTGGCCCAAGCATTGAAAACTATAATTCATCAGGCTCAGTTTTGCTCAGTCCTGGGGAGATGTATCACAGATGCTTTATTGCTCATCAGAGAGATTCTTGATAAAGGGGAGCATAACATGTCAGAAGGTTTTCTTATTAGCTTTGATCAATCACAAGCTTTGGATCAGGTTTCTCATGATATTTTATGGTTATGCTTGCATGAATATGGATTTCCTTCTCAGTTTGTTCAATGGATAAGATTATGCTATACAAATGCGTATGTCCTACCTTACAATAACAGATGGTTAGGTCAAAAGTGTAACATTAAATTGGGAGTCACACAAGATTGTCCACTGAGCCCCCCGTTGTATATATGATCGATGGACCAATTTATTCAATGGATTAGATTATGTTATACAAATGTGTATGTCCTACCTTACGATAACAAATGGTTAGGTAAAAAATGTAACATTAAAGTGAGAGTCAGAAAAAGGCTATCCACTGAGACCCCTGTTGTATATATTATCAATGGACCCCTTAATTAGACTCTTACAGCACTCCCCCAAAGTTCATGGTGTCAGTGTTGACTCTGAATCTGAAATTAAAGTTGTAGTGTATGCTGGCAATTTATGTCTACTAGTACAGAATACTGACTCAGGAACTTTCAAGTACATCAAGGGAATCAACAAAGTCCAAGAGGGTAGCATCTTTCAAAAAAAGAGGTATGCAAGAACAAGGGGGCACAATTTGAAGATAGAAGAGGGGCAGCTCAGAGGTAATTTAAGGAAGTATTTTTTCACAGAGAGGGTTGTGGATGTATGGAATGGCCTTCCAAAGGAGGTTGTGGAGTCAAAAACAGTGGTGGAATTCAAGCATGCATGGGACAGTCATAAGGCAATTCTAGGGGGTTGGGGTAGGAAGAAGTAGGCTGCTGTTTAACTAGGATCTGCAGCTTATCCATCAGGTAGGGGAAATGGGCAGACTGGGTGGGCCAAGCGGTCCTTATCTGCCATCAAATTCTATGTTTCTATGTTTCTATGTTTCAGGGCAACTAGCCAGTGACCTTATACAAACTATTTTGAAAGCTTTTGGATCATAAATTAATATACAAAAAAAAGTCACTGTATCGCATTGGAGATGCTGGTGACACAGATCAAACTATTGCAGGTATCACGGTGGACACCCAACCCTACAAGATTCTCAGAATATTTTTCAGGCCAGGAAATATGGCACTGTTTAACTGGGAGAAAAAGATTAATTTAGGAAGACAGAAAGTGGCCAGATGGAATGTGTGGCACATGTGCAAAATAAAATGAATTTATTTAAGCCTTTTTTGACTCCTATGTTTTTATTTTTGAGTTATATCTTTCCTTCACTGAAATGTTTAGAAACTGCACTATATAGTTGTTGGTTTTTTTCATGCCTCTGGGGGAGCCGGTTGAATCCTATTAAGTGTGGACTTATTTGGAGAAAACTAAGGGTGGAGTAGGAATGCCTAATCCCATTTTTTTTTTCTTAGCACATTTTTATATGCAAACCTAAGAAAGGAATGAAAAGCCTGGGTCTTTTGGGTGACCCCCTCATTAACTGGGATATTGCAAGAGTGGCAGTCCAATGCATTTTTACATAAAAACAAAAGAAAGCTTAAATTGATTCCTAACTGGATGTACTGTTTTGATTATATAAAAAATGGGGCATTACCACCACTCTACCACAGTATCTTGGAAACAGATATATGCTGCTATATTGCAACACCATTTCTTTGAATCTCCCTTTTCTTCTATGCTTGCACAGAATGCACCATGATAGTACTGTATCTTTATTATCTGATACTACAATTCCAGCCAAACTGTGGGATATTGTTTAACTGGGAGTGCATGGCAAAATTAATGTAAAAAGCAATGATAAGCATAAAGAACTACATAAGCAGTATTGTCACAGACCATCTTGTATCTCCGTAATTGAGACTATTGATCATTTATTTCTAGAATGCCCTTTTATTATTAAGTTTTGGGATCATGTCTCTGTTAGCTGGCATACCAGTGTTTTCTCATCCCTGACCCCTGCCATCCTATATATGGGGAAATTTCCTCATACCAATGTAAACTGGTCCTACAACAATATATGACCCATGTGGAATTATTCCACCTGATACTTACTGAACTACTTCATATTCAGAAATTGGAACTCCAGATGTTGGGGAAGAAATTATCAACAGATAGGTGGGGAACCATGACTTGGTTGAAATAAGTAACAAAAAAATAAGGGGGGGAGACAGAAATATATCCTTTTTTCTCCCAAAATTATTCCCGGGGATATTAGAACATAAGACATTCCTTTCTTGTTTACTACAGTATGTAATATTGTTCCTTTTGATTGAAGTTTTCCTTTTTAGTTTTGTTTGGTTCTTTTCCTTTCATGTCATGAATGAATTAATGTTTTGCAATTTATTGCTTTATGAATACAGTTTGTACATATGTATCTCATGATGTCTTAATGAAAAATTCCCCTACTCTTCTTCTCTATTTCTTTTAAATAAAATTCCCCTACTCTTCTTTGATAAGTGCTATGGGATCCTTTACTTCAAGCTGGACATTGACCAGAGATGAGCAGAAGGGACCTCAGTTTAATGTCTCATTTGAAGGATGGCACCTCACTAGTGCAGTATCCTCCCTCGTAATGCACTACAGTGTCCATTATGGGTATTGTCCAAAGTGCCTGGTGTGGACCTAGAACCCTCAACCATCTGATTTTCCAGCCCCAAAGGCAAGTGTGCTACCTACTGAGCCACTAACACTGATCATAACCCACATTTTAATAGGCAATGTAGGATCATTTAAGTATGCTAGGGCAACTGATATACCCTGAAGAGTACCTTCAGTGAATTAAACCATACAGTCACACACTATAACACCATATGATCATACAAAAGTTTCCTATGACCTTGTTTAACCCATGCTATATCAAAATTTCATTTCTTCTGACACCTTATGCAGTTACCCAGGTAGACAGGAAGTTACCCATGATGCAGGACGGCTATATATGATTGAATACTCTGGTCCCATATGGTTAAGTGGGGTCTTAACCAGATATAATCCCATGATATCCAAGGGTGAACTGCTCAATTCAGTACTGGACTAACATTTGTTAGCAGAAAAAATTGTAAAAAAGAAAAGGAGTAATTTGTTAAGTTCACCCTCCTTCCAACTTTTGTATATCATATTCCTCTTAATTGGATATAAATAACTACCCCTACAAAAATGTGAAATAAAAACACTACTGCAAACATTCTCACTTCCAGCTGTACTAGGGAGGAAATATTTAACATAAGAAAACAGAGACACCTTAAATGTTTTTACATTTTGAACCCTGCTCTGTTTCAAGAACTTACAATTCTTCCACCTCCCCATATTAGCCTCACAAGCTTCTAGTTACTCCTTTCAGATAAAATATCAAGTGAAGTACAGCCATATGTCATACCCAAAGATGACTAGGGTCATAAGAGATCTGGAGCCAAGCAACTCCCAAGTGCCGCAGGCCAAACTCCCCAGACATGGAACTGTACTCCTATTTTTGGTGACATTAACCCTTGAACATGAAAGAATGCCAAGATATGCCAAAAAGAGATTCATGCACTAATAAAGAATGTACATCCCCCCAAAAGACAGTCATCATTTGCATTTGCAATGACCTTAGGACCCCCAACCCTCCGCTATCTATCAAATTCAATATCTGATGCCTTATGTATTCTGTGTAATCGGGGAACAAGTCTAAAAACATACAAGGGACAAAGAAGTCAGCCCTGCTACACACCTTTTCAATGTAGCTCTGTAAAACCCTGTCATCCATAAGGAATGTTAATCACAGATGGATACACAGTCTTTAGCCAACCAATAAAAACTGTCAGAATTCCATAAGTACATAAGAATCAAAAATAAATTGATGTGAGACATTGTCAAAAGCCTTTCCTGATCAAGGCTAAAGAAAAAAAAACTCTATCAGGTTCTATCCAATTGTGCTGTTATCCATTTTGTTAATGCCGATTACAGCACAGGTAAAATGTTGACAGGCACCACAGTGCCAGGCATTTTGTCTCCTGAGAGGTACAGTGCCAAAGAACCCTCCCTGGAAACAGCTGGCTTTTGCAGGGGGTTACCCCTCCACACCTCCAGAACTAAATATAACCTCCTCTGTGATGGGCATGCCCTGCAGGGGTAGGAATTATGTGGTGGAAAAGGGTGACAGAAGTGAGGGGCAATGTAAGACCAAAATCACACCTTTCACTGTCACCCAAGTTGCGAAGCCGAAATTGCTGCAACCAAATTCAGTTGGCAACTTGGTGGGATACCAACAGGATATAATTGCACTGTTGAAGTAAGATACCCAGCTACTTCCAGCAATCTGGAATTCAAGATTTTGGCTAATGTCTTGTAATCACCATTTAATAAATTGTAAGGCCTCCTGTTACCCATATCCAAATGCTACCCTATTTTATAAAGCAGTGTAACTAAGGCTTTTCACGTGGCAGATGGAAAGTGCCCAGTTGCCAAGGTCTCATTAATGGCCAAAGTAAGCAAGGGAACCATCAAATTGACCCCCATCTTATACAACTCAGCTCCAACATGTGACACCCTGAGCCTTGCCCCCTGCCAAAGGCTGAATCACAAACATGACCTCCTGCTCCATAATGGGCTGAATCATAGACTCCAAGCCCTGAAAGAAGGCTATAAGAGTATTACATTGACCCCAAAAACTCAAATATGACTACAAAAGGAACACACCCACTTACCTTTCACAATCTTCTTTAGGGAAGTAGACTACTGGAATTTCCCCAGTGTCCTGGCCTGCTTTTTCCCATTCACTAAAAACCACAGACAACTTAGCCTGGTTCAGTATCAGTCAATTTGCATATATATCCCCTTCCCCCTGGGATAAGGCTGAGAACAGAAATTACTTCCTAGCCCTGCTTTCTTGGTCAACAAAACCTATGAAAAGTAACTAAGCACAGAATTCTTTATGTACAGTGCTGTACTACTGTATGCTTTTGATAGTCTAAATATAGGGTCCCCTCTGACTTTTCTGAGTTGTTGGTTTCATCCTCTCCAGCCAACAACCATTTGTACCCTGCAACTAGTCTTTATTTGTTTTTCCCTGGGACTTAAGTGACACTTGGACAGGGATTGATTATTATTATTCTCATGTTATTCTCCCCAACCCCCTATGGTTTTTATATAGTTAACTCTTTGGTCATGACCATCATCTCACAGCAGTGTCAGTGGCTCAGTAGGTAGCACACTCGCCTCTGAGGCTGGGAGATCAGAGGGCTGTGGGTTCAGTTCCCACATCTGGCACTTGGGTTAATATCCCAGTACTGACACTGTAATGCAGCATGAGAGGGGTGCTGCATTTCTGAGATGCCGTCTTTCGGATGAGATGTTAAACCGAGGTCCCATCTGCCTGGATTGGTGGTAGCTCAGGTGGATGTTAAAGATCCCATGGCACTTATCGAAAAGAGTAGGGGAATTTCCCCAGTGTCCTGGCCAAATTTCCCTCATTCACTAAAAATACCACCAACAGCTTAATCTGGTTCAAGGTCAGTTGGCATTCATCTGTATCCCCCTCCCCCGGGTCGTGCCTGAAAATAGGCAGGATTTGTCTAGTGCACTTACCCGGTCAACAAAAGCTAAATAAATAAATAATAAATAAAATCTCAGCAAAACCTTTTCTGTGTGGTATAGCCTCATGTTTAAAATCAACAGATTGCCAATCTTTTGTGGTTACAGCCCTGGCCTTTGGAACACTATTCCAAAGAATATTCACCTGGTACACACCATAAATCGATCTGAAAAACTACTCTTTATTCTTTTATTCAATCAGCTTTTTTCTTGCTGTATTCTTTTAGCTATTTTAAGGGACACTTATTGGCTGACTGGTACTTTATTGACAGACTGACTGACTCACTGACTCTGATTCAGTTTGTGAGGCTGTTTATTTTGTCTATAATCTTTCTTGCCTTGAATATGCCATTGCATTATGGGGTCTCAGAGCATCAAAAGGGTGCCTTGTACAATTAAAAAAAATAATTTCTGCCTATGTTGTATATGTTTATTTTTCTACAGTGATGAATTTTATATATGTTCAGTGTAGAAGCTAATAATGAGTGTTTATGTAATGTATGCTTGTCATTGTTCTCCTAAAATAAATCCACCCTGTAAGAAGTTCCAAGAGACAGGGGGATGGATTCTCAAAGTAGCCCTTGGATCAAAGCAAGCTGCAGCAAAAAGCAGCTTGCATCGATCACCCATGCACCAGGGGCCCTGCACCAAATTTAGAAATAGGAGGGGTTCCAGCACCAAACCCTGCACAGTTGCTACAGCTGCCCCCATATGCCAAAAGCATGGCACATGGGAGGGTTGCTACAAGCTGCAAGGTGGTGAGGTGGCATTGGTGGCCATTGACAGAGACCCATCAGCCAGTTGCCCTGGAGACTGGCAGAATCATAGGGGATGGAACAGGTGATGTGTAGAGCAGGTAAGGTTGGGACAAGGGGAGAGGGTAGCAACAGACCCCTAACAGGGACAGAGCATGGCCTCCACCATGGCAGGACAGTCCATGTAGGGGGCAGCTGCATGCCTAGCACCATCAGGAGACCCTGAGGGTATACACCTGCCACAGCATGATGCCGCCAGTCATTCCACTGCTGCTCTGCAACTGTCCAGATATTGTGTTAGCATGGGATACTGTGGGTGACTGGTTTCCACAGGGAGGCATAGGCTCCCAGCCACCTAGTGATGGTTCCAGGGGTGGTGTATGGGCTGTTAGACCAGCTCTGGGCTGGTCTAATTGTAGTAAATTGTGCACACTGTGGGGGGTGCTATAGAATCCCATTGTAGGGGATGCTGCAGTGCCACCTTGGCACAATTGCCTTTCCACCTTTTATTTACTTATTTATTTTATTTATTTAGTTTTTGTTGACTGGGTAAGTGCACTAGACAAATCCTGCCTATTTTCAGGCACGACCCAGGGAAGGGGGATACAGATGAATGCCAACTGATCTTGAACCAGATTAAGCTGTTGGTGCTATTTTTAGTGAATGAGGGAAAATTTGGCCAGGACACTGGGGAAATTCCCCTACTGCTGCTGAGTTTCAGTAGCCTGTGGGGGGAGTATGGGTGTTGGTGAGCAGTGACTGAGTTAGCCATGGCTCAGTCGGTGGAGGATTGGGAAGGGCACTGGTAGGCGCTGAGAAGATGGAGCGAAAAGAAAGTTCATTTCAAGAAGATACGTACAGTTTTCAGGGTGTAAGAGAGTTTTCTCGGCAGGAGGTATCGGAGGTGATAGCTGTTTCCAACAGCTCGGGGAGTGCCTTCAAGGCTGCTGAAGCGGAGGATCCCTTATCGGCGGGTGAGCAAGTCAAGGAAGCGGCTCCTTTAAAACCGGCAACAGATGCAGGACGGTCAGCCGGCAACGCGGAAGTGACGGTTCGTGGTGCACAGATACGGAGTTTGGCAGAGATGGCGAGGGAAATGTTGCAGAAGGAGCAGCAAGAGCTTTTAATCAACTGGCGGTCGGAGGATCAATCCGAGAAGGAGAGAGCGGGATTTCCAGTAGCTGATTGGCGAGGCAGGAGCGAGGGGTAATGGCTACTGTTGATCTCGCGCCTGTAAGTACTCTGCAAAAAATTACTGATTTCCTACTATACCCATTTCCAAGGATTCGGCTTTGTTTTTAACCCTAAGGTTGTTCCGATTCCAAGGCTTCCTAGTAGTGTATCAAAAAGAAAGTGGAGTGCAAGAAGGAGTGACTGAGTTTGGTTTCAATCCCCATCCTGGAAAGAAATCATTTCATGTGCCTCAAACAGGGATATGGATTCTCCTAAACTGTCTTTGCTGGGAGTACTGATTTGCTGGGTGAACATGATAAGTCTTGGTCCCCACAGGCGGCCTTATCAGCAGCAGGGTGGAAGCAGTTGGATCATGGGGTTTGGACACCAGGCTCTGCTTGGAATGATTCTTGGGGTTTGCAGTCTGCTACTCCTGAATGGAAACCTGGGGGGACGGTCTCATGCATTTGTTAATAATGTTGCTTTACAAAAGAGAAGCTTTTTCTGAGGTTGTACATCAAAATGATACTGTGCTTGGTGCTAATGAAGTGAGGCCTAATCCAGATAATTCTGAGCATGCAGAGGAGTATGGAGCTAAGCCTGAAAACCCCTATTGTCTAGCTTATTTAGTCAAAGTAAGAGAAGCTGCCCCAAGGAGAAATGCTGTAAGAATTAGATATAAAGGGGTTTAAAGGAAAACCAAATAGGTTTTATGTTGGTTGAACCTTGATTAAAGATTCTTTAAAGTTTTCCCAGAGACGCTTTCACATTTATTAACATTTCAGGGAGGACAACTTGATATTAGCTTTGCTCCTCAGCCCTACTTGACCTCTTTTGGGAAAGATATAACTAAGTAAATTGTCCCTTTATGGACCCCTTTTTTGTTATTCCATTATCTAAACCTTTAATTAAGTTTGTGACAGTAATGTTTAGGAATGAGGGGTTCATGTAGAGGATATAAAGTTTTGGTTATCCCAGAAATGCTAAGTGTTGAGTGAACCCGATCCAATATTAGATTCAGAATTGTTTTGACGGGGGGGTGGAAGTTTAAGGTAAAACTAAGACAATCAGAGGCAGGTGTAGAACATATCCCTAAATCATTTTTGCTAGGGAGAGATAGGGGTCTGTTTCTATAGTGGACAGCCCAGGGCCTGCTACAGGTGTGGGTCTAGAACACATTTATCTAGTGCTTGTGATCAGCCTAAGTGCGACAATTGTGGTGAAGTAGGCCATGTCACTTTATCTTGTTCAAATGCTTTGAAATGTGATTTATGTGAAGAACTGAATCATGCTTTTAAAGATTGTCCTCATGCCCAAAATAAACAGTCTTGTGGAGATTCTGATTTGCTAATTCAACAAGCACAAGAGGCTGGTGCGTCTCAGCAAAAGGTGACCCCGGTGGTTAAAAACCTGGTTATTCCCCAGAATGTAGTCAAATTGAAGGAAGCAATAGAGGTGGCTGATACTGTGGATCATAATCAGGAAATAGGTAAGGTAGTTCCGAATTTATTTCAACCTGTATGTTATGCTGAAAATTCGAAGGGAAAGAGTAGGCCAAGTGGTAATGGATTACAACTCCCGGTTGCCCCTTTATCATTAAGGAGGTCAAGTAGAACATCCAAAATCTTTTGCCTCTGGAACCCGAAAGTATTGAATCGAAAAATCCTTTTGCTGAGCGCTGTCATGGCGTGATTCAGAAATGGATATGGGAGATACTGATTCCCAAGTTTCGTACAGGAGGGAGGGAGAGTACAGAAGGATGATTATAAAGGGAAAGAAAAGAGAAGGAAAAATGAATGTATAGTAGTGGGTCTGTTTTTCTGTTAGGCTAGGCAGATGGATTTTACATGGCTACCTTTAATACCCATAGTCTTCTGAAATCTCAGAAAAGACAAGCGTTTTTCAATTGATATTTGATTTACTAACATCCATTTGTTTTTACAAGAAACATGGATGTTTGCTAGCAATCAAGTTGTTTTCTTTGCTAAAGATTGGCCGGGGACCTTCTTTTGGTCCTTTGGGAGGAGAGGGCTGATGGGGTGGGGATTCTTTTCAACTCTTTTAATTTTAAACTACACAGTTAATTGAGGTTTGTCCGGTAGAATATTAATTATAGAAGGGTGCTGGTATGAGAGTAGAATTAGATTAATTAATATTTATGGTCCTCAATCTAAAGCGGGTAGGGTTAAGTGTTTTACTGACATTCGGCCTTTTTTGATTACAACAATCCCTGTTTTCTGGGGGGGGACTTTAATTGTAATTTAAAGGGGAACAATGGTGTGGATAGGCAGGATTCTGGAAAGAAGATTTATTGTGACTCTGTGTGTCTAGCTAATATTATAAAAACAACAGATTTAGTGAATTGTATTAATACTAGGGATTGTAGCTTAACAGGTACCTTTTTTACGAAGGGGAAAAGCTTTTTGATTGATTATTTGTTTATTTCTAAAAGAATCCCGATACATAGTCCACAGATTATTCCTATGGAATTCTCTGATCATGCTTTAGTGGTTATTAAGGTTGGTGCACATCAGAGTTTTTCAAACATAAAACTATGTGGAAATTAAATGCCTCGATTCTACATGAGAAAGTGGTAACCAATTCCATTCATTGTATTCTGGAAGCTAGGTTGTCAGTTGTCTTTTTGTATCAAGATTTAGGGGTATGGTGGCAAGAAAAGAAAGACAATTGTATATGTTGGTTTAAAAAATATGGGATCCAGAAGAAGAACTCAGTTTTCTTTGAATATCTTAAACTTAGAAAACAGCTTCAAAAAGTTTTGACATGGGCCAATTCCTCTAGAGGCAATTTTTCTGCTCAAATAGCTGAAATTAAAGGTCAAATGAGGAATCTACAGTATGATAGATCAAAAACGCTTCAAGCCCTAGTCCAGAATCATTTAAGAAAGTCTGTATTTGGGGACCCATTTGAGTTATGTAAAACGACTAAGGATCAGGGAGCGTTAGAATTCTTATATCAAGGAGACACTAAAGTTTGTTCCATCAGTGCATTAGGGGAAATTATTAGGCAGCATTTTAGGGATTTAGAGCCTAAAGTTGCTCCATCGTCTTTTCAGATCAGCCAGTTTCTAGACAGAGTTTTTGAGGAAAAAAGGGACAAGGTAGGCGGGGGTAAATTAGAACAGCCTTTTTCGAAAGCTGAAATCCAGGATGTCATTAATTCTCTAAAACTGAATGTGGCTCCGGGACTGGATGGGTTATCGCATGGTTTTTATAAAGTTTTTCAGACTGAAATAGTGGAATGTCTTTTTTTGGTGTTTAATTTTTTCCTTACTGAAGGGGTAGTGCTGAATTCCTTTTCGGAAGGACGTCAGACATACATTTTTAAAGCAGGCGATAGAGGGGATTTTAAAAATTGGAGGCCTTTAACTCTGTTAAACTCAGATTACAAAATTTTGGCTACTTTGGTAAATAATAGACTTAAAGGGGTAGTAGAGGAGTTGTTCCTGCCTATTCAGCATTGTGGGATTCCGGACAGAAGAATTCACTCAGTTTTATGTTTGATCAGAGATATTATTGAACAAGTCCAGATTGAGGGACGATCAGGGGTGATTGTGTCATTAGACTTGGAGAAAGCATTTGATAGGGTGGATCAAGGATTTTTATTTGCCACTTTGGATTGGTTTGGTATTCCTCAGAATATTATAACACTAATACGAGGTTTATATAACAATGCAAAAGTTTTCCCGGTTTTAAATGGAGGTTTGGGGAGGGTTTTACATTAAATGTGGAGCCGCAGGTGTCCATTAAGCCCCTTTTGTATAATTTCTCGTTAGAACTTTTGATAAGGGCGGTCTGCCTCTTGTGGAGGATAGTGGTGCCAGGGGCATCAAGTCCCTGTATCATCCAAGCATATGCAGATGATATTTGCCTTTTTTTTTCCAACCATATTGAATTCTCAGCTTTTTACTCAATCTTTTCTGCCTATGCAAGTGTAGCCAATGCTAAACTGAATGTTCATAAATCCAAAGGGTTATTGTTAGGTAACTATCAGAGAGAATTGTTTTTCTTTAAGTCTGTAGAGTTTTCACTAAAACCTTTAAAAATTTTAGGGGTGGAGTTTACAAATCAGAATTGTCCGTTGGTTAATTGGTCAGGGGTTCTAGACTCAATAGCACAGAAAGTGTTAATTTGGAAAAGGTTTAATTTTTTGAAAATGAAACTAATTCAGATTCTAAAGCGATTTATTCTTCCAAGATTACAGTATATGGCGGTAATTTTCCCGTTGCCTGTGCAGTTCGAAACAAAACTATATAGCATCTGTTTTCAGTTGCTATGGGGAAATAGATTGAACCCGGTAAAGAGAGGCTGTACTTATTTAGAAAGAAAACAAGGGGGTTTAGGGATGGTGGACCCAGTGGTGTTTTGTTTTACCCTATTCTTTTCCTTTTCTTTAAAAAAGGGCTTGGGTTCTTCTACAGAGGTAGATAGTGTAGCCTTTAAGAATCTGTTTCAGTCATATCTCAGTATGTGGAGGCCTCAGGCACCTAAATGGTCTCCGAGATTGAGGGTACTGGTGTATTTTAAACCAGCGGCCCAAAAATTATATAGGTGGAAAGTTTCAAAAGATTTGATATTAAGATGTTCATCTAAGGGTTTGTATAATGAAATTATGGTACAATTTTTTCATTTAGAGCCAAACTTTAAAAATTGCTCAAGTGATAACACAAGACATGTGTTAGAACAACTGAATAATAAAAGACTTCCCCCTTATATGTGGGAAAATTTATGGCTCATAATGTATGGGAAATTGAATGTGAGGGGTACGGCCAAACATAAAGCAATTGAGGAAAGATTTTGTCCCTATCCAGAATGTATAAATTTAGAAGAGAATGGAGCACTTTTTTCTGCAATGCTCTTTTCCCACTAAATTATGGTGCTTTTAGCTCAGGTTTGGATTTTCCTTGGTTGGCTAAGATCAATTATGATATCTTGGTGATTGGGAATTTTCCCTCATCTGAGTAGCTTTGAGAAAACACTTTACATTTATTCTTGGCTAGTCTATGCTTTTTGTTTATGGCAAACTAGATGCCAATGGGTGTTATATCAGAAACGTCCCTCTTTGGAGGGGTTTAGAGTTTATGTTACTAATGTACTGAAAAGAATTTATACCGAAGAATGTCAATTATATAATTCTGGTAAAGTAAGATTCTGGTGGAGGGGATTTCTGCACTTTATTAAATATAAATGAGGAAAAAAATAATAATATATATATAAAGTGGGATGTATATAGTTTTGAGAGTGTTTTTTTTTTCCAAGGGGTGGGAACCGGTGTACATAATTATGTATGCGGTCTTTTATGGCTTGTGTTTTTCTTTCTATTTTTCTTGTTTCTTTTGAAAACCAGTCTTTTTGTGCTTGATTTGTTAAACTGTGGAGAATGGGAATATGCAAGTATGGGGGTATGTTGTAAATTGTTTTGTTCTTATGTCTTTTCCTATTTTTTCAGGATTGTTGAAGTTTGCTGTTTCTTTCTTTTTTTTCTTATGTTACTGTGTATTCTCTGAATGTGTATATTCTAATAAAGTTACCCCTACTCTTTTCAATAAGTGCCATGGGATCTTTAACATCCACCTGAACTACCACCAATCCAGGCAGATGGGACCTCAGTTTAACATCTCATCTGAAAGATGGCACCTCAGAAGTGCAGCACCCCTCTCATGCTGCACTACAGTGTCAGTACTGGGATATTAACCCAAGTGCCAGATGTGGGAACTGAACCCACAGCCCTCTGATCTCCAGGCCTCAGAGGTGAATGTGCTACCTACTGAGCCACTGACACTGGTACACTGGTATCTGTCACAAGGATGGCACAAGCTTTGCTGATCCAGGTGGTCCCTCAACTGACAAAGGCTGTGTTACAGCATCGGAAATGATGGAAGGGTTGGCACAGACAGTCCTTTGCATCATACCTGATGCTTTGAGAATCAGGACCAGGATCTCAAGGCTAAAGGCTAAACAATGAAGAAAATGTTTTAAGGTCATACTGACAGGGAATGCCAGAGGAGGAGAGGAAGGGGTTTTAGCAATATGGGCAGTAAGAGGAGAAATCTTTCTGACTTTGTAGTGTAAGGAAGGGGAGGAATTTTGTAAACCAGCCTAGTGTAACATATCCAAGTTTTTTAATTCATTGTGGCAGCTGGTAATGAGTGCTTCTGCAACAAATATTTGATATTGATCTCTTTAAGTAAATCCACCCTGCAACAGATGCCAAAAGATGAGATCTCAAGCCTTTAAGATAAATCATGAGGAAAATGTTTTGAGAACAGTGTCTGGATGGTAGAACAACAACAAGCTTTCAACTCACAGAGAGCAAATGTCATGCACAGGAAGAAACCTCTGGGGGAACTGTGGAATGAGGTTAGGACTACCTCTAGGCTTAAACTAAGAGGCGAGAGTTATGTGTGCTTGGCAAGTTTCATCTATGGGGGTCTCTGATATACTATTCCAGACAAGAAGATTTCCAATTCCATTGATGATGTGAATTAGTAATTTTTTTTCTGGAAGAATTGGTTGCTACACTAAACCAGACAAAGTGTCCTGAATAGCTGAAGGATTTTCATCCTAACTGCGTGAGCAGGATTCTGGGGAGAGAAATGAGCCAGCTGTTGGGCGTGATGGAGTTCTGGTCTATAACAAGTAATGTTTGGGAAGTAAGAGATTCTACAGTATATGAAGACTGAGGAACTTGTTGAAAATTGGAAAGAAGATGATATCTACAACTTTAGCCAGGTTATCAGTTTGGGATGTTCTTAGGTGAAAGACATATCAGTCTTGAGCAGTTTGTTGAAACTTAGCAATGATGAGATGGGGCTTGGAACAAAAGGAGCTGGATGATGATAGGAACTCCCCAGGGGGAACTAATCCATAGAAGGCCAAATATATGGCTACCTGAAGGGGCAAGTCTATAGGATGAGCAAACCTTAAATTGAATATTTTTAAATCCTTGGATAAACTATTTTATTGGGAGCTAGTGAGGAATGATGGACAATGCATGAGACCAGTAGACAGATAACATTCTATTTTGGTGATACTATGTATTGTTTTATACAGGTTACAGAATAGCAAATATTTGTTGTACATCCAGTTTCAGAGAAACTAATGATTGAATAGAACACAATGTTGAGTGGCTGTTCCAAGCTGAGAGATATCCAGATCTAGAGGAAGAATTTGAGGATTCCCATGTGATATAGGAAGCTGATTCTAGGTAAGAGGTTATGTCAGGATGAGGTCTGGAAAGACTAGTGGAGCTGTCATTCATTGGTCTGCACATAGGATGAGGTCACTGAAAATCTGGAATGTACACATGACAGAGATCAGCTAATTTTTCAACAGAGTTAGGAATATGTATCCAGGGTATTCTAAATTTGTAGTGAGGGAAGACACAAGCCAGTTTCCTCAAAAAGTTCATGACAGTGAGGGAAGATGATCATCCTTTGTTGAGAATAGCAATAATAGCTTGATTGTTGGAATAGATGGTGACTTGTTGATTGACCCACAAGTTGCTTCAGGTGCAAGTTGTAGCCACATTGTGGAGTTTGAAGAGACCTGACAATGGATTAATTGTTTGGAATACTAAATAGTTCCAGGAGCCAGGATAGAATGAACCATGCATTTTTGTATATAGTAGTGAAACTGAAGGCAGGTAAGGCATCAGTGAAAGTTTTGTGCTGAACTTTTGGTGAATGACCATGAAAGAATATGGGAGATTCCATTCCAGTTGGATAAGAAATGGTGTTACATAGCCAGATTGGACCTGGCCGCTTGGTTTATAGTGGCATCGTGTTCAAAGATTAAACTTGGGAGCAATGTTGAGCAGCTATTCAGTGAATGTCCAGCCCAGTAGAATAATGCACATTGCAAAGGTTGGCTATTCAAGAAGGAACAACAGTTCTCTCTCTTCTTGCAATATAATAAATGGGAGAATGATGAAGTTAGATGTTAAATGGTGGTTAGTTTATCCAGTGGTACACAAGCTTTCAGAATCAGAGAAATTAGTTCTAGCACTAAAAATTAGAGAGGTGTGATTGGGTGTATGGTTTTCTCTGGAACCATAAGAGTGTTCAGAAAAGTGAAAAGCTCAGTCAGGTACAGTAGATGCACACGCAGCTGGAGGAGCATAAGGTGGCTGTACAAGAACAAAGTTGTCCAGATAATGGAGGACATGGGGCATCTGCAAATGTTGAGGAGGATCCCAGAGAGGGAATCTGTAAAATGATTGAAAAGTTTGGGATACTTTTATACGTGAAGACAAGGCAGACTGTGAAATAGTAGGAATCCTGCCAGCATACGCTGTAAAGCTGCCATAACAAGGGGTGTATGGGAGGAAGATTAAAATTCTGCCTTGAATGTCTTTATCTGCAAGCTTGATGAACTTTATACCATCATCAGTGTTATCACCGTCTAAAGAGAAATCATATGAGGAAATCAATGAGTTTATGTTGGGAATGATGGTAGAGTGAGGTGCTAAGAGGTCCACAATAAAATATGCTTTCCAGATAACTTTCCTGTACCAATCCCAATCAGGCTGACCCTGAAAAGAGGAAAACAGAAGATAAAAATTGGCCAGTTAGGAAACCTTTGGTTTATTCTTCCAAGGGAGGGTTTGAATGGCACCAGATTTATTGACTGTGGCAAGGAGATTTTTGCAGATCAAGGAGGCTGATGGTAGGACATGTATTCCCATATTGAAAGCCTAGGAAGAAGCCATGATTAGAATTCATTTTTATTTATTTTACATTTATGGATTGACTCTTGATCAGAAACCTGCCCATAAGTAAGAGTGAGGCTGGAATCAATCCAAGCATAGTAGGCCTCAAGTAAAATCAATATAAAATGGAAATAAAAGAATACTTTGCAAGCATTGCTCTAATTGGTGTTAAAGCAATGGTACTGGGAGACTGCATTAAGGTACAGTTTTAACAAATATTTGAAATTCAACTGTGAACTGCATTGCAACAATTAAAAGGTAGATAATTCCAGAGAGTAACATCATAAAGGTTAACAGTCTTTGACTTGTACGGTCCTTCTAAAGGGCAGCTTCTGAGATCACTTGTCTATGGGATGAGTATTGTAATCAAATGAAAATGGCAAAAACATATTTATAGCAGAAACATGGGCAAGCGCAAGAGAGATATTACATTGCACCATGCCAGACAAATGCTTAAAGAGCAGCTGACGCCTTTGAGAAACTTTTGGAAAACATAATATTTAGAACAGTTCAGCTTGTATTTGGTATATCTGCTATAGATTTCTGCTCTCCATTATTTATTACTGAAGAAATTACCACAAGATCAAGATCTTTATCCTTTAGAATTAATCTGCCTCTATAACTTATTCCCTACCTGAAATCATAATGCTCTGTTGTAATATCACAGTCGTTTGCCAAGGGAATAACCATGATGTCACAAGCAGAGTATTATGACATCAGGTTGGGAAGAAGCAATAGGAGCTTATGAACTCTCAAGGACAAAGTATCATGTTTTCAAGCATATTACCTTAATAATAAATTATGGGGATAAGAAACAGAGAGCTGATGAGAAATATAAGTTGCTTTGTGTCTAAATACTGTGTTTTCAAAGTTCTTCTTGGGGCATCAGCAGCTGTTTAAGATCATTGACAAAGCATAAGCACCACACTTCACTGTAAAGGTCACAGTGATGTTATCAAAAATTAGCAGTACGAGTAAAGCAACAAGCCTTGCTGATGGAAGTACTCTGCTCTGTCCAGGATACCCTCACAGACAACAGACTAGACCAAAATGCCGTAATAAGTACGGGAAAGAAAAAGAGCAGAACAACAAATTTTATGGTTTCAGCAGTGAAATTATTTATACATAGGTACAAAAAGCCTAAGCAATAATGAGCAGATTCGATAAAAGAATCAACATGTTTACTGTAAGAGAGTTTCTTTTCCAGAGTCAACCCTAATTACTTAAAATATGGGAGGAATTCAATTCGGACATTGTCAAGCTTAACAATGCCTAAAGAAAGAGGCAAGTAACTTAGTTTCTTGGCACTGATTCATGGATAATTTCGAGCTAGGTAGGCAGTTATGCCTTTAATAAGCTTGCCACCAATTTTATTGGTGGAAATTACATTTTTTATTATTCATGTATGTATCCAGTCTGTTTTTGAAAATATCAATTGTTTTGCTCTCAATGACACTTTTTGGTAGGCTATTCCATGTTGTTATGACTCTTTGTGTGAATCATTGATTTCTCTTGTTTGTTTTGTTTACTGTTCCCATTAATGTCGTGTCATGTGATCTGGTATTAGTTTTAGATAAGTTTCTTAACAGCCCAATAGTTTCAAATGGCACAAATCATGGCTTTAGTTTTTCTGTATTACTAATATATTTTTTATATTACTGTTAATTAAACTAGTATCTAAATCAGTGCTGTAAGTTGCTAATATCTTCCTGATGGATTTACATCAGTGCACCAACTGATTTGTGCTGCATAAGAAGAACCACATTATCAGCATACAGTAAAATGGCAGATTTTACACATAGTTTAGGCATTTCAGTAATAAAAAAGCCTAAATAAAAGGAGACACAGAACTGAGTCTTGTGTCGCTCCAATGGAAATCAGTTTTGATGAAGAAAGTCTATTACCAGTTATGGCACTGCATCCCTTCATGACAATAATCGTGAAACCATTTAACTACATTAGAAGCAAGGCCAATGTGAGCCAGTTTTGGACTAGTTCAAAAACCTTAATAAAGTCTATAAAAACTGCAGCACCAATACTACCAGAATCCAGGGTTTGGTGGAGATAGCCTGTAAGAGTTGCAAGCACTGTGTTGCTACTAAGGTATGGTCTAAAGCTTTGTTGCTGAGGGTTAAGTAATTCATAATTTGATTTCAGACTTTGTAAAATATTGCACTAGGTTACTAAAATGAGTATTTCTAAAAGTTTGGTCATGGGAGAGAGCAAAGAAATAGGACAACAATTATATATTAGGGTCCCATGTCTACCCTTATATTATTATCTGGAACTTTATTCCGCATCATATTTGGGCAACCAACTAAGTGGAAGCCTTCAAAGCCTCATTCAAAACATTTTTATTTGAGCAAGCTTTTAATGGAACCTGATTTATTTTAGTTTTAACCTGTCAGCATATTTCATAGTTTTCTGTACTGGTTTTGTACAACACTCAGGCCCTTGATGAACTGAGTGCTATATAAATAAAATTTGCCTTGCCTATATACAGGGGCAACAGAAGCCTGCTTACGTATTTTGGGAACAGGTTGAGTAATGAGAGACATTAAAAAGCTTACATGAGGGAGTCAATTCCCTGCTCATAATCTTCTGTATTTTCATGCCTAATCCATCAGGGTCAACTCTAGTTTTTTTATAGTTTCTTTAAATGTTTACAAACAGTGGATTCATTTAAGTAGGAGAGCTAGAATTTTGGTTTCTCACTACACTCAGGAATGTGCCTTGTTATAGAAGATGACATTATAGAAACAGCATGCACAGTACAGTACTGGGAACAAAACATGCAATATTGCAATAGTACTCATTGAAACAATTAAAAGTAAGTTGCCTGTCAATAACAGTATCACCTTTCACCTTAAAAATAATAACAAAGGTATCATTGCAACCAGTCACAGTATTTGGAGATGTTAACAAATCCGTAAGGTTGGATAGATTTTCTGTTTGTTGACCGTGGGTAAACTTCAGTTAAAAAATATGATTACGAGATTAACACTTATTGCGACACTCACAAAAAGTGTTAAAAAATTCAAGATCTTGCAATTTAATATCGCACCTCAAGAGTTTATCTCTATGTTTCATAACTTTCAGTATTTTAGGCATTACCCAAGTTTTTTTGTCTTTATGTAACGTAATGTTTTGAAGGGGGACACATTTATAGCATAATTAGATGTTATAAATGCAATTTTTTTGTCTCCACATAACCTACCTTTTTGAGGAAGAGCAAATTTAATGCATAATTTGCTAAGTGAAGGTAACAGTGTCCCACCTTATGATTCATATCATGCCTGAAAATGGACTAACTCTTGGTCCAGTCCACCTACCCAGTTACCAAATAAATAAATAAAGGGCCAAAATCAATGAAAGGAATTAAATCAGTATATGACCAGTAAATACTAGAGACAACTTGTCTAAAAGCACTAACATCCAAATTGTTCAGGCTCCTTGTTAAAACTACAGCAAGTTTAGGCCCGAGTTCTTTAGCAGATCAAGTGTAAAAGATCAGGCAGTGATCACAGATTGAATCAGACAATAAATACATATATCTGTTTGATTTTGTCAGATTGAGATATTACTATTTGATGATTAAGGGTTGGATACCAGAACAATATATAAAATGGGTAGTGTGGGAGTGGTTTAACTCTGAAATGTGGTTATGAATAAAATCATTCTGTTGATCTTGCCAATGATGATTAAAATTACTGAAGGTAATGATAAATCATTAGTTGTAATGAGAAAGAAATAATGTAACTTACTAGAAATGGAACCCATGCCCCCAGAATACTGTGCTGGTGCTCTAATCACTGAGCTACTGGCTCACATGGTTGGACCTGAGGTTCTTGGACTCACTTCCTTTCTCTGGCATTGCATATCCTACAACTATGAATAATCAAGATGACAAGTAGATTGTTTTGGGTGCAGTATTAGCCATTGCTAAGCAATTTTAAATCAGAAATTGTAGTGAAAAATAAATAATGTGACCTACTGGAAATTGAACCTAGACCCCCATATACCATCCCAATGCTCTAACCACTGAGATACGGGCTTATACTGTTGGACATGAGGTTCCTAGACACACTTCCTTTCTCTGGTATTGCATATCCTGCATCTAGGAATGATCATCTCTGGGTAGAGCAGTAGGAGTAAATGAAACTACTACTAATTGATCTACCAGCCAAATGCATGATTTGTCTATCACTGTAGTTCATGAGATTTTGAGGCACACTGAAGACTTTGGTGGCTGATGAAATGGAAGAGTTGGAGGCTGGTGAAGTAGCAGTAGAGGAACAGTGGTCTCTGAGAGGGCACAGAGAAGCTTGGTGAGAGAATGAACCACAGATGGAGCAAAAAAAGCTCATTGGACTGGCAAAATAGTAAAAAAACAGTATATTGTCCAATATTGTCCAGTGAATTTGCATGGGTAGATAGATTGTAATTTCTATTAAGGCTCAACTCCAGTGCTTGGAACACCTGTACACAATAAATAACAAATAGACAATAAATAGAGTAAACAAAAAAAATCTGATATACAGTGGAGCCAGTTGCAATGCAGTACAATAACTTTCAGTATGTCACAAAATATTGCATGTCAAAAGGACATAATTGCCATTGAATTACACTGTGGTCTGCAGTATACAGTAGCATTTTATGATATACTGCAGCATTACTGCATTGCATCCTGGCTGGTTCCACTGCAAGTTAAAAACCAGAAAATAATAATTCTGTACTTCAATTAGAAAGCATTTCTGTGCCTTGCTGGCAAGATGTATAACAGTCACAAAGTGACATACTGTACATACTGTATATACTGTAACTGACAGCTGCTACAGGCTCACCACCAAGTACTCTATATAGATAGGAATATAATTCGGCTCTCTGGGAGGGAAATAATTCACAGATGTCTCTGTATACACTGGAAGCTATGACAGATTTAGGGACCACCAATTCTTTTAAAAGTCTAGGGTCCTTTCCTTTCAGTGTCACTGACATATCAGTGCACAAGCTAACTCAGTTTTCAACTACAGTATGTCATGGGAGGAAATCATTAAAGCCACCAGGCTGCTATCTTTTCCCTTATAGATATATTTTCTGTGGTGATTCAGTACTGAATCAATGGGGCAAGTAGATAGAGTGGGAGATGGAGAAAGTAAAATCAGAGTCTGTGAAATACTGTGACATGTCAGAAAGGCCAGTCCTGCTGCCAGGGAGGGTGGAGGGAATAGAAGACAGATTGAGTGAATTGTAGGATGAGGAATTGTCTGAGGTGATGGACAAGGAGTAGAAGAGTGATAGAAGGCCAAGTTTGATGGTGTTCATTTTTAATATGATTTTTAAGACAGAGGAATTGACTTGCAAAATGAGATCTACAGTTCTTCAAATTGCATTGGTTCTTGAGGCAGAGGTGGTTAAGGAGGTGGAGTAGGCGCTAGAGGTAAACATGGAAAAGGAGATATAAGTTCAGGATTTGCCAATAAAGCATCCGTGTAAAAGTTGAATAGTTATTGACTGTTGCTTCATAGCAGAGGAAGAAAAGTGTGTTTAATTCTTTCAAAGCTGACATGATTTTTAGAGCTGTAATAGATGCAGGATTTTGATGTAGCTTTCCTGGGAATATACAGGAAGGACCTGAACAAATGGAACTGCGCTTTCATGGTTGGGGCTTCTGAGTTCAGACTGCAATAATAGAGTTTTCATGACACAGTACTACAGAATAAGTTGACTGAAATAGAGGAAACACAGTATAAGTGAAAGTACGGTTGTGAATTGAGAGATATATAGCATGCAGTGCAGTGCCTAACCATTTAGAGGCAACCATATGGCAGGTGACCACTGGTGTCACAAGTGTGGCTCAGTGGTCAGAGTGCAGTTCTCAGCACTAGCAAGGTTAGTGCCATGGCAATGAGGGGTGTTTCTTTTGAAGCTGTGGCACTAACATTGTGGGAGTACTTTGAGTTCCTTTGATAAGGAACTGGAGGATAGCACTTGGAGAAAAGTCAGTGTTGGAGCATCAGGTCAGATAAGTTAATGTAAACCTTAATTACCATCCACCATGAAAACAGAGACTATTGCAGAGGTAAGACATTCTGCAGGAGTGCAAAAAATGTCCAGCGAAGGAGCCAGGTGGATGACAGGGGTAGCTGAGCAGCAGGTGCGCCCAGGTTTATATTTTATTTAATTTTTTTTTTTCAGTTTCTATTTTGCCCCACATTTCTCTTCACCAACTGCCAGGTCCTCCTTCCACTTGCTCAAGTAGTTCTGCCCATCTTAAGCATCCTCCATTGGTCCAACCTGCCACCAGCCTTTGCTCAACACCCTCTATGGATTCTTGACCATAACCCATAGCTTGTCTCCTGCAGGTGGGACCTTGTGATTCCATAAGTTGAGAGGAGAATACTTCACCTGACTGTTGAGGTCTGGGAGTAAAAGCTGGAGAAACATGGAAAAGAGCAGGGCCCTACTGTGGTATGGGTGAGGGGCAGCTGTATCTGCCAAAGGCTCTTGGGGTATTTTCCCCCAATAAGCCTTCCCTTATATTTTCACAGGATGTGGTCCTGACTCAGAAGTGACCAAGCAGAATGCCTAACAGGGCCATCAGAAGGGTGGGTGAACCCAACTCTAGCTTCAGAACTCATCTGCCCGTGTCACTCTGTGTGCATGACACCTCCATTTCACTCACCAGGTGAATGGATACATGCCTAAGTAATACCACTCCAAAGGAACTACTTTTTCAACACTTTAAGTCACATCCTCCTTCTGGGCACCAGGGGGAATTCATGCAGCAGAAGAAGGTACCCTCCCTCCCTGAGACAGAAGTCAGTCAAGACAGATGCCAGAACTCCACCTTACCGATCAGTAGCAGACATCCCAGGCTCTGGGAATGAACCTGGGTTGTCTGGATGGCAAGTTGGAGAGTTGCCACATGTGCAGGTTTTTAAAGAAACTGAGCTGGATGCAGTAGCTGCATGGAGCTGCAACAGGTAGACGGAAAGCATTGGAAAAGCTGGATACTGAGTTGCAGAGTAGAGGAGTTGTGTTGAACTGAAACCAGGAGTTGCACTGCACAGTGAAAACAAGGCTGATGGAGGGTGCATGTGAAGGCGATCATAGAGAGTATTGCAAGATCAGTCAGTCAATCAATCAATCAATCAATCAAGTCTTTATTTAACCAGGCGTTCATCATTGAGCAGAAGCTCATTTGCAAGATGGACCTAGGTGGAGCATGAACAATTGTATACACAGGTCAACACAGGTATTTACAAGGCAATACAGATAATACCGTTTATAGAAAGGAAGAAAAAGAAGTTCATATGTACATAGAATTATACAGATATTGTACAGATTACAGGGTATTTACATACATAGAAGTGTCTATAGGAAGATAAAGCAGGTTATCTAAGGTTGCAGGTGGAAGTAACGGAAGAAAAAAATAAAATAAAAATATACACCAGGTAGAGGCGAAGGTGGGGGGAGGGAGGGAGGTAGGGTGAGAAAGGCTAGGAGGGCACGGTGCACAGAGAGGAGTTGGTAAAACAGGATGTAGAGAAGGTGGATGGAGAAAAGGAGTGTGTGTGAGCCCCGGGATTGAATGCTATAAAGTATGGGGCATGGTAGGATGTCACAACCCTGGGGTAGGGAACTCCTATCCGAGGTTGGGAAAGGAAGGCTAAAGGGATGGACGGGCCTAGTGTTGTTGAGAACAATTAGGCTTGTGAGGAGCAAGCTGGGGTATCAGTACTTAAAATTGGGTCTAGGCATGGCTATATACCAGTGCAGACACCGGTACTGGGTCTGAATGGGTGAAGCAGTTACACACTTCTCTGGTTGTACAGAAATAAAGCATCTTGAAGGCATTTATACTGATTAGAGTGCTTAATTTGAGTGGGTTTTTGTAGATCGTTCCATAAGGTAGGTAGCACGAAGCTTATGGCTGCTCTGCCGAAGCGGGATTTTGCTTTGGGTACTTTCAGTGTGATAGCTGAGTAACTTCTTAATGCATATTTCCCAATTATACTCAGGGGAAGACAGCAGGAGATATAGTAAGGCAGCTTATTATAGATGGCTCTATAGGTCCAGAGAGCGGCATTTCTATGGTGCCTGAACTTTAGTGATGTCCACCCCACTGCCGCATATAAGGTGCAGTGATGCATGTCGAAGGGAAGTCCCATTATAAACCTCAGTGCTCGATGGTAGATTGTGTCTAGTTTAGCCATGTAAGAGTTGGGGCATTGGCTGTAGAGGAAATCAGTGTAATCAATCAATGATAGGAAAATGGATTGGACAAGTTGTTTCTTGGCATCTCTGGTGAGAAATTAGTTGATTCTAAAAAACAGGCCAAGCCTTTGCCGAAGTCGTTTTAGCAAGTCCTCGATATGTTCAATGAAGGAGAGTATTTGGTCTATCCAAATTCCCAGATACTTGAATTTTGTAACAAATTCTAGTTTTTCACCTAGAACTGTGGTAATTTGGGGAACTGTCCCACTGGCACAGGGTTAGCTGTACGGATGAAAGGGGAAAGGACCATCGCTTTATTTTTTTTGGCGTTAAGAAGTAGCTTTTTTTGAAGGAGTTGCTTTGCAAAAGGTTGAATTCTGACTGTAAGTCATTGCAGGCAGCTTCAGGTGTTGTGCGACTCATGTAGAGAACTGTATCATCAGCAAACAGAAGGATGTTGGCTTCTTTTATACAGTAGTTGATGTTATTAATGTAGATTGCAAAAAGTAAGGGCCCTAATATAGAACCTTGAGGTACCCCTCTTTGCAGAGTTTTAAAGGGGGACAGGTCTCCTTCAGCTTTAACTTGTTAAAGGTGCCCTGTAAGATAGTCAGTAAACCAGCGCAGAGAGGAGGGGTCCATGAAGTGAGGAGAGGAGCAGACTATGATTGACGGTGTCGAAAGCCTTGCTTAGATTAAGGAAAATAGCACAAATAAAGTTTTTGCTCTCAAGATTACACTGCCAATCATTAGTAACTTTGGCGCGGGCTGAGATAGTGCTATGTTTAGCGCTGAATCCAGATTTCATAGGGTTTAACAGTTCCTTAGACTCAAGCTGAGTCCTCAGCTGTGCATTTACAATTTTCTGTAGGAGCTTGGACAGGACCGGAAGGAGAGAAATTGGCCTGTAGTTATTGAGATCGCCAGGGTAACCTGATTTGAACAGTGGTATGACATGTGCAGACTTCCATATAGGTGGTAAGGTGCTCTGAGACAGGGATAAGTTAAAAAGGTGGGTGACGGCTATTGCTAGTACATGGTAGGCAATATTTGGGAAGTAAGGGTCAAGGGTGTCAGCCCCAGCACTTTTTCTGGTATCCAACTAAAGCAAGAGGTCCTCTACCTCTTTCAGTAAGGCAGGTTGAAGCGAGAAAGGTGGTGAAGCTATCGGAGTTTCAGGCAGTTGGCTGGCAGTCTGGGAGTGAAGTATGTTTACAGGGGAGTTATCAAATGCCATGCCTGCAGTAGCAAAGTGGTTATTGAATGCGTCAAGTATATCCATCTTTTCGGTTATAGTCAAGTTGCCAGAGGTAATCTTGGTCGGGAGTGAATTTCCTGGGGAGTTGCCTAGCAGATCATTGATTGTGTTCCAGAGCTTGATTGGGATCTTTGTGGCAGAGTCGAGTTTGGATTTGAAGAAGGTGGCCTTCTATTCTCTGAATGTTTTTGTACATAAATTTCGTAGTCTCCTGAACTGTTTCCAGTCCTGTGCAGTGTTCAGTCTGCGCACTTTTTTCCAGAGCTTATCTCTTCCTAGAAAGCAAGGACTTGATCTGAGGGGTGAACCATTTACAGGTGTTGGTCCTAGTTCGAACTTTAATTAGGGGAACATACTTATTAAGGGCCCTTGATAGAATGTTGTAGAAGATATTGTAAGCTGACATAATCATTTTGGCCAGGTAGAAATCTTGCCACTGAGGGGAGTACTTAAGCTCGTTTAGGTAGGCATATCCATTGAAGTTGCGCCTGGATCTCTTCATAGAGAACTTGCTGATGGGTGCTGGGTTGTTGGTGGATCTTACTCCTGCAATAAAATGATGGTCGCTGGCATCTGAGAAGAAGACATCAGCATGAGAGAAGAGATTAGGTTTGCTTACCATTAGCACATCCAAAAGTGTACTTTTACTGGGGTTCTACACATTTGGGCATGTTAGTTCAGTAATAAATTGCGTCAGCCCATGTTCATCACAGAAGGATGCAAGGGGGCAGCTCCATTAGAGAGCCAGTCAAAGTTGAGGTCTCCTAAAGTAATAGTTTCTGACAGCCTCTGTCCCAACTTGTCACTTAGATATGACACAAGCTGTAGGCCAGCAGACGATGGTCTGTAGCATCCTACTGTGCAGAGTGCAGTAGTCTGTGTAATTTCCACTTTGAGAATTAGGCATTCGAATTCGCTGTCGACAGATGCCGAGGATAAGCAGAAGGCAGAAAATTTGTCTTTAATGTAGCTAGCTACCCCTCCTCCTCTGACATGCCTATCCGCTCTGAACAAGGCATAGTTGGGGATGTTTACTTCTCTATCAGTGGTGCTAGGTCTAAGCCAAGTTTCAGAAATCACAAGTATGTCAGTAGAGGTATGATTTACCCAGGTTTGTATTAAGGTTATCTTTTTAAGGAGGCTACATACGTTAATATGCAAGAAGCTTATTCCTTTAAAATTTTCTAGTTCTACTGATGAAGCAATAGCTTCTGGGGGGCCAGGGTTGAGTTATACATTGCCTGAACATAACAGGAGGATAAGTAGGATTTTTCTAAGAGCGCTAATTATAAGCTTGTAATTCCTGCCTTTCTCCCATCTAGTGGATATGATGTTTTTAGGGACTGGAAAGTAGCCACCATAGAAGAGCTGATCTGTTTTAGCAAGAGCTAGTACCCCTACTGCAATAGGTGGGGAGGAGATAGAAGTCTCCGTGGTGGGAGGTGGGCTTTGTGGTGGGGGAGTGTTATAAGTACTACTGGTATGTGTGGTCCAAGAGTAGGGTTCGAGGTATTGGTACTTGGAATCATGGAGGCAATTAAAGGATAAGTTGCCATGTGGTATACAACACAAGGTGCCATTGTAGACCAAACATGATGGTAGTTCTGGTGTCCAATGCTGGGCAGCTGGTATCAGCAGAAGAAGGGGCAGTATAAGGAGCCATATAGGGCCCAACGTGATGATACCTCAAAAAAGGAGCCACTCAATTAGCTCAGGGGCCAGTGGGGTTGCTGGATTAATGCAGCTTATCAGTAGCTTTCTGACCCAGGTCCACCCGAATTTGATAGCATTAAAAATATTTAATGGTGAAGGCACAGCCAAGGAGAGCCTATGCGTTTTAGTAAGGTGAGGCCCTGAGAATTGGATCCCATAGGCTGGAAAGAGAAGAGGGGGATCACGAGCTAAGTCTCTATTTGTGAGGCACTGTGCCAGGGGACGTGGACTAATATTTTGGCGAGAGCTACTGTATTTAATAATCAGCGGAGGTGGTGGAGGGGGGACTGTCAAAAAAGTTGCAGCAGTTGCCATACCTCGTAGGGCCTCGGGTCCATGTCTGTGGTCTCGAGCGTCGGCTAGAGGGTCACTGACCATCCAGTAGCTGGGAATCCCGTGGCTTAGGAGCTGGGAGCCTGGGTGGCAGTTCCTCGGCTGAGCCAGTACTAGTCCAGTGCCACACAATTGTCCAAAAGGAAAATGGAAAACCAGAGTGGCTGAGTTAGGAGTAGAGGAAAGAAGATGAGAAGAAGTAGATGTAAGCAATAGGAACAGTGGAGAGAACTGTCATGTCAGAAGAGACTTTCCTGGAACTGGAGCCAAAGCTGCTTGAGAGAGAGAACACCAGCACAATGGAACAGGAGGATTACTAAAGAATGAGGATGTATTAACATAACACAGAAACAGGAACGAAGTACAGAGGTAGAGTGCAAGTGAAGAGAGGAGAAAGAGCACTGAGAGAAATGAGATTTAGGAGAATGAGACAGTCATAATAGGAAAATGGGCAGGTAAACAAAAAGCAAGGAAGAAAACGCTACAGCAAGGCAAAATGTGAATGCAGAATTCCAAAGCATTGATAGCTAAAGTAGCGAATCAAATGTGTAGCAAACACAGCACTGAGAAAAAAATAGGTTTACCAGCTGTGTAGTGCAACAGCAGCCCCACCAAACCACAGGTCAAGCAATTAAATTCACACATAGTTAAGCAATTTGTAATGCCACTATGTCAAAGACACTGGACCTGGTTTTCAATAGGCTCCATTTGACATATGGTGCATGCATCAAAGCTGTGTGATGCAAGTGGTACATTGCATCAAACTGTGCAGCAATCATGATTTTCAAACTTAAGCTCTTAGATGACAATTGTACTGTAATATTATATGACTATGTACTCCCTTGTCCCCTTCCCCCAGGATGCTCCTTGAGACAAGCAATATGAAATTGTTTAGTGTCCTTTTCCTGGTGAAACTTTTCAATAAATTAATAAATAAGATAAACATGCTGCATTGAAATTGGGATGTCTTGAGCTCAAGCCAGCCTGCACCACCCTAGCAACAGAAGTGCCCATACACCTGGTCACAAGGAGTCTTGCACTATGGCGGGGCTGCAACATCCCCTTTTTGCAATTTTGGAAGCCCCAATGTGGATGCAGCAAAGGACTCACCTTAGATCAGCCATGATGTGGTCTCAGAAACTTGTGCTAGTGCAACACACTGTGGAAAATGGGGGGGGGTGAAAGTGGGGGGTAGAAGGGGCACAAGGGTGCTCTAGGAGGCATTGTGGATACAGCAGGCATGATGGGGAGTGATGTGGCACGCACCAGGGTTCCCTTTGCAGAGCCATACAGCTGATCAGATGGGACTGATTTCTGGGGGTTGCCAGGGCTGAACCCAGGTGGCCACAGCCCTGACAGCTGCCCCATATGTGCACAAAGACAAAACCCTGTAAGGGGGAAGCTGGCTCTGCAGGTTGAGGGCTGCCAGTGATGGGGGAGATGATGCTCTGTCACCACCAGTTTCCTAGTACCCACCCTCCCACAATGTGGCAGGCTGCCTCCTGCTCACAGGGTTCTGTCTTTGTACACCTATGGGGCAGCTGGCAGGGCTGTGCCCACCTGGGGCCATGTCACTGTTCAGCTCTGGCAACCCTCCCAGAAAGCAGTCCCTTCTGATCAACTGTAGGGCTGTCTGAAGATCACCCCCACCAGGTGCCATATCACTCCCCATCATGCCCGCTGTCTCCATGACACCCCTTAAGGCAGCCCAGTGCCCTTCTGCCCTCATATGCCTTCCGGCATGCAGATACCCCCCAAAACCCTTGTGATCCCTATAGTGTTGCACCAGGTTGGGGGGGGGGGATTGATCCCTGCGACAATTCCTGCAGGTGCACCAAATGTTTGCACTTGCCTGTGGCTGCAGCAACTCCTGGGTTTTTACCATAGGGACCCCTCATTTTATATAATGTGTGCCGGGTTCCTGACACACTCAGAGTTCACTGCAGCCCTAGAGTGACACAACATGTGTCACTCTAAGGGCTCTTTGAAAATCACACCCACTATATAAATACATTTCAATGAAACTAAATATTAGGAGAATAAAATTAATTTTTGCATAGTTTTCTGAATTTTGACCCAATTATATCTACAGCACAGCTCATGGTTGTGGACTAATGTCCCTCATCTGAGTGATAAAAGATAAGGGTCATAGATAAGCAATGTTGAATCATTAGGAAGGCTACATGTCAGAGATCCTGTGCTAGAAAGGAAAAGAAAATTATTTATAAATCTAAAGAAATCCATCCTGATTCTTTAACCAGTATAGAGTCATTTGTTTTTTAAGTGCATAGCAGTTACCAAGGAAAAACAACATGCATACATACCTAAAAGACAACAATATATTGTAACTGTGTGCTCCTACTGTATGGGGAAGGGAGCCAACTGGCCACATACTTCCTCCCTACCATACCTTATGTTCTTAGGGTCTTTATTGCTGTTGAAGTATGTTAGTACCCACTGATACTTTTTATTTCATCAGAATATGGATTGTTCAGTATTTTTTTGCATGTATCTCTACTGCGTGGAAAATCCAACATTCATATAGTAGGTCTAAAAAGCATGCCTTGCCTTGTTCGCTTTCACTGTATAATATATGCTCAGGACCTTAGAAACTGTACATCACAGCATCTGTCATAATTCTGAGTGACAAACTGTTATCTTTAAAATGTATGTCTAAACAATAAAAATGTCAAATAATTTAAATCCCAAGTGACAAGGGTTGTGTGATAAAAAGAAATACTGCATAGCATCTGCCCATTATTGCACTGCACTACTCTACTGTTGATACTTGAGATGAATTATGTTTCATGCAAAAGTGACAAAACCCATGCAGCAACATATGCTACCTTTGTAATCATTGTAGTTGATTCCAACTTAGTTGTTTCTTACAGTGTTACATTGTGTTTAACCTGTACTGCTGCCATATCTTCGACCTTTACTGATTCTGTGAAAGTCATCTATATCTACAGGGCTGCATCTACCAGCAGCAATATCTACTGATAAAAAACACACATTGTGAATATATATATATATATATATATATATATATATATATATATATAGTACCTGCACATGAAACAATAAAATAAAAAATGCATACATTTTTTTTGGGCTAACAATCCATTGTACAGGGTGTGTGTACAGTGGTGGAATCACTTGGCCTGGGGATTCGAACACCAGTCCACCCAAGTCATTGTGGAGGGGTTGTGGTATAACAGATGGATCAGACACTGAGCTTCAGGTTCAACACACAATCTCTGTGTGATGTTTATTAAAAATACAGGAAATAAACTTCCGCAGTGCCATATTCCTTCTTCAGTACATCAGTTTGCAGCAACAGATTATGTATGTCCTTTCTCTGCACTTACCCAGCACCTACTAACACTGATCTCTGATCTAACCACTTTTCAGTGAAAACCCTTCATCCCTATGTGGGCCCGGTTTGCTTGGGTAGTGGGGGCTCAAAAAGAAGAAAAAAATGAAACAAGCTAAAAACAAAGACCCTCAGTGCAGAAACACTGCAAAAAGGTTACCCCAAAGGGTATTGGCAACAAATCAAGTTTCAAAGAAATACAATATCATGCATACTTCCATAATGCAAAGCATCATTGGATAGATGCACTTCGCCATGGTATTTCAGACTTGTTCAGTTTACAGCAATTTACATACATTTGAAATAGCACAACTAACTTAATTTCTATAATTATCACCTAGTACTTTTTATCATTATCAAAAACACCTAGTGCCATGGTATTTTCAACATCTACAGGTTTCATAAACATAATGTATGTACAGCAAGGTATTTTATGACATAGTGCTATTACATACTAAATTCAACAATGATAAACACAACCTGTTTTACATATGTTTGGAGGTCACCACAATAACCTCCCTGTACAAGTACCTGAGAGGGAAAAGGAACATTAAAGAGGACACTATAGCATAGTCAAGAAAGGGAAGAGGGTGCCCATAGGTGGCCAACCTTATGGACTAAAAATTGTAAAGGATAGCATAGACTAAGAAGAACTGCTGCAACAGATTTAAGAAAAGGTTGTTTCTCGTGAGTGGCAGGAGCTCCCTGTCACATATCCCCCACCTTAAAAGGGAAGCAGCTATTGCAGACTGCTTACCACCTTCCGGTCCCAGGAAGGGATGGAGCTTCCACCCATCCATCTTCAGAAGCTACATCCCAGAGTCCCTATTAATGATGAATATTCTATCACAAACATAGTGGATATCATCATTTTTTACCCTGAGGCATTAACACATTTCTCAGCAGAGACTAACAGTACCTTTCCTGAACTATCTCCTTTTTGGGAAAATACATCATATTTCCTAACCAAAAAATCTGAACAGCTGTAAAGTCCAGAACCATAGATATTATTTCTCGGGGGGTGAGTAATTACCTGCTCCAACCCCACCAGACATGTCAGTTTTAAGCAGGGATCCAGTCCTAGGTTCAAACCCTCTAAATAAACTCACTAAGTCTCTTGATTCATTTCACTTGCTAGATATAGACACCTGAGGGTAGACACTCTAGTTGTTACCCCAGCACAGGTTCCTATCCATTTTCCACCCACCTCCTCCTTTGTAGGTTTTTCATCAAACAAATAAGATACATGTACCATCTCTTTGATCTTAACATATTGTAACATTTTGACAATATTAGCATCTTTAACCTGTAGTATACCCCAGTCAATACTGTTAATAGATTTAGATGCATCAATACAAGAAAAAGTCCCTTCAGCCTCATAGGCTTCTTCTTGCTTGCTCGGAGTCTTCAACCCCAGCACTATATCACTAGGCACAGTCTTATCTGGGGTTTCACATTCAAGTTGCATACTTGAATCTCCGACCTCCAACAGATAACATCCAGGGAACACGGGCAACAAAGGAATATCCTGCTTAGTGAGGGGGGTCCTCCCCCAGCTAAGCTCATAAAAAATTCTCTCTGACTTTATCCAAACTCTCCAGCAGGAACCTCTCAAGCACCTGGCACTGGTGTTCTGCCTCTCTGCATAGTCGGTCTGCCTAAAGCCATTGCCCACTCATCCAGTAGATCATCCTCATCAGGGTCTCCACCTCCTGGATGTTATCTCTTGCACCTCCAGTCTTCCATGACCTGCATCTCTTTGTCATTTTCAGGTTTGACTTTCCTCCACACTCCTAGGTCCAGTTCAGGCAGTAGCTTCTCTCCATCTGTCAGCTATGATTCTAGTCAGAACTCCACAGACTTTCTTCTTCAGGTTCTCCTCTGGCAGCTCCTGGTGCATCAGTCCACCTGGGATATCTGGGCGATATCCAACAGAAAGCATCCCTGATCGGCCAGTCCAGATGCTTCCAGCAAGTTATCCCACTTCTTACACCAAGTCTGTGGAGGGGTTGTGGGATAACAGATGGACCAGACACCAAACTTCAGGTTCAACACACAGTCTCTGTGTGTTGTTTATTCAAAATACAGGAAATAAGCTTCTGCAATGCCATATTCCTTCTTCAGTACATCAGTTTGCGGCAACAGACTATGTATACCCTTTCTCTGCACTTACCCAGCACCTACTGCCACTGATCTCTGATTTAACCACTTTTCAGTGAAAACCTTTCATCCCTATGTGGGCCCCATTTGCTTGGGTAGTGGGGGCTCAAAGAGAAAAAAAACAAGCTAAAACAAAGAAGCTCAGTTCAGAAACACTGAAAAAATGGTTACCCCAAAGGGCATTGGCAACAAATTAAGTTTCAAAGAAATGCAATATCATACATACTTCCATAATGCAAAGCATCATGGGATATGCAAATCACCATGGCATTTCAGACTTGTCCAGTTTACAGCAATTTACATGCATTTTAAGTAGCACAACTAACTTAATTTCTATAATAGTCACGTAGTACTTTTTACCATTATCAAAAACACCTAGTGCCATGGTATTTTCAACATTTACAGGTTTCATAAACCTAAGGTATATACATCAAGGTATTTTATGACAGTGCTATTATATACTAAATCCAACAACAATAAACACAACCTGTTTTACGTATGTTTGGAGGTCAACACAATAACCTCCCTGTATGAGGACCTGAGAGGGAAAATGAAAATTAAAGAGGACACTATAGCATTGTCAAGAAAGGGAAGAGAGGGCCAATAGGTGGCTAACCTTATGGACTAGAAATTGTAAAGGATAGAATAGACTAAGAAATAGAAGAACTGTTGCAACAGATTTAAGAAAAGGTCATTCCTCAAGAGTGGCAGGAGCTCACTGTCACAGGCATGACATTATTTTACAATGACACACACCCTGTCATGCATTTTACAGTAGCTTAAATTTAAAACTACAACACCCATGGTGCCAACACATATGAGAAGTACCAGTCATACTATATACCTTTATATGCAGCTGTGCAAAACCACAACACATCTACTGTGGCTCTAGATATTTCCTTTGTGATGGCAAAGTCTTTCTCTTTTCAACAAGTGCAGTTAAACAATATTACTGCTGTGCTGAGAGGGCAGGTCTTTTAAAAAAAATGTTCTCCTCAAAGTAACTTGCTCTGTCCTTTCTCTCCAGTCCTATGCACATAAATTGAGTTCTACAAATTAGAGGCCTAGAACTATTAAGCATTAATGCAAGGCTAGGGTTATGTTACTGTTCTGTTGCTCACCTTCTGGGGGTGTAATGTAGCACAAGGTGAAGCTGGGTGATGCATGCCCCTAGGCGGCAATTAATTGAAAATTAACATACCCCCTGGAAGTGGCTTATTGTTATTATAAAAATAGTTTTTTTTTAAAATAGAGCTGTATCCAGTTTAGAATTTGAGTAGACTCTCCATATATGTTTACCTAAGATTACCATAGGCCTAATAGAATATTTCCAGTCAGTTAGAAGTCTCTATTTCACCAACTCTTATAATAAAGTTCTAAACCAGAACCAGAAAATTGAACCTCAGTAGGTTCTGACAACTTATTTGGTGATATACCTGACTGTCTCACTGACTATATCTACGGTATCTGTCTTTCACCACAACTGATTGCCAAGAACTATAATTGCCTGAATTAAACTTGTTGGCCCTTCAGTGGCATGGCAACGGCATTATTCCTTGCCCCCTCTGAGACCCAGGTTCAAGTTCAGACTCAGTTTTCCTGGCTGTGGAACTGTTAAGGTCAAAATGTGTGCAAGAGGTTTTCCATTCCTGAGGAGGGCAATGGCTACCCCACATGCAAGTACCTCCTGCTAGATGGCCACAGAGTGGCCCTGGCATTGCTTTTAAAAGTATGCCCAGCCTGTTATTTATGTTATGTTGATACCATTACTTGTATATTGCTGTGCTTGATGATCATTGTTCTTTTACTGTGATTTGTTTTTTGCTGCTGTAATTATCTTTCTGTGAACTTGCACTGTATTGGAACTATACTTCAGTATAATTGTTGTAATTGTTCTCTACTGTACTTCTTTTGTTGCTCTACCAGGTCATCTCTGAAAAAGAGACTGCTATTGTCTCAGTGGACTTACCCGGTTACCAAAATTCAACTAAATAAATAAAGTCATGGAAGTAATCAGCTGTTCAGCTGAAACAGGTTGCAGAACTGCAAAACTAAACATTTGATCAACATACCATGTCCATTTCCCTTCATCATTGTTCTTTAACTTTGATGATAAGCATTGCTGAATAAATCCATTTTTTTATTAAAAGGAACACTGAGTAAGGATAACCTTGTAATGTTGTGGCAATGTCAATTTATTTATTTAAATATTTTTACCAGAAGAGCATACTGAGCAGCAAGACACTTATTTTCAGAAGTGTCCTGGCTGAAGAAGGCACACAGACAGTGCAGAATAAATATGGTACTAAATAAAACAACAATTTAAACAACTGGAACAAGAAACAATCTGTGCATGCAAAATACAAACTATATACATTGTGAACAGATGCGTACAGTAGTACATGTGCAAAAACTTATGAACAGGAGTTGTGCATAATTTATACAGCAGGCAAAGAGCGCCAGTGGTAATAGGTGTCTATCTATAGAAATTCATACCCCACATCTTTCCCCAGTATGTCTGGTGGGTTCCTACTACCTGCCAAATTGTCAACCTGCTGTGGTATCTTTGCTAAGTGATATCTTGAACAGGTTCATTGCTGGCCATGGAGTTCTAGCAATTGATGACCTTAAACTGAACTGGTGGGAAAGTATAGATTTTCACTCTCTTAAATAAATGGCAAATGAACTGGGGCTTGCCCAACAGATTAAAAAGCCTTCCAGGTTAAACCATACAAAACTACTTCTCTGGACCTTATCTTTACTTATTGTCCTGACAAATATGGTCAGGTGGGAATTCTCCCAGACAGTTTCTGTCTCCATCAGGTTACCTGCTGTATTGGCAAGAGAAAAAGAGACAAAGCAACCCCAGATTATAAAATATAGATCATTCAAAGTTCTTGACTACATTAATGTTATGTCAAATCTGGAACAGGTCAAATGGAATAGATTGGCTTTGATTCCAACAATAGCTAAGACCAGGTAATATTTCAAAGAAGAGTTCAACGTAATCTGTAACAGATTGGTTCCCCGTTTAATTGTTCAAATCATAGAAGATAATGGGTGGGCTTAAGAAAAAGCAAAATGTTCCAATTTGCTGGTAGACTAACAATATTATAAAAGGCCATGTAGCACCTACCAGGAAAAACAAGTTCTAGCCAGAACCAATACGGATGTGGTGAGCTTGCAGAGCTCTGAAGACTGAGTGCCACCAACCAGCAGTGACACAACTGTGTATGCACAGCATTCATGCATGCGCAGTTGCAGTGAATGGCATGTTGCCATTTACAAGATGGTGGCACCAGCAGAACTGCGCATGTGTGTGAGATGCACATATGCAGTTCTTGCCCAAGAATGCAGAAGTAACAGCCAAAATAGTGTGGCTGTTACTCTGTAGTGGCCAATCATGGTGGAGTGTTACAAGCTCCATTGGACTTTCAGAAGGATACTTCCAAAAATCCAATTGAAGGTACCACAATGGGCCGTTTTAAGGCAACAGATCATAAAACAGCTGTTGGATCTGCCCACAGCCATAAAAAGGAAAGCCAAATCAACATTTTCCAACGAGAAACTTCTCTGCTCTCATACTAAGAACTCTGGTCTATTTAAGGAATAATTAAAACTCTGTATGTTACAACCACTCTAGCCTAACCCGACTCTTTCATATTAGAAAACTCTTAGGTTAGTTGGTTAGTGATCCCTTTACTGTAGCTAATACCTTCAGTAATTACTTCATAGAGTCAAGCAATATTGTTAACTCTACAGCTGGCAAACCACCTCCCACTTGTGGCATAGCAAACTCACAAATTATGTACTCTGAAAAAATGCAACCCATTCGTTCACTACAATCAGAGCTTAAGGGGTTCTAAAATTACTTCCACAATTGGATTAAAGAAAATAGTAGGATCTGGATGGGTTTAACAGTAATCTGTTAAAATATGCAGCATCTCATAACACCTCAGCTACACTCTTCAATCTCTGACTGAAAACTGGGGAGTACCCACTGGAATGCAAAACAGCCAAGTTTATTCCACTCCATAAAGCCAGAAAGCAATATGAGATTTTCAGTTACCGACCTATATACCTACTGCCCATAGTGTCAAAGACTCTGGAGAGACTGGTATCAACTCAGACAATTACGTAGAGTACTGAAAATGATTTGCTAAACAAACTGCCATCTGTGTTACACCTGCTCATAGCACTAAGACTGCACTAATCAAGATTTGTCATGATATACAGATGGTAGTAGTTACAAATGTATATGCAGATGCAGTATACACTGATCCCTCCAAGGCTTCTGCACTGTGAACCATGAGCTGCTAATACAGAAACCTGGTTATTTTGGCTTTACCCACCCTCCTAAAAATGGGTAGAACACTACCTAACAGACAACAATTTTTAACAGTACGGATTGTACACTTCAGCCTGTTGAATGTGAGGAGGGGTGTTCCCCAAGGTTCAGTGCTCGGACTAGGGATGGGCGAGTCAACTGTGACCCGGTTCTGATTCTGACTCAGATTTTTTTCCAAAGGGATCTCATTTACTCTAATTTAATCTGATGAATTGTAGACTTATTTTAGTCCATTTGAGTATGAGACACGCATCAGTATCATTCTTTTAGATCAATCTGTTAAAAAAAAAGTAACCTTTTAAAAAAAATTTTGACTATTTTCATTGTTGTTTTTCAAGGTCAGCAAGCAGACAGCAGCAATAGAATAAATTCATTGTTGTTCTTGCCAATCCTGTGTGTCAGCCACTACATGACATTCATAGGAAACAGTGGGCTGAGCTCACAAAAGGGAAAAACTTGGCACAAGTGGGTTGCCACTTGTAGAAACACAATTTCTCCCACAGCTATGGTATTCTCAAAAATGTAACCAGTTTAAGACCAGCTACAAGATTTACATCAGCTTGCTGGAGGTGTTGCTGTAGAAATCCCCACAGCTGCAGAAAAAATGTTACAGCCATAACATCTTCTGCAGCTGCTGCGACTGTGAATAGCAATCTCTGACGCTGTGGAGATTTCAGTCCACAACTGGAGTTGTGGTGTGGGTCTTAGTCCCAAAAATGTTTGTGAATCCAGGCCACTGTATGCAGGATATTTGGGGCTGTGCAGTGAGACGAGACACTGTGTCAAACATTTGGCAGAAAGAGAGAGAGACCAACAAATTCAACAGCAGAAGGACAGCAGTAGAGTGTAGACTTTCACTAAGTCTTGCATACGTTTTGGTAGGAAACAGGCAGCATGAGCAGGATATGTGATGGGGTTCCAGTCATCCTTCCTACCCTTTTGACTTCAGGTGTTATTTTTATGTGTAATTATTTTGCTTGCTTCCTTGGTGTTAAAGCAAACATCATCAGGGGACCCAAACCATCCCGCACACTTATTTTACATCACTTATATTTTGTAACTTATGTGGTTGACTTTGCCCTCTCACCAAGCATTGCAGTTTTTGGATATATCCTACAAGCTTCCACAACTAATAATTGCAGCTGCTTGTTTTATAGAGCTGTTTGGCCCTGACTGACACCTATTCCTGCCATGAAGCCCACCTGCCAGTCCCCAGCCCCATCGCCGCTCCCCCATCATCAAGATGGCAGGGATCTGTATGTTTCAGGACCCAAGGAAAACGGGGGCTAGCACTCACAGCAGCTGTACGTGCACATAGGTATTTTTCTTTTGTGTTGCCCCCTTGGTCCTGCATTCCACCCCAGACATCCAGCAATTCACTGCCTGTGCTCTGTTTGTTTTTTTAAACTTGTTGAATAAACAAATTACACTCCACCTGGGCTCCCAACTTGAATGTGAAAAACACATACAGCAATACATATGATGTCATATACACTGTGACTTCATAGAAACATAGAAACATAGAATTTGACAGTAGATAAGGACCACTTGGCCTACCCAGTCTGCCCATTTCCCTGCCTACTGGATAAGCTGTGGATCCTAGTTAACCAGCAGCCTACTTCTTCCTACCCCCACCCCCTAGAATTGCCTTATGACTGTCCCATGCATGCTTGAATTCCACCACTGTTTTTGACTCAACGACCTCCTCCAGAAGGCCGTTCCATGCATCCACAACCCTCTCTGTGAAAAAATACTTCCTTAAATTACCTCTGAGCTGCCCCACCTCTATCTTCAAATTGTGCCCCCTTGTTCTTGCACACCTCTTTTTTTGAAAGATGCTACCCTCTTGGACTTTGTTGATTCCTTGAGGTACTTGAAAGTTTCTATCATGTCCCCCCTCTCCCTCCTTTCCTCGTGGCTATACATATTAAGCTCCTTAAGTCTCTCTTCATATGTCTTCCGGTGCAGACCCTGCACCATTTTAGTTGCCCTCCCTGACAGCTTCCATCCTATCTATGTCTTTTGCGAATACTGGGTCTCAGAACTGCACGCAGTACTCCAGATGGGGTCTGACCAGCTGTCTGTACAGAGGGATAATAACTTCCTGTTTTCTACTGGTGATGCCTCTCGCTATGCATCCCAGTATCCCCAGCCCTCCTTGCTGCCATCTCACATTGCTTGCCCACCTTTAGGTCATCTGATATGACTACCCCAGGCCCTCTTCCATTTTTGTTGTTGTTAGTATCTCACCCCCATTGTGTACTCTTCCCTGGGTTTTGTTTCCAGGTGCATTACTTGCACTTCTTAGCATTGAATCTAAGCTGCCATACATTTGACCATTCCTCTAACCTTGCCAAGTCCCTTTTCATCCTTTCCACCCCACCTTGTGCATCAACTCTGTTGCAGATCTTTGTGTCATCTGCAAAGAGACATACTTTTCCTTCCAGTCCCTCTGCAATGTCGCTTATAAAGACATTGAAGAGGACCGGTCCTAATATTGAACCCTGCAGTACCCCACTAGTAACCCCCCTTTCTTCAGAGTGGACTCCATTTACTATTACTCTCTGTGTCCTATTCTCCAGCCAATTCTTTACCCAGGCTGTCATCTTGGGACCCACTCCCAGGCTAGCTAACTTGTATATTAATCTTTTGTGTGGGACTGTGTCAAATGCCTTGCAAAGTCTAGGTAGGCCATGTCCACAGCCCTCCCTGATCTACTACTTTGGTCACCCAGTCAAAGAAATCTATCAGATTTGTCTGGCATGACCTTCCTGCTGAGAATCCATGCTGCCTTGGGTCCTGTGCCCCTCTGGCCTCTAGATACTCGACAATTCTTTACTTCAGAAGTGATTCCATCATTTTCCCTACCACTGAGGTTAAACTAACAGGTCTGTAGTTTCCTGCTTCTGCCTTGCTCCCATTTTTGTGAAGATTTTTTTTGCTTGATCTTTCTGTTATGGTTGCTGACCATTGCCCTGTGAATTCAAAGAAATAAATAATTAAATTAAATAATATCATCACCATCATCTTCAAACACCACCAAGGAGGCACCCCTGTCAGGAGACACCTGTTGCAGCTGTTTGTCATCGTCACTTTTATGTTTCTGCCACTTTTCACTGAACTGGTAAGGGAATTTGTTGAGATTGACTTTTAAGAAGGTAAGGCACTGTACATTTTCAGGAGTAAGCCTTGTGCGGCCATCAGGCAACATTTCCAGCTGTGCTAAATATACACTCACAGTAATCAGTAGTGGGAGGGCAACTAATAAGCTTAATAGCAAAGGCAGATAGTGCAGGTCAGATGTTTTTCCTTTCCAGCCAGTATTCAAAAGGGTCATCAGTAATATTAATGAGTGGTTCTCATAAATAGACACCCACAATATCAGACAAAGACAAAGAAGGTGGCTCCACAACAGACACATCTGAGTTATCAGTTTCCATGAGTTTTGACCAGAAAGTGTGAGAGTCACCTGTGTGCTTTTCAGAATGACATGCCTTTGTCAAGAGCTGTGAAACAGGGCTTTGTGCAGGACTACCAAATGTTGATGAAGGAGTACATGGTGGCACTAAGTGAAAATTATTGTTGTCAGCATCAATAGATGTTGCATCATCTCATGCAGTAGCCACATCATATGATTCACTTGTACTGTCAAATACAGTTTCTTTCTTTTCCTGTGAAATTGCTGAAATCAGCATGTTTTTGTATTCGAGATAAGAGTCACCCGAGATCAGAAGGAGGCAGCTGTTGCAACTTAAACCAAGGGTCAAGAAGAGTTGAAAGAAGAACATTTTTGTTTGTCCTGATATTGTGAAGTCTTCTGCAATTTTGGAATTGCTGTATCAGTCGATCCGTAAGGGATACACCAGATTTGTCTCCTTTTAGGCCAAAACCTCTGTGCACCCTCCTGAGTTCCTTATTCAGCAAATTGATGATGGGAATAACTTAGCTTAGAGTAGCATTGTCTTTGCTAATTTGTCAAGTTGCTTCCTCAAAGTGAGTCAAGAGTAAAGTAAGATGCTCCACGATGCCCCACTGGAATGAATTCCGCACAACACCATCTGCTACGTTGTGTTTCATGGTATATTCGTGAACTGCCTTCTTCTTTCGTGTGAGAAGTTTCTCACATATGTAAAATGTTGAGTTCCATCTTATCAGAACATCTTGTTTTAGTTGCTATATTGGCAAGCAGTTTTATTTCTTGAGGTCAGCCAAAATACCACATGATTTTAGAGTGACTAAAATGGCCACAGATTTTCTTTGCAGGTCCCACTAGTGTTACTATACTGTTGTCAATGGAAGGGAAAGTTTGTACTAGTAGATTTAATGAGCATACAGAGATTCAGTAGTGAGTCTCAGGGGCTCTAACCACTTAGAAATTTAGTCATGCAGCTTTTCCAAAATTATTGCCTGTAGTGTGACGCTCACCAAACATGCTAATGCAAAGAGCTGCCATTCTTTGTCTTACTTCCTGTACGCTGCTGCTTGTGGTGGTGTTTGAAGATGAATGTGACACCCAATGTGCTGTGATGCACACATAATCAGTCATTTGAGAACTCATCCACATGTCTGTGGTAAGGTACACAGAACCACATTCACTCTGTTGAAGAGTCAATTTTATTTTACTTTGCAAACATTCATACATTCTGGGAACAGCCACAGTCGCAAAATATTTATGGCTTGGTATGTTGTAACATGGAGCAAAATATTTTAAAAGGGCTCTAAAACCATCACGTTCCACCACAGAAAATGGTTGCAGGTCCTCGGCAATAAATTCATCTAGTAACTGATTCATCTTTAATGTGACTTGATGTGATCTATTGTAGGCAGTTTTTTGTTCAAACATTGCAGTAATGGTCTACTGCTTAGTTTGTGCAGGGGGACAAAAACCATTGCACTTGTGAATCTGTAGTTTGTCCAAATACTTTTGTCAGTGAAGTTGAGCATTTTTTTTTCTGCCCGATTTCTTAGTCTCTTCACCATCACAATTGTCTGTAGGATTATTTTCATCACAGATATTTGTCCCTTGCTCAGGACTGCTGACCATCCGAATGGTTGGACATGCTCTTGCAAATGCCTTTTTAATGATGTTGTCCCGAACTGGCTCCTCACTTTCCTCTGCTATCATCCCAGTGACAAAAGATGCAGATAGCAACACATTCATTTTGGGGACTTGCATGAAAATAGCTTCACACAACTGAGGTGGAACATTTTCTTGTCATGCCAGGCACTGCAGTACTTTGGGTGGCAGTTGTTTCTGACCCTGATTCATGCACACTGTGACTGTCCACAGAAGAGCTACCATGATTATTGATTGTTTTCCACTGCTGGCTGTGACCACTGGTAGTACTTGCTGTATGTGTTTTTTCTTTTTGGGTGGGGGAACCCAGGTGGCATCCTCTACCTCATCAGTATCACATTCTGATTGATCACCGTTTGAAGAACATAACTGTGATACATCGTGATTGTGGCCTTGTTCTCGTACATTTACAACCTGTTCTTCATCAGAGGTACTGCTTTCTGATGAAGGAGCCCGATATGCATAAGTGGCATATCATGGAGTGCCATATCTAGTGGTACTAGATAGAGTGTTTTCCTCAATCATTAACTTTCTATGTCAAAGTGTTTTGGCTACCTGTTTTTGCATTTTACTTTTATCTGATTGTTTTGGCAATGCCGACAGTGCTGTACTACTTTGACCAGGAGATTCATACTAACATACTAAAAATGCCAGCAGAGTAGTCATCATGGTCTATTGAGTCTGCTTGAGTTTCAGTACTCATGACAGGCACCTTTCCCGCCCTCCTCCCCCCTTTGTATCCCCCCCCAGAGTTTCTCCCTCATGGTAAACATTACTCAGCCTCACCTTTCCCCTATACTTGTCCCAGCCTCTCTTGAAACCCTACACAGTAACTACCCCCACCAGGTCCTCTGACAATGCATTCCATGGTTCCATCACCCTCTCCATGAAATAATGCCTCCTTTTCTCCCCCGAGTCTCCCTCCAGCCTCCAACTGTGCCCCCTTGAGGCCCCACCCTCCTTCTGCTGTAAAATCTTATTAGGGCTCACACTATTTACCCCTTTTAGATTCTTGAAAACCTCTATCATGTCCCCCCATCCCTTCTCTCTCTTCCAGTGAGTACAGGTTGAGCTCCTCAAGTCTCTCCCCATAGGGCCTATCCTCCAGACCCCTTATCATTTTGGTTGCCCTTCTCGGAACCCTCTCCAGGAGTGCAATGTCCTTTTTCAAGTGCGGAAGCCAAAACTGCACACAGTATTCAAGGTGTGGTCTGACCAGAGCATTATACAGGGGAAGAATCATTTCCCTGCTCCTTGAGGTTATCCCCCTGGCAATGCAACCCCGCATCTTATTTGCCCTGGCTGCCACCCTTCTACATTGATCAGAATTGTTCATTTTGGCATCCACCACCTCCCCCAGATCCTTCTCCCCATTCAAAGCTAGCAGTGTAGTCCCCCTAGTAAGTATACATGACCTAGGTTCCTAGGCCCCAGGTGAAGAACCCTGCATTTCCCTGTGTTAAAGTTTAGCCCTCTGGTATGGGCCCACCTCTCCAGGGCCTCCAGGTCCCCTTGCAGGGCTGCTCTACCCTCTTCTCCATCCACCACCACCTCCACTTTCAAGTTGTCTGAAAAGAGACTTATTTCACTCTTGATACCCTTTCTGATGTCAGAGATGTAGACATTAATAGGGAGCAGGCCCAGGACCGATCCCTGTGGGACCCAATTAATGACCCTCTTAGAAGATAAGACCTCCACCCCAACCACCACCCTCTGAGTGCATCCAGATAGCCAATTTACAATCCACCTGACCAACTGTGCTCCCATTCCCATCTCCCCCAATCTATTCAGCAGCCCAGCATGAGGCACCAAGTCAAACACCTTGCTGAAGTCTAGAAAGAGGACATCCACCAGCCTACCCTGATCCAGCGATGCCGTCACACAATTGTAGAACTCCACAAGGTTAGTCTGACATGATCTTCCCACTATAAAGCCATGCTGATGATTATCTGGGTATCCCCAGTCCTCTAAGAACACCCTCAGCCTCTCCTTCAGGATGCTGTCCATCAATCTGCCCACCACCGACATCAGGCTAACAGGCCTGTAGTTTTCTGGCTCCTCCCTTGAGCCACCCTTGTGTATGGGCATGATGTTTGCCACTCTCCAATCCTAAGGTACCCTCCCCATCTGCAGGGAAGTGTTAAAAGGAGCCACCAGTGGTACAGCCAGGACATTGACCAATTCCCTTAGCACCCTGGAATGGATTCCATCCAGACTTAGAGCTTTATCCTTCTTAGGGGGCTTGACGGCTTCCCACACTCTGCTGACAGGGATTTCAGCATCCAGCATCCCTGCCCCTCCTGCCAAACCAGCTTGCCTCCCCCCACACATTGTTGCCTCCCCAACACCCCTATACCAACAGGGATACCACCATGTGCATCTCCTGTCCCTTCAGTCAGGCCACCTTGCCCCCCGTTGAACAGCCCTAACTTCCTCCCTAGAAAAGACCAACACAAAGTACTCATTGAGTACCTCCATTTGTTCCCCAACATTCTTTTTTTTTTTCTGGTTGTGTTGCTTCATCCTTTTCATCAATTGCATTAGTGATATCTTCAGCAGTGAATTTCACTATTTTTTTCTGAATTTGTTTTCAGGAAATATTTTTATTGTTACATGTCAATTTCAGCCATACTGCTGGTGATGGCCACATGTTTCATCTCCATAACACACTCTGATTCCGAATCCATTTTTTGGGATCCAACTGAAGTGCTTACTTGGCAGTACGAGTTTGAATGCAGAGATGGGCAAAACAGAGTTTGAGACGTGACACCCCCCTCTCAAAGTATGTGAGGCGCTATATGACCTAGTAGTAGTAGTTCAGGCGCAGAGCTCGGCAATACAGAGTCTGAGATGTGACACCCCCTTTACAATCTGTATGGCAATAATGGCACTATGACCTAGTAGTAGTTCAGGCACAGAGATGAAAATACAGAGTCTACACTATGGCAGTATAACCTACTAGTAATTGAGATACAGGAATAGGCAACACGGAATCTGAGATGTGACCCCCCCCTTCACAATCTGCATGGCACTATGACCTAGTGGTATAGTAGTTCAGGCACAGAGAGGGGCAACACAGAGTCTGAGACCTGTCCCCCCTTCACAATCTGTAAGGCACTATGACCTAGTAGTAGTTCAGGCACTGAGATGGATAACACACAGTCTGAGATGTGAACCCCCCCCCCTTCACAATCTCTAGGGCACTATGACCTAGTAGTAGTTCATGCACACAGATGGGCAAGACAGAGTCTACAGCAGTATGACCTTTACATAGGTGACACTCCCCTTCAATATCTATACATCACTAAGTCCCCCCCTTAAAATTACTGAGGCACTATGACCTTCAGACAGAGTCCTCCTGATCAGTTTGACGTTGCTGCTCCCCTTAATATTTTTTTTCTTTTCTGCATCCTGCTGTTCCTGCTGTTGAATTTATTGGTCTCTCTCTTACTCTCTCTCTCTCTCTCTCTCTCTACCTGTCTGATGTCTCTGACTAATGAAAAACAGGTGGGTTTTTTTTTTCATGTTTTACCATGGAGTTTGCAATGTCTGCACTCTGCTGTTCTATGGTAAGGTACAGGATTATACATTTTAGCAGCAATATAATGTGGACCAAATACAAAACTCAAGCAAACAGTACTGGGCATAAACAAATTCAAGGGTACATTTAAAGGATTTTGATAATCCCCATGTTAAGGGCATTGAGGACAAAGAACAATGCACAAAGTCTCTATGCAAGTAATGTGTGGGGGTTGGCAAAGGCTTCAAATAGTGAGATCCTTGTAAGACAGATATGTAGAGTTATTTTGAAGCTCCTGTGCCTCACAACTTCTGCTGCTTTAAGAAATGAATTGGGTATGTTATGAGTAGCAACTATTGTTAAGATTAGGTTGTTTAACCACTGGGAGAAAATTACACAAGTGCAAGTGTATAGATTGACATTTTATGTGGGAGGAAAAAAATTAGGATGGCGGGATCTTAAATGTAAATCCTTGACTCTCATATGTACAGACTACATTAATGAGCAATGGATCATAATACCTTAAAAAATTATTAAACAGAGAGTTTTTGACATTAATGGGCAGGAAGCCATAACAGAGTTATGGTTAACTAGATTATCTTCATGGCTGGCCCAGAATTCTGTTTCTCACTGTCTTAAAGCATATTAAGAAATACTGAGTGAACTCAGTCTCAGAGGGCATTTTACCTTATATAACTTTTGAGACATTTTCCCACAATGTATGAAAACTCAACTTCACTATATCAAGGAAAAGCACATGATCACTGCTCTTCGTAACTGTAACATGGGGCGTACTAAAATGTTGCCTATTTATTTCACACCTACACATAATATATTACTAGAATTAGGGACCACTGGTTGGGCAAGATTCTGGAAAACCTCATCTTTACAAATTGACAAACAGGGTTGTTTCTGCTAAACAGTAGAAAAGACTGACTGTTACAGATAGACTAGCAAGGTTAAAACTCAGATTAAAAAAGTACAAAATGAATTAAGTGAATGGCTGCAAGTTCTTTCTTCCTTGTTGGATTGTAACTGATTGTTGTATTTTTATGACTGTATTCTGTATTGTACTGAATACTTTAAGGGTTTATTTTTGCATCAAAACTTTTATTTTATTTTTTTTCTTCAATAATTATAATGGCCAAATTATGATTGATCAATAAACTTGAACTGAACTAATAATTACTTGACAGGATTTCTTTCTTTGAAAATTGAGACAAAGTCCTCTTTTAGCTTGTCTGTTGTTCTACCCCCTTCCCACCCAGTCAGAAGAATTCTTCTTCTGTATATGCTTAGTGGAGCCAGCTCCTCCTTAGCTCTTCTTTTCCCCGTAGTATATCAAAAAACATTCACAAACATTTGTGTTCTTATTATTGACATCTTCTGCAAGTCCCATATCAAAGGTTTCTTTTGCCCTTTTTATCCCTGTTTTATACTTCTTTGCCTCCTAATTTGATTTCATTTATTTGTTTTATATTGGTAAGCATGTGAGCAGTAATCAAGCAAAAATACGTGATCAGGGTTAATGTTAATGGTCTGCTAATCACCCTCGGGGGGGGGGTAAAGTTGCATGAGGCATAGCTGAATCCCACATGCCCCTAGAGGGTGATTAACTGACCATTAACATAACCCCTTGGAATATCGTATTGCTATTATAATAAAATTGTTGTTTTTTTTTAATAGCGTTAAACCATGTTCACCACATTATTAGGCTCTACATGTATGTTAATAAAAGATTAACATAAGGCTTATAGAATGTTTTTAGACAATCAGAAAGCTCAATTTTTCAGATCCTTTTTATAATGCCTGCTTTCAGAAGCAGCCAGTTTGAGTACAAATTACAAAACATGGAATACATAGGCAACCACAGTAATACATTAGTACAGGATACAAATAATACCAGCAAGAGCAAGAGCAATATCAACACTTACAGGAAGATTGACCTAATAAAAACTCTTTAAGTTTGTTTTTAAAAGTACAAATCCTGTGAAAATCAATAACAGCAGTTGAGAGATTGTTGTAGGCCTTATTTGTCCTAGAGCTCAGAGTGTTCAAACCTTGTTTGGTAAAAAAGGGGTGTTTTAAATGGAAATTTACTTTGTGACCTTGTACCATAAACGTTGACAATTTTAGGGAACAATACAGTAATACATTCTGGTAATAGACCCAGCATTTTTTTGTGCAAAAACATGAGAGATCTAAATTTGAAATGGTTTTCAAAAGAAAAGCATCCCAAAGTCTGATAAAGTATGCAGTGATGCGTTCTCATAGGGATACCTGTCACAAATCTGATAATAGTATGATAAATAGTTTTCAGACAAGATGGGACCCTATCCGATGCAGAGGAATAAACAAGAGAGCCATAATACAAAATTGTGAACAGAAAACTGTCAACTAAATGTAATCTTGTTTCAATCAAATGGGACTTTTTTTATTTATTTTTAATTTTTTGCTCCTCCCTTCAGCCCCCAGCCCACCTCTCCTTCAGCCAGCCTAGGCCTCATTGCTGACACACTAGCCCCATTCCCTCCACCTCAGATTCGCAGCCACCCCAGGGGGAAACCCAGTGTAACCCGTCACCAGATGGGTCCCTCTCCTCTGAGGGGGAAGGTGCCACACGGGGACAACCAGTGCACTCTTATTCAGACCCTGGGTGCTGCTGAGGTGTTACTGGAGACCAGGGCTTCCGTTGCGGGGGGGGGGTCAGCAGCCATCATCTGGCTGGTGGGGAAGCTGTTTTCCCATTTAGTCCCGGGGGGTGGCATGCCAGAGATTTCAAGGCATGTGCCAATGTCCACCATGCCCCCTGTGTTCAGCAGGGCTCGCTGAAATGCTGTGCTCCCAGCCTCCATAGGAGTCAGCACATGCCAAGCTGCATCTCCACCCCTCCCCCTGGGAGAAAGCAAGCAGTCATTGGATGCTTGAGCCTTCTCCCCGGCCAGCCCTCCAGTGATCTGGGTCCATTCCCGAACCCAGGTCACCAGTGTTGCAAGTGGAAATCCAACCACTGTGCTGATGGGCTAGATGGGACTGTTCTTCTCTGTATAGCATGCCCAACTTTTGATGAAGCTTCTTTATTAAATTTGTAACATGTGTCTCATATTAGTGACAATAGTCAAGGGTAATCCCTAAATACTTGGATTCCTGCCTAGCATATTAAAATCCTTGGGATTTTACTGTATTATTGTTTATCACTTTTCCAGCCACCAACTGTGGGCTGTCTTCCTCCTATTTTTTATGTTGTCTTGTGCGTGTGCAAGCAACATCTTCTGGCAGTAATAGCACAGTGAGAGATGTGACAGTGTTGGCGAATGCAGGGCACACTTTAGTAGGTGCACTCCTCATTCCCAAATTAGCCAGCATGCTAGCCCTGATGCAAGAATTATGTAAAGTGCCACCAACTTGAAAGAAATGTGCTGCTGCATTTAGAGAGAAGCTCGTCATGCAGTGGCAGAGATAACACACCTCCCGTATGTGCCTTTCCTGGGGAAACATTTCAATAAACATGGTGATTGCTCCTGCTGCCACCACACATTCCCTAAAAGAAAGCTGACATCGGGGGTGCAATCCCCATGTTGGCATGTCCCCTACCCCCCCACACTGTGTGGCACACTGGGAGCCCACCCCAGTGTGCTGTCACACACACAAAGCCAACGTATCAGCATGTTCCCCCACCCCCATTGTCAACATGTTCCCCACCCCCACATTGTGTGGCACACTGGGAGCCCACCCCAGTGTGCCACCACTCACAAAGCTGACCATGTAAGCATGTTCCCCACCCCACTGTGTGGCACACTGGGAGCCTAACCCAGTGTACCTAACAAACCTAACAATATCCAATTTTTTTTACCTGAAAAATAAAACAGTCCCTCATTGTGCGCAGCACCCTCCCCAACCCACACCCACCCTCTGTGCACTTACCTTCCTTATACCCCCACACCCCATACTTATCTTTGGAGGTCCAGTGCTGCGATCTTCAGTGAGGGAACACATCTGGACTCTTCAAAGCTGAACTGAAAATGAAGAAATGCCAGTAAGCTGTATAATGGCATTAATGGGGTGGGGGGTTCAACTAGATGGATATCTCAGCCATTTTTGAATTTTGGCTCCAAATTTTCCACATGGGGTTCTTGGGACTCCACCTCATGGACACATGTACTGTCATCTTGTTATTCTGTCCCAAAAGGTGATTTTACGGTCACTGCACTGAATCATCTTTAGGGACCAATTAACAAAATGACAGGGCCACTGTTCATGAGGTGGGGTCCCAAAAAGCCTAGGTTGCAAATTTGGTGAAAAAATTCAAAAAAATAACTGTGTTACAAGTGTGCATTGTGCAGTTTCCACACACGCTTGTAACATCAACAATTTTTAATATTTTCACTCCAGATTTTCAACATTGCCATTTTTTCACACCTCCTTATGAACAATACAGCTGTCATTTTTCACATCCTGCCTGAAATGTGTTTTCACACATATGGTGCACAATGGCACGGTAACTGTGGAAAATCAACTTTTGGGACAGATTAACAAAATCACAGTGCCAGTGTTTATGAGCAGAGGTCCCAAATTGCCTATGTTGAAGATCTGGTTAAAAATATCCCCCAAATAATTGTGTTACAGGCACATGTTGCACCGTTTCTATGCACGCTCATGACTTCACCAATTTTTCTTGTTTTCACTCCAGATTTTCAACATTGCCATTTTTTTACACCTCCTCATGAACACTACAGCTGTCATTTTTCACATCCTGCCCAAAATGTGTTTTTGCACCTGTGGTGCCAAATGGCACAGTCACTGTACAAAATCACCTTTCGGCTAATGAACTTATAATGCCACTATTCATGAAGTGGGGTCACAAAAGGCCCATGTTGAAAATTTGGAGTGAAAATACCAACAAATGTCTGGGGCATTAGGGTTTCCAACTGTAATGCCCCACCCTGTAGAGACTGACAGGCGTAAGGGGTGTGACTTGGGATTGTCAGCTGTAATGCTCATGCCATTCCACCTCCAACCTTACCCTGCAGCCAGTGACAGACACTGAGGCGTGCCTTGGACTTTTTGGTCATAAAGTACACCCCATTCTCCTTTACTGCACCATCTCAGTGTATTTCCTTATGGAATGGGGTGCATGTAAGGCCCAAAGACCCCAAGGCACACTGCAATATATGTCGGTGTCTGCAGGGTAGGGTGAGGTGAAATGGCATGAGCGCTAAGGCCGATAACCCAAAGGCACAACTCAATGCCTGTCAGTCTCTGTAGGGTGGGGTTGGCATCAGTTCAGTACATCACTGCCATTCCTGTTATGCATCTCTCTAACTCCAGCACACCAGATCTTGCTTGTTAATGTATTCAATTAAATTTTCTGCCCACTTCTCACTCGTTGTTCACCTTCCCCAAAGAAATTCTAATTAGGGACCTCAGTTTTTCAAATTAGCTCTGCTAAAGTTCAGGGCTCTATTGTTTTATTTATTTATTTATTTTGCTTTTGGTGACCGGTAAGTGCACTAGGCAAACAATGCCTATTTTCAGGCACAACCCGGGAGAAAACATTTACAGAGAAACAAAACATGTGACGCAGCACATGGAGGCAATACAAACAGGATAAAAACAGTGTGTAATAAGTACATTGACATTCTGAGTACTGAAAGTTAGAATACTGTGAATATAGGCAAAGAGAGTGTAACATGGAAAGAAGTAAGTTACAGTACTATAAGTGCCATGAAAAGTAGGGAGGGGGAGAGAGAAGGAAAAGAGGATGAAAGAACTAGAACGGTGTAGGTTGTGAGAGGAGGGAGAGTCAAAAGGAGGTAGATAGGATGGAGATAGGGAGAGGGCAAGAAAGAGTATGGGTTCATGGAGGGTTAAAACAGGTGCAGGGATGTAAGGTGTGAAGGTGTTCCCGATGTAGTTTCTTAAAGACAGCGTGGCTGTTTGATTGACGGATAGAGAGGGGTATAGAGTTCCAATATTTTGGAGCTGTATAGGAAAACACATGAGTGCCCATATTAGTTCTACATCTAGGAACACGCAGAAGGGCTTTATCATTAGAACGTAATTTGTGAGTGGGAGGTTGTAGTTCCAATGCGGAGGAAAGGGATAGGGGGAGACCTGCTCTGGTAACTGAGTCAATTAGTGATCCAAAGGTCAGAAAACAATAGGTGGAGGGGCAAAGCCATTTTAAGTCTCAATAGAGGTGGCAGTGGTGCTTGAAACATGGTGAGGCAGCAGCATAGCGACAGATGCTATTATAAGTGGTGTCCCATTTATGAAGGGAGGTTTTAGATGCGGAGAGGAAGATTGACGAGCCATATGTTAAGGTCGGTAGAAGGAAACCTTGAGCCACAGCTAGTCTGGCTTGAGGGGTAAGTGCATAACTGGTACGATAGGCACCTCAGCTTAGCAATTACCGATTTAGAGATAGAGAGATATGAAGGTCAAGAGATTCATCAAGGGTGACACCAAGATATTTGAAGGATTTGGTAGAGGGTAAAGAGAGCTGTCCGCACAGGAGATGATGAGGGATTTGGATTAGCTTTGAGTCTGGCTTGAGAGCCAAACATCATAGAGTAATATTTGCTAGAGTTAAGGACTAGTTTGTTATCAGTGAGCCAGGTTTGGATACTAGCAAAACCAATGCGAGTGGATGGTGTAGGAGGCTGCAGTTTTGCACTGTGGTAGATAACCAGATCATCCAGCGTAGAGCAAAGAAGAGCAATGCAGTTGTGGGATGTCATCAATGAAGATTGTGAAGAGTAGAGGGCCAAGAATGGAGCCCGGGTACCCAACGTGGATAGGTGCAGGATCTGAAGTTGCTGAGTTAAAGACCACAGCCTGTTGCCTGTCAGTCAGGTAGCTTTTAAACCAGGTAATGGAATCTGGGGAGAAACCAAAAGACCGAAGTTTTGACAAAAGGAGTGAGTGGTTTACCAGATCAAAAGCTTTGGTTAGGTCGATGAAAACTGCTCCAGTCAGGAGGCCTAAGTCCATAGAAGAGTAAATGTCATTAGTCAACTTAAGCAGGGCAGAGGAGGTACTATGACCTTTACGGAAGCCGTGTTGTGAGCTAGAAAGGAGGTTAAATTTTTGGAGGTATTCAATCGTTTGAGTGGCGACTAGTTTTTCCAAGATTTTGCTTAAGACAGAGAGTATAGTGATGGGACGGTAGTTCTTAATTTCCTTTAGGTCTCCTTTCTTTGGAATAGGAGTGATTTTAGCAAATTTCCATATAGTTGGGACTGTGCCATGGCATAAGGACAGATTAAAGATTTTGGTCAGTGGGGGGGCTATGAAAGGGGTTGCTATTTTCAGGAGCCTAGGTTCAAGACCATCGGACCCAGGACTGGTGCTTTCACGGATGGAGAGTAGCAGTTTTTCGACTTCTTTTATTCAAATGATCCAGAACCTAAAGGGGATTAGGGGCTAGTGGTTTGGTTTACCAGGGACTGAGCAGTGCTAGAGTTTTGGAAGGAGGACTGATAGCTTGATAAATCTGAGAAATGGTGATTAAAGTTGGCTATATAGTGAGCGGGTTATTGCAGTGTATACCATTAAGTAACATGCTATTTGTATGGGACTTATGATTAGAGCCCATGATAGATCTTATGGTAGTCCAGAATTTCTTGGCATCACCAGAGGCATTAATTATAAGGTTCCTGCAGAAGGTACTTTTAGATAGTCGAATGTTTCTTTTGCAGGCATTCCTCAGAAAGCGATAATAGCAATAATCCGATTCCAACCTTGTGGATTTAAAACAACGCCAGGCTTTATCTCTGGCCCTAATCTGGGTTAGTAGGCCTTTTGTTAGCCACTTCATCTGAGTACCTCGAAAGGGCCTAGTAATCCATGGAGCATGGAAGTCTTGGAGCCTACCAAACTTTGTGAGGAAGCTATCAAGGGCGGATTGGACATCTGATGCATTATGAATAGAAGACCAGTCAATTGTTGAGAGGTCATTCATAAAGCAAGTGGGGTTAAAATTTGCAAGGTTACGAAATGTTACAAGTCTTGGGGCAGAGAAGGTTTCTTATTTGAGCTCCACATGCAGTAGATCGGGGAGTGATCACTAATTACATCTGGTAATGTACCTGAACAGCTAGTGCTATCAGGGCGATTTGAAAGGATCCAGTCAATAAGCGTACTAGACTGGAAGAGAGCCCTAACCCTAGTGGGGTCGGAGATCAACTGATGAAAATTGTGACTATGCATTAAGGTATGGCGGGCATGAGCCACATTACTAGCCCAGTTTAGATTCAGGTCACCCAGTATTAGGACTTCGTTATAACCAACGGTAATATCAATTAATTGGAGAAGCTCTTCAAGGCCTTTTATCCCTCCCATGGGGGGGTTATAGGCACAGATTAAATGCAACTTCTTTGAGCCTAGTAGCAGCGTAGCATGTATCATTTCACAGTGAGATAGGGTAGAGAGAACATTTTGGGTTATTAGCAGATGTTGTTTAGAGTAGATAGCAACCCCACCCCATGCTTAGAGGTGGCTCGATCTTGCCTAATAAGATTGTAGTTGGGTAATGCACAGATGGTCAGCAATAGAGGGTTTTAACCAGGTTTCTGATAGACATAGAATGTCAGGGAGGTTCTGTGCAACCCATGCTTCAAGTTCCGAAAAATTGCGAAGGAGGCTCCTAATATTCATGTGTGCGATCCATAGTCCCTTAGAGTCTGATCAAGTCACATTATTTGGTGACTGGTTAGTTGTAATTGGTCCCGGATTTTGCTCGATGCCCCCAGATAGAAGTAGTGCGAGGCAGAGGAAGTACCACAGCTTACGATGGATGGAAAGAGTAAGAAGGGGAGTTTTGCAAACTAAAGGTTTAGAAAGGGAGTAGGTTAAGTGGTAAATGAGTTTGTGGGTAATAATAACTGAGAAGGTTTCAACGAAGTAAGGAGAGGACATTTGAAACAAAGGGGGCCTGGGATTGATAGCTAGAATACAGCCCAGAGAAGTTTTTTTAGGTCTAGAGGGGACTTGGATCAAACAGGGGTTAAAAAGGATAATAGTGAGTAGAAGAGTTACAAAGTACTTGATGGCCATGTTAATTATGTGGTTGAAAGCTTTAATTGTCAGAGAAGGCAATAAGTCTTAGAGGTAAAGGGAGTTGGATGAGTAAAATCTAGCTTGATTTAGACAGTTAGGTTACTGATCTGTTTCAATACTCCCTCTAGTTGTAGAGCAGTATAACCTGCTAATGGAAAATTTAGGAGATAGTAATTTTCCACTCAGGGGCATTGATGGGGCGTGTTAAAGGCGTGGCCTAGCCCTATAAAGCTAGAGCCGCCAAGGTGGGTGTGGTGGGGCTGGTGGGGAGCAGTCGCAAGCTACTGTGGGAAGAGAGCACTGTGTCCTTCTTACAGTGTCGACCGCTGCCAGGGATCTGCAGAGCAAGGGGACGGCTCAGAGGGTGAATCAGCAAGAGCAAACTGCACTGTTAGTTAAAGAGTTTTGTTTGCTACAGCACCTTGACCGTTTGTAGCCAAAAGCAAGCTTACAAAATGTGCTGCCGTTTACAGATGCAGCTTGAAGAACTCCGTCTAGACTATGTGGCTTAAAAGAGCGCCAAATTCAAAAGGCAGACAGAAACAGGAAAAAAATGCTGTTCACGGTTTTCGCTTCCAGCAGCAATTACCTTCAGGCGGGGGTAGTTCAACAGCCAGGGTGCTCGGGCAGAGATGCCCTCCAATCGGCCTGGGCTAAGAAGAAAGAGAGAGGGGTAAGATTTACCTATATAGGGAGGCTGCAGTCATGAGAAGGGAAGGATTGGAGGAGCTTTGAGAGGGGAGGAGAAGGGAACAAAGAGAAGTAAACGAGGAGGGAGGAGACAGAGAAAGAAGGTGGCTAGGATTACATTCAGCTGGAAATAGAATATATACAGAATCTAGCTTGCAGGACAGTACTCTACAGCATACAGCATATGCAGGCAGTATTAGAAAAATTTAAAGGGTCTGTGGTTTTTCTCTACATATAATAGGTAATCAGCCTAAAATGTAAAAGAACAGCTCCTGTGTTACAATTTAAAAGGGTCTGCAGCTTTTCTCTACATACAACAGGTAATCAGCTTGAAATGTAAAGTAACAACTCCGTGTTACCACAGCACTTTACAGACCATTACATCCAGAGTCCAGGCATGAAAAAAAAGCTAACATTAACTGCCTCATCCTCCCAAGTACTGATCTAGCACCTGATTATATTATGATCTTGTTGTCCAAGTTTCCCATTTTCATGTCATTTACTATCTCCACAGTGTTGCTTAATATCAGAAACAAAACCTCATAAAATGCAACCCACTTCCCTTACTGTATACAGTACATGCCCCTGCTACACACAACAGCTGAGCATATGGCCACATGGCTTCCAAACAATCAGGAGGCTGGAGTCCTGTGGGAAGTTTATGATAAATCTATCCTTAGACAGCTATCCTTGCAGTTCCAAAATGTAGTTACCTAATCATATTGATCATAAGATACCTTGGTAGCCTGGATAGTTAGGGTTGAGTGACAAGTTCTATGTTAGACCCTAACTTGGCAGCTTAACAGCTTTGGAGTCATTCATTGTAATTGCCTGAAATTTGGTATGCATTATCTAGAGGCAATGTCTAAATATGTGAAAGTTTCACAATGACAGCTTATGCAGTTTCTGTGACCTATATATGTCATTTTTCTATAGACGTCTAATCGTTTTCCTGTACTTAACATGGGTTTTTGGTTTTGCTCTAATGTACAGCCTACATGAAGTGGAATTTTTTTCTGAAATTTTCTGGGTGGAAACATGTGATGCCAAGGTATTGCCTTTGGAAGGTTTCGTAAAAAATATGAAACAGTTCCAGAGCTATACAGATTTGAAAGGGTTTTTTTTTTCTGTTCTGCGCATGCTCAGTATGTTTTTTTTGGATAACATTCTCATGTGACGCAAAAAAATTCCATGTTGCAAACCAGTTTTGTATTCTCATCACTTGCTTCTCACAGCATCAAAAAAAAATGTCATGTCATGAAAGTCGTCATCTTGTCCCCCCTCACCTCAATTAAAAAACATTAAAAAATACATAACAATTATGTAATTACCTGTACCATTTTGCTACATTCTGGTGTTTGTTTTTAAAAAGGCCCAGAAATACCCTTTCTGGATGCCACAAAACCAGGGTGCCCAGCTTAGCAAGAGGAGATTTTTAATGTTCTCTGTATGAGAACAAGGGACTTTCTTGAATGTTGAAATTGCCGTGCTGCTGGTTTCAGTTCAAGCAGTAAGCCAGCAGTCTCCTGTTTTCTTTACCTTTCTGTCTGTCTCTTTCTCTCTCTCCACCTGTCAGTCTATCTGCTCATGTATGTATGTATCTATCTATATCTATCTATTGATCTCTATCTATCTGTCTGTCTGTCCATCTGTCCATCTTTTTTGTCTGTCTACCTTGTTTAATTTTTTGTTATGCAGACCAGGGTGCCCACCTTGCTATCTCTTCTTTCTCCCCACACCCCTCCAAGTTATCTGCCCACCCTTCCCAGTATCTAAGTTTTGAAAATATATAAGCAGACTGGAGTGCCCAAATCTGGTACCAATTTTATTGACCCCCTCCCTTGCAGGTTGACACCCCCTGCTCCCACTATGTATGTGGCCGCACCGGGCTGCTCACACCCAGTGCTGCCAAATAGTAGCTGACACTGGGGTGCTCAATCACCAGTGTTGGAAAGGAATATCCCTGAAATAAAGAAAACTGACCCTCAATGTTTTTTCAAACCTGTAGAAAAGAAAACAGTCCTCACTGATCTCACCCCAACACACACACCCCACCCAACCCACCCCACCCCAAACTCCCACTCAGCACCACTCACCCCACACACCCCCAACCACCCTCATTCACCTGAACATGTCCAATGGCATAGATCCACTCTCAGATCAAAGCTGGCAGCAGTCTTGTTGCTGGCAATTGTGAAATGAGAAAATAATGCAAGTGTGGTATAATGTATTTCAATGGGGATTTGAACTTTGATTCATAACGTTGTTATTGTTACATATTTTTACCACAAATTTTCAACATAACTTTTTTGGGACCCACCTCATGACCAATGGTGGTGGAATTATGCAAATCTAACCCAAAAGGAAATTTCATGGTCACTTTGTGAAGTCACCTTTTTGATAACATTTGTAAAAAAAGAAAGATGTGGTAGCTGTGTTAGTCCAGTCAACAATGTAGAGAAAAAATACAACAAATATGTTGCAGGTGATACCTTTCATTGGACTAACAAAATTATTTTTTAGACTAGCTTTTGAGAGGTGAAACTCTCTTCCTCAGGTCAAAAGTGAAAAACAACTGAGCAGTGTGACAGATATAGGTTGGATATGGATTCAAGCCTAGACTAGCAGATTACAGATCAAAGCATTGCAGTCAATTTGCACCTCTACAAACAGGAAGACTAATTTTCACTGGAGTGTGTCTGTTGGAGAGAACAACTTGTAAGATCAAAGGCTGCCTAATTTTACTCTGACTCTGGACCATTAATTAACATTTCTAAAAGTCAAGGCATAAAGTAAATACATACCATTGTCTTAAGAAGGTATCTGTTAAAACAGTCAGAGGGTGCTGATGTGAGGGTTTAAAAAGAAACTCAGAAGCACTGCTTTAAGCATAATTACTGGTAGTGTATTAAAAAACTAACATCTTTATTAAGTCCTTTTTCTTTAGTGTTAAAATATTGTATCATTTTTATTTCAAATGTTTTACGATCCTGGCTGTTTTTGAACTTCCCTTTTAACACTCTGACAGTAAAATCACTGGTGGAGTGCAATCCCCATGTTGGCATGTCCCCTACACCCCCCACACTGTGTGGCACACTGGGAGCCCACCCCAGTGTGCTGTCACACACACAAAGCCAACGTATCAGCATGTTTCCCCACCCCCATTGTCAACATGTTCCCCACCCCCACATTGTGTGGCACACTGGGAGCCCACCCCAGTGTGCCACCACTCACACAAAGCTGACCATGTAAGCATGTTCCCCACCCCCACTGTGTGGCACACTGGGAGCCTAACCCAGTGTACCTAACAAACCTAACGATATCCAATTTCTTTTTTACCTGAAAAAATAAAACAGTCCCTCATTGTGCGCAGCACCCCTCCCCCAACCCACACCCACCCTCTGTGCACCCCACCTTCCCATACCCCCCACACCCCATACTTATCTTTGGAGGTCCAGCGCTGCGATCTTCGGTGGAGTGGGAACACATCTGGACTCCTCAAAGCTGAACTGAAAAATGAAGAAATGCCAGTAAGCTGTATAATGGCATTAATGGGGTTGGGGGGGTTCAACTTAGATGGATATCTCAGCCATTTTTTTGAATTTTGGCTCCAAATTTTCCACATGGGGTTCTTGGGACTCCACCTCACGGACACGTGTACTGTCATCTTGTTATTCTGTCCCAAAAGGTGATTTTATGGTCACTGCACTGAATCATCTTTTGGGACCAATTAACAAAATGACAGGGCCACTGTTCATGAGGTGGGGTCCCAAAAAGCCTAGGTTGCAAATTTGGTGAAAAAATTCAAAAAAATAACTGTGTTACAAGTGTGCATTGTGCAGTTTCCACACACACTTGTAACATCAACAATTTTTAATATTTTCACTCCAGATTTTCAACATTGCCATTTTTTCACACCTCCTTATGAACAATACAGCTGTCATTTTTCACATCCTGCCTGAAATGTGTTTTCACACATATGGTGCACAATGGCACGGTAACTGTGGAAAATCAACTTTTGGGACAGATTAACAAAATCACAGTGCCAGTGTTTATGAGCAGAGGTCCCAAATTGCCTATGTTGAAGATCTGGTTAAAAATATCCCCCAAATAATTGTGTTACAGGCACATGTTGCACCGCTTTCTATGCACGCCATGACTTCACCAATTTTTCTTGTTTTCACTCCAGATTTTCAACATTGCCATTTTTTTACACCTCCTCATGAACACTACAGCTTTCATTTTTCACATCCTGCCCAAAATGTGTTTTTGCACCTGTGGTGCCAAATGGCACAGTCACTGTACAAAATCACCTTTCGGCTAATGAACTTATAATGCCACTATTCATGAAGTGGTGTCACAAAAGGCCCATGTTGAAAATTTGGAGTGAAAATACCAACAAAAGTCTGGGGCATTAGGGTTTCCAACTGTAATGCCCAACCCTGTAGAGACTGACAGGCGTAAGGGGTGTGACTTGGGATTGTCAGCTGTAATGCTCATGCCATTCCACCTCCAACCTTACCCTGCAGCCAGTGACAGACACTGAGGTGTGCCTTGGACTTTTTGGTCATAAAGTACACCCCATTCTCCTTTACTGCACCATCTCAGTGTATTTCCTTATGGAATGGGGTGCATGTAAGGCCCAAAGACCCCAAGGCACACTGCAATATATGTCGGTGTCTGCAGGGTAGGGTGAGGTGAAATGGCGTGAGCGTTAAGGCCGATAACCCAAAGGCACAACTCAATGCCTGTCAGTCTCTGTAGGGTGGGGTTGGCATCAGTTCAGTACATCACTGCCATTCCTGTTATGCATCTCTCTAGCTCCAGCACACCAGATCTTGTTTGTTAATGTATTCAATTAAATTTTCTGCCCACTTCTCACTCGTTGTTCACCTTCCCCAAAGAAATTCTAATTAGGGACCTCAGTTTTTCAAATTAACTCTGCTAAAGTTCAGGGGCTCTATTGTTTTATTTATTTATTTATTTTGCTTTTGGTGACCGGGTAAGTGCACTAGGCAAAACAATGCCTATTTTCAGGCACAACCCGGGAGAAAACATTTTACAGAGAAACAAAACATGTGACGCAGCACATGGAGGCAATACAAAACAGGATAAAAACAGTGTGTAATAAGTACATTGACATTCTGAGTACTGAAAGTTAGGATACTGTGAATATAGGCAAAAGAGAGTGTAACATGGAAAGAAGTAAGTTACAGTACTATAAGTGCCATGAAAAGTAGGGAGGGGGAGAGAGAAGGAAAAAGAGGATGAAAGAACTAGAACGGTGTAGGTTGTGAGAGGAGGGAGAGTCAAAAGGAGGTAGATAGGATGGAGATAGGGAGAGGGCAAGAAAGCGTATGGGTTCATGGAGGGTTAAAACAGGTGCAGGGATGTAAGTGTGAAGGTGTTCGATGTAGTTTCTTAAAGACAGCGTGGCTGTTTGATTGACTTGATAGAGAGGGGTATAGAGTTCCAATATTTTGAGCTGTATAGGAAAACACATGAGTGCCCATATTAGTTCTACATCTAGGAACACGCAGAAGGGCTTTATCATTAGAACGTAATTTGTGAGTGGGAGGTTGTAGTTCCAATGCGGAGGAAAGGGATAGGGGGAGACCTGCTCTGGTAACTGAGTCAATTAGTGATCCAAAGGTCAGAAAACAATAGGCGGAGGGGCAAAGCCATTTTAAGTCTCAATAGAGGTGGCAGTGGTGTTTGAAATGTGGTGAGGCAGCAGCATAGCGACAGATGCTATTATAAGTGGTGTCCCATTTATGAAGGGAGGTTTTAGATGCGGAGAGGAAGATTGACGAGCCATATGTTAAGGTCGGTAGAAGGAAACCTTGAGCCACAGCTAGTCTGGCTTGAGGGGTAAGTGCATAACTGGTACGATAGGCACTTCCTAGCTTAGCAATTACCGATTTAGAGATAGTAGAGATATGAAGGTCAAGAGATTCATCAAGGGTGACACCAAGATATTTGAAGGATTTGGTAGAGGGTAAAAGAGAGCTGTCCGCACAGGAGATGATGAGGGGATTTGGATTAGCTTTGAGTCTGGCTTGAGAGCCAAACATCATAGAGTAATATTTGCTAGAGTTAAGGACTAGTTTGTTATCAGTGAGCCAGGTTTGGATACTAGCAAAATCCAATGCGAGTGGATGGTGTAGGGAGGCTGCAGTTTTTGCACTGTGGTAGATAACCAGATCATCCGCGTAGAGCAAAGAAGAGCAATTCGGTGCAGTTGTGGGGATGTCATCAATGAAGATTGTGAAGAGTAGAGGGCCAAGAATGGAGCCCTGGGGTACTCCAACGTGGATAGGTGCAGGATCTGAAGTTGCTGAGTTAAGACCACAGCCTGTTGCCTGTCAGTCAGGTAGCTTTTTAAACCAGGTAATGGAATCTGGGAGAAACCAAAAGACCAAGTTTTGACAAAAGGAGTGAGTGGTTTACCAGATCAAAAGCTTTGGTTAGGGTCGATGAAAACTGCTCCAGTCAGGAGGCCTAAGTCCATAGAAGAGTAAATGTCATTAGTCAATTAAGCAGGGCAGAGGAGGTACTTATGACCTTTACGGAAGCCGTGTTGTGAGCTAGAAAGGAGGTTAAATTTTGGAGGTATTCAATCGCTTGAGTGGCTTACTAGTTTTTCCAAGATTTTGCTTAAGACAGAGAGTATAGTGATGGGACGGTAGTTCTTAATTTCCTTTAGGTCTCCTTTCTTTGGAATAGGAGTGATTTTAGCAAATTTCCATATAGTTGGGACTGTGCCATGGCATAAGGACAGATTAAAGATTTTGGTCAGTGGGGGGGCTATGAAAGGGGCTGCTATTTTCAGGAGCCTAGGTTCAAGACCATCGGATCCAGGACTGGTGCTTTCACGGATGGAGAGTAGCAGTTTTTCGACTTCTTTTATTCGAATGATCCAGAACCTAAAGGGGGGATTAGGGGCTAGTGGTTTGGTTTTACCAGGGGACTGAGCAGTGCTAGAGTTTTGGAAGGAGGACTGATAGCTTGATAAATCTGAGAAATGGTGATTAAAGGCGTTGGCTATAGTGAGCGGGTTATTGCAGTGTATACCATTAAGTAACATGCTATTTGTATGGGACTTATGATTAGAGCCCATGATAGATCTTATGGTAGTCCAGAATTTCTTGGCATCACCAGAGGCATTAATTATAAGGTTCCTGCAGAAGGTACTTTTAGATAGTCGAATGTTTCTTTTGCAGGCATTCCTCAGAAAGCGATAATAGCAATAATCCGATTCCAACCTTGTGGATTTAAAACAACGCCAGGCTTTATCTCTGGCCCTAATCTGGGTTAGTAGGCCTTTTGTTAGCCACTTCATCTGAGTACCTCGAAAGGGCCTAGTAATCCATGGAGCATGGAAGTCTTGGAGCCTACCAAACTTTGTGAGGAAGCTATCAAGGGCGGATTGGACATCTGATGCATTATGAATAGAAGACCAGTCAATTGTTGAGAGGTCATTCATAAAGCAAGTGGGGTTAAAATTTGCAAGGTTACGAAATGTTACAAGTCTTGGGGGCAGAGAAGGTTTCTTATTTGAGCTCCACATGCAGTAGATCGGGGAGTGATCACTAATTACATCTGGTAATGTACCTGAACAGCTAGTGCTATCAGGGCGATTTGAAAGGATCCAGTCAATAAGCGTACTAGACTGGAAGAGAGCCCTAACCCTAGTGGGGTCGGAGATCAACTGATGAAAATTGTGACTATGCATTAAGGTATGGCGGGCATGAGCCACATTACTAGCCCAGTTTAGATTCAGGTCACCCAGTATTAGGACTTCGTTATAACCAACGGTAATATCAATTAATTGAGAAGCTCTTCAAGGCCTTTATCCCTCCCATGGGGGGGTTATAGGCACAGATTAAATGCAACTTCTTTGAGCCTAGTAGCAGCGTAGCATGTATCATTTCACAGTGAGATAGGGTAGAGAGAACATTTTGGGTTATTAGCAGATGTTGTTTAGAGTAGATAGCAACCCCACCCCATGCTTAGAGGTGGCTCGATCTTGCCTAATAAGATTGTAGTTGGGTAATGCACACAGATGGTCAGCAATAGAGGGTTTTAACCAGGTTTCTGATAGACATAGAATGTCAGGGAGGTTCTGTGCAACCCATGCTTCAAGTTCCGAAAAATTGCGAAGGAGGCTCCTAATATTCATGTGTGCGATCCATAGTCCCTTAGAGTCTGATCAAGTCACATTATTTGGTGACTGGTTAGTTGTAATTGGTCCCGGATTTTGCTCGATGCCCCAGATAGAAGTAGTAGCAGGCAGAGGAAGTATCACAGCTTACGTGGATGGAAAGAGTAAGAAGGGAGTTTTGCAAACTAAAGGTTTAGAAAGGGAGTAGGTTAAGTGGTAAATGAGTTTGTGGGTAATAATAACTGAGAAGGTTTCAACGAAGTAAGGAGAGACATTTGAAACAAAGGGGCCTGGGATTGATAGCTAGAATACAGCCCAGAGAGTTTTTTTAGGTCTAGAGGGACTTGGATCAAACAGGGGTTAAAAGGATAATAGTGAGTAGAAGAGTTACAAAGTACTTGATGCCATGTATTAATTATGTGGTTGAAAGCTTTAATTGTCAGAGAAGGCAATAAGTCTTAGAGGTAAAGGGAGTTGGATGAGTAAAATCTAGCTTGATTTAGACAGTTAGGTTACTGATCTGTTTCAATACTCCCTCTAGTTGTAGAGCAGTATAACCTGCTAATGGAAAATTTAGGAGATAGTAATTTTCCACTCAGGGGCATTGATGGGGCGTGTTAAAGGCGTGGCCTAGCCCTATAAAGCTAGAGCCGGCCAAGGGTGGGTGTGGTGGGGGGCTGGTGGGGAGCAGTCGCAAAGCTACTGTGGGGAAGAGAGCACTGTGTCCTTCTTACAGTGTCGACCGCTGCCAGGGATCTGCAGAGCAAGGGAGACGGCTCGTAGGGTGAATCAGCAAGAGCAAACTGCACTGTTAGTTAAAGAGTTTTGTTTTGCTACAGCACCTTGACCGTTTGTAGCCAAAAGCAAGCTTACAAAATGTGCTGCCGTTTACAGATGCAGCTTGAAGAACTCCCGTCTAGGCTATGTGGCTTAAAAGAGGCGCCAAATTCAAAAGGCAGACAGAAACAGGAAAAAAAATGCTGTTCACGGTTTTTCGGCTTCCAGCAGCAATTACCTTCAGGCGGGGGGCAGTTCAACAGCGTCAGGGTGCTCCGGGGCAGGGATGCCCTCCAATCGGCCTGGGCTAAGAAGAAAGAGAGAGGGGTAAGATTTACCTGTATAGGGAGGCTGCAGTCATGAGAAGGGAAGGATTGGAGGAGCTTTGAGAGGGGAGGAGAAGGGAACAAAGAGAAGTAAACGAGGAGGGAGGAGACAGAGAAAGAAGGTGGCTAGGATTACATTCAGCTGGAAATAGAATATATACAGAATCTAGCTTGCAGGACAGTACTCTACAGCATACAGCATATGCAGGCAGTATTAGAAAAATTTAAAGGGTCTGTGGTTTTTTCTCTACATATAATAGGTAATCAGCCTAAAATGTAAAAGAACAGCTCCTGTGTTACAATTTAAAAGGGTCTGCAGCTTTTCTCTACATACAACAGGTAATCAGCTTAAAATGTAAAGTAACAACTCCCGTGTTACCACAGCACTTTACAGACCATTACATCCAGAGTCCAGGCATGAAAAAATAAAAGCTAACATTAACTGCCTCATCCCTCCCAAGTACTGATCTAGCACCTGATTATATTATGATCTCTTGTTGTCCAAGTTTCCCCCATTTTCATGTCATTTACTATCTCCACAGTGTTGCTTAATATCAGAAACAAAACCTCATAAAATGCAACCCACTTCCCCTTACTGTATACAGTACATGCCCCTGCTACACACAACAGCTGAGCATATGGCCACATGGCTTCCAAACAATCAGGAGGCTGGAGTCCTGTGGGAAGTTTTATGATAAATCCTATCCTTAGACAGCTATCCTTGCAGTTCCAAAAATGTAGTTACCCTAATCATATTGATCATAAGATACTTGCGTGGTAGCGCCAGGATAGTTAGGGTTGAGTGACAAGTTCTATGTTAGACCCCTAACTTGGCAGCTTAACAGCTTTGGAGTCATTCATTGCAATTGCCTGAAATTTGGTATGCATTATCTAGGAGGCAATGTCTAAATATGTGGAAAGTTTCACAATGACAGCTTATGCAGTTTCTGTGACCTATATATGTCATTTTTCTATAGACGTCTAATCGTTTTCCTGTACTTAACATGGATTTTTGGTTTTGCTCTAATGTACAGCCTACATGAAGTGGAATTTTTTTCTGAAATTTTCTGGGTGGAAACATGTGATGCCAAGGTATTGCCTTTGGAAGGTTTCGTAAAAAATATGAAACAGTTCCAGAGCTATACAGATTTGAAAGGGTTTTTTTTTCTGTTCTGCGCATGCTCAGTATGTTTTTTTTGGATAACATTCTCATGTGACGCAAAAAAATTCCATGTTGCAAACCATTTTTGTATTCTCATCACTTGCTTCTCACAGCATCAAAAAAAAATGTCATGTCATGAAAGTCGTCATCTTGTCCCCCCTCACCTCAATTAAAAAACATTAAAAAATACATAACAATTATGTAATTACCTGTACCATTTTGCTACATTCTGGTGTTTGTTTTTCAAAAAAGGCCCAGAAATACCCTTTCTGGATGCCACAAAACCAGGGTGCCCAGCTTAGCAAGAGGAGATTTTTTTAATGTTCTCTGTATGAGAACAAGGGGACTTTCTTGAATGTTGAAATTGCCGTGCTGCTGGTTTCAGTTCAAGCAGTAAGCCAGCAGTCTCCTGTTTTCTTTACCTTTCTGTCTGTCTCTTTCTCTCTCCACCTGTCAGTCTATCTGCCTATGTATGTATGTATCGATCTATATATCTATCTATTGATCTCTCTATCTATCTGTCTGTCTGTCCATCTGTCCATCTTTTTGTCTGTCTACCTTGTTTAATTTTTTGTTATGCAGACCAGGGTGCCCACCTTGCTATCTCTTCTTTCTCCCCACACCCCTCCAAGTTATCTGCCCACCCTTCCCAGTATCTAAGTTTTGAAAATATATAAGCAGACTGGAGTGCCCAAATCTGGTACCAATTTTATTGACCCCCTCCCTTGCAGGTTGACACCCCCTGCTCCCACTATGTATGTGGCCGCACCGGGCTGCTCACACCCAGTGCTGCCAAATAGTAGCTGACACTGGGGTGCTCAATCACCAGTGTTGGAAAGGAATATCCCCTGAAATAAAGAAAACTGACCCTCAATGTTTTTTTCAAACCTGTAGAAAAGAAAACAGTCCCTCACTGATCTCACCCCAACACACACACCCCACCCAACCCACCCCACCCCAAACTCCCACTCAGCACCACTCACCCCACACACCCCCAACCACCCTCATTCACCTGAACATGTCCAATGGCATAGATCCACTCTCAGATCAAAGCTGGCAGCAGTCTTGTTGCTGGCAATTGTGAAATGAGAAAATAAGGCAAGTGTGGTATAATGTATTTCAATGGGGATTTGAACTTTGATTCATAACGTTGTTATTGTTACATATTTTTACCACAAATTTTCAACATAACTTTTTTGGGACCCACCTCATGACCAATGGTGGTGGAATTATGCAAATCTAACCCAAAAGGAAATTTCATGGTCACTTTGTGAAGTCACCTTTTTGATAACATTTGTAAAAAAAGAGAGATGTGGTAGCTGTGTTAGTCCAGTCAACAATGTAGAGAAAAAATACAACAAATATGTTGCAGGTGATACCTTTCATTGGACTAACAAAATTATTTTTTAGACTAGCTTTTGAGAGGTGAAACTCTCTTCCTCAGGTCAAAAGTGAAAAAACAACTGAGCAGTGTGACAGATATAAAGGTTGGATATGGATTCAAAGCCTAGACTAGCAGATTACAGATCAAAGCATTGCAGTCAATTTGCACCTCTTACAAACAGGAAGACTAATTTTCACTGGAGTGTGTCTGTTGGAGAGAACAACTTGTAAGATCAAAAGGCTGCCTAATTTTACTCTGACTCTGGACCATTAATTAACATTTCTAAAAAGTCAAGGCATAAAGTAAATACATACCATTGTCTTAAGAAGGTATCTGTTAAAACAGTCAGAGGGTGCTGATGTGAGGGTTTAAAAAGAAACTCAGAAGCACTGCTTTAAGCATAATTACTGGTAGTGTATTAAAAAACCAACATCTTTATTAAGTCCTTTTTCTTTAGTGTCAAAATATTGTATCATTTTTATTTCAGATGTTTTACGATCCTGGCTGTTTTTGAAGTTCCCTTTTAACACTCTGACAGTAAAATCACTGGTGGAGTGATCTGGTCTAGAAAAATGTTCCCCTACTGGTGTATTTTCATTTTTATGTGTTACTGTGAATCTGTGGTGATTCATTCTTGTTTTGAGTTCCTGTCCGGTTTCACCAATATAGCAGCCTTCCTCACATTTTCTGCATTGTATCATGTATACTACAGTACGTTGCTAGAAGAACAGGTATATGAGTTTTGGATCATAAATATTTTTCCATTGTGACTGACACATATCTCAGGAGAGATATATGTACATAGTTTGCAGCAAGGTGCTTTACATGGTTTTGTACCTTTGTCACCTAGCTGAAGCTCAGAGGGAAGTTTGCTTCACACCAGTTTCTGCTTCAGGTTTGGTGGCTGGCAGGAGGCAAGCACTAGTGGAGTGGGAAATATATTTTTTAGAGTTTCATCTTCAGACAGTAGTGGCTGTAGATCTTTAATTATTTTCCATAGTTTTTCCAGTTCTGGGTTGCAGGTTACTACCAGAGGTGTGCGATCAGATTTTCTCTGTGTCCGGTTTCACCAATATAGCAGCCTTCCTCAAATTTTCTGCATTGTGTCATGTATACTACAGTACGTTGCTAGAAGAACAGGTATATGAGTTTTGGATCATAAATATTTTTCCATTGTGACTGACCCATGCCTCAGGAGAGAGATATGTACATAATTTGCAGCAAGGTGCTTTGCATGGTTTTGTACCTTTGTCACCTAGCTGGAGCTCAGAGGGAAGTTTGCTTCACACCTGTTTCTGCTTCAGGTTTGGTGGCTGGTGGAAGGCAAGCACTGGTGGAGTGGGAAATATATTTTTTAGAGTTTCATCTTCAAACAGTAGTGGCTGTAGATCTTTAATTATTTTCCGTAGTTTTTCCAGTTCTGGGTTGCAGGTTACTACCAGAGGTGTGCGATCAGATTTTCTCTGTGGCTTGTACCGTAGTAGTTCTTCCCTAGGCCTACGGAGTGCAGAATGAATATTCCTATCAATAGAGCTGGATTTATATCCCTTCTGTCTGGAAGTTTCTTTTAGTATAATAAGGTGTCTGTCCCTGTCGTCTTGATTAGAGCAAATGCGGTGGTACCGGATGGCCTGGCTGTGTATAATGGATGTTTTGGTATGAGAGGAATGGTAGCTCGAGCTGTGCAGGTAACTGCATGTGGCTGTAGGTTTTCTGTACACAGATGTTTGCAGTGTTCCATTTTTTAGTATGACTCTGGTATCCAGGAAATGCACACACTTTGGCCCTGTACACATCAGGCTAGTTAAAACATTTTAAGGTGCTTAAAATGTTTTAACTAGCGCAAACACCGTGCCCGTTCGAATTTAAGCATGGTTTCAAAGCATGTTAGGAAACTGTGCTTAAATCCTGCTGTGAGCTAGTCTCAAGTCCGTTTTAAAAATGGTTTTATGAGAGAAAGCATCTTACCCTGTAGTGTGGATGGGCATCTGCATATTGCTTCTCCAGGAAGCGTGTTAATGGTCATTGAGAACCTGTTTTAAAAAATGTTACTGGAGACAGATGCAGACGGAAGTTAGCTGTGGTATAACTGAGTTAAAACTAGGTTGAAGACTGATCTGGACGGGCTGCTGTGGTGAGTTTACAAATGTTTTCAAAACGTTATTTACACCGGTGCAAATCTTCAGCTCTAATGTGTACAGGGCCTTAGAGTAATTAATGGTGATGCTTTTGTTGTTTTGTAGGCTATCAATATACTACAGTACAAGCCATAGAGAACTTCTGATCGCACACCTCTTGTAGTAACCTATAACCCAGAACTGGAAAAACTAGCAACGCAGTATACATGACACAATGCAGCAAATGTGAGAAAGGCTGCTATATTGGTGAAACCGGACAGGAATTCAAAACAAGAATGAATCCCTGCAGATTCACAGTTACACATAAAAATGAAAATACACCAGTAGGGGAACATTTTTCTAGACCAGTTCACTCCACCAGTGATTTTACTGTCAGAGTGTTAAAAGGGAAGTTCAAAAACAGCCAGGATCGTAAAACATTTGAAATAAAAATGATACAATATTTTAACACTAAAGAAAAAGGACTTAATAAAGATGTTAGTTTTTTAATACACTACCAGTAATTATGCTTAAAGCAGTGCTTCTGAGTTTCTTTTTAAACCCTCACATCAGTACCCTCCGGCTGTTTTAACAGGTATCTTCTTAAGACAATGTATGTCTTTTCTTTATGCCTTGACTTTTTAGAAATGTTAATTAATGGTCCAGAGTCAGAGTAAAATTAGGCAGCCTTTTGATCTTATACAGTACAACAATGTTCTGGGAAATGGTGATTTTTTCCAAAAATCGTGTTCTTAGGACTCCTCAGTGTGGTGCTCGCAAATCTTATACAACTAATGATACACGGAGTCCTCTATTTTGACGGAAAACTCTTTTTTATTTTCATAAACTTCACTCCTACATTTCGCTCCTATGAGCTTGTTCACGGGGCTTCAATACCATCTGTTTTAAAAAACACAAATACAAATTATTTAATAGTGGATTTCACTCCTTCTGAATGAATTAATAGAATAATCATAACAAGTATCTACTGTACCTGCTCAAAAACAATACCAAGTATTAAAATCGCTTTATAACTTCAGTAATCTTTCTGCAATTAAATAATAATTGCTTTAACTTCCATATAAAAAGCTTGTGTGGCAGCAGACTCAATCCAAAATGTAACGTAAGTAATAAACTTAAACTTTCCCCAAATAGCAAGCATACCTCAAGAGACGATCAAAAACGTGGGTTTAATGGTGCTTTCTGGCTATGTACAAATCTATAAACATAAAGAAACGGATTTAATATGAGGCTTTTAGCTTATATAAACAAGCTGATATCGCTGTTAAAATGTTTAAACCTTTAAACTTCCCCATCAAACTGTTGCTCACCTTCTAAATGCAGTGTAATGCTACTAGCCATTGCCATGCCAATTTCCACAAAAATGAAAGTTTTTTCAGTTTTAACTTTACAATTTTAAACAAACTCGTAACGGCGACTACTCCCCATAAAAGCGCTGCAGCGTTGTGACGCTTTCTCCGACTGCTAATCCTCTTGTGGCCTGAATTTCCACTGGTGTGACGATCACTACCCAAAACTCTTGCGATCAGTAGAGTTGTTAGGCAACTAAACACACTCCACTGATTGTAGTGGATGTGTGCGGGAAGTCAGGCTGCTTTATGACAGACGAGACTATTGCCAAACAAGCCATAACTTTCGTAAGAAAAAAATAAACATCCCTATGAAACAACAAGGGTGTATGCTGACTTAAACATTTCAATACAAACTATGCTTGAAACATATTCAAAATACAGAGAAACTTTATCAAGTAAAACTGACAATATAATGGAGTGTCATCTTCTATCACAGTACATATCAAAAGAAAAAACATGATAGTATTTAACTAATAATAACTACTAAGCATGATTATATTAAAAAATATAATACCAGACTGTTTCTTAATGGCTAACTTATTTTATAGATCATTTGGTGCACTCCAATGTGGTATCCCAATGATACAATACAGAATATGTAAACATATTTGACAGTAATATATAATACTGCAATATAGTAAAGATAAAAGCCAATACCCAAGTTCTGTATTTACAAATACTAATGAATTTTTATATACATGAAAGCCAATTTCTGTCCACATTCATTCCAATGTTTGGATTTAAAGTTTTTAGATAAAAAATCCACTTCATTTCTGCCTTATCTAACAATTGTGCATAGTTGCCACCTCTATTAGGCATTTTTACTACCTTAAGACCCCAAAACTTGTGAGACGCTCCTGTATGTCCCATCTCATTGAAATGAGTGGCTACTGGAGACTTGTCATTCTGATTTCTAATGTCACTCTTATGTTCCAAAATTCGGACTTTCAGAGCCCTTTTAGTTTGACCTACATATAATTTGTCACATACTCACTGCAACACATACATCACATCCTCTGTGTTGCAGTCTATATGATCTTTGATGGAAAATTCTTCACCAGAATATGGATGTTTAAAAAAAGCCTTTTTACTAGTATTATTGCAGACTGAACATCTGTCACATTTAGTCATCCCTGGTTGTAGGGGTCCAGGCAGTAACTGGCATTCATTTATGGTCTTATGAGAACATTGTGAATGTACCAATTTGTCTTTTAAGTTTCTAACCTTTCTAGACACAGTAATAGGTCTTGGTTGCAAAGATTTGATGCTAGAATTATTCATGGAAACTAAATACCAATGTTTATTAATGATCTTTCTTATTTCTGTCATTTTATGATTATATTTAGTTGCAAATACTAATCTTTCCTGTTTCTGCTTTTGTTGTTTATTGAACAAGTCTTCTCGAGTTACTTGATCAATTTTGTAACTTGCCTCTGTAAGAACTTTTTTTGAGTATCCTCTCTTGTAAAATCTGTTTACCATATCTTTTTGTAATCAGATGTCTCCTGGTAGTTATGTTTCACTCTAACTAATTGTGCATAAGGTATACTTTTCTTTAATTTAGGCTCATGAAAGCTTTTATTATGTAATAACATGCTTCTATCCGTACTTTTCCTAAATAGTGAAGAGCTAATTCTCGAATCTATAACTTGGATTAATAAATCCAGAAATGGTATTGCTGTTTTATCATAATTCAATGTGAACTTGAGATTGGCATCAAATTGGTTAAGTACATCATTAAAAGCCAATAATTGCTGTTCTGTCCCAGCCCACAAACAAAATATGTCATCTATATATCTTTTCCAAAACTTAATATGATTTTTATAAGCATTTATGACATCATTGAAAATGAAATCTTCTTCAAATATAATCATGTAAGCATTCGCGTAACTCGGTGCCATAGTGCTCCCCATTGCTGTACCCTTATCTTGTTGATAAAATTTCCCTTCAAATTCAAAATAATTATTCTGTAAAACAAATAATGCTAATTTCTGCATCATACTGGTCCTAGGTAATGATCCTATCAGTCTTTTATTTAGTATTTTGCCATATTTAACACTCCTTCTTTATGTGGAATAGACGTATATAAATCTGTTACATCCCATGTAACTAGAAAAATATTCTGAAATTCAATCTCACTCTTAAGTATCTCTAATTGATTCATAAGATCAGTCGAATCTTTAATGTATGTGACATTTTTCTCTATTAAAGGTTGTAAATAATAGTTGACATATTTAGAGACTGGGTCAAGAACAAAATCAATCCCTGACACAATAGGCCTGCCCAGGGGATCCTGCATATTTTTATGTATTTTAGGTATACTATAAAAAGTAGGAATTCTTGGAAATTCTTTTAACAAAATTCTCATTTCTCAGTCCTGTAACCAATTAAGGTCAACACATTCTGCCAGCATTTCCCTTAGTTTACCCTGTATTGTAATTGTGGGATCTCCCATCAAAAGTGAGTAATTGTTTCCATTTTCTAACAATTTCAAACACATAGCTTTATATTGTTCCCTATCTTGAATAACGATACCTCCCCCCTTGTCTGCCTGCTTGATAACTATCCTTGTATCATTACTTAGACTTGTAAGGGCTTCCCTCTGTTCTTTAGTTAGGTTACAGTGGGGGGGGGCCAAATGGAAGATTTCTCACTAAAAAGTGCCATAATTTCTTTTTCTGCTATATTAAAAAAACATTCTATACCATGATTCTTATCTAAGGGGGGACTAATTTTGGATTTAATATTTAATACTTCTTTTAATTTCCTCTCTTCACTAATTTGTGTATTTTCTATTCCAAATAAGTTTTTAATTCTCAAGGTTCTGAAAAATCCGTGTAAGTCTACCTCTAAATCAAATAAATCTACTGGCTGTGAAGGTGCAAAAGAAAGTCCTAATCCTAAAACATAAGATTCTACTTCAGTTAACCTTCTATTACTAAGATTAAATATAGGTATTACTTCTGGGGCTCTCTCCCCATGCCTCTTTCCATATTGTTGGTTCTTACTGTTCTTCCACCTAATCCTCCTCCTCCTCCTTATGTCCCTCCCCTCTTGGCCCCCTGAAAACCCCCTTGTGTCCTAGAATGTTGTGGATAAGTGTTAGAAGGTCTTAATTCATATCTACATGCACTCACGTCTTCCGATGTTGTGTTAGGTCTCTGGGATTCACCTAAATTTACCTGTTCCTCTCCTGCCCTTATAGAGGAGTCCATTGTGTAGCTATTGTCACTGTCAGTGCCACTTTCTATGTTGTATCTATATCTTTATTTGCTGTACTGTTTATAAGTGTAAACCTTGTTGTCTTTGTAGTCATTAGTGTCTCTGATGAATTTTCTAATTTTTTGTTGTTTTAATTTATTTTCATAATCCAACAATTTCTGTTTTAAATCCTCTAGAGTGGAGATAAATTCATCTGCTCTCAACTGAGTTTTCAATAAATCCTGATTTTTTTGAATCTCTTCTGCTAAATAATTTCTTTCTTCTATAATGGCTTCTATAAGTGCATACATGAAATCACAACTGGCCCTATTTCTAATACCGTCCCATTTGGTGAACAACTTCTGGGTATTTATACCTATATTAGGTTCAACTGCTATTCTTAAACCCCTTGGGATTCTATTGTGTTCCAAATACTGTGTCAAAGTTAACCCATGCCATTCAAGACGTGTCTTTAAATTTGAGGTTTTCTAATTTTTTGTGTTATGTTACGTGGCGTCTCCCCCATCTGTGCACTTAAATCTCTACCCCCTCATTGCTTGAAAATGTGTCTTCCTTTCTTCTTCTGTATAGGTTACGAAATGCAAGGTATTCTGAATGCTATTCCCTATGTCCCTAAGGACTGCCAATCCATCTTCCATTATAATATTTAGAATTTTTATAAGGTAGATACTGTAAATAATTACAAGACAATTAGTCTGTACAATCTTTAAACATGAAAATGTAACAACACCAACATCCAGAATTATGATACCCACTCACAAGGTACATAAAAAATTCTATACAGTACAACAATGCTCTAGGAAATGGTGATTTTTCCAAAAATTGTGTTCTTAGGACTCCTCAGTGTGGTGCTCGCAAATCTTATACAACTAATGATACACGGAGTCCTCTATTTTGATGGAAAACTCTTTTTTATTTTCATAAACTTCACCCCTACGTTTCGCTCCTACGAGCTTGTTCACGGGGCTTCAATACCATCTGTTTTAAAAAACACAAATACAAATTATTTAATAGTGGATTTCACTCCTTCTGAATGAATTAATAGAAGGAGTGAAATGTAGGGGTGAAGTTTATGAAAATAAAAAAGAGTTTTCCATCAAAATAGAGGACTCCGTGTATCATTAGTTGTATAAGCCTTTTGATCTTATAAGTTGTTCTCTCCAACAGACACACTCCAGTGAAAATTTTTCTTTCTGTTTGTAAGAGGTGCAAATTGACTGCAATGCTTTGATCTGTACCCTGCTAGTCTAGGCTTTTAATCCACATCCAACCTTTATATCTGTCACACTGCTCAGCTGTTTTTTCACTTTTGACCTGAGGAAGAGAGTTTCACCTCTCGAAAGCTAGTCTTAAAAATAATTTTGTTAGTCCAATAAAGGGTATCACCTACAACATATTTGTTGTATTTTTCTCTACATTGATAGCATTTGAAAATTTTCATTGCCCTTGTTCAAGAGGTGGGGGTCATAAGAAGGCTAAGTTGAAAATTTGGGTTCAGAATAATAAAAAATGATAATGCTGTGAGCATCCATGGAAATTTCTCAACACTCACTCAACTTTGGTAATTTTAAATATTTCACCCCAACTTTTGAACTTAGCGATTTTATTCACATCATCTCATGAATGTGACAGCTGTCATTTTTTTTTAAATCCTGGCCAAAATGTGTTTTTGCACCTGTGGCACATAATTACGTTTTGGTGGTACCAGGCTCTTGAGGTGGGGTAACAAGAAGGCTATGCTGAAAATTTGGTGTGCAATATGATAAAATATCCAGGTTATGGGTAAACATTGCAATATTTCAATGTTCAGTCATAACTAATTTTCAATATTTTGACTTCAAACTTTCCACATAGCCTTTTTTTCCATACCAAACATAAGAAATCAAAAACAAGGTGCTGCATCAGCATGTGCTCTGAATACAAAACAAAATGGTATTATTAAATGCACACTGAAAGTAGAGTTAGAATCTTCGTTTTGACCATAGGTCTTCTTCGGGAACTATTTAAAAGAGAAAAAAGGAGAAAAATCTAAGTCAGTCAACTAACTTTGCTTTTTTCTCTTTTGGATAATTCCTGAAGAAGTCCTGTCATCAAAACATTGATTCAAACTCCACTTTCTATTTTAAGCATGTGTTTAATTTTTCCACACCACCTCAAAAATGTGACGACTGTCATTTTCTAAATTATGTATAAGATGTGTGTTTTTGCACTTCAGATGCAAAATGATGTTTCAGTAAATATACTATAAATGTTACATGTCATGTTTATGTGGGGAGTCATAAAATGACTATCTTGGAAGTTTGGGGGCAAAGTTAAAAAAATATGTATATAATTGCTAAGAAACTTTGTGTGTAGTGCCAGTCTTGACCCAAGTGGGCGTGCTTTGTGATGCTGTGCTGGTGAGCTGCATGCAGGGATGAGCTCGGTGACCTACCTGGATTGGAGTGAGGTTGGGGAGATGATGCTGTTGCACAACACCCCCCAGCCCGGGAGAGACAGGTGCAAGGTTATCCATATGGGCCCAGGTACCATAGAGTGAAGACATCTTTCATCTTGGCATAGGGCCCTCTACCTCTGCACCCATGGGTGTCAGATGGCTCTGTGTATTGGCTGACAGATTAATTTTTTGCCCTGTGCATCTGTATATACAACAACATGGAAAAGCAGGGAACAGAGGGCCCTGAACCTCTGCAGTCCACCAGCCAGCCCCATGAATTCCTGATATATGTCAGTGAACATCTGTAGGTGGACAGAGTCTTCCCTTGGCACAGGACCCAAAGAGTCCTGTGCATCTGTAGGAATGAGGATATGATTTCACTATCTCAAAAGGAAAATAAACTCTTTCCAAAAATCTCTGTTAATGCACCAGTCAGGGTTCAACTTAACACCACAAAAGTAGGGAAATGTGGCATTAGGGTTTCCAACTCTAACTCCTCACCCCAACCCCCAAGCAGCAAAAGGAGAAATCATTAGGGTTTTTTGTCTCTGAAGTCTTGGTGAGTCAGTGGTGGGGACTTCCTTGGGGTCGTTATCCCTAATGCCCACCCTGTTCTCTGAGCAAACAACATAAGCTGTGACCTCCTTTCCTCAGGCATGGCCCACAGGGCCCTGTGTGAAGACAGCAGCAAAAGACTGTGTTCACAACATGCATGTGGTGAGACATACTTCTCTGCTTTTGAAGAGTGTATCACTGTGAGACACTGGTTTGGAGCTATACGTTGTGTTTTGGACAGGAAGTTACATGCACGGGATTAGGGGTGAGCATTAGGATTGACAACCCCACGGAAGACCCCACCACTGATTCACCAAGACTCCAGTGACCCAAAACCCTAATGTTTTTCCTTTTGCTGCTTGGGGGGGGGGAGGAGTTAAAGTTGGAAACCCTAATGCCACATTTCCTTACTTTTGTGGCATTAAGTTGAACCATAACTGGTAAACTAACAAAGTTTTCTGCAAAGAATAGTATAGAAACCAGGACATGTGATTTTTAATCAGTGACTAATGAAATAACATGATAACTAATGAGCACATTTTAATATCACTTCTGCAAAAAGGATCCCATTTCAAGTTGTCTAATTACTTTATATATTCATTCTGGCAGCTAAAATTAAAAGTAGATTCAAAAAAAGGTCTTTGTTGGGGCAAACATGAAAAGCCTGTTTGGATAGTTTCATAAGTATAATTCTGTCATCACAGAGATAGTTTTATATTTATTTACATGAAAAAATAGCTTTATCAGTCAGCTAGTATCTCAAGAAAACAAGGTACTTTTTTAGTCTTCAGAAAGATCCTCTCCCAGGAGTAAACATGGGGAAAAAACAAATCGAGCAGAAGTGTAAAATCCTTATAGTTAATGAACTGAGACCCAAATGGTTAGGTAAAATCACGGCTAACATATATCTAGACAGGACTTCCAGGGGTCGATTTTAGCAGTAGCCCAGTGGCCTAAGGCCACCAAAAATTAATTTATATACTGTGATATTAGGATGACAGAAATCTGCCCATATAAGTCATCCCCACTTCTCAGTGGTTATTTATTACACATAACATCAAAGTGAGCATCCAGTTTTGTTTTTTCACTTTGGGCCAGAAAACTTTTAGAAACACAGAAACATAGAAGCTGATGGCAGATAAGGACCGCAAGGCCCATCCAGTCTTCCCATTTCTTTTTCTACCTTATAAATGTGCCATCGGCCTTTGCTCTGTCAATGGCCTATCTATTCATACCCATCTGTATTGCTCCCTTATGCCTATCCCACACCTGTTTGAAGCCCTGCACTGTATTCATATGCACCGCTTCCTGAGGTAGGCCGTTTAAGGCATCCACCACCCTTTCTGTGAAAAAGAACTTCCTCACATTACCCCTTAATTGGCCTCCCTCTAATCTCATGATGTGTCCTCTTGTCCTGCTATTTTTCTTACAGTGAAACATGTCAGACTCTTTCATCTTGTTAATGCCCTTAAAGTGTTTGAATGTTTCGATCATATCACCTCTCTGCCTCCTTTGCTCTAGGGTATACATATTAAGCTCCATTAATCTGTCCTCATATGTTTTTCTGATGCAGTCCATGCACCATTTTGGCTGCCCTTCTCTAGACTCCATCAATTTGGTTAATGTCCTTGTGAAGGTGTGGCCTCTAGTACTGCACGCAGTACTCCAGATGGGACCTAACCAGTGTCTTGTAAAGAGGGATTATTACCTCCCTCTTCTGACTTGTGATACCCCTACTAATACACCCTGACATCCCCCGAGCCTTACCTACTGCTTTAGTGGCCTGCTTGGATGATTTCAGGTCATCGGTGATGATGATGATGATGCCCAAGTCTCTTTCTTCCTTTGTGACTGCCAGCAACTCCCCCCTCCCAGCCTATAGGTGGCTTCAGGGTTTCTCTTCCCTATGTGCACATCTTGCACTTCTTTGCATTAAACCCCAGTTGCCACTCTTCCGATCATTTTGCTAGTTTATCGAGATCTCTTCTTATTCTGCCCACCCCATGTGGATCATCTACTCTGTTGCAGATATTGGTATCATCTGCAAACAGACAAACCTTACCCTCCAGTCTATCTGCAATGTCACTGATGAAGATATCGAAGAAGACTGGCCCCAGGACTGATCCCTGAGGTACCCCACTTGTGACTTGCATCTCTTCTGACTGTATACCGTTTACCACCACTCTCTGTTTTCTGCCCGTCAACCAGTTTGCCATCCAGTTGACCAACTTCTGACCCACTCTGAGCCTACCCAGCTTATTAATCAATCTTCTATGTGGAACAGTATCGAAAGCTTTGCTGAAGTCAAGGTAGGGGACATCAACTGCTCCACTATGGTCCACCACTCTGGTTACCCAGTCAAAGAAATCTGTGAGATTAGTTTGACAGGACCTTCCTTTTGTAAACCCATGCTGTCTTGGATCCTGTGCTCCTATGGATTCTAGGTGTTGCACTATCCTTTCCTTAAGGAGCGCCTCCATAATCAGAGGCCCCCAGACTAGGGGGAGGACATAGACACATTACAGTTAAAAGCCCACTGAGCTGACAGAGAGGGCTGGTGGCAGCCAGCTGGGCATTCACCCATACTTATAAAAATGACAGTTCCTGCACCATTCCAGAATCCTATGTTCCCATGGAACAGGGGATACACTTTGAGACCCAGGATGTGCATCTGATTGGATGTCTGCCTGTGTCCCTCAAACCACCCCTTTTTTCTTTGCTTACCCATTTGGCCAGCACCTTTTTTAACTAGTACTGGAGTCTATGCACAAAGGTGCATATCACCTATGTGCCACGAATTCATGGCACATAGGCAACCTTATGTCTTTAAGCTGCGCATTGGGGTTCCCACATATCCCCGCAACATGCATGGAGGAGATGTGCATCTATTCTGCACCCAGTCCCCTGGCCAATTGCACAGCTACACATGCAATCAATCTGGATGTGTGTCTGGAGGTGTTCCCGCACTCTGCACCATTCACGAAGATGCAGAGTGCCACGCAAGGAGGGCACAACATACAGCAACAAGGACCCTGCCAAATAGTTTACACCCCCCCAATGAAACCCACCAGTTGCAGCAGGACAGGACATCTGTCTGCCAAGCTTCCCCAACTCACTGAGTTGTCAGAGAGGGCTGGGGCAACCAGTTGGACATTCGTCCATACTTATAAAAATGACAGGTCCTGCACCATTCCAGAATCCCATGCTCCCATGGAACAGGGGATGCACTTTGAGGCCCAGGATGTGCATCAGATAGGATGTCTGCCTGTGTCCCTCAAACCACCCCTGCACAGCTGCATGTCAAGAGGTGGGGCTGTACACAGGTGTCCTGCAGGTGTGCATGATCATGCATAATTCGCACACTGTACCTGTCTGCTAGTGCGTAGCTATATGGGTCAGGTATGCACAAATCATTTATTCCTACCTGTACCTTCATGCAGAGGCCCCATTGTACCCTGTGCCTTTAAGACCAACCATTGCTAACCTCTTTAGCTGACTTCTGGAAGTCTGCCGAAGTGTAGCCAAAAATATTCTGTGTCAGTCATGGAGCTGGAAGCTCACATGTGTGCTCTTTCAAATTCTACATCACCAGGCACACGATGTGTAGTGGGAGCCCAGATTTTGGTCTGTCAGTTACGTGTAGTGCAGCAAATTATAGCAAGGCAGACGTATGAGGGAGCCAGTCAGACAACTGACAGGTGGGACAGTCAACTGCACCACATTTGGAAAAAGGTAATTGCGGTCCCTATCTGTCCTCTGCACCAAACAACATTGCAACTTGATGAAGGCAGGAGTTACTGCCACTGAGTTGTGTTGTGTTGGGTTTGGGGACTTTTGGCCATAATTAAATAGTTAACCCACTTCTTTGTGATTCATCTTTTTATTGAAGCACAAAATAAGTCAAATACACATACAATTGGTTTACTTACCATGAAAGCATTGTCCAGAATGTATTATTATATAATGTTTAACCTGGGCATCAGAAGAGTGTCCATCCATGCAGCTGCATGCAGTGTTATATAATCTCCATAATACCGGAGACAATGAGAGTCCATAACTGATGCTATCTGTTTCTGAAATAGAAAAACTAACTTAACACAGTTAATTAGACTAACTATAACAAATGTTTTACCATCCATAGAATCATGGTTTATAGCTCATTTCAGTTGCTCTCTACTAGCATCTTAGCAACTTCTGCATACTCACAGTTAGCATTTGGGGCTGTGGCAGTATTTAGAGTGGAAAAAAGGAACCAGCATTTGTGATACCAAATAAAGTTCACCCAGTACAGTAAAGCCACTGAGAGGCAATTTTAAATCACAATGGAAATGTGAAAGGAAAATTGTGACCCTTTGGGACTTGAACCCAGGCCTGTGGTGTACTGTACCAGTGCTCTAACCACTAAACTATGGACTCACATGGTTTGCACTAGGCCTCTGGGCTTTCTCTTCAGGCACACATATTCCTTTATATGTGTTGTGTAATCTGCAACTAAGCACATGTCAGAGAGGCAACCAGATAACGTGGGGAATGCCTGGTACACCAGAGGCCTGGGTTCAAATCCCAATGGGTCACACTTTTCCTTTAAAATTCCCAGTTTTTTCAAATAGAATACAAATTACTTACTTTGCCAGAGACATAAAAAAAAATTACACTACTTTGAACGCTGCAGGTTTGAAAGTGAGCAAGGTACCCGTGTCAGGGAGCTGACTGCTGCATATGCAGGCTGAAAAAAGAGTCAGTAATGCAGCTAGATAGCCCTTAGAGACAGAGATCTTAAAGAAAAAAGAAGCCGGCATGAAGAAAGTTAGCTAGTTTTTTTCCCCCCTAAACTTGAATAACTGGCACAGTAAGTGCAAGGGGGGGGGGGGCCCATTCCAAAGCAGATTACTGTTTTTGCAGCCTGAATTTATTGCAGTCACTTGTTATCTGAATAGGAACAAAAAGATAAAATCCTCTATACAAAAAAAATTGTTAAACTGAAGATAAACTAAAAGACTAAGAGCCGAGTTCTGTTCCGTATGCAGTCTGAATTGTTACACTTAGTTCTAGTATCCCTATAGTAATTAAAAAACAAAATACAATGTAGGAAAATAATCCAGTGTGCTTTGATGTTTTGCACAAAAGCAGTCCATAGAAATTAAGTAAAAAGTCTAAGGAAACATGGGAAGGGCTATCCTTAAATAAAAGTGAGAATTCTCATTTTTCATCGGGCCACCAAATTTCTTGCAGGCAAGCAAATTTACCCTATGGACTGGCCCAGTGGCCACCATTTTCTTTCTCCCAAAGTCAATCCCTGACTTCCCTACTTTGCCTCCTATTTAATTCACAAAGACTAGATACATTATTAAGGTTGATATAGTTTACAAATGGTTAAGAAATTAAAATGAAAGGATAATGTCCGTTATTAAAAACGTATTTTTTATTTAAATGCATATTTTGATATATGATTCTTTTAAATCATTGTATTACTGTGTAATACGTTTTTTGTCATTTCCTTTTGTCATGTAATCATTTGACGATCAATAAGCCATTCTGAATACCTCAGCACTCCAGAAGACAGTGGACAGCCTCAGAAAAATAGTACAAATACCGCCAGGATACATGCAAAAATAAAGATGCATTTCTTAGATTGATCTGCAGATCTGAAAATGTTTGGAAACTGTAGGTAATAAAGACAAATCTTTGAAGTTAGAGAAAATCACAGTTAACCACTGCTGACCCCCCCCAACTCCTTGACATTAAGCAGAGTTGGCATTATGGGGGTGCAGCCTAGTGATGCCTCCACCCTCACCCTCAGTACTGTGGCACTCCAGCCTCACCAAGATCCATTGCAATTTGAATGGATAGGAACTTTCAGGGGACAACAGACCACCAGGACATAGGAAGATGTAGATATCATACCACCATGCCCACATTGCTGTTTCTCTTTCATTATTGCCCCCTACCTCAACCCTCTTTCTTGGGCCAATTCTGCCATGCCATGCCATACCTACTGTATGTGGAGAAGGGCAGGACATTGTGTGGTCAACCACAAAGCCACATGCCACTCCTAATCCCACAGACTAAATTAGTTTGAACTGACATATCAAGGCAATCTTCTCCTACCCCATCACCCGAGTGAGCTGGTTCCACAGTGTGACTTAAACTTCACTGACCCAATGGAGGGTGTTAGGATTATGAAGTGACCACAGGTCTCCCATGTAGTAGTACAATGTATTACACCCCTATGTTCTGGGATGTACTTCAATTGTTAAACTGAGATAAAGTTCTCCTTTAGTTTCTCATTATTTCTACCCTCTTCCCCATCCCATCAGAACTCTACTTGAATGCCACATTTTGGTATTGTACTTTTAATAACAAAGGGCCAGTCATTTTAAATCCGACTTAGAAAATAATTGAATCTCATCAAAAAATACCTCAGCCATTGGCGTTTATCATTTTTTTATCAGCTTAGCATAGATTTATTATCTAAAAATGTTCAACTGTCCATTCATTACCATATAATTAAGCTGTTTGCTTTCACTTGCGAACTTTAAGATTATGGATGGATGGATGATGTAAATCATCCACTTTGATAGATGTTGACAGATGTCACATATTCCAGTAACCATCTAAGGAGAATGCAAATAATCCCATAGGTGAAGACAAAATGCATACAATATAATTTACATTACTATAAGGATCTGAGTAATGCTGCAATATTATTGGCTGTCAGTGTTCTGAGAGCCTTATGTTAATCTCCTTTGTAACATACCTCAGCAGCCTGTTTATCTGAGCATTAATTGTATAAACTAAGGTGCTACTTATTCTGTCAGCATTCTATATGTAGAACTCGCAGTCACCATTATAGCAATGCTGACAGTGACAAGCATCCCACAGTCAGTAAAAATCTTCACTGTATTGTTACAAAGTCGTATAGTTGTTGGTGCTGCTGTTTTTTTTTGATACAGTCCACTCTTGCTATATACAAAAAAAAAAGTTAAGTATACCACCGTGGCACTAGATGTTAAAGAGCAGGTATTCATCTAAATGCTATTGTTTTCCATTATGAATGTTGGCATAATTGTAATCAACATTTGTTAAAAACTGGTGTTGCGTGGTGTTAGTTTATGTCTTCATTCTCACCTTGGTGTCAGAAAAGCTGAAAGTCATCATGCTACTGTATTGAATTTTGATCGTACAGGAGAAAAGTCGCTCACCCAGACGTGCTGCCAGCCCAAGTCTGTGTGATGTCAGATCCAGAAAACAGACTCAGGCTGCACAAGATGAAACAGAATGCGGTTGCACAGTCATCAGTAAGGCATCAGGTACACATGTGTTTCCATGTGCTTATGACTGTCTGGTAAACTGACAGGCTGTCTCCTCAGGATGCATACCAAGTAGCATTAATATTCAAAAGCATCTCACACTGGTGAATAACTCCGGTGTTCAGTGAAACGACAATTGTTCACTGACACTCTGTGTGTGTGTGTGTGTGTGTGCGCGCTGCGGTGTGTGTGTGTGTTACAATGCACAAAGTAATTCAAACAGCAGTATTTGGCAAAAACAGCTTTTTTTTTTAGTTTAATCTTACTTGTTACTCAGAATGTTTACCACCAGTTAGTGATGTGTCCGTGAAGGTCTGGCAGGATAACTCTATTTTTCAGGCTGGTGCAGCAGAGATATGTACAGTCTTCTGATTAAACAATCAATGCAGGGTTTGGCAGTTTGTTTCTACTGACCCACCACTTATTCCCTGTCCTGTCATTCCTGTCTTACAGCAGGAATGGGGAGGTGAAGAAATGAGAGACAAGACTGGCATTGACAGTGTGTCATGAAACTGGGGCTGTTAATAAAAAAATAATAAAGTAATTATCATATCGAGTAAAAATCCTATCAAGTCCTAAATTCCTTCAACTACACTGCCTTTATGATAGACTAAGAAACAAGAAACTGGGATAGACCTAACATTGGTGATGCCTGGCGCTATTTTCAAAGTGAATTCCTGGCAGTGTGTGATGCTCATGCAAAAATTCTTCTCAAAAAAATTAAATATAACAATTCTCTTTGGTACACTACAGACTTAAGAAAATTTTGTAAGATCAGGGAGAAGGCTTGGAAACTTGTGAAACAACATCCCAATGTAAGATCATTATGGGATAAATATCATCATGCTAGAAATATATTAAAAAAATAAGACAAGCAAAAGCAAATTATTTTCTGTCAATTTTTAAGTCAGATAAGAATAAGCATCCAAGAGACTTTTGGAAAATGGTTAAAAAACTGCAAGGTAATAAGCCAACTGTACTGCCTAGCTCTTTTTCAGTGAATGGAATCCCACAAGTTACTTTTATTTTTATTTATTTATTTAATCTAGGATTGCAAGTACATTTGAGCCAAGGCTCTTTTACAAAGGTTCCACATCAGGGATAAACAAACAACAATGAAACAACATTGAGTTAGCAGTAAAGCAATTCATATACTGCAGTGCTATTGTCTGTCTGAAGAGAGGAGAAGGGGAGAGCGGGGAGATGCAGCCAGAGGCATTTTTCAAGTAAAGTTGGAAGGACAGATGGAGGAGAAGAGGGGGAAGGGTGAGGGTGAGGAATAAGTGCGGCAATAGGGGCATGGACAGACTAAAAAGGTAGTAATAAGGCCTGGGTTTTTATGTTGTCGCCTGAGAAGTCTGGGGGAAGGAGACTGGTAGGGAGCCAGAGGGCTTAGCAGTAGGCTAGAGCTGTGTAGGTCAATTGTTAGGTGAGGCAGTCACAGGAGCTAAAGGCAGCAAGATGAGCCCAGAGCCTGGATTTAAACAGACCTAAAGTAGTGGCTGAGGTGATGGTGTCACTGAGATCATTCAGCCATAGAGGAGCCCTGTAAGCGAAGGAGCATTGACCCTGAGTAGTACGACAGCAAGGGACTTGTAGATTCTGGGTTATTGAACTCCTGGTTAGTGTTTTGTTGTAATAAGGCAGAAACGCCAGGAGGAGTCAGGCCAAGGTTGATTTTTTTTTCGCCATGGCACAGGTGATATACTTTATCCTGTTGGGAAGTTGGAGCCAACCAGTTTGTGCATAGAGGGAACAGGTGTGGTTGAGGTGGTGGGCACCAGTTGTGAGTCAGCATGCTTTGTTTAGGGCAATTATTATATGACTGAGGGTGGATGTCGAGACACAGCCATAGATAATGAGGCCATACTCAATGATTGACACCACCGAGCTCTGAACAACAATCTTCAGGGCCTCTGGAGTGAGATGTTGCCTGTGCTTGAAGAGCAGTCCAAGGCATGTATTGGCAGCTTTGGACACGCTGTCGATGTGAGCAGAGTAGGAGAGCTTGAGGTCGAGCAGAATAACTAGATATTTGAAGGAGGATACTTGTTCGAGGACAGATCCCTGTTTGGTGGAGATGGCGAGGGGGTGATGCCTGTGACAGTTATGAAAACTACAGAATAGCAAGGACTTGGTTTTCTTGTGATTTAGGATCAGTTTATGATTGGAGAACCAAGTTTCAACGGCATTGAATCCAAGCTGTAGGCTGAGTTGAAGTGGAACAGGGTCCTGATGCGTGGAGAAAACAACAGCATCATCCACGTACAGGATGATTTGTTCCGAGCTGGACTGAGGTAGTGAGTTTAGAAACAGGCTGAAAAGGAGTGATCCCAGTATGGACCCCCGGGGAACTCCAGAGCATACAGGCAAGGTATGTGACACAGCATTGGCAATTTTTACTCTTTGAGAGTGGTTTTCAAGGTAGCTTCTGAACTAGAGGGCTGAGTCAGGTGCAAGGCCAGTAATGAGTAGCTGGTCAAATAGTAGCTGATGATGGACCATGTCGAATGCCTTCGATAGGTCGATGAAGACAGCCCCTGTGAGAAGTCCTTTATCAAGGGAGCAGTGCACTTTGCCAGTAAATTCAAGTAGAGCAGTGGTGGTACTATGCCCTTTTCTAAAACCATGCTGCTGAGGGCACAGTATGTTGTATTTGTCCAAGTAGTCAGTAAGCTGGTCTGCAATGATACGCTCAAGGGCCTTGGAGAGTGGCGGCAATATGGAGATCGGGCGATAGTTTGCGTGGCTGGTCTTGTCCCCATTTTTGTGGACAGGGGTCACTGTGGCAGTTTTCCAGATTTCTGGGAATGTACTACTGTTGAGGGAGAGGTTAAGAATTTTAATGAGGGGATGAAGAACCTCATCAAGTGAAAGTGATAGCAGCTTAAGATCTAGGGTGTCACTGCTGGTTCTAGATTTAGAGATGACCGAGGCAATATGGCAGCGAGCTGTACTCATCTTAATCTCCCTGAAGTAAAAGCGTGGTTGGTTGGATGAAGTGCAGGGAGTGCTTGAGGGGGTGTCATTAACCAGGAAGAAATCAGGCGGAAGAACAGAGCTAAGGTTGGTAAAAGCTGTGTTGAAGGTGTTAGCAATGACCACAGGATCAAGGGTAGTGGACCCATCTACAATTAGCATTGCAGGAGGGGACTTTAATTGTTTTCCAGTGATGTCCTTGATATGTTCCAGAAAGCACAGCCTTTTCCCCAGGTGTTGGTGAGGACATCCTTATAATATAAACTTCCGTGAGACGAATGGATTTGGTGCAGGCATTCCGGGCATGTTTGTATTTTTGGATGTCATTGTTTGTCTGTGGCTTTAGCCACTGCCCATAGATGGTCCCTGGAGTTCAGCTGTGAGAGGAGTTACCCAAGCATTACAGAGGGCTTTTGTTTTCCTTTTTTGGCAGGAGCAAAGAGGTCACAGGCCTTGTTGAAGGTGGTAATGAAGTAATTGAGGGCTATGTTAACATCTGACGCAGTGTAAATAGGTAACCAGACTTGAAGGGATAGGTGCTGTTTGAGATAGGTAAGTTTCCCACATGGGAGGACTCTGCTGGTTATAATTAAGGGGGGTGGTTTTTGAAATGTATTGGACCATTCACATAAAATTGGGGAGTGGTCACTGAGAGAGTCCGGGAGAACGGAGGAGCTGGAGATCCTGGAAGGGTGATTGGTGAGAACCCAGTCCAGCAGGGTGCTGGTGCCAGTTTTGTAATTTATCCTAGTTGGCAAAGTAACCAGTTGTGAGAGGTTGGCAGCTGCAATGGCATCCTTATGAGTGCAGACATGAGATGCGAGCCAGTTAATATTAAAATTGCCAAGATGGATGAGTTCAGAGCCAGGGGGTTGTGAGCTGATGAAGTTAAGGACTTCTTTGATGCCAGGATCTTGTTCCCGAGGTGGAATATAAACAGCTACGATGGTGAGAACTTTTTGATTGGGACCAAGTAGGATTTTTATGGGTAGGAGCTGGGCAGAGGAGCCAGTCATGGGAGTTCACAGAGGGTGTCCCAAGAGAGTATCCTTAATGTAGATAGCGCAGCCACCTCCCCTTTTGGAGATACGGTCCAGTCTGAAAATATTGTAGCCCTGTAGGGTGATTGCCAGATCCAGGACTTTAGGTGTCAGCCATGTTTTGACAATTGCATGGATGTCTGGATTATGTTGGCTGGTGAAGGCTTGTAGTGCATCAATCTTTGGCAGTAGGCTGCAGATGTTAAGGGTTGCAATGGTAAGAGTTCCTGCCTTTTTCAAGTGGCTGGGACAGATAGCGCCAGGGTTCGGGTGGACGTTTCCTGTTATCAGTAGGAGAAGTAGGAGAAGCTTCAATGAACAGAGGCACAAGTCCAGTAATATAGACTTGTGTTTCTTTTTATTGTATGGGCAGAAGGTGGATTCCATATGGCAGCCCCAATGGTATGCAGTGTGGTACAGTAGGGATAAGTTGGCATAGAGACCAACCAAGGTGCTGTTATGAAGCAGCCAGGTATTGTCGAGTGGCGGTGCATGTATAGGATAGAGGATACTTTGAATAGATATAGGATACTTCAAATAGAGTAGCAGACATATTCATTGAAATGTATGTTAATATGGGAACATCCTTGGCCAATGGCTTGCCATCTACTTTGTTGACAGGAAGTAAACAAATAGTTGATGGTTTGCCATTTTCTTTGCTGATAGGAGGTAATCAAACAGGCCCTTGCCCCTCTAGCTTTTTCTTTGCACCTATTTCTATAAGCCAAGTTCTAAAAGAATTATTGAAAATAGATATAAGAAAGGCCCAAGAGGAGGATGATATTCTGTCCTACTTTTTAAAGCTGGCTGCCCCAGTTATTGCTCTTTATCTTGCAGATATCTGTAATCTCTCTCTCTCTTCTCTCTCTCTCTCTCTCTCTCTCTCCCTCCCTCTCTCTCTCTCTCTCCAAACTTGGAGATTTCCCCCAAGCCTGAAAACAGGCAAATGTAGTTCCCATTTATAAAAGTGGCCAGAAAAACATTGAGTAACTATAAACCAATATCACTACTCTCAGTTGTTTCAAAATTATTTGATAAACTACTAGTCCATCAATAAATCAGTACTTAGAGGATCATAAATTGTACAATATTTATCAATCAGGCTTTAGAACATTTCATAGTACTTCTGTTGCACTAGTAAAGGTTGTGTCGGACATACAGGTGACCATGGGCAGGGCTCTCGTGGTTGGGGCCATATTTAAAGATTTATCAAAAGCTTTCAACACTCTGAAACATGAAGTCTTGATTAACAAACTACAATCTTTTGGCCTCAGCCATGGGACACTGAGATGGTGCCATGGCTACCTGTCTGAAAGACAGCAAATAGTAACTCTGAATAACACTTTCAGATCTGAATATTTAACTATCAACACAGAGGTCTCTCAGGGATTGGTCATGGGGCCTCTACTGTTTAATCTGTATACAAATGATGTCGGACACCTATTAGGTGGTGTCCGGCATCATTTGTATGCAGATGACACTATTCTTTATGTTGAGGATTGTTCTGTGGTTCAAATTGTTCTGTGGTTCAAATACAGGAGAAACTCCAGAGTACATCGATAGGCTACAGAACTATTTTTGTGATTGTGGTTTGGTGTTAAATGCCTCAAAATCTCAGCAAATGCTGTTTTGCAACAAGTCAGAAGCTATTCAACAGCCTCTGAAAATAAATACGTTGGATAATTGTACCCTTGAATTAGCTGATTCCTATAAATACCTGGGGGTTTGGGTGGATTCCCAGTGTAAATGGAATACTCACATAGAGTCCCTAATTGGCAAACTAAATAGAAAGTTGGGGTGCCTATATAAATATAGAAAGTATATTTTACAAGACACAAGATTAAAAATTATTTATTCAACAGTTACTCCTCTGTTTGACTATGGAGATATTTTGTTCAGGGGGGCATCTGGGCTGTTGCTCCATAGACTGGATGCGATCTATAATAGATTTGCTCGGTACATTTTGGTTGCCTTATGGAACATCCATCATTGTCTCCTTTATGGAGCACTAAACTGGACAAGTTTATCTGTACGTAGAAATATCCATACAATTCATTTGGCTTTTAGGTGGTGTCTTAAAAAAGTACCTATATATTTATCAGATATAGTGAAACTTAGGAATGTAAAGAGTGGTTTGCGTTCAGTCAGTTTGATTGAATATGAAGTACCAGTTATGAAAACAGCGAAAGAAGATTCAAATTGTGTTCATATTGCTCCCAAGTTATGGAATAATTTACCATATTTACATTTATAAAAAATGGTTCCACATTGGAACACTATAAAAACGTGGTTAATGAACAATGTTGCCTTACCTAAGGCTTGCTGTGATCAAACTGTGTAAATTTACTTAAAAATGTTTTGGTGTCCATTATGCACTGATTATAAATTTGTACATTTTGTATATTATTTGTGTAACATGTTTGTCCTTTTATGCCCATGGGACCCCATTGTAAATGAGTATAGGCTCAACTGGGTTATCCCTTTCTGAATATCAGAATAAAATTGTTACTACTACAACTACTAATTATGATAAAAATAATTATCTTGTAGTTCATTTTCTACCTGAAATGTACCACTTCTTCTGGAGCCCTAACTACATGACACTTTTTTGGCAGAGGGACTATTTTACATCAGTAATTATGAATATCTGAAATAAATACAGTACAACATTAGAAACTGCAAGAAACCTAAACTCAATTATAATAATAGCAATAAGGTACTTGGCTGCACCTCTTGCCACATTACACCCCCGGGGTGATTAACTAGAACATTAACATAACCCCTGTGATTACCTTATTGCTTAAATAGTTACAGTTGATTCAAATTATTGAACTAGCAGTTTTAGAAAAAACATCACTCAAAGTTGTTTGTACCCATTTTTCCAGGTTCTTTTTTAGCATTGACTTGAACTTCTCCTCCTAACCTTTCTCTCTCTCTCTCTCTCTCTCTCTCTCTCTCCCCCTCTCTCCTTCCCTCCAACTGATATTGAAGAGGCTTACTCCAGGACTGGTTATTCAGTTGTTTGCTGCACTTGAATAGGAGGCAAGATACAGAGGAGAAAGAGGCTGGGGTCTGAGGTCCCTAACTGGTTCTTTCATATGTGCTAGGTGGTGCTCTTTTTCACCTTTCTGTCCTAGTCCTACTCTCTCAGACACAATGTCCTAAATGCTCCCATTTTCCCAGCTGCACTGCCACCAGTGGTCTGCCATGTGGTAGTGGCACAGCAGAAGACACTACTCACTCTCCCCAGTGGAGCATCCTCTTGGAAACTTGTTTCTCTCCCTGCCAGCCCTCCTGGGAGCACAGGTCTCCAGTGTTGCAAGCAGAACTGGTGCTACAAAATTTAGGCAGCAAATGTATATGCTTTATAACAAGGCTTTAGGACTGGACATGGAAACTAAAGGGTTGTCAGCATAATAGCAATGCTAGGTAAGCTGTCTGAGATGATCATAAGAAAAAGAATTGTTGAACAGTTACAGAAAAATAATTTGGATGGCAGTCCAATATGGATTTTGCAAGGGGAAAATCTTATTAAACCAGTCTTACTGCCTTTTTTTGACAATGTCACCCAAGAACTTGATGAGAGGAAACATATAAATGCTCTGTACATGGACTGCAGCAAAGCCTTTAAAATGTACCACACAAGAGAGTAGTCCCTATAACCCTATTAGCAGCTTATCAGACCTCACCACCAAGGGCTGACTTGCTCTCGGAGCCTCCCTATTTTCTACCTCTGCCTGGATTTTGAACCCTGCACCTCTCACACCAGAGTTGGCTGCCCTGCTGCCATGCTACATAGCCAGCCTATCTCTCTCCCTCGTTCACTGTCTCTTAGCCAATAATATCTACTCCAACCCTCAGCCATGCCCTCCCTTTGTTGCCTACTACTCATAGTCTGGGTACTGCCCCCCCATCCCTCCCAATGCAACCCTGCCTCAATTACCAATAGCCCCTTTCGTACCCCCCCATTCTTGAGCTATATGGCATTTCCTGGCTGGCCCCCCATGCACTCCAAACCCAGCTCCCAGTCTGCTGCAACACCCTTAGCCCCAACCACCTTACTCCACCTGCCCTCCTAGTTCAAATCATCCACTCTCTCCCCATCCCAGTAACTCCCTCTAAAACATCTCCTTTTTCCTGCCCTGCCCCTTTTAAATCTAAACACCTTAAGGCTGCCCTCCTTTGGCACACCCTCCTTCTCCTCCTCCTATCAGGTAACATCACCCCAATCCTGGTCCTCCCATCCAGCTCCCCTTCCCCAATGATAGGATGCATGGACTCCGCTTTGCCTCCCTCAACATCTGCAGTCTTCAAAAAAAGTTTACATTGTTTCAAGGGTGGCAAGCCCAGCACTCCCCTAACTTTCTGGCCTTGTCTGAAACTTGGTGCTTCAAAAACACCCCAGATTCATCCCGTGGCTTTACAAGGCTTCTCACTCCTTCCAGCTGACAGGCAAGGCAAAAGAGGATGCAGTTGTATCCTCTACATAAAGGATACCCTACAAGCCCTGCCTGTCCCCTTCCCCTCTCCTTCCCATGGTGCCCAAGTCCTCACTGCCAAGGTACTCCTTGGCAACCCTGGCAAAACCTTGTATGTTATGGCAACCTATATTCCCCCTCACAACCAAAAACTTACCTCCCCATCAGTTATGTCCTGTATGTGGCAACTTCTCTCCAACTGTGAAGTAATCACCATGGGGGACTTCAATGTTAATTAGCTATCCCCCTCATCCACCCCATACAAGGACCCTATTGCGGAATTAGACCTCACCCAAGTGGACCAAACCCCATCAGACTTAGTGACAGCTTGGGCACCTCGACGCTGCTGTACTTCATCCACACAAACCATCCCAATAACCTCTCAAAAGCCTTGGTGCTCCCAGACACCCTAAATGACCATTCCCCAGTAATCTGCTGGTGGTCCATCAAGGCCCCCCTTGTACCTCTCAAAGTCTCCTACCATAGGAGACTAAAAAAGGGTTCACTTCCCCATTTCAAAACCTATCCAGCAAACTGCGACTGATCCCCCATATACACTGCCCAGTCTGTCGATGTTTGCCTCCCCAACTTTATCTCTACTTTCAACATCGCCTGTGACACCTTTGCCCCTGTAGCCAAACATGTCACTAAAAACCATAACACTCCCCGGATCTCCCAACAACTCCTTACCCAAATGCAATTTTGGCCAATTTTGCCCACAGGACAGGCAAAGATACAAAGAAGCCAGAAACAAATGTACCTGGGCCCTTGGCCAAGCCAAGGTAACCTACTACTAGCAAACTCTGTCTTCCACCTGGGGCTCTGGGAGTAAGTTCTGGGAGAATATCAAAGAGGTGCATAGGAAAACAGCTAACCCCCGCTCAACTCCTGTTGATTGCTGCATCACCCAGGATCCCCTAGCAATAGCTAATGCCTTAAATGCTACATTCTCTGACCTTACATGTGTCCTCACCCCTAACATCTCCCCACCCTGGAACCTGCACCTGCCCATAGACCCCCTCCCAACACCCCCCTCTTCTGTCTCCACATCGTCTCCACCTGTGAGGCTAGGAGATACCTCCACAAAGCCCTTGGTAAGTCATGCTATAGTGGTGACTCCCTAAACTTGAAACTCCTCCTTCTTACCCGTGACAAGGTCCTACACCCTGTTACCAAAATACTGAACATGTCCTTTTGTCTCAGCTAATTCTCGGCACTCTGGAAATGTACCATAATTACCCCCATCCTAAAAAATGGCAATTGTACCTCCCCTAATAACTATCGTCCCATCTCCCTTCTCCCCCCCCATCTCCAAGGCTCTTGAATAAATTGTAGCTGACCAATTAACAGACTGTCTATCTAAGCACAACCTGCTGTGTTCTGAACAGCACGGTTTCTGGCCAGGCCACAGTAGTACCACTGCCCTCCTAGAATACTTCTCCTACATCCATAATGCCCTTGAATGTGGCCACCTTGTGGGGTCCGTCTACATAGACCTTACAAAGGTGTTTGATACCATCAATCATGCTATCCTCCTAGGCTCCTTTCCTTCCCTGGGACTCTCCCCTGAATTCATATCCTAGTTTAAGGACTACCTCTCAGACAGATCCCAACAGGTTAAGATTAACTCCACCTTATCTGCCAGCCTCCCGGTCTGCTCAGGGGTACCTCAAGGCCCCATATTGGGGCCCCTCATCTTTTAGCCTTTTTTTATTTTTTATTTTTTTATTTAATATGCTTTGTGTTGCCGCTGGATTGCCGGTAATTTCAGCCCTTAGTCATGGCCCCTCTTATCCCCCACCTCTGGCAATTGCCAGGTTTCTTCCCCTGTCATCTCTGGCTTAACCCCCAGAGGGCGGGGTTGCGGAGCTGCCTTCCCACCAGCTCCACACTACAAATATCTGGTCGGGGGGAACACTGGCACTGGAGGCTAATTGGGGCTTGGAGGAAAGAGCACCATGGAGGTGATCCTGCAGCGATTTTCTCCCCCTGTAAGCAGGGCGGGGATGTGCAATGACATCCAGCGTCCGCCCCGCCCTGAGAACTTGTTGACATCGGCGCATTGCGTCAAATCCAGCCACTTGTACACCGGACGTACTACCCCCCCTTCCTCCCGGAGAAGGAGAGCAGTCTTATGGATGCTCAATCATTCTCCCTCCGGCCGGTCCTCTGACAATGCAAGTCCAGTCCCAAACCCAGGTCACCAGTGTTTAGCCCTTTTCTTAACTCACTCCCTATCTCCTGCTCTGGTAAACTCCTGCTCTATGTGGACAATGCTGTGATTATTTTGAAGCCATCTGCACCCAGATATCCTCCAACTAGCCCTCCAAGGCTTCCTCATGGAAACTGAAGCATGGTTCTCTACCTGCTGTCTTATCATAAACTACAAGAAAAACAAGTCTATGATCTTTCCCAATGGCAGAGCCCTCTTAGAGCTCTCCCGGTGATCATCCTTAACACATAAGGCTCTGCCCTGGAACAGGTGGTCACATTCAGATACTTAGGAGTTACCCTGGACACCTCCCTCAACTACCATGCTCATATCCATCTCCTGTCTACTACCATTAACTCCCAAATCAGGATCCTTTATCGGCACAAACACTGCCTCCCCCAGAGGCTATCCATTTAGCCATATCACCCTCTGTTCTTTCCCTTATAGGTTATGGCATAGTCACATATGGCTCTGCTGATCCCATGGCTCTTCACCGTATCAAAGTTACCCTGAATAAAGCCTGTTGGCTGATCAGAGGGTGTGACAGATGGACCCACACCTGTGAGCTATACAAGCTCACAAACTGGCTAACCTTCAAGGGGAGACTTAAGTACCACACCTGCTATATCACCAAGAAAATCCTCCTTAGACAAGCACTACCTGGACTACACTACCTCATCCAACCTTTCCCCCAGGTTAGGGACTCCAGAAGCACCAACAGGGCCTACCTTCTTGTTCTCCATCCCTGGGCCCAAGGTCCTTCTTATACAGAGCCCCCTCTGGTGGAACAGTCTTCCTGCTCCCATATCACTAGAACCTTAGCTCAGCCATTTTAAATTGAACCTTAGGGTGCTTCTCCTTGAATCCTCAGTCTGTGACTGTACCTAACCCTCTCAGGCTCTGCTCTTCCTTCCCCTTCCCCTGAAACCTATGCTTATGTTATCAAAACTGTTGGGTCCTCTATCACCCTAAGTACATGGTTTTGATCCTCCCTCTGTATGTTTCACAATTTAATTATTTATTTTATTTATTTATTTTATTTAGTTTTTGTTGACCGGGTAAGTGCACTAGACAAATCCTGCCTATTTTCAGGCACAACCCGGGGGAGGGGAATAAGATGAATGCCAACTGACCTTGAACCAGATTAAACTGTTGGTGGTATTTTTAGTGAATGAGGGAAATTTGGCCAGGACACCGGGGAAATTTCCCTACTCTTTTCGATAAGTGCCATGGGATCTTTAACATCCACCTGAACTACCACCAGTCCAGGCAGATGGGACCTCGGTTTAATGTCTCATCCGAAAGACAGCACCTCAGAAGTGCAGCACCCCTCTCATGCTGCACTACAGTGTCAGTAATGGGATATTAACCCAAGTGCCAGATGTGGGAACTGAACCCACAGCCCTCTGATCTCCCGGCCTCAGAGGCGTGTGTGAATCATAATGTAATGCTTTACCATTGAATGTATATATCTGTCATTGTTTGTTTGTTTTCTACTGTATCGTGGCATGAAGCCTTTACAAAAGAGTCTTTGACTCAAAGGTTTGTAATTCCAATTGTTGTTAAATAATTAAATAAATAAATAAATAATTCTGCTTGCTGTGGAGAGAGGTAATAGTGGAGTTTGAATATGTGGTGCATTTGTCTTTGAGAGTTTATTTACCTCTGAGATTTTTTGTTGAATTTAGCTAAAATCGTTCTGTGGCTGGAGGGATTAAATGAGAGCTTTCTGGAGGTTTTTTAATTTAGCTTCAATCTTCCTGTGGCTGGATTGTTTGGGGACTGTTGCTGGGGAAGGGGTTCTTTATCCAGTAACAGAGCAGCCAATCAAGTTTGTTTGCATTTTAGTTTAATCTCTCTTTAAATGCTAACTGAGGCATTTTGTCAATTAATTCTATTTGCTGTGGGGAGAGGTAATAGTTGAGCTTGAATATGTTGTGAGTTTGTCTCTGAGAGTTTATTTATCTCTGAGATTTTTTGTAAGTTTTGCTGGTGGTTTTTGAATTTATCTTAAATCTTTCTGTGGCTGGAGGGATTGAATGAGGTATTTATGTGGCTTTCTGGAGGTTTTTGAATTTAGCTTAAATCTTCCTGTGGCTAGATTGTCTAAGGGTTGTTGCTGGGGAAGGGGTTCTTCGTCCAGTAACAGAGCAGCCAGTGAAGTGTGTTTACATTTTAGTTTAATCTCTCTTTAAGTGCTCACTGAGGCATTTTTTTTCTGTTAATTCTACTTGCTGTGGAGAGAGGTAATAGTGGAGTTTGACTATATGGTAAGTTTGTCTTTGAGAGTTTATCTCTGACACGTTTTGTAAGTTTTGCTGCTGGTTTTTGAATTCAGCTTAAATCTTTCTGTGGCTGGAGGGATTGAAAAAAGCCCTCCTCTCCCACTAGCCTTTCTTAAATACTGAAAAGCCACTAGGGGTTGGGGAGGAGCTTGGGGAGCAGCAGACTTCCCATATGAGCTAACTCTTAAAGCTAATAGTCAGGTGGTGAAAGTTCAGACACTCAAGCTTTTACTAGTTGGATTTTCAGGTTTAAAAGTTCTAAAGTTGCAAGTCTGAAAGTCATACTGACAGGTTTGGGTTAAGGAGGGGTAACTGTGTATTTAAAGTTGAAAGTTTAAAGTTCAAACTGACAAGGTCATGTATAAAATGTGTTAACTAGAGTTACTGAGCTAGCAAGCTAGGGACCAATGGGGTAAAGAAGGACTCAAAAGCAAGCTAATAGGATCACATATGATATCCAGCTATTGCTGTACGGACTGTGTGATAAGAAATTGAGGTTACGTTTAAGTTAAGTGGAATAATGGAGGGAAGAAAAATGGAGCATTATGGGGGGATCATACTGGGGGGTGGAGGGGCTTGAATAAGGGTGGCTGGAGACATCAGAATAGTGGATGGAATGGGGGGCACCATGGAGTGAGAGTGGCAGGCACAGGGAGGATAGTGGGGTGCAATGGTTGTGGGGCGGCTGTTTAGATGACTATACTATGAAAACTGGGGGTTGTCCAATTTGTTACAGGCTGAGCAGACTGCAAGAGGAGGTACAGGGGCTCTGGAGGGTACAGAAGAGGGCAAGGGAGGGGGGGCTAGGGCAGGAGAGACCCTGGAGAGGAGTAGCTGGGAGAAGCAGAGGAAGAACAGCAGGGTTAAATTCTGTGAGGATGTAGGAAGGAGGGATGGGGGAAGGAGAGCAGAGGGGCAGTAAATGGAGGGAAGGGTCAGGGCAGGGGGAAGGAGGAGGAGATAGACACCACTGAGGGGGTAGCAAGTAATAGGTTTTCAGTCTTGGAATCAGAGGTGGTAGTGGAGGTATCAGAGGTCAGTGGAGGAGGGGGAGAAGGTTAGTGATGGCCCAGGAGTCAGGAGTCAGGCAGGGAAAGAAAGAAGGGGAAGAGGAGGAGCAGGGTAGAGGCAGAGAGAGAGGAGGAAATGGGGGGGGGAAGATGTAGGAGCCACAAATGGTGCAGATAGAGGTAATAAAGAGCAGGGCAGTGTGGACTCTGGAAATGTAGACAGGGGAAACAGGAGGCGGGAGTACAGGACAAGAAGAAGGGGAGTACTTATGCTGGGGGATTCTATACTGAAAGGGGGTCAGATGGAGCAGAAGGGGAGAAAGGCACTGTCATATCTGGGTTAAGGCTATTCTGGGATTGACCATGGAAAGGGTGGGGCAGGCACTTCTCAAGTGCACGTGGAAGGGGAGGAAGAAACCTCGGGTTAGGTACTAAATCCTACACTGAAAAATCCCACTTTAAGTTATACTGTGTGTGATTTCCCATTTCATTATGTTACCGACATTCAATATTCTCATCTCTAGAAGTACCGCTTGCTATCATTATGCAGCATTCGCATCTGTAGCTGGCATGGTTCAGTGTTCCAGTCTCTTGAAATACCGCTAGCCACTAGCTGTCATTTGAGGCTCCATATCAAAGTATCTTATCTGTTACCCCTTATTACAGAAAGAGTTAATATCCAGGTGTCCTGGAGTTACTGCACAGATGCGGGATTGCAATCTGGGCTACATTGCAATCTAGGCTACATTTAGTAACCCGATTACTGCACCCTGCTTTCTCCCCGTTCCTTTTTCTGTAATGGCCAAGGCTACAGCTTGAGTGTGCTGCATTGTCCCTTTGCAGAAAAGACGGGACAAACTCGGCATTGGCAGATACTATTTAGTGACTGAAAAGGTCCATGGTGAGCAGCACTATTGGTGCTGCCAGTATTGAAAATCGAAATACTGCCACGGACGTGCAATTACAAACTTGCAGGATGGACAGCATCTTTTGGTGATTGAAGCTTCTCATAATCACTCTCCAGATGTTGCCGATGCTCCCATGGCTGAGGCAATGTCTGCACTTAAGCGGAGGGCAGTGGACACTCATGATAACCCTGCACAGTTAGTGCAGGAAGCAATGTCCACTGTCTCTGCTGAGTTGTGACAAAGCATGCCCCACAAACAGGCACTGCTTCAAGTAGTAAAGCATGCAAGAACTGCCAATAGAACTGCTGAGCCTAGAACTATAGTGGAGCTTGATGTTCCTCATGGTTGGACTACAGTATTTTGAATGGGAAACAATGGTTGATAAAGGACTCTGCCGTTGGAGATGAGCGTTTTCTTCTTTTTTGAACTAAGGCCAACACTGAGCGCTTAGCACAAGCAAAGTTTTGGATCATGGATGGAACATTCCGTACTGTCCCATCAATTTTCAGACAGTTATATTCAATTCATAAACCTGTAGGCCCGGAAGACACCTCCCGTATTGTCCCTCTGCTTTTTGTCTTAATGACTTCAAAAACGCAAAACAGTTACCAAAGGCTGTTTCAAGACATGCAAGACCTAGCAGATGAAGCAGACCTAGTTTTGGCACCTAAGTACAAAATAACTGATTTTGCGCAGGCAGTGATAAATGCCTCAAAACAAGAATTCTCAGACACAATAAATAAAGGGTGCCTGTTTCATTTGAGCCAGATAGTGTGGAGACGAATACAGGCATTAGGATTGGCACCACAGCATGGGGCTGATTTAGAATTTAGTCTGCTACTGAGATATGTTGTTGTGCTAGTGTTCTTGCCATCAGAGGAAATAAAAGCAGCATATGGGGAACTTAAAACCATAATGCCACCGAATGCAGAACCACTTTTAGTGTGCTTTGAGGAGAATTACATCTTGGACAGAGTACAGAGGCAAACGAGCAACAGATCTTCTATTGGAAGCCCACCCATTTTTCCACCTGAGTTCTGGTCAGTTCATGACCAAATAGAGAGTGGAATTCCCAGAACTCAAAACAAGGTTGAAGTGTGGCACCGAAGACTAGGTGCATTAGTAGGCTCAATTCATGTACTGTAGGAACATATCGCTTCATTGAACACCTGCAAAAACAGACCTTGCTGGCAGACACCACCTGTGAGAAAATATTGAGAGGTTTGCCAAGGTTGCCGGTAAAGAAGTAGTATTTCAAAAGGGAGATAAAAATAGCTAATGTGTTAAGCGTTAAACAGCAGCACTCAACTTTGGAATTTTAGCGTGGGATAGCACATAATCTTAACATTTAAGTTACATCAAATTATTTTTCTTCGTGGTTCAGAATTTTAGCATTTAAAATAGAGTTGGAATTTTTAATGGTTGTGATAATTATGGATATAATCAACTACTGGACTTTGCATTATGGATTACAGGAAGCAGAACTTGAAAGGATACTGTTGCTTCTTTACTTTGTAATGGTAAGTAATTGTGATTTTTGGGATTATTTTATTTCTGTCTTTTGTAATTTCTGGATTCTTTTTTCAGGATTTTTTAATGCGGGGTTATTGTTGGAGGGATTTAGAATGGATCCCAGAAACCTCAAATAGTGATGCACAAAGGTACAAATGACTTGGTGGGGGAGACGGTAGAGGTGGTAAAGGGGAGGTTCAAGGATTTGGATAGGCAGTGTGAGGAGATGGGCGGTCGGTGGTGTTCTCTGAGATACTCCCAGTACCATGTGCGAGTACAGTGAGAAAAAAAAGGATAGTGGAGTTCAATGAGTGGCTGAGGGATTGGTGTCATACCAGGGAGTACAGATTAGTGTCAGACTGGGGCAGGACCTGGAGCAATATTGACCAATATGCAGGGGGCAGGTTACATTTGAGCAGGAAGGGGAAGGGAGTACTAAAACATGGAATAGAGGGGTATATATCAACAAAGGTGGATTTAAACTAGGAAGGGGGTGGTGAGAGGACTGCTGATAGGAAAAGGATCCAGAAAGGGGAGCCTAGTGAGCTCACCCCCTAAGTTATGGGTAAATGCAGTGGTGAAATGGCACAGGGAGGGATAAAGGGGGGAAGAATAGGGGTAGGGAAAGGGAGGGAACAGGCTGGAGGGTGGTCTCACTGAATGCAAAAGCCTAAGGAATAGAACAGCAGAGTTACAGGTTCTCTTGGCTGTGGAGGTGGTGGACATTGTGGCCATCATGGAAACGTGGGCCACCCAGTACCAGGACTTGGATATTATGATCCCAGGGTTCAGGTTATTCAGAAAGGATAGGGCTAAGGGGAATGGGGCCGGTGGCGATCTATGTAAGGAAGGGGATAAAGTGCATAAGGGAGGAAGGGACTCAGGCTGTCCTGCTGTGCTGATGTCCCTGGAGGCAGAGAAGACCTTTGACAGAGTTTTGTGGCCCTATCTCTATGCCACACTAGCAGAATTTGGGTTCCCCACAACTTTTATAGACTTGATCAAATTTCTATATTCTAGGCCAGTGGTTAGAATGTTTTGCAATGGCATCCTCTCATCCTCGGCCCCTCTACAGAAAGGAACCTGACAGGGCTGCCCTTTATCCTCTTTTCTATTAAATTTTATATTTGGAACCACTAACTAGACATTTTATCTTACAGAACTCAATCAAGGGTATACAAGTAGATTCCCACAGCTACAAGATCTACACCTATGCTGATGACATCCTTTTACACCTTGAGGAACCAGAAACCTCTGTTCCAGTGGCACTAAACATTCTAACCCAATTTGGATAGATTTCCAACTACAAACTCAATCTAGCTAAAACAATCAAATTCCCCTTAATCGCTGTGCCTCCAAATATCAAGTGATGCATTGGGCTGGTACTTGGGTCCCGTGTGGACTTAAGTATTTAAGTATATTGATTTGCTGAAGCAAAGGTTCTTTTTTTACTAGGAACTTAGACCCATTGTATAATCAGATCAAGCAGGATCTTACCAGATGGTCAACCCTACCCTTAACACTCAGGGCATGAAATAATATACAATTAAAATGAACATTTTACTTCATATAGGTTACCCTATGGGAATGACAGGGGCATTTATTCCCCAGAATTGGTTCACTAAATTCAAATACCTCCTATCACAATTCTTATGGGACAGTAAGAAACCCAGAAAATCCTACAAACAACTCAGCTTTCTTAAGAAACAAGGTGGGCTACAACTTCCCGACTTCCACCTATAATTACCTGTCTATACATGCTAGCCAGTTCTTGTCGTGGAGAAGTCCTAACCAACAAGATACTGAATTTCCCTATTTCCTACACTGGAAGCAAATGCAACGCAACTTATGCCATGCAGCTAAGATGGCCCTACTAAGTATTCCTTTAAAAAAATTACTACCCCGCTAAACCCACCCTAATAGGCACCTACCTTTTGGTTAGCAAGCAAGTACACATATTAATTGACACCACTCCAATTCTAGACCTGGCCCAGCCCATCCCAAACAATCCCAACTTCAGGATCCAGGGTCATCCAATTCCACCCACCTTTCTAAGATAAGTGGACATCACAAGGCTTAGTTCCTTAATCTGGCAATCCAATTCCTTTTGAGCAATACAAAAGAAATAATGCCCAAGCTAAAATACCTATCGTCACATTTCTCCAACACATGTTAGCCCACACATTAGGCCACAGGCCTTGGAACACATCCAAATTTCTTATCTGGGATGAGTTAGAGACACCTGCAATTCAGAGACACTCTTTCTCCTTGTTATATAAAAAACAACTCCATTTATCTACCCCTAGAGAAGGTGACTTGTGCTTCTATTGGGTGTCTGAATGCCATGAAATCTCATCATCTGAGTTCAAAACCAAAATGTGGAAAGGCATCTACAACTATTGAAAATTTGACAGACTCAGGCTTATGCAATACAAAATAGCTAATAACATGTATTATACACCAATTAAACTCCACAAAATGGGTCTCTTAAATGTGAACACATCTATGAGATGCGGCCTGGAAGTGGGTTCTCTTAAATACATTCTGTTGGACTACCAAACAGTATACCCACTATGGAGTGAAATCCAAAAACATATGGACCCACTTTTAGGCCTAGACTCAGCCTTCACAGTCCAAATTTGCCTCCCAGGTCTTGACCTACATCACATTATTTGGGCAAGAAGATACCACATCTCCTAGATCTCCGCAATAGCCAAACAAAAAACATATTAAAACACTGAACGGATGATGTCATCTCTTCCTATCCAGAGTGGCACAATGCTATGTTAGAGGATCTCTGCATAGAGAAAATGATCTCTTCAATTCGTAACACCCTTCAGGTTTACCTCAAAAGGTGGGGAGCCTTACAAGTTTTATTGCCTATCTCTTGAACTGGGGCCTACTCTGTTTTTTAATCCATCCCTACATAGATGTACTTTTACACTCCTAAATATCTCTACCCCTTTCCTTGTAGGTAACCTGCTAGTTGTGATTTTTAGCATCTCCTTCGTTCTCAGTGATGAGTGCTGGTGTAGCTCTTTTTATGTGCACCCTGCATGTATGCACAAATGCGCATTTTGATATGAGAGTGGCTTTTGAGGAGTGTGACACAGCCCAGTGCAGAGTGGTCTGGTAGGGGTGTGTCAGTGCCACACAAATCATCAGCAAGGCTAATCATGACAGAGTTTTGGCTTGCTGGCTTGAAACAGTCGTGTACTTGAAAAGGAAAAGCTGATCCAATCACGGGTCATTTCTTCCCTTCGATACTCTGCCCAGCAAGCTTATCTGCCTGCTGAGAAATGTTAAACCTCCAGAGTCTTAACCCTTCCACTACCTGATAATTCCAAATAAGCTCAGTATCACGTTCCCCCTCCCCTCTCCAGCTGTCCTCCAATCTGTTTCACTCAGTCATGAAAGAAAGTTTGTAAAGTCCAGCCCATGGTAAACTGCAGAATTTATCACAAGTTCAAGAAAACAAGATTTCCACAGTACAGAGTTACAGCTGGAATACTGAGCACAGTTTTGCTAGGTGTCTAAATGGTAGTAAATTATGTTGATTGCCAGCCAAGTGATTGCCTTTGATATCCCCTGTGGACTGAGGCACCTCCACAAACCAGCACTGTCTCATGCTCTGATGCATATCAAAAGAATCCCGAGGATGAGCGAGAGAGAGAGAGAGAGAGAGAAAGAAAGTGTGTGTGTGTGTGTGTGTGCATGTGTGTGTAAGTGTGTAATCAGGTATGCGGTTCAATGTATTTCAATGAGGTTTTGAAATTAGTGGCATAACTTGGCAATTTTTAATTATTTTTGCCCCAAATTTTCAACATGCTTTTTTTGGTATCCTACCTCATGAACAATTGCAGTGAAATTAGGCAAATCTGATCCAAAAGGGGATTTTGCAGTCACTGTGTGAAATCACCTTTTGGGCAGGAGTTGAAACTTTTCTCTGCCCTTGTTCATGAGGCAGGGTCATAGGAAGGCTATGTTGAAAATCTGGCATACAAATATTAAAAAAAAAAAGTTATGAGCCTACGTTGAAATTTGTGAATGCAGCCTCATAACTTTGGTAATTCTTCAATATTTTGACACCAAATTTTTAGCATAGCCATTTCTTCACAGCACCTCATGAATGTGAGAGCTTTCATGTTTTAAATCCTGGCCAAAATGTGTTTTTGCATCTCAAAAGCTGATTTCACTGTCCCTGCCCAAAATCACCTTTCAGGCAGGAGCTAAAATTTTTCTCTGTACTTGTTCAAGAGGTGGGGTTATAAGAAGGTTATGTTGAAAATTTGGGGCAAAAATACAAAAAAAAAAAAAGGTATGAGCCTATGTTGAAACCTGCGAACACATGCTCATAACTTTGGTAATTTTCAATATTTTGATCTCAAATTTTCAACATAGCAATTTCTTCACAGCACCTAATGAATGTGACAGCTGTAATGTTTTAAATCCTGGCCAAAATGTGTTTTCATACTTGAGGTGCAAAATCACCTTTTGGGCAGGATTTGAAAATGTTCTCCGTCCTTGTTCATGAGGTGGGCTCATAAGAAGGCTATGTGGGGTCATAAGAAGGCTTTTAAAAATTTGGGGTAAAAATATGAGAAAACAAATGTCTATATCACAATTTTTCAACGCATGTCGACTGTGGTAATTTTCAATATCTTGACCCCAACTTTTACAGATAGCCATTTTTTCACACCACCTCATGAATGTTACAGCTCTCATTTCTCAAATCCAACCCAAAATATTTGCTAACACTGGTGCAAAATTACATTTTAGTCAGTGTTTTATAAATTACATCTGTCATGCTTATAAGGGGTGGTCATAGGAAAATTATGTTGAAAATTTAAGGTACAAATGTGAAAAACCAACTAAGTTATGAGGAAATTAATTGTTCCAACTTTTTCTCATAACTTTATTTTTCCATATTTTGGCCCCTAATGTTCAACATATCCCTTGTGTTACCCCACCTCCTGAACATGGCAGTTGTCATTTTTACAAATCACATCCGAAACTTGTTGCCATGGTCACACAGTGAAATCACCTTTTGGATGGGATTTTAAAAATTCCACCTACATATCTTGATCATAACGTCAAGTCATAAAAAGATTGTTGGACATTTGGGGTCAAAATGTGGGAGCCCACTTAAAAGTAGATATTGTCTCTCAGCTGCCCTATCCTGGGTAATTAGGGCAGCTTAGACTCAAGTTCTGGTCTCCAAATGGAGGCATGGGTTCATATCCCACTTCTAAATCTACCATCTTAATGGGCAGACTGGATGGGCCTAGCGGTCCTTATCTGCTGACAGCATCTATGTATCTATGTAATTACAATCTAACAATGTGTCAAAGCAGGACACCACTGAAAATGACATACTGTAACTCATCTGCTGTATCCAGGGTAAATATATAGTAAAAATGTGTGCAAGCAAGACCTAGTAATATCTGTAAGTTAAAGGTTCAGTGTGTACATACAGATGCAAGTATTGAGGCTTGGTGGGTCATTATTTGCAAACCATTGCTAAAGATTAATACTTTGGGAAAGAATGAGAACTGGAACATATGCATCTCCTGTACCAGGACTGTTCTGAGATGTTATTTAGCTTCAACATAAGCCACTAAGTGCACCACAAAGCATCTAGTACCCCAGGCCTTCTATACCAGTGGAAAACATCCAGCATTGACAAATGCATGTTTGTTATCTGTTAACCATATAAGCTGGTATTTGACTGTTGTTTGTTCTGTATTGTTGTAGTTTGTTGTTCCTGTTTATAAAAAAATGTTTTTCAATAAAGTATACTGTTTTTAAAAAACACTTCCCCCTTGCTAGCCATTTTTCTAATCGCTTCCCACAGGACTCTGTCTAAATCCTCCCCCTGTGCTGGAGGCCTGTACACCTCCCCCTGCTAATAACAGCCCTTGTTCCTACCTCTAGGCTGACCTATAGTACCTCCAGCCCTTCATCATCCCCCTGTAACCCCTGTATCTCAATGGCTCCTATATCCTCCTCTCCATATAAAACAGTCTCTGCACCTTTCCTCCCCGACCTGTCCTTCTGGAAGATGGTGTAGCCTGGGATGGTCACTTCCCAGTTGTGGCTGTCTCTCCACTATGATTCCATTATGGCCACCAGATCCAGGTCTGCCTCTGTAATGATTGTCTCAAGGTTAGAAATTTTGATTCCCAGACTCCTTGCATTGGCACACATGGCTCTCAATTCTCTTTGTCCCTCTCTCCCTCTAACTTGCCTACCCTTACTGCTTTCTTCCCTGGCCCCCTCTGTTACCCCAGTCCTGCCCTCTCCTGTTACATTCTCTTTCTGCCTTCCCTCCTTTCTCTCCCTTACAAATGAAGTTCCTCCTCCAGACTTGCCTGCCCTGCCCTTCTCTTTGCTTCCATCAGCATACAAGGAATTTCTTCTACCTGGGTTCTCCCCCTCTGTTGCACTAGTCTTGGGGGGGCAATCTCTGCCTCCCTCAGTCTTTCTGCCTCTCCCCTTGGCTAGGCTAATTGTTTGTCACAGTATCTTTTACTCCTTCCACTCAAGACTGCCATTCCTCTCCTGGATGGATGGAGGCTATCTCCCCTGTACAGTCCTTCATCCCCCCAGTTGTGACTCCAGTCCCCAAGTTAGCCAAAGCACTCCTCCCTGCACCATGCCTTCAACCACTCATTGAAGGAACTGTGTGGAGTTCCCTAGCCTTCCCCCAACCACGCATGGATAGCACCTCAGTAAAGGCCACTGTATGAGCTACCATCTTCGGGTCACTCTTCAACTCCCTAAACCTATCCTGCACTACCACTACACCTTCCTTTACCAGATTATTCATCCTCAGGTGGACAACAGCATCCCATCCCCTCCTTCTCCCTCCCTAGATCTGCCCTCCAGTCCTTTCCGCTGAAGTGCCTAGAATGCGCTATACCACCCTGTGCCTTCCTTCACCTGGTCCCAACTTAATCTCCCTGACTATGAAGTCTCCCACCAACAACTGCCTCCTCCTTGACCAGGGCACTCTCCCACCCTCCTTGGGGCCTGATCCATTGAGGACCCCCTCCTTCTATTTTAGTCCTGCCTTTGGTGCTTCCACTTGGCTTCCCCATCCCACCAGAATGGTGAAGGAATTGTGCAGCAGTAAGGTCTGAGGGGTGCTTTCCCCTCCTTACTCCCCCACCCTCCTAGATCTCATCAAAGTCCAGCTGCTCTGCCTCCTTGCTGGCATCCTTTAAGGGGATGACAAAAAAATTATGTGGCCCGTGAATGAGGCAGATGGTGCACTGTAATTGTGCTAGTTCTATTACAAAAAGAGTGGTGGACACCTGGACTAAACTTCCACACAAAGTAATGTCAGTCAGCACAGTTTCTACCTTCAAGATTAAACCACATAATTGCCTTGAAGAAAAGGATGAGAGGATAGTCTCATTGACTTTGAGGGGGTAAAGTACTTGATGGGCTGGTGGTCTTCCTTCTTTCCTATGTTCAAATGTTTCTAAGACACTATACAATATGTTGGCCAATTCCATCATTCCTGACCATAGAAATCTGTCTTCAGCAGAGCCTCAGGCAAGAGGACAGAAACAGCATAGCCACAGCTCTCCCACACTGCCATCAAGTCATTGCTGGTATGCATACAAACAGCAGGAATTCAGTCATCTTCACACAGGACTGAACCTACCAATTTCACACTCTGCTTTGTGTGCTAGTAGATTCAGAAGCAATAAATCTCAAGAAAATCACTAATCTGGTTGAAAAATATCTAATAAGTTAAAGAATAGTATTGTCTGTGCAGTGTCAGGCATTTGAAACACAGACTTCAGTGAGAAATCAGTAATATGACTCAACTGGGAATTTCACCAAGACCGACTGAATACAATCTCGGTGCTCTACCAGCAGACTATCCTGACCTGTCACAGTCACTTTGTTCTTCATAGTGTACTTTCTGCACCTAAATCATTTCCAAAGGCAAGAAGTTGTTTATATGGTATTTGCCACATGTATGGATTGGGAATGCAAATTACAGTGAGAGAATTGAGAAGAATTCCACACACAGTAGCTGTTTCTTCAGCATGATATCTTTTATTATTCTTTACTTTCAAGGTAACACTGCTTTTTCTGTAAAGCTGCTTAAAAAATATTAAGCCTTACAAGGTTACTACTAGATCTGGGGAGGATCGCATTGGGCTATTCTGAACTTTCCGGTCAAAGAGCACCATGCCCACCATTGTGCACCTCACTGGCATATCATTTATACATTTTCAAGACAGAAACTGAAGTTTCCTATGTGGCTGCTGCTTCTTAGTTTATAATTATTTCTTACCTAAGTAAAAAAAAGGATCATTTGCTACTTGTGTCTAGGTTTTTTTTTTATTTGACTGGTACATAAAGCATAAGCAAGTGCGCCACAACCCTGATATCTTCAGCTATTTAGAGAAACGCATTGCAAGGAAATTTAAGAAGTGTGGAAACAGTGTATAATGCTGTGAAAATCTGACTAATGGTGGTCTGCAAAATGTACCATACTGTTCCATTCACTTAGTTTTTTTTTCCTGAGGACCTGTGCTTTTTTTTTTGTAAAGAAAACTCCAAAAGTAAAGTAAAAGTAGAGGTTAAGAAATATGTAAAGAGGGTCTTTGGCAAAACTAGGGTTGGAGTGGATACCATTGACATGAAAATCCTAGCCCTCACCCTAGACGGGATTGCCCATCCCGTAACAAAGATATTTAACTTGTCACTCAGGACAGCTAAATTTCCAAACAAATGGGATGGGAAGGGAAGGGAAGATTGTTTAACCAGGAGTAGCACATTAAGCCGAAGCTTGTTTCCAGATGCAACCTGGGAGCACAAGAAAGTTAAGTGACTTGCTTAGGATCACACAACATGCATCTAGGCTGCTGTGGGAGTCAAACCCAGGTCTCCAGATTTGCAGATCAGAGCCCTAACCCACTGTGCTATACTGCCTCCTTGATTGCACTAGTCACCACAGTTCATAAGAATGGTGATACGACTAATTACTCAAATAATCAACCCATTTCAATATTACTTCCACTATCCGAAGCACTGGAGCACATTGTTTCGGACTAATTAACAGACTACCTTAGCAAATATAACATACAGTGTCAGGAACAACACGGCTTCAGAAAAGCACACAGCACCACGTCTGTACTCACAGAGTTTACCAGCTATTTATATGAGGCCCTGGACAAAGGTAACCTAGTGGGGTCTATCTTCATAGACCTCACTAAGGCTTTCGACACTGTTAACCATCAAATTCTCATAACCAAACTACTGGCCCTCGGGTTGTGCCCAGAAATGGTGACATGGTTTCAAAGCTACCTCTCACAAAGAACTTAACATATAAAAATAAATGGGGCAATGTATGACCTAAGAATGCTCTCCCTCAGAGTCACTCAAGGGTCAGTCTTCGGCCCCTTACTATTTAGCTTATTTATAAACTCCCTGCCCCATGACTGTCCAACTAACATGCTACTATATGCCAATGATGCGGTAATCTTTACTAGGAGCAAACAACTTAGCCAACTGAATAAGAAACTCCTAGCCAGTGTCCAAGTGTTAGAACACTAGATCTAACAAAATAAGCTACTGCTAAACTATAAAAAAAACAAACAGCATGCTCTTCTCTGCACCCCACACAAAAAAAAAGGCAAGCCCACTGTCAATACACCATTGTGATGATGTGCAACTTGAACGAATAAGCTCATTTAAGTATCTTGGAGTGTACCTAGATGAAACCCTCTCCTTTATGCCTCATGTAAACCATGTTGCCAAATCAGTCACCATTAAGTTAGGTGTACTTTGTAGGCACAGGAACTTTATGACACCCAATGCCTTGCAGCTAGCCAGCAGTAGTTCATTACTTTCCTTAACTGACTATGGGATGGTTATTTATAGTGCTACAGCAGACACACCTCTAAAAAGGATTAAGCTGCTACTCAACAAGGCTTGCAGGCTCACCCTCAGAACAAACAAACTAACATATACATGTACTCTATACTCTCAAACCAGCTGGATCCCCCTACACAGCAGGATCAGACTAAAACCACTGAACGTATCAGAAGTAGTATCAGAATTGCCCTCCAAGTCCCCTTTAGACATGCCACCCTAGCATAAAGGTCCCTAGCTTATAGAAACATGGAAATTTTCAGCAGATAAGGACCGCTAGGCCCATCCAGTCTGCCCATAGGCCCTATACATGTATGCATCCACTCACCGTAAGTGGTCAATGGATTTTTCATCACTCCCTTGCTGCCCAAGGTTCCAGACAAAGTGCTTGCCCCAGGCATGTTTAAACCCCTCCACTGTGCTTGCCCCACCACCTCTTGTGGCAGACTATTCCAAGCTTTCACCACCCTCTCTGTGTAGAAAAACTTCCTCACATTACCTCTTAATCCCCCCCCTCCAATTTCGTATCATGCCCCCTTGTTCTGGTATTTTTGGTGTAACCCCCTACAAATGGGGATTCCTAAAAGCCTTCCTAGAGCTTGCTTAAATGCTCCATGCCTGGCTGGTGTTCTGCGTAAGGCCACTAAATGTGGGCATTGTGAGTGCTTTTGAAGCCTCCAGTACTGTCTCTTTAAGAGCTGCCTGCTCACAGGCTTTAGTGATTCAAATAGGGGGACTGGGGTTTCTCTGCTCGAATCCCGCCCTGGACTGCTGTCTGATCGCTCCGTTTCTGCAGTCGCTAGGAGTGCTGAGAGAGCCCATCTGACAGATATAGTTGTCCCCCTTAAAAACATATATAGTATTGGTAAAATTGCAGTTTGTCTAACTCCTTTTTATTGCAGCTGGGACTTTGTGTTGTGCCCCTCCATATTGGACCCGGACTGTGCTGAAGGGGTCCAATAGTAGCTAAGGGGGAATCGGAATTGGCATAGAGGTGACCAACCAGGAATCAGCACTCTGGCTGGAGCCGGCTGACCAATGGGGACACAGCTTGTAATTCTTGGAAGTGGCATTCTGGGCCATGGCCCCTTTTCGCACCACTGAGGGCCAGATTAAGTGACTGGCATTTGTAGCCAGCCAATGGAATCGGGTGGCGCCCGAGCTGAAAGGATTGCCCCATGCTGTCAAGGGCATATGTGTTGTGGCTGTGAGGAAGGAAGGAGCTCTGGGCTCCTGCGCCATTGAGTGTTCACGCGGGAAGCGCGTGAAAGGCCTGAGGCGGCCGTTTGCATTGCCAGCATTCTGCAGACTAAATCCACAGGGCAGTGGTCAGAGGAGGCTGTGGACAGGCACAGCTACTACCAGGCTCAAAATGAAGAGGACTGGAGAATCTGCTAAATCGTGCTCGGTCTGTCAGGACAGTGAAGCTGCAGTGAGACGCCCGTATAGCTGTGAGTTCGGTCGGGTCCTGGAAGCAGCTGCCTGGTATGGTACCCCTCTGTTGTTTTTCCACATAAATGTGTGAGGAGGCCTTTGAAGCTCAGGCTCAGCCCTGCGAGTGGTGAAGGAGCGGTCCCCTGCTGGAGCTGTGAGTACTGAATCAGGGTAGCTCCCTGTGAAAGGTTATAATTAAAGGCAAAATCATCTGGTTGTGTTGCTGGCTGTATTAATTGAGCTCTCTGGCTCCATCTGCTTTGCTCAGGGATTAAATGCTCATTTGTGTCAGGGGCCCCAACCAGCTGCATCGAGGAACTAGCCATTAGGGCTTGGGTACCCATAGACAGTAATCAATAGGTTAGGCCTGTGCACAGAGCCCTAGGTAGACAAATGTATATTATAGTGGTAAGCCAATCACCCTGATTTCCCCCGGTCCTTGTTATCTCCCCTTAAATAAATCAGATTGTTTGTTTTGCAAAAGTACACTGGCTGGTTTGTGTTTTACTGGTGATATACTGCACAGTGAATATTTGATAACTGTACCTTACTTTCCAGGGGGTCCCCAGAGTGAGCTGAGTGGTTCGAGCTGGGGATTAAGTGTTCAGGGTAAGGACATTGTAATTAAACTGTGTGAGTCACTAGTGGGAAGAGAGGGGGGTTGCAGCAACTCAGAGGGCTGTGACCGAGTCAACCTTGACTGTTCTAACCCCGACCTCTGAGTGGAGGCACCCGTCAATGGATCTGGGCCCCTCACCCTGTCACAGCTGAGGCAGGCAGGGGTAGTAGCCCTTAGGATAGCACCCCCTGGGGGTTACATTTGTACATTGAAAAAGATCTCCTACATGCACCTTGTTTATGCCCTTGAGGTACTTAAAAGTTTCCATCATGTCACCCCTTTCTCTCCTCTCCTCTCCTCCAGTGAGTACATATCGAGGTCTTTTTGTCTCTCCTCATACGTTTTGTGGTGCAAAGCATGCACCATCTTTGTCACCCTTCTCTGGACAGCCTTCACTTTGTTTTTGTCCTTACGCATGTGTGGTCTCCAGTACTGCACACAGTACTCCAGGTGAGGCCTAACCGGTGTTTCATACAATGGCATCACCACTTCTCTCTTCCTACTAGTAATACCTAAGGAAACATAGGTTCCCTAAATGGTTAAATGAACTCCCTGACATCCTTCACAAGTTCAATAAAATTGCCCCTTTCAAAGTGGCACTCCGAAACCACCTATCCCAGTCTGGCGAGTGTTACTGCTATACCCAACTTTCCCCTCTCAGGTAGGCAGCACATCCTCCCTCCAAGCTCCAATACCTCACCTAAGTTTCTCTTCCTCCCTATAGCACTTAAATAAAACATGACAATGCTATGTTGCCTGCTTACTTGCACCTTTTTATCCTATTGTACCTATACCCTTTTGTCCTATGTACTACCCACAATTGTCTGTACTACTTTGATTCACTGAGAAATGCTGTACCTGTGTAACTAAAGTGTCTCTGCACCTTGATTTTTGACCCGGAACCTTTGTAAATGAGCTCTCTAACTCAAAGGTTATATAATCTAAATCAGCAATAAATAAATAAAATAAATAAATTGGCAACTTGTTCTTGGGAAGCTACACTATAAGCATTATGAAATGGATGACACTGAAAATATTCTAAAGTGGATAACATTTGACCCATTCTGCACTCATGGAATGAGACGCTTGTGAGTCAGGAGTTTATAAATAGATTGGAGAAAGTAATGTGCTATTGTAGCACAGACGCCATCCATAAAGATTTGCTTGGCTCCTTTGTGGTATGTTTAAATAATTCTCAAATGCACTGATGCTTTTCTGGGAAAGCTTTAAAGATACATGTGCATAGTGTGCTGCTATTTGCTGGGGGGATTTTAGCAGGTACTATCTCATTAAACATTAAGCAAGTAAATCATCGACAATGTGTTTTTTTTACTTCTTAATAAATGACACTTTAATCAGTTGAACACATTTTAATGAGGGGCATGCACATAACACTGAAGAATGATGATTGGCAGCTTGTTTTAGCTTCAAGGACAATGACAACAGAGTAGACTTCTATCTCTTATTTCTAACACAGGCATCTGGTTTAAACATGCATTCTCTTATTTTCCATGATCTTTTAAACTAAATTATTTTTTTATTTTATTTATTTAAGGCTTGGATTACAAACACCTTTGAGCTAAAAGCTCTTTTACAAAGGTTCCACGTCATATAGTAACAATACATACATATTGAAGAAAACAAAAGAAACAGAGATGAGTGTGCCAATTGGATTTTTAAAAGCCATACACTGAGTAACAGGTTAGAAATGGAACATGGTTACATAACTATTCATCTTAGCTAGCAGGTCTAACAATTGATGGCTCTATGTTATTATGTCTGTGAAGCACTCTGAGTTCTTTAACAGAAGTGAAGGAAATTCAAATACAAATAGCAGAACAGCAGTTGATAATAGCATTTAAATCATCAAGAGTTATTGCAAAAATATCTACAATAACATAAAAAACTGTTCTAATTAATTGTAAAGAATACTGAAATGTAATGTCTCTGGTATTGTTTTTTTAAGTGGTCAAGACAAGTTGAACAAAGTTCTGTATTGCATATTGTGTGCCCTGAGCAAAATAAACTTATTTTTTTGATGAATGGTTTCATAATATGCACTGCGTGGGTATGCACATTACTTCAGAAATATCTGTAATGTGTAACATCAGACAGTGCCAAATAAAGTTACAGAATGTTAGACTGCAAAGCCAAATGCCAAATACTCAAACCCAGGTTCAGGTAGGGTATCTTTCTGAAGCAAGTAATACGATTGGAGAACGACAAACTCAGCTGAAGTGATACACTACATACTGTGCAAGGCATCTGTGAGGCATTCTTTTGAATAAAGTGCCCAGTGCAGCATACTGCATTAAAAGAAGAAAACTGCTGAAATAGAACCGATTCATAGGAGAGTGGCAATTATGATTATGGGCGTGGGAGGGTTAGAGCACAAAAAGAGATAACAGCAGCTGAGTCTTCTCTCTGCAGAAAAGCAAAAGATAATTTTTTGATTCAAGATATTGAAGGGTATTGAAATGTTAGACTCAAGTACAGTAGGCTACTGGCTGTCAGCCAACAAAAGAGAACAGGTCATCGGCTGAAGCTTGGGTAGCGCAGGCTTAACAAAGCATTACCTAACTGAAAGGGTGATAGGACAGTAGGGTGAATTGGCTCAGCAGGTATGTGAATCAAACTCTTTGAGTGCTTTAACCACTAATCAAATGAGTTCCTTCAGAAGAATAATGTTGCAGGATACATCTATCGGGGGGGGGGGGGCAAGTATGGGATAGTCTTGATGCACCATTTGTCTTCTTCCATACCAAGTGAACATCTAAGAATCTATTCATCAAAAGGTTATTGCTTGCAGTATCTTAGGTTTTGTTTGTTACTCTATACAAACTTGGATAGGCAGTAGTTACTGAACTTTTAAAGTGTGAATGAAAATGTTATAAACACAGATGTTCAGTCTTCTTGTATTAGAATATGAAATGGAAGGGAGTAGGGGAAGGAGTGGGTTAAATACTTTCTTCAAAGGTATCATAGGTGATATCTGAGTTTAAATAGACTTCCATCCATGGTGCTCATTTAGTTAGTAAAGTAGCCCTTTCTCCCTGTAGTGCAGGCCTAATTAGTTCTGAACTCATTCATAGTTGAACAGCCCATTTCTTCTAGGGGTAATGCATTCCAAACCAGTATGCCTCTCTGGCTGTGGCACATCTGTCTCCGTACTAGACTACATTTGTTTCCTCTGAGTTGGAGTAGATGCGCTCTTGTGTTGTGGATTTGGTCTTTGAATTCCAGTCCCAAGCTGTCCCACAGTTCGTTGTCTGTTAACCCTTTGTATAATCGGCATATGTCCCTACTGAGATCTTCTGTATTCCAAGGAATACAAATCTAAATCTTTCATCCTAGTTTCATAATCCTTTCGCTTTTGATCCCTAACTGCTCTAGTGGCTCTTTTCTGTACCCTCTCTATCATGTCAGTCTCCCCTCTTTTGTACAGAGACCAAACTTGGGCACAATACTCTACTGTGCATCTCACCAGGGACCTATACAGAGGCACCACCACCACCTCCCTTTCCCTGCTCGCTATATGCCTGATCATACAATTTAACACCCTGTTCCCTTTTTGAACTATGTTTTTCAATCAATCACTCAAATTCTTTATTTATCCAGGAGAACACCATTGAGCAAGCTCATTTACAAGGTGGACCTGCATTATACAAGTCAAGTTACAATGCATTTATATACAGACAAATAGACAGTAGATGCAATAGTACAACAGTACAGGTAGACCTGCAATAGACAGGAGAAGTAAAAATACATTTGGGTTCAGGTAAAAGACAGTCGGTAAGGGTATACATAACAATAGGGTAGCAAGTCAGTAAAAATTTATACCAGATACAACAACATACATGGTTTAGTATTCCTGTAAGATAAAGGCATTATAGTCCAGTGAAGAGATTAGTTGAAGTGGATGCTACAAGTGAAGAGACATACATAGTCAGTTTAAAAAGACCCAGGCGTATCAAGGGGAGACATGTGTTGGGAGAAGTGGGCAGCTAGTGAGGGGGGTTCTGGAACTGGGATAATACTAGGAGCGAAGGAATGAGATGCTGTGGGTATACAAGGAATAGGTGGGTGAGGGAGGGTGAGATTTAGGGCGGTAGATAAGTAGGTGACTCAGGGACAAGTTATGCACTCATACAAGAAGGAAGGAGGATGGGAAAGGCAGGGAGGATGGGACAAGGGGGAGTAAGTAAGCTAGGATCATTGGAAGCAGTTGCAGGCTTCTGTAATGTATTTTGAGTATAAGGTCTTAAACACAGTGAGACTAACAGGAGTTCTCAGTTTCAGTGATTTCTGTAGCACATTCCAGAGCTAGGATCATTGGAAGCAGTTGCAGGCTTCTGTAATGTATTTTGAGTATCAGGACTTAAACACAGTAATACTAACAGGAGTCCTCAGTTTCAGTGATTTCTGTAGCACATTCCAGGTGACGGTGGAAACGAATCCTATGGCAGCTCTCCCAAAATGCATTAGGGCTTTGGGCACTTTCAGAGAAATCAGTGAACAGCTTCTTAGGGCATAGGTTCTAGGCATATTGAGAGTCAAGCAATCAACAATGTACTGCGGAAGTTTGCTAGTGATAGCTCTGTATGTCCAGAGAGATGCATTTTTATTTTGTCTGTAGTGTAGTGAGGTCCCTTTTTTACAGTGTGTTTTGAACTGGAGATCTTGTGTTATACCTATCCCCAAGTCTTTTTCCTCAGTTACCCTTTTCAGGATATTGTTATTAAGGATATAGATATTGGCTGGGTTTCTCTTCCCCATGTGCATCAATTCACTGTGCACTTGTCTTGATTAAGGTACAGTTTATGTTTAGCAGTCCATTCCTGCATGTAGTAGTGAGGTGAGAACTAGTGACACCACTGACTACCCTTTTTAACAAATCATGGGAGGATGGTGTGGTACCTGAGGACTGGAGGAAGGCGAATGTGATTCCCTTCACAAAAGTGGGAGTTAGGCAGAGGCAGGAAAATACAGACCTGTTACTTGGACCTCAGTGGTAGGGAAAATGATGGAATCACTCCTGAAAGAAAGAATTGTTGAGTACCTAGATGCCAGCAGGACACAGGACCCAAGACAGCATGGATTCACAGTGGAAAGGTCCTGTCAGATGAATCTAATAGATTTCTTTGACTGGCTGACCAAAGTAGTAGACCAGGAAGAAGCTGTGGACATGGTCTACCTAGACTTTAGCAAGGCATTTGACACAGTCCCATGCAAAAGATTAATAAAAAAGTTAGCCAGCCTGGGTGGTAGCCTGGGTAAAACACTGACTGGACAACAGGATGCAGAGGGTAATAGTAAACAGGGTCCATGCCAAAGAAAATGGGGTTACTAGCAGGGTACTGCAGGGTTCAGTACTGGGACCTGTCCTCTTTAATGTCTGTATAAGTGACATTGCAGAGGGACTGGAAGGAAAAGTATGTCTCTTTGCAGATGACACATAGATCTGCAACAGGGTTGATACACAAGTGGGGGTGGAAAGGATGGGAAGGGACTTGTCACGGTTGGAGGAATGGTCAAAAGTATGGCAGCTTAGATTCAATGCAAAGAAGTGCAAAGTAATGCACATGGGAAACAAAAACCAAGGGGAAGAGTACACAATTGTGTGGAGGTATTAACAACAGCAAAAATTGAAAGGGACCTGAGGGTAATCATATCAGTCAACCTAAAGATACGCAGGCAATGTGAGAAGGCAGTAAGGAGGGCTGGAGGGATACTGGGATGCATTGGGAGAGGCATCACCAGTAAAAAACAAGAAGTTGTCATCCCTCTGTACAGACAGTTGGTGATACCCCATATGGAGTACTGCATGCAGTTCTGGAGACCCCATCTCCGCAAGGACATAGACAGGATGGAGGCAGTCCAGAGGAGGGCAACTAAAATGGTGCAGAGTCTGCACCAGAAAACATACCAAGAGAAACTAAAGAAACTTTATATGAATACCCTCGAGGAAAGGAGGGGGGGTATGGTAGAAACTTTCAAGTACCTCAGGGGAATCAACAAAGTCCAAGAGGGTAGCGTCTTTCAGAAAAAGAGATGTGCAAGAACAAGGGGCACAATTTGAAGACAGAGGTGGGACAGCTCAGGGGCAATGTGGGGAAGTATTGTTTCTTGGAGAGGGTGGTGGACACATGGAATGGCCTTTCTGGGGAGGTCGTGGGGTTACAAACAGTGGGGGAATTCAAGAATGCATGGGACAGACATAAAGCAATTCTAGTGGGGGGTAGAAGGAAGTAGGCTGTTGGTTAACTAGAATCTGCCATCAAAGTGTATGTTTCTATGTTTCTAATGTTAATTGGTTTTACAGCATGTGTCAGCTAAAGAAAGGCCCCTGATGAAGGAGCAGTTTGGCTCTGAATGTGCACAGGGAGTTGTACCTGTGGTAGTCGGTATTACTGTTATGCACTTTAATGAACAGCATTTTGCAGTTTAGCTGTTCCTGTGTGCATAACTTTATCTTAGTTTTTCCGTATTAATAGAAGCTGTGCACCTTCGGAGTCACAGTACCAGGGATTTACACATGTTAGCATGTGACAGTGCACTGTCGAGGTATAGGCCAAGATATTTGAAAACTTGTATCTGCCCTAGCTGGTCTCCCCTCAATGTGACCATGCCATTGTACTGATGACAGTATTACTGATTTTGGCTTCTTTACATTCACTGTTCATTTTTGGCCCAATAACCAGGACTACAACCTCTTAAAGTCACCTTAGATGTGGTTGGACAGAGCAGGCAACTTTATATCACTTGTAAAAACCACTGTATCATCCACATAGAGAGACATAGACACTATCAGCAGAAAAAGATCATTGGTACAGTATGTTCAGTCTGCCCTATTTTACCCTACCCTACACCATGACGTATTGTTTAGACAGGTTTTTCAATTTCGCCTCCCCCACTTGCTTCCTGCTTTACTGTTGTGCGCTGCATAACTATCACGCCCCTTACCCTGTCACAGCCATGCTTGAATCCTTTCATACTTTTGCTCCCACCACCTCAGCTGGTAGGCTGTTCTAAAGCTCAGGACGCATTTCTGTGAAGTAAGATTTTCTCACATCCCTCCGGAATCTCCCCCTGACAACTTCCATTCATGCCCCTTTGTTATTGACAAGCTATTCCTGTTGAACGCTTCCTCATAGGTTGCCTTTTTTATTCATTTTAGGCACTTGAAGGTCTTTATCATGTTGCCCATCTCCCTTCTGGCCTTCAGCGAGTACACATTTAGTGCCCAAAGCCAACCATCATAGAATCTACCCTGTTAATCCTGAATCATTTTGGTTACTCTTTGCTGTACCGTCTCCAGCCTGCTTCTGTCTTTCCTCAGGTGGAGATTCCAGAACTGGGCATTATATTCCAGATGGGGTCTCACCAGTTATCTGTAGAGAGGCACTATTTAGCAGTCATGAAAGTGGGTGAAATCAAAAATAAACTGAGCTTCAAAAAAGAAGATCTATCGGAAGTTAAGTCTGAAACTTTTGAGGTTGATAGTATAGAGTATAATGTGATACTGTAAGTGTTTTTAAACAATACAGTAGTTTTTAAAATATTAATGAAATTAGGTTGTTGAGTGCTTGTGAACTTGTTTCTGTGAGACTCAAGCACACTTTTATGAAATGCAGCCTCCTTTTCTGTGACAGTCTCAAAATGAAAAAAAATCTAGATGGCCTTGTAGGTGCAAAAAGTAGATAAAACAGGAGAAAACTTTGTGCATCAAAAACAAGAAAAATCTATTGAAAGTTAAGTCTGAAACTTGGGGTTGATAGTGCAAGGTATAAGGTTGATGCTTCAAGTGTTTTTTAAAGAATAGTATTTAAAATATTAATGAAACTGGTTGTTGCGTGTCGTGAAAACAGGCACTGTTTTCATCACTTGTGAACCTGTTTTCATGAAGCTCAAACCCATTTTCATGACAGTGTCAAAAGGAGAGACATCTAAAGGCTTTGTAGGGCTATGTGTAAAGTACGCTGCTGGCCTGCAAAGTGCACATCATGATGCAGCTGCTGGGTGAATGGTAAGTGGTCCTCAGGGCCACTTGCAAAGTTTGTTAAAGATCTGGCGCAATGTCTGGGACTATGTAGCAGCTGAACCAGTGGCCTGCAAGTGTGCTACAGGTCTGACACAATGTCTGTGACCATACAGCTGCTTCATGAATGGACTGCAGGGCCACTTGTGAAGTCCACAACAAATCTGGTGCAATGTATGTTATGATGCAGCTGCACCTATGGGCTATGAGCAAATTAAGCTACTATGGATATCTATCTTAAAAAGACAGGAAATTCATTGCAAGAAAAATAAGTTAATGCACAAGTTAGGATTAATATTAAAGCCACAAAAGTAAAGGAATGTGACTTAACGCTGCACCTGTATGTTGTGAGATGGAAGTCTCCAGGATACAGGCCTGGGACACCGTGTGTGTCAATGCAGCTGCTTGGTGAGGGGCCCCCAGGGCCTCTTGGAAAGTTCACTACAGGTGTAGCACAATGTGTGGTGTTACAGCTGCTCTGTGATTGGCGTACACACACACACACACACACACACACACACAACACACACACACACAATGTGCCCCAAGTTTGTATCATACGCACACACACACACACACATATAACACATACACAATGTGCCCCGTGTTAATAACAGACTGTCTTGTGTCTTACAGCATATGAGTGCAGTGTTGGTCACGGGTTGTATCTGAACTCCTTGTACTATGTTATTAATTTATGCTGTTTATTTATTTATTGAAAATTGGTAACTGGGAAAGGTACACTGATCTGAGGCTCATTTCCAGGTGCAACATATGTTTGAAACCTGGTTTGTGAATTGACATTCAATTTATTGGGCTTCATGGGGGTGGTACGGGGGTGGGCAGAGTCAGGGTTAAAAACCTAATGGCATATCCCCTTACTTTTTTTTGGCTTTATTAATGAATACTAACTTGTGCATTAACATTGTTTTTCTATTACAGATATATATACATTTGTGCAACAGGAGTGTGCTCAAAACTCATTGAATAAATTCATTCATCTTTACAGCCGTTGAATAGATAAAATGTATCCATTTAGAAAATGGGTCCAGCCTATGCTCATTTCTGATTGGCTGATAGATGCAATGTGCTGGTCCAGTATGAGGTGATAGAGACCAGTAAATAATTAGTCCCAGTCTCTGTTGCCTCATACCATTAAAGTATTATTGGGCTAGTAGAATGTTCAGATGACCAGCACCACCATGTTTGTTTTCTCGGCTAGCGACCGAGCAAGTGCCTCCTCTCCCCCTTCAACACACATCTGCTTTAATCACTTGACAGTTTAGTGAGTCACAAAAAAATTGTAAACGTTTTATACCACTGACTTTACCTTCATGGCTCCTGTCCTAATGTCCCGCTCCATCCAGACAGTACAGTACTTCTCGGCTTGACTGCTTGTTGCCTGCTCTCGCTCACAGACTCCACTTCATGGCCTGGTTAAAAAGAATATAACAAAGTAAAGGTAAATGTAATGATCTACTGTTTCTGTATGTGTGACACATACAGTCAGCGGTTCCGTAGTTAACAACCGTCTGTTTTTAAAAAAGGCGATCAGTAAGATGAATATTTTTTGTGTGTGTGTGAGCGCCACTACTTGTTATCCCACTTGCACTCTGGCCCCACTACATGACCCAGTGCCACAACTAAGGTAAGGTTGTTTGGGGAAAAATAACATCAATAAACAGAAACACATCGGTCTACCGCTTGTGTATGTGATCAGTGTTACACTGATTTGACACATACAGTCAGCAGTGAGCAGTCCCGTAGTTGGCGGCTGTGTGTTTTAGTATGACTCGTTTATTTTAGAGATTCGTGCCGGGTGGCCCTACCAGTTAAAATCTTTGATTAGAAAATGGAGAACCATAGTTAAATTAAAAAAAATGACAGGCTGTAAGACAATCCTATTTTATCATTAAAAAGTATGCGAGTCACTATGAAACCACCATCCCCTTGTGGCAGAAACATGCTGTCAAGCACGGTACACAGTTTACCACGATTACTGATGGGGCATTCCAGAGATAGCAAGCAGCATACTGTCTGCTCTCACACGCTGAGCTATCGGAGGTGTCTGTGTAACAGAAATCATCTTTCCATTTTATCACGGCAGCAAATGAGCAGCTCCTGTGTGTGTGTGTGGGGGGGGTAACCATGACGACCAACAAACAACAACAACAAAAAAGCATTCAAATCCATGCGGAGGAACTTTTTTATTACAATATTCATATTAAACTAATGCTATACTTAATTTGTTATTAAACTTGTAGTTTTTACAGTGCCCATTTTCTAAGCGCAATAATACCCTCCAGGGTGGGCGGTATTGTGCTATACTGGACCTTCAAGGGGCTATAAGGCCCTCCGCCTGTGGCGTCGGCCTCATTACGCCCCTGGGCGGTCCGGTATAGCACAATACTGCCCACCCTGTTGGGTATTATTGCTTACATAGTAGCTATGTCACAACCACTCCAGAACTCATTTAGAATGTTTGGCCTCAGTAGCAGTACTAACCATATTCAAATGTGAATAACTTCAAAACAAAAAAAGATAGCATGGTACTGTGAGCATGAAAGTTGTTCAGCACAAAATTACCTACAAAATGAGTGGGGTTTCATTTATAGAAACCATATAGATTTTTTTATAAGTAGCAAAAAATAGTAGAAAATGCAATTTTTTGCTAACTTTTTTGACAAACATATGCAAGAAAAGATAATCAAAAACAAATGTCCCAACACTGACAGAAAGCAACCATGTTGCATAAATGAAATATACAATGGTGAGCTGTCAGATAAATGATTTATCTATTCTACACTTATGCATGTTTGACCTCGGACTCCACACTCATGGTTTACACCACTCATGAGGTTACCTGAGGTCAAACAGCACGTGTGTAGATAAATCATTTATCTAACTGCTCACCATTGTATATCCCATATGTATGTATGCGTATGTACACATACTGGTGCAGTAGCGCTAGTACATTAGGGTTAAAGGAAAACTACACCCAAAACTTGAAAAAATATATGCTGTGCAGAGTGTTTTAATTTGTATGTGAAGTTTTAGTGTTTCCTTCCCTCTGACTGGTATTAGGAGTTTTTCCTAAATTAGCCTGCTAGCTTTAGGGTAGTTTTACGACCCCTGGAGATCTCCATATCAAATAGCTTTATTGTATTTCTTTGTCTGACAGTGCACCTTGTTTCATGTGATGGTGATGTAGCAGAGCCCATAAATCCAGCAGAAAGCATTGCATGACAATCAGTTCATAACAATAGAGATGGCTATATTTTAAAATCTGTAGAATTCAGCTTGGTGACCACCCTTATCCTAAAGGTTTTACTGTCCTGAAAAACTTTGCTACTGGTAACTTTTGTGCAGCTTGTAAAGCTTCCAAGATATTTAGTTTATTTGGCATGTGTGTGCTGAATGTTGGGTCTCTCTTACATCACAGTCACATGAGACAAGATGCACTGTGGGAACAAGAAATACAATTACGCTATCAGGTATGAAGATCCCCAGGGGTCGTAAAACTAGTATAAAGCTAGCAGGCTAATTTGAGAAAAGCTCCTAATACCAGTCAGAGTGAAGGAAACACTAGGACTTCACATACAAATTAAAACACTCTGCACAACATATATTTTTTCAAGTTTTGGGTGTAGTTTTCCTTTAAGTGCAAACTTCTATGTTAAACCCAAAATGTTGAACCTTAATACCTGTAGAACCACTCAATGAATTTGTACATAATTTGGCATGCATAATCTCCCAGAGTAGATCCCTTTAGGTGCAGAATTTCGTGCAAATCTGTTGTGTGGTTTGTAAGTTGGAAACTGTTAAACAATCCTAAATTTAGAAGTTTTTTTCACATTTATTTGTCCACCTGTATCTCAGAAATGCCTTTGTGTTGTGGTCTGAAGTTTTCAGGGTAGAAAGTTTCTGGTTCACAGATGTACCTTTTGAAGGTTTGGTGAAAAAATATTAATCTGTTCTAAAGTTATTCAATTTTTAAGTTCCCATTATTTCCTATGGGAAACTATGTATAATGAACGTGAAAGTACTTTTTGCACAGTCATGTCATCCAGTTATGCATAATTTTCACCTTAATAACTTTAAAACACTTCAATGGATTTGTATGACACTTGGCATGCATAATCTCTGGCGGCAGGTCTCCTTATGTACCACATTTTGTGTAAATCAGATTTATGGTTTTTGAGATACAGAGCATCAACAAATCCTACATTTACCTTTTTTTTTTTTACATTCTTTTACATTTTTTTGTCCACCTGTATCTCAGAAATGGCTTTAGGTAGTGATATGAAGTTTTGCAGGGTAGAAAGCCTTTGCCTCATGGATGTGTCTTTTGAAGGTTTGGTGCAAAAATATAAATCTGTTCAAAAGTTATTAAACTCTTAATTTCCCATTATTTCCTAGGGAAATTTTATGTCATGCATGGAAGTTATAATTTGCGCAAGTAACATAACTTGCGTCAAGATACTGTCAGGCATGAAAGTTGTAATTTGTGCAAGTTACATAACTTGCATAAAATACTGTTGTATTTAACTCAAATTACGTAATTTGCATAAAATACAACAGTGTCTTGCCCAAGTTCTGTCATTTGTACAAAATACAACCTGTTAAACCAGAATTTGTGAACTTTAATAACTTTTAAACTATTTCATGGATTTCCACAAAATTTTGCAGCATAATTCTCTAGGTAAAGGTCTTCTGATGTGCCAAATTGTGTGTGCATCAGTTTTGTGGTTTTTGAGATACAGATTAACTGATAATCCTAAATTTGCCAGTTTTTTTTTTTTTTTACATTTCTTTGTTCACCTGTAACTCAAAAATGGCTTTAGGTTGTGGTCTGAAATTTTCAGGGTAGAAAGCCTTTCCCTCACAAATATGCCTTTTGAAGGTTTGGTGAAAAAATATTAATCCTTTCAAAGGTTATTAAACTTTTATTTTCCCTTTATTTCCTATGGAACAATTTATATGTCAGGTTGGAAAGTTGTAATTTGCACAAGTTACATAACTTGCACAAGATACTGTCAGGCACAAAAGTTGTAATTTGCACAAGTTACATAGCTTTTGCAAGATACTGTTGTAGTCTGTGAAAAATTACATAAACTGTGCAAAATACAACAGTATCTTGTGCAAGTTATGCAATTTGCACAAATGGGAGTACAGGGTCCGAATGGCCCTGTGCTACTGCCGTAACATTAGGATAATGTTATACTGTCTCAGTGGAGAGATGGTAGTGCAGGGTCCAAACACTCCCACTGTAAAATAAGGATACTGTTATAGTGTCTCAAGGATACTGATGTACTATCTCAATGGAGGGATTACAGACCCTGCTCTCACACCATAAAATAAGGATACTAATATACTATCTGAAACAGTAAGGAAATTCATTGCAAAAAACTTTGTTAATGCACCATTAGGGTTGAAGCTTAAAAAGTAGGGAAATGCAATCTTAGGGTTCTGAAGAATAAGACCCCACACTCAGCTTCCAACCCAAACACCCCACCCTCACCCTCAGCTTCCAACCCTAAGGCCCACCTCCACCATGCATGCAGAAAGAGGTATGAGGGGTGTACTTTGGGGTTGTGAACCCTAATGCTTACCCCATTTCAACAGTTAACAACATGACATGGGTACAGAATAAAACAATGAGGTGAGCATTAGGATTCGCAGCCCCAAGGCACACCCTTCACACCTGTTCCTGCAAACAGGTAGTAGGCCTTAGGGTTGGAGACTGAGGGTGAGGGTGGTGTGTTCGGGTTGGAAGCTGAGGGTGGGAGCAGGGTCTTATGCTTGGGAACCCTAAGATCGCATTTCCTTACTATTTACGCTTCAGCCCTAATGGTGCATTAACAAAGTTCTTTGTAATGAATATATATATATAGTATATATATATATATATATATATCATATGTGTATATGTGTGTGTGTGTGTGTGTATGTATATATGTATGAATGTATGTATGTATGTGTATATATATTTATGCAATAGGAGTGGGCTCAAAACTCATTGAATAAATCCATTTATTTTCACAGCCATTGAATAAACAAAATTTACCCATATAGTAGCTATGTCACAATCACTCCAGAACTCATTTAGAATGTTCGGCCTCAGTAGCAGTACTACCCATATTCAAATGCGAATAACTTTAAAACAAAAAAATATAGCATGGTACTGTGAGCATGAAGGTTGTTCAGTGCAAAATTATCTACAAAATGAGTGGTGTTTCATTTATAGATACCTTATAGATTATTTTATAATTAACGAAAAAAGAGCAGAAATGCAATTTATTGTTCACTCTTTTGACAAACATGGGCAAAAAAGATAAGCAATCAAAAGTAAATGTTCCTGCACTGACAGAAAGCAAATGATTTTTCTACACTTGTGCTGTTTAACCTCAGACACCACACTCATGGCATACGCCACTCATGAGGTTGCCAGAGGTCAAACAGCACTTGTCTAGATAAATCATTTATCTGATAGCTCTCCATTGTATATCCATATATAAATATATATATATATATATATATATGTGTGTGTGTGTGTGTGTGTGTGTATATCTATATATATATATATATATGGGATATGACATGGCCTGACTGAAGATATCATATTTATCTTCACGAGAGGTCAGTGATATCATGATATCTCACAAGTGGCAAAGCCACGAGTGAGATATCTTGATGTCACTGGCCTCGAGTGAAGATAAATATGATATCTTCAGTCAGGCCATGTCATGTTCTGTTTATACAATATGTGTTTTGGGATTATTTGTATGTTAGAACTGTAATTATTATAGTTGTAGTGAGTGTAATGTAAAGAAAAATAGTACGAGATAGTATTTATTTTGTAAAAGTGCTTTTTATTGCAGAAAATTGGTGGACATAAAAGTATGTGAGATTTGTTAACTGTTTGACAATACAGAAAATAGCAAGTTAGTAATGGTGACAGTATTTTAACCATTTCATGTCCAGGTGATTGACAGCGTATATAGCTAGTATTTGAAAAACATAGGTTTTAGTTTTCTAAGTGGTTCTTTAGGAACTGCATAAAGTTTTATTACTGTTTTGTAACATAGAAAAAGATTTCTTTGTAAGTCAATAAGCATAACAGTTGTTTAACCTTTAATAAAGAAATACATTTCCATTTATTTGTGCAATGAATAAACAGATGGAAAACTATTGTTTCATTGTCATTTTTTAAGGTTGCAAACTGTGAACTTCATGCTAAGTAACATTTCTAGAAGTTTAAATTGAAAATAATATGAAGTCTTTTAATAAGGAAATATTTGACTTTATTCATGTCTGGAAATATGGTGTCGATGTTACTTTACGTATTTGTTGTTGATTAACTCTGTATTGATGGCTACAGTCTTTAGTTCAGAGTCTCAAACTCTTATTATTATCTGACGAATGTCAAAAAGATGGAAAGTCTGTGTTGTTTTTACATAGTTCCCATTTTAGTCCATTGGTGGCAGTAGTTGCTGGTTGTTCTTCTTCATTTGGTGCTGTTGTTTGCTGGTTGTTCTGGTCTTGTGGTGTTAGATATCTTCTGGAGTGCTGGTATTTATTTCTGAAAAAGAAAGAAAGAAAATGCATTGTTAGTTGTGGTAGATTGATTGTAGTGTATGTTATAAATTGCTTGTATATAACATATGCTGTATGTAAAGTGTAGTGGAAATTGAGTGTGCTATTTGTATACAGACCTAGTCTGAGTCACTTGGTATAACTTGTAGACGTCTTTTCGTGGGGTGTTTGCTGATTGTTTCTGTTGGGAGAACAGAAAAAGAAAACAATAGGCATACTGTGAACTTTTTTTATTTGTGAGGTAATGATTAGAGTGTTATTTTGTTGTTTGTGCTGTGTGTTGGTTGCTGTGGTGTGGTGACTTAATGTTACCTAATTTATGTATTTGTGGTATTTTAGTACAGAAAGAAAATATATGTTTACCATTGTGGAAGTGGAAGTTGATATTTGTTGCATGGAAAGCTGGTTGGAAGAAGTATCCGTCCCATGCATTGCGTACATTGGATGAGTGTTGTGTCATTTGTACTTGTTCTTGGCGGTCTTCTTTGTGGAGAGTGTCAATATTAGCTCCACTTAGTATATCTGAAATACGTTTTTGTTGATTTTCATTTATATGGGAGTAGTCGTTAATGCTTCGTACACATTTGTGTCCAGTAATTTGCATTATTTCGGTGGCCTGTGTGCCACTGTCATTTAGTTTTTGGACGACATGCTTACGTACACTATGGTTAGTTAATTTTTGGTCTGTTGTTATACTGGCATTGGCAATCATTGTTTTTACTATAGTAGCTATTTTGTTTATTCCTATTGCCTGATTTTTGAACCACTTGACTGCTCCTAGTCCTGTGTAGAGTTCTGTGTTGTTGTTTACTGCTAAGAAGGGGTCATCAGGATTCATGCAGGAGTCAGGCCACTGGCTGGCATATAAGGTGTATGTTGCTACAGGGCATCTGGTGGGATTTTCTTTGTTCTCATATGCCCTTGGTTTAATTTTTCTGGTGTCTCTTATGTTGAGTCCAGAGCGAGTTTTTGTTTGGCGTTCAGTGGAATATTGAATGTATTGGGTTCCATTTTCATCTATATTTTTTTTATTTTTTATTTTTTAATTTTTTTATTTTAGTTTTTGTTGACCGGGTAAGTGCACTAGACAAATCCTGCCTATTTTCAGGCATGACCCGGGGGAGGGGGATACAGATGAATGCCAACTGACTTTGAACCAGATTAAGTTGTTGGTGTTATTTTTAGTGAATGAGGGAAATTTGGCCAGGACACTAGGGAAATTCCCCTACTCTTTTCGATAAGTGCCATGGGATCTTAACATCCACCTGAACTACCACCAATCCAGGCAGATGGGACCTCGGTTTAACGTCTCATCCGAAAGACGGATTTTGTAATATCTCCCCATTTTAGCTGCCTTATTTCTGTTGATCCTCTTATGCCAAAAAATGTGCAGCAAATGTGCCATAGTGTGTTTATAAGTGATGCAGCAGAATGAGGTCCTAGTTGTTTTTCAGAATAGAGTTTATCAATCATGGCATCTGAGAGGTGATCAGATGCATTTGGTTTACATCCTTTCCCTTGAGATTTGAGGTGTTTTTGTTTTGCTGCCAGTGCTTGTCTAGTTATCTCGAATTTTTGTCTTTTCCTAGAGAATGACTGTAATTTTTGGTTTTGAGGTACCTTTCTATGCTTTGGTACATTGCTCTTAGGCTTATTGGCTCATAAGGCTGTCCATTTTTTTTCTTAGCATTAATGAAAAACTTTGATAAGTAGGTATTTAATGTAATTGGTTCTATGTTTTCTAAGTTTCTGTTGTCTGAGTAAGTGTCAGCAATATGCTTTTGCATAGTTAAGATGTCATAATTTGTTTTACGAGAGATATTTTTGTTTTCTTGTCCTACGATGAAGTTTAATACTGAGTCATCTATTGTAGGATAATTATTTGACTTATCTGTTGTTTTTGAAGAAGAAGACGCTGAAGGTTCCTTATCAAGGTCCATAGTTTGCTTCAGCTGTATGCTGTTATTCATTTCTGTTGAAGCAGTTGTATGTTCTGACTGAGTTTATATGATTGGGACTGTGTTGGGGTCAAGTTCAAATGAGATGTCCATTGTTCTGCAGTATTTTTTTTACTGTTTATTAGTTGCTGTTTCAAATTAATTAGAGTGAGCGCGCTTTCCAATGGGTTTCTTGTGAAGTTCGAACCATTTTACTATGGACGAGACTGTTAGTGTAGTGACAGTCGGTAGCGTTTTGTTTGCGCGGTTCTTGTTTATGTGGTGAAGGAGAATAGACAGATTAAGTGTCCTCGTGGCATTGTGATTATTGGTACAGTTGAGAAATGTGTGGTAGCTATGGTGAAGGGGGTGGGTTGTGTCTTGTGCTGTCAAAGTAATCCATACTTTTGGTTTCAGTTTTGTTGCTACAGTGCCGCTTAATGAAAGATGTCTGTAGCTGCAGCAGTAAGGTTAAACTACAGAGTATGTAGAGGCAAATGTCACTGAAAGATTGTGTAGTATGTAGCATTTTATGTTGAGTAGTGAGAGTAGTGAGACTGATGAGCATATGTGCTGAAGAAGTGGGGTAGTAGGAGTTGCAGTGGGGTGCTGGAGAACGTAACATGGTATGGGTTTATAAGGTTGAAGTGGTATAAGTGATCGATGTTGGAGCTGCTGTATTTGGTCTTACTATTATACATGGTTTGGGACAGTATTGCCAATGTTTTGCTGTACATTGACTCAGTTATGGGAAGAAGACGGAGGTATGTTTTGACGTCGTAACTGTTGCTATTTTGCGATGTGCGCATGATCGAGAGGTGAACCAGTGCGAATGATCGAGAGGGAATGGTGTGCAGTATGTATTATAGTGAGAAGTGTAGGGTTGTTCAATTTGGTACTGAATTTGTGTGCTTGAAGTCAGTGGTTGTGAATTCTGTGAATGGAGGAAGAAGGTATTTGGTTGGTTAGCAACTGTTGCTATGGGAGGATGTACGCACGGTCGTGAGGTGAGGCTCTGCGAATGCTCAAGAGGGAATGGTTCGTGTTGGAATAGGGATCTGTTGAGCATGAATGGAGAAAAAAGATGTGTTGTTGAAGTGGGAAATTACTAGAATACTATGTGAAGGATGTTTGAAGTGTGACTGAGATGCTTTTAAATGGGAGAAGAATTCGGGGATTGGGGTGGAAGGTAATGTGGCATTGCAAAAAGCACTGTTATTAATGTTATATCGGGGAATGATTTATGAAATGATTAGGGATAAAATGTTGTGATATTTTAGCATATGAGTTGACGTTCGGTAAGTAAAAGTGACGTGTGCCTGTTAATCTTTGTTTCTTTGTGTGGTGATAAGAAGGAGAATAGACGCAGTTTTGTTCGGGAGGACAGCTGAGCTAGTAAATGAAATAGTATGTAATGTTTTCGGTTTCTACTTTTAAATAACGTGTTTTTTTTATTTTAGGAAATGTATGACAGAGGTATTTGACCATGTATGTACAAGCTGGGTATGAGTGTTATGTGAAAGTAGAAGTGCTGAAATGCTCATTTTGAGTTACAGTGGAAGGTGTTCTAATTATAATGATTGCAGTAGCGATAACGTATAGGAACGTGAAGATATATTTATGACATATAGGAACATTGAGATAACAATGTTATCTTTACAGGGGGAGGAGAGATATTACTTTTTATACAGTCATTTATCCCAAAACACGTATTGTATAAATATGTATATGTGTATATATGTGTGTGTGTGTGTATGTGTGTATATATATATATATATATATATGAGTGTATGTGTATATATGTGTGTGTATATATATATATATATATGTGTATATGTGTGTGTGTGTGTATATATATATATATATATGTATAGCTGTGTGTGTGCGTGTGCACGCATGCATTTCCAGAGCACAAGGATTTAATGTTTTCACACTTTTGTACACAGTTGAAACATTATATCAACATGACATAATATTTCTTTTGTTTTCAGAGCTTGCGTTATCATGGGTGTGATATTTCTCCTTTCGGCTCTATGCATAATAGGCAAAGCCATCCGTGACCTTTCAGCACATGTACTGCCTGAAGTGGTAAGTCTTTTTACATTGTCAGAGTTGATGTCTTCATTTTTCACTGTTGACATTTTGTACAGCAGTTTCTTAAATATCCACAGTGCTGCACTACAGTATACCATGTAATATTTTGACTATTTCCTGGTTGAATTATGGTATATTATATTTGCATGTGGTAACATCCCAAGTCAGATTTCATAGTCTTTGGCATGCAAGTACAGGATTTGCATCAGACAAAATGCATTCAGACATGGGTGCCTTATTTTAAAAGACAACTGCAGCACATTTACGACAGTTTCTGTGATTTTTGGCAGTTCCATTATTTGGGCACAAGTCTCAACTTTCTGAGCACTACTGTGTCTAAGTATCTAACTCTGTTATACCATCTAATAGATGGACTAACAGTGTGGGTGTAGGTCTGCTTTGAAAACAGAGCTGTCAGATCTGTGACAAATCCACTTTGAAAATCCTGTACTGGGTCTCTGTGTAAACTAAAGAGTGCAGATGCATAAAACTGAGTGCTGCTGTAGTTTTTCTCCATTGGTGAGGTACATACTTTAAGGGGAGCAGTCAACACTAAGAGCCCCACACCCAAGTGTGGGGCTGATCCCAGTTCACACTTTGTGTGCAAAACATCTTTTTTTACTGCAGCACAGTGGTTTGTAGCAGACTGATTCTGCTGACTTCCTAGCTGCCATTTTCTGTAACTACAAATCCCAGAATCCCCTTCAGTTGACATCAGAGCAGGACTGCAGCAGGGGGAGATTCAATAGCCTGCAGTGCATGCTAAAGTTTTTCACAGAGGACTATTCTTAGCCCCAGGAGAACAGCAGGACTGGCAAACAGTCATTTGTGACTTTGTTTAGCACACAGAGGATGGCAGAACCAGCCAGCAATAGATTAGAGCTTCTAAAAAACTCTAACATGAACTGTAGGCTATTGAATATCCCACTGCTGCAACCCTGCTCTGATGTCAGCTGCAGGGGATTCTGCGCTTTCTAGTTACAGAAAATGTTAGTCTGGATGTCAGTAGACTCAGTCTAATATAATCTACTATACTGTACTGTACTGTACTATACCATGCTATGCTATGCTATGTTATGCTACGCTATACTATTCACTTGAGTGTGGGGCTCTTAATACTGACTCTTCCCTTTAAAATGGCACTGGCATATAGAACAGGGGGAAACAACCACAGTTAATTATACAGTTGGCAGGGGCACTATGCCTAGTTCAAGCATACAGATTTTTTTGACTGTAGGCACACTCCGGGTAAAACAGAAGCATCTAATTCATCCTTCTACAAACTTAAATACAGGGCACATTTAAAAAAAAATGTTTTGCCCTAATCAAGCAAAAGTGGCAAACATTAGAAACAGAAACATAGAAAATTATCTGCAGAAAAGACTGCTAGACACACCCAGTCTGCACAGGGGTTCCCTGCCTATTGTATCTCGGCAGACCCTAACTGGTCTCCGGGAACCCTCCCCACTCGCTGTTTCTGTAATATGTCCCTCTGTCTATCCCATGCATGCTTGAAGTCTTCCAGCATTTTATCCTCCACAACTTTAACTGGCAGTCGGTTCCATACTTCTACCACTCTTTATGAAAAGAAGTATTTCCTCTCATCCTTCTGACATTTCCCCCTTCCAATTTAACTGCATGATACCTAGTCCTGGAGCTCAAACTCTATTGGAAGAGGCTCCTTTTCAGCACTTTATTCACCCCTGTCAGTTACTCAAAGGTCTCAATCATGTCAATCCTTGCTCGCCTGTCCTCCAAAGTGTACATATTGAGATCTCTGTCTCTCTTCATTAGGTTTTTCTTGCAATCCTTGCACCATCTTCGTTGCCCGCCTCTGGCCTGTCTCCACCATGTCTATGTTCTTCCTGAAGTGAGGTCTCCAGAACTGAACAAAGTATTTCAGATGGAGGTGTATCCGAGATCTGTACAATAGCACCACCACCTCTCTCCTCCTGCTCGTGATACTCCTCCCTATGCAATCCAGCATCCCACTAGCCCTGCCAATGACTTTGTCACAGTGTGCTGTCATCCTGAGGGCATCACAAATAATAACTCAGAGGTATCTTTCCTGCCTAGTGACTGTCAACACCTCCAGACCATGCCCTGTACTCTGCACCATGATTTCAGTGCCCTAGGTGCATGATTTTGTATGTGTTTGCATTGAACCCCAACTGCTGTGCCATCAACCACTCCTCTAGTTTTCCTAGATCCCTGCACATTGTTTTCACTCCCTCCTGGGTGTCCACTCTATTGAAAATCTTAGAGCCATCTGCAAAAACATAGACCTTCCCCTTCAGTTCAACTGCAATGTCCTCTGTAAAGATATTTTAGAGGACTGGTCCCAGCACTGAACCCTGCAGTACCCCACTGGTTAACCCCCCAAGTCCATAGAGTGTGTGCATTTACCACTGCCCTCTACCTCCTATCTGTTAACCAGTTGTGAACTCAATTTATTATTTTGGCCCCCACACACAAATTGGTAAGCTTTCTAATCAGCCTTCTCTGAAGCACAATATATACACTTTCTGAAAACATGATAAAAAGTGTTTACTTTGTCTATGAATGGCTTTCACAGTTACTCTAGTCTACTGTAATTCTGAATTTTGAAACAGGGAAAGAATTGTGTAAGAACCTTGGACTTTTTTGTTCAATTTACAGTACATTCAACCATATTTAACAGAACAACTGTAACACAGTGAAAGAATAAATTTGGGATAAAAAAACAATATAAATAAATCTTCAAATAAGATGTTGATAGGAATGGGCATTTAAGATATCCCTCACTTACAACAACATGAGATACTGACTCTGATTTTATGATCAGAATTGTCAATGTGAAATATTAAAACAGCAGCCTGGAGGAACTCTCCTTCTCCAGGGTGAGCTAACACCAGTCTCTGCCACAACACTGCCCCCTGGGTAACCACAGGTGGAAGTGCAGGTGGAGTGTCTGGGAAGGGTGGAGGCCTGCCGGATCTGGTGGCACAGAGGTGTGTGAGTATCGAATAGTATTTCCTAAATAGCACAAATGATGCTTTATTCGGTATATGAATAACAGTTACTGGCCCTATTATCAGCTGTTTTATTATGAGGACAAGCATGGCAGCACTTCCGTTCACTAAAAGTCAGTCAGCCATGGAAGAGGGCTTGTTGTGCGTCACCTTCACCATGTTTGGGGGCCTTCTGTTAAGGCAAAATTTGGGTGCTGGGCAGCAGGAAGGTGGGAGTTGGGTGCTGCTGCCAGAGGGTGGAATAAATGAATTTATTGAAGAGGAAAAGTACAAAATGAGATAGCTGCTGGCCATGGAGGCAGGTGGGTTGTGCCAGTCACCCATCAAGGGAATTTTTTTGTGTGTAAAACCTAAAACTGTGGGTGCTAGGGGAGGAGTGTGGGATGGGGATTGTAGCAGAAGGTGGGATCGGGGTTGTATTTTAAATGATTGGGCTGGGGAAGAAGGTGGGGGGGCTATTTCTTTTACTTTTTTCCCCACAGGCACATGAATAATAAATGCAAATGCCAAACTTCCAAATGTGTGAGGCCCCAAATTCGAACATTTGCATGCAGGCATCTGTAAGAGAGGGGTCATCAGGCATACAATTCTCTGGCCCACAGTATGATGCCTTGTACACTCAGGCCCTGTGAAGCCCACTGTACATATTTGTACTAATATGTGAGAATAATGACTTCGAGAGTCATGTCTAATGCTGTCCATAATATTGTACCTGAAGTGCTTAAGTTGGGTTGGGGCCTGCCCCTATTGGCCCTGCTCTGGGGGTAAGCCAGGGAGTTGGAAAGAGAGGGCCACAGTTTGGTTGATGGAGCTGGGTGGTTGTCTGGGGCTGATGGGCAGGACCATGATGGAACAATTATTGATTAAAAAAAGGAGTTTAGTGATTGAATGACTGTAATCCCTTTTAAATTATTTTAATATTGAAATGTTCATTTTTCTAAATGACCTCTTCAATTTTCATGTTCAGATTCATCTAAATTAATTCAAGACACTCATCCATTCAATAATGGAAGTGTTCCAAAAGGTTGCCATTTATTACAGTTATTCCTGGAATGGGGCTTCAATTATTTTTCAATTTACAAAACATACTGTTTGACAGTTACATCTAAAATAAGATAGCAAATGTTCTATTGGCATCTTGAGACTTGTAATAGCATAAAAAATTGTTAAATGCAAGGTGTGGTGCAAGATGTCCAATAGGCACAAGCTGAGCAAATGAAAATAGAAAAGCTGCTATCAGAAACACTGCACTGGTTTTTCTACAAAAGGGAATGATTTTCAGTCCTTATCAAAGCACTAGTGCTAGTCCCTTGAGACCTTCACTAGACAGAGCTTTCATTAAGATGGCATTTCATTCCAATTCCAGCTGAACAAGGGCACAACCAATGTGCTATTATATAAAACGTTTCTGATAGTGTCTCTATAGTATACTACAATATACTGAATTTTGAAATAAAAATTATATGCAATAAGGTACAATGGGGGTTATGTTAATGTCTTGTTAATCACCCCCTGTGGCGTCATGGAGCCAAGTGCTGCATGCCCATAGGTGGTGATTAAGTGGACATTAACATAACCCACAGTGTACCTGATTGTATTTATTAGAATCTGAAGTACATATACATGGCTAATAACGTGTTCTTGAAAATAATTTCTTCTATTTTAGATCTTTTTAAAGTAAAATAGTACTCCTAGGAACCTGCTGGAGGAAGCCAATAGGCACCTCCCAAGCAAAACAAAATAGTGAGGAACTTGCAGGAGGTGGGAGAGGGAAGAAGGGGCTGGGGAGGGAGAAGAGGGGCAGGATCAGGTACAGAGGTGGCTGAGTCGTAGTGGAGGGTTGTGTCTGTGAATGCCAGAAGCCTGGGAAACAAAATGGCTGAGATGCAGACACTGATGACCAATGGAGAGAGGTGGACATAGCAGCCATCACAGAGACATGTGTTACACCGAACCATGACTAGGACTTTGCAGTTCCCGGGTACAAAATGTATAGGAGGGATAAGGAAATGGGAAGGGGGGGAGTGGCTCTGTATGTGAAAGAGGGGATAAAATGTACCAAAGAGGAAGAGATGAATGGAAAGACAGAAGTGTTATGGGTGCAGGTTCAATCTGCTAAGGGAAGGAAACTAAGGATGGGGAAGTTTACAAACCACCTTCACAGGATGAGAAGCTAGACAAGGTGCTGGGGTCCCAAATCATAGAAGTGGCAGGCAAAGAGGAGGTAGAAATGATGGCGGACTTCAATCTGCCTGTAGTGGATTGGGCAATCCCTGCTACCTCCAACACCAGGGAGCAAATACTGCTGGAAGCATTCCAGAATGGATTCCTGATATAGTGTCAAGAAGCCCACTAGGGAGGGAACTGTACTGGACCTGACCCTGTCCAGCTGTGAGTATGTGGAGGATGTAAAGGTGGGAGTGCAAGCTGCAGAAAGTGACCACCATGTGGTGTGGTTCCACCTGGGCATGGGCAGGAGGATGATCAGGACCAAGACAAGAGTTTTTGACTTTGGGAAGGCCGACCTTAAGAAGATAGGAGAACTTCTGCTAGAGCACCTTGCTAGGATCAGGGGAAAAGGAAAGCAACCTTCCAGAAGTACAAACATACTCAGAATGAGGACAGGGAGACCTAATACACTAAATCAAGGGTGGCGAGCAGGGCAGTTAGAGACGCAAAGGCTGCAAAGGAGGTATAGGTGGAAGAGGGAGTAAAAACTGGTGAGAAGACCTTCTTCAAATATGTAAGGGAGAAAAGGGATATTACGGTAAGATTGTCTGATTAAAAAAGGAGAGGGGATGGGCAGAAGGCTATAAAGAGAAAGTGGAGGTGCTTAACAAGTACTTTTGCTCCATCTTCACTAGACAGAAGGATGGTCCAGTGTCACAAGGGAGTCGGGCAGGGAAGGGGGAATCACAAAGGGTGGAATAGAGGTAGACAGGGTATATAAGGGCCTAAAGGCCTTGAATGAGGCTGTCCACAGGACAAGACAGCATGCACCCAAGGTTCCTAAGTGAACTAGTGGAGCTACTGGCAGGCCCCCTGGCAGACCTGTTTAACACTCCTCTGGAGTCTGGGAATGTGTCTTGGGACTGGAGCATTGTACATGTGGGTCCTCTCCATAAAAGTGGCCCAAGGGATGAAACAGGGAAGTACAAGCCAATCAGTCTGACCTCAGTAGAGGAGAAACTGATGGAGGCTATCCTGAAGGAAAGACTGGTGAGCTTTCTCGAGGAACACAGGCTACAAGATGAGAGGCAGCATGAATTTGTGTTGGAGAGGTCATGCCAGATGAATCTGATTGACTTTTTCAAAGGGTGACCAGGACAGTGGAAAGGGACCAAGTGGTTGATGTCCTGTATCTGGACTTCAGCAAGGCCTTTGACTCTGTGCCTCAATAGACTGGTCAGGAAGTTGGAAGACCTGGGGGTAGGGGCCAACCTTTCTAGATGGGTCAAAAACTGGTTGCAGAACAGAAGCTATATTAGACCCCTTTTAGACAGTGGGTCCCCTGCCAGGTCACCATATTTGATCAGGGACATTGAACAGTTGGAAAGAGTATAACAATCTGCTACCAAGATGATCTCTAGATTAAGAGGTATGAGCAGTCTTGGAAGGCTGCAGGAAGCACATCTTTAGATACTAGATGCTAGAGGGGTGACCTATTATTACTATATAAAATTCTGCAGTCTCCAGACTTAAGTTCTCAGTGTGGTTTAAAATTCTGTACCAAAAGGGAAAATCTTAGATCCCACAATAAGAAACATATAGTACCATGGACCAAACCAAACAAAAGGGACCATTCTTTACAGTAAGAATGGTCAAAGTGTGGAATAGACTACCGCAGGAGGAAGTCGATACGAACAATGTTTCTAGCTTTAAGCAAGCATTAGGCAAATTATATTACTCAAAACAAGTACTGGTATAAAAGGCCCCACATGTGTGTGTGGGAGGGGGGCAATCTCAATGGGCAATAATGCCTTCTTTTATCCAATGAAACCTAGTATATCAAGTAAGCCAAACGGTGGTGGTCAGAGGTGAATTCTCAGAAGCTAGGCCTGTGATTGGTGGGGTCCCTCAGGGCTCATTGCTCAGTCCAGTATTGTTTAACAGCTTCATCAGTGACATAGTAGGTGGGATCAAAGGTAAAATCTCCCTGTTTTCAGATGACACAAAGCTCTGTGGGAGGGTGGAGAAGGAGAAGAGGAGAAAGGAACTTAGGGAAGACCTGGTTAAAAAGTGCAAAGTTATGTATTTGAGGGCGAAAACCCCACAGACCAAATACTGGTCGGGTGGTGTGCAGGTTACCAAGTCAGAGGAGGAAAAAGACCTGGAGATAATCATCATGAGTAATCTGAAGCATTCAGTATACTGCTGCCGCTGTACTGGTCATTGGTAAGACCACACCTAGAGTACAGTGCGCAATACTGGTGCCTTTATATTGAGAAGGATGTTAACTTGCTGGGAACCATCCAGAAAATAGTGATGAAGATGATCCAGGGCCAGTATGGCACCTTCTATGAAGACAGGCTCAAGGGGCTCAACATGTATTCCCCTGAGGACAGAAGGGAGAGGGAGGATATGATTGAGACCTTCAAATACCTTAAAGGTATTACCAGGATGAATATAGAGGGCCTCTTCAGTCTTAGTGTGAATACGTCCTCTAGGGGGTACAGCCTATAGCTGGTAGGGGGAAGATTCAAGAGAGAGATGAGGAGAGCCACTTTTTCACACAGAGACTGGTGGTGAAGTATGAGTTGGCAGAGGAGATGATGTCCCTGAAAATGGTAGATAGCTTCAAGACAGGATGGGACAGAATGAAAAGGAAAGTGGGTGGTGGAGGAGGGGAGGTTTGAGAGGGGTCGGGAGGATTTTTTGTTATGTAGCTTTTTGCCCTCTACCACCACCTTGTGTCTTTTGTCTCGGGTACCCCAGTCCCATCTGCCACTCTGAAACACAAAGGAATCCCTGCACTCCAGAACTAACAAAGGCTGAAGAAAATAATAAAGACTCTAGAAACCACAACCTCAAGAGGGTGAGCAGGAAAAGTATCAGAGAGTCATAATTCTAGGGGATTCTATACTAAAGGGTATAAGGTGGGGGGAAGGGGTGCCAGAAAAAGTAACATCTGGGTAGAGTACATGCCAGATATGACAGCGAGTAGAGTGGGGTAGCATATGGGCAGATATGTGGGGAAGGTGAGGGGAAGCTGCACATTGTGGTCCACCTGGGAATGAATGATCTGGAAGGGAGAAGGATAGAGGAGGTACAAAACAACTTCAGGGAAGTGGGAAAACTATCCAACAAAGAGGGAACAATGGTTGCCTTCTCAGAAGTTCTGCCAGTGCCAAGGGCTAGTGCAGACAGGAAGAGAAGAATCAGTGACTTCAACAAGTGGCTGAGGGAATGGTGTGGGACCAAGGGGTATGGATTGGTGGGGGACTGGGGTAGCACATGGGATAACACAGGTCTTTATGCAGGGGATAGATTACACCTCAGCAGAGCAGGTTCACAGGTGTTGAAGCAGAAGCTGGGAGATTTCATCAATGGGAGGTATCATTTAAACTAGGTGGGGGGAAGGCTTTGGAGCTAGAAATCACCAGGAGAGGGGGTCCCATGGACCTTCCCCCACCACCAGGATGATACAACCCTAGGTGAAATAGGGGTTGGAGTGAAGGGTAAAGAAGCAGGAAGGATACGTGCAGCATGGATAATGGTTTCACTAAATGCTAGGAGCCTGGGGAACAAGTTCGCAGAGTTGCCGGCATTGATGGCAGAGGGAGAGGTGGACATGGCTGCCATTACTGAGGCGTGGGCAACCAGGCACCATGACTGGTCCTAACCATCCCAGTGTACAAACTATTCTGGAGGGATAGAGATAAAGGGAAGGCTGGGGGGTTTGCCATTTATGTAAGGGAAGGGATCTGATGTTATAGGGAGGAAGAGGAGGAGGGCTGGTCGGAAGTTATCTGGCAGCAACTACACAGCCAGAAAGGGACCAAAATCTGTCTGGGGGTTGTTTATAGACCTCCAGCCCAAAAGGAGGACATTGACAGGGAACTTGGGGAGCAGATAAGGAGGCATAGTGGCAAAGGGAGCACAATGGTGGTGGGGGACTTTAATCTACCAGGGGTGCATTGGATCATCCCAGCAACCAATTGCGCTAGGGAGCAGATCCTCCTGGAAGCATTCCAGAATAGCTTTCTTACCCAGAGGGTAATGGAGCCAATGAGGGAGGGGAATATACTAGACCTGGTACTGGAAGATAGGGAACAGGTCAGGGATGTAAGGGCAGAGGAACATCTGGCAAGCATCACAGTGTGGTTCTCAATCAACCTGGGCAGGGAAGTAGCCACTACAAAATCTAGAGTCCTGGACTTCAAAAGGTCAGACTTTGGCAGGTTGGGAAACATACTGGAAAGTCATATGGCAAGCATCCGCCCAGAAATGAACATGGAACAAAAATGGGCAGTCATCAAGACAGGACTGGCTGAAGCCACTAAAACTTGTGTCAAGAGCCAGAGCAAGAAAGCCAGGACCAAGAAACATAGTTGGATGAGTAGAGAGGTAGTGGAGAAGATGAGGGAAAGAGGAATGCATTTTTGGATCACCTGGCGATCAACAGGGCAGAAGACAAAGACAATATGTGAGAGAAATCCAGAGAAGTGAGCAGAGTGGTAAGGGCAGCAAAAGCAGCTAGGGAACGAAGGTTAGCGCAGGGGATCAAAGGAGGAGAAAAGGATTCCTTCAGATTTATCAGAGAGAAGAGGAAGAACAAGGATCAAATTGTTAGGATCAGGAGGGGAAGTGGGTGGGTAGAAAAGGGGGCTGAGCAGGCAGAAGAAGTACTTAATGAACACTTCTGTTCAGTCTTCACCAAGGAAAGGGATGGGCCTGTACCTGAGAGGAAGGGCGAGGTGGGAGAGGGTGGGGGAGAAGCAACCATGGATGAGGAAATCACAGTGGAAAGGGTGAGGAAGGGCCTTAAGTCCCTGAAGGTGGACAAGACACCTGGCCCAGACAGAGTCCACACCAGGGTGCTGAGAGAGTGTTGGCAGAGGTCCTGGCAGGGCCATTGCTGGACCTGTTCAAAACCTCTCTGAACTTGGGGTACATGCCCAGGGACTGGAGGGAAGCACATGTGGTACCTCTCCATATGAATGGGCCCAAGGACGAACCAGGGAAAATACAGACCGGTGAGCCTTACTGCAATTGTGGGAAAACTGATGGAGACAGTCCTCAAGGAAAGACTCGTGCCATTTCTTGAGGATAACAACCTCCAGGACAGCAGACAGTGTGGGTTTGTCTCAGGAAGATCTTGCCAGATGAACTTGGTTGATGTTTATGACTGGGTTACAAGGGCACTGGACAGGGGACATGCAGTGGATGTCCTCTACCTGGATTTGAACAAGGTCTTTGACTCGGTGCCACACGGTAGGCTGACCTGCAAGTTGAAGAGTCTGGGAGCAGGGAGAAAACTGGTCAGATGGGTCAAGAACTGACTGCAGGGTAGATGGCAGAAGGTAGTAGCGGGGGGGGGGGTGGCATCTGAACCCAGGCAGTAACAAGTGGTGTACCACAGGGCTCGGTGCTGGGGCCGATTCTGTTTAACATTTTCATAGCTAACATTTCAGTAGGGATTAAGAGCAAGATCAGTCTCTTCGCAGATGACACAAAGATTTGTGCCGAGGTAGATGGGGGAGGGCGCAAAAGTACTTCAGGAAGATTTGACAAAACTGGAGGAATGGTCTCACAGTTCACAGCTTAGTTTCAATGCCAAGAAGTGCAAAGTGATACATGTAGAAGGCAAGAACCCAGGACACAATACAGGCTGGAGGGTGTCCCATTAACAAAATCCAAGGAAAAGGATCAAGGAGTGCTGGTAACCAGGGAGATGAACCACTCTGCTCAGTGCAGGAATGCAGCGGCAAAGGCAAACAGGATGCTAGGGTGCATAGCAATAGGGATTACTTCTAGGAGTGGTGAGGTCATCTTGCCCCAGTACAGGTCCCTGGTGAGACCACACCTAGAGTACTGTGTGCAATTCTGGCACCTCTACATGAAAAGGGACATCAAACTACTGGTGGGGGAGGGTACAGTGCAGGGCAACAACAATTATCCTGGGGTTGGGGGACAGACCATATGAGAAGAGACTGAGAGAGCTCAATATGTATACCCTGGAGGAAAGAAGGGAGAGAGGAGATATGATTGGAACCTTCAAGTACCTGAAGGGTTTGAACAGAGTAGACACCAGGTGTATGTTCAATCTGCAGGGCAGAAGGGAAACTAAGGGACACTATATGAAGTTGGAAGGGGGCAGATTCAAGAGAGAACTGAGGAGGCACTATTTTACAGAAAGGGTGGTGGCAGGGTGGAATGCTCTGCCAGAGGAAGTCGTATCACTGCAGAGTGTAGGGGGCTTCAAGAGTGGGTGGGGCAGATTCAAGGGGAGGGCAAACCAGGAGGGGGAGCAAGATGGGGAGGGATATGAGGGGGGCAGCTACAGTCTAGTGGACTGAAGTGCTGCACACTCGAGCAAACTAGAAGACTGAATGGCCTGTATCTGCTGGCAATTTTATATGTTTGTATGTTTGTAACTTCACTCTTTGCGATAAAAAAGCCATAATGCTGAAATAGCAGTTAAAACAGGTGCCTACTTTTACTGTGGAACCCAAATGACAATGGACACATACAATACACCAGTGATGTGAACCACTGTGGTTCTTCCTCTGTTGTTGTTTGGGTTTCATAATAAAAGTATGCACCTGCTTAAACTGCTATTTCAACATTTTGGCTTTTTTACCATCTGCCACTCCCCCTGCCATCTTGCCTGATGGGGATCTACATGGAGTGGGACCTGAGAATGTCTAGGGCCATCATATGTGGCGATGAGGGGCATGGTATTTTTCCCAGTTTTCTCCCCTTACTCCCTAGGGCCACAGCAGACATGGTCACACATGCTCGTGGAGGCACACATGCACTCAGGAACCAATGGCCCTGCTCCACCCACCAGGCCTATTGCATCCTCCCCCCCAATTTGCTCAACGTTACCACCAAACCTCCACTTTGTGGCAGCCAAGAGCTGGGAGGACTCACCTCCCCAATTCAGGAGAGGAGAACTGCTGGGAAGCCACTCAATCCTCTCCAAGCCCTCCCTCTCCCATTGACCCCTGGCAGCCCAAGTGTGCTCCCAAGCTGGGGTCACCACTGGGCTGGATTTGAGTCAGGGGGGATTTAGGGTTGGGGGCAGGTCCCTCTGTAGACAGAAGGGGACCTGTACAACCAAGCAGACTAGATTGACAGTGTAAATAAAAGAGCCGCTCAAGGGACCAGGTGCACAGTGATGTAATGAAACCATCTGCAGTCAAAAAGTCATAGCACCCACCTCCATATTGAATAAAAGAGTCCACACAAACTGAATAGACTTCCCTTAGTTTATTTGTTGAAAAACATGCAACACCACAGCAACAGGGAGCTGTGACTTTCTGGCTGCAGATTAAATATACCATAAAAGTCTTTATCTGCTGGCATATGCATGTGTTCATATGAATGTATGTTCTGCCTCAGATTTTTCTTTTAATTTGGATCTATGTATACATTAGTTGGTTGACAAGTGAAGGGTTACACTTCAGCTTCAGAGTCATGAATCATTTTGGTTTATCAGGTACAAACAGTATCATGTAGGGATCACTACTCATGGAGCCTGATTCAATGTTCAGGTTAGTGTCAGTTATGTGGTGGTTGTTTCCAGGCAGTGGGTAAAGATCCAGGAGTAGTCTGACACACACAGAATAAAAAAACAGCAAAGTAGACTCATTAGTTTTACAACTGCTACCATTCAGTAGGGACAAAAAAAGAGACCACTACATCTGGGTGGACTGATGCAGCCATGTGTGTGGGGGGATGGGGATCTTCATGTACAAAACCTGCAGAGGGGGATGGAAATGAGCCAGAACCATTCAGAAATCACATTACATGGCAATGAATTATTATGAATTATCATCACTTTCACTACTTGAGACACATTGTAAGTCTGTCAAGTCCATGTGCAGTCAGTAAAATGTTTGAGCATCCAGATTATGTGTACTTTTTGCCTTATATTATGTGATGAGGTCCTATATGCATACTTATCTAAACTTAACATAAGCTATGTGGAATGTGAATGGCCAATCATATTGCTGAATTTTACTTACCATTATAAAAACTGAATGTTACTGTGCTTTCTCTAATATTGTTAAATTATGAAATTGCATTGTACCCAAACTGGGGTGGCTGAGTATACATACAACACCGTTCCTGTTGTACTGCATAAGTACAACATGACATTCACCTAGTATAGCGAATAATACATGCACAACCATGCCCAACAAGGCCGTGTTTCCATCAAGAGTTCTGATGACATCATACGGACCCTGAGTTTGAAGCTTGAGAGGTCCCTAATGTCATCAGAAACTTGAGATGGAAATACAGCCAAGTTGCGTATGGTCACCATGTGTTATTTTCCATAGCACAGTGTATAATTTGAAACAACATTTAAAAAAGAGTTTTTTTAATACATCTAAAGAAATCTTTTTTATTATATAAAAAATCCACCCTCATCCAGCTGCTGAAACCTTTCCTACGTGGAGAACATGTCAGTTTGTCCCAGTCATTTCACTGTGCCACAACTCACCCTGGGCTATTAGCTCTGGCATCTACCGTATCAGTTCCCATGTCTGTTTGTCCCAAGACAATTCACTCCCACTGCGTATCGTACTGTACATCAACAACAATTGCAGTAAAACTTCCACTTCTACAACCCTCAAGCACATTCATTTGGTGGGAGAATTGCACCCACCTGGAGTTAATGTTATAATATTTACACCAGGAGCAACTTGTCCAGGGATGAACTGACAAGGGAGTAACTGAAGCCAGAGCTAATACCATGGGGTAAATTGACGTGGAGTGAAATAACCGGGACGAAGTGTCTTGCAACCTGTTAGGTGAAAGTAGGTTTCTGGTTTTTAAAATTGTGAAACAAAAGAAGATTTGGTGTTAGGGTAGGGTCTGGGCTTGTGTGTGTGCGTGTGTGTGTGTGTGTGTGTATGGTAAATGAAAGTAAAACAGCAGGTGGTTCAAGCTTTCATTGTAATTAAAAAAAAATGTTAGACCACACAAGGGTACAACAGCATTCTATGACCTATGAACAGTGGTACAACAGCTTTTTATTTAGGGGAGAAATCCATGCACTTCAAGGGGTAACCATATACTACTGTATAACCATGTTCTTCAATCAATCAATCAATACTTTATTTATAAAAAGGTGCCTTTCTAAAAACCAAGGCGCCTGTACACCACATGATAAAACAATATTAATAAAACAATAAATTAACCACACTAAGATATTAAAAATCATTATATGCTTGTTTAAAAAGATATGTTTTAAGTGCTCCCTTAAAAGTTTCGATGGTCGGGCAATCTCATACCTGACGAGCTAGAGAATTCCACAGGGTCAGGGTCACAAAACTAAAAGATCTGGCCCCAGAAGTCTTTAAACGAACCTTGGGAATCTCTAGCAATCCCTCGTCAGTGGATTAGAGAAAGCGGGGGGGACAGTAGGGATGAAGGAGATCTTTCAGGTAGCTAGATCCCTGATCATGTAGGGCCTTGTAGGTCAGCAAACCGACCTTGAAGGTGATACGCCAGCATATTGGCAGCCAGTGCAGTCCACGGAGCACAGGCGTTATATGACTGGTCCTAGGAGAACCTGCCAATAGCCTGGCTGCCGCGTTCTGCACTAGCTGCAGGCAGTGAATATCAACCCCCGGTAGCCCAAGATACAGGGAATTGCAGTAGCCAAGACAGGAGGTAACGAAGGCGTGGACCAAAGTAGAAAGATCATCAGGAGGAACCAGGTGCTTCACCTGGGCAATGTTCCTCAAATGGTAAAAAGAGGCTTTGACAACTGCCGACACCTGTGATTTAAGTGTCAAACAGCTGTCAAAAACAATGCCCAGATTTCACACCTGATCTGAGGTAGTTAGCTGGACACCCCCAAGCCATAAGCCTGAGGGAGATCCAGCCAACAAACCCACCTCCCGGTGACCTGGGTCCCCGACCAACACCTCAGTTTTTCTTGGGTTCAACCGTAGCCAACTCACATTCATCCAGTCCTGGATTTTGGCAAGACAGTTATTAAAGACTGAAAAAACAGCATCTTGGCCAGGTACAAAGGACATGTACAGTTGAGTATCATCTGCATAGCAGTGAAAACTCAAACCGTACCACCTAATGATCGATCCCAATGGCAGCATGTACACAGCAAACAACATGGGTGCCAGAATGGAGCCCTGTGGTACCCCACAGGATAGGGGGAATGATGTCGAGGAAAAAATCCCAGACACCACCTTCTGAGTCCTACCCTCGAGGAAAGATCGAACCAGCTGAGGACTGTACCAGACAGTCCACAGATAAACCGCAGGCATTCCAACATCACACCATGGTCCACCATGTCAATGCAGTCGCAGAGAGATCAAGAAGGACCAAGATAGAACAGGTCCTTCTGATCTCTCGCTATCAGGAGATCATTTAGTACCCGAACCAGAGCCGCCTCGGGTGCTATGTCTCTTCCAAACTGACTGGAGAGAATCATAGACATCGTGGCTGGTTAAATGATCATCTAACTGCATGTGCAACCACCTTCTCAATAACCTTTCCCACAAAGGGTAGGTTAGAGACGGGTCTATAATTAGCCAGACAGTCCGGTCCAAGGAGGGCTTCTTAGAAGGGAGCTGCAAAGAAGAACCTCCTTCGGGGATTTGGAAAATCCCCCTCTCCAAAGACCTCCAGACTATCTCAGCCAGAACCGGACCGATTTTATCTACACAACCCACTAGGAGACGTATAGGGCCCGGATCCAGACCACAGTTGGTCGGACACAGTAATCGGATGACCATCACAATGTCATTGATTGTGGGAAGGCTGAAGTCGGACCACACAAAACCGGTGTCCGACATCTCCTGTCAACCACCACTACTCCCACTATAGAGCGTCAGATGGACATCAGACCTGCTCTTGGCAACCTTATCTGAAAAGAATTGAGCAAGCTCCTCACACCATTCTTGAGAAAAAGCTCTTCTGGGCTGAAGACAGATTGGATTGCACAATCTGTCCATGGTCCGGAAAAGCTGAGCTGGTCTATTCTGAGCAGCAGCAATTTCTCTGGACAGGAATTCTGCCTTCTTACGAGAGATTGCTGATTGATAAACCACGTAATGGTCCATCAATCTAAGTTTGTCACAATCCAAGCCTGACTTCCGCCAACATCTCTCAATCTTCGTCCCAACTCTCCTCAACTCTCTGAGTTCTCATCAAACCAAGGAGACCTAGGGCAAGGGAGAGTAGGACGTACACGAACAGGTGCATGGAATTCAGGGCCCCTGTCACTGCCTTATTATAGGCAAGTACCAAGTCCCCTGGATCCCTGCAATCACTCGGAAAACCCGATAGGTCCAGCACCGCCATCAGGCCAGCTGGGGAAACACCCCTCAAAGGGCGGTACCGGATCATCTCCATAGGGGCTGGCCTACTAGGGGTGGCCTCAAAACTAAACCCAATGGAATGATGGTCAGACCATCCAACTGGTTCCACCACCAAATTGGATATCTCCATCCCCAATAGGAACACCAAGTCCAATGAATGACCACCAATATGGGTCGGGAAGGAAATAACCTGTGTGAAGCCCAGTGAAATCATTAACTGGTGGAAGTCTTGACCAAACTGCGAGAGTTCATCGTCGACCCAGGCATTGAAATCACCCAGAACCGACCATCTGGGGGATCCCAATGTCAGGTCGACAATGAAGTCTGCGACTTCTTGCAGGAAAACATTCCCATCACCTGGTGGATGGTATACGAGAAGAATCCTGCGCCCCACATCCTCGTCCATAATACATTCAAAGGAGTTGGTATTACCCACTGGTACTTCCACTAGGTCGAGTTCTGATCTAAAACAGATGGCAACACTCCCACCCCTACGGTCCATCCTAGGGCAGTGTATCACTGAGTACCCGGCTGGAATTGCTGAAGCCAAAACCGGGCCAGCATTTTCATCCAGCCAGGTCTCGGTGATGCACGCCAGGTCAGATGTTTCAACAAGATCCGCTATAACAGCGGTCTTATTTTTAATAGACCTGGCGTTACATAACACCACCTGAGTAGAATGAGCATCTGAGGATGACTGTGCTACCTGCTGACTACCAGCAGAACCCTTGGGTATAGGAACCAGACAGGGGGAACCCCTTTCCTGGACCCATTACGCCCCAGGGCGTCTCCTTGTCCCCACTATCCCTATCCGCCCACTCCTCTCCATTCCCTCTCCAGGCCCAGCCCTCATCCTCCCCCTTTTTCTGGTAATCTCCAGAGCCCTACACTGTCTATATACCTCTGGTGACAGGGGAGGACATAAAAATGGACAGAGGTCTCTGAGCCTGGAGGGGGAATAATACCCGACCGTCTTATTACCATCCCAACACATATTTACTGCGCTAACTAAATCGAACAATCCCAAAATTACAAATTCGATCCTAAAACTAAACCCAGCTAAACATAAAAAAGAAATATAAATACAAAATAACTTAAACCCAAAGATATGAAGTTTATAATAAGAATGAAAATATAAAAACAATTCCTTCCTTCAGCCACCAAAGGCCCTCTCACAGCCGAGGAGACCAATAGAGCGCAGGTACTCTCACTACCTGAGCCCAAAGAACCTTTACTTTTAAATTAACATTCCAACCCCCAAGCACTCTCACTACCAGGGGGACCAGAAAGGCACTCTCACTGCCAATGAGATATAAAATGGAATTATTTCCTTTGTCTTAAGATCCTAAATGGGACTGTTTAAAAAGAACTAGTCTCAATGCAAGACAATCAGAGGATAGAGGAAATCCTGGAAGATGGGTCCAATATAAACACTTGCAGACCAATAAAGAGTGAAGACCCCACCACCACACCCCCAAAAGACCCAAAAAACCAGACTACCCCACACAGGACCCACAGCCACAGATACCCAGAGGTCAGACTAAAAAGGCAAACCCCAGGATACCTTAAGAGTACTCCAAAGGCCTCTAGCTCCCCAGAGGCAGATGAGGCAATTCCTGCTCGGTCCCAGGCAGCGCAGCCTACAATCACCAGGCACAAAAAAGGTGGGGGGGGGGTAGAAACCTCCACCAGCCAATAACCATACAAGGCCTGCTTCCCCAAATTTAATGCTAAGCACTCCACATAAAAAGTGTATAATCAGAGGAATAGCAAAATCCAGAAATGGAGGGCAACCGATCAACAAATCAGGTTCCCCCACTCACAATACTTCAGTGCAGTTCAGTCAATCAGCTTCCTGGCCCATTCAGTCCCAGAAAATCCTGTCAAATCTTCAAATCTTTAGCAGTTCAACAGAAGATAGTCCACAACTTCTTCAACACAGGTGACAACCGATACCTTTCAGGTACCTACTTGAGCCTTGCGGCAGCTATACAGACTAGATACAACACAGCTCTTGCACAAACCAACAAATTATTGAACATCTGAAGCGCAAGTTCAAAATGCACTTCAGATGCCTTGACAACACAAGTAGGGTGCTAGTACTATTACCTGGAAAAGTGTGCCATCTATTCTTTGTTTGCTGCATTATGTATAACATAACATGACATTATGTGATGATGGAGATGTCCATCCAGATGGTGGTGTAGATAGTGATGGGGATGTGTTATGTCCATTTCAACAAACATCTGCAGGTAATTGCACCCATGAAGTCCTTACGGTTGCAGAGCTGGTCCTGGGGCATAATATGGGCAGACTGGGTGGGCCAAGCAGTCCTTATCTGCCGTTAAAGTCAATGTTTCTATGGTACAAAGAAACTGTAACTGCTCTATGGGTTTTGACAAAGCAGTGTCAGAAACCGGTGTCTTTAAAATTCTTGTTTATTAAATTTCCATGTCCCGAAGTTTCACTGTGAAGGCTTTCTGAAGGATCTTCTAAATATGCATAGAAATACTTAGAAATGAATAATAAGCTTTCTGTAAACCATATGTGTGCATATATATATATATATATATATATATATATATATATATATGTATGTATTTGCTGGTAATCACATCGATGCTTAATTTCATGTACCTTTTGATTGTTTTAAACTTTCTTGTATGCTTTATGTTCCTAGAGGATGTATTGGCTGCCTATAAATACAGTTCAAGTTAATTTCTCACAGTATGCCTACTCAAACACTATTGGTGCCCCCATCATAAAACACAGTGCTAAATATATAACAGTGCCAATCCCTGTGCTACTACCCTGTCATACTCCTGCCACTGAGCACTTCACACTCATCTGTGTAAATCATTCTGAGTCATGTTACCTTAATGATGTATTCAGTCAGTTTTGAAAAATGTGAAAAAATATATTTGGTGCACAAATCAACTATAAAATCAAGCCTTGCTATTAAGACATACTCGAATATTGCACACTTCATAAAACGCAGCAGAGTACCTGTGGATTGCCACATAATCTAGATTATACAATGGGATAGGAAAATCCTGTAATATCATTGGTCAAAACACATCACATGACCGTGATAAATCCTCCAGTATACCCACTGTAAAAGTTTTATATCACTATAAAAACAAAAAAACAAGTTGAACATTGTATATTAGCAATATACCATGGCAGGGAGTGGTGAGATGTGTGATTTACGCCACTTTCTGCAGAGCTAAGTCACCTGCCTGCGCCCTCGTGACCAAACCACACCAAGCATGGTAAATCCACCTATATACCCACTCCCTGTCATGATATATTGCTTAATTATACAATGGCAAGAAAATTTCCTAGACTCTGATTGGTCAGTGTGTGCCTGAGACAGTGATGATATTACACAATAACATCACTGTGATTTTTTTTGGACGATTATATGGATTTTTTTTCAGAAACAAAGATACACTGCCTCACTAAAAATCTACTAAAAATATTTTTATTGTTTTGTATAACCTCGAGCCATTGTATAACTGCAGTAAGGCACTCCAAGGTGTGTGTTATCATGTAATAACATCACTCCTGGGGTGGTGGAAGCACTTGGCTTTGCCTCGTGCTTCAACCCACCCCAGGAGTGATGTTATTACACGATAACACGCACATTGTCATGCCTTATTGCTTAATTAACCACATATACAATAGTTCTAAACAATGCTTAACACTGAATGCTCAAAGTCATTTCAGCCCTATTCAGTACTCTTTTAGTCACATTCCAGCACTACTTAGTACATTTTCATAATGCCTCGTATCCGTAATAACTAACATTTCACGTGCTCCTCTAGTGAATGATGTGCTTATTTCTAGATTGTTCTACACCCGCTGTACACAGAGTATGTTACAAACCAAAATAATTTTACCTTACTTTAAGACTTGATGCCTAAAAGAGTAAAATAATGAAAATGAGACCTTTATTACTAAAGCTGCATAAATAAGGGCGGCTTAATGATAAAGCAGTTTATAGGCTTTGCATTTCTATGTTGAATGAGAGCCACATTTTGCATGCTCCTTATAGTTTAAGGTTTCTATGTTGCAAGAAAAAGCACAGCCATGTTGCATTCGTGCTTAGCACTAAGATCTTATACGATTTGTTGGCTTGCCTGAATTAATGCAGTACTAAGCATAATAATAAAAATGGAACCTCTGTTGCTTGTAATATTAACAGTGGCTTAGTGCTACACCAGTATACGTGCTTGTGTATTTCTATGAAAGATGGGAGTTGCATTTTGTAAGCTCACTATTACACAAAAGTTTGTAACTAATTGAAAAGAGGCACAGCTGTGATTTACTAGTGCTTAGTGCTAAAATCTTGTCATTTTCTTTTGCACCTTCTGTGGTTGTGAAACCAAACCATAGCTTGCAGGCTCCTTACCATATCTATGCTCTAAAAGATCTACCACAGATAGCAGGAGGTTCCTGGTGGAGGAGCCTATGGATCTATGACAGTCGGCTGACAATTTCATTGTTGAGCGATGCTACAGTGACTCCTTTCTGTTGACCGCATTTGGTCGACGCCAAAGAGTCACTTCTGAACTTCATTTTCTTCAGGGGCTTCACCCTCTGAACCCCCATGTGGAGGGTTTCACCACTGCACCCCGGTTACTAAATTAATCAACTCCTGAGTCAGAGTTTCTTCAGGCAGGGGGTGCAATACCCCCAGAAAGAAGTGCAGGGGTTCCGCTCCGACACTACAGGGCCCTGGCACTGTTGTCGCTGCAGTGTCAGGTGTGGTAAAGTTGTCACTGGAGCGGCAGTATACCGAGCCTCTTATACTTGTGGTGTGTGAATGTGACACCATGCATCATGCCATCTAGCCGCTAATCAGTGTCTGTTGCATTGCAATCATTCCAACCATGTTGAACAGGACTGGGTCATGCAGCTGATATTATCAGAACTTGTAACAACATTTGTAGCTATACTGGGACTGACCTGTAGGTACAAAATATATTTGTTTTGTCACTGAAATTAAGCATAGCATATAGTAAAAAGGAAATATGAGGTGGGGGTGGGGGTATGAGCTATATAGCTCCATGCTATTTATATTCTGCTTCCATTCAATATCTCTTAACCAGATCATTACCGCACTGGTTTTCAAAGCATTAACAATTTTTATAGGCAAGTTCTGTTATATTGCCCATATAGAGTGTGTGATAGGGTTAAATAAGACCCTGTCCCTAGACTCTCCTTTTCTGTCTTTTGTCTGTCTGGGTGCACAATCAAATGTTCTTGTGAGACCTAGGAACTTATCACTCTGAAGGTCTCACAATTATCTGCCTCTCTCGAGTTCTCTGCCTTCACTTACTGTTTCTGTCTTTTCTTCCCCCTTACATATCTGTGGTTATAAAAATATATGTGGCTCTTTAGGTGAAACTGGGATCCCTTGATTTGAAATGTATATACTGTATTTATACTACCAAAATTGATTGCAAAAATCTATTTGGAATTTAGGGAGTTAACTTAAGATGCAGTTTGTGCTTCTCTCAGGCTTGTTTGCAAACTCTTTTGCAGAGCTATCAGCAGGAGGCCAATTTCAGACACTGCTCTATTTTGCTGCACCTGCAAGGAAATTGACAAAGTTCTAATTAATTTTAGAAGATACAGTGTGTCTCCTTAATGAGCTCAGGATGAAGAAGCTAATTGTCAGGCAAAGACTTACTATAAAAAGAGCAGCAATATTTTTGCTAGAGAGACTTCTTGGAAACTGGAAAGAGACCCTCAGATGAAGGGCTTTTGTTTTCTGTGATGGTACTGCCTATGTAAATAAATATACTGAACAATTTTTATTTTTTATTTTGCTCTTATTGATAATAATAAAACACTACCTGTGAATTTTATAACTGTGCCTGTTTTTTGAATGCTTCCTGACCTATGCCTTGATGACAGAATGGGACAAGGGGGTCAAAAGGTAAAGGTTCACAGGTGTATTTCTTTAAGCTGTGGTTCTGCATTATCCGAAATGGGCCATTGCATCTGGTGTGGAACATGCTGCAGCTAGGCTGTGGTGTATATTTAGCAACATGCCTGCCAGTTGGTATCCTCATTAAGTCCTCACTTACTCTTTAGAGTTCCCAACCAGTGCACCCATTTCATTTCAGCTTTTTCTAAGGCTTTATTATTAAAGCACCCTCTTTGTGAGGGTAGCTCTTGCTGTAAGCTCCAAAACTGGAGAGAGGTCCCTGTGCATCCCCAGTCCTTAAAGTGATGTGCCACACTGAATGCATTGTTGTCAGTTCTAATAGGATCTTTTTGTTCTAGGATTCTCTTTTTGGCAGCTCCTTTAGTTTTGCCCAAATAAAGACAGTCCAATGGGCATTGTAACATGTACACCACTTCCTCTGTGTTACAGTCCATGTGTGTCCTGATGTTATACTCCTTGCCTGTATGTGGATGCTTAAAACTTCCTTCTTGGATGTATAACCGTGTATTGAACATTTTCCACTAGGGAACATGCCCAGATTAAGTAGACCAAAGATCAGTTGTCCTCCCTTTAGTTTATCCACTGGCATAGCTGTCTGTACAAGTTTAATTTGTAGATTTGGTGCCTTTTTGGCAGTGACTATTGCTGTTTCTCCAAACACCCTGGCTGTCTGTGAATGTTGCTGTGTTAGGTGATGTGTTATGTTCCCTTGCTCAAGTCACCAGAACAGTGGGATAAATGACTGTAAGACAGTGAAAATAAAGGCCGGTGGATGCTGCCTTCATCAAGTCATAGAGTTCACGGAAAGCATTTGTTGGAGGGATGAGTTTACTGTATCTTTGTGTAGTGCTAGAGTGCAAAATGTGTGCATTGTCATCCTGCATAACTGTAGTGTCAAGCATACAGTAGCTGGTGATAGGGTATGCAAGTGTGATTGGGTATACCAGTAAGGGTGAGTGACAGTGGTACACCAAAACAAGGTACAGTATGATTACTCAGTGGGCAGGGTTTGGAATTGTTTTGGCCTTCCACTTGCCAAGGGGTGGGGCCATGGCTGTGTTTTGGGCCTCCTCAGTAGCTCATCCTTACATGGGCCTTCAGTTGATCCAGGTGTTTCAGACTCTAGGGTGCAACAGGTACATCACATGTGGGCCAGGTACTTCTGAGGGTCCTGGCTGGGTTCCTTGACTGGCCACCCATGCCTGTTTCTAGCATGCAAAGCCCCATTTCAGCACATCAGATAGGCAATCGATGCTACTTTTTACCACCTGTCTAACTGCACCTAAATCTGTGCATATCTCAGCCACCTGTGTGCACACCACCAAGCTCAGTGTCACACCAGCCTACTCCATGCATATGGCCACCATATCCATACACAGCTGTTGCATCGCTTAGTGGATGATCCTTGCTGTATGTTGTCTCTGTTGTCCAAATAGACTTTAGGTACATCCCATGTAGGCCTTACGTCCTGATATCAGTTGGATGCAACCATGGCCTTAGCAGTGCCTGATGAGATCTCTGCCATCTGACTGCATGGGTGATGTGTTCCAAGGATGGTGTCTGGAATAGTGCTGGGGGGGAGGGAGTACTAGGAAGCTAGTGTTATGAGTGCTAAATGGTGTGCCTGTGGATGTTGTCTGGTCTGGTGTAAAGAGTGACGAACAACATGAATGGTCTCCTGTGGGGTAATGGTGGTACCTTTCTGGGTTGTGTGAATGCAGTGTGTCGTAAGATGTCCTGGTACTGCTGGTATCCACAAACTGCAATTGGTACAGTGACAGTTTTGGCATAGTTTTGTACCATATTCCCCCTTGGTGACACTAACATGGGTGTTGGTGTTGACGGGGTGCCAGTACACCCTCACAGGGTGCACTGGCAACTGACCCTGCAGGAATAGGGCATGTGTTAGTCCACAGAGTGTTTCATGGTGAGTTGTGTTGTGTTGTACATTTCTAGCTGTGCCACCTGCTCCATGCTCACTGCTCATACAGCCTAACAGTATACCACTGAGTTCTGATTGTGTTTCTGGCAAAGTGGATGGCAGGGCTGCATCCTCAAGTCCTCTGTTGGGTAGCGGGTCCATATCTATGGGTGGATGAATGCCACTACTGTGTGCATGTGCTCATAGCTTCATATCATGGGGTACAGTACAGTACTCACTTTCCAGAGTGTTGATGTGTCATCCTCCCTATTGATCAGCTGCTACCCGAAGGTGTCAGTCAGGATATTATCAGTGGGGTTCACCTCCAGTACATCATCTGGGCCCCTACCCGCAGTGGCAAGCAGGATCTACTGGTGGAGGGGTAACTTCTTCTTAATAACCCCATGCAACTTGTGTTTACTTGCATAGACTGCTCTTGGGGGGTGCTGCTGAATACATTGATGGTAGTCTGGATGCCCTCATGTGCCACTTCTGTGTGGGAGAGCATTCCCTAAGGCACCGGCTCCCAGCAGGGTATGACAGTGTCACACAACCACAGTGATAATGATGGTTGTCTTTTTTTTTTTCATGAACTGAGTGTCCCTGGGCATCAGTACACCAGACACCAGTGGCAACATCCCCTGGTCCTCAGGCCTGCATGTGGTTTGGCTGGTGCTGGATAAACTGATTCTTGGTTCACTCACGTCAGCCTATGCTGTACCTGTGCTGGTATGTTCAGATGATATGTCTGCATTGATTCCATATAGTTTATTCAATCTGTTTACATTGTGAGGTGAAGGGGCAGTCCACAGACATGGGGCAGTAACCTTGGATCCAGACATTTACCTGTCTGCACCATTCCATACACACCTATGCACTCATTGGCTCATCCCACTGCTTTTGTGGATGTGGCCCAGTGCACAGATTCTATGCACCGAATATGTGCATGTATGACTTCCATGGCTAATCTGCATATCTGAGTCACGTTTGGGGATCAGGCTGTCAGTCTCTCTTCCATGAAAATCTTATGTATACGTATTGCAAAAAAACTATGTTAAGGTAATGTTTGGGTGGGGAACAAAGTGCAAAACATGTGGGAATCCAAAGTTATTGTTCTCAAATTGATAATCCTAACTGTGCCTGCTCTGGCAAATCCTGCAGGTAGGATTGCTTTACCAAACTGTATATTACTCAACTATAAAACCCTATTACCTTGCTTTCAAATAATACAGTGCCCCCAACCAGGATGGAGTGCTCTTAACATAGTTTCTGCCAGATAGGTCTTGTAGTATACTGCAAGAACACAATATAATCCATAGCAATCCCTCAGTTTCTTTTACAGGAAAGCATGACATCTTTATCCCAGAGTGCGTCATCCTGGTGGGTAACACTGCAGCTGCAGTTAGGGTTCTCAGCCAGAGAACACTAACTTTCAGTTTCCTGATATTGTGCCCTTTGTCTGCCACCTTAATGATATAGTAGTTATTATAATTAATTTCATTACTTTAAAAAAAGAGCTCTCTCACCAATTACTGATCCAGCTCCGAAGCCCTTCCGTGTGGCAGCATATACCACCATCCACCCCAGTGCAAGCTCCCTCCCCCTGTCTGCACAGGCTTCACTTTTCCTAGTGTTCAATGGCATCTATTTTCCTGTCCCCATCATCTACCAAGCACTTCCAAATGACCAGTGGCACAACCCTTCCTCCCTGTCCTCGTTTTGTGCCAAGAATTTACTTGTGTTCAGTGACACCACATTCCTCTCTCTCTCCTCAGCCTAAGCAAGGCACTCCCTGGTGTCCCACGGTACCTCTTCCCTCCCCATATCTGTGGCAAACTTTACTTGCTACCCAGTGGCATTCACCTTCCTCACTTACCCTATACTATGTATTTCCTGGTGTCCAGTGGCATCCGCTCCCTCCCCAGCACCATGCCAAGCACTCTCTGATATCCAGTGACATACAACTCTTCACCCCATTCTGCAATGAGTTCTCTCTGGTATCCAGTGATAATCCATACCTCTTTCTCTCTACCCAAGTGCTCCTTGTACAGCTCTTCAAGATCAAGGAGCTAAGTATTTTGTGGCACCCAGAATGTGCTTCCTATGCTGCTCTTCAAGTTTAGTGGGTGGGCAGTGTTTTACGGGACCAGGGATGAGCTCCTAGTGCTACATTTAGTTTTGGGGTGTGTTCACTGGCACCAGAAATGTGCCCACTGTACCACACTTGATGTGGGTGGTGGGAAACTATTTTTGTACTATATTTCAATGTGCTTACACAACTTGGTGTAGTGTTGTTCTCATGCAAATTGTTGAATAAACCTTTGTGGCTGTTTACCTCTCTGTTCCTCGGGAATACCAGCCTGTAGGGATGCCAAAGGCAAGGAACCCTGTAGAAGGGTTTCACTCCTAGAGGTGTTGCAGGAAAGATTCCCTTAGGCTAAAGATACCTTAAGAAGAAGTCCTGAGGAGAGAAAGGCGAGCTGCTGGAAGAGGAGTAGGGAAGGATGGTGGGGCAAAAAAAATGCTTCTGAATGAATCAGGAAGGACAGCTTTAAATAGGTCAGGCAGGGGGCATGGCTTGTTGCTTCAGCCCACTGAACCACAGGGTAAGCATTTCAATAGTATTATTGGCCCAATAATTATCATAACAATTTTGCATGACTGACACTACGAGGAATGGGATCCTACTACCACACAGCATCTTCTGGGGAGGGGTAGGGGAGGCTGAGATGGGCTCCTAATGATTCACATGTGCAAAAGGGAGTGATTTCTACTTCTTGTAGTTGTAGAGCTAGAAGAAAAAAAGTTAAAATCTTTCAAACTGTTATTTTCCACAAAACCTATAAATCAAAATGTATTGAACCAATCAAGATGAAATTTCTGGGTTTGAAGATTCAAGCACTAACACCTTACCCTGACAATTTCAGCCCACTCTTTCTATGAGTGTAAAATGTTACATGTAGTCAAAACTTGGACTGTAAACAATTTTCTGGGGTCACAACCATCCCAAAGTTTTCAATAAAATTAGTGATGTTACCAGAACTACTGACCCCTGAAACACAGTACAGTACATAGAAAATTGTTCTGCACATGCAATACACTACCTTTAAAGCATTTTTTTATCAACTGTGTCTGCTCAGAATAGAACATTTATTGTTATATTTTTATTTTTCTTGTAAATAGTTTATAGGTTGTGCATTTTTATTATACTTTGCACATATGATTATCTCATGTCTGTATTTGTATATATTGTGCTGTATGTTGCTGGGGCATGCCTGTAAATGGGCCATGTGGCCCAGTGTACCAACCCAGTGATCATATAAAACTGAACTGAATTTTACAGTTTTTGCAGTAGCCTCTTGATGAAAAAAGTAGCACAATTGTTAGAAGTTCTGAATTTCTATGACTTCTTTCATTTAAACACAGCCAAACAGATTAAGCTGAAATTTTCTGTTTGTTGATTTTGACACTAACAGCAGACCCTGAATATTGCAGCCTGATATGTCTCTGGGTGTATGAGTTACACTGACATAAAAGTTTTTTTGAGACCCTAACTATAGTGGTACTGTCATACCGCTATTATGTAAAACAAGAAAATCACACATTCTTTTCCTGGCCGACCAGACGTATATTTAGCATTATATCCGATAACAAAGGATCTATGAAAATTTGAAAGAGAAGTTTGATGTCACTGCAGAGGTTTCTTACTCCCTCTGCACCAGGGACCATCACACTTTCTACCTTCCCCACCCTCACTCCTCTGTTTGGCAATCTGCCTTCTCGTATTGTCTTCCCTCCCTCTGGAATCACTCCCCTCATCCATCCACTTCACCCACTCACTCGCTGTCCTTAGACACCAGCTAAGGGTCCACCGTGCTGCCTCCTGTTCCTGCCAACCACCCACCTGACCATCTGACCCTTTCCATTGTTCCTGACCTCCAGTCCTGCTAGCCTCCTACCCCCATGTGATTTTGGTGACACCTATCTACAATCTGAAAAGGCCTTTCTTACTCATCTGTGCAGCCATGTGCTGTCACTTTTTGAAAGCACTAAACACTTTAGCAATTGTCTGTTGGGTACACTGCCCAGTGAACTAGTGTTGTGGTTCATTTGTAGCAACTGTGCACTCCTGCCTGTTCATTATTCTATAATTACACTTTGTAATATTTCACTGCCACTGCATTTACTTGCATTCTGTATTTTGTACTCTGGTCTCCTTCTTCCCCCTTCACTGGATCGCACCCAGAAACAAGCCTTGGCTCAGTGTACCTTTCCCAGGTATTAATGTTTAAACAAATGTAACCCCTAGGTGGCACTACTCCTAGAGTTACTACCCCTGCATTGCCTGGCCAGACCAAGGTTGAGGGGCCTGGGTTCCCAAACTTACTTTAAAACTGGTTCTTTCCATGATTTTACATTTGCACAGTGCCTCTACCCAGAGTTTAGCTTTAAGTGGGCTAGATGTTTTCAGTTACAACCCCCGGGATGTTATACCACCCCCCTTTACCATTAGCCTCCCCAACACATGACCCAACATTTCCCCACATTTCAAACACCTTAGCAATTAATGAATCTTGCTAATAATATGCTCATGACACCATCATTTGCTAAAACAACAACAATATTTATTCACAGGGGGGATTAGGGCTTAGGAATAAGGAAACAGAAGGAGTAGAGGTTATGCAATAAATATAATTATTATTATTTACAGTATTTAAAATTAATTTGGTGATGGTGAAAACCCTCCTGCAGGGTGAATACCTGATTTTAAATCAGAAAAGCAATCAACATTGTACCAGCATGGATACCCAGAGCTCTGGCTATCTTAGCTGCCTAGAATCAGATGGAACACAGTATTGTTTTACCAACAATAGGCATCAGTTCCCCCAGATTAGTATGAGACCTCCATTCCCACACAGTTCACCCTGGGTACCCAGTACTTTAAAGTTCCTGCATGTTGCAGGCCTAGAAGATGTTGCAGCTGTATGTTGGCTGCCTTGATTTAAGGAAGAATTAGTGCTTAAACTTCGAAGCAATTAGGCAGACAAAGCATTTACAGTCTCTTTGGGGTGTGCAGAAATTGCCCTTTATTTTGTAGGCTGAACAAGGTCAGGAGGTAACCCACCGGTTACGTCGGTTTGGAAATCAATTATTATTCTTGAACATCCATCACATTTATATGTTTTGGTACATTCAGCACATTTATATTTCAGACACATCTGGTACATTCAGTGAAGGGATAGCGCCTTCAACCAGGGTCCAGGATGGCCACCCTGGTCATATTTGCATAAGAACAGTCACTTCCAGGTTACAGTAGTCAAATTCAAAAGACTTGGGGTCTCAGTCCTTCTTGTGGTACATGGCTGTAACTTGCAGCTCCACTTGATGTCTTGACCAAACTAGTTAGACAGATACTGGACCTCCAAGGCAAAGCTGGGTGGAGCCCCAGTACTAACTGCTCCCCTTCCAGCCCTGTAGGCCCCATAGCAGACATCACGTGTTAGCACATTTGTACGAAGCTCTGGGCTCATTTGGGTCCCCTTAGAACAGCTAAGTCCAAGTGTGCTGGGCAAGACAGGTACAGCAGATGCAAGGCACAGACCAAAAGGACAGCCACAAAGAGCAAAAAAGTTCAACAGGGGTCCACCCACGCTGAGCTAAGGTTAGGCACAGCAGGGTGCAGACCAAAGAACAATCTCACATAGCACAGTCACTTGGGTGTAGGCAGCCCCAGTTAAGCAATTTCTATTTCTTTGTTGCACCAGGTGGTACACAAGTACTCACTCAGGCTCCTCTCAGTAGAATCTCTGCAATCAAGGTTCCTGATGTCTTCAGTTCTCTCACAACTGAGGTGAAATCAGTTCTCTCACAGCTGGCTTGATGTCATTAAGTTGCAGATCCACATCTTTCCCCAGCGTAAAAGGGAGGGCAAGCACCTGGAGGACATTCTGGCAACCCCAGGCTAGAAGATTTAACATAAATTAAATTACTTTAACTTTTACTGCTAAATGAGACAAACACCCCCTCCTGGATGGAGAAGATTAACTGGATCACCAGGTCCAGTTGTAAGGCTGAGGGACGGAAACCCCTCCCCTGTGAGATGCTCCCACTCGAATCTGGAAAAATGCTGAAAACACTGTCTTTTATGGGGCTCTCCTGAGGCTCCTGATTGGTTAAAGCTATTGGGTGCTTGGTCTCCAATTGGCTGGAGGGCCTATCAATCAAGAAATGAATTATGCATGAACCTCACTCGATGCACAGTTGGTTTACTGTTTTGGCACCTGAATTAAGTTCCTGTAGTTTCCCCATGAGCACTTGAAAGTTTCCCATGAGCTTTGGCTAATGTCCCACAAGTCCTGGCTTTAAAATTGTAGCTTTCTGATTGGCTATGCTGTTCTGTAGAGGCTACTTAAACATACAGTCCCTTAAGTAGAAAAAACACAGTCTCAAATAAAGTCCTGGTGCAACCAGAATAAATAAAATTTCTCAAATGCCCCACAGTCTATATGCCACCGATGTGTACTTGCTGTCGCTGCCCATATCAAATAAATTTCTCAGTCCATAGGCCCATCACTGCTTCCAATATTTAAGGACACCTTGCAGCAGGCAGGTAACTTCTCTGAGTCCTAACATTACTGGTGCAGCCAGGAGTAAAGCATTCACTTGAACCTTTCTTTCCCCCTTGTACACATTCTCTCCCAAAACATACAGGCAGCAGCTAGAACACTTATTCAATTACTTTTTTCTCCCTGTCAGTAATTGCCGAGAACATAGCTTCCCCGAGGGCAGAAGCACCCTTGTGAATATCAATTAGATTGTGGTGCTGGGCCCATTAATATTCATGAGCCCCGATCTGGACACCTGGTGGATCTGTTTAAATATTGAAAAGAGTGTGCGTTCAGAGTCCTGTCTGTGGTCACTGGGTCCCACTCACCACGTGGGGACACCAGGATTGCCCAGACTCTCGTGATCGACCATTGAGTGGTCTGGAAATCAAAGGTGCCAGGCTGCATGAACGATCCTCACTGGCACCAGAGTGCCCCAAACAAGTAGCGGGGATCACGGCTGGCTTCTTGAGCCCAAATGAGCTGAACTCACACATGGGGCTGCTACTGGAGCACCAAGGGCACAGAAACAAGACTGGGGAACTAGAAATATAATGTAGGCATTTCTGGAGACGCCAGTAGAGGAGAGCAAGAAACAGGAGCTGCCGTCTAAGGTAAGCCCCCAAATTAGTAGGGGGGTTACACAAATAAAATATAAATGTATAAATAAAGGTCTGATACAAAATGAATCTTAATCACCAATGTTCATGTAAGGAATAAAACATGGCAGGTTGTCATGCTGAGATATAATACAGATGCTTCCAATGCATTGTGAAGCATGAAATATATAACTGAGTGATTTTAACCACCAGACATATCTGTATTTCTAGCACAATGGGCGCATTAAAGTGTGCTGTGCCTCTTGTAAAATAATCACAAAAATGTAAAACAAACAGCATATTTAATGAGAAATCTCCTATAACATCCATTGTGTGCAGTCTTGATGATAACTGGACAGTCACATGGTGCTCTTGGCCAATCAGATTACTAGGAGTTTTTTGCCTGTTTTCTGATAGTGTATATGGACAGTTAAGATTGCTCATTTATATAACCCAAGGCACAGGAAGATCATCTAGGGTTCATTTTACAGTACAGTACAGTACAACAAAGCAGTGATAGTTTTGATGTTGGTTACATGCAAAAAGAAGCCTTAACTTGTTTTAAAAGTGTTCTTTCATCTAGCTGTTTCTAACACAGTTGAGGCAGTGTAAGATTACTTTCCTTTCATGAGACTCAAAGCATCTGTGAAATTAATGATAATCCCACTCAAGTTTCGACTCTGAGAACACTGTTGTGATTTTCAGTGGGTTTCTTGCAGTGTAGGATCGTATAATGGCATCATATAGCATCAACAAAGATGTAAACTGCTACCATATGTTACAGATAAAAGGCAGCAGGTTATTTGAGTGTACCTTCTTGTCTTATAACAGTGTTATTTTCAGAAGGGGAACTTGCACCGTCATGAATTTCACTGCATTTTGATTTGGTGGCCTGCAGCGTTCTGTTTCATGCTGTGTGCTACATTTAAAAAGAGCACCAGCCAGCATGGAAAAATACAGCACTGAAAGGTGAAAGCTGAGATTTGTTATGTTGCTTGTTAGTGATTTACTAGGAAATGCAAAGTGGACACAAAAGTTGTTCAGAATGGTGTTTACTATTTTGTTGAGAGGATCACTACCGTACCTCCAAGTTCAGCTATTAAGAGAATAAAGACGTCTGAACAAAGGCTGTTAGCAAGTTATTGAAACATGGCCTAAGCAATATAATAAGGTACCATACATGGAACAGAATGGTAATGTGCTGCAGAAGAAATATTTAGAAAGCTCTCCCACAGGCCACAAAACATACTGCTTTAATGTAGAAGACAGATAAGCAATGCAGATTGTTATTGTGTGCAACAGGGAACCTGTATAACAAGGTGTCCATAGTAACCAATGTTCAAAAACAAGATGGAAAAGAACATTAAAAGCAAATTGGGATTTATAGCCAGGGCCTCTCCTTCTGTCCCTGTGAAAAAATAATACAAAAGTAGCTGGTACCGTCGGTTTTTAAGAATTCACTGTGTGTAGAAGGCCCAACACCCTAAAAATCATTCAGCTGTGATTGTTCAAGTCACGCTATCTACTTGCCCTCCAAGAAGACCATCTTGACACCAAGTGGTCTTTTGCCTCCTCATCCCACAATCTGGATTATGCCCTAACCAAATTTGACTCCCAGTTCACCTTTGTGCTGGATAAACACATCCCTCTTTAAAAATCTAGGGTTAGGGGTTCTATTTCTCTGGGTTACCATTGAACGTGTCTCCTTCCTACAAATCAGAGACTCTGCCTGGCATACTTTTAAGGCCTTGGGTTCACAAGCTGACTGCCTAAGGTACAAAAGCCCCCACAATGTCTGATTCTATACCATCAGACAATCCATGGCCAACTACTTTACTTGATATTTCCAAAGAAGTTTTAACTCCCTTTTTAAATTTTAGAAAGTTGTCCACTCCCTCTCCAGCCTCCCTCCCAGTCACCTATGCCTTCCCTCTTGCTTGGTGGTTTTATCATCTCCTCTCCTCTCCCCTGAAGGTGGCCTTTGCCATCAACCACTTTTTAACTACCTGTACCTGCTCCCTCCTTCCCTCCTCCACCCCCTCTTCTAGCACTTCTTTTATTGGCTTTCTGTTTTCATCCTACCTTCATCCCTGCTACCCTCTTTCCCTTGCTTTCCTTAAACACCTTATGAGTCGCAGTCCTGACTGGCTTGATCCCAAAATCCTCTATCAGCTCTAGACATTGCCTTCCCCAACTGACCTCTTCAGTCTCTCCTTCTACCTGGGCACAATTCATAAAGTATGGAAGGTGGCTTAAGACATTCCTCCACAAGGGGAATGACATGACCCTACCAGGGAAATATTGCCCTATCTCCCACCTCCCTTCCCTGGCTAAGCTTCAAGAACAGTTTGCTGTTTGTTCTTTCTCTGCTGTTTCCTTTCCTTGACACCTTGACCCTCCTTAGCCCCTACTAGTCTGGCTTTTGCAAAGTCCATGACACTACCGTTGCCCTCCTTCATGTCAGTGACTCAGTTCTTAAAGGAATGGACAGAAGCCACATTACTGCTGCCATTTTTATTGCCCTGTTGATGACATTTGACACATTTTCTCACCTGGCTGTGCTGTTCAAATTAGCCTCTTCAGGCCTAACTGCCCCAGAAGTCAGCTGGATACATTTCTGCATGGTTAGGAGGTCACAGTCAGTGTCTGATCATGGGGTCCTCCCCCCACCATTGAGTCCGGAGTGCCGCAGGGATCATTCCTTGTCTCACTCCTTTTCCTGATTTTCCTGAAAGGCCCTAAGGTGTGTACATCATCAAACATTCAACAATATGCTGATGATACAGTCCTATGGCCCCTCGGCCCTGGGTTGTTCAGCCAACACCAGTTCAGTTTGATTTCACAAGAGGCCTGATTTCTAGAAAACCAGCTGTCCCTAAACTAAAAACATTTTTTTAAAAACAGTCTTTATGACTTTTGTCTACCGGCAGTGTCTCATCACCATCAAGTCCCCTATCATCTCAGTCCTTCACAGTACCAAAATTGAGACTGACCCCTCCTTTAAGTACCTTGGAGTCTGACTTGAAAAACACTTTGATTTCTCAACCCACATTGAAGCAATCCACTCCAAACTCCTTCCCAAGTTGGGAGCACTCTGCAGGAACAAAGCCTGTACCTCCTGCCAGACATGAGATATTCTCCAAAATGGTCCTCCCTGCCTATTATTTCTGTGATGTGGTTTACAGGATATCTGGTCAAAACCCCAAATTCAAAACAGTGCTGCAAATATCAGCGCCGGCTTTTCAGCACATGTCTTTAACACTAGTGGTACATTTGAGCATGGATTCTTTCGGTACAAGTGTGAGAGTGTCTGGCACATTTAAAAAGTTCTACTTACAGTCATGGAAGTTCATGGATGTGCATTACAATGTAAACATAGTGCAGTAAAAGCAGTAAGCACCCATACTGACCCTTAGGGAATGGGATGTCAGAAAGTCCGAGTGCAGTAAAACTGCAAAAAACAATAACTGAATTTATGAAAATGTAGTTTACCACGCTGAGCATTTCACCCTGGTGTAAACATTGCATTGTGTTTGGTTTATCTATATTTGCAGATGTTAATTTTAAATAAAGATGAAACATAGAAACATAGAATTTGACGGCAGATAAGGACCGCTTGGCCCACCCAGTCTGCACATTTCCCTACCTAATGGATAAGCTACAGATCCTAGTTAACCAACAGCCTACTTCTTCCTGCCCCAACCCCCTAGAATTGCATTATGACTGTCCCATGCATGCTTGAATTCCACCACTGTTTTTGACTGCACAACCTCCTCCGGAAGGCTGTTCCATGCATCCACAACCCTCTCTGTGAAAAAATGCTTCCTTACATTACCTCTGAGCCGCCCCTATCTTCAAATTGTGCCCTTGTTCTTGCACACCTCTTTTTTTGAAAGATGCTACCCTCTTGGACTTTGTTGATTCCCTTGAGGTACTTGAAAGTTTCTATCATGTCCCCCCTCTCCCTCCTTTCCTCAATGCTATACATATTAAGCTCCTTAAGTCTCTCTTCATATGATCAACTGCAAAAGTGGCTAGTGACAGCATTGGACTGCACTCAAACTTTCTGACAGAACTTACTGCAGACTGTAAACTGAACTTTACTTTATTGCACTGTGACTTTCTTACAGCTGTGCACTAACTGTAAACCTTAATTACAACTTGCTATGTTGTTATGCTAAATGCAAGGCTGTAAATTAGAGTCATAACCTGTATTGTTTTTTGCAGTTGATCATCTTTATTTATAATTAACATTAGCAAATACAGATAAACCAAACACAATAATGCAATGTTTACACCAGGGAGAAACACTCACAGCGGGAAACTACTTTTTCATGAATTCAGTTATAGTTCCCAATGTGCCCAATGCTCATCGCCTAGTCACAGCAGCATTACTAGTATGCGGTTGGTGTTTAGGCTCCCAAGCATTTTTTTAAAGTGCTATATTTGACAAGCGCTGAACTCTTAGCGCTATTATGAATTGTGCTATTACGGCCATGCAGTATTGACAGTAAACAGGTTTACAGTAGTGTCCCCAAGTCCACTCTAGCCAGACTGGATCCCCTATTCCATTCCTTCTGTTGCTTTGCTCTGTGCTGCCCTCCCTGAACTCCCCTCTGTTCCTTGTACTCCTCCCTCTCCCTCCCTTCCCTTGAAGGCCAGTGCCTCTCTCACTCTGCACTTCTATCATTGCCAGGTTCTGGTACAGCTTGCTCCCATGCTGCTTCTCCAAACTCCTTTCCTGCTACCCCCACCTCCTGCTCCCTCTGCTCCACTGATGCCAACTTCTTCTCCATTTCCCATGCTAAGACCTCTGCTGGGCAGTCTGCCTTCCCTTACAGACTGCATCTGTTCTGGTCCTCTCTCCCATCCACAATTTGTGCAGCCTCTACTCCTGCTTCTCTGAAGGTTATTCTCTGAATGTACACTACTGACATCTGCACCTGCCCTTAATCTCCTATTCTACCCTATATGGAGATACAAAGAATCAGTAAGTTATTTATATTTAAATAGTTGTTGCTCATATATACCTGTTTGCACATTCCTAAACCTCCAGTATCACCTTATTTGGAACTGCTTTGTATACTGTAAATGTATGTATTACATATGTTAATCTTGGACCTGCCCTAAGTTTTCTAAATTACCATAGCTGGAGTTGCACCACATACTGTAAACGTATGTCATACTCCCATCTCCTGCAGTGTCACTGTTGTATACTGTGAGCACTACTGTACTGTTTCTTCTTTGCACCCCCTCTTTTCCCAGAACCCCTCATTTTTTCTCAGCAGGCCTTTCCTGATAAAACTATTTCAATAAATAAGAACTCAACCACTACGAAGCCCCAACAAATAAGAAAATGTTTTAGGTATGTAAAGTGGGGTCTGGGAAAACAGCATTTTAGTGTTCTGAATGTTTTCTCATGCTGACTTAGTTCAGCAGTAGTCTGGGATCGTCAGAGTAAAGTGTGGACTTGGCTCAGGGTCAAGTCTGCTCCAGTCTAGGTTCAAGGACCAGATTCATTGTGAATCTTATCAATACTACAGTAATGACGGCCCTCATGTCTTGGGATGAAACATTGACCCTTTATCTCTATGTCTGGCCGTTTCATGACTTTGGGATTCATATCCGCTGTTTGAACAGTTTGCGCCAGAGTTCGTTTCCCCTTTTACACCAAACCCAGTTTTTCTAGCCTGAGATTTCTAGTCACTCTGGCTCCTCATGGGTTTGGGCCTTGTTTTTCATCATTCTTAATCATTTCAGATGAGGACTACAAAAATAATCAGTGGGATGAGGAAACTTGAATACAAAGATAGACTAAAGAACACACATCTAGCAGTGGCGCTGGAGCTGGGGTGGCCTGCTAGCCATGGCCCTCCTACTTTTAAAGGTGGGGGGCCATTCCTTCTCACTTTTTTGTTGCAGAAATTTAGAAAAATGGTAAAATGCTGTTCTGGGCATGCTGAGACTGAGAGCAACAAGACTGAAGCATCAATATGTGATGCGGCGCAGCAGCCAGCAGGTGGCAACAGAGAGACCACACAGAGAATCCGTGACTTCTTATTATACTATACTCTACAGCAGAGCTTGACTGGGACTGGGAGCAAGAGTGTCAGTGTCAGGACAGTCAGTCTGCACTCAGCACGCTAACTTACCCTGCCTGTCTCACTCCTGACACCCTGTTTCTTTTCTTTTTGTTGTGCTTGGCAGGTCAGTGCTTTCTTGCACAAAAAATGGTAGAGTGCTGCTGCTGAATGATGTGCTGACTTGTTGCTGCTGTTCTGTGCTCCTGAGTTGACTGGCTGACTCTGTGGCTCCTCCTATGCCCCGCGACTTGGTTGGGTTGGGGTCTGCTCAGGTTAAGGTGAGGGGCAGACAGGGACCAGGGTGGGGAGGGTCAGGAAGGGAGTGGAGTTACACGGAGAGTCAAACTCAGGGAATGGGATGGCAGTTGGACCTTCAGTTTTGCAAACACAAACAGTCAGGCATATAGGGTAGCCAGCTCTCGGGGGTTCTTCACATAGCTGCAGGCTACTGAGATCACATGACCATGTCTGTCCAGACTGCCTGCACTCACTGATTGGACAGACATGGTCAGGTGGTGTTTTGTAAGCTGCTTCTCTCATAGTCGTGTCATTGCAGTGCCAGTCAGACCAGCGAGAGAGAAGCAGCAACAGCAGCAGCAGCAGCTTACTCAGTCTAGACTTTTCTCAGCAGAGACTCAAGCAGGAGAATACTAGCTTGATCCATCATTGTTGGCAGTTTTTTTTGCGTTTATAGTTTATTTTAACCAGTCCAGAAGCAGCCTAATTATTTTAAAGGCTAAATAAACCAGCAAAGACAATCTCTCTTGACACACGAGAAAGAGAGTGTCAGAGAAGCTATTTATGGGTGTGGCTATCCGTGGGCCATTTTTTAATTTATTTTCTTTTTATTTATTTATTTATTTATTTTTGCTTAAGTCCTGACTGGCTGTAAGTTAAAAATCTGAAAAGCCAAAGGGAAAAAAAGTAGGTTTTTTTTTACAGTTGATGATTTCTTTAGTTCAGTGACCGAACAAATGAGTAAAAAATAAATAAACCTTCCTTTCTTCTTTATCCTGCTGTACTTTGTTGTTCAATCAAGACAACAAGTTCCCCCTCCCAGGTTCTTCCTTCACTTGTCTGTGTACTTATTTAGCCTGCAGGGATGTTGATTGTCGGGGCCAGGGGGCAAAATAAAAACATTATTTTGAGGGGGTTCTTTTTCTGACTGAGTCTATCTGAAGACTTTGCAGTTACTGTAAGTTTGTTGTAATAACAATAGTAACTTGAGTTGATTCTTTCTTCTTCTTGGGCCTGGGGGTAAACAAGACTCAGGGGATCAAACTGATTAGACTGCAGTGCTCAGCCAGGCAGGCAGGGATGTAAGCAGTTTATTAGGGTCAGGGTGAACTTGGGGTTCAGGGAATTTCAGGGGCCAAAAAAGGAAACAGCTCTGTATAAGAAAAAAAAACTCTTGGCTCTTTGGCTTATCCTAACCTTCCAGACAGCCAGGTAATACGTTCAAGAGTCAAGAACAATAAACAGTTCCCTACCCTTGCCAATCCCAGCCCATAAAAGGCAAGGACATTTACAGGGGTATTTTGTGTGTCAGGGGGCAAAAAAAATAAAACAAATTATTTGGAGTCTTGGAGATTTTTTCTGACCCAGTCTATCTGAAGACTTAGACTCTGCAGTTACTGTAAGTCTGTTGTAATAACAACAGTAGCTGGAGTATTTCTTCTTCTTCTTCTTCTTGGGGCCTGGGGGTAAACAAAAAACTCAGGGGACACACTGAACTGATTAGACTGCAGTGCTCAGCCAGGCAGGGAGAAATGTAAGCAGTTCATTAGGGTCCGGGTGAAGGGTCCAGAGAATTTCAGGGGGCAAACAGCAAGCTGAAAGTTTTGTGAAAAAAAAAAAAAACTTGGCCTTACCCTAACATCCAATGCCAGCCAGCCATGTTCAAGTTCCCTTCCAGTCCCAACCCCATAAAAACTAAAACCACCTGACAGACACTGAGTAGACTGCAGGCAGAGGCAGTGGTGTCATGTTATCAGGGGCCAAAAAATTAAAAACAAATTATTTGGACTGAGCACTGGGGGTAGCACTGTGGTGCTGAACTAAATCTAATTAAAAAAAGTAATATAAAAGCACACTGTTTGTACACTGTGCAAGTGAGCATTGATATGAAGGGGAGATCTGGTGACAAAAAATTGAATATACAATTAAGTAGAATGAAAAGAAAAACCCTTAGCCTTACCTATCCTCCCAGCCAAATTCAAGGACAAGTAGTTCCATTCCTATCATAGTCCCAACCCATAACAACCCAAGTCACTGACTAAGCTGAAGGCAGGGATATTATCAGGGGCAAAAATTAAATACAAATAATTTGTACTGAACTACTTACTGAAGTACTGTCTGAATCCTTAAAACACAATACTGTAGCCGGCCTGGTGATGCTGAGGGCTGAGGCACTGGATGCCTTACCTTGCATCACACCGGGGACCCAGGTTCAGGAATGACATTGGGTCATCAGAGAGCCAGCATGGGGGGAGGGAGGGAGCAGGATTGAGCAGCTGAAAGGCAGCTCTCCTCTCCTGAGGTGGTTGTCATCTCCCCATAGTTCTACTTCCACTGGGTGGAGGTCTGATGGGTAGCATAGGTGGGAGGAGGCAGCAGTGCATCGGGAGGGCACCCCAAAATGTGGCATGCACTTGCCTCCACACACGCATGGACACCTGGGGTATGGGTTGGGAAGAAAAATGGGGGCAAAAAGTACTAAAAAATCTATATATAAAAATTTACTGTTGTGATTTGTGACCGTTTGCCAAAAGGAATAAAGAAATGGAGGCAGCATATTGTGGTGCTGAAGAAAATTATAGAAAAACAAAACTTAAAGCAAAGTTTGCAACAGACCTCTGGGCAAGTGGGCATTAAAGTAACATAGGTAGATGCTCCTACTCCCTACTGTTTATAGTTATATAAGGAAAAAGAAGGACTTAAGCTCAGGACTGGGGGCAGCACTGTGGTGCTGAACTAAAGTGAATCAAAAAAAAAATCAAAGTAACATAAAAGCACACTTTGCACACTGACTGTGCAAGTGGACATTGGTGTGAAGGGGATCTAGAAATAAAAAAATTTGCTAACGTTTCTTCTGGACTGGCATGGACTTAACTTAGCAACAATGAGCGAAGAACAACAACAAGAACAAGTAGCTGTTGGATCACCATGTAAGCAAAAGCTGATTCAGGCAAAGTTGAATTTTGGTGCATTTTCATTACCATCACCAAGCAATACAACTAGTGTGACTGATCCATCCACAAGTTCCACAAGGCCTATATCTCTGGACCCAGCACCGACTGCAGATTTTCAGACTAGGAAAGAACCGGTAGAACAATTGTGAAATGTAAATAGAGGAATGGAAATAGAATGTAGTGGACCATGCTGTGTCAGCAATGACTCGGGTACAGTGGTTCCACTGAAAGTCCCTAAAATAAGACACTGCTAGAGTATATGGAAAAGGTAAAAAGGCACGAGAGAGATATTTCAACCACGAGTGGTACAAAACCAGAGATTGGCTTGTTCTGTGCAAAACCTGAATGAGAGCTTTTTGCTCAGTTTGGCATTTTGCAGTAGCAAAACATCTACTGTCATTTTCACAATGCCGAGATGATGCATTCATGAAAGTCAGAATGAATGATTGGAAAAGTAGGGCTGCAAATTTTGATTTGCATTAAAATTCACATTTTCACAGGGAGTGTTTGCTCAAATGCAATGCTTATTTGAAACAAGTACCTGTGGATTCACAACTTGTTCATCAGAAGAGGGCTGAGCAAGAAATGAAGCAGCGGTGCATGTTAGAACAGCTACGCTGTTTGCAATTTCTTGTCAGGCAGGGTCTCTCTATTAGAAGTCATACTTATGAAGAAAGAAACTTACACAAGCTAGTTGAGCTAGTGCAGCAGAATAACCCAGAGTTACAAACCTTTAATGCAAAGTATATATCACATGATATTCTGAATGACCTGATCAAGGAAATGTATAGAGAGTGCCTTAATTATCTTTTTTCACAGATTAAGGAGGCAGAAATCTACTCCATTATTGTTGATGAAACAAGAGATGTAGCTGGACATGAGCAGTTATCTTTGTCAATATGATGGGTGTCACAGGACTATGTCATAGACGAAGACTTTATAGGAATGTATGACTGCCCAACAACTGAAGCAGAACCCATTTCCCTTATGATCATGGATATTTTACAATGTTGTGGATTAGATATCAATTGCATGAGAAGACAAACTTACGATGGTGCATCGGTCCTTCAGGGTCGGATGTCAGGCATAGCTAACTGAATCAAATGTTAATCCAAAGGCTGTTTCAGTTCACTGTATGAAACACAGTTTGAATCTTATTCTACAAGAAGCTGGTACCAAGTGTGCCATGATTCAAAGTGCTTTGAGCTTACTACAGGAACGTCACGTAGTTATTCATTCATCGCCCAAAAGACTGGCCATGTTTGAGAATATTTGAGACTCCTACTCCTCATCCCCCCCATCAGGTTTACAATATTCGCTGAAGCCTATCTGTCCCAGTTGCTGGACGGCAAGAACTCAGGCAACTGAATCAGTACTATTCAACTATGAAGCCATTTGCGACACTTTAGAGGAAATAATTGCTGCTGGTGGTAACACAGAAGCAGCGAAGAAAGCACCTGGACTTCAAGCTCTGATGACAGGCCTCGATGTTTGTTTGTTTTTTGGTCTGAAGGTGTCACTGAAAATTTTATCAGCAGCTGAAGAAGTGGCCAGGGTACTGCAGTCCAAAGACATTACATCAGAGGCTGTTACTTCTACTGTTGAAATGCTGCAGGGTCATCTGATGAAAATGAGAGACTCAGATGATTTCCACACAGTCTTTGAAGATGTACAGCGAGCTGTTAATGACGGAGTAATAGAGGCTCCCACCATGCCCTAGAGGCAAAGAGTACCATGTCGCTATGATGATGGTGCAGAGCCTCATCAGTGGGAAACTCCTGAAGAGTACATTAGAAGCTGATTGACTTGGTCACAGCTGAACTGAATCACAGGTTTGGCCAGCTCACTTTGTTACTTCTCGTGAGCATCGAAAAAGTGCTCATCAACACTATCAGTGGTCAGTCTTGTGATCAAATACCTCAACAGATATTTGATACATACTCTGGTGACACTGCATTTGACTGACTTTTAATACAGTTGAACATGCTGCCAGATCTATCCTAGTGTATTCTTGAATTCGTGGGTGTTTTTTGTTCTTTTGCAATTGTGCATAATGGACTTCACTGGAAATTAACTTTTCTCAGTTGAGCTATCTGATTCATTCTGTTTATGAAATAAATAAAAACATTTACTACTACTACTAGATCCCTTGAAAACTCACAATACATCATATCCTATAGCATGCATCAAAAAGAAAGCAAAAATTGGCACCATCGTAGAAATCTTTGCAGAAAGACCGGAGATGCGCTGTTTTTTTTTTTTACAAGTCGATAAACTTTTACGAATCTGCCTTACTATCCTGATGTCTATTGCTATGGCTGAGCCCAGCTTTTCATGCCTTTGATGGCTGAAAACATATTATTTATTTATTTATTGAATTTTGTTGACCAGGTAAGCCCACCGAGACTAGAAGACGCTTTTTCAGGGGTGACCTGGTGGTGGGAATATGGATGGTAACCAACTGAAACTGAACCAGATTAAGCTGTTGGTGGTATTTCTAATGAATGGAGGAAATTTGACCAGGACCCCGGGGAAATTTCCCCTACTCTTTTCGAAAAGTGCCATGAGATCTTTAACGTCCACCTGAACAACCACCAGAACAGGCAAATAGGACCTCGGTTTAATGTCTCATCCAAAAGATGGCACCGCAGGAGTGCAGCACCCCCCTCATGCTGCACTACAGTGTCAGTATTGGGATATTAACCCAAGTGCCTGGTGTGGGGATAGAACCCATGGCCTTCTGATCTCCCTGCCTCAGAGGCGAGCGTGTTACCTGCTGAGTCACTGACACTAAGATCATCCATGACTGAATAGCACCTAAACCACCTCTATTTAAAAACATTTATGTAACTTTTCTGTTGCCAGTGACACATGCCGCAGCTTTTTTTGAAAGATCCGAAAACGTTAAATTGTAACTTAACTTGTACATAAGGCTTTATGTTGTTGCTTCAGTCAACTAGTTGTGTCTGTGTCTGAACAGCATTTATTATTCTTCAGTACTGTTACTACACCCCCATGGGGATAGCCATGAGGGACTCCCACTGCCCCACCCCAGACCCTTACCACCCCCCCACACACACTGTTAGAACAGCTCCTGCCTCCTGACATCTAGTGGAACTTGAAACTAGAAGGAGGAGGCGTTATTATTATTATCATTTGACATTATGAGAGTCAAAGAAGTACATTATGAGAGTCAAAGAAGTAAAACAACAAATGGGAATCAAACTCAAAGAAAAACAGGTATTTTCAAGAGGTCATTTTAAACTAATAAAGCTGTGAATGTTTAAAACAACTACAGGATCATAAAAAGAATGTGACACATGTAAGAGCAATGTCATGTTGTACAATGCCTAGACAAATTCTGTATGTACACACGGATATGCTGCTGTAAGATGACTTAAGCTAAATAAAATATAAAACTAAAAAAAAAAATTAAGGGGAAGTATTTTTTTTCACTGAGAGCATGGTAGAACAGTGGAGCAGCTTCCTACGTATGTAACTGATAACTTATGTAAAACCATGTATGGCTGTTTCATCTCCAGACAAAATGTTGTGGTCAGAACAATGCGGACAGAATGTCACGGAATCGAAAAGGATCTACCAAAAATGCCGCAGGGCATGTTTTGTTGAGGACAAATAGTCGCTGCTCCTCCCCACTAATATCAAACCACATGTCTTCACTAAAAGGATCCAGCAAGAGCAAGCCCTGTAAATCTGCCGGCTGTTCTATTCTGTATCTCACAGCAGCCACCACTGAAACCTGGTGTCTTTCTCCCTATGTTTGCAATTAACAAATTGACAAAATTTTATTTATTTTTTATTTATTTAGACAGCAGTTTGGAAAACCTTTGAGCCATAGGCTCATTTACAAAGGTACCTTGTCACAGTAAGACAAACGAAAATACACAGTATAACAGTACAACACAGTATAACAGTAACTTAAGACATAGATACAAACAAGCTGGTACAGGTAGGATTGATGCAAACAATACCAGAGTTATGTTGTCCTTAGCAGCTTAGTAGTAAGCTTTGTCATTAGTATTGAGTACGGCTTTGACTAGTGGCAATTACAGCTTCGGGTGTTAACAAGGTAGTTCCGTAGGAGCTTTTGAAGCACTGATATAGTTGAGCTTCAGAGATGGAGGGGGCAGTGTGTTGAACCAGGAGGGCCCTAAAGCTGAAGGCTCTTTGGCCGTGAGAGGTCCTAGCTCTAGGGATAACAAGAGAGGTTTTCCCAGAGGTCTGAGTATGAACTAGTGGGACAGAGCGTAGGATGGTGGTGGTCAATCCAGGCGGGATAGCCCAAGGAGGGTCTTTTTGTAAGGGTACAGGTCAGATATTTGAGGCATTTGTCAAGATCAGTACCAAGCGCTTTAGCGTCGCGGTGAACAGGTGTGTGTTAGCCTAGGTGCCCCAGTAATTAACCTGCAGGCCTTATTCAGAGTAAAGCGATTTTATGGAGTGCGGTCTGATCAGCAGCACCATACACCGCCAGTCCATAGTCCACTAGGGACAGGATAGAGGAGGTGATCATAGTCAAGAGCCTCTGGGGAGGCAGTGTTTATACCGATGTAAGATGCCCAATCGGATATTAGTGGCAGTGACTAGGCAGCGATGTATCCATGGAAAGAGGGAGGGGTCAAATGGATCCCTAGGTATTTATAGGAGCAAACTTGTTCGAGTGGGAAAGAGGACCCAGAGTGAATGAGGAGTTTGAAGTTGCAGGACTTGTTTTGAGGATGAGTGAAGAACATGGTTTTTGTTTTTTTAAGATTTATCACCAATCTATGTTCCTTGAACTAGCCCTCGGCTTCAGCGAAGGACTTCTGCAGCGAGTCCTGAAGGGCAATAGGGTTACGACTTGAGGCAAAGATGACTGCATCATCAGCGTACAATAGAATGTTCCCCAAGCAAGAGCGTGAAAGGGTGTTAAGGTAAAGGGAGAATAGTAAGGGGCCCAGAATGGAGCCCTGGGGAACCCCAGAAAAGATGGGACAGATGTCTGAGTAGGTCCCATTATTTTTTACACACTGTGAGCGGTCAGACAGATAACTGGTGCACCAGGAGATAGGCCCAGCAGCAAAACCAGAGAGACTAAGGGCATCAAGAAGGAGGGGGTGGGAGACAGTGTCGAAAGCTTTAGAGCGGTCAATGAAGACCGCACCAGCCAGAGAACCAGTGTCTAAGGAGGAGTGGAGAAAGTTGGAGAACTCTAGGAGGGATGTGTTGGTACTGTGGCCTGCTCAGAAGCCATGCTGCTCAGGACATAGGACATTGTAGGTGGAGAGGTAGTCAGAGATTTGAGAGGCTACCACTTTTTACAAGGCCTTGGAGAGAAGAGAGAGAATGGAGATTGGCCAATAGTTTCCAGCCACAGTCCTATCACCACCTTTAAAGATAGGGGTGACAGTGGTGACTTTCCAGGCAGTTGGAACCTTCCCCAGGCAAAGAGAGTGGTTGATGAGGCGCGTGATCGGGGTAAGGACTGTGTCTAAGACCAGCCGTAGGATACATGGATCCAGGGTGTCACTGCCCGTACTATTACTCTTGAGGGCAAAATTTACATCCTGCCGAGTTCTTTCTCAAGCTGACCTCAGCCATGCCCAGAACTGGATCCCTCCCTGCCAACAGAACTTAGACCCGGTCACTGCTGAACTGATGTTGCGCCCTGACCGTAGCACCACAGCAACCAGCTGCAGTTGTGCCTTTGCATCACTGCTTCATTGCCATGAGCTCATCTAAACAGCCTTACAGCTGCACTGAAGGACAACTTGCTACTGTCTGTCTTGAAACAAAACCTAAGCTGCCAAACGGAGCGGCCCTCAGTCATGCAGCAAGTGAACCAAGCACGGTACTCATTCCATCTGCTGCTCTGCCCTCTTCACAAATGCAGTCCTGACTCACCAGACTGCAGCACAGAGCCTCTGCATTAGTAATCACTCAGCTGTGATACTCACGGACAATATAAAACAAAGTGGCCAACAACACAAGCCCAAACAGGGCAATAAAGTAAGAAATAAAATAACAAACAAAAAGAGGAGCAGTCTGGGAGTACTAGGGCAAAGGAACATACACATTAAACAAATACAATGTCACACTGAAGCGCATCTGATAAGGCCACATCTAGCAGACACAATGTACTGTCAGCAACTGTTTGCCTAGCAACTATTTAACCATGATACCTTTTCACCATGGCAATAAGGCCGCTCCATTTTTTACGGTGACATTCCGTCCGTATGCCCATAAAACAATATTTAAGAATAGAATCAACATATAGAATAATGGATGGGTGACCATCCACAACAAAGCTGTGTTTTCTTCAAGGGAGTTGATGACATCATAGAGACTCAAAAGCGAGGCTCGAAAGGTGTCTATGATGTAATCGACTCCCAAGATGGAAACACAGCCTTAGCTGTGGATGGTCACCCATACACTGTTTTGTATAATATATGATTATCCTCTATTTTTTTTTCTGTTTTTTTTTTTTTTTTTTTTTTTACTTTGTAGTTACCTTATGTGCCTGGCTTCAATGTTATCTGTTGCAGCTCCTGCTCACTGCAGCTCCACTCAGGTGGCAGTTCAAGGCTGAAAAGTTTTACAATCGATGTGATGCCAGAATGATAGTACAACAACTTTTTTACCTTTGAACTGTCCTACAACAAGATTTTGAAAGCCACCATTTTCAATGTATAGTAAGCCCTAACCATGTACTATAATCTATTTTATGATGGGTAACTACCAGATTACTACCACTGAGCAGTGAGGGATAGTCTTGATGGATCACTTTGACCTACTTCTGCCCTGAGGTCCTGACTAATCCTAAGTAATTTTGTATCCTTCAAGTACTGGAGTTTCTGGGACTTTTTAAAGCCCTGTTTTCTTTTCCAAGTGCTAAAACTTTTACAAGTTTAGTACATCATCTGGGGCCACTACAAAACTCATTTGCCACTCTGACGGAATAGGACTGCCAGGAGGAGGCATCCATGACAGTGGCTAGTAAAGATGTGGAGGTCCTTCCTAAAGAAGGCCCCAAGGTGGGAGGGAGAGGACCCCAGCAGAGGAGGAAGCAACTTCTGGTGGCTGACTCTACGATTAGGGAGGCAGATTTGGGAACAGGAAGGAAGGGAAAGAGGGAAATTAGGTACCTACTAGATGCCTCAGCTAGGAGGGATGGAAAGCGGATCCTAAGGATCACTAGGGCAGCAGACCAAGAGGAAGAGCTGGATGCCATTGTCCACCTATGGACAAATGAACTGGCTAGAGATCGGGCAGGCATTGTGCAGGGGGTTTTAGGGAGCTGGGGATGGGTCATAGGCATGTAGCACACTCAGTGGCCTTTGCTCAGATGCTGCCTATCTATGGTGGTGGAGGATAGGGATCTCAGCACCAGGAGCTTCAACTCATGGTTAAAGGAATGATGTAGAGAGAAGGATTGGGGGCTGGGACCAACCTGGAGGAATACGTGCCTATTCAGGGGTGATGGCTGCATCCATTTGAGAAGGGAATCACAGTCCTCAGTGGACAGTTTAAATGTTTCTTTCATGAACATTTAAACTAGTCAAGGGGAGTAGTGGAAGAAATCAGGGAGGCTTGAACTGCCCTCCAGACTGAAGCAGGGAGATAGGAGGACTCAAGAGGAGGTAAAAACCCCAGGATGCAAAATACAGAAAAAAGTAGTATGGCTGAAATAAAAGAGGATGAGATCACATGCTGTAAAAAGAGAAGAAATGTTGGTAGGGGAAAAAAGGAAACAAGGGGGCAGTAGGCAGACTGGTAACAAAATGTGAAAGGCCATGTGTGCAAACACAAGAAGTCTAGGAAATAAAACTTCTGGGCCTCTAGCGAAGGAAGACTTGGATATTGTAACCATAACTGGGTCATGGTGCACAGGAAACCACAATTGGGACATGGCCATAGCAGGCTATACCCAGTTCAGTCACAGCTGTCCATGGTGCTGTAGGTAAATGTACTGAAACTCTTTGTTCTTGGGAAGCTGCTTCCTCTCTGCCAAATCAGTCTTGTGGTAATGGAGGTGGGGGAGCTCCACCTCTTTTTTTTTTCAAAAAAGAATAAATAATGTCCTCCAAAAACAATTTCCAAGTGGAAAAGGTTTATTTACATCCACCTAAATGTTTTGCCTATCAAGTAGATTTCTTCAGCAGACTTAATTTCTAGAAAAAAACATAAATTACAAAAATACATTTTATATGATTTTTTTTGTATTATCTGTTTTTCCCCTTACCCCAGCCCCCCAGCCTGCCACTCCTTCAGGCAGCAGATGCCCCTGATGCCCATCAGTCTCACACCCACTGCCAGCTCCCACCACCTGGATCCTGCATTATCTGTGTCCGGAGAGTTAAGGCTTATCCCTGATGGGGACCCCTTTTCCCCCATTGGGGGCACAAGGAGAGGAGTAACAGTCTGTGATACCTCCAGAACTGCAGGCACAGGGGACAGGAATGGTGCATCTTGGGGACTGCGGCATGGTGGGATGGGCAGCTGTAATCCGGCTAGCTGGGACAGTCATTTTCCATTTTCTTTCCCACCAACTTCCAAATAAAGCATGTGGTCACAGCGGCATCCTGAGGTGGGGACACCTGGCAGTGTGTGGTCACCTATGCCACCAATGACATCACTACACGCCCCCACCAGGAACCACTGTAGAAGCAGCGCAGTACAGTCCACTCTCGCAGGAGAGAAGCATCCAGAGTACACGCTGAACTCCCTTCCCACCAGCCTCTGCTCCTGACATCCGGTCTCAGGGTGTGAACTCAGATTGCCAGCGTGCCAGAGCAGTTCACAATCGCTCAGCAACCTGGAGCAGGCTTGTTATATGATATTTCTACTAAACTATACATTTGGTACATACAATTAAATCATTATCTTCTCCTGTGATATTTAATATTCTGTACCTAGTGTTTGTATTAATAGAATTTCTTTTGAAGTATTCACAGCTCTATGACCTTTTCACTGAGGTTTCTGTAAATCAAATTATTATATCTAATTAACTTCTGTTCTTCTGTTATAATGCTCATTGTGTCTATTATCCTATCTATTTAATTCTGCATTCCTGCGTAATATCTCTGTGGGCTCCATCTTTCCAACCTGACCAGTGACGCAGCCCACAAATCAACTGTATTAACACAGATTAACCCCCAGACCACAACCTTTCATAAAATTAATTTTAGCATGAATTCTAGCACTTTCTTCATTGGGTTTCACATGAACACCCCTTATGTGCAACCCCTTTCTACATCTTTTTATGTACAACCTTTAATTCATCAATATTTGTATAAGAACTTTGTAATATTAATATTATGTTATCAATCATATTATATCCCACTTCTCACATTTTACATTTGTTTATTATATTGTTGTGCCTCTTGTACTTTTGACCATCTTGCTAGCCCCCTCCGACCAATAGGTGGAGTGGGCCCTCATACCCACCCTGCTCTGTATGGGAAAGGTCACAACCCCTATAGATATTATAGGGGCACAGTCGTGCCCCTACAGTTGGGGTTGAGAGATCTGTTTAATGTTAAACCTCAAAATTTGCACTTTAATAACTTTACAACCGATCAATGGATTTGCACAAAATTTGATATGCACTGTCCTGTAGGATAGATCTCTTGACTTGGAGAGTTTCGTTCCAGTTGGATATACAGATTCTGAGCTCCAGATAGTGTCAAAAACTTAAAAGTCACCACATTTTGCAGTTTTGTCATCATCACCTTGCACTCAGATGGTGTAGAAATTTTGATGTGATTTTTTATGGTAGAAAGAACTTGGGTAACAGAACTGCCAGTGTTTGCTTGGTGCAAAAATATTAACCTGTTGTAAAGTTATTCAGTTTTTCAGTTCCCATTATTTCCTAAGGGAAGTTCATTTTTCAGTAGAGTGGTACAAAGTTTGATAAAGGATTTGATCTTGGAAAAAAGGATTAATTCTCACAAGATTAGTTCCTTTTTCGTGAGGAAGAAATCCTTTTCCATGAGCCGCCATCTTGTTTTTGTTTTCTTTCACCAACTAAAAAGCGTTGAAAATACATAAAACTGTTGTCATTTTACGAAACAAGCACCAAAACCTAGCTAAATAGGCCCCGTTTAGCTAGATTATGATGTTTGTTTTTCACAATTAACTACAGAAATACTTTTTCTGGGCACCAGAAATCCTGGGTGCCCAGCTTAGTGAGAGGAGCCTTCCTCCGCGTTCTCTGTATGAGAACAGTGGGAATTTCTTGACTTCTGCAGCCACAGCTGAACTCTTGCTGCTGGCTGCAGTGAGAGATGCCATTTTCCCTGGTATCTAGCGGCACCCTCCACCCATCGATCAGTGTCTTGTATCACTGCTGTGTGTAGTGGTACCTCCCCACCCTCTCATATCTTTCCCTAGTGTCTAGAGGCCCCCCACATCCTTAGATACCCATACTTTCTTTCTTTCTTTCTTTCTTTCTTCCTTTCTTTCTTTCTTTCTTTCTTTCTTTCTTTCTTTCTTTCTTTCTTTCTACACTGGCATTCCTACCCCCAGTGTCAGATGCCCTCTGAGCACCCCACCTGCCCTTACCCTATACTTACCATCAGAGGTTGAAAGCTGTCATCTTGTGTGGACTGAGACATGCCTGCACTCTTCAAAGCTGAACCATGAACTGAGGAATCAAGGTAACTGCAGTATAATGTATTTCAATGGTGTTTTGAACTTATGGTCATAACTTTGCAATTTTTTTAAATGTTTTCACCAAATTTTCAACATGGCCTTTTTGTGACCCCACCTCATGAACACTGGAACTCTCATTTCATTAATTGAGCCAGGAAGGTGATTTCGAGGTCACCGCACGACATCACCTTTTGGAACTGAATAATGAAATTTCACCACCAGTGTTCATGAGGTGGGGTCCCAAAAAGTCCATGTTGAAAATTTGGTGAAAAAAATTCTTAAAAATACCAGAGTTATGTGCATTTGTTGAAGTGTGCCTATGTACATGCATAACTTTGGTAATTTTCAATATTTTGACTCTCCAAATTTTCAACATAGCCCTTTTTTCATACCACCTCATGAACAGTACAGCTGTCATTTTTCACATCCTGTCCGAAATATGTTTTTGCACCTGTGGTGTGGAATGGCATTTTGGCATGGATTTGAACATTTTCACCTATAGGGTTTCTGAGGTATGGTCGTAAGAAGATTATGTTGAAAATTTGGGGTCAAAATATGAAACAACACCAAAGTTATGACCATTCGCTGCAATTTTGCTACACCCACTTGTAACTTTTGAAATTTTAAACATTTTGACCCCAGATTTTCAGCATATTCTTATTACCCCACCTCATGTATGTCACAGTTTTCATTTTTCAAATCCTGCCCAAAATGTTTTTTCACACCTGTGGTGCAGAATGACATTGCAGTTGTGCAGAATTATGTTTTGGTGGGGATTTGAAACTTTTCTGTAACGGGTATATGAGATGGGGTAATAAATAGGCTATGCTGACAATTTGGTCACTTTTGTCCTATAAATGGATGTGCAGGGCCTGGAGGGCCCTGTCCTTCCATAGCTACATATACTGTATATACACATCTACAAAGAGTAAATTAAGGATACTATTATACTATCTCAAAAAGTAAGGACATAAGTTCCAAAAAGTCTACACATCTGACCTTATTTACAGGTCGAACGTGGTGAACTTAAGGTCAGGTGTGTAGACTTTATGAGACTGAGGTGAGTGTTAGGCTTGAGAAGCCCAAAGCACAACCCCACAACTGCTCTTCTGCCTGGTTTGGGAGGGTGGAGTGTTAGGGAAACCCTAACACCTCATTTCCCAACTTTTGTCGCTTTTACCCTAACTGGAGCATTAATGAAGTTTTTTGCAACTTAGGTGTAGATAGACAGAGAGACAGATATATATATATACTGTATATGCATATATATGCACCAAGACAGACCGCATCCCATTCAGTATATCTATTACGCATTTCTCCCAACATTTCTTATGATCTGGATTGTCATTCACTTCTTTCTTTTTTTGTGTGGGAGACACTTTAGTTGTCTACTGCCTTCTGCTATAATGAACTTACTTCAAACCTAATGTTAACCCTACAGTATACACTCCTGTATGACAGTATGTTCTCTTTTCACAGTTTTGCTTTCAATGGAACCTCCTATGTTTCCCAAACATCTCCTGCAATGCTTTACTAAGTAATCTTTACCTGTTTGCACACTGGCTTTGTTAACTTCTCCAATGCAGTGCTTCACAGCGGCTTACACAATTTTCACCCCTGCAGACAAACAAGGTCCATATATATTTAGTGACTAAGACCCTCACTTTTTTTTTTTTAATTCAGTTATTTGGCTCTCTCCTGTTACTACCTCTCTCCTCAGTGATGGGGGAGGCACATAGTGGCTCTGGCAGGCAGCTGTGACCCCTCCCATGGTGGGGCTCGGTCTCAGAACCCAACCTTCCCAACCCTCCTGGCAATCCCCCATGGGTTACCCCTGTGGCAGGGCTGAGGGTGAAGGCATCGACTTTTCTCCCCCCACCGGAGACCAACATTTAGACTCCAGGGGGTGCTGTGGGTGCCATCATGGAGCCTCCAATCTCTGAGATTTTTGCTGGTTTTCTCCCCGCCCCTTGCTGTGGTTGCCTGCATGCATAAGGAGGCACGTGCACGCAGTAACTCCACATCACCCTCCCAATTAGAGTAGCTCCCCTAACCACTCAACCAGCAGGCCTCCACCAGGGGCAGCCTTGCAGCGGGAGTGGCTGGATTCCCCCACCTGAGAGTGGAGAGTTGCCTGTTGGCCTTTCAATCCATTACTCCCCCCTCCCCCGGCTGACCCTGACAGTCCAGGCTCATTCCTGAACCCGGGTCACCAGTGTAGCACGAGGTGTGGCATCCAGCACCTCAACCCTCAGTGCCACCAGGCTGGCTAGACCCTCACTTTTAAAGCCTGAATCATCATGTTTAAATATCTATTGCAATGGCAAAACTTATTTTGTTTGGCATTCCTCCCTGGCCAACTGGCATGCAGCAGGGGCCCATGTGTTCTTCAGCTCCTTTTATACTGCACCTGTGTGCATGCTCATTTATTTATTTTTATTTATTTATTTATTTTGCATAAAACCCTTTATGCAGGGCCAATTTTCAAAGAGTTTACAGTCATATACAACAGAAAACAACAAGTACAGGGAGATTTGCAAGCATAAAATAAAGTACAATACAGTCGAATTACAGTAGAACTACAGTAAACACAGGCACAGGTAAGAAACTGTTATACAATTGGTGCTACCACAATTATTAAATAATACATGGGCATCATGATAGCGTATCACAGCAAGTAAAGTGCCGCTTGCTTGGAAACATAGTGCACAGACAAGATAGTCAGCGGTACCAGTTGCAAGATCCAGGAAGAGTGGGTGAGGAGAAAAGCTGGGATTTAAACAGATTTAAAGTACAATCAGTTTTTAGATAGAGGCAGGCCACTCCATAGCTTAGCAAAATGGTATGAGAAACAAGCTTGGCCAAGGGAGGTTTTTCTTTGTGGGAGCAGCAGTGTTTCACACCACATCCCTAGTGGAGTACTGTTGGTCCACAAAGTTGAACATGGTCTGTAGACCAAGGGACAGCAAGCCTCACAGAGTCTTTTTTAAATTTATTTATTTATTTATTTATTTATTTATTAAACTCTAGGATTACAAGTACCTTTGAGCAGGGACTGCTCGTTTACAAAGGTTCCACATCAGAGGATGGGGGGGGTGACATAACACAAAGGTGAACAAAGAGTACAGACTTAACATGTCGATTACTAAGGCCTAAATAGTACAGTCAATAAGCTGAAGTAGAACAACATAAGCTAGCATTTATCAGAATTCATGGAAGAACAATATCTATGTAGGAGGAAGTTAGGAAGAAGCCAGCAGGCAGGGGCCGTTGTCAGACAAGGATGGACAGAGCGAGGGGGAAAGGGGCCAGTATCCATAGAGTAGAATGTGTCCTTAGGGAGGGGATGGGTGGGTGAGCGGGGGGCAAAGGGAGAAAAGGGGGAGGCTGGTGCAATGAAAGCAAGGCAGGAACAGCTGGTTACAGCCACTGTAAGGGTAAGGGGCATAGAGCAATGCTTAGGGGAGGCAGTCACACTGTGAGGTAGAGGAGAGGAATAGATGTAGTTGCCTTTTAAAGGGGCTTAGCATTACAGCTGCTAGAGTTTCTTTGTTAAGGGTGTTGAACCACTGAGGAGCACTATGCATGAAGGATCTCTGACCCAGTGAAGTCCGATGCCTGGGGACCTTTTTTGCTTGTGACCAGGGTGTGATAGTGCAGCCTTGAATCTAGGTTTAGGCAGTTCATGCTGCTATATAGCACACAGATGTGGGTGTCAAAATTTAGGCCAAGCGAGAAGAGGCAAGCTCTGTTAAGGAGACCCCTGACTCTGAATACCACACTGTCACTCGTAGAGCCGTAGACCACAATCCCATAATCAATTATGCTGGTAATGAAGCACTGTACTAGAAGTTTCTTAATCTCAAGCAGGAGGTTGTTTCTATGCCTGTAGAGTAGCCCTAGCTTGGAGCTGACAGCTTTAACTAAAAGTTCGACATGTGCAGTAAAAGATAATGCAGTGTCAAGGGTAACCCCCAGCTACTTAAAGGTTTTCACTTGCTCAAGGGGGGCTCCAAAAGAAGATGTAATGGTTAATAGCTGGGAGGAGGGAGTCTTGTTTCAGGTGGCAAAGATCATACATTTAGTTTTCTTGGAGTTCATTATGAGTAAGTTAGAGGTGAACCATTCCTGGATGGCAATAAAGTCAGACTGAAGCCTCTGCCACAGTTTCTTCAGGCACTTGTCACTGCAGAAAATGGCAGCATCATCAGCATAAATTAGTATATTCATAGACCTGCAGACAGCAGGTATTTCATTTATGAATAAGCAGAAATGAAGGGGTCCTAGGACTTACCCCTGGCGAACACCTATGGTGACAGGTCTATTGTCCAAAAATATGTTGTGACATTTTACCACTTGGGTTCCATCAGTCAGATAGCCTTTAAACTAGCTGACTGTTTCATCAGAAAGGCCCAGGTTAAGGAGTTTCTGGTAGAGGAGGACATAATTTACAAGGTCAAAGGCCTTGATGAGGTCTATGTACATAGCCCTGGCCATTTCTCCCCTGTCCAGGGCACAATGTAGTGAGTCAGTGAACTCCAGGAGTGTTGTCATAGTGCTGTAATTTTTTCTAAATCCATGCTGCTCATTAGTCAGAAGCTCATGATGATTCAAGTATTAAGTGAGCTGATCATTCACTACCCTCTCAAAGGCTTTTGATACGGGGAGTAGAATGGAGATCGAGTGATAATTAGAAGGCAGGTTATTAGCACCCCCTTTGAGTACTCGGGTGACAAAGGCTTTTTTCCAAAGCTCAGGTACTTGTCCAGTAAAAAGGGACAAGTTGAAAATAATCTGCAAGGGGTGGGTGACTTCTCTAATTACTAATTTGAGGATCTTCATATCTGTGTTGTCAGGGCCAAGCCTAGTTGTAATTTTGGTCTTAGTTAAGAAGGCATGCACATCAGCCCAAGTCAGCCTTTTGACATAGAACTTGGGTCTCGTAGGGAGGTCGGGAGTATCACCAACTGTGTAGGGGTAAGTACTGGGGTTTGGTATGTATGAAGATAAATCACTAAATGTTTTATTAAAGGAGTCAGCAATATTTTTGTCTTCTTGTGGTTCCACCAACCGTAGTGGAGTGGGGCAAAGGTTTTCTGGCATTGCCCATGATTTTGTTGATGCCACTCCATAGCTCCTTAGGGTGGTTAAGGATTTTTTTGTGCTGGGTTTTGTAGCAATTGACCTTGGATGCCTTAATGCAGACTCTTCTAGTATTCCACAGCTCCTTGTAATTTTGGAGGTATTTAAATTGACCAAGTCCTTTATACAAAGCCCAAGCTCTGTCCCACTCCCTTGACAAGGACTTAAAGGCTGGGGTGACCCAGGTTTGGGAGTTTTCTTTCCTAATGAGGATCTTAGAAGAGGCAACAGTGTCACATATCATGTTAAACTGAAGTATGAACGACTCCAGGGCTGCATTCATGTCATGTGTGTTTGACAGGAAAGACCAGCCAACTTGTCATAGTAGAGCATGGAAATTAGAGAGCTTGTGGGTATGGAACACTCAGACATTAATGAGGAAGAGCTCCCCTTTGACAATCTTAGCAGACCATCCGCAGGTGACCGGGGAGTGGTAACTAAGAAAGTGAGGTAGGACTGAAGCAGAGATAACCCTGTTAGGGTGGCTGACTAGGATCCCGTCAAGCAGGGTGGCAGTGCCTGTTTTATAGTTCACCCTGGTTGGGGTGGTGAAAAACTGGGTCAGGAACACATTGGACAGTTTGTCTGTGAAGGCATTATTCCTCTGCTTGCAAGTCAGTTGCAGTTAAAATCTCCTAACATCATTTTTTCATGTTGTGGGTTTATGCCAGCAACAGTATTAATGAAGCAATCAAAGCTGGCACTGACATTTTTTAGTGGTATAGGCCACTAGAAGGTTAATATTTTTTTTCTCCCCTGAGACCCTGTCTTAAGTTTGCTGCAAGAAGTTCACAGCCAATAGATTCTTGAGGAAGGGGGAGTCTGCTAAATGTAAAGTAGGATCCAATGTACATGAGACATCTACCCCTTTTTTTGAACGCCTGTCTAGCCTAAACAGAGTGTAGCTGCTAATGATGATCTATGTGTCAGGGATCCTATACTTCCAACTGGCTTTTTCATTCCTATGTCCCTAATCAATACATTCAAATTATGAATCCAGTTCATCTCTCTGTTCTCAAGATACTTATTGCAGTCCCAACCTCTTGGGGCTGGCAGTACAGCCTAGATGTTAGGGTAATGAGCTGGGAATGAGCTTGGTTCATCCAGCAGACCTGGGTTTGATTCCCACAACCTCCAGATGCATACTGTATGACCCCGAGCAAGTCACTTAACCTCCCCATTGCTCCTGGGTCACCTCTGAAAGCAGGCCATGTGCCTAGTGAGTCTTACCCAGTTACCAAAGGAATAAAATAAAATAAATTATATGTGGGGTCATAGCCTCTATATGGCAAAACCTTCATGATGCCCCCATATGTCACTTCATTCTGAAATGCTGACTACTGGGAAGTACTCATCATATTTCTAATATCTCCTTTATGTTCTAATATACATACTTTCGAAGCTTTTAGGGTCTTGCCAATGTACTTATGATCATACGGGCACATTACCACATACACTACCCCTGTGGGGTTGTAATCAATATATGTCTGAATTTGTATTGTCTGTCTGTGTTAGGAGCTTCTAAAATCTCCTTTTTGCTGGCATGGTTGCACACCGAAGATCTCCCACATTTATGCATGACCGGTTTTAATGGGCCCAACATGAGTTGTCCTGTTGGCATCTTTGGTGTTGTGTGCATAGTATTTACCACCTTGTCTTTAATTATCTTATTTCTTTTAGCCACAATGAATGGTTTGTCTTTAAAAAAGCATCCAGTTTCTTTCCCTGCAAAATGGGCCAGTGTTTGTTTATAACTTCCTTGATGTATCCCATCTTACGTGAATGCTTCTTAGTTAATATCAGCTTGTTATCATTTTTTTGTTTCAATTTTGTTCCTGTTTTTAACAGTTAGGACCGATTGGTCTCCCTAATTCTGCTTCTCTAAGTACCCCCCCCCCACCCTCTCTTTTAAAAATCTTTGTTCCATCTGTCTCATTTCCTTCTGGCAGTCTTCTTCACTGCTACAATTATGTTTTAACTCTATCATTTTTTTTTCTTATAAAGTCCTGTTTCTAGTCTCCAATTGTTTAAAAAAAAACTCAAGTCCAGTTACGTAACCTCTGTTTCCCTGGATTCGATAGTGCATGGTAAAATCTCATTCCTGCTATTCGGATGTGTATCGAATCCTCTCCGTTCATCCTTACTGTCTTGCCCTGCACCTAAGAGCAGAAGAGGAGGAATACGTGGGGGTCACTTTTGTGCCCTGCTCATACTGAGCAAGGTAGATATGAGTGCCCACTCCACCTGTCAGCCAGATAGAGCTGGTCAGCCAGTCAAAAGTGCAAAGGGACAACCAATATAGCAAACAAAAGAGTTCTTATGCAAATGTTGATGAATGCAAGGTTGTATATACAACAATGAGGAAAGAGTTGCACATTTTTGTATTTTTGTCATTTATGCTTTTTAAGCAATAAGGTGTGACAGGGTGTGGGTTATTGGGGGATTTACCCACCCCTTGTGTGGTGTGTCATGAGGCACAGTCGAGTGACTTAACCACACAAGAAGTGGGTAAATCCCCCAATAACCCACACCCTGGAGTACCTTGTTGCAATTATACAATGGACTCATGTGTAAAATAAATTTTAAATGTATTTAAGTATGTTTTTTATAAATGCCATTTTGCAGCTGTGAGTTATTACAGGATATACCATGGTTATGTGATGTGTTTTGGCCAGTGAGGTTACAGGATTTTCATACCCCATTGTATAATAGAAATTAAGTCTCCTGAAGAAGCCTATTTGATAGGCAAAACATTGGGATGGATGTCCATAAACCTTTGGATTAGAAAGAGTTTTAGGAGGACATTATTTTTTCTTTGTTGAAAAAAAAGAGGTTAAGCTCCCCCATCCCTATCACCACAAGATACACTCAGTTCAGGAAAGATGTGGGGGTGGAAGGGAGGAGAGGTAATGCTGTATATAAGGTAGGGTATCAAAGTGATGAACACACAGAGAATCCAGGGGAGAATGGAGGGGTTGTAGATACAGTGGGTCACCATGGAGAAGGAAACAGAACTACTGTTCACACAGGCATGATCTACAGACCTCCAACATGTGGAGAATTTAGATAAGGCACTGGTAGAAGCCATTGGCACAACAGCAGAAAAAGGGGAGGTGCTGCTGCTGGTGGTGGGAGACATCAGTTGGTGGGATGTAGATTGGCGCTTCACTGCCACAGCTTCAGCTAGAAGCAGGGACATCCTGGACTCCCTGCAGGGGACATTTATTAGGCAACTAGTCAGGTAGCCCAGTCATGATGTGGTAATACTAGACCTGGAGCTCACTAACAGGGACAGTATTGCAGACATCAAGGTGGGAGGCCAGTGATTACCATATAGTGGGGTTCAACATATGGATAGCGGTGAAAGTGAACCACCCAAGGATGATAAATGGGTAAATGCTTCACAGATGAGCTAACGGGGGGATGATCTGGGTGGGGTGGAGACACAGTGGGTTAAAGCCAAAGGAAGGTATAGTTAAGGCACCGAACCTCTGTGCAAAGTAAGTGAGCAAAAACAAACAGCAAAAAAACAAGAGAAAAAGAGACTGCTATGGTTCTCGAAGGAACTGTCTGAAAAGGTAGACTAAAAGGGTAGCTTTCAGGAGGTGGAAAGAAACATAGAAGGAAGAAGACAGGGAGGTGTATCAGAAGAAGCAGAGGGAGGCAGGGAAAGCCATGAGGAGCACAAAGGAACAAACTAAGAAAGGAATAGACTAAGGGGTAATGAAAGGGTACAAAACATTTTTAGATACATAAGTGAAAAGAGGAAGACTAGGGGAGGGATTGTGAGATTAAGAAGGGCTGGTGGGGACTGTACAGAGGAGGATCAGGGAAAAGCAGATATCCTGAATAAATACTTCCACAAAGGAAAGGAAAGGGGATGTAACACATAAAAGCAACAGGGTCACTGGAGAGGGGTAGGTAGACACAAGTCCCTTTACAGAGGAGAGAGTCCCAAAGGGACTTGCAAATCTGAAAGTAGACAAAGCTATGAGGCTAGATGGAGTACACCTTAGGGTACTAAAGGAATTCATGAAGATACCAGGCGCACTTCTGGCAGTCATTTTTAACAGCTCACTGGGAACAGAGGTTGTTTCAGGGGACTGGAGGAGGCCAGGTGTAGTCCCGCTTCACAAAAGTAGTAGCAAGGAGGAGGCTGGCAACTATAGGCCAGTCAGCTTGACATTGGTGGTGGAGAAGCTAATGGACTCTCTTCTAAAGGAAAGGACTGTGGAGTATCTTGAATCTAGCGGGTTACAAGACCCACTTCTAAAGGAAAGGACTGTGGAGTATCTTGAATCCAGTGAATTACAAGACCTGAGGCAATAGAGATTCAGAGGGGAGGTCATGTCAGACAAGTCTGACTGATTTCTTTCATTGGGTGAGCAGGAAAATACAGAAGGGTGGGGTGATGGATGTAGCCTACTTAGATTTCAGTAGGGTTCAATACTGTTTCACATAGGAAGCTCATAAGAAAACTGGGCAACTTAGGGATGGGGCCAGTGGTGGTAAACTGGGTAACAAACTGGTTTAGGAATAGTTGACAGAGTGTGGTGGTAACAGAATTCACTCTGGGGAAGGGAGGGTAACCAGTGGAATGCCACAGGGCTCAGTACTGGAAATTAATGTCTTTATACAATAAGTGACATATCAGATGAGCTGAAAGGGAAGATCTGCCTTTGCAGATGACACCAAAATGTGTAATAGGGTGGACGCTCCAGAGACAGTGGAAAGAATATGCAGAGATCTGAAAAAACGTGAGGAGTGGTCAAGGTCATTGCAGCTGGGTTTCAATGCAAAAATGTGTAAAATCGTGACGTAGGCCACAGAAACCCAGACGTGGAGTACGGAATAGGAGAGGAGGTACTGACTGTCACAAAACAAGAAAGAGACCTAGGAATAATCATATCTGATGCTCTCAAGGTGACAAGGCAGTGCAACAAGGCAGTAAGTAGGGCCAGTGGGATGCTGGGTGCATAGGGAGGGGTATCACCAGCAAAAGGAGGGGTAGTTGTATTGCCACTAAATAGATTGCTGGTGAGACCCACTTGGAGTACTGTTTCCAGTTCTGGAGCCCACATCTCAGGGAGGACATCAACAGAGCAGAGACAGTCCAGTGGAGGGCAACTTAAATGGTGCGGGGTTTGCATCAGAGCCCTATGAGAAGAGTCTGAAGTACCTCAATATGCACAACATGGAAGACAGAAGAGTGAGGGAGATATGCTAGAGACCTATAAATACTTCAATGGAGTAAATAAGGTACAAGAGGAGAATATTTTTCAGAGGAAAAGATGCATGAGAACAAGAGGACATATAATGAAGCTGGAAGGGGTAAATTCAAGAGAGATGTGTGGCAGTATTTCTTCACTGAAATGTTGGTAGATACCTGGCACAGTCTTCCAGTGGTCGTGGTGGTGGTGGGAGTGAAAACTGGTGGGCTTCAAGCATGCATGGGATAGGCACAAGGGAATCTTAATTTGAAGCAAGGGGAGGACTGAGATCAAGTAGGGTGTGCAGTGAAAGTATAGGCATGGAAGAAAATGAACAAACTGGGTTGGCTAAGTAGTCTTTATATGTCATCAGATTCTATGTTTCTACATTTCTAGATGCTTTAGCTGACTTTACATAGATAGAAACACAGTAATTGAAGCTTCAAGGCTAGAATGGAGTCTAGGTCCATCAAGCTGATCCCCAACCCCCACCGCACACTTCATAAGCAAGTGAAACATAGAGTAGAGGCAGTCCAGATGAGGGGTACCAAAATGGTACAAGGAATGCAACAAAAGCCCTGCAAGGAGAGACTAAAGGAGCAAAATATGTACACACTAGAGGAGAGGAGGGAGAGGGGGATATGATAGAGACATTGAGATCCTCAAGTAGGGTTAATAAGGTGCAGGAGGAGAGTATATTTTGCAGAAAAAGGTGCTTTATAACAAGGGGCATGATATGAAGCTAGAGGGAGGTAAATTCAGGAGGGATGTGAGGAAGTACATTTTCATGAAAAGGGTGGTGGATACCTGGAACAGCCTTCCAGAGGAGGTAGTGGGGGCAAAAATAGTAACTGAGTTCAAAAATGCCTGGGATAGGTACAGTGAATAGTGCGGGTAGGGTAGAGGGGAGCAGAGACTGTGAAGTGGATTAAGCAGGGCCTGGGAAATAATAATAAGAAGAAAAGAACACAACTGGGCAGACTGTTTGGGCCCAGCATCCCTTATCTGCCATCACATTCTATGTATCTCTGTATCTATGTATTTCACATAGATTCCTTACCCACACTGCTACCCAGGATACACTGATTTTTGTGAAAAGGAAATATTTGGCCTGGCTTACTTTATAGGCCTCTACTGTCTTCCATTCTGCTGCTTCTACTGGTAGTCAGTTCCATAAGGTCATCAAAATCTGGAGGAAGAAATGCTCCTAACATTACTCCTGAATTTATCACTCCTTCGCTTCAGGGCACATACCTTTATCCTACTGTAAGAAACAATATAAAGCATCGCCATCTGTTCAGTGTTGTTACCCTTGACTATGAATCAAACAGATCATGACCAACCTAAGCCCCCCATCTCCAAAGTGAACAACAAGCCTCCCCTCATAGCTTTTGTCCTCATACCCCTGTTCATTTTGTAGGCCCTGTGTACACCCACCTAGCAGTCTTGATGACCTTTTTATATTGAGAAGCATAAAACTGCTTGAAATGCTCCCTGTGAGACCTGACCTGGGCCTTGTGAAGTGGCGTAATTACTTCATCCCCATTTGATAGCCCCTCCCCAGCATTCTGCTGGCCCTCTTGATGATGGCCACACACTGCCTGCATGCGTCATCCTATAGTGTATAATGAACTGAGGTCCTTTTCTTCCTCCACTGCAGCAACAGGTGCCCAACAAAGTGTGTACAGTAGGTCCTACCTTAGTGTTTCCTCTCCAGGTGTAGTACTTTGCACATGACCCACTCTATGAGTGCCTCCTGTAGGCCAATGGAGTGGTCTTGACATTGCAGATGGATATGCAACAATGCCCCCTCATAGGTTAGTTGTATAGCTGGATGCATCAAGCAGTTACTTCAGGGAGGTGGGAGTATGGAACTGAGGAACAAAAGTTGCCACCTTAAGCCAACTCTTGCAGTCAGCCACACATCATAGACCTCGACCCCTCACAAACCTTTGCCTCAGAGTCGGTACTGTGAAGTGAATACATTTCCTGGGATGGTGCCCTGAATGCCTGGGCCTACCATGAAATGGCAAGCTCAAGCTTGTAGAGCCTCAGCCTGGACTCTGAGGGTCTGCTTGGTAGGCTGGTAGGTGAGTGGGTGGATAAGCGACTGACAGCCAGAATGAGGGCAAGTGCAATCCAAGAGATCCTGGGAACCACAAGGAGGCCCACATCAGAGGAACAGAGAGGGCAGAAGGTCTGCTGATGCAACAGAAGGTCCTGAAAGTAGCTAGGGGCCAGACCGTGTATTGTTTTATAGGTCAGCAAACTGACCTTGAAGGAACTCCACTACCTCACTGGCAGCCAGTGCAGATCACGCAGAACCAGGGTTATATGGCAGGACCTTGGTAGGCCCATCAACATCCTGACCACAGCATTCTGCACCAGGTTACATAGGGTCCCTCCATTCAGCCCAAGGTAAACAACATTGCAGTAATCAAGTCTGGATGTTTCAAAAGCATGTACTAGTGAGGACGGGTCACTTAGTGGGATAAAAGGTTTAATCTGGGCAATACTCCTGAGATGGTAAAAACCACTTTGGACCACAGATGACACCTGAGCCTCCAGTGTCAGTTTGCTATCCAGGATAACACCCAGATTATTCACCTTTACTGAAGTGACAAGAGAATAAAAAACAAGTACTAGTCCAATCTCTTCTCCCCCCACCTTCTTCTCCCCACCAGTGACCAGGCTTAATTACAAATATTTCTGTCTTATCTGGATTAAGCTTCTGCCAGTTGGAGGACATCTAGTCCTGAATCTCAGCCAGACAGTAGTTCAGGATAGAGACAGCACCCTGTTTCGCTGGTGCAAATGACATGTATAGCTGGGTATCATCTGCATAGAAGTGAAGACCCACCCTGTAAAATCTATGATATTCCCCAGGGGCAGCATGTACAACATGAATAACATGGGTGAGAGGATTGAACCCTGGAGAACTCCACAGGGTAGAGGGCATCAGGCAGAAGTAACTGCCCACCACCATCCAGTAATTGCCCATCACCATCCTTTGCATCCTACCTGTGAGAAAGGACTCAAACCAGCTGATGACAGCACTGGTGAGTCCACAGGACACCTTCAGACAATCCTTTAACACCCCTGATCCATGGTGTCAAATGCTAAAGAGAGATTGAGTCAAATGAAAATTGTCCATTTGCCTCTCTCTCTCTCTTACCCTGAGGATTCTGCACCCTGACTAGTGCCATCTTCATACCGTGCCTGGACCAGAAACTAGACTGGAGTGTCTCATAGATGTCAAAGGCAGTGAGATGTGCCTCAAGCTGAACAGTCTGTACTTTCTTAATAACCTTTTAGAGACAGGTCTATAATTCATGAGGCAATCTGCCACTACTGAACTTCACTGCAGAGATCATGGGACGAGTGCACCTAATTTAAGTAGACAACACAATGGTGGCCTATAGCCAAAGGCAGAGGGCATGAGAAGCTCAACTGTATGATGAAGCTGTGAGAACAATAAATACTCCAGTGGTCAAAGAAAAACCTGTTATCCCTCCTGGGAATCTGTTTGCTGGGAAAAGAAAACAAAAGGACAGGTTGATTAAGGAGGCAGACATTTTCTTCAAAGGAGTGACAACTATACCCAGATGTGTTCAAGGAAGGAGTCGATCCCCTATAGCGGACCTGTCCATGTCCAGAACCTATTGGCAAGTAAGCAAGTTCTGCTCAAGAGAACCAGATAGCATAGCCTTTAGGATAAACCCTTTGTTCTTCCACCTCAGAGGAGCTCTACTCTATTCTTGGCTTTTCCTTCACTCCCCTTGTTCAGCAAGGTACTCCATAAAGTCCCTTTTGTTACACTAAAACAGCCAGAAAACAAATACTGTTTTAAATACTTCTGTGCCTGAACTGTCAGTAACAAAACATTATAAATAATACTGGCACAGATAGAGGTACTAGCAAAGCATGTGAATATTCCATGAAATAAAAGCCTAAGAAAATGCAGGCCTAAAAAAAACCTGATAAACAGATAAAACTTGCTATGATACAGATTCACCCTATGCCTGGTATTCGACTTCAAATAAATGGAACAGCAGAGTTATATTGTTTACAGTCTGCTAACACTGTATTTCACAGTAGATACAGGCTGCTACTCACATAGAAGGCCTCCGCCTGCTGCTGGATTCTCTTCGCCTTTCTTGATTCAGTTCTATAGAGGTCTAGCTGGCCCTTTCCTGCTTATCTCATCCCAAAGTAGGCAGAGTGGGTGGAGTTATGCAAATGTTTAGGTGTATTCCATAGCAAAATCCCACCTACATTAAGTGTTTTTCTATTATAAGTCTTTTCTCCTGTACAAAATATTCTGTAAACAATATTTATCATACGTACGTTCATAGTGATGTTCATGACTGTGCGGAATTCTGATTTATTCCATTGTACCAGTGTCATTAACATTAACAATTGTGAGGGGTGGATCACCTAATTACTGAGACACAGTATAAAAAGCCCTTGTGGCAGTAGCAAAATCAGTCTGAGCTAGGAGTCAGAGGAGGAAGGATGTGTCCTAGAAGCTAGACTCGATCAAGGAGAATGCTGTTAACTGCTGGTGTGTGAGTAAACTGAGCCTCTGTATGCTTACCTGAGATACCAGAGTTACCTGAATTGGCTGAGTTCTAACACTGATGATCCTGTGAACTGCCCTACCTGATCCAAATGTCTGATTGTCTATGTATTTTATTTACTTATTTTTTATTTATTTTAACTTTGGTAACCGGGCAAGGCACACTGAGATGGAACTCATTTCCAGGTGTGACCTGGGGTCACAGGGAGAAAAATAGTACAGACAGAGGGAGCAACACAGTGCAGTCAAAAAGGGAAATATTAACGGGAATAAACGATAACAAAATATGTGTCTTTAATATGTATGTGACTTTTAATAAAACAACGCTGATCCAGCACTTTGTATCTTAGTTCTGTCTCCAAGTTCCTGTGTTTACCCACCAATCTTTCACACAGGCCAGTAAGCTTAGCAAGACAAGGCAGTTGTATTTATAGAGCACCCTATCCCAAATGCCAGGGGAACTTTATATGAATACATCACATAGCAGATCAAATAAATTAAACCATTACATCATCACATCTCTGAATATACCCAAATATACATGCTGTAAAATTAGAAGTACATCCAAAAGAGATCATAAATCAGCACCACTGGCTAGGTCAAACAAAAAGCTTTTCAGGCCCCTTTTAAATGCCTCCACTGAGAGGGAACTCCTCAGACAGAAAGGCAAGGAGTTCCATAGTATTGGGGCCACCACTGAGAAAGCTCTATCCCCAGACTGCTTTAGGAGTGACCTCGGAATGCTCAACAATAATTCCCTGGTGGAGTAGAGCGATGCTACATGGACAAGCATTTAAACTAGCCAAGGGGGTGGCAGGTCAGCAAGGAGGGTACCTAATTGCCAACCCCCCACAGCTAGCAGTGGAACCAGTGAACAGGAGGAGTGGATATCTCTACAAAGCACTGTGCAAAACATGGAGATAAGCATCCAAAAGGTGGATAGGCAGAAAAGGGGCAAACTTCAACAGAAGGGCAGACAGCAGGAAGAACCAGTGATAAAGGACAACCAGGGAAGGGGCTGGAGTAGAACAACTAAACAGTCTAGGAAGTTCAAATCATGGAAAGCCATGTGTGCCAATGCCAGGAGCCTTAGCAACAAGATGGAGGATCTGGAGGCTGTCATGGTGCAGTTGGACCTGGACATTGTGGCCATCACAGAAACCTGGTGTAATGATAACCATGACTGGGAGATGGCCATACCTGGCTACAACATATTCAGAAGAGACAGGGCAGGTAGGAAGGGAGGAGTGGAACTTTATGTGAAAGATGACATAAAGGCCACAGAGATCCAGGAGAAACAAAATGAGGGAGAGATACTGTGGGTTAAGCTGGAAAGGAAAATGGGACCAGCCATCCACACAGGTGTGGTCTATAGACCACCAACCCAGGAGGAAGAAACAGGGAGCTGATGCTAGCCATCCAAAGGATGGCAGACAAGGGTGAGGTAGTGCTGGTTGGAGACTTCAGTATTCCAGACATGGACTGGAGTATCCCAGCAGCAGCTTCAACCAGGAGCAGATTTATCCTAGACTCCCTTCAAGGTGCCTTCCTCAAGCAACTGGTCATGGAACCAACTCGACTGAAAGCAATACTGGATTTTGTGCTCACAAACAGGGACAGTGTGATGGGGTAACAGTGGGGGAGCACCTGGGGAACAATGACCACCAGTCATTGTGGTTTGAAATCACAGTAGGGGCAGAACCAAACCACACAAAAACATGTATCCTGGATTTTAGGGGGACAGACTTTGGGAAAATGGGGAGATGCTTAAAGAGGCATTAAGGGGAATGGGGTAGGAATCAGGGGTTGAGGAACAGTGGGGAGTATTTAAAACAGGGATTACAAGAGCAACAGAATTATGCATTAAGCAGGTTAGCAAGGGGAAAAGGAGGAGGAGGCAATTATGGTTTTCCAAGGAGGTAGTGGAGAAAGTGAAAACCAAAAAGATTGCATTCAGGCAATACAAAAAGACACAGGCAGAAGGGGATAGGGAGAAGTACCAGGAGAAGCAAAGGGAGGCATGGAGATCAGCAAGGGAAGCCAAAGCTCAGACAAAAAAGCACATTATAAAATCAGTGGGTAGAGAGAACAAAACCTTTTACAGGTACATAAGGGAAAAAGAAAGGCAAAGGGAGGGATAGTGAGACTGAAGGGGGAGGATGGGGGCCTCGTGGAGGTTGACAACAGTAAAGCTGACATACTGAACAGGTATTTCTGCTCAGTCTTTACTAGGGAAGAGGAGGGTAATGGACCTGAAGAGGGTACAAGGGATGGGAATGATGCAGGAATGGACACAAGTCCCTTTATATGAGAAAGGGTCCTGAAGGAACTAGAAGGAATAAGAGTTGATAAAGCAATGGGGCCAGATGGGGTGCACCCCAGGGTTCTTAAAGAACTAAAAGAGGTGGTGGCTGAACCTCTGGCAATCCTGTTTAGCCAATCACTGGAAATAGGGGAGGTATCCAAAGACTGGAAGACAGCAGATGCAGTCCCCTTATACAAAAGTGGGAACAAAGAGGAAGCGGGGAACTACAGACCAGTCAGCCTCACTGCAGTAGTGGGGAAGATCATGGAAGCACTACTGAAGGAGAGATTAGTGGAACATCTGGTTGTCAATGGACTACAGGACCCAAAGCAGCATGGTTTCACTAGGGGGAGGTCATGTCAGACCAACCTCATTGAATTTTTCGACAGGATGACTAGGGAGATGGATCAGGGGAGGGCAGTGGACATCACCTAGCTGGACTTCAGCAAGGCCTTTGACACTGTGCCACATAGAAGGCTATTACACAAATTGGGGAATATGGGTGTGGGCAGGACAGTCGTGCAGTGGGTAGGTAACTGGCTGGGTGGCAGGACACTGAGGGTGATGGTAAATGGCTGTCACTCCACAGAGGGAAGAGTGACCAGTGGGGTACCACATGGATCAGTGCTGGGACTGGTCTTATTCAACATCTTCATCAGTGACATTGTGCAGGACCTAGAAGGCAGAATTTTCCTGTTCACTGATGACACAAAGCTCTGTAACAGAGTGGACACACCAGAGGTTGTAGACAGAATGAGAAGGGACCTGCAGAAACTTGAAGAATGGTCATGGGTTTGGCAGTTGAAATTAAATGCAAAAAAGTGCAAGATAATGCATATGGGGCACAAAATCCCTGGCACAATACATCAGTTGGGGGTGGGGATACAGCATGCACCAAGCAGGAAAGAGATCTTGGGGCTATCATCTGTGATGACCTCAAGGTAGGGAAACAATGTGACAAGGCAGCAGGTAAAGCAAATAGGATGCTGTGATGCATTGACAGGGGTATCACCAGCATGAAAAGGGAGGTCATAATTCCACTATACAAGACACTAGTGAGGCCCCACCTGGAGTACAGTGTACAGTTCTGGAGACCTTACCTATGTAAGGACATAGGGTAGAGAAGGTTTAGAGGAGGGCAACAAAGATGGTAAATGGATTGCATCACAAATCCTATGAGGGCAGGTTGAAGGACTTGAATATGTACTCCCTGGAGGAGAGGAGGGAGAGAGGGGATATGATAGAGACATACAAGTATCTTACAGGGAGGAACAGAATGCAGGAATACACTATTTCTAAGCAAAAAAGATGTTCCAGGACTAGAAGGCATAGGGTAAAGTTGGAGGGAGGACGATTCGGAGAAATCATGAGGAAGAATTACTTCACAGAACAGGTGGTGGACAAGTGGAACACCCTACCAGAGGAAACAGTGGGGGCTGAAACAATCACGGGATTTAAGAATGCGTGGGATAGACAAAGGAATTCTGGAGGTCAGGGGTGAGGGGCAACAGACTTCTAGGAAAACATAAAGTGAACTTACAAATTCAAATGGGCAGACTAGGTGGGCCGTAGGCCCTTACCTGCTGACACTGACTATGTATCTACATAATTATGAGTATACTGTGCCAAGTGATCTTTGAGACAGATAGGGCCCAATTCACGTAGTGCTTTGTATATTTAAAAAAAACAACAGTCTCGAAGGTGGTGTGCCAATTGATCAGAAGACATCGCAGCTTCTGCAACACAGACAAACCATGGTTCCCATAGGATACACCAGACACCAGCCTGGCTGCAGTATTCTGCACCAGCTCTAGGCAGCACACCAACCATCCAGGTAGCCCTAGGCATACAGCATTATAGTAGTCCAGCCTTGAGATCATGAAGGCATGCACAAGGGTTTCCTCTTGTTCATGATAGGGTCTAACCTGGGAAGTTTTCCTTAGCTGGAAAAATCAGACTATAGCCAACACCTAATGTTCTTGTTTTGACCTTGAGCCCACAATGACTCTCAGGTTTTTTACACTATCCATGGCTGTCAGAAGAGTGCCATTCAGTGATGGCAAACTAATGAAAACAGGCATAGTGGGCAAGATTACTGAGGGAATAATAAAGGAAATTCTAGAGGTTTGGCTAGAGGACAACATAGGTGTGGATATTACTGTACTCAACATGGTTTTATGAAAAACAGATCATGCCTGACTAACCTAATCCACTCTTTCTGAACACATAAATGAAGCATGAGATACAAGGAAGTTCACATATGTAGTTTACTTGGATCTAAGTAAGACATTTGATGGCATGCCTCACCAATTATTGATTAATAAATTGGATGAGAAGCATGTACCACTAGTATTTACTTAATGGGCAACAGATTGGCTTTATGAAAGAAGACAGAGAGTCAGCATGAGAGACAAACATTTTGGACTGGGGGAAGTGACAAGTGATGTACCCCAAGGGTCAATATTGGGTCCCTCATTGTTCAACTTCTAATTAAATGATATGAATATAGATCTGGAGAGCTGGACTGCCAAATTTGCAGATGATAGAAAGATGGGACAAGTAATAGAATCAAGCTTAGACTATATCATAATCAACAAAGTTGGACAGTCTGGTCAGGCTGGCAAAATCTCAGGCATGCATTTTAATCCAGAGACACGTACATTGACAAATTTTGGAAGAAACTGTATTTGGTGGATACAAGTTAAGGGAAACAAACAGGGAAAGAGACGTAGCAGTAATAGTAATGAACTATATCAAATGGGGAGATCAGACCCAATCAGTAGTAAATAAAGCCAGTCAAGTACTGGGCTGCATCAAATGAAACATAGTAAACAGGAGAGGAGAGGTTCTGTTGTCATTGTACATGTCGCTTGATAAGTCTCATTTAGAGTATGCAGTACAAGTATGGAATCCAAATACCAAAAGGACATAACAAAAATTGAGAGAGTACAGAAAAGGTTTATTTGGATGATTGGGGGCGGGAGGGAAAGTCATATAAGGATAGACTGCAGTCATTAGATATGTACACACATCAGAGAAGAAGGCAAAGAGAGGACATGATACTGGTTTACGTTACATCAAAGCTTATCAGAAATATTACACCTATCCCTAGTGAAATAAAATCAGGGATGAGATTGCACCACTACCCATACCAGTATAATGAGGAGCACTTCAAAACAGACCACAGAAAGAAGTGTTTCATACAACAGGTGATAGCTGGATTCAATGCCTTACCAGGTGACATAGCGAACTATACTACTGTTAACTAGTTTTGAAAATAACCTAGATAGATTTGTGGATTCAATGCAGTTGCCAGGTCATTACCTGTGAGAACTGACTGGCAATTCATAAAGGCTAATGCCAATATTTACCTGTAATCTTTATTGTTATTATGTAAGTCAGGATGGGCAGCAGAGCATGATTCTAATAGCCCTTACCGGCACTAAAGAACCCAGCTTTCCAATTCACTGAAGCTGTCAATCTAGCCACTATTCCACCTCTTCAAGAGGAAAGACCTTTTAAATCAGATACTTCTCTTCCATACCTGCTTTGACAGGCTCCATCATATGGCCTGGAGATAGAGTTGAACAAGTTCAGATTTTTCTCTTTCATGGGTTGTTATTAACATCTTTGTTAAAGGCCAGGAAAGGATCAACATTGAGAGCATACTGTGGGCCAAGGAGAGTTTTTGCAAACCAGTCAGCAAATAAGGGTTGAGACCCACCAAGATTAGAGATTCCAAAGTCTGAGAAATCCTAGATTATTGTATGGAACTTAAAGGAGAACTGCATTTAATCTATAGGTAATTTTCCCAGTACAAGTTGTTTTATAGATATTGGTTCAAATTGTGTTATTGCTCCTGCTATCCAATCCTAGTGGGTGTTTCTGATTTACATGCTGCTGGTAAAAGCCATGTTAGAAGTGAATGATGTGGTTTATAACCCTGTTCTACTCTTCTATTGTTAACACAATGCATCCACGTTCTACTATAGAACTATGTGGCTAAGAGGGATATAAACTACATCATATAGTTCTTAAATGGTACTGAACAGCAGATTGTAAATCAGGAATACTCACTGAGGTTACTAAAATGCCTGCATAGATAAAACAATAACATAATCTTCACCAGTACTTAAAAAAAGGTTCTATTGGGAAAACTGACTCACTAGTTCCGTACAGTTCACCTTTAAACAGACACTACATAACTTGACAGTTATGGCATTTACATTGTCAGCACTACTTCCTGAGACAATGGGAGTGGAGTCTGTCAGAGTCCACCTACCTGTACATGTTGTCAGATTTCTCAGAGGGGTAATTCTCAGTACTCCTATGGTGAAGGATATAATTCCACTCTGGAATCTGAACTTTGTACTGAACAGTCTGATGGACACTCCTTTTGAGCCTCTGACATCAATTGACTTCCATTTTTATACAAACGAGATGTTCTGTCTGATAGCAATTTCAGCTGCCCAAATGGTGAACGAGTGACAAGCTTTATCTTGCAAGGAGCCCTGCTGTGTTTTCATGCCAGACAGAGTAGTGCTAAGAATAATGTTAGGGTTTATTTCAAAGGTAAGTGTGGCCTTTCAGAGCAGTTAGGAACTGGAATTGGCTTCTTTTTTCCCTAACCCACAGAATGACTATGAGAGAAAACTATATGACTTAGTTGTGAGCAGAGATTTGACATACCATTTGATCGGGACTGAGGAATGACATAAGTCTGTAACTCTAACTGCCATTTTTTAGGTAAAGTCAAAAGGCAAGGGCTTCACCATCCATGATCTTGTATCAAAGAAGGCATTAGGCAGGCATACAGTTCAACTGATAATATGTTTCCAGAGGTGCTACAATGTCACTGAACTAAAGCCCTAGATATGATGTGTGCAGAAAAAGCTATGGCATCTGAATTGGACAGATGCACAGAAGCCATATGGTCTTTGCTGCATATCTTCATGAGGAGATACAGGATACCCTTACAAAAGACAACAGATGTGGGATTCACTTAGTAAGTTATGCAAGCTACAGATGCTATGCTACCAGATTCATGCTGAGATGGTGGTGTTAATGTTCAGTTTCATCATAAAATGTTCCACCTAGAGAGCAGCTATTGACATGGTTCATGGACTGGTATTGGGACTACTCAGTATTTTACCTAGGTGATAGCTTATTCATGACTGCAAGTATATGTGACTATAGGGAATGAGAAATTTTTTAACATTCAAATTATGTTTCCTGAAGAATCCCATATTCTTCCATCCAGTCATAAGGCAATTCTAGGGAGTGGGGGTAGGAAAAAGTAGGCTGCTGGTTAACTAGGATCTGCAGCTTATCCATTAGGTAGGGAAATGGGCAGACTGGGTGGGCCAGGTGGTCCTTATCTGCCATCAAATTCTATGTTTCTATGTTTCATATCTCTCCCATGAGTAAAGTATTGAGATATATTTCATTTTACTGGTTTCACAATTGGAAGCATGTTAATTCTTAATAATCAGAGTAAGAATAACTTTTGTAATTATGAGAGGTTAAATTCTAGGTAATATTAATTGCAAAAAACCTTTGTTAATGCCCTAGTTAGGGTTAAACCAACAAAAGTAGGGAACTGTGGGTTAGGTTCCCAACCCTAATGCCCCACTCCCACTCTGCGGGCAGCAACAGGAAAAAATATTACTATTTGACCTCTCCTGTGCCTGCACAGATCAGGCATGAGGTGTGTCTTGGGGTTGTCAACCATAATGCTCACTCCATTCCATCAGTAAATAAGCTGAGATGTGCACAAAATGCAAGAATGGGGTGAGTGTTAGGGATGACAACTCCAAAGCACACACCACACCTGATTTGCAAAGATGCAGGAGAGGTCAAATAGTAATGTTTTTCCCTGTTGCTACCTGCAGAGTGGGGGTAGGGCATTAGAGTTGGGAACCCTAATGCCAAATGTCCCTACTTTTGTTGGTTTAACCCTAACTAGTGCATTAACAAAGTTTTTTTTTAAATAAATGTCCTTACTTTTTGAGATAGTATAGTCATCTCAATTCTTTGCAGATAAGGTTGTCACCATCAGATCGGGCATCTGTCTCATCCCCGCAAATGAGTGTGGTGGACGTCGGTGGGAGGTTGTGACCACCCAGCCTGTCTGGTCCAACTCTGGCTGACCAAATGTCATGGCTGTTGTGAGGATCATTCAGACTTTGCAGCCAATCAGCTGTAGTTTGGATCTGGGCCCAATGCGCCTCCTTGTGGAGTGCATGGAGAAGACTGGCCCAGTCCTAGCTGAGATTGTCTGTCAATCATTGGAGAGGGGGATCTTTCCAGATCCTCTTAAGGAAGTGGTGGTTTGACCACTTCTGAAAAAGCCCTCCCTTGATCCAGATAATCTTGCCAACTACAGACCAGTCTCTAACCTGCCCTTTGTGGGTAAGGTTATTGAGAAGGTGGTTGAGCAGCAGCTGGATGATCATTTGTCTATCCACAACATCTATGATTCTCTCCAGTTGGGATTTAGGAAGAGGCATAGCACTGAGACTACCCTTGTTCAGGTACTTAATGATCTCCTAATGGTGAGAGATCAGAAGACCCATTCCATCATGGTCCTCCTTGATCTCTCTGCGGCATTTGACACTTTGGACCATGGTGTGCTATTGAAGTACCTGCAGCTCATCTGTAGACTGTCTGGTACTGTCCTCAGGTGGTTTTGATCTTACCTCAAGGATAGGACATAGACAGTGATCTCTGGAGTTTATTCCTCTGACCCCCTCCTCCTATTCTGTGGGATACCGCATGGGCTCCATTTTGGCACCCATGTTGTTCACAGGGTGTATGCTGCCATTGGGGGACACTATTAGGCAGTATGGGCTGAGTTTTCACTGTTATGTGGATGACACTCAGCTGTACATGTCCTTTGCGCCCGAGCAGGGAGATGCTCTCTTGCTGTTTAACAACTGCCAATCTGAGATCCAAGACTGGAAGAGCTCTAGTTGTCTGAGGTTGAACCCTGATAAGACCGAGGTGTTGGTGGTGGACCCTGATCATTGGAAGGTGGGTGAAAAAGTAGGACAACCCTCTGGCCTTTGGCTCGGGGGTGTCCAGCAGACCACCTCAGACCGAGTGCGGAACCTGGTTGTTATTTTTGGTGATGGTCTGACCTTGAAATCTCAGGTGTCAACCATTGTCAAGACCTCTTTTTACCATCTGAGGAATATCGCCCTAGTGAAACACTTGGTTCCTTTTGATGATCTTCCTACGTTGGTCCATGCCTTCATGACCACCTGCCTTGACTACTGCAATGCCCTGTATCTAGGGCTCCTGGGGGTTGATGTGCATCACCTGCAGCTAGTGCAGAATGTGGCTGCCAGGCTATTGACTAGTACTTCTAGGACTAGTCATATAATGTCTGTGCTCTGAGGACTGCATTGGCTGCCAGTACGATGGCATATCACCTTCAAGGTCAGTTTGCTGACCTATAAAGCCCTACATGACCAGGGACCCTGTTACCTGCAAGATCTCTTTTCTCCCTACTGCCCCTCCCAACCACTTTGATCCACTGACGAGGGATTGCCAGAGATTCCCAGGGTCCGATTGCAAGCATCTGGGGCCTGTTCTTTTGTTTACGTGGCCCCGATCCTGTGGAATTCTCTATCTCATCAGATAAGGGGCTGTCTGACTGTCCAAAGTTTTAAAAAAGAACTAAAAACTTAACTTTTCAGCCTAGCATTCATGAATGCTGATTAGAGATAATGATGCCAGAACCTTTGATTAGATTATGACGCCTATTGAATATATTTATGGTTTTAATGTTTTAAAGAAGATTGATTATTTATGTACAGGTACCTTGGTTTAAGAAAGGCACCTTTTAAAGAAATTAAATTTTGATTAATTGATTGATGTCCTCATTTGCCTGTGGGAGTGCAGGACCCTTTGGGCCATGTGCTTCCATCCCTACATAGATAGATACATACATGTATGTTGTTGTGGAAGTGCAGGGCCATCTGCGCCCTACACTTCCATTTTTGCTAAAACAGCAATTTCTTTTCTTCATTGAATGGCTTGTTAAAGTTCTAATGTTATCCCATGGGAATTTTCATTTTTTATTCATTATGATTTTTTTATATTGCCCCTAAATGTTAATGGGGGAATATCTGTTACACTTGTAGTACATATTAAGAACTTTGTTTTGATATACTGTATGGATTGTCCTTTAAGTCCAAATATTGAGGGAGATATGGCTTGTTGAAATCCCAGTGTTATCCTATGGGAATTTACATTTTTTATTTTTTTTTATATTGGCCATAAATGTTTAGGGGTTGGTATGTGTTGTTCTTGCAGTACTGAAGACCTTTGTTTTGATGTATAGTTAAGTCCAAATCTTGAGGGAGTTATGGTTTGTTAAAATTCCAGTGTTATCCTATGAGAATTTTATTTTTATGTTTCAGTAGTGTCAGTGTGGCTCAGTTAATAGCATATCCACCTCTGGGCCAGAAGGTCATGGGTTCTAGTCCCACACTGGGATTGGGCTAATACCTAAACGCTGGCACCCACGTGCAGTATTGTGGGGGTGCAGTACTGTTGGGGTGTGCCATCCTTTGGATGAGACAATAAAATGAGGTCCCTTCTACCCATCCTCCTACTGTCCAGGTGGAAGCAAAAGAATCCAAGGCACTCATGATACGCATGTGTATTTAACAAAAAAAAAAAAGAACACTGTAACATAAGACTTTTGTTAAGACATAAAGAAATCCACATTAATATCTCCAAGATCTTTCTTACCTATCCCAAAAGCCCCCCCTCATACATTCCCATAACATTTCTCTTTCATCAGAATCCCACTTTTATTACCACTACTTCTTTCTTAGAAGATATTCTCCATATTTTTCCAAAAAAGGGCAAATATTTCAAAAGGAAACCTCTTCCTGTCATCGTCTTTAACCTGACACAACACTGTTTCTATCTGTGTGATCACCACCATTGGGGTAGAATATATTTGCCGCAATACATATTGTCATCTGTTCTGCCATAAATAAAATGTAATAATTGAAAAAAGTATCCTCAAAGTGCTACTATGGAATCTTCTCCAAATCCCTGAGAAATCCCCCAATATAAGGGTCTGGTAATTAATACATATAATAAATGGCCACTGCCATTTATTTGCTACTGCTCACCGAAAAAGTTTTGTTTCCACACATTTAAAAAAATAAATGTTGCATTGTTTCCTCAATATGTACACATGTTTATTTAGGACAATACCTCTCTTGAATTGCCTTATGTTTTAGGTTTCCTCTCACTCCCCAACCTCTTATGACAACATAAACAGTTTATATGCCACATATTTTTGGGGAATTCTCTCATCTTTTACTACTGCAAGAGCGTATGGCATTTTAGATGGAACACATTCTGGAAAAATTAAAGGCTCCTGCTGTGCAAACACCAATTTTTGATACAATTGTTTCTGCCCTATTGTAAGGATAGTTATTTTGTCTATTTTCCACTGCCTTATCTTCCTTGATGAGTGTATTGCATATTCAGGAATATTCCACTGTTGTAACAGTCTAGGGGGGAGTACCTCCCATTTTTCTCATGTAAAGCTGTAAGGTTTTTGCTGTCCAGTTTTGCCAAGGGACATTATTCGAGTTTTCGTAAGATTTTAACATATTATATATAAATAGAGAGTGAAAGAAAACCACTGGGTTAATCATGTTCAAGCCCCCTTTTTTACATGGTAGGTATGCGACATCCCTTTTGACCGGTTTCAACCTACTTCCCCATAACATTTGAAAATAATTACTGAAAATTCATGTCTCTGATTGTGCTGGGGGGGCATACACATAAGTAAGGTAAATGAATGTAGGTGACAAAAACTGTTTTATAATCATGATTCTCTTTTTTTCCCAGTTTCCAGGTCTTCCATATTCTTACTTTACTTTCACAGATTTCCAGCTGTCTTTCCCAGTTATATTTGGCTGCCTCCCGAATGTTAAACCAAATCCCAAGTATTTTTGTAGGGGCTTCATCTATCTTAATCCCTAGTATATCTTGATCTCATTCCCTCTCTGTTCTCAATGGGATCACAGCACTTTTTTCTAGATGTATCTGAGCTCCTGAAATTTGTGAAAAAAAAACTGAAATATTTGCAAAGCTCTCTTCCCAGACTCCTTATTCAGAACCATTCATCTGTCATCTGCATAAGCTGTTATTTTTTCAGGTAACTCTCCTGGATATGGGGCAATCCCTGTAATTTGATGATCGCATCTGACACTTACGCTGCCTGGCATTCAGGCCCTTAGGTAGTAGCTAGGGGTCTATAATTTTTTCTGTCCTACGGGATACCCATCACTGGTGCATTACTGTTCTTGCTCCTCAATGCTAACAAAATGTAGGAGTGCATGCCAAATTGTACCCCATCATATTTTGTATTCATCCCCATTACTAACTGTACAGTTGTTGTAATTGCTGTTGTATTTGTTTCTGTAATTCTGTTTTGTATCTCTGTAATTTTTAAATCCCTATGTCCCCTACCCCCAGGGTACATCTGGAATCAAGCAGTACTGTGCACATTATGCCTTCCTGGTAAAATGCTTAAATAAATAAATAAATAAATTTGCCTAATTATTGGATCTAGTGCAAAAGTATATAGTAAAGGACTTAATGGACATCCCTGCCTTACTTAATGGGCATTCCTGCCTTACACCTCTCCTTAAAGGAATAACGTCATTCAAATAACCATTCATTGATGGCCTAAAACCTGCTCCCTCACATAGAAGGTTGATCCAATATATCAGTTTCTGGGGTATCCCATACCTGTGTAAGAATTGTGTTAAATACTGATGTTCCACTTTATCAAAGGCTTTGCCTGGTCTAGAGCTATTATATACCCATCCATGTTCTGAGTTCTTCCTTTTTCAAATAATTCTCTTAATAAAAAAAGATTATGCTGTACACTTCTCTCTGGAATCAAGCAAGTCTGTGCTGTATCTATTAGCCCCTGAGATCCCTTTTGTAATCTTTTGCACAACATTTTAGCTATAATTGTATAATCACCATTAAGAAGACTTATGGGCCTCCAATCTCCTGATGAACATCCATCCCCTTTCTTATGTATATAACTAATAATAGCTATTCCCAAATCTGGAATCATTTCTCCTTTGCTTAAAATATCATTATAAACCACTTCTGGGATTATACTTAAGTCTTTCGAAAATGTTTTATAAAAATTATTTGTTAGGCCATTTAGCCCTGGGGCTGTCCCTCCTTTTAGATTTTTAATAGCGTCTAAAATCTCTTTCCTAGTTATTGGGCCTTCTAAACTTCCCTTCTACTGTTCCGCTAACTGTGGAGTAGGTGCCATTAAATAGCCCCCCAACTGTTTACCTTCAGGAGTGTGTACTGAAAATTTATTCATTAAATGTTTCTGAATTAATAAAAGCATCTCCAAATCAGATGCTTCTATGTTACCATCTGGTTTATATAAACCTGTCATAAGTGTTGACTCCTATGTCTGTTTGCATGCCATAAATGGATCTAATATAGGGAATTTTTTTTTATCCCATACCTCATTTCTGCCTCTAATGTTTTTGACTGATCACATTGATGTGTGAACATTCATTTTTTAATTTCCGTAATTTGTGTTGAATATCTAGCTCGATCTTTATATGGAACCGACATGAGCTTATATAGCTGATTTCTATAACCTAAATATTTCATATATTCTGTATTTGATTTATCCCTCCCATATGCAATGTTGTTTGAGATCTCTTTTTGTATCAAGCCACCATTCCTACAAGTCTTCATAGAAACACTGTACAGAGGCTCTGGCCCCCCAGAAATTTAGTAACTTGAGTTTTAACTTCCTCTTGTTCAAGGACAGATGCATTTAATTTCCATCTGTTGACCTATAATAAATCTTAGGGGGTGCTGTTGTCATACTAAATACTCCTAAGATCAAATGATGATCTGAGAATTCTGTTGGCTTTAATAAGTTATTTAAAGGGTTACAATGTTTAGATGTCAGAAGATAGTCTATCCTTGTAACATATGTATGTCTATGGTATGTAGTCCCCAAATCTGTTTTTAGTTTCCTATAGGCATCAATCAAAGAAGTATCCCATATTATATTTTTTAAGGCATGTGAGTCACAATATATTTTCCTCTCAAACTAATCTGAATTTCTGGTGTCTATGCTACAATTAAAATCCCTTCCCCATACAAGATGCTGTCTAGTAAAAAGATAAGGCTTTATTAAATTGAATAATTCTATTCTTGTTGTTTTTGTCTGAGGTGCATAAATGTTAATGAACCTAAAAACCAAATCCCTATATTTGCAATCTAAAAGTAGCACACTTCCAGGCAGGACATCAATGACTCTTGTAACCAAAAAGTTACCCCCTTTAAACAAGATACCTATCCCATCTGCTACATCCACCTCTAAAATGTCCAAAATGAGGGCCCCCAAACCCAACTCCTCCTAACTTGCTCTACCTCAAAAAATGATTTCAGTCTAGTTTCTTGAAGGAATATTATATCCACCTGTAAGTCTTTAAGATAATGAAGTATCACAGTTTGCTTTTTGTAGTTTTTCAAACTACATACAGTTCAGAGTAGCCATTATATATCATTACATCTGACAGGGCCTAATCATTATCGCATCTTGATGCCATATTTTTCCACTTCTTTCCTTTTTTTTTATTTTTAGCCATGCTCAATGGTCTTTGTTCCTCCTCTTCTACTTCTGATATTATTTCTGACTGCAGGGAGATATCTGAGTCTAAGTCAGATTCACCTCACTCACTCTGCAAGGGAGTAAAGTTATTTTTCATAGGTAAAACAAACCCTTGTGGGTTTTGTTTTGTAGCTGCCCTAGTGACCCTCAGAGTTTGTACCTTTACTCTTTCCACTGGGGGAGGCATTATTGCCTGTTGTCTATCATTCTCAGGTCCTTCTTTGTAGTTCTATTTGCTGACCCTCCCCTTCTAAAGTTCCAGATGGGGCTTGGGATGTCTCATCTCTTTCTACTTCTACTTGTTCTTCTTCCTGAAGTTGAACTTCTTCCCTATCCTGTTCTCTAGCCCATGCTATCCCTTCACCACATTCTTGTGCTGTCTGGCTTTCTGCCCCTGCCCCTCTCTGCTTATCTTGGGCACTTTGCACCAGGTCCTCCTGATCCGACCCCCTCTGTCTTATTTCTTCTAGTCCAAGGACACTAATGGTAAGCATGTCCTTTCTCATTGCAAAGATTCCATTGGAACATATTGTCACAGGATGTACTTGGATGCCCATAACCCCCACATAGGGAACATTTTAACATATCATATGTGCTACTAAGGTGTTTTTTTAGCCCCCCAGTTATAGCAGGCCTGTGGCTGCCCCCATGAAAACACACTCCTCTATCCTTCCCTAAAAAGAAACTGTTTGGTAAGTGTGCAATTTCTGAATTTACTTGAAACAGTTTAACTTTAAATCTCCATCCCCCTTTCCACAAACCTTCTGTGTCAATGATTGCTTCTAGTGGGCTCAAAATATCACACCTATTCTACAACCAGTGATAAATATCACTGACACTCACTCCTTCCTTCATTTCTGAACATTATCATAATCATCCTGATAGCCGGCTTTGTTAATGGGATGGCATAAAATGGGATCCAAAGAGGTGTTTGTTTTAAGCTGTTATATTTTAATCAAAATTTCTCTAGACCTGCATTAGTTTTAAAACTGATATCAAAAGTATCCTCCCCAGATACATGAATCAGAACATATATGTCTACTGGCCTAAACTGCATAGAAGATGATTTTAGGAGCTGTCTTGTGACATAATATCTATCCGGATGTTCAGCTAGCCCCACCCCCCAAAACCGGAGCCTTACTGCATTCCATCTTTGGGCCTGCTCCAACTTATTTTTTAATAAATCTGACAAGATAGGCCCTCTGGGATTTTCCTCAGATCTGCTATGTTGTCCTGAGCCTTCCCCTTCCTGCTCAGGACTATCTCTATTAGTATTAGTACCCCCATCTGTACTAAATTCACTGTTTGAGGCTCTTCTAGCACCATTTCCATTGTGCCCAACAACATTGCCAGCCATCCTTCCCCTTCCCCTCTCCTTTGTTCCTCCCTGTAAATCACATTTTATTCACATTTCCATAATCATTAACATTTTCCCTGTTGTTTACAATGGTTTTATGAGTTTCACAACCACCCTTGTTAGGCATGTAGACATGCTAGGTCCAGCAGTCACAGGATCAGTATTTGTTGAGGGCCCCACACCCACAGTTTTCAGTACCTTGTTTTTCTCAGAGTCCTGACTTTGTGTTGCAGGCCTGTTTGTAAGCATTAAAACCCCTTCAGACTCCTAGTTCCAATTTTTATCTGGTATCCATTGTTCCAAGGTAGTTTGCCTCCAGTCTAATTTTTTTAAAGAATTCTCCATGGACCAAGTTTCCTTCGATACTCCACTCAGTTCTGCAAGCCTGAATTGCTTCCACATTATTTGCCGTGTTGTGTCTGTCTTCTGGTGATGAGATCTGCCCGCATCATCTTCTGGAAGCTGCATGTTGTCTCCTGTTCCCTTTGCTGCAGATTCACAGCTGGGTTTTCTTGTTCTACCTCTGGTATAAAGATTTCTGTATTCTCCATGGGCATGGCAATATCTGCAGACCTTTCTGGTTCCTCCAAGTGAGAAAAATGCTTCTCATGCCTAATCTGGTGAGCACATATGTTTTCTCCTTTAATTAAGTCCCCAGAATCAGATGCAGTCCTTAGTTCAGCAGACTCATGAGAGAAGTCTCTCACAACATCCTTCTCCACCTCCATTCATTCTAAGTCTGGCTCCTCCATCCTGAAAGACAGAGGTTCCCCCTATTGGATGAGTAGGTGAATTTCCATGGTGTCTTTGCCAATATTCCCCTTCCCATAAAACTGGTTCATGCAGTTACCAAGGCTGTGTGTGGATGTCGATGTGCGATATGGCTGCCACTACACATTCAGTCACTTCACTACCAGGCTAGCTTTGCTTGTAAAGCACTTTGGAATACATTGTGTTTGAAAAGCACTATATAAATTCTTCATCTTCTTCTTCTTTTTCTCTCCTTCTCCTTCTCCTTCTTCTTCCCCTAAATTGTTTAAGGAGGCTCATGTCTTATTCTTGTAGTAGCTATTAAGACTTTGTTTTGATATAGGTTGTCCCTTAAGTCTACATATTGAGGGAGTTATGGCTTGGTGAAGTTAAAATGTGGGGAAAAAAACTAAGTCCTAAATTTTTTTCATATGAGGTCATTCTTTTTTTGAATGAATAAAAAAAGCAATACAAAAAAGAATGCCTTTATATGAAAAAAAATTGGAAAAAAATAAGTCCAAATTCTTTTTTTGTATGAAGGCAAATTTTTTCATATGAACAAAGGACCATACAAAAAAGATGCCTGCATACAAAAAATATATTTTTTCGTATGGATCAATTCTTTTTTCTTATGCTCATATGAAAAAAGAAACCGGTTCACAAAATAAGATTTTCAAATGTTAAAATAAATACTCTTCTGGGTCATTTTTCCTGAAAGTAAGTGCAGAATCCACCTAATGGAGCCTGATTAATAAGATACAGGTGTTGGTGAGCATGTGCAGGATGTCATTTTTCTGGGTTTTGAATTTTTTTTTAACAGAAACAAAATGGTGGCCATACACAAAAAGATGTTTTTCCAAATGTAAAAGGATTGCCCCCATACAAAAAGGATCCTTTTTCCTATTGGGTCACATTTTTTTTTGTTCCAAGCAGCTAGCCAAAAGACTGTACTGAGCATTCTCAGAACTGAAATTTCAAAATGTAATAACTTTGGAACAGATTAATATTTTTTTTACCAGACCAGCAAAAGGCACAACTATGGGCCATGCCCTTTCTACCCTGAAAAAATCAGACCAAAATTCTACACTGTCTAGGTGCTAGGTGATGACAAAAGAAGACAGCAAAAAACAGCAATGTTTGAACTTTTTTCACTATCTGCATCTCGGAATCTACTCTTCTGACTGGAACAAAACTTTGCATGTCCAAAGATCTACTCCCCAAGACTGTGCATACAAACTTTTGTGCAAATCATTGAATAGTTGCAAAGATATTAAAGAGGGACTCCAGCCAAAAGTGCTACATTGCAGAATTAGAATAAGTATATATCCAATAAATCTCATACCAAAAATTACAGCAGGTTTCTGTTACTTCATTTTAAAGTTATGAGCTATTCTGTAATCCTGATTTCGCTATCTGTTTAAAAAAGCCAGTTTCAGTGAAGAGCTGCTGATGATGTAATCTCCTGAATTTACAGTCTAGTCCTCCCAGTCAGAAAGCTTATAGGACCTGTTTATCCAAAGTTTAAAGATCATGTGAATTGGTTTTTACAAGTAAAATAGGCAGCACCATTCAAAAAAACGTTGCTATAAAAACTAAGGGTGTTTCAGGTTTTGTAACAAAGCTGGCAAATTCATATTTTTAATGCCTTTTTGGTGTGGTCCATTTCTCCAGGGTTGCTGGTTGCTGAGTCAGCATGGCTCCAGGCTGCTGCTATCATCTGGTGTGCTACTCTACTGTGCTTGTTAGGAAGCTGTATTGCTACTAGTATTATAATGTTGGTAACTTCATTGCTGTATGTCAGTGTCTTCTTTACAATACATTTTAATAGGGGCGATATAGGTGTTAATTCCTACTAGAGGTGTAAGTGTTAGCCCTGGTAAAAATGATCATTTTAATTTGGAGTACAACATATTCTAGATGAGTCTGAAAGTAGGTGAAGTAACAGACTGCCAGGAAAAAAAACTCTGGTCTACCTACTGCATAGAAACTTGTAGTAAGGTTTCAAAACAACACTACCTCTCCCACCCCCATTGACAGGAAGGTGGAATAATTGTTTTAAAAGTGCCATCCTGAGAAATCACCTCAGTTGAATGACAGGTCTGAATGATCACAAACTTTCATCACATCTGAGTTATCCAGTCTGTAAACCTCACAGCAGTGTGCTATGTCTTAGCATCCAGCAACCCTGGAGAAAAAGATCACAACAAAAAGGCACAAAAAAATACACATTTGTCAACTTTATTACAGAACCTAAAACACATATAGTTTTTATAGCAATGTTTTTTTGAATGGTGCCTGTTTTACTTGTGAAAAACACTGCATGTGGTTTTTAAACTTTGGAGAAACAGGTCCTATAAGCTTGCTGATAGGGAGAACTACACTGTGAATTCAGGAGATGGCATCAGCAGCAGCTCTTCACTGAAACTGGCTTTTTGAACAGGCAATGAATTTAGGGTTGTAAAATGACTTGTAACTTTTAAACAATGTAACTTAGTGGTCTCGTTTTTGCCCTTAAGCTGATTGGGACTCTGCTGATCCAAATTCTGAATTTATTGATGGCAGACATTTTGGCTATAGTCCCTTATAGAAACCCCCTGCTCAACCTTAACTATAGTGGTGCTACCAGACCACTATAATTTCTGCTGGGTTCCTGTTGTGGTAATAGAAAACTGGTGATTTTGGCAGGAACAACAGACTATATTTAGAAAGGGCCCCAACTACCTGTCATACACTGCATAAACAATTTAAATAAATACACAGAATTCAGGACTTCACAAATCTTTATTTTTATTGCTTTTGCTTCCCATTCAAAACAATATATTTTTTTTTAAATAGAGGAGGAGGGTTACAAAAGCTAAAAATATTAGCCTTCCAAGAAAGACTAGTAACAGAATATTTTTTAAGAATATGTACATTTGCATAAATTTCAACTCACTGTACTCAGAACATTATACCCACTTATGAAATATGACATTGTTGAGAAGCACCCAGGCTCCTTTTTACCCATGAAACCCTACCCAGCAACATTAATTTATAACTTGTCTAGTGCAACTATATTACCAGAAGAAGGCACTTTGACTATCTCACTGTCTTTTTCTAGACTAGAGACTAGTGGCAAATGAATTGAACACCCATATTCGGAGCAATGTTTTAACTCATAAATAATCCAGATTTAGAAATCATCACAGTATTACTACTGTTATTATTAAGGTTACCAGTACTATACAGATGGCCTTGGAAAGAGACCGAAGTGTTGAAGTAATTTTTGTAGCTCTCTCTCTAGGGCCTTCAACACTATCAACCACAAGATATTGAAAAAACAAGTTGCAGGGTATGGACCTTAAGGAGTCAGTATTAAGTTTCTTTAAAAATGATGTAACTGAATATATGACAAGTAGTTGAGGTTCAAGCTGCAGGTTGATGTGGAAGTACATGGGCAAGGGGTGCCACAGGGGTCAGTTTTGGGACCCCTACTGTTTTCCTTATATACAGTATGAATAACATTGAATGATTGTTGCTCAGGCTGGAGGTCCATACATATGCAGACAATACAGTAATATACAGTTAATTAGTCAAGTAAAAACATAGCGCACACACCATAGACGACCATACTCATAAAAATAAGACATAAACTCTCCAGACTGAAGTAAATTTGTGCAAGCTGCAAATCTATTTATTCTTTAACTTTAAATGCAGTACTTCAAAAAATTTGACTAAAGTACAAGGGTGCAACTAAAGGTGCTGGGTAATGCAGCTGGCTAGCCCACACAGACTAACATTTTGCCTATATTGAATGGGCTTCCTCAGAATAATTTGGCAAAGTGGTAAAGTGGTCTATTTACACTAGCAAAGGGGGGCACATGTGTATCTAGTGATGTCACCCTTGACATCCCACCAAAAATGTGAGGCACTAAACTTTAAAAGTTCCATACAATTATTTGTTGCACTGCATTGATCAAACAATACTCACAGAATACCATCATCAGTGAGTTGGATCACCATATATTGATATGTTAGAGCAAGACACATAGCAAAGACTATTTTAACTATTTAGTCTAGTCTGCTTTGAATCACCAGATTGTGTAGCCCCACTGCAGGCATCACGTCTGTTTTGATGTACTTGGTATCCTGGATGCAGTTGCAAGAACAGAGCTCATTTTCTCATAGGTTCTATTTGCAACATGATTGCTTTAATTTTATTTCATGCCATTTTATCTGACCTCAGTAACTGGAAGACAAACAAGAAAGACACAATTAAGTGTCTAACTTGGATACAGTTTCATTTCTTATCATACTATTATTTTGCTAGTTATACTGACATTGTAATGTGGCAACACATCAGTTTTACAGAATTGTTCCCATGTTTTTTCTAGAATACAAAACATCAGATTATATTTTACTAGTACAACTAGTGACAACTCAGAATTCATATTCAGTCCTGGGTATAGACATGCTTTCAAATGGTAAATCCATTTGTGTCCCTTTTGGGCTAAGTGCCTCAAAACCCCACCCCCAGGGCCTAAATTCTAATGTGAAGAACTGAATGGTACGATTCTGGCTGGGGGTGAGCACAAGGATGGTGGCGCTTATTCCCAAAGGTTCAGTTGAAATTCATCTGATAGCAACATGGCACTTGAAAATGGAACTGATGCCTCTCAGTTCATTTATTCCACCAAATATCCCAAGACAGGTGCACAGGTAGCAAAAACAGTGCAGGACAACCTGTAGACCTATTGCTTTGCCCAACCGATCAGGGGCTTCATCAGAGGTAGCTCAGCCATTCACAGGGTTTCTCATTAAACAGTAATCCATCTGGTGGAGTCACATGATGTGCATGGGCTGACAGGTGATGTCTCGACCAGTCCTGATCCGATAAATGTGGCTTTTTGGCAGACTCTACAGACAGCACTTACCTAAAACAATGAGAGAGAGAGAGGAGAGCCTTAACAAGCAGTATAAAGAGTAATTAGGCTAATGTAGAGACTACAAAGGAAATGGACACACACGCCAGACCACCACTTCCTCCAAGGCCCCAACCACCGAAATAGCTCCATTTGTATGACTTCCCACCTGACACTGGAGCCAAAGTGGACAAATTAGACAAACTATATTCAGATCTCAAAAATATTAAAAGTAACCCTCAACAATTTTATTTGTAACCTGACTGAAATAAACTGTTCCTTCAATGTATTCTAACTTGCATAGTTCAAATGTATGCAACCGATATGCTTTGTCTAACTTTTTTTGTAATGTCTGCAACCTGTATGTTTGACTAATTGTTTTGTGTATGACCTGGAACCTTTGTAAACGAGTCCCAGGACTCAAAGGTATTAATCATAAACTGCAATAAATAAATAAATAAATAAACAAACAAGGTAGTCGATGACTTCCAATTGTTTAAGCCTGTTTTAGAAGGATTCAGTACTAGACTTGGGGATGCCAAAGTAAGTATCAGTTTACTGGAAGATGTGCACAACCATGAGAGAATGAACTGAGGGAACTAAGGAGAAAACTAGCCAAATTAGAAGACTGGGTGGAAGACCAAGAGGGCAGAACAGGAGGAACAATTTAATCCTGGTTGGCATACCCAAAAAAGCAAAGCATACAGACATGATGAAACTCATCCAGCATCTGTTATAAGATGTAGCTGTGCCCCTTCCCACAGCACAGATTATCTGATTAAACAAGCTCATAGATTATTGCGACCTCAGCCACCCCCAAACAGCAAACCTGGAGTGATCATCCTGAAATGTCTGAATTTTCAAGATAAAGTGCTTATTCAGAGGAAAGCCTGTGGAAAGCAGACTCTGACATGGTTGGGCCACAGAAATATAATTTTCAGTGATGTAAAACTCAATGTCAGAGACAAACAAATGGAGTACAAAAAGGATTATGAGAGAGCTACACAAAGTCAGAATCAAAATCCTGCCTGATGTCTTCCATTCTACAGTGGCTAATCCCTCTGCCCACCCTCAAAGATATAAATACCTGAGCACCAAGTATTGTACATCCCTTGTACACAGCTGTGCAAATCGAGAATTAGACTCACTCACTTGGGTGAAGGAATTTCCAACTGCATTGAAGGTTCCACCATAGGAGAAAATACACACAGATATGTTAAGGTGGACACATTACTTTTCATCCACTATAAAATCATTAACAATATGTACTTTACACTTCAAAGGCTGTTTAAAATGAATTAACTTGTGAATCTTGTATGTACCAACTGTGAGAAAATATGTGGGTTCCAAAAAATAACACATCCTATGATACTGCGAGAAATCACAGCCATTATGGAGCCAGACAAGAAATAAGTTGCACTCCCTCTTGGGACTAGAGGAAGCCTTCGTGTCCGAGCTGTGCCTGCTTAGGTGTGGACAATAAGAAACTCATGGACACTGGGCACCACCATATGGCACTTATGACTGCTATTGCAACATTGATAATCCTACTTCATTGGGCGGACCAACTCACGCCCACCTACAAGGAATGACACAGTGAAATCTTAACAGTACTGAGAATGGAGAAATTGCTAGTTAGCTAGCTAGCTAGACTTTACCAAAGATACCATGGATACTGATGAAGCTGGGTTTACCCATGTTGTCTAAATGTGGATGAATTACCAAGCAAGAACCTAAACTTTTTGTTTTGTTTGAACCTTGATTTGCAGGACACTCTCACTTTACATTTTATGTAACGCTGACAGGTGGTAGCATTATCACTGTAAATCACTTTCTTCACTGTTTGAATAAACACTGCTCAGCCAATAGTGCATCAGGGTTTCATATGTGCAAATGAGTTACTGTTTAAAGAGGAGCCCTGTGAATAGCTGAGCTGCTTCTGATTAAACCTCTGTTTTGGGCAAACATTAGGTCTACAGGTTTTGTTCTGCAATGTTATTGTAGCCTGTGTACCAGTCTTGTACATTTGGTGGAATAAATGAATTGAGAGGCACCAGTTATATTTCTAAGTGCAATTTTGCTATTAGGTGAATGGTGAGTGCTATCCTTCATCTAGTTTCAACTGAATGGTATGCTCCGATATAATATTTCTCTTGATATGCCTGCCAATTACATATTTCTGATCATCTTCTTGCCCTCTCATGTTTCCCACATTCTTATTTTGAATGATCTCCTAGTCCTCCCCGCATAAAATGCACCACATCTGCATTTCATCAAACACACTACTCTGTGTATCATATGCATATTCCAGGAGAAATTTCCACAGACCTATTGAGATGTTTGTAGCTTTTGCCCACCTGCAAAAAACAGCAGTATTTGCATCTCCTACATCACATGCCACTCTTTAGTAATGGGATCAAAGTTCTTTGTTCCCCTCCTCTCCTGGGGTACATATAACATTTTTACAACATTATCTGTCAAATTTAGGGATCTGTGATATATCATTTTGGGAGTCTGGGGCATTATAGGGTCTAAAGTATCTTCTGTCCTTACAATTTCCCATTTCTTCTGCAATATATTCCAAACTTCCCAGACATCTGTAATGTAGTTAGCTATGAATTGGGGACATTTAAGGAACACTGTTCCACTTTCTTTCTTTTCTTGAGTACCACTGGTTAACAAGGTCTGCCTGTTGTGACCTTGCACCTCTTGCACTGCTTTATCAACATGTGCAGCATTTTACACCCTACACTGAAATTTGCTGATTTGTTTTTTGCTGCCTCTCTTGGAACATGCTAGTATCAGAACAATTTCTTTTAGTCCTTATTAATGACCCCTTCTGAATGCCTCTAATTAGATGCTGGGGTGACTGGAGGATGCCAGTAAAAGTGAATTCTTATCTGTGGGCTAAGAGAACAAATCAGATCCTATACCTCTATTGCCACCCTTACACAGATGCACAGCAAGGAAGGTAATTTCTTCCTGGTGTCCTGTCACCCTAAATTTCAAGGTTGCATTTGTGCTTTCAAGGTACTCATCAGTCTTAGGGACCTAGTCTTCTGTACCCTTCCAGGTGACTATTATGTCATCAATGTAGTACCTCCACAAATCCACTCTATCAAAAACTGGATATGCGGTGGCACTACAGATATATTGCTCCTCCCAAAGTGCCATAAACAAATTTATAACAGTGGGCACAAAAGTCACACCCCATGGTTGAACCTCATATTTGAAGACAGTATTTGCTTTTAAATACAAGCATACTGAATTTTAGCACTGTTTCATCCATGGTTACCAGCATTTCATTTGGGGAACATACCCCTAGTCTCTCTACTCTAAAAAAAATCAAGGGCTTCCAGTCCCTCTCTGCGGGGATAGAGGAATATAAGGTCTCTATGTCTAAGGTCACAAACCACCACTCCCTCTTTTGTCTTGATGTCTGCTAGGATATTTAAAATTTCTGCTCTATCACAGATATAAAACAGGACATGGGGAAACTACTCATTACAGAAATTCATCAACAAATTATGATAAGGTTCCGATGACCCACCCATTGCCCACTACTATTGGGTAGCTGGGAGGGTTCGCCAAACTTTTATGTATTTTCAAATTCATGTATAATGTGAGAATCCAAGGCTCAGCAACTGTCAAAAATTCCCTTTCCTCTTTGGTAACATATCCCAGACTGAACATGTGAGCTAGATATTCATCAGTTTTTTCTTACATACCTTTATGAAACTTACTAGTTAGGCACCTACAAAATGTACTATCTGATTAGTGACACTCTATTTCTAGAAATAGCATCACAGTCCATCACTACCACTGCTCCCCCTTTGCTGTCTGGACTGGTAATGTTGGACTTGCTACTTACAAGTTGTTTCAGTGCTATACACTAATCAGTTGTACAGTTTGAAAAAAATATTTTCTTGCTGTAAGTCACGATATTCATACTCAGCAGATCTTTCTCACCTGCTTTCAGGACCATACAGTAGCCCCATGATTTGGGCAATAAAGCAGTTTTAGTCTAACTGCAATTTTCTGGGTATGTTCCTATTTATTTCGTATTTTTGGCCTTTCATCTCCTTGAACACTCGCCTTCATATCGTGTCTATGGGATACACTGCTACAGTCCCCCAGGTTCTGCTACCACTGTTTCAGTTGTCTGTAGATCTGATTTTAGAGGATAGATGTTTTTCAGTGTCAGCTTTCTCACAAACAAGTATAAAGCTATGAAAGTTCAAAGGCAGATAATGCCCATTGTTGGAATGAATGGTAGCCCTGTGTTAAGAATAGTAATGTACAGTGTGGGTTGGTCCATACATCAGATACAGATGGACCTCCAATATGACTTTAGAGGGCTCCATGACTGTCTGAAATACAGTAACCTGATGCTGAACTCAAAAATGTCACATACAATGCTATTTAGGCCTCCTGGGAAAGCAGGGACCAGCAACAACTTACTGTCCATTGGTACGTATGACAGTAACCAGTTCTCCCTGGTCTCTGCATTTAAGTACCTTGGATTATTGCTGGATTACCACCTTACTTTGGAACATCACATTGACAGTGTTCTTTACAGACAGATGCTCTTCCTACGGAGGTTAGGAAGTGCATCACGGAAACAATGATTATGCCCATCATAGACTAAGGTGATGCAATATATGGTGGGGCTGTCTCCAGTCATTTGGGAAAGCTGGATGCCTTAACAAATAAGCTGGTGCACTTCATCCTTATAGTTTCTTGCAATGCTCACCATTATGAATGATATTCTTCACTGAAATGCCTCCTGCTAATACAAAGACTGAGCTACATTTGGCATAATTAATTAAAAAAAGTATAATGAAGAAAGTCTCTGATTACATTAGTGACTTAGTGTCTATAAGGAATATGCACCCAGGCATGTGCTCCTCAAATGGTATGGCTCTTGAGGTACCACGTGTGTCCTCAGAGAAAATCAATTATTTTTTTGTCCGGGTTCTTCAATTTAGAACAAGCTTTGTATTGCATTAAGACCCACAAATGGCACTCTATCATCCAGTGTCCAGTTGAAAAACTGTTTTTTTAACTGTTCCTCAATTCCATCATTGTTAATGCTTGCTATAATCAGTAAGCTTAGTGTATATTTTGTGTTACTGCATAACTGTATGTATGAAGCTGTTCCTATGCTTCTTTTTGAAATCCGAGAGACACGAAAGCTGGGCTAAAGGCATCAAAAACCACTCCTACCAAAAGATCTTTGGTAATTAGAAATAAACTTTAATAGTGCTAAAGTTGAAAGCTGCTACCGTGGTAGTGCCCCTCCCATTCACCAACATTTCACACACATGCAGGTGCACTTTGTCAAGGCAGTTGAGCCACCATCTTCAGCTGCACTGCTTTTATCGTAATGGTCTTAAAGGGACAATGCATAATTCATTCAAAATATGTGCCCCAGCTCCCAAGCCCCTGACAGGGTATTTCCGTTGGTGTGGTGCAGCTCTCCACTTGCCACCATTCGCTTCTCCCACTGCTGCCCCTGGACTTCCATTAAGCTGCTAAGCCCCTGACCGGGTGATCCCATTGGTGCAGTGTGGCTCTCCACGTGCTGCCACCCGCTTCTCTTACTGCTGCCCCTGGACTTCCACTAATGTATGCTCCCTATTTCTGGCCACTGATTTCAAGTTCTGGCACTCTCTTTCTGTAAAATTCCTCTGATTGGGCTGTCCATGGACTAATGCAAGCTGGTTGGCCCTCCTGTTCCTGCTCAGGTCTTAGTGCTGTTTTCAGCTGGTCTCCTATTTTTGCTTTCTATTGATTTAATTTTCTTCTGCTTGTTCTCTGCATTAATATTTCCAGTATTTTGGCTGCACTGTTTTGTAACTGTGTTGATCGTATCTGTTATCAGTCAGAAATTGCATGTATTGGTATTTGCACTTGAACTGCCTGGGATTTTAAGTTCATTGTGTCATTTTAAATCATCAGGTAATTTTTCCCTTAGTTAATTTCACCAACAACCCTCCTTTGCTAACTTTTAGTCTGCTCCTGTGTTTAATCTGCCTTCCCTTTCCTCCTTCTGCAACACCCCCCGGAACTCAGCATTGATCTGCCCTGCCCACTGTTTGTCTCTCACTGCTCTGTCTCCTCTTTCAGTGAACCAGCCCCCCATTTCAGCTTTTTTGTGTTCTCCCCTCTTACACTTAGCTGCTCCTTTTGTCTAGCCCCTGATGCCACAGTCCCCTACTGTTTCTCTATCTGCCGCCCAGCTCTTTCTACCCCCCAATCAGAAAATATTTATTAATTCCCTCTTTTTTCTCTTTCCCCAGCTACCAAGTCTCTGACCAGGTGCTCCCGTTGCTGCAGTGCAGCTCTCCACCTGCCGCTGCCCACTTCTCAGGTGTCCTCTCAGATGCTATTAGTGACCACTGTATCACTTTTTGCATAAGAAAAATTCACACCCTCAGCTCAGCTCCCAAATACCTCTGATCCCACCCTTTACACAAACTAGACATCTCTGCCCTTCGCAATTATCTATTGTATGCAGATTGGGCTCCCATCTACTCTGCAAGTAACGTCGACTCTTCCCTATCGCTTTTCTCCAACCTCTTTCTGTACATTTGGAACCATTATGCCCATCCCAAAAAAAAAACAGGGTCAAGAGACACCATCACCCTTGGATCACTGCTGACCTACTGGCCAAATGCAAGGCTAGGGGCAAAGCTTGGCACCGCTACAAAGTCTTCCATCGTCAGGCTGATCTGCAAGCCTACAGAATCCTCAGAAACTAGTACACCAAGGACATTCACCTCTCCAAGGCAAATTATTTCAGGTTTCACCTGTAGCAAGACCAACAGACCCCTTCCTCTTTCTGAAAAGTCCTCCATACCCTCCTTGACCACCCAGTCCAACACACATGTCCGCTACTTCAAACTGATGGGTCCCCTGTCTCTGACCCAACCGCTGTCACCGAGATTTTTAATAAATTCTTTGCTACCTGCGCGCTCCCTAACTTCTGTTACCCCTCATCTCCCCACACCCCTGCCCCCCTTGGCTAAGTCCAATAAGCCCCATGATTACAATTTCCCCCCATTCTCTCCTCTTGAAGTTCACTCCGCCCTCCTCACTCTAAACCCCACCAAGTCCAGCCCCGATGGTATATACCCCAAGCTCCTCCAATTCTTTGCCTTTGCCATAGCAGCCTCACTCTCCCACATCTTGAACCTGTCCATTTCCTCTTCCACTGTACCCAGATCCTGAAAATTAGCCAAAGTTCTCCCCTTCCGCAAAGGTGGGGACCCCTCCTCACCTGGAAAATATAGGCCCATTTCCCTTCTCCCTTCCCTAGCCAAACTACAAGAACCCCTTATTCTTTCTAGGCTGTCAGATTTCCTTGCTAGCTCCAACACTCTCTCCCCTGTTCAGGCTGGTTTTAGGAAGCATCCGTCGACAATATCTTCTGTCCTGCATGTCACAGTTTTGATACTTACTGAGATGGACAGGAGTCAAATTACAGTCATCATTTTCATCAATCTGGCAAAAACCTTTGATTCCATCTCGTATCCTCTCTTACTACAAACTCTTGGCTCTGTCAGCCTTGCCAACACTGCTGTTAACTAGTTCCAATTTTACCAGTAGGGCAGGGAACAATCGGTCCAAATAGGCCATGCTTTATCCCCCTCGCTTCCCATCCTCCCTGGCATCCCCCAAGGCTCTATCTTTGGCCCTGTCCTCTTCTTCCTATTTATAAATAACCTCCCTTTAGTCTGCAGGTCTGCCGAAATTCACATGTATGCAGACAACACCATTGTTTTTTCTCTCCAGGCCCTCTGTCAGCGGTGTACAACTCCCCCTTCAGGAAGATTTTAATAAAGTCCAGGCCTGGTTCAAGGTTAACAAACTTAAACTTAATGTAAAAAAAAAAAAACTACTGGCCATGACCTTCAGTACCACTCAACAACTGGCCACCCTACTGCAATGCCCCACTTTTGCTACCTTGGACAGTTCCACCCTTGAAAGCATCTTGACCTCCAAGTACCTTGGAGTTTGTCTGGATGAATATCTGGATTTCTCCACCCATGTTGATTCCATCTGTGCCAAACTTTGTCCCAAACTTGGCACCCTTTACTGGCACAAAGCCAGCCTCCCTCTCCCCACCCCCATGAACTAGTCTATAAAATGATTTTACCAACCTTCAACTACGCCAACGTGGAATATTGCACTACCTCTCAGACGTCCTTAGGCAGGCTTGACACCCTTCTAAACTCCTTCTGCCATTTCACCACTGCTTCTCCTCCTCTCATTCACCACTGTATTCTCTAATCAGCCCTATCTCTTGCTCCCTGCCTTATAAGAGACTGCTACATTGTGCTACCTTCATTGCTAAGTTCTGGTTTGGTTGTCTTCCCTCCTACCTCACCTCCCATCTCGCCCAAGTCACCTCCTCTAACTACTCACTTCATCACAGAGACTCCCGCGCTTTCTCTATCCCCCATCCCCACTCTGTCACTCTGTCACTGGACAATCTGCTTTTTCCTTTCACCTTCCCTCACTCTGGAACAAACTACCATCTGAGATCTGTTCATGCTCCCTCCCCCTCAAAAGACTGCTTAGACTCCTCCCCATCAGCATTTCTCCCAATGTCCCCAACCCTGGCCATCTTCCTTTTGGTCTCTCTGCCTGGGGTTCCCATCACCTGGCGTAAACCACCTATGTGTTTATTTTTTGGGGCTTGTGTAACCCATCCCTCATTTATTTGCTGATTCCTTATGTTACTAGACCCTTGTTTGTGCAATGCTGCTTATTGTATTGTTGCTGCTGGCTCTACTCTTGTAGCGGGTCCTGCTGTAATCCTGACCCGGGACTTATGTCCTGTATCCTTTATGTATAGGTTTGCCAATTGTGTATTTACTTCCCTTTGTTCCCCTTCCCTGGGTCGCATCTGGAAATGAGCTTCGCCAAAAATTAACATTTAGATATATATCTTTTAAACTATTTTCTAAGATTAGTGCATATGTTGTGATTCCTGCATATTTGCATGGCTATTGGATCTTACTTCATTCATAGGGCTTGTTATGTTTAACATAACTATTTTGAACTTGCAGTTTGTTATCTGCACAATGAGTATTACTGTATGATCTTAGATAGCAGGAACTTAGACAGTCAGAGATGCAGCATGTTCAAATACTGTATGATGCTTTATATAACAAGGTAGATAATGAAAATGGCTAGTACTTGCAATTTTCTAAATAGCTCATGTTTTTATCTGCAGCTCTGTTTCCTTCCCTTTTCCACTTTCAATGTATTCCTGTTTGTCAATGTATGGGTTTCTTTGCTTCCCAGAGCCCTCTCTCTACCTATTTTCTGCACTGCGCCCTCCACCCTGCCACCCCTTCCCCCCATCTTTCCATTTCTCTTCATGCATTTTGCACTTATATATATATCAGATTTTTATTTGAAGGTCTATACTTTTTGTGTTTTTTGAGTCACAGATATTTAGATGGTGAAAAATGTTAATTTTTACATAATGCACATCTTTCTCATTGGAATATGTTGCATTGATCATACATTGCACCTTTAAGATCACCAAGCTAAAAAGTGTGCAATTGAAGTTGGTGACTCAATTGCTTTCACAAAGTGCATCTGCATGTGCATGAAACATTGGTAGTTGGGACAGGTGCTGCCACAGTAAGAGCTTTCAGCTTTAGTACCATTAACATACATTTCTAATATACCAAAGATCTTTTTGCGTGAGTGGTTTCTGGTGCTTGAAGCCCAGCATTTCATGTCTCTTGGATTCTGTCTCTATGCCTGAAGCACGACGCTACACAAGCCTGTAGCCACCTTTATGCTTTTCATATTTGTGAAATGTTTATAATTACTGTTTATTAACAAAAGGTTTTATGAGACTGTTGTTTGTGCCCAATTGTCTACCTGCTGTGAAAACTTGTATTTTGTATTATAACGTTTGTACTTCAAAACTGTCAATGGGGCACCACTGGAAATGAACATTCCCTTAATGGCTATTTCATCCCAATAAACAAACTATAAACTATGTAAGGAATAATGTATGGGTGACCATACACAACAAGCTCATGTTTTGGTTGAGGGGTTGAGATAACTGTATACGGACCTCCACTGTGAAGCTTGAGAGGTCAATGCTGTTATCTCAAGCCCGAAATAGAAACATAGGGTGAGTTGTGTATGGTCACTCATAGTTTATTTTTATAGTATATGATTTTAAAGACTGAGCAGGTCCTTAGCATGGGGCCGTGCTTACCTCTGCATCCTCCATTTGCAGTTGAAAAATACTTTTTTATTAAAACAGTCAGACAGCACCTGGTGTTGCCTCAACTCACCACCCCAACCAGGTCATTTTGACATGCTGCTGGGATGGCTGCGTCATTTGTGGTCTGTTGGGCATGACTAACCCTACTTTCCTGCTGGCATTGCTCTGACCGTGTCTCTTCTCACTGCCACAGCATCGGGCTGCACATAGCACTATGTGAGTGAGAGATGTGCAACTGAGGAAGTGAAAGTGGCAGGAGTCAGTGCAAGGGGGAAACACAAGTGAGCTGATGACTAAACGTGAACAACACCAGTTTTAGGCATGCACAACAACTTTTAGACCATGCACAATGACAGTTTTTAAGTGGCTATATTCCGTTTGATATAAGGCCAAACCACATGCTATAACAATATTCTCTGTTCAGCAGGTCCGATATGATCATATTTTGGAACACTGATACATTCATATTTTGGTAGAGCTGTGTTATGTAATAAACTTTTTAAATTCCTTTTGTGTATTTTAATGCTATTTTTATTTAAGAATATGAGGCAGACACATAGTTGATAATTTACTTTTAACAAAACAGCTCTAGGCAGTAGTCATAGATGATCTAAGAATCAGTTCACTTTAAAATGCAGAAATTGGAATGTGCTGGGGTTTTTTTCCAAGAACAAGGAGTTTTGGATTATTGTCTTCTTGCAATTTGCATTTGATTTGCACATAATTTACCAAAAAAATCCTAATACAAAACATTCATGGCACAGTCAGCACTCTATTGTCATCTGTGTTTTATCAAATAGCAATAACGTGGCATCAGGGAGATATAATAGTAAGACTCTTGCTGTACATAAAGAACCTCAGTTTTCTTAACAAATCTCCAATTGGCAATACTATGAAATATGCATCTCTTGTTAGTAGGTCATGTCCCATTATATGGAATACCCAGCTGTTAGTTAAACCATCTCAACCCTAGTCATGCTATAAAAGAAAAAAAACAACAAAATAAATTGGCAAAAAGTTCTTTTAATTTTTGTTCACATAATAAAACAGTGTCCCCGTTTTTCTACTTATGTGAAAACCCTTTGAAAACAGGGCTCATAATTACTAACAGATGAATTTTAAATCATGGGTTGTAATTAGTACTGGAACTATAGTACATGTCATGAGCATGTGGAATTATGGAGGCACAAAGAGCCCCCCTTCCCAATATAAGTAAATAGCAATGTGACACATGAGCTATTGGAGCTCACTTTGAAGTAAAGGGGCAAGTCCTGATGGCCCCTTGTAATTCCAGCACTGGTTAAGATGCAAGCTTGCTTTTAATAAATGGACCCACTTTTCAAGCACTGCATTATTGCTTCTCTGTTTAACTCTTATAAGTATAGCACAACTATAATGGGTATGTGTTCCCCTTACAGAAGCTCATTAGAGTGGTATAGCTGAGTTTTGGCCAGTGACAAGAATCCTAAGTGCAGAATATACAGTACTATAATTACTGTAACATATAATGCTGCATCTCTATGGAACAAACTCCCCTAATAACATCAAACATTTGCCCTCCCTCAAGTTCTTTTCAGCCACTGTATTCCAGTATGTTGAATAATATAAAATGTGCACTTGTTTCAGATAAGTTGCTGTTTTATATGTATAGTACATTGTGTATGGCAAGTTTTTTGTGGTATTGCATTTTGTATAGACTTTGTTCTTTTTTAAGACCTCATGTTGTACCTGAAGAAAGGAATGCACATTCCAGTGTGCTAATCTAATATCAAAATAAATGAAATCATGTATTTAGAATGTAAATACAGTTCAGAATCATTAGGATTCTAACCCAGTTTTCACACTCCTAAACACGTCACCGGGTAGTTCTGCTGGGTAATGTTGTTCTGCCCTCCTGGACATGTCAAAAAGGCACATGCATCATGACAAAACAGCAAAGGATTGATTTCTCCCCTCTTGGGTGACAGCAGGGTAGGCAGCACTAACCACCCCACTTTTTTTGTTAAAATGTATACATTATACATAACAACCTCTACCCAATGATAATGAACAAGTGTTACTTATCATTCTCATTTTTTGTATGATGGAAGCTTTCATTGGTCAGGTACACAGACAAAAACTGTATGTGGAAAAAGTAAAGCAAACGCTACAGTCAGTACCTTTTCAAAGGTAAATATTTTGGATTTGGAATCCAGGGCAGGCACAATTTTGAAGGGGGGGTGGGGGCAAAATACAGCTCAGTGGTCCTCATACATATTGGAACAAATGCCACTGGATGGAAAATCAGTGTTCATATTAAGGAGAATTATAGCAACTTTGGAAGAAAAAAATCCTAAAGAAAGGGGATGTCACTTAATTTTTTCTGAAATGTTACTTGTTCCGAGAGCCACAGGAGACAGACAAAATGAGTAAACAAATGGTTAAAGGAATACTGCAGAAATTAAAATCTTCCTTAGGAATTCGGATGCTTTCTGCGGGTAATAGGACTTATATTCAAAAGATGGATTGCACTTAAATAGGAGGGGAACTAAGGTTCTGTCATACAGTTTTAAAAATATAATAGACATTTTAACTGATACCCTAGGGGGAAAGGGGGGCATGAATCCTCTAGTGATCATTACCAGAATGAAACATGCATCTACTCTCAGAAAACATCACAAAACAAATGTCTGATAGCTGTAATGTCAAACATAAGCATACTATGTGGGGGTGTATTCTCCTTATTGCAAGGATCTTGAATAATTACACCTGTAAGGTTTATGAGGTGGTATAAAAAAATCACTATGCTAAACATTTGCCATCAAAATACTGAAAATTACCAAAGTTATAAATGAGCACAAACAAAATTGCAACTTATCTTCATAACTTTTTTTTTAATATTTTGACCCCAAATTTTCAACATTGTCTTCTTATGACCCCACCTCACGAACCCTGTATGTGAAACTTTTCAAATCCTGGTCGAAATATCATTTCAGTCCACAAGTGTGAAAACATATTTTGGCCAGGAAAAACAACACATCACATTCATAAGGTGGTGTGGAAAAATGACTATGTTACTAACATACTAAAATGCCAGCAGAGTAAGCCTTATAGTCTTTTGTGTCTGCTCGCTAGTCAGCACCCATACTGGGCACCAATTTTGCTGATTTTGAAAATTTGAGATCAATATATTGAAAATTACCAAAGCTATGAGCGAGTCTTGAAAATTTCAGTGAAGCTTCATGGTTTGTTTATTTTATATTTTGACCCCAAATTTTCAACATAGTCTTCTGATGATCCCACCTTATGAACCTGGAACATGAAAATTTTCAAATCCTGCCTGAAAGGTAACTTTTGAAGAGTAACTTCAAAATCACCATTTGGGTCAGATTTGAAAAAGTTCATCTACCTTATTCATGAGGTGGGGTCCCAAAAATTCATGTTGAAAATTTGAGATAAAAAAATTAACAATTACCAAGTTATGAGTAAAAGTTCAAAACACATTGAAATACATTAACCACACTTAACTGATTTTCTCAGTTCCTGGTCCAGCTTTGAAGAGTGAGATGTGTGTCTGGTCCAGAGAGGATTATAGTGTTGGACTCCAAGTAAATAAGTATAGGGTGGTAAGGGTGGGTGCGAAATGGGGGGCCGGGGAGGGGTAGGTGGTGTTCAAAGTGTTCTGGGTACAGTGGGTAATGGTTCTTCTCTCTGGAAAACATCAGATAGTTCCTTCCCGATGTGGACCAATCATTTCTTCAGAATTCAAAAAGATGTGAGGTGTCAAAGCTTCATCTTCAAATTTTATTCACATTTATTCTTAATTTTCTGTAGCCCTGATGTTCCACATGTAGAATGCTTCTTCAAAGGGCTTCCTGTAATTATAAACATATTTTATTTTACTCCAAATATCTTTTTGACAAAGTTTCTTCATTTATGTACTTCACTAATTAATTTGAAACATTACCAGTGAATCTTATTGGACTGTATCATGACTCCTAAAAGTGCAACGCTACTTGCTATAACAATTCAGCTTTACTTCTGTCCCCCAAAATGAGAAATAAAAGAGTGAAAAACTAAAAATAAAAAGTAAAAAAAAAAATCTCAGATTTTTCTTTTTCTTCCTTCTATGTATTGCAGTTGATACACCATTTTGCTAATAGACCAGCTTCAAAAGGGTAGCATCAGTCATGTTATTGCCACTGAAAACCTTGCCCCCACTTTGTTTACTGGCTACACATTCAGTTTATGTTGTTTTACTTTGTCACCAAACATCTTTTTTTTAACATTAATCCTTAGTTACTCCCTCTCTGTTATCCATAACATTGCTGAAAAGCTTGCCCCATTTGGTTACACATTTAATTAGTTATTGTTTTTCTTTGTTACTAAACATATTTTTATAACTTATACTTGCTTGATCTATGACATTGCTTCTAACAGGTAACACGTTACTAAGCTTTTTTGTTTGTTATAAGCCATTTTTTACCTGGAAATGTCTTGTAGTCATTCTCATTTATATCGTGTTCACACCAGTTTATACAGGAGCTGCTGTTCCAAAGAGCGTTGTGTGCTCATTCTGGCTCACTCTCCCTAAAGCAGAATTAAATAGTCTTTCTTACCACTAGTTCATACTGCTCTCATAATTCTTTTAACAGTCCTATTCTTCTACCTTAGAATCTTTAAGAATGCTTTCTTACTTGTTTTCTGTGCCTCTGTATGATGCTTCTTGCTTGTGCTGTTCCTCAATCAAACATTGTATGTTGCTTCCTGTTTCCTGGTGTTACTCTGAATCCTACTCTGCTGTGCAACCACATATACCTCTCAGGCCTGATCACGTAATTATCACCTGCTGTTACTTGGTGGCATGTTCCTAATGAAACTGCACCCCTAGGAGCTCCAAATGAATGCTCCCTGTTTTTTTTACACGATCGGGCTAGATAGACTGTTACCTCTTTGCCTCTGACCTCTATTAGCAAAAGTCTCTTTTTGTGAAAGAAATTATTCCAGGCTACTGAGAAGTTTAGGGATATTCCTGCATATTACTATCAGGATATTTACTTGTAATCTCTTACTTTGACTTTTATTTGGTTTCTATACTATATACTTTAGTATATTAAGGGGGGAGGAGGGGGGCATGTAAACCATATTCACCTAAAAAGGTGATTTTCTAAATGCAAAGAAATATTTTTTCTCTGTATCTACAATACATTTTCATAATTTTTATCATATTCTGCTTGCATTCTTTAAGATTACAGAGGTAAATGGTGGGGAGAAAAGAGGGGGTTCAAAGTTTGGAGATCACATCACCCTGTTATTCTTGACTCCTTTATGTTACTTGTTGGTAAGTGGGTTCTGCCGGGGAGCCAGTGTCAAGGCTGTTCTTTTCCCAGCTACCAGCATGCGTTCCAGTTAGTGTCAGTATTTAGTTCAATTGCTTTTTCCAAGGTCCTTAACTTAAAGATCCATCTTATCTCTACTCTGTCTATCATAGTCAGGTAATCCCCTCCTCTTATTGGCTGTGATACTTGTTCTATTCCCCAAAATCGCAGGGATGCCCCGTGTGTTGATGTTGTACAAACTGTACTGCTACTTGTGATGTCTCATCTTTCCTCCTGATGTCCCCCTTAGGTTCTTGTATCCTAGTTTTCAATGCCCTAGTCATCTGGCCCACATATAGACTGTCCCACGGACATTGAAGGACATAGATTACCCCTTCTGATGTACAGTTAATGTTCTGTCTGATCAGAAAATTTTGCCCAGTATGTGGGTGCCTAAATAGATCTTTCTTAGATGTGTGTCCACACACAGATAGATGTCCACATGGGGACATACCTGGCTGGGGTGGGTGGGGGTCAGGATGGTGGCACAAGACAATGAGGGACTGTTTTCTTTATTTCAAGTATAGAAATACAAAAAAGGAAAAATACAACAAGGGACAATTTCTTTATTGCAGGTACTTTTCAACACTAGAGATTGGGCACCCCAATGTCAGTTTGATATTTGGTGGCACTGGGGGTGGGCACCCTGATGTCTCTGCCTGTTGGGAATGGGGGATGGTCTATGCAGAATGGTATCTTTTGTATGTGGATCTGGGACAGAGCAATGACTGGGGGGGTGGGACATTTTGCATTGGGTAGGATATTTTTTATGTGGAGCCAGTGTCAGACCTGGGAATGGTGGGACAGGGCTAAAGAGCATGCAGAGGAAGTGAGAGGGAGGTTTTTTTTTGTATCTGCCTGGAACAGAGGGGGTAGAGGTTAAGGGCATGCAAAGGGAGGGAGTGGGTTTTTTTTTTACACTGGGTGGAAGAGAGACAGCAAGTGCACTGATTCATGTGTATTACATTATTACATGTGCTTCAATTCCACTGCAGGAGCGGAGCACAGAGCATACACAATGGGATGCATTCAGTGCCTGGTCACGCCATTCAAGAGTCCCCTTTTTCTCCCTCCCCTACATTAGTAATACATCAGCATAGAAACATAGACTTTGATGGCAGATAAGGACCGCTTGGCCCACCTAGTCTGCCCATTTCCCTACCTACAGGATAGGCCGCAGATCCTAGTTAACCAACAGCTTATTTCTTCCTACCCCCCACAAGAATTGCCTTATATCTGTCTCATGCATTCTTGAATTCTCCCACAGTTTTAGACCCCACAACCTCCTCAGGAAGGCTGTTCCATGCATCCACTACCCTCTCTTTGAAAAATACTTTTTCACATTGCCCCGGAACCACTCCCCTCTATCATTAAGTTGTGTCCCCTTGTTCTTGCACATCTCATTTTCTGAAAGATGCTACCCTCTTGGACTTTGTTGATTCCACTGAGGTACTTAAAAGTTTCTATCATGTCCCTCCTCTCCCTTCTTTCCTCAAGGGTATACATATTAAGCTCCTTTAGTATCTCCTCATACGGCTTCTCTTGCAGACCCTGCACCATTTTAGTTGCCCTCCTCTGGACTGCCTCTGTCTTGTCTATGTCCTTGTGGAGATGGAGTCTCCAGAACTGGACACAGTACTCCAGATGGGGTCTCATCAACTGTCTGTACAGAGGGATAACAACTTCCTGTTTTCTGCTGGTGATGCCTCTCCCTATGCATCCCAGTATACCCCCAGCCCTCCCTACTGCCTTCTCACATTGCTTGCTAACCTTAAGGTCATCTGATATGATTAACCCCAGGTCCCTTTCCTTTTTGTTGTTGTTACTACCCCCATTGTGTAATCTTCCCTGGGTTCTTGTTTCCCAGGTGCATTATTTTGCACTTCTTGCATTGAATCCTAGCTGCCATACTTCTGACCATTCCTCCAACCTTGCTAAGTCCCTTCTCATCCTTTCCATGCCTCCTTGTGTATCAACCCTGTTGCAGATCTTTGTGTCATCTGCAAAGAGGCATACTTTTTCTTCCAGTCCCTCTGCAATGTCACTTATAAAGACATTAAAAAGGACTGGACCAAGTACTGAACCCTGCAGTACCCCACTAGTAACCCCTCTTTCTTCAGAGTGGACTCCATTTACAATTACCTTGTGTATCCTGTTGTCCAGCCAATGTTTTACCCAGGCTGCCACCCTGGGACCCACTCCCAGGCTGGTTAATTTGACTATTAATCTTTTGTGTGGGACTGTGTCAAATGCCTTGCTAAAGTCTAGGTAGGCCATGTCCACAGCCCCTCCCCAGTTTACTTCTTTGGCCACCCAGTCAAAGAAATCTATTAGATTCATCTGACATGACCTTCCCGCTGTGAACCCATGCTGCCTTGGGTCCTATGCCCCACTGGCCTCTAGGTACTCAATAATTCTTTCCTTCAGAAGTGACTCCATCACTTTTTCTACCACAGAGGTCAAACTGACAGGTCTGTAGTTTCCTGCCTCTTTATTGGTCCCACTTTTGTGAATGGGACTCACATCTGCCTTCCTCCAGTCCTCGGGTACCACACCATCCTCCCATGATTTATTAAAAAAAGTAGTCAGTGGTTTCATTAGTTCCCCCCTTAATTCTTTTAGAATTCTGGGGTGAATTCCATCAGGCCCCATTGCTTTGTCCACCTTCAGATTTAGGAGTTTTTACAGAACCCTTTCTTCAGTGAAAGGGCTGGGATCGACCCCCTATCAAGAGTGCTTTTGTTAATTGGATTAGGCACTTCTCCCTCCTCTTTTGTGAATACTGAGCAGAAATATTTGTTCAGTATCCCTGCTTTTTCACTGTCCCCCTCTTGCTATAAGCCATAACAAGGAAATGGTTTTATACAGAGTGGGTGGTGGGTCTATGAAACAGATTCCCAGAAGAGGTAGTCCATAGTAGTGCTAAACATTTGTTTTAAGATACTTTAGACAAATATATTCTGCAGGGTGGTTGCATGGACTTTTCCCAGTGAATACTGGGGAGCAGTTTACATGGGCTCCTTGGCCTTCATCTTCTTTAACCTACCTTAGTATGAACTTGGATTACCACCCAGTTTGTTATTAGTGGGAACCAGCTGGTCTATGGTATCTTAATCCTAACTAGGGTTACTCAGATAAGTAAGACTCCAATGTGAGTTATGATAGACAGATGTTAGGATACTCTGTATTCAAATCTGACATCCAAGTCTAGCCTAGGATGTCATTGGATGTTGGATTCAGATATCCTGATAGTCAGCTATCCTAAAACCATGAATTATATTCCCACCACCTCTGCCAGCCAATGAGGTGTTACTATAAGAAGACATCATTCATTCACCTAACTGGACCAAAGATGAGTGCAAGTTGCTCCACTGCAGGACCGCATCTAAGTCACTGACCTCACCCAGTGCCAGTTATGCTATTTTTTGGGTGCTGGGGGGGTGGAAGCGAGAGCTAAGTGCTACTTCTGTTCTATGTTTACCAAGGAGAAGATTGGGCCAGTGCCTCAGGGTATGGGGGTGGGCACAAGAAGGAGCGGGATTAACAGATGGGGAAATCCCAGTGAACAGGGTGATGGAAGGCCTAAAAGCCCTGCAGGTAGTAAAGCACCTGGCCAGATGGCATACACCTTAGGATTCTGAAGGAGTTGGTGGAGGTCCTAGTAGAGCCACTAGTCGGCTTATTCAATATCTTACTGGGAACTGGGTGCATCCCCCAGGACTGGAGGATTGTGCACATGGTACCCCTCCACAACAGTGGTCCCAAGGATGAATCAAGCAACTATATACCAGTCAGTCTTACATCCATTGTGGGGAAGCTAATGGAGGCTATCCTTCAGGAAAGGCTAGTAATCTTTCTGGAGGTGAACGGTCTCTAGGACAACAGACAGTATTGGTTTGTCTCGGTAAGATCTTGTCAGACCAACCTGGTGGACGTTTATGACTGTGTGACTAGGGCGCACAATAGGGGTCATGTGGTGGATGTCTTGTATCTAGACTTTAGCAAGGCCTCTGATTCAGTGCCATATGGAAGACTGATTAGCAAGTTGAGATATCAGACAGCAGTGGAGAAAATGGTGGAGTGGATCAGGAACTGGCTGAATGACAGGAAGCAGAGGGGAGACGTAAGGAGGGAACTCTCAGCTCCAAGAGCCATAACCAGTGGGGTACCACAGGGCTCAGTACTGGGTCCAGTGTTATTTGGCATTTTCATTGCCGATATCTTGCTTAGGATTAAGAATAAGATCAGCATTTTTGCAGATGACACAAAGTTAGGTGCAGTGGTGGACAACACAAAGGGGTGGCAGAGGCTGCAGGATGATCTGGTTAGACTTGAGCACTGGTCTGAAACATGGCAGCTGTGGTTCAATGCAAAGAAGTGCAAAATCATGCACTAGGGAGTAAAAAACCCAAGGAATCATTACCAACTGGGGGGTACAGTTATCTTCTACAGAGGAGGAAAAAGATCTTGGGGTAATAATAACATGGCAAATAAACTATTCAGCACAGTGCAGAAAAGTGGCAGCAAATGCTAATAAGATGTTGGGATATATTACCAGAGGAATCACATCCAGAAGAGGGCAGGTCATCCTGCCACAGTACAGGTCATTGGTGAGGCCGCACCTGGATTACTGCATGCAGTTCTGGTGCCCCTACTTAAAGAAAGATGTGAAATTGCTAGAGGGGATCCACGCAGAGCAACCAGGATGATCCTCAGTATGGAGGACACACCCTATGAGGAGAGATTGAGGAAGCTCAACGTGTATTCCCTTGAGGAACGGAGGGATTGAGGGGACATGATAGAAACCTTCAAATATATGAAAGGTATAAATAAAGGTGATACAGTGAACATTTTAAGATTAAGGAGAGGGAGGGGCACTAGGGGGCACAATCTAAAGTTGGAGGGTGGTAGATTCAGAAGAGAAATGAGAAAGCACTATTTCATGGAGAGAGTGATGACAGGGTGGAACACACTGTCTGCAGAGGTGATATGCTTGGAAACAGTGGGCAGTTTTAAGAGGGGGTGGGACAAATTCAGGGGGAAGGTCACCAATGAGGTACTGGGGGAGTATGAAATTGGATATGGGGGTAGGAGAGCGGAGAGCAACTGCAGTGTAACAGACTGCTAGCTGCACACTCGAGCAGACTAGGCAGACCATCAGGCCTGTATCTGCTGGCATTCTTAATATGTTCATATGTTCATAAGTGCTTGTGTTGGGCAGGCGTACATAATTGAATTGGGGGGGTTCTGGTGAGTGGCTTGTGCCAGCGTAGGGGAGTGGGCTCTAATTCAGCACCACCGTAAGAGTCGGATTGTAACTGAGTCACCCAGCATTGATTCTCACCTAACATCAATAATTCTCTTTTTATGGGTGCTGGGGGGGGATGGGGGCTAGTGGATGTGTTGGGGAGATGTTTAACTGAACTGAAGGAGGTTGTGGAGAGTGGCTTGTGTCAGGCTGAGGAAGTGGACTCTGATGTAGTGCGGTGGCAGTTTTTGATGATATAGAGGCTGTTTTCTTTATTATAAGATGCTACAGCGTGGACTACATAATCTTTCACTCGGTCACCTACATTATATGTGTTCTCAGGGGCTTGGAAGGGAGAAGGGAGGCTGGGGTTTACAGGGTGGTTTGGGTGGGAGATTTTATCAGTTTCAGGGTGGGGGGACTCACAAGTGGTGGGAGTCACACTGATGCCAAATCAGATCAGATGTTGGTATCCCAGTCCGATTTAGTATACTAATATTTAGGATTTAGGATTTCTGCCAATATCGATAACCGTTTAACAAAATGGATATCTGAGGAACTCTAATGCTAACATGGCCATAGTGACTTAAATGAACCCTAAGCATTTTACTGAAAGCTGTGAAGAAGCAATATTTTCAGATACAAGTTTCGTTTTATTTTATATGGTTACTGTATTTACTTTCCCTCTTTTCTTTATAACTATGTACCATAACATGAAAACAAGAGCTTTGTCCCCTAGATCTCATCTGCACTATGGATGCTTGTCTTCATCTGAAACTACAGTCCTCTATTTGTGGCATCACAGTTTGTTAGTGTGGAAATTAGTATGATGCCACAAGCAGACATTGATGCTGCTAAGCATAGACATATACTTAGCCCTGGGAGAACAGTGGGTGAATCTCCCACTGCTACAGCCCTGCTCTGATGTCAGTTGCAGGGGATTTGGCGATTTCTGGTTACAGCGATTGTGAGCTTAGATGTCAGCAAAAACAGTCTTGTACAATCTATTATACTACAGTAAACAGTAAGTAAAAAGGTTTTTTACATGCAAAATGTAAATTGGAACCAGACCCACACGTGGACATGGGACACTGAGTGCTAACTGTTCCCTTTTAACACATCAGAGGTTCTGTAGCAAAATTATAACACATATAAATTGTTTTTAAAGAGCAACTGACAGTTCTTGTATCCTCAGACAGGTAGCTCACATTAAGGAGCTGCCTTCCCAAGGAGTTAAATTAGATGGTATTTGAATTTATCAGTGTATAAAGAAACATGCACCTTGATAAGCTGAGTTTGTAATTTCCATGAATGAGCTGATTGGCGGCCAAGTCCTGCATTCCCACCCTAAAAATAACAGTTTGATGGCATGAAGTAGATGCTACCCACTGCCGCTGCTGATTTTAAGGTACTGAGCCTAGACAGCTGCCCCAGCTGTGGAGCTCTAAGGACACAGCCGACGCAACTGTTTGACTGTTTGATTTTGAATTTTCTGGTGCAGGACTGTCATTTTGGCACCATTTTTCAAACTGGACTTTATCTGTCGATGCAACAGTGGAGATTGTTTCTTCTCTAACGCACAGCTGTGCTCAGAAAACAGGCTTCTACCCTGTTCTCTGGGGTACCTTTAATTTATTTAATTGTGAAAGTTATTTTTAGAACACAGCCTACTGCACTGTTTAACTGGGGTGCCTTTAATTTAATTTAATTTAATTTAATTTAATTGTCAGAGTTATTTTTAGAACACAGCTTTCTGCACTGTTTAACCAGGGCACCTTTAATTTAATTTAATTTAATTTAATTTAATTTAATTGTGAGAGTTATTTTTAGAGCGCAACCTTCTGCACTGCTAACTGGAGCACCTTTAATTTAATTGAGGGATTTATTCTATCTACCCCTGAGTGCCTTCGAATTTTGCATGCGATTTGGGTCTGATAAATCTATGAAGACTGGTTCTAGTCTTGTGTTGCTGCAGGCAGCCCCATCATTTACCTCAATTTTAAAACCTAAAATCTGGTGTATAGCTTGTCTTTAATGTAGTGCACCTCTGTCCACCCTCCCAGTTAATCCCCCCCCTGCTGCTCTTAAATTCCCTCTTCTCTGTGTTCTCTCCGCAGTTTGCCCTGGTTGTCTGGGTCGTGAGGGTCCTCTTGAAGCAGCAACCCCCCCCAGCTTCCAGAACACTGAGATGCTGCCCACTGCTGCCACTGATTTTAAGGTACAGAGCCCAGACAGCGACCCCAACTGTGGAGTGTGAAGAACATGGCCGACACAACTGTTTGCGCTCCGATGCTACGTGTCAGTTACCCCACCACCCCCTCCACCACCCTTGGTGAACTCTTCCTTATATAGGGAGGATCACATGAGCTATGAACCAATCAGCCAGCTCTCCCATTAGTAGTCTATCCACTCTCCCCACCAGGGTCTGCACAAATTCCATAAACTGCAGCGGCTTCTTTTCTCATCCCTAAATTAGCCCTATTTCCCCAAACTACAGCTGCCTGCTTTCCTTTAATCCTGTACTATTTCTCAGTCAGTTGTTTTTCTCTCTTCCCTAAATTACACCCTTTGGTGCTATGTCCTCCTTCTAGGCTATATGTTTCCTACACCCGCTCTCCACAGGATCACTCACCCCTGTTCCATGATAGCCAACCACACACACACACCAATTGCTTCTACACGTGGCACCTCCCATCTGAACCTACATACCTGCCACACCTTACCCCCTGTCAAACTCACATACCCATGCCCATATCACCATCCTCTTCATGCTCTCTTAGCCAATGGCCTATACTACCTTCCCCCACCCTTAATGACTGACAATGTCACACACAACTGCTCCAAATGCATTAAAAGTAAATCACTAAAGGCTGCACTACTCCAACACATCATCCACCTTCTATTTCTATCAGGAAATGTCCACCCCAACCCTGGCCCACAACATTCAGGCTCCTCCTGCCATGGCAAGTTGGGTGGCCTACAAATTGCCTCACTTAACAGCTGCAGTCTACAGAAAATGTTTATTGCCCTGCAAGGCTGGATGGCACAACATTCTCTGGACATTCTTGCCCTGACCGAAAGCTAGCTATCCAATGACACCCCTGACTCAACCGTAGCCATAGATGGCTATTCCATTTTTCTGGTCAATAGACAAGGGAAAAAGGGAGGCAGCTGCTCTCTCTAAACAAAGAACTCCCTGCAAGACATCCCAGTGCCCCCCCGCCCATGGTGCCCAAACCCTCACTGTCAAATAACTACTTGGAAACCCTGGTTAAACCCCTCTGCCTCCTGGTTGCATATATCCCTCCACACACCCAAAGACCTGCATTTGCAGCAGTCATGTCCTGTATCTCGTAGTTGCCTTCCAATAGCGAGGTAATCTCCATAGGGGATTTCAACATCAACTGGCTATCCCCTGCCTATGCCCACTTTAAGGACTTTGCCTCATCATTGGATCTCACCCAAGTTGCCCAGTCCCCCAATAGATTCAGTGACAAAATGGGCACCATGACTTTGCTGGATCTCATCCTCATCAACCACCCCAATAACCTCTCCCAGGTCAGAGTCCTCCCTGATGCCCTCAGCTACCACTCACCAGTAATCTGCAGGTAGTCAAATAAGGTCCAGTCTACACCTCTATATCCTCCTTCTGGAGGCACCTAAAAAAGGGTTCACTTCCCAAGCTCAAATCATACCTCATGGCATGTGACTGGTCTCCTATAGAAATGGTCCAGTGTGTAGGCACAGCCATCTCCTATTTCAATACCACCTGACATTTATGCCCCCTACTCTAAACACTTGGCAAAAAATAGAGACACCCCCTGGATCTCCCAGCATCTTCCTGATTTGATGCACCATAGGGACAACCTCTGGCATAAGGCCTTGGAATCCCGACTGCCTCAGGACAGACAGTTTAATAGAAAGGCCAGAAACAAATGCACCTGGGCTATACGTCAAGCCAAGGCTGCCTACTATCGCCATGCACTCACATCCACTCGGGGCTCAGGTCATGACTTCTGGAAAAACATTAAAGAGCTCTGTGGAAAAGTGAGCTCCTCCCTCCCACCCAGCTCACTGTAGATGGTACCATTATATAAGACCCACTTGATATCTCGAACACCCTCAACAAATCTTCTCTGACCTTAGTGGCGTCCTTCCACCAAACTTTTTTGACCCCCCACCAACACACTTTCCTGCCCATAGCCTTCAGGTGAATAACCCCCCCTCCATTTCGCCTATGGATTATAACTTCTCATGTCACCAAGAAATACCTGCTCAAAGTCCTGTGCAAGTCGCGTCATAGTGGTGACTCCCTTGACTTAAAACTTCTTCTCTTCACCCCACCCTGGATGAGGTTCTTTCTCCCCTTACCAAATTGCTAAATCTATCCCTCTGCCTTGGCCAATTCCTGTCCACCTGGAAATGTGCTGTAATTACCCCAGTTCTAAAAAGTGGTGACCACACCTCCCCTAACAACTACCACCCTATCTCCATTCTGCCCCTCTGTCCAAGGCACTTGAAAAATTCATATCCGACCAGCTCACAGACCATCTATCAAAGTACAACTAGTTGTGCCCTGAGCAACACAGCTTCTGCAAGGGTCATAGCACCACCACAGCCCTTCTTGAGTATGCCTCCTACATTCACAATACCCTCAATCATGGACACTTGGTTGGGTCTATGTCAATCTAACCAAGGTGTTCAACACCGTTAACCACCCCCTAAAACTCAACTCCTTAACATCACTGAGCCTCTCCAGGGGAAACCGTATCCTGGTTTGAAAAATGCCTCTCTAAGAGAACCCAGCATGTGAAGATTGGCACCACGCTGTCTGCCAGCTGCCCTGTCCTCTCTGGAGTCCCTCAAGGCTCAATACTGGGACCCCTCCTCTTTAGTCTCTATCGTAACTCCCTCCCCAGTTCCTGCTCTGGAAAAGTACTACTTTATGCAGATGATGCAGTAATCTTTGAGAGCCACCCCAACCCCCTAACACTCCAACGTACCATCCAGGACTGTTTTTCTAAAGTTAAATTGTGGTTAGTGGATCACAGGCTAGTCCTAAATTATAAAAAGACTAAAACCATGATCTTCACCCACAGACAGAACCCCCACACTAACTTCCAACTTATTTATTTTATTTATTTTATATTTTATTTAGTTTTTGTTGACCGGGTAAGTGCACTAGACAAATCCTGCCTATTTTCAGGTACGACCCGGGGAAGGGGGATACAGATGAATGCCAACTGACCTTGAACCAGAGTAAGCTGTTGGTGGTATTTTTAGTGAATGAGGGAAATTTGGCCAGGACACTGGGAAAATTCCTCTACTCTTTTCGATAAGTGCCATGGGATCTTTAACATCCACCTTAACTACCACCAATCCAGGCAGATGGGACCTTGGTTTAATGTCTCACCTGAAAGACGGCACCTCAGAAGTGCAGCACCCCTCTCATGCTGCACTACAGTGTCAGTACTGGGATATTAACCCAAGTGCCAGATGTGGGAACTGAACCCACAGCCCTCTGATTTCCCAGCCTCAGAGGCGAGTGTGCTACCTACTGAGCCACTGACACTGATATCCTTATCCTAACATCCTTAACTCCCAAGAAACCCCACTAGAGCAAGTAGCCACCTTCAAATATCTGGGTATTACACTAGACTCATCCCTCCCCTACTACGCACATATCCAGCTTCAGTCTGCTGCCCTAAACTCCAGGCTTGGCCTCCTGTACCACCACAAGCATTGCCTCACCCCTGAGGCCATCCACCTTGTAGTATCCTCCTTGATCCTCTCACTACTGGACTATGGTATAGTAATATATGCCGCTGCTGACCCTACAGCCCTACGCCATGTCAAAACTACCCTGAACAAAGCTTGTCATCTAGTCACTGGATGCGATAGGCACACCCACACCTGTGATCTTTATAAGCTCTCCAAATAGCTAAACTTTGATGGGAGGCTCAAGTATCATACCTGTCTTCTGGCTAAGAAAATACTCCTCAAACAGGCCCCCCACACTCTACCCCTTATTAATCCCACCCTCCCTATTAAAGCCACTAGAAGCTCCTCCAAGTCATCCCTCACCATACGCCACTGTAGGACTTCCCTGGGCCAAAGGAATTTCCTCCACAGTGCCCCCCGGCTAAATGGTCTCCTGGACCCCATCTCTCTTGAACCCAGACTAGGCCCTTTTAAAACCAACCTAAGAACTCATCTCCATGAACTTTCATCCTGTGACTGATACTAACCTCGCTACCCATTCTTGCCTCACCTCTCTCTGTTGGGGACCCTCCCCGGGCCGATCAACTCAAGCTTCATCCTATAGGTATTTGGACAACTTAATGCTGAGTAAATCCACTTTACCCTAGATAGCATCAAACTACTATGTAACACTGTGTATACCTTACCCTCGATTGTCTCCTTACTTTAACTTTATGTATGTACATTTTTGCCTTATGCCACTGATGTAGAGCATTTGGAAAGGAGTCTATGACTCAAAGATTGTTAATTCCAATTGTATGAAATAAATAAATAAATTAAAACTGAACTGCAGGAGATTACCACACAGAGAAAGAGGATTTGGAAGAGGGGCTGCCTAAAAATAAGATGTGTAATGCTGCAGGCCACCCATACTAGTCATACACATGTAGACTGGCCTTAATCTTAGGATAAAAAAGATCAAATGTAATGCACAAATATAGAGTATTATTTAACAAAAACATTTTCCAGAAAGAGACTGAGTAGCATTATTGTAACAATAATGGAGGGTTTCCAGTTTTATTAGGTCCACCATCATTTTTACCTAGTCTGAACAGTTGGAGGCTGAGGAGCTTTCCATTTTTGGCAAGATGCGTTGCTTTGTGTTAATTGAGCCAATATAAATTAATCTCCCAAGGTAGCTATTAACACCAATCCGGATAGTAGCCACCCCAGCATTAGAGTTAAAGTGGCTAATTCCATGTTGAATTCATTCCCAAAATTTAGCCAGTTGAACATTATTTGCTATAACTTTGAGTATACTAGTCTGCTACATGGAATCTAAATAATATTACATCACTGTGTAGCTGAGGAAGTGTGTGCACAATCTGCTTCCCATATTGTTCTCAATTATACTGTCTTGACCCAGAAATACATTTTCTAATATAGACACATATAATTTGGAGCTAGAAAATTGGCACATGAAATACTTTATTCTGATTGACAGTTGCCATTCCATGGGAATATGTTTATGTGCCAGTACCGCACTGTAAAGAAAAAGGTCCGACCATGTGATCTGAAATCCAAACAAATCACATACAGAATTCATTAGCTACTTAACTTATTCCTAATTTCTATCACAAACATGCCTACCACCTTTAATCTTACATACAAACCGTCAACTAGGCTCTATAAAATAAAACTTCCTTAAATTAAAATAAATAAATAATGTTCTTTCCTCTCATGATCCTCTCCATAAACACATAAACAAATTTAAAAAAAACAAGCAGTATTCAGAGTTTTCATTTCTGGTGTTTCTTTGATGGCCTTGAATAATCACACTCATATGCTAACCAGCTTGACAGAAACATTTGTTTGTGACAGGGAGCTCCTGCCACTTTTGAGGACTGACCTTTTCTTAAGTCTGTTGCAACAGTTCTTCTATTTCTTAGCCTAATCTATCCTTTACAAATTCTAGTTCTTAAGGTTGGCCACCTATGGGTACCACCATCTCCTTTCTTGACTATGCTATATTGTCCTGTTTAATTTTCCTTTTCCCTTTCAGGTCCTCATACAGGGAGGTTATTGTTGCGACCTCCAAGCATATGTAAAACAGGTTGTGTTTATCATTGTTGGATTTAGTAAGTAATAGCACTATGTCATAAAATACCTTGATGTATATTCCTTATGTTCATGAAATCTGCAAATGTTGAAAATGCCATGGCACTAGGTGTTTTTGATAATGGTAAAAAGTACTAGGTGACTATTATAGAAATTAAGTTAGTTGTGCTATTTAAAATACATGTAAATTGCTGTAAACTGAACAAATCTGAAATGTCATGGTGATTTGCATATATCCCATGATGCTTTGCAATATGGAAGAATGTATTATGTTGTATTTCTTTGAAACTTGATTTGTTGCCAATGTCCTTTGGGGTAATCCATGTTTCAGTGTTTCTGCACTGAGGTTCTTTGTTTTTAGCTTGTTTTGTTTTTTTATTTTTGAGCCCCCACTACCCAAGCAAATGGGACCCACATAGGGATGAATGGTTGTCACTGAAAAGTGGTTAGATCAGAGATCATTGTCAGTAGGTGCTGGCCAAGTGCAGAGAAAGGACATTCATAGTCTGTTGCTGCAAACTGATGTACTGAAGAAAGAATATGCTATTGCAGAAGCTTATTTCCTGTATTCTGAATAAAACATCACACAGATATTGTGTGTTGAACTTGACATTTGTGTCTGGTCCATCTGTTATTATCCCCCAACCCCTCCACAGACTTGGTGTTAGAAGTGGGATAACTTGCTGGAAGCATCTGGACTGGCTGAAGAGGGATGTTTTCTGGTGGGTATTGCCCAGATATCCCAGGTGGACTGATGCAACAGGAGTTGCCAGAGGAGAACCCAGAGAAGAGAGTCCATGGTGTTCTGACCAGACCCATGGCTGATGGATAGAGAGAAACTGCTGCCTAGACTGGACCTGGGAGCTCAGAGAAAGGCCAAGTCTAAAGACAATGAAGAGATGCAGGTTGAGGCAGACTGGAGGTGCGAGAGACAACACCCCAGAGGTGGAGACCCTGGTGAGGATGATCCACTGGATAAGTGGGCAATTGCTGGAGGCAGGCTGACTATGCAGAGTGGTGAAACACTGGTGCTAGGTACTCAAGAGGTCCCTGCCAGAGAGTTTTGATAAAGAGTCGGAGGAAGATTTTTCATGGGCTCAGTTTGAGGAGGACCCCCTGACTGAAAAGGATATCCCTTTGTTTCCTGTGTTCCCAGGATGTTACCTGTTGGAGGTCAGAGTTGCAAACATGGCACTTGAGTGTGAGACCCCAGGTAAGACTGTGCCTAGTGATATTGTGCTGTGGTTGAATACTCCAAACAAGAAAGAAGAAGCCTATGAGGCTGAAGGGACTTTTTCTTGCATTGATGCAGCTAAATCTATTAACAGTATTGACTGGGATATACTGCAGGCTAAAGATGCTAATATTGCCAAAATGTTACAGTATGTTAAGATCTAGTAGGTGGTACATGTGTTTTATGTTTTTGATGAAAAACCTACAAAGGAGGAGGTGGGTAGAAAATGGATAGGGAACCTGTGTTGGGGTAACACCAAAAGAGTGTCTACCCTCAGGTGTCTGTATCTGTAGCAAGTGAAATGAATCAAGAGACATAATGGGTTTATGTAGAGGGATTGAATCTAGGACTGGGACCCTGCTTAAAACTGACATGTCTGGTGGCTTTAGAGCAGGTGATTACTCATCCCAGAGAAATTGTTTCTATGCTACTGGACTTTCCGTCTATCCAGCTTTTTTGGTTAAAAAATATGACATACTTTCCCTAAAAGGAGATAGTTCAGGAAAGGTACTGTTAGACTCTGTTGAGAAATGTGTTAATGCCTCAGGGTAAAGAATGATGATATCCATTATGTTTATGATATAATGTTTATCGTTAATAGGGACCCTGAGACAGAGCTTCTGAAGATGGTTGGGTGGAAGCTCCATCCTTTCCTGGGACAGGAAAGTGATAAGCAGTCTGCAATAACTACTTCCTCTTAAGGTGGGGGATATGTGACAGGGAGTTTCTGCCACTTTTGAGGACTGACCTTTTCTTAAATCTGTTGCAACAATTCTTCTATTTCTTAGCCTAATCTATCCTTTACAATTTCTAGTCCATAATGTTGGCCGCCTATGGGCACCCCCCCCTCCTTTCTTGACTAAGCTATAGTGTCCTGTTTAATTTTCCTGTTCCCTCTCAGGTCCTCGTACAGGGAGTTTATTGTTGTGATCTCCAAGCATATGTAAAACAGGTTGTGTTTATCATTGTTAGATTTAGCAAGTAATATCACTATGTCAAAAAATACCTTGATCTATATACCTTGGGTGGGATAGTCAAACTGCACCATTCATAGGCGCAAGCCCATGAGCTGTGCAAAATAGTTGTGCAGGGGTGTGTCCGGGGTGATATTCAAAGGAGCGTACTATTGAGCAACTCCTTTGGAATATCACCCTCAGCCACAGCCACTGTGTGACAAGTAGTGGAACTTGCGCCACCGCAAGTTGACAGAGTGGAGATGACTTGTGGTATGCAAGTACCATTGCGCCATGTGCAAAATCATGATATTCAAAAGGTGATATGCAAATGGGGCTATAATTCATGCAAGGCGCAGGGGGGGCCATTTGCATGTGATTATGGCCCCATTTGCATGCCATTAGCATGTAGGTGCGCCGATCCCCGAGGACTTGTGCCTGGCGCCCTGCCAGGCAGCAGTCATCGGGGACCGACGCCCCCTGCAGCCCAATTGCGGGCATAGTGTACTCCCCCCCACCAGCCCGATCACAGGCAGCAATGTGGCTCCCTCCCCTCCTCCCCTCCTCCCGAACATCTCCCTGGTGGCTAGTGTCCCGAAATGCCCGATCGCGGGCAGTAAGTAGAATGAAACACCTCCCCGAACATCTCCCTGGTGGCTAGTGTCCTGAAATGCCCAATTAGGGCAGTAAGTAGAATGAAACCCCGAACATCTCCCTGGTGGCTAGTGTCCCTCCACCCCACCACCCATGAAGCCCACCACCCGCTCCCCGGCGGCAGCGGCGGCAGCATCCACCCGCCTGCCACCCGCCACCCCACCGACTGACTGCCCGGTAGGGCTTCTTTCGCCGTGGTGCAGAGCAGAGCCAATGGGCATGCAGCTATACCGTACATGACAGTCCAGATTTATGAATGACATTCATTCACAAATCTGACTGTCATGTACGGTAGGCTGCATGCCCATTGGCTCTTGCCTGCACCACTGGTGTGCAGCCCTACCGGCAGTCAGTCAGCGGGCGCAGGGGTGGCAGGCGGGTGGATGCTGCCACCCGCCGGCTGCCGGGGGAGCAGGGTGGTGGGCTTCAGGTGGGGGAGACTAGCCACCAGGGAGATGTTCGGGGTGTTTCATTCTACTTACCACCCACGATCGGGCATTTCAGGACACTAGCCACCAGGGAGATGTTCGGGGGGGGAGCCACATTGCTGCCCGCGATCGGGCTGGTGGGGGAGGGAGTACACTATGCCCACGATCGGGCTGCAGGGGGGGCACAGGGACTGGGTTGGGGGCCAGCCACAGGTGGCAGCTGCTGTGTTGTGCCCTGCAATACAGCAGCTCACCTGTGGGTGGCCCTTGACTTAAGCCTTTTTTTTTTGGCTCAAAGTCGTGCAGGCGCAGGTTGGGGGTTGCGCCTGCACAACTCTGCACAGCCCGGCTGAATATCGGGCTGTGCAGTTTATGCATGGTTCCTCCCCCTCCAGTTGAGCATGCATTCATTTGCATTGCGCTGTTGCTCAGCCTGTTTTCAGTGGCGCAACTGCCTCCCGCTGAATATCGCAGAATGGCGCATTGCCTTATGCGATCAAGAACTCCTGTTGCGCAAGGCTAACCCTTTTGAATATCCCACCCTTATGTTTATGAAACCTGTAAATGTTGAAAATACCATGGCACTAGGTGTTTTTGATAATGGTAAAAAGTACTAGGTGACTTTTATAGAAATTAAGTTAGTTGTGCTATTTGAAATGCGTGTAAATTGCTGTAAACTAAACAAGTCTGACATTTCATGGTGATTTGCATATACCACAGGATTCTTGCATTATGGAAGAATGTATGATGTTGTATTTCTTTGAAACTTGATTTGTTGCCAATGCCCTTTGGGGTAACCCATGTTTCAGTGTTTCTGCACTGAGGTTCTTTGTTTTTAGCTTGTTTTTTTTTTTTCTTTTTGAGCCCCCACTACCCAAACAAACGGGGCCCACAAGGGATGAAAGGTTTTTACTGAAAAGTGGTTAGATCAGAGATCAGTGTCAGTAGGTGCTAAGTGCAGAGAAAGGATATTCATAGTCTGTTGCTGCAAACTGATGTACTGAAGAAGGAATATGCTATTGCTGAAGCTTATTTCCTGTATTCTGAATACACATCACACAGAGATTGTGTGTTGAACCTGAAGTTCGGTGTCTGTTCCATCTGTCATCCCACAACCCCTCCACACTGTGCTGCTAACCCTGCCCCAGATAAAACTGAGGCTCTGGCTTCATATGAGGCCTGTGTGTGTCTGTATGAGCACATGCCAGTGGAATATTAAAGAAGTTTGAATTCATGCATTCCATGTTTTTGTGGGGGGTGGGTGAGCATTCAACTAGAGGAATACTGCAGAATATTAAATTTTTAAATTCCATAGCAAACAATCAAACCTTCTATTGAATGTGTAGAAAAGTAGATGACTGACAGGAAAAAAAAACATCTCTGGAGGAACTATGTTACGTTTTCTAAGCAATATTTTATTTTTGGTTTTTTTTTTTATTATTTTGAGTTTTTTAATTTGTTCAACCCATTTTCTAAGTGCAATCAGACCATTCAGAGTGTGGAGTGTTGGTGGATATCCACGCTTCCAGGGGCTGTATGGTCCTCTGCTTGTGGAATCTGATCTCATCACACCTCTGGACATGTGGGTATCCACCAATACCCCACACCATGCTGAGTCTTATTGCTTACATAAGTTTGGGTTCAGAGCCATGCTGTTTGCGGTTTGATCCAGTTGTAGAGGAGGGTGGTAATCACAAACAGCTTGATGTTTTAGATATGTAGGGCAGAATTTTTAAAAGGATCCATCCAGGATCCGCCAGTGACTATTTTCAAATGGAAAATCCATCCAGACTGTTTGAACAGCTAGTAAGATAGTCCAACTAACTGGCACGTGTAGCAAATTTGTACCACAAGTCATGAATTTTTGTTGCAAATGGAGTCATTTTTTGAAAATAGCAACAGGGCTGTTCAAACACAATTGAGTAGATGAAAACAAAGTCACAGCCTGTGTACGCATTCTCATCTGACCCTTTTGAAAATCTTGCCAGTGGTTTCTAAGTTGTAGAAATCAAAATGAAATGCTGATCTGGGATATTAAGCAGTATGTTCAGGAAAGCTGTTTAGAGGAGCATAACACCTTATTTTCGTAGCAGTTTTTAAGAGTGTCATTACCCTGATCTGATCATATTTAAATGTATTGTTTAGAGAAGAAAGTGAGAATCTCAAGTTAAATAGTAATGGAGTATACCGCTGCCCTTCAGATTAGAGATGTGCGAAATCCGCATATTTCGTTACGTGAAATATTTGGCAAAGTTTGCGTGTTTCATGAAATATTTCACGGATGCGAAATGCAAAATTCCACTGGCATAATTGCAGGCTTCACCCAAGAAATGTAGAATTTCACTCACGGGTGGCAGAATTTTACCACTCTCAGGCAAAATTCCACCGCTCATGGGCAAAATTCTACATTTTGCTGGTGAAATGCATGATCTCACTGGTGGAATTTCACATTTTGCACCTGCAAAATTCATCAGCAAAATCCATGAATTTCACAGAATGTTTCACACAGAAAAATTCATTATTTCACTGGAATTTTGCTGGCGAAATTAAATTTGACTGCATCTCTACTCCAAAGTTTCCGATCAAGTTTCAGAGTGATATGTTGGAACCTGCTTTCTTGTTCATCAAGTTCTCTCACAGACCCACCATATCCATTGCTTAGACCCTGACTGTGGTCATGAGTGAGTTACCAGTATCCTGCATGGAACTGAGACAGTGCTTCAGCTCCCCACTGCACAAAGAGACAGCTTCCATTCAATTGGGTGTACAGAATTAATGAATGGGGGGGAGGAATTTTCACAACACTAGGGAAGATTGGGGGGGGTTATACAACACAGCCCCCGAGTGAAGCGTTCTATCAAAAGGATGTCATAATTTCCTGACAAATTAGTTGTCATTGGATTACACTGAGTCCCTCTTGTATCCTGCAAGGTATCACTTGCAGAAACTGTGGTAAGAGTACTTTAATCTTGTTGCAAGGGTACTATACATATAGGATAGTGTATGGAGCCCCATACACAAAAAGGATATTCTCCAACCAAGTGACTACTATGCCAACTGTGACCTCAAGAGCAAAACTCGAGAAGTCTTTCAGTCAACATAGTAACCACGAGGTTGGAGAATAGCCTTGTTTGTATATGGGGCACCATACACTTTTCTATGCAGTGTATTGAACAAACCTTGTACTTTTTTCAGTTTACTTTTCTCTCCCGTTTGCACCCTGGTCGGCTCCTTCTTCCTGGCTTCTATTCTTCCAGTCACCAGCCATCCTGCACCCATCCTCCAACTCGGGCCATCACCTTGTTACCCAAACAGCTTACCCCCCATGGCAGGGTGGTGGGGAGCCCCCTAACTCACCCACTAGGACTGTATCCAGTACAGGTGATGCCCTCTGGTGCATTGTGTCAGATGGCCTTCAAGCCATGCGACCTGGGCTGCCATTTGCCTGTTTCTTTTTTGGCGATGGAGCATGCAATGCAGAAAGTGGGCATGCCACGTGTGTGTCCACACACAGTGCACCTGCCAGCTGCTCCACCTCTGTGCCCCACTGTAGTGGGCCAGGTGTGCCAACACCCAACCTGTTCTAGGAGTCAGGCAAATGCCAGCCTCTGTTCCCCGCCCTCCCCAGGAGAGGAGAGCTGTCCTCCAGACACTCGATCCTCTCCCAACCTGGCCGGCCCTGATTACCTGATCACACCGTGAACACAGGTCACCAGCATGGCAGGATGTAGGACATTGCTGCCTCAGCCCTCCATTCCACCGGGCCAGTGCCAAACCTTGTACTTTAAAAAAAACTCAACAGCAAATCATGGCAGTTTCAGCACAATGAAGCATTTTACTGAATACTCAGATTCCACAAACATTTCATTTTGAACATCAACAGACAAGAAAAAAACAGTAAGATGGCACATTTCAAAGCTGCTTACTGAGGTCCTGCAGCACTATCAACCTGACACCTGTGGTGACATAAATGCGGGAGAAGGGAAGGAGAAACATTTTAGAATACCCCAAAAAATAACTGCTTACTTTACTTATAGCAGTAATGATCACTCCCAATGGCAGCTTCTGGCAATCAGTGTTAACTATGATTACACCCTTGATGCCCCCCCGCCACACTAACACAACAGAAACAAAATAAAATGGCGGACATACATACTAAACTGTCCTGTGACCCATGGCACTTACACAAACGCTTTTAATTTTTGAACACTAGGTTGATCACTAAGTGGATAGGACTGACATGAGACATGTGTCTGAACTGCTGGCTTGACTTGTATCTCGTGGTCATGAATGGATGACATACGTAATACAGCAGAACAAAAAGTCATTCTACTGCTCTACAGATGTCACTAGTGCAGCAGAACAACATTTTAGCCTGCATTAAATTCTGTTGGTAACAACCACTTTCCATACACTGTATATATTTTGTGTTTTTTTAACCTACACACCAACGAGTTTAGCTGATTATAGACGTAGACACAGGGGGCCTGATTCCAAGTCCGGTTACACCTGGTGAAAGGCAATTTACTCCAGACCTGATGGCGCAAATCGCACCTTGCGCCAGGCATAACACAAGTCGTGATTTCAAGAAGGGACTTGCTCCATGCCATATGCAGTTTGCATCAAAGGTGGGCTACACCACCCACTATGCCTGCAACCCACAGCGGCATGGTGCATGGGTGGGTTATTGCAGTAACTGCACCCTATTCCAGAAGGGCAGCTGCCATAACCCACTTACACCATTCCAGAACCTGGTTTAGAGTAGTGGGGTTAGACCAGCTAGGAGGTGGTCTAAGGGGTATCTATCCTGGCACAGCAAAGGTTGCCCCCCTGCAGCACCATGAAAACCACATGCCTGTGCCCCCGTGCCCCCCACTCTATCATTCCCCCCTGAACTTCGGGGACTCCTGGTTCCATTTTGCATCATGCCCCCTGATCACCTGTGCCAACCGGCCAGCTCCCCCCAATGCCCCTAGGTGCTTGGTGGTGCATTTTGGGGTGGGGAACTCTGGGGGGCAGTAGATTGTATGCAATGACTTACAGAACCCAGGTCCAGTGCATCATACCCTTGGTGCTAGCCTGCAGCTGCCGCAAGTCGCTGGCGTAGGTGCCAGGGACCCTGCCTGTCTTAGAATAGGGTGCAGGGTCCCTGAAACTCGCATACGCCCATGAGTTGCACCATGTGTCTTGTAATCGGGCCCAGAGTCTCTTGCTTCAAGTGGTTACCAGCTTTCTATACTAAGTGGCCAGCTCAGATTACTGTATGTAGCAGCAAAGAAAGTCAAAGATTATAAAAATGGCAGACTATTATACACACCTCCCACACATTAAACTACTACTTAACAAGAAATGGATTTGTATAGGAAATCAAATATAAACTTGTTAATACCCCCAACCCCACATTTTTGTGCATTACAGTAAAGTTTAGCCTCGGTGAGTAAAGCTCACTTTTGCAACAGTACAACACGTTGCAGTTCGGTTATTTATTCAGTTTTATTCAGGCAGAAAACAAATCCATTCTAGCTGCCCCTCCCTACCTGCTCAAACTGGGGAAGGAGCCAGGGGACCCTCTGGAAAGTGTGCCATGGACATCCCACAATTACTGTATTACACTATGTGGTAATGGCTACAAATGGAAAAAGATCAAAAGTTTATGCATTTGGTGGACCACTTTAAATGTGGCAGAAGTCCAGCCTCCTTCACATTGTTGCCCTCATTGTCAAACAAAAAGAAGTAAGATGCAGCAAGAACAGGACTGAACTGAAAGTGAAAGTTGGGTCTGGTAGCAGCCTGCAGTGCTAACTAATTGAGAGGTGGAGTTCAGTGATGGGGTACCAGTATCATAATAGTAGCTACTGCTGCTGCGCTACTACAAACCATTAAGAACCTGGACAACTACTTGACTAGTGTTGCTGGGCATAAAAGCAACTTTTTTTTTACATTTATTTGATTTCTGCTGGTGCATAAGCAACAGGTTGCTTAGCATGGTCAGTACCATCAATTACAGTATAGTCCGGATCTGAAAGACACGATGTGTCACATCAGTGCTAGTGCTGGCTCTTCCAGAGTCCTGGGCTGACCTGATCTGGTCAATGCAGTAAGTGAAAGTGTAATGTGAATCTGTAAGTGCTGTCAGAAGTCCCATTTACACTGGCTAAGCAGTTATACAATGGTGTGGTTCACACCAATGTAAGTCTACACCTGGTCATTTTTAAGCCAGGTTTGTACACCACTTAAGGACAACAGCTTCCACACTGGTATCACACCAGTGTCTTGTGAACTGCACTTTGGGACCTGTCCTGCAAGGATTGCCCTGGTACATTGTAGTGCTAAATTACCCTCAGGCAGGGATGTTTGAAGTTGACTCTGTGTACACTGCACTTAAAAACTCCCACATCACTATAGTTCCTACACCTGGGAAAGGAGCAGAAGAGCCACACCTGTTTAATGCCTGCACAGTTTACACTTGATAATGTATACTGGTGTGGCTCTCCAAACCACCTACACCGGTGTGGAAATGGTCATTATACAATGGGCACAAAAATAAAGTGCAAATCCTCCATCCTGATTGGCTGACTGGCACCCTTCTCCCATTGTAAATCCTAGCATCACCCCACGGGAAGAGGTGCCAGCCGCCAGTCAGCCGCATCAGGATGTACCCCAAAATCACTCCAACAGTCACTAACAGAGCACTTGGAAAGATGGCGAAAAGCCCTGCTCATTAGCGACCAGCAAATTGCGTCACCGAACAGTCACTACAGTATGAAACCGTGTACCTAAAATGAAATGGTGGGCAAATTCAAACCACAGCTTTCTCTCTTGTTCATCGCTATTTCTCTCGTAACATAGAAAGATAGAAACATAGTTGTGCCACACGCACAATTTTCAACATTTCCCGGCCCCTCAAAAACACACTGCAACCAGCAATGCTAACTCAATACTGCGCATGCACAGTAGCAGCGCAGCTCCAGCAACCAGGAAGTATTTTTTTTCTAGTGGAACAATAAACAGTGAAAATAGGTTAAAATGAGGAAAAAAACTTTTATTTACTATTTGTTTCTATGTGCCAAAAAAAGAAGGACATTGTATAATCGCAATATGCCACTCAATGGTGTTGGTGATGCCAGGATTTACCCACACCTGGTGTGTTTTGGGCAATCGGCTGCACCTCGGGACCAAACAACACACCAGACGTGGGTAAATCCTGGCATCACCAACGCCCTTGAGTGGTATATTGCTTAAATATAAACAGGGCTAGAGTGAATGACTCTCTAGCCACACAGCTCTCTTAGGCTACACAAGAGTTATTGTCATCAGAAATATAGCTGTTAAAACATAGGTTGACTTAACAGGGAGGGCCTGGGGTGTCCTTCCTGCCCCCCTGTATTCCTCTACTTCCATTTTTTCAGCCAGGGATGCTTCAGTCACACTTAGCAAGTCAAGTGAATTCAGAAATTTCTCAGACTCGAGTCACGTCTTGTTTCATCTCACTCAGCAGAGATTCATGTAAGTCGTCCATTTTGTTTACTATGCTTTGTCTGCTAGTCATCTTCACTGTTAAATCTGGCTCTCCAGTGAGGTATGTCAAGGCAGACATGGAGGCAGAGGATCTCAGTGAGGTGTGAAACACTTCCCTTCTGTTTATTTTTTTATCATTTTAGAGGTTTTCTGATAACTCTCTGACTCTCCCAACACATTTCGACATATCCACCATAAAGACCAGAAGCTGACACCATCAAGTCTCTACACAAATCAGACTGTACTGTGAGCTCATCCACACATGGCCCTCTTAGTTTGCCATCTTGGTCATAAAACACCCTTCCAGAGTTCTTTCTAATAAATACATATAAAACAAAACAGAAAACAAAAGAAAACAGTAAAATCTGAAGAAGTTAAAAGCAATGTACCGCAGTCCCCTGTATTTTACAGTTATTGCAATGGGAGTTACTAAGAAGAGAAAGACGCAAGGCAAAAAACAGAAAAAAAAGTAAAAGTTCCTTTTAATATGTAGTGCCTGGCTTAAGCAATAATCTCCTTAATAGTGGTCAGTATTGATTGATAATTAACCATGGCAGAAGTTACATTTCACAAGACAAAGTGCTGAGTATTTAATATGAGACAAGTTTAATTGCCTAACCATAATACTTCTTATGGTGTGTTTTTTTATTATTTAAAAAAGTCACTTCAACCAGTATTGCCCCTCCTTGCAGTTCATGGTGATCATGCATCTTATTAAAATGGAATTTGATTGGCTAGGGATTCAGTCAGATGTATTATTGTTGTGATGTTCATGAAATACTATGTTATAATAACTCAGTCGTGTTTTTTCCCATAGGGAAAGCCAGTTGTAATTTCCCATTATAACCAACTGATTATAACGGCAAACAAATGCTGCCTTCCCTATGAGAAAATCATGAAATACACAGCGGCTCGCACTGCACTGGCTTTCAAAACCCTGTCACAGGAAAAAAAAATCTCACATTGCTTTACATTGGACACCATTCACGGAGAGGACAGTCCACTGAAAATCATCACCTCTCGTAGTCTTTCTCTCTCTCTCTCTCTCTCTCTCTCTCTCCTCTCTCTCTCTCTGCCTTCCCACTCTTACACTCTCCTCCCTCTGCAGATTGCAACTGCAATATCACCAGGGAAAAACCAAGGGAACCATAGCAATGGCACCTTTCTTTCTCAAAAGCTTCATGTTCTGCAGTTGCTTCTTTGTAATTTCATTTTCTTTATTACTGTATTTTAAAAGTATTTGCTTCTCATTTTGATCTCACCTCGTGATAGTTTTGAAAATAAGTTAATTAATAAAAAAGAGCCTAAAGTTCCGATCAGTGTACCCACCAACTACCGCTCATATTTTATATAATTGCTGTGGTGAGAAACTGCAACCTCAGCAATTAAATAAAATAAAACACAGTTCTGTGGAAACTCGTATTTTACATACACCCTCGTTTATGTAGCATCCAAATCTTCAGGTGTGTGTAAAATTCTTGCTACACACACCACCCCATATATTATTCTGTATATAATGATAGTATGTTTCTGAAGGTTTTCATGGTACATATTTGCTCAGTTTTTGCTTTTGATTCACTTTCCAAAAGTTGCCATCTGGGATATTACTGGAAACATAACCTGTGTATCCCTGGAGTTTTCCATACATATTTTTAAGATGTATCTTACTTAGAGTATAACAAATCACTGATTATGAAAATGTTATCAAATTCACCATCAGTGGACTTGAAAAGTTCTTTCCTTCCCACAGTCCCACAAGTGGGTTTGGGTGAACCACATCTTAGTTATGGTAGCATTCATGGCATTACCTTTTAAAGAAATTATGTAATATTTTAGTTATGCAGTTTGAATTAAGTACTGTTTTGTAAGATATGTTGTTATTTACAAAAAATGCCTTTAGAAAAAGGTCAAAAAAATCTCAGGCTCTGATTGGCTGATAGGCCTCCCAAGGTGGTCATCTATAAGGCAACAGAGCCCGGGTTTTAAAAGTCCAGGTGCCAAGGACTGCATTACTAGTCTTAATGGGCACAATACATTTTCAAATGTCATACCCTCCATTTATTTTACAGGGAGTGGAGATTTACCAAACAAGTAACAAAACAGTTGCCCTCTACAGCATACCTAAAAGATACATCTTAAGAAACAACAAATTCTCCAAAGTGTGCACAGCCTGTCTGGTCCCATGCTCGCAAAAAAGCTGGCTGCTAAATTACGCACTGCAAGCCGGCAGCACCTCTCAACGTACAGGAGTGTAACCCGGGACAGTCCCATAACCACTCCATGCCCCAATAGTAATGATCAACACATTTTGTTAACAAATACTCTCACGAGAAATGGAACAGTAAATCCGTTAAAAAAAAAACACAGCAATAAGCATATATTTATTAGCATAAATACTGCACTGTATGGAAGGGTACATGTCTATACCTCTTCCGTAGCCCTACAGTGTGGTCTTCTGCCTCTCACCAGCAGTCCTCTGTCGAATTCTGCAACCTTACCACAATAAACCCTCCTCACTACCCTAACTGCAATCACACCACAGGCAGGTCAAAAAACATATTGTACCTCTCTGATCAGCCATGATTTCTTTTTCGCCTGTACTATCTCACCTCCATCAAAGCAATGCTATGCACTTCCAGCCTTGTCTCCTCAGCTATAGCCTTGCAGAACTGCACAGCGCTACCTATCAAGATGCATCCTGCAGTTCATCAGACTAACTCTTCCTCATTAAAAACAAGAAAAAATAAATAAAAGCAAGCCGCAACACCCAGTTGCCATAACCCTCTCATCCCAGTAAAGAACCCCCGATCTTCCCTTAAAATTGTTTAATCCTTGCAACCTCTTGTTCCACTGAAAGAATCTAAATCCCTTCTCTCAACTGTCACTATCCCCCTTCCCAGTGGAAATAATCCTCAATCCCCCTTCCAGCACCTAACACCATCTCACCTTAAAGGAAAACTCCATGTTAAAACCAGAAAAATATATGTATTTCTCTTTTTTCTGAATTATAACCTCTTCCCAATGGTTTTTCTGGCTGTGAGAGCTGTTTTTTCTAACTTTTCCTGGCAGTTTTATTGCGCAGTCATGAATTCAATCACTGAGGCAGTGCACACATCTAGAGCGTAGTACAAATAAAAGTAAGTCTCATTCCCACAACAATTATTCACCTTCCACAGCACACCTAAAAATCCATATCAGCTCTGCACTTTCTTTATTACCTGCATATGGGAATCCACTACATTTAGTACTTAGCATTACATTGGAATCCACTACCTCTGTAGCTCTGCAAAAGCATCACCTCCCCAGGACATGCTCCAATGAATCACTGAACACCACAAATTAAACTTTACTTGTTTGATATTAGCCTATGTCTGCATATTTATTTTTATTTCATAATGCTTATCAATGACAATTAATTGCATACATTATTTAGCAGACAGAGTTGCTGTGTTCCCTCAATCCACATTATGCACAGTGCCCACACTTTGCATTTGTGCATGCCACCAGCACTTGTATAGTAAACAGTTAAACAGAATCTGCTGCCACTTTTTCGATCAACAGGTTATATACTTTTGATTACATCAACTGTGTATTGAATACAATACAGAGCTGTTAGAATGGCACCATGCAACTTTTCAAGGTGTGCCATCTGCTCTGCCAATGCCCTGCTCCATTTTGCAGGCAGGACCACACCGCGCCAATGAATGGCTGAGCTGTCTATGACAGCACTTCAGATGCAGTGGCGTACACTTGAAAGGAGACCACCACTGCAATCAATGGTGCCAGTTTCAACCACTGGACCCACATTAGTCTTCTTGTGATCTACTGTGTGATCTATTGTGCCCCCCATGCCATATCAGAACTCGAATGCAACAGCCTGTCCATGGTAAAGAATCCACCCCTGTGCCCTGTTACTGCAAACATACTTCACTATAATATGACATTGGTCTTTCTGTGTTATCCTTCACCACATAACATTTTGCCAGTACTGTAACAGGTACCAAGTCTGTCATGGTGAGCTACAAACACCGCCACCGTTCCAGTTTTGCACGAATATGCACTGTGAAACGAATATGAACCTTGTGATCTGGTTTCTCCCCACCGCCATTCAGTTTGGTGGGTGCAGTGATTTACCGCCATTAAATTCCTGTCTGATCACAGACTCCACTGAGTTGTGAAAACAAATCTGTGATCCTTGGTTACCGATAATGGGGAGAGGGCACACCTGTCATCTAGTGCTTGGAGTCCTTGTTTGGTGTCCTCCAACCTATACCTAATATAAATTCACTCTTGCCGCTAGATACTCCACCAGCCTATGTTTAACCCCCCCCCCCAGACCTTTCCTTTCTAAAGTCAATCCAGGACATGGCATGATTGCTATATTTCCACTTCATAAAATGCAGGTCTAAGTGGTTAGTATTTTTCCGCCACCACTAATGAAAAAATGGCACACTACAAACATAGAAATTCTGAAGAGATAAAGACCTCTAGTCCCATCCAGTCTGCCCTTAGGCCCTATACATTGTATGTGGCCACTGACACTGGGTGATCAATGGCTTTTCATCACTTCCTTCCCTCACAAGCTTCCCTCCAGCCTATCCCATGCATGCTTAAACCCCTCCACTGTGCTTTCCCTGCATTACCTCCTCTGGCATACTATTCAATGTGTCGACTACCCGTTGTGTTCCAACACATTCTCACATTACCTCTTAATTTACACACGTCCAGTTTCATACTGTCCCCCAACTGCACCTTGTTTATGCCCTTGAAGTACTTGAAAGTTTCAATCATGTGCCCCGCTATCTCCTCTACAACAATGAATAAATACTGTGGTCCCCTAGCCTAGCCTCTCCTCATCTTTTGTGATGCAAGCCCTGCACCATCTAGGGCACACATCAGAGCACTTTGTTAAGAACAGTTTTATTTAGGCACAACTATTCATGTTACAACCAAACCTTACTTCATTGGTTAGCATCGTCCCATTTTCGAAGTACAGTTTGAAATATTCTTTTCCTGTTGTGTATCAACAGTTACTAAAATTCAGTAATGTCCCAAGTGAAGGACAGACAAGTCAAGCGACAGTTCTTGTGCACCTGGTTTTATTGTCTTGTTTGTATTTATTTTTACACAACGGAGTACTCACAATGAGGCATCATAAGTTCACTAATGATGGAGTCTAATCGTGGTAAAAAAAAAAACAAAAAAAAAACGGAGATTGTCAAGCAAAACTCAATGTATGCATGTGGGTGCAAGAGCATAGTGCTCACTGGCAATCATGCAGTAATCCTAGGGTTACTACTTGTCCCTATTTTTGCAGTACAGTCCTGATTTGAGCAGCTGTGTCCTGCAAAAAAACATGAAAAATACTACATGACCTTACTTTGTAGTAGTAAAAATATTCTAATTTACCAGTAAATGTTGCAGAAAACTATCTTAACTAAAATACCTCAAAAAGATAATAAAAGCAACTAAGAAACTACAATACTTAGCCTTAATTCTGATTATATAGAGAAACACATCTGTTATATTGGTGCATTGATTTACGTACTCCTGCGAAAAATCTTGTTTCGGTAAGAAATGTCCCACTTTGTGCTTCTTAAAAGGTGGTTACCCTTAGTAATCCAGCACTTAGATACATGTATTACTTTAGCCATTCATTGTCTCTGGATATACCCAGATGCATTTGAAGGGCAGAAAGTCAACATAATCATCTTCATCTGATGGAAATTGTTCCTGTACAGCATTCACAATGCATGATGGAATTACAACACGATGTCCATACCCAAGCCTGCGTCCCTCATAGATCCAGATAACGTAGCCACGATACGCTACGAACCAGAACATCCTACCAAAAAATAAATAAATAAATAAATTAAAATTATATTAAAAGAATGGAGCAGGTGAATTGTTTGCTTTATAATGCCAAACATAGTCACCTTATATAAACACATTTGTCAGCCCTGGTGTAACACATAATGTGTCACTGCTGCTACATTAAAACAAATGCTGTTCTTTTTAACCATAGTTTAGGATTCAGTTCTTCACGCGGCTGCACCCATTAGACCGAGACCCACTGGTCCATCACCCATCTCCTCCACTGGTCTTATCTTAGGCAGTGTGCAGTTTTGGAGGCCGCACTTAAAAATGACATTGCACTCCTGGAGAGGGTCCAGAGGAGGGCAACCAAAATGATCTAGGGCTTTGATGAATGGACCTATGGGGAGAGACTCAAGGAGCTCAACATGTACACAGTGGAGGAGAGGAGAGGAGGGACAGGAAGGACATAGAGGTGCTCAAGTACATGAAGTGGATAACTAGGGGGATGCTCAGTCGGGGTGTTCAAAAGGAAGGAGGGGGCAACTAGAGGGTACTGGTGTAAGCTAGAGGCAGGGGAGACCCTTGGGAAAGGAGGAGGTGCTACTTCACTGAGAGGGTGGTGGGACCATGAAATGTGCCGCCAAGGGGACTGGTTGAGGGAGAGATTGTGGAGGGGTTAAAGAGGGGTTTGGACAGATAGAGGGGAAGGGTTGAACTGGTGAAGTACAATACAAGGGGAATATCTTGGACTGGGATTGTAGAATCACAAGGCAGTTGAGGGGGCCAGTAAGGTCAACTCCCAGTTTGGAGGATGACCAAATGAGCAGCCATGAAAGACCATTAGTCCTACTCTACTTGCATTTTAGTATGTTGGTATGTTAGTCATGGCTGTAGGCATGCCACTGGACCACTGGCACAGAGGCTGTGGATGGACATTCTTCATCCTGCAGCTGCAAGGGATTTTCCACATTTCCTTCCCCATTGGTGGGCTGTGACATGTCAATGAACATGGGAGTCCAGCATCACCCACCCTTCTGTTGGCACCCTCATCCATCCTACCCTCTGTGGTCAGTCATGCGGAAGGGCAAGAAAGCCTACCTCCTCTAGACGGTCAATCACATCTCTACAGGCAACATCTAGCAGCCTGTCTTTCCTGAATGAGGTTTGATGGCATACCATGAGGTGTGTTGTCCAGTGCCTCACTCATCAACGGTCCATGAAAGAAGTTTTTTTTTTTTTTTTAAAGAAACCAGTGTCCCTTTGCTCAAGTGATGAAATTTAGATGGTTGTAATATTCTGTGGCCAACATCACATGAATCACTTCAATTGTCTGGGTATATATTTTTCTGTGCGTTTCATACTGCCAGAAACCTACTTCCAAATTATCCACATCAAGCAGTATGTCGGATACAGTCACAGTGAGAATTATTCAATCCATCCCCTATACAGATGTCACCTAAATGTCCAGCTCTACATACCCATACTCCCTTCCTGAAAATGTGCGTTGCAAGCAAAAGGGAGGTGGGGAGGTGGGGAGGGGGCAGGAAAAGGAGGAACAGGTGAGCAGGGATGATGCAGAACTTGGGGGGGTGAGGGTACAGCCCTAGGGGTATGCAAAAAGAAGATGAATGTGGACGAGACAGAAGAGAGTAAGAACAAAGCTAGGCCAACAGATAGGGAGTAGGACAGATGGCACAGTCAAGAGTGGGGTACAGGGAACAGCAAAACAAAGGATGCTGGGGTGTGGGCGGCTCCACAGGACAGAGGTGGAGTGGGTGGCCAGAGATTATAGGAAGAGGACTACATTGGACATGACTGGCAGGTGCAAGGAGCTGGCTGGCAGGGGAGACAAGAATGAGGGTCGAGGATGTGCAGGGAAGGGAAATTCGACAGGGTGAGCATGGAGGCAAGGGGGGGGATTAGAATGCTACTGCTGCCAGCCTGGTGGTGCTGAGGGTTGAGGTGCTGGATGCCACACCTAGCGTCACACCAGTGACCTGGGTTTGGTAAGGAGCATGGGTTGTTGGGGGGGGTTGGCAGGGAAGGGAGAGGACTGAGCATCCGATGGACAGCTCTCCTCTCCCGGGAGGAAGGGGTGCACTCACTTGGTGCTTGGCTGGCCTCTGGCAGAGGCCAGAGGCATAGCAAGTGCAGGAGCATGCTAAAGAGGGCTGGAAGTGGCAGACGTCGGTGGGAATGCCTCACCATCAGGGCGCTGGCCACTTCCTCAGAAAGGAGGAAAAACACCGCCAGAGCACAGGTGGACGGAGCACCGGTACTGATCCCAATTGCAACTGCCTGCCTGACCACCGGAGTACCCGACGAAACATTTAAGATATCGGGACGCTGGGTTCCCATCCCATACCTGCCTTGGGGATATATCCACGGCTCCATGGGGAACCCCTGGTGATTCACACAAGGCAAGTCCTGGGGTGGTACCTAGGTGTCTCCCAAAGAAGCGTAGCTCCTGGGGGAGAGAAGATGGACAAATAAAAAAGTTCCACACAAAATAGAATACTACTGCTGTTAGATTACATGATCAGAGGTATTCAGTGGGAGGTGCAGTGGGAGGGTAGAAACTGTCTGGTTAAAAAAAAAAAAAAAAGGTCCCCAAAGTCTGACAGACTGTGCTATGGCAGAAGCAGTATCAAATGCATCCATGGCAGCTTTGAGCTGTGGATTATTGGATTCAGTACCTCCGATAATGGTTTGAAGAAGCTCTTTGATAATGGATTCTGGAAGAGCTTCTACCGTAGCCTTCAGCACATGCCAGAGTGTATACTCATACTGAGAGAAGTTTTAGGGAATGGAAGCTTCACAGTAAAATCTGTAAACATACTATGTTATGACTGCAACAATGACCGAATGCTGCTGGGGACACCATTTTAGTTATGACTGCAACAGTGTCAGAAAAATGTGTAGTATTGTACATGCACATACTATACTACAAGTACTGTACTGATAAATACCTTGTTTTTGCAGACAAACAGAGTAGATGTACTAGTAAATATTAAAGTGGTGAAAATAAAAGCATACATCAGTGGCTGTTATCTTTCACATATGTGTTTTTCAAATCTAAGAAAACCATGTATCAATGTTACTTTACTTGTGAGGTTCTCTCTGCACTTAACATTGCATAACTATCTACTTGACCATGGTAAATGAAAACAAATACGCTTTGTAGAAGCTTAAAAGGGTCTGGTTTGTAGGTGTGTGGAAAATTTACCTCAGTGTTCTAACTTTGTCCAATACCACAAGTGCACTAATAAACACTATTGATGAATGTAATTGTCAGTAAGCGAGTTCTGCCTAACAAATTAAGTATACAAAGTGAACTACTTATCACATACTTACAAAAATAAACTTATCACCTCATGGAAGAAAAGAAATACACTTGGGTGATTAACCACCTGTCCCAGTTGATGGCTCCATTTAACACCCTGGGATCACAGTAATCCTGTATGTTTAAACTCCAAGTTAAACACACACACACACACACACACACACACACACACACACACACGAAAAAAGGTATTCGGTTATAGCAAAAAATTGAAGCTTGGCCAACCCTGTGTTCATTTCCTTTGAATGTGCTACATTTTTAATCTAGAGCCTTCTAATCCTGTGGCTATTCTGTGAATCACAGGACTGTATATGCCTCATCATGACTGCACCACCCACTTCCAGTTTACGAACATATGAAATTTGCCAGCAGATAAAGGCCTTGAGGTCTATTAGGTATGCTCGAATGTGCAGCGAGCTCCCTCTGTTCTGCAGTTGCCCCTTCCTTTCACCCATTCCCTCCACTGACACTCCCCTTGCCCTGTCACAGCCCCTTTTAATACAGTCCACTGTTCTACTGTATACCACGTCTGCCAGTAACACATTCCACCAAACTACCAACCTCTAACAAAAGTGTTTCCTTATCTCCCCCTGAACTTTCCTCCCTCCAGTCTGATATCAAGGCCCCGGATGCCCACCCCCTCTCCTCCAGTGAGTACATGTTCAACTCCCTCAGCCTTCTCTTGTATGCCAAGTCCCCCAGCCCCTTTATCATCTTTGTCACCCTGCACTGCACCCCCTCCAGTAACTTAATGTCCCTCTTTGGATAAGTGCGCCAGTAATGCATGCAGTACACCAGGTGTGGTCTAACTAATGATCTATACAATGGCAGAATCAACTCCCCCCCCCCGAGGATATAACCCTTGTAATACAACCCAGCATTTTGTGGGCCTTTGCAGCTGCCTTTCTACATTATGCAGAGTTGTACATTGACCCTGTAATGAGCACCCCCAGATCCTTCTCTGTCTGGGCTAACTGTACTCCCCAGTTGGTAGCTCCTCCTTTTGGTTCTCCACCCAAAAATGCAGCACATTGCACTTTTTGCCATTAAAACCCAGTTGCCAGTTGTCTGACCAGGTTTCCAGCTTTGCCAGATCATCCTGCAACCCTTGCCAACCTCTTAGGTCATCTACCACCACTCCCATCTTGGTATCAGCAAACAGTGCAATTTCTCCAGATAAAGAGAAATTGCAGTGAAGAGAGAGACTTTGAAAAAGCAGCTATAGAGCTAGAAAAGAGATTTCTAGAAAGAGGGTACTCGAACCAACATATTCAGCAGGTATATAAAGAGGTAGCAGTCATGAGGAGAGAAGAGACTTTGATACAGAGACCTAAACAGGACACAAATCATATTTTGAATTTTGTTAGTACATATTCTATACATTCACATAATATTTCAGATATTATTAGATCCAATTGGAATATTCTTAAAGTAGATCCACATCTTAGTGCACATCATGATAGACCACCAAGGATGCCATATAGAAGACCAAATAATCTTAAAGATCTGGTACATAGCAGGCAGACACTATCTACAAAAGAAACTTGGCTTAAACCAAGTATAGGCTGCTTTAGATGTGGCAAATGTAGTATGTGCACTAATATACAACCCAAGGAGTGGGGCGGGATAGAAAAATGTGCACACAGTATGGGTGCTTACTACTGAGCAGACGTGAAAGATGATAATACATATTCTGCTGTCATTTTAGTATTGACACAAGTCTCCATCATGTCACCACTCATTCCATGACTCATTGTGGTGACAAGTTGGCTGTAAGAACCGGATACAGCACACCAGAGTTGGCTCACAAACAATCAAAACTGTGGTATCAACACCTTCTATGACAATGCCAGCAGATTTAGGCCTTACGGTCTATTGTGTCTGCTCGAGTGTGCAGTTTACAGTTCATACAACTGCTGCTGCTCCCTCTCCCCTTTCCCTCCCACCCTCCAGATTTCCCCTCCCTTGGTTCACCATCCTAGTCAGATTTCTCCCTACTCGTACCTTGCCCTTGAACCTGTCCCATCCCTTCTTAAAACTCCCCACTGAATCCAGTGAGATCACCTCCTCAGGCAGCACGTTCCAATTCACCACCACCCTTTCCATGAAGTAATGCTTCCTCAGATCCCTCCTAAACCTCCCTCCCTCCAGCTTTAGGCTATTTCCCCTTGTGATCTCCTCCCCAATCAATTGGAACAGACCCTCAGTACTAACTTTGTTTATGCCCTTTAAGTATTTTTTCTCTTTCCCATGCTCCCCCTGCCAGCTACTTCTTCAGGCAGCCAAGGCTCACTGACACCACTCTGCCCCATCGTCATCCACCACCCTTCAATGCCACAGCCCCCAGGTAACCCGATGTAACCCATCATTGGGAGGAGGGAGAGTTCCCCCTTCCGAGGGAGAAGCACCCATAGTAGTAAACACGTATCCCGGGTGAGGTGGGGTCTGCTCGGACACGTCTGGGCTTTGTGGTGACAGGGACCAGCATCTGTCATCTGGTAGACTGCTGGGCAGTTTTCCACTTTTCTGATCTCCCAACTCCCCTCCTCCACTCCCTCCTCCCTCAGTGGACCAGTCACAATGGCAACATGGATCAGGGATGTTCAAGGGGCATGTCGAGGCATCACGCCACCTAGAATGTCACCCAAGCCACCTCCATGTGCCAAAGTCCTGCCTGCCACCTGGGAGGGAAGCATCCAAAGGACACTCTGGACTCCCTCCCTGCCGAACTCATCTCCAGACACCCAGGCTTGGGGTGTGAACCCAGGTCACCAGCATGCCAAGTGAACCCCTTTCACTTTGTCACCATGGAGCCAACCACCCTTCAAGTATTTAAAGGTCTCAGTCATATTGCATGTGTCCCTTCTATCCTCCAGGGAGTACATGTTGTGTTCTTTGGGTCTCCCTTTAGGGTTTCTCTCCCATTCCCTGGACTATCCTGGTCACCCTCCTCTGGACTCCCTCTAGGAGCTTGATGTCTCTCTTTAAGTATGGGCACTAGAACTGCACACATTACTTTAAGTGCAGCCTTGCCAACAAACTGTACAGTGGCAGAATAACCTCCACCTTCCTGGAAGTGATCCCCTAGCAATGCACCCCAGCAGTCTGTTGGCCTTTGCCGCTGCTTTTCCACACTGTGCTGTGTGATTCATGTTCCCCGAGAACCCACTAGGGATGGGGTAGTGCTGGATCTGATGCTTACAAACAGAGACTGCATTGCAGACATCACAGTGGGCAGTACACTGGGCACCAGTTTACTCAAGAATGGCAAGTAAGGGGGAGATGCTGCTAGTTGGTGACTTCAGTCTGCCGGATGTGGAGTGGAGCCTTCCAGCTGCAGCTTCTGCAAGGAGTAGGGCCATCCTTGACTCCCTATAAAGGGCTTTCTCAGGTAGCTAGTCAAAGAACCCAGTAGAGAGGGGGCAGTGCTGTACCTGATGCTTATAAACAGGGACAGCATTTCATATGCCAAAGTGGGCAGTCCCCTGGGTACCAGTGATCACTTTACAGTGTGGTTTAACATTACGACAGGAACACAAACTAACCACACAAAAACAAGAGTATTGGACTTTAGAAGGGCGTATTTTAAAGAAATGGTGAAACCTCAGAAACAGCCTTGAAGGTAGGATTGGACAGGGAGGGGTGGAGGCACAGTGAGCAAAACTAAGGGAGGATATAACTAAAGCAACTACTGTAATCTCTTTGTGAAGGAAGGAAGGAAGTAAAAGCAGAAGGAAACAAAAACTGTTAGGGTTCTCTAAGGAAGTGGCAAAGGTAGCACAAGACTTTATCTTACTAATGGGCTTATGCAATTTTACAACCTCCCACACCTATTACTGTCAAAGTAATGCATACAATTTGTGGTCCCCAGATTTCTCCATCTGACCTATGTATAGAATGTTGTGTGTGTGTGTGTGTGTGTGTGTGTGTGTTCACTGCTTTGTCCAGGTACAATCCTGGTTTGTGTTGACAAACTTGGCTTTGTGAATGCTATCTATTCACAACGTCAAGTTGGCCATAGGCAAACTTGCATTGTGCCAGGGCAAAGCTTGATGAACCCTACTGCAGATGGTGACTGTATGTGGTTACACACATGCAGACTGCATGCATTGAGAGCCACAACACTGTAGCACATGGGCAGTGCATCTCTGGGCACCACTGCATAGAAACACATTGTTGAAAGGGCTACGCAATAGATTCATGAGATGAGCAGCACTATTGACAGTTCATGAAGTAAAAAATACCATAAGTTTGGTTCATGTACCTGTTTGTCCATTGGAAGTTTTCATCCTGTCCACGGAAATGCCGCAGTTGGTAACCTAGTAATTTGAGACTTTCTTCATACAGGAAAAAGCGACGGAAGTCTTCATTGTGTGACATGCAGTACTGGACACCATTGTCACTCACACATTTTGCACGACAACGTGGGGACTCCATGCAGCAATAGCACTCAAGAGCAGTGTTCATAATTGTGCAATTATTGCAGAAGCACAACTCTCTATTTTCCAAACGTGGATTGGGCAGTTGGAATCCTTCCACATCACCATCACTGTCACTGTCAATACTGCTGTCACCACTGTAGACTGTACTGCATTGTGGCATCTCATGGTCCTCATACATTGGCTCAAATTAGTATGGCGCATTGTTTCTTCCCCTTTGAGCCATGTGAACTTGATTGCCTAGGTGAAACACCACATCAATAATTACAAGACAGTCAATAGTATTAGAAATTTATTAAGCTACAAATAGGCAACATTGAAGTGCTTACTTTTTGCTGCTAAGCGATGCCAGAGGAACGTTTGTCTCTATGTGCACGACAGGTTCCATTGTTCTGCTCCATAACATGTTGTGTCAGAACTTTGTAAAGGTACTGAGGCGTACATAAGTCCATAGTTTATTAGTAAATTTTTTTATGGTTGAAAAACCCACAAAAAGAAAGTACAAGTGGCCATATGTGGATGGAGAAGAAAAATTAGGACAAAGGGGTAAAGGCAGCATAGGATGCATAAGAATTTAGCTAATCATACTATTCTGTAGATCCTGAAACTATCACTAGCTGTATGGCTGAAAAATAATATCAAAGGCAAAATGTTTGCATTGTGAGTAAATAGTAATATGTGACTCAGAGCCGAACCCAAGCACTGTTCCTAGGCATGTCTATAGTGCACCACAACAATGTATTACTACAACTCAACATTGTAACTGTAATGTAAGTTGCTACCTTGTGTTATTTGTTGAATGACAATGGTGCTAGGGAAAGTAACATCTTCAAATGGCATGTCTGAGGTACTACTACTACTGATGCTGCCAGTACTAGTACTACTGCCACTAGAGGCAAGTGTACCGGTGTGAGTCAGATCAGATGTCCCATGCAGAGAAGAGCCAATTGGAGAGTGATGGTGGGGGTTAGGGTAGGGGAGAAATGGAGGGCCATGTGGACAAGTGCCAGCAGCTGGGGCAACAAGGTCCGATACTTGGCAGCAATCATGGTGGACAAGGAGCTGGACATGGTGGGGATCAAGGTAGACTTGGTTCCATGATGGGCAGGAATGGGATAGGAACATTCTGGGATATATGTTGTTCAGGAAGGACAGGAGTGGCAGAAAAGGGGGTTGGGAGTAGCGCTCAACGTGAGGGAAGGGATCCAGGTGTTGGAAACACAGGGCAGGTGGGGGGGTGCTGAGGCCCTATGGTCTCGTTGGCTGCAGGGAAGGCCAAGGTGATGTGGATGGGAGTCATTTTCAGGCCACCAGGGCAAACTGTAGAGGCGGACAGCAAGATGGTCGAGGAGATACTTAGGATGGCAGCTAAGGGGAAGTCCTGCTGATGGGAGACCTCAACCTGCTGGATGTGGAGTGGCAAACACTGTCTACATCCGCATCCAGAAGCGGAGTGATTGTTGACCCACTACAGATAGCCCACCTAAGTCAGATGGTCAAGGAGCCCACCAGGGAGGCAGTGGTACTGGATCTAGTGCTCACAAATGGTGATTGAGTGGGTGAGGTTATGGTAAGGGACAGCCTTGGTAGTAGGAATCACAACAAAGTATGGTTCACGATGCGATCAACGGCCTCACACCAGACTCAGGTGAAGATACTTGATTTTGGATGGGAGGATTTGGGGAAGATGACGGAGTACACTAGACAGGCATTGGGGGTGGAATGTAGGTGGGGTGGAAGACATTTGGACCAATATTAAAGGGGCAATGCAGGATCAGGTGTGACTATGCAATCCTACATTCTTGGACTTGGATGGCTTTTGCATATGTACTAAAAATGTGAATGGAATTGAGTTTATGTTAGTATAAGTACTACAGGATTCAAAATGCTGATCTCTGGGTTCTCCTCTTAACCTCTCAGCACAAAACTGCAACACACTGGTATCCTCAAAATTCAGAGAAAATAGCCAGAATGTGTAGCACTTTATTTTAAAGTAGAATATGTCTAGTGTGCCCATATGCCTAGTGTTAAGGAAGGTTTCTATCAAGTTATTTCAACGTTTTAATGGTTTGTGTGTCTAACATCACGAGCAACATCAGTAAATGTTTGGGAAGCTAGGGTTAATTTTAATGTAGAAATCAGAGCACTAGGTTAAATTCATAGCAGGTGAGTGTTATGAGCACATTTTATGATTAATAAATTCATAGAAGTGTGATGGCAGAAAAGAACCGAACAAAGTATGCCTATTTGTCCAGCTATCTGCTATGATGCTGCTGTTATTTCTCATCTGGGCATCAACAATTCCACAGGGTCTCATCCACCGTCTCAGAAACGTGCACATACATGAGATGCGAATATGATCCTATATGTAGTTCCTATATCCACCAGTGCCACGATGCAGCACCAAATTGCCACATCTCAAGTTTAAAGCTTGTCTGTGTTGGAATTACAAGGACCCGGGGGACTTGCCCGAGCTCGACTGTCCGCATGCTATTAAGTGAGCCCCGATAAGGCATCACTGCACAATTGACTTATGAGGAAGGGGGGGCTCAGGTTAAAGACAGCCCCCCCAAAGAGTAATTCCAACACTGCTTGTTATCTTATTGAAAATGTGACAGCCACAGTGTCTGGAAATCAAGATAAATGTCCTTCCTTCACTTCCTACTCTCATTCATGAAAGCAGACTCACTTGACTCAAGTTGAAGGTAGCCACCTGCACAAAATATGTGCCCAACACATGCCATCGCAGAGCAGATCTCACGGCAACATTGATTTGAGTGACATCCACATCTGTCAACCAAATTTGGATCTTCATAACCTGCTCCTCCCAGTAAGCAAAGATCGAGTCCTAGCAAGTACGGGTCTACAATGTAACTATTTGAACAGCTGTACACAAGGAAAGATGAGTAGATGATTCATGTGTTGTATGGTGCTGCTAGTGTGCAAAGGGGGGAAGAAAGAGAGAAAATCCATTCCGGGGCTTTTATTCCAAACCAGTCGTTTAAAGCGATTGCTCTGGAATACGATGGAAACTTTTCAAACAATGGAAAATCAGCCGATGGATCATTTGCAGGGTGCGAAGTAGGCCGCTCATCATAACTCTAATAATAATGCGTTCAATTCTTGGAATGACTGTCTGGTGTTGGCTACATTAATAACAAAGGTTGTTGGTAGCAAGAGTGGGTTTGGCCATCACACATTCTCGAGAGTGGTGGCCCTACCTTCCCAGGCGTCCTGCTTTGAAAAGTCACCAGGTCTGAATGACTTGGATTTCTGCACCCACAAAAATGTTCTGCTGAAGGAGAAGTTTTCCGACTTCAGCCCCTTTTCCGGAACATCCAGTCCAGCATGTTTCAGCTGTTCGCTGGACCCCGCGGACAGACAGCAGTGTGCTACTGCCTGGGGAATGATTGAGGAGGGCAGAATCCAGAGTCACCAGCAGCAGCAGCACTCTTCAGAAACCATCTCGAAGCAAACTCAAGGTTCAGATCTGTGTGTTCTGTCAAAACAATAAGGAGGTAGTCAACCTGTACACCACGCACATACTGAAGGGGCCGGATGGCAGGGTCCTGTGCCCCATGCTGAGGCACTACACCTGCCCACTGTGTGGTGCCAATGGAGATAATGCCCACACCGTCAAATATTGCCCCCTCTCAAAACTACAGCTGAGCGCTGCCACCAAACAGCTGAAAATTGTCCAAAATATGCACCTGGGCAACAAGGTCTGCTGAGGGCTTGGTTAGTCTACAGGAAAACTCTTGAGATTTAAGAAGAATAGACAAAAAAAAAACTATTGGTTTTGTAATTGGGACCAAAATTGGAAAGCTTAGCCTTAAGACTTGGGCTAACTTTTTCTCCCTTTCACTTTTTTTTATAAGATGAACAGTACTTCCTGTTGTGATTTTTATTTTTTTAAAAGATCGTAAGTTAACAAGTGTAGAATTCAAAAGATTGTGTTTAATATGTTACATTTAAAATATAGTGTAGTGAACCCCATACACTATATACGGAAATATATACATCATATTGTGAAATACATATACTGTGTACTGAAATGCATATATCATATAGTGAAACATATATATTATATAGTGAAATACATACACAGTGTAGTGAACCACATACACTATCTACTGAAATATATACATCATATTGTGAAATACATATACTGTGTACTGAAATGCATATATCATACAGTGAAACATATACATTATATAGTGAAATACATACACAGTGTAGTGAATCACATACACTGTCTACTGAAATATATACTTCATATAGTAAAATACATATACTGTGTAATGAAATACATATATCATACAGTGAAACATATACATTATATAGTGAAATACATACACAGTGTAGTGAACCACATACACTATCTACTGAAATATATATGAGGAGTAGTTCTTTACATAAGGGAAGGAATAAAAGCAACAGAACAAAAGGGTAAACAGGGAGGAGAAGAAGCACTGTGGGTAAATTTGGAGACAGGCAATGGCACCTCAATATGCACAGGGTTATATACATACCTCTTCTCAGGGGAGGAAATGGACAGGGAAATGATAGAAAGTATACTTAGAATGGCAGAAAAAGGGAGATATTGCTGATGGGTGATCTGAATATGCCGGATGTTAACTGGAGTGCAGTTGCAGCTGCCACTGAAGATTCAGGTTATTCTAGATGCTCCCACAGGGGGCATGCCTTAGACAACTAGTACTGGAGTCCACCCGAGAGGGAGCAATATTAGACTTGATTCTCTCAAATGGAGATGGAGAGAGGATTACAGATGTAGAAGTGAGTAGCCATCTGGGAACTAGCGACCATCGAACAGTATGGTTCACAATAAACAAAGCAATAGAGTCAAGCCATACAAAGACAAAAGTACTGGACTTTAGGAGGGCTGACTTTGCCAAAAGGAATGCACTAGCAAATGGGCAGAAAGGAGGGGTGGAAGAACAATGGGGAATAATAAAAACTGCCATCACAGAGGTAACGAGCCTTTGTGTGAAGCAAATAAACAAAACAAGACGATGTAAGAAACCACTATGGTTCTCAAAGGAAGTGGCAGTGAAGGTTCAAGAGAAAAAGAAAGCATTCAGGAAGTACAAGGAATCACAGAAGGAGCAGGACAGAGAACTGTATCAGTTAAAGCAAAAGGAGGCTGGAAAGGCAGTCAGAACAGCAAAGGCCCAAACCGAGGAAAAGATAGCCAACTCAGTTAAGAAGGGGGATAAAACCTTTTATAGGTACATCAGGGAGCGAAGGAAGACCAAGGGAGGGATAGTGAGGCTTAATAAAGGGGTGGGAGGGTGGGCAGAGGAGACTGTGAAAGGCAGAGATACTAAACAAATATTTTGCTCAGTATTTACAAAGGAAGAGGGGAGGTACATAAAACAAATAGTAGTAACACACTGGATACAGAAGTTGATACCGCCCATTTACAGAAGAAAGGGTTCTGAAGAACTCTTAAAACTGAAGGTGGACAAAGCAATGGGGCCTGATGGGATTCATCCCAGAATTTAAAAGAACTAAGGTAGAACTAGTGACAACCACTGACTACCCTTTTAACAAATCATGGGAGGATGGGGTGGTACCCGAGGACTGGATGAGGGCAGATGTGATTCCCTTCACAAAAGTGGGAGCAAGGCAGAAGCAGGAAACTATAGACCTGTTAGTTTAACCGCAGTGATAGGGAAAATGATGGAATCACTTCTAAAGGAAAGAATTGTCGAGCATCTAGAGTCCAGAGGGCACAGGACCTAGGCAGCATGGATTCACAGCGGAAGGTCATGCCAGACGAATCTGATAGATTTCTTTGACTGGGTGACCAAAGTAGTAGATCAGGGAGGGACTGTGGACATGGCCTACCTAGACTTTAGCAAGGCATTTGACACAGTCCCACACAAAAGATTAATATACAAGTTAGCCAGCCTGGGTGTGGGTCCCAAGATGACAGCCTGGGTAAAGAATTGGCTGGAGAATAGGACACAGAGAGTAATAGTAAATGGAGTCCACTCAGAAGAAAGGAGGGTTACAAGTGGGGTACCGCAGGGTTCAGTATTAGGACTGGTTCTTCAATGTCTTTATAAGCAACATTGCAGAAGGACTAGAAGGAAAAGTATGTCTCTTTGCAGATGACACTAAGATCTGCAACAGAGTTGTTGCACAGGGTGGGGTGGAAAGGATGAGAAGGGACTTGGCAAGGTTAGAGGAATGGTCAAATGTATGGCAGCTTAGATTCAATGCTAAGAAGTGCAAGGTAATGCACCTGGGAAACAAAAACCCAGGGGAAGAGTACATATGGGGGGTGAGATACTAACAACAACAAAAATAGAGAGGGACCTGGGGGTAGTCATATCAGATGACCTAAAGATGGGCAAGCAATGTGAGAGGGCAGCAAGGAGGGCTGGGGGGATACTGGGATGCATAGGGAGAGGCATCACCAGTAGAAAACAGGAAGTTATTATCCCTCTGTACAGACAGCTGGTGAGACCCCATCTGGAGTACTGTGTGCAGTTCTGGAGACCTAATCTCCGCAAAGACATAGACAGGATGGAAGCTGTCCAGAGGAGGGCAACTCAAAATGGTGCAGGGCCTGCACCGGAAAGACATATGAAGAGAGACTTAAGGAGCTTAATATGTATAGCCCCGAGGAAAGGAGGGAGAGGGGGACATGATAGAAACGCTCAAGTACCTCAAGGAATCAACAAAGTCCAAGAGGGTAGCATCTTTCAAAAAAGAGGTGCAAGAACAAGAGGCACAATTTGAAGATGGGGGGTGGCTCAGAGGTAATTTAAGGAAGTATTTTTTCACAGAGGGTTGTGGATGCATGGAACCTGCCTCGAGGAGGTTGTGGAGTCAAAATCAGTGGTGGAATTCAAGCATGCATGGATAGTCATAAGGCAGTTCTGGGGGGTGGAGGTAGGAAGAAGTAGGTTGCTGGTTAACTAGGATCTGCAGCTTATCCAGTAGGTAGGGAAATGGGCAGACTGGGTGGGCCAAGCGGTCCTTATCTGCTGTCAAATTCTATGTTTCTATATAGTGAAATACATATGCTGTATACTGAAATGCATATATCATATAGTGAAACACATATATTATATATAGTGAAATGTTTACATTATATAGTGAAATACATACACTATCTACTGAAATACACATACTTAGTACTGAAAATCCACATACACTATATACTGAAGCAAATGTACTATGTACTGAAACATATACACTACCTACTGAGACACATACACTACAGACTGAAAAATCCACATAAACTATCTACTGAAACAAATACTCTATACAATGTAGCACATACACTATATATTGAAAAAAATCTGCATACACTATATACTGAAATAAACACACTACATATTGAAATACATACACTATCTATTGAAATACATACATTCAGTGGTGCAAGTGGTAGACAAGAAGTACAGGAACTTGGGTATTGGCAAATATGAGATGCAGAATGAAGATCCTCAATCTGAAGGACAGCTGTATCAAGACAACACATCTATCTGTCTCGACACTAGTAGATCCCATTAGAGATGCTGAAGTATTTATAGGAAAACAGTGATGTTGTACAAGTCAAATGTTGTTATGGGAAACCCTGATTTCAGGTCACAGGCCCAAAAACTGTCATTATGTTGCTGGCTTAAGAATTTCAGTTCCAGTGTCAGTGGGAAGAAGTACAGGAATCCTTCCTGCTGCAAAAAAGGTACATAAACTGAGTTCCTGTTCACTTTCATCACTGCATACACTACACAGTGAAAAATCCACATACACTGTCTTCCGAAACAAATACACTATATATTGAAACATGTACACTTTATATTGAAATACATACACTACCTAGTGAAATAAATACACTATGCATTGAAATATCTGCATACACTATATACTGAAACAAATACACTATATATTAAAACACTTACCCTATCTATTGAAAAAATGTTGCATACTTTGTATGGTAAAAGAAATATATTACATATTGAAATACATACACAACATATTTAAAAAATCCACATACACTATATACTGAAACAAATACACTACATGGTGAAACACATACACTATGTTTTGAAAAACATACACTATAGACTGAAAAATCCACATACACTATATACTGAAACAAATAAACTATATACTGAAACACTACATTCTGAAATTACCTCTCCCCCTTGAATGGCCTGCCCTGCACTCATTTCCTGTTGCATTCAGGGAGCTGCTAGCATGATGAGAGGATGTCTAAAGCTGCAGAGCAGAAGGTAAAACAAAACAGGGCTATCTCTTATTCTACTTCTTTTTGGGGTTTTCCATCTTGTTTTGCTTGCACACCTTTAATCAAATTTCAGAACATTGTGATGTGACAGGAAACTTTTAGAACTAATTTAAAATGCAATAGTTTGTTCTGTTAAATAAGTGCTGCCCTCATTTACTGCTAAAACACATTTGTATGGGAAGCTAATACTTAGGATATTCCTAACATATCACTCTCATACCATATAATCATAGGGGACTGCATGCATTTTTCTAAGTTAAAGTTTTGATCAGAGTTATGTGTAATTAATTACTGTGTTTGTTAGTCCAGCAACTTATCTGAGCTGAATGCTTGGGAAGCACTGCAGAACTGTGAAAGTGTAAGCCAAACACGTTCCTAGTTTGTACTGTACTGAGTTAGTGTTGATTTAGTTTTTATTTTTATTTGAATGATTTGCTTAATAAAAGTTCTTGGTTAAGAAAAAATATAAATATTTTTTGCAGCAATTGCTCAAGACCCAATTCTTGTCAGGAGGTCAGCTGGCATATACATAAATTGCACATATCTGTTCTGAATAACTTCAACGTGATGCCTCACTGGTGGCACTCACAGCTCCTAACCTCCCCATTACATATCTGCAGAGCACTGCAAGGTGGACGGAGCTTTGCTAGGCACTTGGTCTCCACTAATAAACCTGCTCTGGTCTGGCCGCATAGTGCACAGTTACGCTGTTTGTATGGTATGACTGTGTTATTGAGCCTGAGAGTCTCAAACTGTGTTTTATTTCTTTTTTTATGGAGATGTTTATCTTCTTGGTCACCCACTAACCCCCTTGTGCACTGACCTGTCCATCCCCATCACCCAAAATCACCAGGAATTACCTGCCTTGAGATCTCCCATGGCCTCCCCACCACCCCCATGGTGGGGCCAGGAGGGAGAGGGACATTCACAAGGAGGAACATTTTTGGACAGGAGCAGAGCCTGGTTAGTAGTGCAAAGCCTGTGGCAGGTTAGTGGATTATTCTGCCATTGGAGATTTTCTACCTTTGGTTCATCCCCTGGGCAGTCAAGCATGCAATGATGCCAATCCAATTAAATGCAAGTACTGCTTTGTGCCTGCCTGAGCCCTGCCCATTATGCCACTCTGATGCCCTGCCAGCCTTCCTCACCTAGGTGGCTGTTAAAGAGTGGTGGGTCAGACTCCCCCTTCCTGAGAGGAGAGCAGTCCCCGAGATCTTCAATCATCTCTCCTCCCCCCCCAGCTAACCCCTGTTTGACCCAGGTCCTCTGCCAAAACCAGGTCAATGGCATGGGAGGCAGTACAGCTACCACCAAGCTGCTAACCCAGCCCACCAGACTGTACTTTTATAAGTAAATAAAATTAGCACTCAGATGAAAGAAGAAATTGTATTTTAGCTACAGTTGTTCTAAATATTTGAAGACACATCACAATGTTTTGAAATTAGATAAATGTTTTCCAAGGAAAATAACATAAAAAAATACATAAAGATACAGAATAAGATAATCCATTTTTGTTTACTTTCTGCATATTAAGAGGAATCGGCAGAGGATTTTTAGTAAATTAGGGCCCCATTTTCAGAAGGTTAGTGGAGTGCTCAACATCTAAGCACTGTGCCATGTGGGAGAACATCATGGTTGAACAGGTGCCATATAATTAGCAGCCCCCGATGCTAACCTGATCATGTGCATATGTACTACTACAGCCTTGCAAATGAGGGATCCCCGCCTGCATACAGAGCACAGTGCTATACAAAAGGTTTGGAAAGTGCTTAACAACTGAAATTGCAATACTGTTTACTGCTTCCAAAAACCTGCCCTCATTTGAGCACACAGTGATGAATATTGTCACCCTACCCCTGGTCACTATCCTGATGCTTCCAAGCAGTATACCAAAATGATCCTTAACATCTAAAGGTTCCACACCCCTGATTGCAGTTTATTATCCAAATTATTATAGTAAAATGATTCTTGGTGTCTAGTGCCCCCCCCAAATTGTCATTCAGATGGCCCAATTATTATAATAATATGGGTGTATAATTTATTTACTTACATACATATTTAAAAGTTTCACTAGGAAAAGCATACTAAGCTGGGAGCTTATTTCCAGATGCATCCTGGGGGAAGGAGAACTTGTACAAGTGGGGCTTAGGTAGCACAAGAGTTCAAAATACATGACATACATGGCGGAAGACCATTGACTGAGCAGAGTAGAGTGGCACACAAACACAAACTACATTGGGAATAATACATGCAAGACGTGAGAACTTGAGTGACAAGCAAACAATCGACAGTGCATATACAGCGCAGTCAGGAGCCACAAACATATGCTGGTAATCAAATACAGAGCAGTTCAAATCAACACTAGTTGTAAACATTTGTGCACAATGCCTAGAGTGGGAGCATAAGTGCCTAAATCATAGCTGTACCTAAACTGGAAACAAGTCATAGGAGAGCAGGAGGGAAAATTAGGAGCAAGTGCAGGAGGGAGAGGTGAGACCTCTGAAGTAGTTTAAAAGGATCCAGGGGAGAGAGATTGGTGTCTGGCTGAGGCGAGGGAGTTCCAGATTTTAGGGAAGCAGTGGCTGAACGCAGCTTTGTCGATGGTCATGGAGACTGAAGGGACCGCTAGGTTTCAAACATTTGATTTTCTGAGGGTATGGCTGTGGGGGGGGAATGGAGAGGTAGATGGGTAGGGGAAACAAACCAGAGTTTGCCCACAAAGCTGGCACAGTGGGCATGGTGTCTGTCCACAAGAGAAGAAAAGGAGAGAGATTTTTACATAGAACAGTGATGAGTCCTAGGAGGACAGTCGAGAGTGTAATCGCAGAAATAGTTGAAGAGTGTGTCCAGACTGGCAAGGGTGACTGGGGCTGCACTGTAGATCACATCACCACAGTCAGGATTGGGAGGATCATTCTCTGGATAATAGCATGGTGTGCTGGAGGTGGGATACAGTCACATTTCCTGTAAAGTACACCAAACTGGGGTTCAGCTTTTTGACTATAGCATCCACTTGTTCAGAAATGTTTAGGTGCTGGTCTAGCCAGATACCAAGATACCTAAAGGTGGTAGCATCCTTCACAGGAGAGCCATCCAGGGTATGGAAAGTAGGAAGGGGAGGGAGCCTAGAGAGTCTGTGTCTTGTGCCAAAGGACATGGAGACAGTCTTCTTGGCATTGCAGAAAAGCTGATTTGTGCATAGCCAGGGCTGAACTTGATTGAAGTCCAGCTGGAGTCTGTGGGCCTGCTGTGAAGAGGACTGTGTCATCCATGTACATGTGAATGGATGCAGACAATCATACAGAGGGAGATCATTAAGGAAAATGGAGAAAAGTAGAGGGCCTAACACAGATCCTTGTAGGACCCCAGTGGATGCAGATAGGGAGGAGAGAGGGGGAGCACCAATTTTGACTGCCTGGGACCTTCCCATGTGGTAGGAGTGGAACAGCCAATGGCTGAGTCGGAGAGGCCTGCAGCCTGGAGTTTGGCTAATAATTGGGGTGGGAGACAGTGTTAAATGCTTTGGCTAGATCGACAAAGACAGCAGAGGTGAATAGGCTGTGATCCATACCATTGTGAATGGATTTAGTGAGCCTTAGCAGGGAGATAGTGGTGGAGTGGTTCTTGTAGAAGCCAGACTTGTAGTGGGTGAAGAAGGAAGAGGAGTCCAGAAAGGGAGAGAGTTGTGACAAGACAATTTGTTCCTGTATTTTGGAGGAGGGAGAGAAATGGGTCGATAGCTGTTAGTAGTAGATGGGTCACCACCTTTTGGAAGAGGAGTAACAGTGGCAGTCTTCCGGTCAGCAAGGATGGAGGGATAGCAGAAAGAGAGGTTAGGGAGGTCAGCCAATGGGGAGGAGATTGCAGAAGCAGAGAGATGGAGGAGCTTGCTATCCAGGCCATCTGGGCTCCTCCCCTTAAAAGGGTTAATGGTTGGAAGGGTGTTGGTGATGGAGGATGGAGTTACTGGAGAGAAGAAAAATAGGAAGAAGGAAGGAGATGACTATCATGCAGGCTGGCTGGGGTGAGAGGGAAGAGAGGAAAGGGAAGGAGAGAGGGAGGAGTGGAGAGAAAACGTGCAGGTGATAAAAAAGGAATTAAACCTCTGTGGTGATGAAGGAGGGGTTAGAGATAGGAGTGTCACCCACTTTGAGGACAGGCAAACGGGATTGAGTGGGAAGGGAGAAGAGATTAAGGCAACCTTCCAAAATTTAGACAGGTGACCAATGTTGGCACTGAAGGTGGATGTAAAATATTCACCTTTGGCAAGCCTTATTGCCCTGGTACAGGTGTTGTGGAGATGATGGTACCTCTGTAGTCCATGGGGGATGGGCTATGTTTATTTTCTGATTGGGCCAAATCATGCACTTGCAAGCAAGCTATGAATTTGGCTGTGATCTAGGGGAGGTGGGGTACCTTTTGTACCTTTTCTCGTGTCCTGCACTGGGGGGGGTGGCATGGCAGTCCCATATTTCAAGGAATTTTGTTTTGAAATACGTTAACATGGAGTCAATGGAGGAGGCCAATGAGATAGGGGACCAATCAGAGCAGCTTAGGTCACGGTGCAAGGGGGTGAGGTCCCGGGATTTGAAGGAAAATATAAGCAGTGCTTTGGTGGGGGTGAGGGGGCTTTAGTTGAAAGAGAGGCAGCAGAGGATAGTGATTATGGTGTCAAATCAGAAGAGAGGGAGGTCATGAGTGGAATGCCACAGGGATCCAACCTGAGTCTTGACCTCTTCAATATGCTCAACAACAATGTTTGAGAATGAATCTGGGGCTGTGTCTCTTTGAAGATGACACCAAGCTCATGGGAGGGTAGATAGTGTCAGGGGAAGTAGGAAACTGCAGAGTGACATACAAAAAGTAGAGAGGTGGCCTAAGGTTTGGCAGTTGAAATTCAATGCCAAAAAGTGCAAGGTGATTCACTTATGGAACAAGAACCCCAGGGCAGAGTACTGGATAGGAGGATTATAGCTGAGCACTACAGCCAAGGAAAGGGACCTAAAAGTCTTTATTAGCGACTCCCTTAAACAATCAAGCTAGTACAGTGGGGCATCTAGTAATGCAAATAGGATGCTAGGGTGTACCAGAAGGAGTTCTGATAGTAGAAGAAAAGAGGTTTACTGCCTCCTTATAGATCATTGGTAAGGCTGCACCTGCTGTACTGTGCAGAGTTCTGAAGACCTCACCTCAGGAAAGATAAGGACAGGTTGAAGACTGTGCTACAAAGGGTGATCAGAATGATTCAGAGCTGCCAGGACAGATCTTATGAGGATCTGCTCAAGGCACTGAACATGTCTTCACTGGAGACCAGACAAGAAAGGAGTGATATGATAGACCTTCAAGTTTCTGTAAGGAATAAACAAGGTGAACGGAGAAGAACTACTTAGCATGAGTAATAGTTCAAGGACACGGGGGCACAAGTAGAAATTGATGGGAGGAGGTTCAAGTGGGATATTGGAAAGTTTTATCTTCCAGAAATGGTGGTGGAAATGTGGAATAGTCTGCTAACTGAGATGGCAGGCACCAAAACCATCAATGGTTTCAAGCATGGCTGTGACAAAGTGAAGGGTATAATGGTTACTCAGGGTGATAGTAGTAGGGAGGGGAACAGGGGAGTGGATAGTGAAGGCCAGTACCCTGTATGGACAATAGGTGCCAAGGTTTAATATGGAACTAGGGCAGATTGAATGTACCGTTGTTTTTTTTTCCTGCAATCATTGTCTATGTTTCTGTGTTTCTATTTTTCCATTTTCCCTGACATCTAGTAGCACCACGCCCCAGTCACAAATCTGAGCCCCCTCCCAAAGCTATCCAACCAGGTCCCTCCACCCCCTCCCCATTAGCTCCCCCATTTACTCAAGATTGCAGACGCCTCCTTGTGACTGTGATCGGTGCAGTCTCTCAGCTCATTATCTTGGCTGGCCACTGTCTAAGTGAAAGGGAGTGAGTGAGCACCTACTGTACAACATCTGTTTATATAGTAGGTGTGTGCTCACTCCCTGTCACTCAGAAAGTGGCCAGCAGAGGTGGTGAACAGAGGGGCTGGGCCTGTCACGGTCGCAGTGGAAGGGACTGACAGCTGGGGTAATTTATGGACCACCACGGGGAGAAGGGTGGAAGGACCTTAATGGGTGGAATTGGTAGGGGGCTCAGACTTGCAATCAGGGTGAACTAGATGCCAGGGATCTTCTTAATATACTAATCAGGATCATCTGAATGGTGATTGGGGTGGGGAAATACTAGATGCCAGGGATCATTTTACTAATCAGGGTCATCTGTATGTGACTGGGGGAAATTACTAGATGCCAGGGATTATTTTATTATAATATCAGGTGCATCTGAATGGCGATCAGAAGGTGGGGGCTGGCACTGTTCTGTACAATTCCTCCATGCAGTGATGCACAGAGACATTGTGAAGAGATATTAGTTAGCCCATATGGGCTGGCAAATGTCTCATTAGCACCTTTCCTGCCCTATGGACAGCATGCTGAGAGTTGAAAATGGCTCATGGGGTAAAGGTGCTATCCTATTTGGGAAATGCTGTCTCCCTTTGCTCCTCTAAATCCCTGTCCTACTGGAGGCTGTGATAGTGCCTAGTCTTGTCACAGTGGGCTATCCAATGGGAACCAGTGATCACTGTACAGTGTGGTTCAACATTAAGATGGGTGCAGAGGCAAGCCACAAAAAGATGAGGGTCCTAGACTTCAGTAGGTTGAATTTTAAAGAAATGGGAGTCTGTTTCAGAAGCAGCCTAGCAGGGTAGGATTGTCAGAGAGGGATAGAGGAACAGTGGAGAAAATTAAGTAAAGTCATAGGGAAGGCAACCAGCATCTGCATGAAGGAAGTGAGCAAAAGCAGGAGGAAAAAAGGACCATTATGGTACTGTAGGGAAGTGGCCATGAAGGTGTCTGAAGCATATCCCCCAACCAGTCTGGTTAATCAACTCCTACACTGTTTTGGAGGAGCGGGATGGCCCCACAATGGCACCCATGGCCGAGACCAAGGAGGATGGCCGGATCCTCCAGGATTCAGCACCGGGGAAGGGGGACAGAGTACACCATAGGAGGAGGAAGCTTCTCCTGGTGGCGGACTCAGTTGTCTGAGGAGTGAAGTTAGGGGAACCTAGCAGGAAAGACAGGGAGGTAAAGTGCATTTCAGAAAGCACTGCAATGCAGAATGAGAAGCAGATCAATAGGATCGCAAGGGTAATGACAAGGAAGGAGGAACTGGATGTTATCGTTCATGTGGGGATGAATGACCTAGCAGGAGACAAAGTAGAAGCAGCTAGAATCCAAAAGGATTTCAGGAAGTTAGGAGAGACTGAAGCAAGTAGAACACTCCATCTCCTTCTCGGAGGTGCTACCTGTCCATGGCATGGGAGAGGCTAGGGCACTCCACATCCAGAAATTCAATTCCTGGTTGAAGGAATGGCATTAAAGGGAGGGCTATGGCTTCATAGGGGACTGGGGCCCCCATCTGGACAGATGCAAGCCCGTATAAAGATAATGGCCTGCATCCATCAGGGAAGGGGACCCGAGTAAGAAGTTTGAATGCTTCAGTGACAAGCCTTTAAACTGGCCAAGGGGGGGAGTCAGGAAGGTCAGGTGGCTTAGTATCACCCCCCCGGGGCACATGCAGGAAAATGAGTTGAAGTCTGGGACACTGAGAGCAGAAGAAGAGTGGTAAGCAGTGAATTCTAGTCCACACAAGAAAGACAACTGGGGAGGGGGGTGACGAAGCAGAGGAGGGGAGGGGGAAGGAAGCAGGACAGCAGCAGCATGGGAGGAGAGGGATAGAATACAAAACATAGAAGGCATGGTAACAAATGCCTTCAGCCTGGGAAATAAAATCCCAGACCTGGAGGCATGCATAATAGAGTCAGATCTGGACATAGTAGCAATAACTGAGACATGGTACACTGTTAATCATGGTACGTTGATGTACCGGGTTATACTCTGTTCAGGAGGGATGGGGGTAAAAAAGGAAGGAGTATGGCCCTGTACGTCAGGGAAGGTATAAAGGCAACAGAGGTGCAGGGTAGATAGGGGGAGGCTGAAGCACTGTGGGTCACCCTTGAACCTGGCAAAGGCTCAGCAATATGCACAGGGGTGATCTACAGGCCTTCGGCACAGGGGTAAGAAGTGGACATGGAGCTTGTGGATGGAAACATAGAAACATAGATTTTGACAGCAGATAAGGACTGCTTGGCCCACCCAGTCTGCCCATTTCCCTACCTAATGGATAAGCTGCAGATCCTAGTTAACCAGCAGCCTACACAATATGGCAACAAAAGGTGAAGTCCTGCTGCTGGGAGATTTCAGTATGCCAGACATGGATTGGTCCACTCAGGCAGCTGCTTCAGCTAGAAGCAGAAAAGCATCCTGGATTCCCTACAGGGGGCAGGTCTCAGGCAGCTTGTGCTTGATCCAGAGAAAAGGCCATTCTTGACCTGATACTGACCAACAGGGACAGAACACAGTTGTCTGTGTGGAGGCACAACTGGGATCCAGAGACCACCACATAGTGTGGTTTAGCATGGGAGCCGGGACCCAGTCCAGTCACATGAGGGCAAACGTTTTGGATTTCAAGAAGGCAGACTTCACTGACATAGGGAGATACATCAGAATAGCCTTCTTTGGAAGCTTGTAAAAGGGTGGCATTTAGGAGGTATGAAGAAACACAGAAGAATGAGGATAGAGAGGTGTACCAGGTAAAACAGAGGGAAGCAGTTAAGGTAAAGAGGGTATCAAAGGCTCAGACAGAAGAAAGCATAGCCAAAGGGTATCAAAAGAAGACCAGACTTTCTTCAGGTACATAAGCAAGGAGAGGTAGGCAAGGGGAGGAATTCTGAGGATAAGGAGGATGACAAAGGGAGACTGCACAGAGGGGGATCAGAAAAAAGCAGACATCCTGAACAGGTACTTCTACTGTTTTCACAGTGGAGAGAGACAGGGACAGACCACCAAGGAGCAGCACAAACACTGAAGGGGGAAGTGGACACAAGTCCATTTTCAAAGGAAAGAGTATTATTGAAGGGACTTCAAATTTAAGGGTGGACAAGGTCATAGAACCGGATGGATACACCCAAGGGTATTAAGGGAACTAGGCAGGGAGGTGCTTGCTGCACTACTCACAGCCTTATTCAACAACTCACTGGAAACAGGAGTGGTTCCAGAGGACTAGAGGAGAGCAGACATCCTGTTTTGTAAGAGCATCAGCAGGGGGGAGGCTAGCAAGTATAGTCTGGTCTGCTGGTCTGTCTTACTTGAGTCATGGGAAAATTAATGGAATCCATACTAAAAGAGAGACTGTTAGAGTATCTTGAATCCAGTGGGCTGCAAGACCACATGCAGCACAAATTCACAGTGGGTAGGTCATGCCAAATGAATCTGGTAGATTTCTTTGACTGGATGACCAGGGAAATGGATAAGGGGAGAGGGGTGGGATCCAAAATGGTTAATTAGGTTCAATGTGCCTGTGCAACTGGTTTCATGCTTGTGTAACATAGCTAATCTTTGGCTGTTTATCTCTCTATCGTGGGATGTACCATCCTGTATGGGTACAAAGAGAAGGAACCCTAGAGGAGGTTTCCACCTCTTGAGGTGCCACCGGAGTGATTTTCTTGGCTGAAGGTACCTTAGGAAGAAGCCCATGGGAAAGACAGGCATGCCTCTGGAGGAGGAAGGGTGGATGGAGGGGCAAGAAAAAAATGCTTGTGTGTGGAGTGAGGAGAGCAGTCCTTAAATGGGCAGAATGGGAGGTGTCCTGTTGCACCGCCACCATGAACTACAGGCTGTAGCCTACCAATTAGTACAGTAGCGAGTTAATGGATAAGAGTCAGAGGGTGTTGGCTAAAGGCACTCACTCTAATGATGGGAGAGTGACCAGTGGGGTACCACAGGGCTCAGTACTGGGACCAATCCTTTTGAACGTAGGGGACACTGTGGAAGAACTGAAGGGAAGGTATGCCTTTTTGCAGATGATATAAAAATTTGTAATAGGGTGGAAACCCAGGAGTGGTGGACAGAATGATCAGGGATCTTGTGAATTCTGAGGAGTGGTAAAAAGCATGGCAGTTGGGTTCGATGCCAAAAAGTGCAGAATCATGCGCCTAGGGCATAGGAACCCAAGAGCTGAGTATAGGATGGGGGGGGGAGTTATTGACAGTCAATAAACAGGAAAGGGATCTTGGGGTTATTATGTCTGAGGACCTCAAGGTGGCACTGTGACAAAGCAGTGGGTAGGGCTAGTGGGATGCTAGGGTGTGTAGGGAGGGTATCTCCATCAGGAGGATGGAGGTGGTGTTGCCAGACCCCACCTGGAGTATGATGTAGTTTTGGAGAACAAACCTCAGAAAGAACATAGGGTGGAGGAAGTCCACAGGAGGGCAACTAAAATAGTGAAGGGTTTACATGAGACACCCTAAGAGGATGGACCAAGGGATCTCAGCATGTACACACTAGAAGAGAGGAAAGAGAAAAGTGACATGATACAGGCCTACAAGTATCTCACAGGAGTGAACAGGGTCCAGGGGAGTCTCTTTCAAATGTGAAAGAGCACCGGGACAAGGGGGAATGCAATGAAGCTGGAGGGGGTGGTCAAGAGAGATGTGAGAAAATATTGGTAGATGCCTGGAACAGATTGCCAGCTGAAGTGGTGGAGGCTAAAACAGTAGGGGACTTCAAGCATGTGTGGCATAGACATAGTGGCATATTAAAGAAGAGGCTGGGAGGTGAGAGGGTCTATGGAGACCAGACAGCATGTGAGGAGGAAGATGAGGCAGCAAAACATCTAGGCAGACTAGGTAAGCCAAGCGGTCCTTTTCTGATGACAGATTCGGTGTTTCTATGTTTCTATGTTCATGATCGCACACCTACTGTAGAAACAGCTTTTACTACATTTAGCATCTGATTGTGAACTGTCATTCAGTTGGTAGCTGCTATGGATGTGAGTGGAGGGTCTGTGCTGGTCGCTGTACCCATAGGTTGGGGGCAAGTGGGGGAAGATGTAGTGGTACTGGGTGGGCTGGTCCAGAGGGGTAGATAGCATACTTATGGGGTGGGGGAACCTCTCAACACCAAGGATGTGGTATGGAAGAATTACAGCTCTTGCCAGACTACTAATTGGGGCATGTGGGAAACCCTGGTCTGGATATCAGGCAAATAGTACAGAGGAATTACTGATCTTATCAAGTGTCTGATTGGGGCCCAGTTGATCAGTGGTGGGGGGTCTGCTGGATACATGGGACAAATGTCTCATTACACAGGCATGCAATTTGGGGGCTGGGGCACTGGACACCTGAACAATTATGCCATGTACCAGTGGGGGGACCAGGGCTAGTGGTGGCCTGACATGGCCAGGTGTTGGGAGTGTAGGAACGCACAGTCTATAACACTTGGTTTGGGGAACCAGTAACTAGTGTTGCACTAATGGATAGCTACACCTGCCCAAACCTCCAAGTATGCCGATGTGCCTATGTGCAAGGTGCTGTCAGCTGCTTTACATAGGTGCACAAGGATGGATTAGGGCCACTTACAAATGGGCTAATGAATTGGTAACCAAGCAATCATATGGCCCTTTGCAGAACTATCCTGCTTTAGAGGTGCAAATTGGGATTAGCAAATTGATAACCTAACACTCACAAAAAAGCTTGAATATTCTGCCTTAGGGCTTTTAAAACCATTGTAACTCTGTTAAATGGTTTAAAAGGTATATTTCTGTTTAGATCTATGTATGTTCATTCTCTAGGATGTCTTGCTTGATGTCATGCTAGTATGTTCTGTGCCCTCGTGTCTATAGTTGCTAATGTTTAATTGCTATATGCTGCAATACAATGTTGTACCTTCTACTGCTTCATGTTGATGAATTTCACTGTACACTCCTGTTCCCCTTTCCCCCAGGATGCACCGTGAGATGAGAAACTTGTTGTTCAGTGGGCCCTTCCTGGTGAAACATTTCAATAAATAAATTTCCAGATTGTAGCCAGCTGCCTTCCCCGAACAACTGAGCTCCCTCCAGGAGCTGGAAACACTCACGGGTGCCGAGTAGAGGTAATTTAAAGAACCTCTTCAGCACCCTTGTGAGGGGGGGTTAGCCTGTCGACGCGCTGCACGCATCGACTGCCCTGCCCACCCCAGCCACCCACCCACCCAGGGTCGTCCCTTGTTTTATAGGCCCTGCTTGATTACATCACTTCCTGCTTCCTGCTGTCTGAAATACTAAGTCCCCATTATCTCATTTGCAGGTTATACCTGCTAGCCACTAGAGGGACCCTGAGATCCTACCTCAAGCTCCTCTATTCTCAAAAAGCCATCTCCCTGTTTTTTTCCTGGATGCCTTCAAACTACCTATCCCTCTTCCCTTCTCTCTTGGCTACAGCTACCTTGCCCACACCTCCTCCCACACCCAACCCTGTAGTGCGCCCACGCTCGGACCTCCTGCCTTCACCACTGTGCCTGCACCAAGTGACCACTAGGAGTCGCTATTGTGCACCCCCTTTTGGTCCCAAACATACCCTGCATCTGGCCCCAGAACGTGAAGCACAGCTCTCACCCAGGTCCCTCCTCCAACTGGCCTGAGTTGGTCTTGAACCTGGTACCCTGTCCACTAGAGTCCGTGTCACTACCCCTAATCCAAAGTGGCATCCACACTTGCTGGAGGTAACTAAACAATTTCAACCTACCACTAGCAGTATGTTAGCCCAACTCTTACTAAAATGCCACCCTCTCATCCTTACCCTGTCACCACTGTCCCACCTACCCGACCCCCCCCCCAGGCACTCTGGCACTAGATCCTGCTCTTGTTCCAGAGCTTGTACAATCCCACCTGACTTTCACCATCTGCCCCAGCCTAAAACACCCTCCCCCCAGCCAATTCCCTACTGCTTCCTCAGGTGTTCAATTGAAACTTATCGTTCTCACTTTCTCAGCCTGGAAAACCCTGCCCACCCCCTGTGCCCAGAAGCTCCCCTCCTCTTCACGACATACCTATCGAAAGCTCACCTCTACCATCCCCTGGCCAGGGCTGTGGTTATTCTACTACTCCTGACAGGAAATATACATCCAAACCCAGGCCAGCCCACTCTAGCCCAACAGCAGGGTCACCTGGGCTCTGCATAGCATCTATGAATATCTGCAGCCTGCTGAAAAAATTTGATTCCCTCAATGTTGGGTCACATTGCATAGACCAGATGTCATCATGCTAGTGGAAACCTGGCTACTAAAATCCACCCCACACTCCTTTGTCTCCATTCCAGGTACTCCTCTACTGGGAGGATCATGTAGGTAGAAGGGAGGCTGTGCAATCTACACCAGGGACTCTCTCACTGGACAGGCACTCCCTGCTCCTGTACTCGCACACACGGCACAGGCTCTAACCCTCAAACTGACCCCTGACCCCTCCAGGGGTCCCCTCTATCTCACCACTGCCTACATTCCCCCAAAAGAACAAACTCTGGCACTGGTTTCGCTAATTGATTATCTCTCAACCCTACATCACACAGCTGACCAAATCCTTGTGGGTGACCTGAACGTAAACTGGCTCAACTCATCCACCACCACCACCCGTGACTCTTTCGCAGCCATAGACATGACCCAACTAGTCTCCCAACCCACCCAAGTCAACACTAAGAAAGGCACCAGCACCCTGCTGGACATGGTCATCACCAACCACCCTCAACAAATCCACGATACCCAAGTCCTTCCTGACTCTCTCAGTGACCACTCCCCTATACTTTTCCATTGGGTGACCTCCACACCCAAACCCACAGCCCTTCCCATCCTACATCGGCGCCTCAGACCAGGTGGTTTAAAAGGCCTTAAGCAACTTCTTACCCAAATTAACTGGTCTCCCATACACTATGCCCCTGATATGGATACTGCCCTAACTTTCTTCTCCCAAACCTTCAACAAAGCCTGTGACATTTTGGCACCCGATACGGCAGTCAGACCAAAGTTGCGTAATGGCCCTGGGTTACCCAGCTCTGCTGCAAATGCTCAAGCACAGGGATAACTTTTGGCACCTGGCCTCTGAAACAGGCGGTCAGAGCGGACAGACAAGCCTAAAAATGCACTAGAAACAAATGCACTGCCATCAAAAAAGCAAAAGCCGATCACTATCAGGTTGTGCTTTCCTCCTCCTGGGGGAGCGCGAGAACTTTCTGGGACAACATAAAACAACTAAATGGGAGCGTGCGCTCCCCACCTCCCTCTCAGATCACCATTGAAGGCTCTATCTCCACCGACCCAGCCTGCATAGCCAACTTCCTCAACTCATACTTCACGGACCTTAGTTCGGTCTTCCCCAGAGACTTCTTTGACCCCCTCTCCCTACCTGCCCCAGTCATTCAATACCCTAGTTTCCACTTATGCAGGGTAACTTCCCTGGAGGTCAGTCCACACCTGATTAAAGCTCTAAAGAGCACTGTTGTGGGAGTGACTCCCTGTACCCCAGTATCCTCCGCCGGGTCCTGGATCAGGTCCTCGCACCACTAACTAGCTTGCTCAATAAATCTCTTTGCCCGGGGCAATTCCCCACAGCCTGGAAAATTGCCACAGTTACGCCCATACACAAAGGAGGTGACAGAATTACCGGCCCATCTCCATTCTCCCACCCCTCTCCAAAGCCCTAGAAAAACTGGTGGCTACCCAAATTACGGAGTACCTGACCAAACACAACACCCTCTGCCATGAACAACATGGTTTCTGTGCAGGCCACAGTACCAGCACAGCCCTCATAGAGTTTTCAAATTTTCTTCATTCCTCCCTGGACTCTGGCTCGCTAGCCGGGGCAGTGTTTATTGACCTCTCTAAGGCATTCAACACTGTCTCCCACCCCCTCCTGCTGGATGCCCTCAGCCGCACTGGCTTTGCCACAGGACCAGTCTCCTGGTGCTCTAGCTATCTGTCTGCCCACTCTCAGCATGTTAAAATCAATGGGACACTCTCCAATCTGTCCTATCTGCTCAGGTATCCCCTAGGGCTCCATCCTTGGTCCTCTTCTCTTCTCGCTCTACCTCAACACCCTGCCCAAAGCATGCACTGATAAAATCCTGCTGTATGCAGATGATGCCATCATCTTTGCCACCCACTGAAACCCCATCTCCCTAGAAGACACCTTGCAACTATCCTTTAACGATGCAGAAACCTGGTTCAAAGAGCATAGACTTGTAGTCAATCTAAAAAAAAAAAAAAGCTATGCTCTTTGCCCATCCCCAAAACAAAGCCATTAATTTCCCACTCCACATCCTCCCTAGTTCCAAGCATCCTCTTGATCAAGTCCACCTATACAAGTACCTCGGGGTCTCCTTAGACTCAGCCCTCACTTTCCACGATCACATTGATACCCTAGCATCAGCTACAAATGCTCGGCTAGGTATCCTTTACCACTACAAGCACTGCCTCCCCACTGATGCTCTCCGACTAGCTGTCACCTCCTCAATAATGTCCCTTGTGGACTATGAGCTGCCAGTCTATGGCGCTGCTGATGCGACCACCCTCAATAAAATCTGACCCACCTTGAATAAGGCCTGTAGGTTAATTACGGGAGCCCCTAGGCTAACTCATACCTTGCAGCTATATGACATGGCTAGGCTGCTTAACCTGGATGAATGGCTCAGATATCAAACCTGCCTCACAACGAAAAAAACCCTCCTTGGACTATCCCCACCTGACCTGACAGCCTCTATCCACCACGCACAACCACTAGTCCAAACTCGTTCCTCCTCCAAGGCCACCCTGCTAGTCCCTAGGTCAAGGACCCCACATGGACAAAGGTTACCAAGCTCCCTCCTGGTACAATACTCTCCCCACCTCCATCTCTGATACCCCTACAATCTCACACTTCAAAACTGCACTTCGGAGTCAGCTATTCAGCTTGCGAAGCTGTATTTGTCTCTAGGTGTTCCAGCTCACTATGCCCTGACAAAACTCTCTGAGTGGCTCCTCACCCAAACTAATCACCAACCATGTCCCTAGCTCTCTGAATTTTTCTACCTATAGCAGCCTCTGCCCAAGACTACATGTCTGCATTTCATATATAGTCTCTGATCAAGACTATGTGTCTGCATTTCATATATAGTCTCTGATCAAGACTACGTGTCTGCTTTACCAATGTATGCTTCACTCTGTTGATGTGTTTTCCAATTAACTGTGATAGCTTGTGATTACCAAACCTGTAACACACTTTTTCGTAACAAAGAAACTACTCATTGTGTCTATCATAGCTGTAACCACAATGATGTAAAAAGCTGTACCACAATGATGTAACTAAATGTTGTACTGTATTTGTCCTCCTTGTGACGAGGTATCTTTGGAACCGAGCCTCTGGCTCAAAGGTCTTAAACTGATGTACAAATAAATAAATAAAATAAATAAAAATAAAAAACATACTACAATCCACGTTCTAAAACTGTGCTTAAACTCTGCTCAGAGGTAGGCAAGAGTACAGTTTTAGACCAGCACAGTTACCTTATCCCATGCTGACATAATTGTGGAAATGATTTGTGTTGAAATATGGGTTAAGACAACCACAATGATCAAAATCTGTGTTTTTGGCTTGTGGCCCTTCTCTGGCGCTGTCCTAGAGAGGGCCACTAACCCTGGCATGCAGGCCTGACCACAGTTAAGGGGCCTGGGTTCCCATACTTGATATTACTGGGGGTCCTTTCCCAAGATCACAAAGAAAATGGCGGTGCAACCCAGAGTACATTCAAGTTGGTCTGATCTCTACCAGTACAACCCTCCCCATATTGTCCTACCAACCCACCTCCCCAACAGTTGCCCCATACATGGACTTACCAGAATCAAACATCCTCATATTCCACATCATCCACCATTCATTTTCAGTAGTAACATGCTTACTAAAATCAGGCTTTTGAGTCAGACCTTTTTAAAACAGTAACAACATAATTTATTTACACAGGAAGGGTTAGGATGGGGTTGAATGGAATAGAGGTTAAACAACATTTTAAATTTGCATTTTAAAGATTTAACATTTTCCCAAACAGCATTCCTCCTTTTGATTTTAACCCAAATCACCTTTTGATAATGCAGCCACCAAACTACTTGACTATCTAACTGCTGCTGGTATTACCTAACCCAAACCCACTGGTACCAGTTCAGAAAGATGCCTCAAATTTTGTCCCTGGGTACCTAAATGCCAAGCTGCAGGCCTGAGGTGCAGCTGGTCGGCAGGCGCCGGCACACCCACCTGAACCAAGCAACCCCCCACATGTTCCCCTTGATTGCTTTAACCTTGAATTGGTTTTCAGTGCCAGTGGACTTGAACACAGAACTATATACATATTCCCCAGGTGCAGGACAATTCCTGCCCTCACTCACAGCTCTGCTGTGTTAGTCCTCAGATGGCACACATGACTGAAGTCTTGAGGTAGATGGATTAGCAGACACAGAACCGGGCCTGATGCTTAACACTTGAAAGCGCAGAAGCTGCAGCTTGGATCTTTAGTACGAACAAAGGTCTTACAGTTCTTCTTCCCCCCCCCGGCCCACAGAGGCCCACTGCAGGGCATCACACAAGGCCCACCAGCCACCACAGCCCAGCTCCCCCACAGGTCAGAGCACCCCAGCACCCAGGCACACACCCATAATCCCTTGTCACCAGCAGCACCACTTGATGGGGGTCAGCGAACTCCCCACCTGGCACGTTTAGGATGGATTCTTCAGATCATTTCCATTCATTCCCCAATTACCTGCTACGGTGTGTAGTCAAGCAGTCTCGGCTACCTTCCCAAATATCAGGCTATGGGAGGACTGTGAAGAGTCTGCAGATCCAGGGGTTTACCACAGCAGTCTCTTGTCTTGTTGCATCTCAGGAGCAGACAGCATGCACCCACCCAGACAGCACCCACTCATCCCCCTGCCCCCAGAGTCTTTCAACTCCAATACAATGGCCACTCTTGTGCTCTGGCTCACACACAAGTTCAGCAACTCTTTTTCAGAAATACATCAAGGAAGTCCCTTTTCTTACCGTGCAGGTATTAGTCGACTCCAGACAGAAGAGGCTCTCACTTCAGCTTCTTAGAACATGGGCTCCAATCCAGTTTTCATATCCATTTTCTACAGTCCAGTTTTCTCTGCCAAAAAAATAGTCCTTTTAACTTGTCTTTCCCTTTTCCTGTAGATGCCTTATCTTTGCCAGGGTCAGACAGAACCTTTTACACTTTTTCTTACTTCTCTCATCAAAAATCCTTCTTCATCCATGTCTCACCGATATGGCACAGATGAAACTAAAGAGGCTTTCTCCCCATCCTCTTGACACAAATCCATCAATTTCCTTAATTCTTTTTCTCAATTCATTTAACCTTTACTCTGAACACTTTCACCACGGTGGTGCAATTTCTCTGGCAGCAAAAGAATACTGCAGATGTCCCTCTCTGCAGAGCTGCCTGCAAAATCATCTCTTTTCTCCCTAGATGGGGGAAAGGCACAACCAGCTCTGGAGGACAGACCGCTGGCAGCCCCCCCTCACAGCCCTGCAGCCTCTCCTTCTCCCTAGGGGCTGGAGACCCCTCTCACTGTGAAGGGGCTCCCACCAAACTGAACTCAGAAACCAAAGTTATTTCCACCCGGGAGCTTTCTGGTAGCTCCCCATTGACAGGAGCTACTGTCCTCAACCAAAATTAACATGTGCGAGGTTCCCTCGACACCTCACTATTTGCTGAAAAAGGTGCCCAGATTGTCACCGGTATTTTTCCCCCAAGAGTCTTCACTGAAGCTCCACTGTTTAGCAGCCTCTTCCCTCTGATGGCCCAATACAAAATTTAGCATTTTTAGTTATTTTTCACCCGGTCGCTAATACTGAAACTTGTTATCCCCAGCACCAGACAAGCTGAGAAATATGTGTAGTATAACAGCAGCAGGAATGAGGGATAAATTTTCTAGCTCTACCTGGATTAGATGAGTGAGGGACCACCAGACTACCAGGGAATTATTTTTTTTTGCTGTGTCCAAGACTGATAGTGTCTATGTGTGTGTGGGGGGGAGTAGCTGGCAGGCTGCGCATGTGGACTTTAAATACGATTCCCAGAATCATTAACTAGCACCAACCAGGCAGTGTGTTAGCACTTCCAGAAAGCATTTAATATACCTGTACACCTTATATGCATTAGAGTAACCCTCAGTTATATGGGCACCTGGTTGCAATTAGTAATCCTGTGCAAAAAAAAAAAATAGTGCCACGCTAACAGGTTAGCAATGCACAGAAGAATGCTTTTTTAAAATAGTACCTGTCATGCTCATCACAGCGCAGTGCTAATTCTATTACAGTGGTATGTTGGCCCCCATTTTTAGAGCCAGTCATTAGTGTCATGCACAAGTGCTGCACCTGAGATAGTGCACAGCCAAAAAATGTAGTGGTAAATGGCAGTCACTCCAATAAGGAGAGAGTGACCAGTAGGGTGCCAGAGGGCTCAGTAATGGGACAAGTCCTCTTCAATGTCTTTATAAGTGGCATTACAGAAGAACTGGAAGGGCAGATGTGCCTTTTTTCAGATTACACCATAGTCTGTAATAGCGTTGATAGGTGTAGATGGAGAGAATGAGTAATGACCTTAGAAATTCGAAGAGTGGTACGGGACATAGCAGCTCAGGTTCAAAGCCAACAACTGCAAAATCAAGCATCTAGGGCATAGAAACCTAGAGGCTGAGCATAAAATGTAGGGAGAGGTACTGATGGTTATGAAGGAAACCTTTTACATAGCACTGTGCTCTATATGCAGGTGAGGATTACCCAGTTGCATGGCCGTAGTAGTACATGTGCACATGCACATGATCAGGTTAGCATCAGGGGATACTGAATATGATATCCATCCAACCATGCTGTTCCCACATAGCGTAATGTTTAGCACTGCACTAACCTTCTGAAAATGGGGCCCTAACTGACTAAACATCCTGGCCAATGCCTCTTAAGATGCAGAGGGTAAACATAAAAGGGTTATCTTATCTATCTCTTTATGTATTGTTTTATCTTATTTTGCTTGCAAAATCTTTATCCGATTTCAAAACATTGTGATGTGACTTAAAACGTTTATAACAAACTAGTTAAAACAGTTTTTTTTTCTTCTTTCATCTGAATGCTGCCTTTATTTACTAATAAAATCAAAGTATGGTGGGCTGGCCTAGCAGCTTGGTGGTGACTGTACTGCCTCCCATGCCATTGGCCCAGTTTTGGGGGTGGACCTGGGTTGCACAGAGGTTAGCTGGAGGGAGATACGATTGAGCATCTCGGGGAATGTTCTCCTCTCAGGGAGGAAGAGCCTGACCACCTCGCTCTTTAACATCTACCTAGCTGAGGAGGGCTGGCAGGGCAGTGGAGTTGCAGAAGGGGGAGGGCGCAGGCAGGTACTAAGCAAGCATGTGCCTTTATATGCAATTGCATCATTGCATGCTTGGCTGCCCAGGGGATGAAACCAAAGGTAGAAAACCCCCAATGGCAAAATGATCCAACAAGCTGCCGCAGATTATGCACTACTAACCAGGCTCTGCTCCAGTCTGAATATGTGTCTACTTGTCAGTGCCCCCCCCTCCTGGCCTCAACACAGGGGATGTGTGTGAGGGAAGGGCAATCTCAGAGCAGGTAAGTCCTGGGGATGGTGAGTGACTGGGCTGGAGATGTTAGTGTGCAAGGGGGTCGCACGGTCACCAAGGAGATATAAATCTCTATGGAAAAAATAAATAAATAAAACACAGTTTGAGAAGCTCAAATCCCAAAACAGACTGTGAATGCCTGCAGTGAGGCATCACAGTAAAGTTATTTAGTATAGAAACATGTAAATTATATTCATATGCCAGCTAAGCTCCTGATGAGAAGTGGGCACTGAGGGATTTCGGCAAAAATATATATTTTTGTTTCTTAACCAAGAAACTTTTATTAAACAAAATATTAAAAAAAAAACTAAAACTAAATCAAAACAGTACATAGAGTACAAACTAGCAAAGCTTTTGGCTTACACTATTACAGTTTCTGCAGTGCTTCCCAAACATTCAGCTCAGATAAGTTGCTGGACTAACACAGTAATTAATTACACATAAATCTGATCAAAAATTTAACTTGGGAAAAACGCATGCAGCCTCCTATGTTTATGTTAGGAATATCCTAAGTAGTAGCTTCCCATACAAATGTGTTTTAACAGTAAATGAGGGCAGCATTTATTTAAAAGAATAAACTACAGCATTTTAAATTAGTTCTAAACGTTTCTTGTCACATCACAATTTTCTGAAATTTGATTAAAGATGTGCAAGCAAAACAAGATGGAAAACCCAATAAAGAAGTAGAATAAGAGATAGCCCTATTTTGTTTACCTTCTGCTCTGCAGCTTTAGACATCCTCTCATCATGCTAGCAGCTCCCTGAATGCAACAGGAAATGAGGGCAGGGGCAGGCTATTCAAGGGTCGGTGTAATTTCAGAATGTAGTCTGTTTCAGTATATAGTTTATTTGTTTCAGTATATAGTGTATGTGGGTTTTTCAGTCTATAGCGTATGTATTTCAATACATAGTATATGTGTTTCACCATGTAGTTTATTTGTTTCAGTATATAGTGGGTGTGGATTTTTTAAATATACCGTGTATGTATTTCAATATGTAATATATTTATTTCAGTATACAGAGTATGCAAAAGTTTTCAATAGATAGGGCAAGTGTTTTAATATATAGTGTATTTGTTTCAGTATATAGTGTATGCAGATTTTTCAATGCATAGTGTATTTATTTCAATAGATAGTGTATGTATTTCAATATAAAGTGTAGATGTTTCAATAAATAGTGTATTTGTTTCAGTAGACTGTGTATGTGGATTTTTCAATGCGTAGGATATGTATTTCAATAGACAGCATATGTATTTCAATATGTAGTGTGTTTGTTTCAGTATATAGTGTATGCATATTTTTTCAGTATATACTGTATGTGTTGCAATGTATTGAGTATTTGTTTCAGTAGATAGTTTAAGTGGATCTTTCAGTCTGTGGTGTATGTATCTCAATAGGTAGTGTATATGTTTCAGTACATACTGTAGTACATTTGTTTTAGTATATAATGTATGTGGATTTTTAGTACTCAGTAAGTGTATTTCAGTAGATAGTGTATGTATTTCACTATATAATGTGAGCATTTTACTATATAATGTATGTGTTTCACTATATGATATATACATTTCAGAATACAGTATATGTATTTCACTATATGATGTATATATTTCAGTAGATAGTGTATGTGATTCACTACATTGTGTATGGATTTCACTATATAATGTATATATTTCACTATATGATGTATGTATTTCACTATAGAGTGTATGTTTTTTACCATATAGCCAGAGATTCTGAATTATGTCCCTAACGGCTTGTCATATTACAGCAGATAAGGACTGCCTGGCCCACCTAGTCTGCCCATTTCCCTACCTACTGTATAAGCTCCAGATCCTATCTGATCTGTGGCCTACCACCTCTTTCCTACCACTAGTCTTGCCTTCTGCCTGTCCCATGCATTCCTGAATTTGACAATTATGCATAAGCCTTTGACAAGAACCCCCTGATAAAGCATCATACATAGCATGAGAAGTACTGGGGTGAGCACTACACTTCCTGTTTTTTTCTTGTATGTATCCAACTAATAAATTTTTGTTTTTGCAGCAGCTATCTGGCATCTTCCCCTTTTTAAGCATTTTATTTTACTGAGTGTGATTGTTTCTGTGTTATGGCTGTCTGGTCCTCATGCCCCTACCATCAACCGATGGAGGAGTAGCACTGGTGCCAGATGTGAAGGCAGCATATAATCCACTCTTCCGGATGGAGGAGGAGGAGGAGGAGGAAGAGTACAGGTGGCCCCAAGCATTGGGTGGATGGGAGGCAGGGGGAGCCAGGGTGGCAAAAAAGAACAGCAAAAAAATTTACAGTGGCAGTCATCCATTCCGTTTTATGTAACAGGCATGTTCTAACATCCTTCCAAATATAGCTTATGTGCAAACTGTAAAGATTTGGAGTTTGACATGACAAGCAAAATTCAGGCACTTGCTTTCCAATTTTTTAATTTTTGTAGTTTTGGCTGCAGTATTACTTAAAACATGTCTCCTGTGCAATAAGTCAACTGAGCAAGAAAATGAGATTAGCTGTTTTGCATGCTAACCTCATGCTGTGAATGTGGCCTCAGAAACATAGGAACATAGAGAATGATGGCAGAAAAAGGTCAAGGGTCCAGCTAGCTTGCCTTTAGTTCCCTATCCACACTGGGACCCATTGTCCATATGGGTTTCTATTCCTTGCAGTCTACTTCCCTCCTGTTACCGACCTGAGTAACCACCAAACCCTTAACCCTGTTCCTGCCATGCTTGAAACCATTTATGGTCTCAGCACCCATCATGTCCACTGGCAGACTGTTCCATGGCACCACCACCCTTTCCATGAAATAACATAGAAACATAGAATTTGATGGCAGATAAGAACCGCTTGGCCCACCTAGTCTGCCCATTTCCCTACCTAACAGATAAGCTGCAGATCCTAGTTAACCAACAGCCTACTTCCTCCTACCCCTCACTAGAATTGTCTTATGTCTGTCCCATGCATTCTTGAATTCCCCCACTGTTTTTGACTCTATGACTGCCTCAGAAAGGCTGTTCCATGCATCTACAATCCTCTCTGTGAAGAAATACTTCCTCACATTACCTCTAAGCCATCCCCCCTCTGTCTTCAAATTGTGCCCCCTTGTTCTTGCACTTCTCTTTTTTTGAAATATGCTACCCTCTTGGACTTTGTTGATTCCCTTGAGATATTTGAATGTTTCTGTCATGTCCCCCCTCTCCCTCCTTTCCTCAAGGCTATACATCTTAAGCTCCTTTAGTCTTTCTTCATATGTCTTCTGGTGCAGGCCCTGCACCATTTTGGTTGCACTCCTCTGGACAGCCTTCACCCTGTCTATGTCTTTGCGGATATGGGGTCTCCAGAACTGTATACAGTACTCCAGATGTGGTCTTACCAACTGTCTGCACAGAGGGCCAACAACTTCTGTTTTCCACTGGTGATGCCTCTCCCTATGCATCCCAGTATCCCCCCAGCCCTCCTTACTGTCTTCTCACATTGCTGGCCCACCTTTAGGTCATCTGATATGACTACTCCCAGGTCCCTTTCCATTTTTGTTGTTGTCAGTATCTCACCCCCCATTGTGTACTCTTGCCTTGGGTTTTTGTTTCCCAGGTGCATTCCTTTGCAATTCATTGCATTGAATCTAAGCTGCCATACATTTGACCATTCCTCCAACCTTGCCAAGTCCCTTTTCATCCTTTCCACCCCACCTTGCATATCAACCCTGTTGCAGATCTTTGTGTCATCTGCAAAGAGACATACCTTCCTCTCTAGTCCCTCCGCAATGTCACTTATAAAGACATTAAAAAGGACCGGCCTCAGTACTGAACCCTATGATACCCCACTAGTAACCCTCCTTTCTTCAATGTAGACTCCATTTACTATTACCCGCTGTGTCCTGTTGTCCAGCCAGTGTTTTACTCAGGCTACCACCCTGGGACCCACTCCCAGGCTGGCTAATTTGTTTATTAATCTTTTGTGCGGGACTGTGTCAAATACCTTGCTAAAGTCTAGGTAGGCCATGTCCACAGCCCCTCCCTGGTCTACTACTTTGGTCACCCAGTCAAAGAAATGAATTAGATTTGTTTGACATGACCTTCCTTCTGTGAATCCACGCTGCCTTGGGTCCTGTGCCCCACTGGCCTCTAGATACTCAATAATTTTTTCCTTCAGAAGTGATTCCATCATTTTCCCTACCACTGAGGTCAAACTGACAGGTTTATAGTTTCCTGCCTCTGTCTTGCTCCCACTTCTGTGAAGGGGAATCACATCTGCCCTTCTCCAGTCCTCAGGTAACACACCATCTTCCCACGATTTATTAAAAAGGGTAGTCAGTGGTGTTACTAATTCTTCCCTTAGTTCTTTTAGAATTCTGGGATGTATCCCATTGCTTTATCCACCTTCAGTTTTAAGAGTTCTTTGAGAACCCTTTTTTCTGTGAAAGGACTAATATCAACCTCCCCTATCCAGAGTGCTTCTATTGACTGGATTAGGTCTCCCCCCCTGCTTTTCCATTGTGAATACTGAGCAGAAATATTCTTTCAGTATCCCTGCTTTTTCACTGTTGCTCTCTGCCCAACCACCTTCCTCTTTATTCAGCCTCAGTATCCCTGCTTTCGTCTTTTTTTGCTCCCAATGTACCTATAAAACATTTTATCCCCCTTCTTAACTGAGTTGGCTATCTTTTCCTCAGTTTGGGCCTTTGCTATTCTTACTGCCTTCCCTGCTTCCTTCTGCTTTAACTGGTACAATTCTCTGTCCTACGTCTTCTGTGTTTCCTTATACTTCCTGAATGCTATCTTTTCCTCCCTTACCTTCCCTGCCAGTTCTTTTGAGAACCATAGTGGTTTTTTCTTTTGTTTTGATTTATTTGCTTCACACAAAGGCTTGTTGCTTCTGTGATGGCAGTTTTGATGTTTCCCAATTGTTGCTCCACCCCACATTCTTACCTGTTTGCTAGTGCTTTTCTGAGGCACTCTCCCATTTTGACAAAATCAGCCCTCCTGAAGTCCAGTACCTTCACTTTTGTGTGACTTGACTCTGCAGCTAAGTTTATTGTGAACCACACTGTTTGGTGGTCGCTTGTTTCCAGATGGCTACCCACTTCAAGATCAGAGATCCTCTCTCCTTCCCCATTTGAGAGTACCAGGTCTAAGATTGCTCCCTCCTGAGTGGGTTCCAAAACTAGCCGCCTGAGGCATGCCCCCTGTAGGGCATCAAGAATGGCCCTGCTGTTGGATGTGGCTGCAGCAAAGGTGCTCCAGTTAACATCTGGCATATTCAGGCCCCCATCAGCAATATCTTACCTTTCTCTGCCATCCCAACAGTGCCTTCTATCATTTTCTTGTCCATTTCTTCTTCCTGAGATGGGGGTCTGTATACAACCCCTGTGCAGATTGTGGAGCCATTTCCAGTCTCCAGGGTGACCCACAGTGCCTCCTCTCCTCCCTGTTTACCCTTTAGTTCCATTGCTTTGACCCCTTCCCTTACATAGAGAGCTACTCCTCCTCCTCTTCTTCCTTCCCTGTCCCTCCTGTAGATTGTGTACCCTGGTATGTTGATATCCCAGTCATGGTTCTCTGTGTACCATGTTTCTATGACTGCCACAATATACAGGCATCCCTCTTCCATCAAGGCCACCATTTCGGGGAGCTTTTTACCTAGACTATGGGCATTGGTACTCATTACCCTCCATTTTTTTCTGGCTTTATTTCTTTTTGCTCCACCCCTGTCCTTACTGCTTTTGTCTTTTTCTCCATTTACCCCTGCCCTTATCCCTGTCAACTGTTCTGTCTTGGTGTTTATCTCACTAACTACCTTGACTTTTGTGGGGTGGCTAGGATTTCTCTTCTTCTTTTCGGTGCCCCCGCTAGTTTAAATGCTTGCCAATGAAGCATTTAAATCTATTACCTAGGATCCTGGTTCCCCTCCAGGATAGATGCAGACCATCGTGCTTGTATAGACCTACATCCCTCCAGGTGGAGCCCCAGTCCCCAATGAAGCAAAATCCCTGAGCTCTGCACCAGTTTTTCAACCAGTCATTGAATCCCATTTTGAGGAGTGCCCTAGCCTCATCCATGCCATAGACAAGTAGCACTTTCGAGAAACTTACCATGTGTGCTACTAGTCTAAGGCACCTCCACAACTCCACAAACTCCTGTTGTACTGCTCTTATCCCATTCTCAGCCAGGTCATTCATCCCTAGGTGGATAATGACATTCAGCTCACTCCCCCTTGCAGCAGCTCCCACAATCCTGAGGATTCATTTCCTGTCCCTCTAAGCCATGGTGCCAGGCAAGCACCTTACCTCCCATTCCCTTCGCTTCCCTCCCCCAGTTCTACCCCCTGACAATCAAGTCCCCCCCAGGAGTTGTTTCCTTTCCCTGTGGGGTCCTGTGCCATCCTCCTGTGGGTCTCCATCGTGGAGGTTCCCAGCATCCTCCTTGGTCTCCACTGCAGGTGCCTCTGTAGAGGAACGATGCTCTGTCAGAGTGGTGAATGAATTGTGGAGAGGCACAACTGGAGGGATGCACCTCTGTTCCACCACCCTCACCTTTCCTGAGCCCACCATGGTCCAACCACTCCTCTTTCTTGGCAACCTCTGAGGTAGTGACTGTGGCCTGGGTGGTCCCTGGGGGGGGGGGGCAGGTTTTCTGAATCATTGCCAGGTCAGCATGGAGATGAACAACCTCCTCCCTCAGACCAGAGAGGTGCCTGCAAGTAGGGCAGCAATGCAGTTTCCAGAATGTCTCCCGGAATACTGCTGCTCTACAGCCAGTACATTGCACCACTCCCCACATACCTGTGTCCCTTCCTGTTACAAATGCTTTTCTTTTATTGTTTTTATGTTCTTGTTTTAGTGTGTGCAAGCTTGTGAGTGTCTCTACCCCTTATTCAGTGTGCTGTGCCTTTAAGGATATGAACAGGTGTATGTTGTTAGCAGTTTTGAGGAAGTGACATCAGAACCCCTGCTATAAAGGAAGTTATGCACTTGGCACTGGTGGGAGGGAGTAAACCTATGCCGTCCAGAAACAGTGAACTACAACTCTGACCCTCCACCCCAGGGACTGCCTTCCTTCCTTTCAGACACTTATTTCACAGAGGTTAAGTACCAGGTCTAGTCACAAATGACAGCAAATATCTCCTAGCTACAGTTCCTCTCTGGCAAATTAAAGTTAAAACTAAGACAAGTCAACCCCAAAAACAGAATCAATACTAGTTACTTACACAGGTCCAAAAAGTAATAATTCAGTTCAGTGTAGTCTAGAAAATAATTCGGTTCAGTGTAGTCTAGAAAATAGTGTAGTCTGGAAAATAACCTCTTTGATTTAAGGAATCTCTGGCTGCTTTCTCTCTCTGTTTCTCAGCAGCTATAGAACTTCCTCACATCCCTCTTAAATCCCCCCACCCACCTCAACTCCCAGTTTCCAATCATGACCTAAGGTTCTTGAATCTGTACTTCTGCTAAATAGTTCCTCACAGTTCACCTTGTTTATTCCCTTCAGGAACTTAAATGTCTCTATTATATCCCCACCCTTTTGCCTGGTCTTCAGAAAGTACATGTTCAGTGCCTTGGGACTATCCTCATAAGCTCTGCCCTGTTGGCCCTAAATCATCTCGGTCACCATGCATTGCACCATCTCTAGCCTGTCACTGTTTTTCCTTAGGTGAAGACTCCAGAACTATTCCAGGTGCAGCCTTACCAGTGACCTATATACAGGTGTAATACCTCCTTTTTCCCTGCTGACACTACCCTTTATGATACACACCAGCATCCTATTAGCCTTGCTATAAGCTTTGTTGCACTGGCTTGATTGTTTGAGGTAGTAAGTTAGTAACTAATGATGATTCCCTGGTCCCTTTCTTCTGCTGTAGTATTCAGTTTTACCCCTCCCACCGAGTACTCTGTCCTGGAGGTTTTGTTCCCTAGGTGCATAACCTTGCACTTTTTGGCATTGAATTCCAACTGCCAAACCTTAGACCATCTCTCTAGACTTTGTAGATCCCTCTGCATCTCCCTGATCCCTTCATCACTATCTACCCTACCACAGAGCTTCGTGCCATCTGCAAAGACACACAGCTTGCTCTGGTTGCCCTCTCCAGTGTCATTGATGAACATATTGAAGAGGACAGGACCCAGAACAGATCCCTGTGGCACCCCACTTGTGACCTTCCTCTCTTTGATTTGATCCCATTTACCACCACCCACTGCTGTTTCTCCTTCAACCAGTTTCCTACCCATCCAACTACATCCCTAGCTGCACCCAGGTCCACCTGCTTCTTCACCATGACACAGAATCGAAAGCCTAGCAGGCCTACTGGTGCAGTGGTAGTGCTTCTGCTTTCGATGTCAGTGATCTGGGTTCTGGATTGAGCCTGGGCTGCTGAAGGACTGCCCAGGGGATGGGGTTGAGCATCCAATGGACACTTTCTTCCTTGAGAGAGGTAGGGATCCTGGTCTCCACCACCCTACTGCCACCTGGGTAAAAACAGGTGGTAGTGCCATGGAGCCAATGCTCAGGAAGGGAGCATCAACACTCTGATATATATGCATCAGATGCACCACCTTGCAATGCTTGAGGGAAGAAAAGGAACAAAGGAAAAATTCCCTGACCATGCAGGATGCTACCCTCTGCCACCCTCTGCCCTGCTGCAGGTCCTGCACTGCCGACAGTGACACTCACTCCCTAACCAACACTTGAACTCTATTTCAGGGTAAGGATCGGTCCCCCTGGACAGTTCTTTCTGTTGAAGGGTTATCCACAGGGGCACAAGGGAAGTGAGGTAAGTCCCAGGGAAGGCAGGTGACAGGGCTGGGCAGGGTGGAGGGGCTGAAGGAGGCTGGTTGGAGTCAGAGTCGGAGAAAGCAAGTAAGTTAAAAAAAAAGAGAGAGAGTCAAAAGGCTTGCTGAAGTAAAACTAGAGTTAATCCACTGCATGGCCCTTATCTACTACCTTTGTTATCCAGTAAAAGAAAACTGTCAGATTGGTCTGACAAGACCTCCCTGCCACAAACCCTCACTGTATTTTATCCTATAGACTGGTGCTTTCTAGGGGTATACCATTAGCACTGCAACTGCTTCAACTGAATTTTCACACTACAATTAGAGTGCCGCAACAAGGGCAACAGTGATTTTAGGTCACCCCTCACTGTTGTCATCCTTTGCACCCACACAATTTCTGCCCCATCCAGGGCATGCCCTCACTGGAGGAGGTTATATTTAGTTTTAGGGGATGCAGGGTATGGTCAGCAAAGCCCACTGCAAAAGCTATTTCCCAGGAGGGCGCTTTGGTGTTGTAACTCCTGGGAGATGTAATGCCTGGTGCTATAATGTCAGGCAGCACATTGTCTACTCTGTAATCAGTGTCGGCAACATGCCTTTCGCACTGGCATGAGTGAACTCTCTCTAGGTAGTCCATAAGGTCCTCTTTGACCAGTGACTCCATCAGTTTGTCCACTACAGAGGTAGTGCTGACAGGTCTGTAATTTTCTGGTTGCTCCTTGCCCCCCCCCACCTTGTATAGTGGGACTACATCCTCTACCCTTTGATCTTTCAGAACTACCTCTGTCTGAATTGAGCTATTGAATAGCCATACTGGGGTTCAGCCAGTACCACTGCTACAGTAATTCCTTGAGCACCCCTGGGTGCATCTTATCTACCTTTAGTGTTTCTAGCCCTTTCTGGACCCTTTATCTAGTAAATACAGACTGAAGACAGAGCAGAAGTAAACATTAAGAATGGCTGCTTTTTTCTTCATCTTCCTCTATTACTACCCCCCCCCCCCGTAGCCTAACAGTACATCTCCCTGGTTCCTTTTTCCATAATATATCTGAAGAATTCTTTTCCCCCATCCTTGAGTCCCTCTGCAGTATGCAGCACTGGGTCTGCCTTTGTTTTCTGACCATCCTCTTTGTTTCCTTAGTTCTTATTTGCTACTCTCGCCAGTCTTCTTCCGCCTGCTTTTCCTTGTACCTGCTGAAAGCCATTTTCTTGGCCCTCACTGCTTCTCTGACCCTTTCCAAAAAACATGTTGTTCTCTTGCACCCATTTTCTTTTATAACAAATCTTGTGCATGACTTTTTTTAATTAATATTTTATCTCCTTTCTTGCCTAGCCGCCCCCATTCTAGACAAGTCCCCCCAGCCCCATCACCTGACTTCTGTGGAACTTACCAATTGTCCAGATGTCCTCTGCCAGAAGACCAGGGAGCCAGTAGATAAATGTGGGGCCTGTGAGGTACTGGGCTTTCATCCTACCAGTCATGGGGTTGTCCTGCATTTTTCTTCCCGGGCCCATGATGCAAGCAGTGATGCATTGTGCATGCTCCATCTCTTCGGAGATGCCCTCTAGCATCAAACAGGTGGGGCACCTTCCCTGGTGTCCCACTGCACTGCCACCTAGAACCTCCAGGTGGTGGCCACCTAGTCAGATGAATGGATCTCCCTCCATGAAGGAAGAGAACTGTCCTTGGGATGTCATTTCAACCTCCCCTAGCCAACCCCCAAGGGACCCTTATCCATTTCTGAATCTGGGTTGTTGGCATGGCAGGAAGTGAGGCACCCACTGCCTGAGCCCTCCAGTACACTGGGTCAGCTCCTGAATGACTTTGTTGCCTTAATAATGGTCCCCTTGATTGCCCCTATGTGACCGGGTGTGGGTAAAATAAGCCATGACTACATAGAGTAGGGCACACAAAAGGCAAAAATCAAGCCTGTAATTTTATTGATTGAAAAAAATAACTAACTAAAATAGAAAAGATTGTACACTGAACCAAATTTAGCCCAGATGTCTTTAAGACAGAATCACTTGTATCAATGCAGTATATCAGTGTCAGTGGCTCAGTAGGTAGCACACTCGCCTCTGAGGCCGGGAGATCAGAGGGCTGTGGATTCAGTTCCCACATCTGGCACTTGGGCTAATATCCCAGTACTGACACTGTAGTGCAGCATGAGAGGGGTGCTGCACTTCTGAGGTGCTGTCTTTCGGATGAGACGTTAAACCAAGGTCCCATCTGCCTGGATTGGTGGTAGTTCAGGTGGATGTTAAAGATCCCATGGCACTTATCGAAAAGAGTAGGGGAAAGTTTTATTAGAACAAGAAATCGTGTGATAAACAACATAACAGAACATAGCATAATAAACAATACAGAAGGAACTGCACAACAATAGAACATCGCATAACAAATGTGACACCTAAAAGAAAAAAGCAAAAAGTGCAACAAAAACAAAACATAGTGAGGCCATCAAGTCACGGCCGAGTCTGAATCTGTAATCCAGGGAAGTGCAGTCCATAAGGCAAGTAAACTGGAAACCGAGTGTAGTGATTGTTCATATGCATCTATAGTTTGTAAATCCTTCACCACTTTCCGTTCAAGTTCCAAAAAGGTACAGTCTTTTTGCTGCAAAGTAAACTGGCATCTAGCCATCCAAATATTCCATTTAATCACCACTAGAATAAGGTTAAGAGTGTCCATATGCCATAAAGACCACTGAGGAGAAAAAGCACCATACATGATTTCCTGAAAAGAAACAGTCTGAAATATTGGAGAGGTCCACTTTTGCTCCAAAAAAAACCACCATTGCTGAATAAACATACAATCAAAAAATAAATGAGTTATCGTTTCAAGGGCAGCATTACACAATGGTCTAGAACATGACCTATCCTGAAGTTGTTTATGCTTTTGATTGGCTTTGACATTAATCCTTTCATGGCATGACAACCAATGAAAATCCCACATATGGGCTGGGATTCTTTTACACCGCAACAAAGAGAGAAGGAAGGGAATATGTTGAAGCGGACATTTGTCAAAGGGGGACTGTATCATACAGACTGAGGAAAGAAGCAACTTATAAAGGGTCTTATGTGAGTGAGTAATGAGCATCCGAGGAGATACTTGCCATTGTTTCAAATGTAAAAACATATATTTTACATACAAAGGTGTGCTGCCAGAAGGTCGGAGTACATGCAGGGAGTTGTGTTCCCACTGGTGGAACCAAATCCTGCAAGAACCATAAAACCACATTTCCCATCCTTTCTGAGTATTAATCAGAAGTGGCCATAAATTGGCTATGAAAAACACACTAAAATAAAACAACAGGGGGTTAACCATACCGACACCACCTTCAGTAACAGGTAGATAAGTAATATTTCTTTTGATTGGATTCAGCCTGCTTCCCCACAGTGCCTGAAAAAACAAGCTGAGAACCGCCATCTCCAGTTGTTTTGGGATAGGGAATACATAACTTAAATAAAGAAATAAAGGCAATAAAAAGGTCTTAATTAGATAAACCCTCTTTTTTTCCCCAATAGATCCCTTATTCCATGAGGCAACTTTCAATTTACCCTGTTTTAGTTTAATCTCCCAATTATAAACATCTGAGTTACAGATTCCAAAATGGACTCCAAGGATTTCGAATTGGCCCCTCTACCAAACGCAGTGTGCCAATGCGTTGCATCGGGGCTCTAATGGATCCTAACCGAATACCCATGCTTTTATCAAAATTCAAACAAGCTCCTGAAAAAGTCCCAAAGTAAGTACATTCTTGTAGGGAAGCCGTTACTGAGGACGTATCAGCTAAAAGGAGGCAAATGTCATCAGCATATGCAATGGCTTTATACGGCGCACGCATATCAGAACAAGAGATTGCATGTATCTGAGGATGAGAGTTCAGACGGCAAAGTAGAACATCCAAAAACAGGACATATAAAAGAGGGCTCACAGGGCAACCCTGGCATACACCTCTTTTAACAGGAATCATAGGTCCTACCCAACCATTGACAACCGGAACAACCGTGGCCGTTCTATAAAACTTTTGAAGCCATCGTATCAATGTGTCTGGGATATGCAGAAAACACAATGCATTCCACAAAAAATTATGGCCAACCGAGTCAAATGCCGCCCTCTGATCCACTGAAACAATAGTACCAGAAGCCTTGCCTGCAATTCCATGGGAAAACAATTCCCGAAGGAGAATCAGGTGGTCTGAGATTTGTCTCGTGGGTAATGAGCAGGATTGGGCCGGGTGCAGAACCGCTTCCGCAATTCCTGTTAAACGTCTCGCAATGATTTTCATTAATAATTTGAAATCAGTATTAAGATGCAGAGAGAGGGCGCCACCTCCAAAAGGTGAATGTCGCTTTTTGTTTGTAAATATAATTAAAGTACCTTTAGTAAATTCTAAAGGTATAGTCTCACTACAAAGTAGGGCATTAAATACAGTGGTCAGTTCAGTGAGTAAATGGTCATTCAGTACTTTGTACAAAGCCGCCAGGAGACCATCTGGGCCAGGAGTTTTATGCAAGGGCAATGAAGAAATCACTGAGGACAGCTCTGTCTCTGTCAAAACAGCACAAGCCATATCTACACTCTTTGCCGTAGGGAGTGGGATATCCAGGTCCCTGTACAGGGGTGTTGGGTCTTCTAACACTAAATTGGAGGGAGAAAATAGAGCAGTTGTATAATCAGTTACAATCTGCAGAATTTCAGGACATGTGTCACATAACGTACCATCAGAATTGGCGAGACACAACACAGTCTTTTGTGAGACTTGCTGAGAGTTAGACTCAAAAAGACACACCACATCCCTCGGTCCAGTCATATGAAATTTGTGTTGGTGGTACAATTGTTGTGATTGTCTGGACTGAAAACGCAACATGTCTTTCTGTGTCGATTGAATCTGAGGGGACAAATTCTGTCCCGTCGCGTATGCTATGGAAAGCAAGGACTGTAGATGAGCTCTTTTCTGTAGATAGTCCAAATAGTCCTTCCTGCTCTTTTGTCGACTATAAGTTTTTAAATAAATGATTAAAGCATATTTCGTATCCATCCACCAACTTATGGGATCATCATAAAAAATAAACACAGATTTATGAGCCGAAATAAAAGACAAAAGAAAATTCTGAAACTTCATATCTTGCAACAAAGATGTGTTGAATTTCCATAGTCCCGGCCCTTTGTTAAAAGGGGTAACCGGACCTATACCAATCGACAACACCTTGTGATCTGAAAAGGCCACTGCCTGTACCTGAGCCGAACCAATCGGTAATGTACGAGATAAAAAATCAAAATCAATTTGAGCCGCCAATTTACCTTTTTGAAAGGTAGGAGTATGTAACGTTGTGAAGGAAAGATAAGCATCAGTTAGATGTGCAGTACGTATCAGGTTACCCAATTCATGTGAATCACAAAAGATTTTTTTTGTGGTGGCAAATGAACTTTTGTCAAGGAGACTAAGGCCACAATTAAAATCACCAGAAAACACTACTTGAAAAGAAGTATGCAAATAAGGTGAATCAAAGAAAGCAAGGCTATCACGACCGTCTTAACTTGGGCATAAATATTTACAACTCGGTACGTGGCAGGAACCCAAAACAAAATCTAGGACTAAGGCCCTACCAGGAGCCAAATCATACAATTTTAGTAAACGAAAATCCGGAACATTCACTAATATACCCAGACCCGAACAGGGATCTTGGCCTATGGACCAAAATGAAGGCCCCAAAAGCCAGTCAAGTTTCGCTAGTCTAATTTCCTGCATTGTGTGGAGCCTGGTATCCTGCAATAAAAATGCCTAATGGTAAAAATTGTAGGAAAGAAAACACTATTCTAGCTTCTCTGCTCTTTTTCAAGCTATTAACATTAATAGTGTGGCAGACAAAGGCCTATGTCACCAATTAAACAGTGTAAATTAACCTCAAGATTTCCTCTTTCCAGCTACATTCTTCCCTTTAAGCCTAACCTTCACCTTGCGTTTTTGTGAAAGACCTGTACCCAGTTTGGGGTCCGGGTCAGTAATGCTATCAGGGAGGGAGGACGCAATAGAGGAAGAGTCAGACTCACCACCTGCGTCTTCGGAAGTCAACTGGAGAATCTCATAAGTGTTAGACAGGGCAATGGTTTGGGGTACTACAGGCAGTTTAGAAAGAGGACCAGTCCTCGTAGACCGTCGTCGCACAGTAGTAACCAGTTCACTGGGAGGTGGCATAGCACTGGGGCCAGGAATGGGTCCAAGTGTGACACCATAGGTACAGCATGGGGGTGCAGGGTTCAATGGCTAGCAGGGGTTCAACAACAGGTTCTGTTAAAGGGTAGTAACCAGGGGAGACACGGGGCATGGACAGCCAGAGCAGGGGTTATCTCGGCTTTAGATGAAACAACAGTAGTGTTATGGATCCGTGCTTTCTGTGCCTGCGTAATCACAAAGCGTTGGTCAACTCCTCCATCATGATTTGCCTGGGCGTGAGCAGACCAGGGACATGTTTGGAACGTATGACCAAGCTCTTCACACAGATTACATTTACTACTATTCTGGCAATGTATTCCCACATGTCCTAACACCCCACAATTATTACATCTCAATTTGCTACAAACATTACTCAGGTGCGAGGGATCTCCACATCTATAACAGGCCTTTGGCTGTCCCGGATAGAATAGTACCCCTCTGTCACGACCTAGAAAAAAGGAGTTAGGTAAGTGAATTGGGCCAGAGTCATTAGTACGTAACAGAACCTGTCCAGATATTTTCCGTATCCAGGATGGCCTCAGGTTGGCCCTGTACCTTACAACGGTGTCCCAGCCAATAAACAATATCAGACACATCTACACCGTCATTACGGAACATCACCGTGATGGTCTTAAAGGCAGGTTTCGAGAGGGGTATAGCCTGAAAGGAAGTCCATAAGGCAGTACTTTTTAACGCATGATATCTGGTCCAAAAACAATCCAACCCACGAGAAGTCTGGAAACTCACATCAAATGTGGATTCTCCAGAGACATGAATGAGGGCATATATCTCGTGAGAAAAAAAATTCAATGAATCCTTCAACAGGGTCCGGGCCACGAACACACGGTCCGGAGGGTCAGGTAGTCCCCCCTTATAAATTAGTCGAACAGCGTATGTCTTTAGCAGCTAGGACCTGTGTGTGAAACAGAGATGAAAAGAACGGAAAGGTCCCACCTGCTTAGGTGGCGACTTACCCACAGCAACAGAATCCAGACCGAAATAGCTGAAACACCAGGAAGAGAAGGCCCGTGGCCCAGATGCTTGCAGGAGGGCTAAGACGGGATTCTGGGTGAAAGCCAAATCCGATGGTAAGCTCAAGGGGTCTGCAGAGTCCCGAGTGTCAGATCGACCTTGTTGTGCATCCAGGAAGTCCTCAGGACGGGGGGACCGAATTGGGGAAGGACCGGAAACCCACTGTTTCAGTCCGGGTTCCTGAATCCAACCAGCACCACACAATGCCGCTTCCACAGTCCAGGTAGGCTCCATCGGGGAATCTTCTTTTTGTAAAGGTTGTAGCAAAAGGGATTGCTCTGCTGGGGGAGGCTCTGATAAACCAATCTGCAAAGCGGTGCAAATTGCGGTCTGTAGTGATAGGGAAGATGGAGCTCCAGCCGTTACAGACGAGGATGGTGCAGACACCAGATCCGACTGAGCAGCCATGAATAATTCAAACGGATCTGTGGCACTTTGAGCAGAAGAGCAGGTAGTATCAGTAGCATTAGGAAAAACAGCCAGTAATTTAGTTTGCAAGGCAGGTTTCATCGTGGAAGAACAACATGTAGCGTCTGACAGGCTCTTCCCATTATCACACATGCACTTATTCACAGCAGCCTCAGTGAGACACGTTGCATTCAATAAAGGAACTTCTGAGGAGGTAGAGCAATCCATAGTCGAAAAATCCATAAGAGACAATAACTCAGCAACAGGTTCTTTCTGAAGGGAAGCATTCAGTAGCATAGGCTCTTTCACAGACTCCAGCTCAACCATTGTGGTCTCTAAACAGCCAGAGACAGGAGTCGAGACCAAGTCTCCTGTCTCTCCAGCCACCTCCACAGCAAGCAGAGGAGGTTCCGCCATCTTGGACTCCATCAGAGTAGGGGAATTTCCCCGGTGTCCTGGCAAAATTTCCCTCATTCACTAAAATACCACCAACAGCTTAATCTGGTTCAAGGTCAGTTGGCATTCATCTGTATCCCCTTCCCCCGGGTCGTGCTTGAAAATAGGCAGGATTTGTCTAGTGCACTTACCCGGTCAACAAAAACTAAATAAAAAAAATACTGACCAATTCCTTCAGAATGAGCACTCTTCAGGGATAATGCTGGTATTACATCATCCCTGGAACACCAGGGAGCAACGCGTCAAGCAGCTTTTAAGCAGAGGAACAGCAACTGCCTCTCTCAGCATCCCAGCCCCAACTGACCTTCCCTCTCCCTCCCTCCTTATCTCCCTCTCTGGGAGTTGCAGAAAGAGAGGCTTTTGATAGCTCTCCCACAGTGTCACATTTGTTTTTTTTTTTTTATTTTTATTCTTTGGTAACCAGGTAAGGACCAATAGGCACAGGTGCCTGTTTTCAAGAGCGACCCGGGACCACTGTGGAGGTTAAGTGACTTGCTCAGGGTCACACATGATGTAAGTGGAGGTTGTGGGCATCAAACCCAGGTTTATCTACTGGATGTGCCAAGCTCATTCACAGCTCATTACAGTAACCTCTAGGCTATAGTGTCAGCATCCTTACTTAAGGACACTTACATATGCAAGACTTATTTCAAGCTTTACTGTTGGGTTCACCACAACATAACCCAGATAGACCATCTTAGGGTAGCTGGTTCATTCCACTGGGGTGTCAAACAGATGAGGCATACTGATGAGTCCTGGTAGGATGAAACACATATCTATGTCTTCTGTTGGCTCCCTTTGCAAACTGTGTGAAAGGCCTCTCGGCACCATTCATTTCTGCTTAAAGTTGAACCAGCATAGTATTCTGTGGTGATTTGCATATGCACCCTATGATGCTTTGCATCATGGGGACATGTGTGATTTTATATTTTCTTTGAAACTTGGCTTCTCGGCCAATGCCCTTTGGGGTAACCACTGCCTCAGTGCTTGCACACAGATGTTCTTTGTCTTTTAACTTGCTTTTTGTTTTAATTGAGTTCACCACAACATAACCCAGATAGACCATCTTAGGGTAGCTGGTTGATTCCAACTGGGTGTCAAACAGATGAGACATACTGATGAGTCCTGGTAGGATGAAACATGTGTCTATGTCTTCTGTTGGCACCCTTTGCAAACTGTGTGAGAGGCCTTTTGGCACCATGCATTTATGCTTAAAGTTGAACTAGCATAATATTTTGTGGTGATTTGCATACGCAGCCCATGATGCTTTGCATTATGGGGACATGTGTGATTTTGTATTTACTGTTAGCCAATACAATAAATAATACATATATTCCAAGGCAATTGTTATACATAGTCTGTACTTTTTAAATGTAGCCCATTTCTCTCTTTCACTTGGGAATATGTAAAGAAAGAGATTAATCAATGCAAAACACACCTAGAATTTGCATATACCCTCCTTGAGCTACACATACTGCCCTAAATTCTATCCCACAATATTATAAACAAACTCTGGTCAGAGCTACAGCGGCTGCTATTGCAACATTAAGAATGATATGCACATCTCTAGCTGTATTCTAACACTCTCATGCTGAGCTTGAATGAAGCCAGCTACTCCAGAGTCATAATGCTGAGTGGCAAAAGTGAAAGCTGCCAGTGCTATCAGGGAAAAATGATTACTTAGCAATACTTGGAATCAAAGGAAAAAAGAAACAAATCACAGTTTGAGTACTTTGGATGTTTTTTTTTCCTTTGATTCTAAGTATTTCTAAGCAATCATTTTCCCTGATAGCACTGGCAGCATCAACTTTCACCACTCGGATAGCGTTATGGCTCTGGATGAACTGGCTTCATTCAAGCTCAGTGAAAGAGTGTTAGAAGCCAACTGCAGCTAGAGGTGTGCGTATCATTCTTAATATTGCAGTAGCAGCTGCTGTGGCATTGACCAGAGTTTGTTGTACTCGTGTTTGCTTCACACAAATGGATTTTAATAGAGTGGAAGAAACAGAAATTGTAATAAGTGATTACATGCTCATGAATTAAGAAGCACAGTAGTTACTCGTGTAACCCGTAGGTGGTGCTATCCCAGGGGCTACTACCCTTGCCTGTTTGGCTAGTAGCAGGTTAAGGGGCCTGAGTTCTGAAATGGGTGCCTCCACCCAGAGGTCAGGGTTGGCAGTGGTCAAGCTAACCTGGTCACAGCCCTCTGGGACACTGTAACCCCCCTTTTCCTTACTAGTGGCCAGAACAATACACAATAATCACTTTCACAATACCCCTGATACAACACACAAGTACCCACACTGTTTGCACTTACCACCAGGGCTTTCCTCTGGCCTGGCCCTGGGGACCTTTTGTAAAACAAGGTTATACACAGCAAATAACAGCAGTACAGTATTCTTGCACAAACTGGAACCTCATTCAGGGTAAATGCAAAAGAGTTAGATCTGATTTATTTAAGGGACTTGAACAAGGGATGGGTGTAATGAGGTTAATTTGATTAAAGACTGTATCACTCAAACAGTTATGCATGCACTTTAGGGTCCATAAACAGTCACACACTCTGGGTACCCAGAAGGAGAATGGTGGGCTAGCCTGGAATGTTGCAGCTGGTTGGGACCCTGTGATGGAAGAAAACAACATGCACAACACACACTAATTGTAATCCAGAGCCGGAGGACTCAGATCATGAAAAGAAAACAACAAGACAATCGGATGACACACTTTTAGATTAGGCTGTTGTTGCAGGGAGCTACCCTGCTGATTACTCACGATACCCAAGACTGGACACAGGCTGGATGAAAATCAAGACAGCAGGTGGTTAATCTGGAGTGCCAAGAGAAGCAGGGCCCACATGAATCACCGAGGCATCTTTCCTGTTCAAGTGTGGAGCAGGGGGCTTATCCCTGGGCAGGTCTGTCATCAATGGCTTTCTCTGTGCAGCGGATAGGCTGGCTGGGCCAATGTGGCAAGGCCCAGGCCAAATGGAGACAAATTCAGATACAGTCCGTTTTGGGTTGAATACAGCTTCCAGCAAGCAGAACACAGTTCACACAGTGGGGGACCAAATCACGACCCACATTCAATACACAGCACATTTACATGTAAGGAACTTCTACTGTACCAGGCAAATTGCTCTCTGGCCTTGATCGCATAGTCTCTGCACAAACTGGGGATTCAAAAGCAGCTGGAAATCCTGACAGGCCAATCGCATTCAGCAAAATCTTCGGTCTTCTTCGGTATGAAACTGGCAAAAAATCAGTGGCTTACTTTTTTCTCACAAACTTGGATTTAGTCCAGAATAATTCTCTTCTGTCCCTCTAAGGGGCAGCAGGCAGACATGCCGGCCAAAACTCAGCCCTTTCACAGTTCTCTCATGCAAAACTACACAGAACTACTGCCCAAGTCACTTGGCTGTTCTCATTTCACTTCCCAGCTCAGAACTGACTGAAACAGTGGGCAGCTTGGGGATTTCCCTCAGATCCAAAAGATTTGGTTGGCTGATCTGTCTGTCAGTCACAACAAAGACTCCCCCTTCAGGTGCAAACAGGTGCCAAAAGCCCCAAACTACAATTCCTATAGATTTTGACTCCAGACAGCTCCTGTAGTCAGGCCCCATTTTAGGTCCCACCAGACTGATTGGTCCAATTCGGCAGTTCCAGGCCAAAATGGTGAGGATGAACAAAACAGTCCTTGCTGCAAAGAAGGCAGGTTAGACTAACTACATTATTATTACTACTACTCTAACGAATGATCAGCAAACAGTTACATCTATTAACAGGGCTCCCTCTGCGCAATTAGCGATGGCAGAAACGGAGTAATTACCTGGCAGCCCGGGCAGGACTCCAGCATGACAACACTCAGCCCTTTCCCAGATTAATTATTACTACAATCTAGGCAGCTCTTAAAGCAACAGTATATAAAGGCTGCACAGACACTCTTTGGCAATAACGATTAACTGCTAAATGCAGGACACCAGCCTGGCAGTGAGCATTTAGGCAAGCTCATGGAAGACTTTTCAGGTACCCCCATTTGTAGGGGGGTTACACACAAAAGACTCAAATGTAATCCCAATAATTGTAATTACAAAGCATTTAAACTGTATAATTAGGAACATGTAAATTTAATCCTGATGCAGAGATGGAGTCTGATCTGTTTGTTTCCTCAACCCTTGAGAAAGCCTTAGAGCAAGATGAAGAGCTGGGCTTCATGGCAGTATTCAATTTGTGTGTTTTTTTTTTTGTTCACAATAAAAGATGGCCTTTGCCATTTTGTGCTATTTTAGTGTGCGCTAACATCTTTTGTGTTTTCCAAAGCCGAAGATAGCAGGCTGAAGAATGAGGCAGTAGAGCAAAACAGCTATAGTGATACAAGTGACAGCAGCAAAGGGGAACCCCAGAAGAGGCAACATTGACAGCTGGAGGGCAAATGCCTGGCAGAAACAGGGGTGGAACCCTGGCAAAAGGTGAGGCATTGAAGATGTGTAGAAAGGACGGGTGGCAGCTGACTCCACAAAAACAACAAAAGAGCTGCAAGGGCAAAAGAAACAGGCAGGATCCAGAAGCCAGTCCTAGCACACAGAAGGCACGAAGGAACATGGACCCCTTCCCCCCCAAATCCAGATGCCAACAGTCAAGAGCCCTTGGGGAAGAGCATCAGCTCCAGTGGAGCAGTGAGAGTGTAGAGAGGCACAAACTAGAAGAAGAAATGGTCAGGATACCCAAAAGCAGCAGCTGCTGGCAGGAAAGGAAGAGGCCAGACAGCCAATCTGCCATCAAAGAATCGATAGTGAGATAGATGAAGGGTGGCCAGGTGAGGAGGAAGGCAGGTGGAAGACCTACAGTTACACAACTGCAGCAATGAAAAATGAGCATCCAAAGGATGCTTGAAGCTTGCACAGTCAAATACTGCCATTGCCTGCTGCCTACCAAACTCCAGGCAAAACCATGCAATTATTTATTGCACATAGTACGTTTCTATTTGTGGTTTCATCTTGGTTTGCAAACTTTACTCACATAAAATGCAAATAATATAGAGAATACTGAATGGGAAACTATGCAGAACCAGTGTGTTCTGCCACAGATGGGTTCTGATTCCCAAGGTGGCAAAACACACTGGTTGTGCATAGAGTTGCTCATCTTGTATTTTTTATAGTGTATAGTACTGTGTGAAATATATGTTTTTATAAGTTCTTTTGCTTTCAAAATTAAACTGACTCATGCAGTCTCTAGAGGTTCTAGAATGCTGTTCTGCCACAGTAGGGTAGAATCACATTCCATGACCTTGGAACTGTGGTAGAACAGCATTTTGAAAGGGATGGAGTTCTATACAGAACAACACTCCACTATACACTATAATATAGTTTAAACTGCTGTATGTAGAAGGGTAATATTTCCAAGGGTTTAGCGCAAAAGCCAATGACCCAAGTAAATGCAGGTTCAAATTCCCCCAGAACCACTGGTTTACTTTGTTACCACAAGTAAGTCATTTGACATTCTTGTGCTCCAGTCTACCCAGTAGTCAAATTGGGTAGATGCAGGACCTCACTGAAAACAAAGATGTTGATACTCAAATGGGCAATCATTGTTAAATAAAAAATAAATCCATTTCATTTTTATTTATTAAACTGATTGACATAATGAGCACAACTGCCCATTTTCTTATGCCACCAGTAAGTTAGCCAGGGGGAGGGGCCATGTAAACAGGGAGACTGTAGCAGCCTACTCCTGCAAGATAGAAAAGCCAGAAAGGAGGAGCAGGAAGGCAAGACGCAGACAGTATCACCTAAATTAGAAAAAGAGGGAAGAGCAGAGATAGGAAGGCAGCATAAAGAGGTAAACCGAGGGAGGGAAGGAAGCAGTGGAGCAATGGCCTGAGTAGAGAGCTGATAGGCAGCAAAACATGGAAGGCCATGGTTACAAATACTCGCAGCCTGGGAAATAAAATCTCAGACCTGGAAGCATTGTTAGTAGAGGTAGACCTGGGCATAGCAGCAATAACAGAGACCTGGTACACCACAAATCATGACTGGGATGTTGATGTGCCAGGGTATGCTCTATTCAGAAGGGGCGGAGTGTAAAAAAGCGGGAGGGGTGGCCATGTACATTAGGGAGGGTATAAAGGCAATGGAGGTACTGGGTAGACAGGGGGAGGCGAGGTGCTGTGGGTCACCCTTGAGCCAGGCAATGGTACAGCAATCCGAGTAGGGGTGATCTACATGCCTCCAGCTTAGGAGGGGAAGTTAGATAGGGATCTACGGTATCAAATTCATGCAATGACAGCAAAAGGTGAGATATTACTGCTGGGTGATTTCCATATCCAGATGTGGACTGGGCCATCCTAGCAGCTGCTTCAACCAGGAACAGAGACATCCTGGATTCCCTACAGGAGGCAGGCATAAGACAGCTAGTGATTGGCTCCAACAGAGAAGGGGCGATTCTGGACCTAGTACTGACCAATGGGGATAGAATTACAGCTGTCCAGGTGGAAGGTCAGTTGGGTTCCAGGAACCATCACATAGGGTGGTTTAGCAGAGGGACAGGGACACAGTCTAGTCACACGAAGGCAAAGGTCTTAGATTTTAGGAGGGTGGATTTTGCTAAAATGGGGAGTTGTATCATAGAGGCATCGGCAAGAAGGGAGACAGGAGGGGGAATTGAAGAGCAGTGGGAACAACTGAAGGGAACCATAGAGGAGGTGACAAGCCAATGCATAAGGTTGCTAGATAAGGGCGATAGATAGAGGAAACCACTGTGGTTCTCGAGAGAGGTGGCAGACAAGGTAAGGTCCAAAAGGGCAGATTTCAGGAAATATAAGGAGAGTCAAAGGGAGGAGGACAGAGATGTGTACCTAAAACATCTAAGGGAAGCAGGGAAGGCTGTAAGGAGAGCAAAGGTGCAGACTGAAGAAAGATTAGTGAAGACAGTGAAAAAAGTGGACAAGGCATTCTATAGGTACATTAGCAAAAGAAGGAAGACTGGGGGGTGAGTGTAAGACTCAAAGTGTATACAGGGGAGTGTAAGGAGGGAGACATGGAAAAGATGGAAATACTGAAGAAATACTTCTGTTCAGTATTCACTAAAGAGGGAGAGGGTCAGTGACCACAGCTGGTCAACAGATACGAAATGGGTGGGGGAGGTAAACACAAGTCCATTCATAGTGGACAGAATCCTGGAGGAGCTCTCAAAACTGAAGGTGGACAAAGCAATGAGGCCAAATGGCATATACCCGAGGATATTAAGGGAGCTGTGAAGAGAGCTAGTGGTGCCTCTGGCAGCATTGTTCACCAAGTCACTCAACACAGGAGTGGTTCCAGAGGACTGGAGGAGGGTAAATGTAGTCCCTGTACACAAAAGTGGTAGTAGGGAGGAGGCAGGGAACTGTAGGCCAGTCAGCCTCACCTCAATAGTGTGTAAGATCATGGAGGTACTGCTTAAAGAAAGAATAGTGGTACAATTGGAATCCAGTGGTGCCCAGGGTCCAAGGTAACACAGCAGGAAGGTCATGTCAGACGAATCTAATAGATTTTTTGACTGGGTCAAAAGGGAGGTAAATCGGGGGGGGGGTGACATTGCCAATCTCAATTCCAGCAAAGCCTTCAACACTGTCCCACATATAAAAAGCTGCTCAACAAAATGAGTAGTCTGGGCATGGGGCACAAGGTGGTAAACTTGGATAGGAACTGGCTAACAGACAGGAAGCAGAGGGTGGTGGTAAATGGGATCCAATCGGGGAGAGGGGTGTGACCAGCAGGGTACCACCGGGATCAGTCCTTGGGCCAGTCCTGTTTAATGTCTACATTAGTGACATTGTGGTAGGACTGGAAGGAAACATCTGCTTGTTTTCAGATGACACCAAGATCTGAAACAGGGTGGATACTCCGAACAGGATGGAGAGAATGAGGAGGGACCCGGGGAAGCTTGAAAAGTGGTCTGAGGTGTGGCAACTGAGGTTCAGTTCCAAGAAGTGCAAAATAATGCACCTGGGAAGAGGGAACCCTGGTGAGAGCTACAGGATGGGGAGGTTGCTGATGATCACCAAGGAAGAAAGGGACATGGGGGTTATAATTTTTGATGACCTAAAGGTGTCACAGCAGGGTACAAAGGCTGCAGGGAGGGCCAGTGACATGCATGGGTGCATAGGCATAGGTATCACTAGTAGAAGGCAGGAAGTCATGATGCCATTGTACAAAACACTAGTGAGGCCTCACCTAGAGTACTCTGTGCAATTCTGGTGGCCGCACCTTTGTAAGGACATTGAGAGGGTGGAGGCTGTCAAGAAAAGGGCGACTAAGATGGTACAGGGCTTACACCAGAAAACATATGAGAAGAGACTAAAGGACCTCAATATATACTCGCTGGAGGAGAGGAGAGGAGGGATCAGAAGGACATGATAGAAACATTCAAGTACTTTAAGGGCATAAACAAGGTGCAGGGGGAAGACATCTTCCAGTATAAGTGATGTACAAGAACGAGGGAGCATGATATGGAATTGGAAGGAGGCAGGCTGAAAGGAAATTTAAGGAAGTTTTTCTTCATGGAGAGGGTGGTGGACACATGGAATAGACTGCCACAGGAGGTGATGGGGCTGAGCACAGTGGAGGGTTTTAAACATGCATGGGACAGGCATAAGGGTATCTTAGAGGTGGGAAGGTGGGGTGAAAAGCCATTGACCAATTAGTCAGAGGCCACAAACTAGTGTAGGACTTTCGGGCAGACTGGAGGGGCCTGGCGGTCCTTATCTGCTGACAATTTCTATGTTTCTGTGCAACACAATATTTAATATCACATACACTACATGAAAAAAATACAATACAAAGAACTCCTACATATGAACAGCAGTTAATCAAAACAAGTACAATATGTGCGTTTCCATAGCAATCTAAAAACAGATTTTTAAAACACTGAAATTGTACTGCATTAAGTAATCACTGTAGGTAAACTATTATAAAAAAACAGTTGTCTGGTGAGTAAAAGATCTTTTTCCAGTTGAGGAGAATCTGTGATGGATCATGAACTGGTGCCCATCCTCTGATCTACTATAATACTTTTTATCAGTGCCCTAGTAAACATTCAAATAATTATATGCTTATAAAATATTGTTGAATTGATGGGCTACACTGTGAAACTATCCACACCAATAATGTTTTGTAATTTAAAAGTATACTCTGTTTCCTGAGTTGCATTTAGATGTACTAATGTTATCTGAATTAATTTTACTTAATGTTCCTTAGGAAAACAAGATCAGAATGAAGTGAAGTTCTCAGAACTCAGCTATTAATTTAAACAACCCCAGGACAGGCAGTGTTTATTTGCTCCATGATCACAAGCAGGCAGCAGGGTCAGGGGAGGAAAGGAGCCGCCAATGGCAGCAGGGATTACCTGCTCCCCAACTCCAAGAAATGCAGCAGGGAAGAGGGGAGGAAAGGAGCCATCTGACACCGCAGGGATTACAGGCAGTGGGTCGGAATGAAGAAGAAAGTGTGCGGGGGGCAGAGAGAGAGGAGAGGGGAGGAGACAGAGAATAAGAGAGCCAACAGCCGAGCACAGGAGATGGAATGGGTTGGGGGGTTCATTTTCTATCTCACACAGGCACAGCAGGGGATGGAGCCAGGATGGAGCAGGAGGGGGCAAGGAGAGATTTCACTGACAAAGGACAAAGCCAAGAGAGCAAAAAAAAATAGTGTGCCAGGGAGAGGGGAAGAAGAAGGAACCCCATTGTAGTGAATTGGAGGAGGCAGAGAGATTTTCAGGAAGTTGTGCTTCGATTCCAGTCCCTCATAACAACAAAAACTGTGTTGCATTAGGAATTCCGGTCTCAGACTCCTTCTTCTGATAGCAATACATCAGCATTGTGTCATGATGCAATGCAGCCATAAAAAGGGCAGTGAGTGGCCAGCTGCCCCCTTAGTAGCAACTCAGAAGAACAGGTTAGGAATACACTGAAACAGTACCTTTGTTTTTTTACAGTGCAAACAAACAATTAGTTGTTCTAACTGTTTAACTTTGTTTGGAAACCTTCCAGAAAGACACAGCACTCCTCAGACCCCAGAGAAAACTACATAACTGTTCTGGGCTGGGAAGGGGGTTCTCTCTCCCTGCTTTCTCATAGTGTTTGAGTATTATTTAAACTGCTGTAGACTCTCAAAGGGTTTTGCTGTAAAACTACACTTCAAAGCCCATTTGTCTGAACCCATTGTTTTATGTGCTTTTATACTTTCATTTATGTGCACCGTTTATAATTACATTTATTTCTTTTACTACCTCTCTTCCCAAGGAGAACCATCTGAAGCTCCACCCCTGAATGTAGTGTAGCTTCTTTTTGAAATTAAAGAGGCACTTACACCAACCAATATAAAGAAAAAATGAAAATAAAATCTAATTCCTGTCTTCCTATCCAATCGCCAAACCTGGGCGCGCACCAGGCTAGTGTGCTGGAGGAAACACAGTTTTATATGCTACTAACTGACAGCAGGAAAACATAACTACCATGAGCAAAACAACCCCACAGATGGCAAGTCTGGTGGGGGGAAGGGGGAACAAGGGCACAAAAACTTGTGGTGCGCAGCAAAAACAAATTACAACACTCAACATTTAGCACATGTAGCAAAACTATTTTACCATCAGCATAGTGCACTTTGTCATTTCCAGCATTTTATATGCAAAGTTCATTCAGCACCTTCAATTTATTCTGCAGTAATCAAGGACAATCTTGTCCTGCTCTTTATGGGTATGAACCCACATCCCTGTCACACCCCATCTTTCCTCTACACCTCCGATGCTGTTCACCCTGCTCAATTTGTCTCGGACCAGCTCCCTCATCCAGTTGAAGTCTGCTTTTCTGAAATCTAGGATTTCATGTTTTGATAGGGGCATTTTGGTCCTGAGGGCCAGCCTGAAACAAATGGAGTTATAGCCACTGGACCCCAGACGCTCCTGTACCCTCACCCCACCTACCAGCTCCAAGTTGGTGAGCATCAAATGGAGAATGTCCGGTTGTCTAGTGGGTTCTTTAACCAGCTGCACCAACAAGCAGTCCTGTGATGTTTCCAGCTGGGCCTGACTTCTGGAGCATATGACCACTGGAATGTCCCAGTCAGTATCTGGCAGGTTCAGATTACTCACCACCACCACTTTTTAAATTATCATTACCCTTGCCAGTTCTTCCCCAAGCTCCCTATCTCTCTCTTTCCCTTGTCCTAGTGGTCTAAAGATCATATCTACCTGTATTTTGCTGCTTGAGGGTGCTGTGAAGTGAACCCACAACAACTCTGTTTCCCCTTTGCTTTCTTTGTCGTGACCATCCTCCACAGCCTCCATTCCTTCCCTGACATATAGGGCTACACTCCCCCTTTTGCCTTTCCCACTATCCTGTCTAATCACTTGTCCACAGAGAATAATGACAAGCCCCTGTCATTATTCTCTGTGGCCAAGGTTTCTGTGATGGCTAAAAGGTCCACCTCAGTATCTGCCACCAATGCCTGGCGCTTATGACTTTATTACCCAGACTCCTGGCATTAAGGCAGATCCCATTCCAGCTAGCTCCAGATCCCCTGTTGCTGTTTTCTGATCCTACTCCTACATTCTTTCTCATTCTCCTTAACTTCTTATTTTCCAGATGCTTGCAGACCTTAGGAGCTTTCCCTCCTTTGCCTGTTTCTCTGTGCCTGTTTGAGCCTCAACCTTTTTTTTTAATCTTGAGAACTGCTGCACTCCTGTGAAGCCACAAATGACCACAAGAAACAAATACTATGAACAACTGAATTGTTGTATTTATTCCACCTTGTGAGAGCCCCTAGCACCTTGGCTTAGTGCCTTCAAGGGGGGTGTTTTTTTTTACCCAACTTACTATTACCATTCCCCAGTAAGGGGGAAGTACTAGCAAGGGTCTCCAGTCTCTCACCCTTTACCATTGTTCCCCTAGTCTCAGTGTCCTCCACAGTCAGTTTAACTGTCCAACGTAGACATCAGATGTCTGCCCCAACATGTTGGTTATCTCTCTGTCTGGTGGAGGCCATCACCTTTGAAGAGCCCCCATCCCAAACGTCCCTCCATTACCCCAAAAAGTGGTACTCTGTCTCCTGACAACATCCCTTTAACTACCCGTTTAACTCCTCAGTTTCTTTCCTTCCTTCTCTATCTTTCTCTCTCTCCCCTGCTCCACACAGATAGGATCTTGGTAAAGGCCAAGGAGGCCGAGTATACCTACAATCTGTCCCCCAGCCTTTGAAAGTTCCACTTCACTTGCTCTGCAGGCTGGTTCACCAGCTCAGCTTTAGACTAATTATGCACTATGCCCTACCTGTTATCATGCTCGTTCATGTTTGCATTTACTTTTTTACTATTCTGCAATATCTGTGATTATGTAATGTTCCTGCACTGATGTAATGTACTTGCCTTACCACTCTGTTTGTACTCTGCCGGGTTATGCCTGAAAATAGTCATTTTTTGGCTATAGTGCACTCACCCAGTAAACAAAAACTAAAATAAATATAAATTTGGCAAGTTGGCAGCACCGTATGATGCCTATAGGTGGCATCACACATTACAAACTTCTAAATACAACGCACTTTGAGACTGTATAAATATATTCAAACAGTATAGTTGTATAGAAGTGGGGTGTAAAATTTATGCAGTGACTCATGCCTTCTATAATATAATTTTACACTGTAGGAATGTCTTATTACCAACTATACAATGCAGTCTTCAGTTATGGTTTGGCCTCTGGCTTTGGTGAAATGATGTTAATTCTGGAGAAGTCCACATTTTTATTCATTTCACAAAGCTGAAAGCCTACTGGTAACTAGACTGTCTCACAGACGTGCTTCATTTGATTTATCCAGTCCCAGTTTGCTTCCTTAAATCTGTGAAATGGGTCAATGGCCAGTCACATAAAGTAGAACTGGACTGAGGCCGGCTTCCTTTTACTGCATTTGTGGATTAGCCATTTGGTTCACATGAAGGATTAGACTGTCTTTGAAACCACTTTAACAAAATGGAAAACTAATCCTAAACTTTGAGTGGAAATTGATTTGGGAGCTTCGACAAAAAAGGAATAATCCATCAAGCTCTTTAAATGTCCACATCCACATTTTCCAGCTTCTTTTATTGAGGAGAGATTTTCCTCAGGTGAGACAAATCCAGTGACAAGACGCTTCAGGCCTTCCAGTGCAGAAGCTTTACTCGCTGATTGCTGACAGGCTCTCAGAGGAAATCTTTCATCTTTGCATACTGTGTATCAGAAATCTCATGTAAGGTTAAAAGGCGTTAAGATGAAGAGGGGATAATTAGATTTTCTGCTGCTTCTTGAAGGCGTGCTATTGCGTCAGTGATGGTGATATCTACCCAAAGGATTCCCTTTCTGATGTTGAGATTTTTATAAATAACTGCCCTATTGAAAGAGCCCTCTGTTTTGAACTGCTTTAGCTATGGATAACATTCAGTAAAAATACCACCAACAGCTTAATCTGATTCGATGTCAGTTGGTATCCACCTGTATCCCCCTACCCCAGGGCTGAAAATAGGCAGAATTGTCTAGTTCTGCTTTCCCAGTTATCAAAAACAAAATAAAAATAGATGTAGTTGAATGCAGTGTTGGTTCTAGGTAGCAGCTGCTGAGCTACAATATTTGGCTTTTTTCTAATCATTAGGCTAAAAAAATGTAGCCACTGTCAGCTACTGTTTTTAGTGATATTAGCAGGTGTAAATTTGAAAAAAAAGGCAAAAGTGGCTAAATGGCTATAACAAAAGAGGCCACAGATGAAATATATAGAAGGTGTAGCCTAATCCAAATTATTTTTGATGTATATAGCCAACACTGTCTCAACCACAGTATCAGGTTTATAAGAAAGCCAACAACTGAAATGGGATAAGAACAGACCACATCCTCTGGCAATCCATTGCAGTTGTTCATTCAGTACCTTTTTCTTTTAATTTATGATTGCCATTACAAACATGGCTGCTACCTTTACCCACTAAAAGGACATCACTTAGGCCCTAAAAAAGAAAAACCCCTGAAGACAAAAATAATAAACTAATTAAATGTTCTTCTTAGTATTCCTCTCCTTGCACACATATTCAAATTAAAATGGAGGGTCTTGTTAGCTAAGCACTGGCTTTTATTTATTCCAAAGTTTGAGTTAAAGAACATAAAAATGCATCAGAAAAGCTGCTCCATAGACTTGCATGGAGTGTGCCTCTAGCAGTGTCAGTGGCTCAGTAGGTAGCACACTCGCCTCTGAGGCCGGGAGATCAGAGGGCTGTGGGTTCAGTTCCCACATCTGGCACTTGGGTTAATATCCCAGTACTGACACTGTAGTGCAGCATGAGAGGGGGTGCTGCACTTCTGAGGTGCCATCTTTCGGATGAGACATTAAACCGAGGTCCCATCTGCTTGGATTGGTGGTAGTTCAGGTGGATGTTAAAGATCCCATGGCACTTATCGAAAAGAGTAGGGGAATTTCTCTGGTGTCCTGGCCAAATTTCCCTCATTCACTAAAAATACCACCAACAGCTTAGTCTGGTTCAAGGTCAGTTGGCATTCATCTGTATCCCCTTCCCCTGGGTCATGCCTGAAAATAGGCAGGATTTGTCTAGTGCACTTACCCAGTCAACAAAAGCTAAATAAATAAATACTCTCCCTATTCAGGTGCCACAAAATGTCGGCATGCAGGGTTCTGGCCAACAACTGGGAAATAAAAGGGATTGAAGAGATCAAGCAGTAGTGAGTCCCTCAGGGGCATATTATGATCCCTTCCTTTCCTTACAGGCAACTTAAAAAAAATAATCATAGTTGCAGTGAAACTCCCCATGAAGTTAAAGGAGTGTCCTCTTTGTTTTTAAAAATATGAGGAAAGGTTCTCTTTAAAAAAAAGTTGACTTTTTTTTATATTTTCTCTTTTTGTCCATTTTATAGGAGCAAGAATACACTTTGAGGTGAGCATTGTGCTGTCACAATGCACTTCCAGGGGCTGAAGACATTCCACCTGTGATGTCATGCCTCACTATACCCCTGAGCATGCGTTATGACAGCATAATGCCTACCTCACTGTGCCTTACATGATGCATAACCTGGGTGTGTGTTACAGAGTCAGTGGTTCAGTAAGTAACTTGATTGCCTCTGGGGCTGGTAGATTGGAAGCTTATGGGTTCTAGCTCCACACCAGATATTTGGGGTAAAGCCAATAACTGACACTATAGGGCAGTATCGGGGGGGGGGATGGTACTTTATTGTTGTAGTGCTGCCATTTCAATGGAATTTTCAACCAAGGTCCCTTCTACCATCTCTGGTCACTGTCCAGGTGAAAGTTAAATGATCCTATAGCACATATCAAAGAAGAGAGGAGGAATTTCCCTTGTGTAATGGCATCATCCCCCCATCAATAAAACAGGTCCATGTACTGTAACCCTTCCCCCAGGATGTACCTGGAAAAAGCTGTAAAAGCTTAGTTTGCCTTTCCAGGTCGCAATTAGATTACAAAAGAATATTACAATGGTGAGTAAAATCCAGCAATACTATTGGTCAGTCACATTCCATATACCTTATGTTAAAGTTAGATACAGTGGTAGCCATCACCATTTTCAAAGATTTTATGCCATGGCACCAGGCATCATACTCGCAGTATCTTATTGTTTGTTTGTTTCATTCCAATATCAGAATATTTCAGGCACAGAAGTTCCTATAGTGGCCTGCAGATGTCACTTTTCAACATTTCTACTGTGCATGCACCACACTCCAGCATGATCTGAGGAAAGCAGTGCCCAGGTGCACCAATTAATCAGTGATCTACGTCCTAACAGTGTCAGTGGCTCAGCGGGTAGCACACTCACCTCTGAGATCAGGAGATCCGAAGGCTATAAGTTCTATCCCCACATCAGGCACTTGGGTTAAATTCCAATACTGATACTGTAGTGTAGCATTGGGTGTGCAGCTCTCCTAAGGTGCCGTCTTTCAGATGAGACATTAAACTACGGTCCCATCTGCCTGTTCTGGTGGTAGTTCAGGTGGATGTTAAAGATCCCAGGCACTTCTCGAAAAGAGGAGAGCAATTTTCTCGGTGCCATGGCCAAATTTCCCCCCATTCACTAAAAATATCACCAATAGCTTAATCTGGTTCAAGGTCAGTTGGTGTTCATCTATGTCCCCCTCCCCCGGATTGTGCCTGAAATTAGGCAGAATTTGTCTAGTGCACTTACCCAGTCAACAAAAACTAAATACATAAATAGGTTAATAAAGACTCTAATACACACATTGTAACAGTGCATTGATATATGAGAAGAGAGGCCTTTTTGAAATGCTCTGTGCTAATCCCAACATAATACACAGGGGGGTGGAGGGGGATCCTTTGCAAACACGCCTTGCCATTGCCTACTCAATACTTATGATTCAGCAGTCTAAGGGGATACACTTTTGACTGAGAAGAGGGGACCCTAGGAAGCATTCTGTGCCATTCCCAGCTAAATAAAGAATGAATGAATCAGCATGCCAGGGGATGCAGCTTTCACTGTGGAGATTGGGGCATTGGAATCACTCTGTGCCATTCCCAGCTGAAGAGAGGTGGCCCTTGGAAATGCTCTGTCACACTTCCACCTGAATACTTAATGAATCAGCATGCCAGGCTTTCACTGAGAGGGACTTCTGGGAACACTCTGTGCCAATCCCAGCCGAGGAAAGAGACCTCTAGAAACACTCGGTGTCATTCCCAGCTGAGGAGAGGTGGCCCTTGGAAACACTTTGTCATATTCCCAGCTGAGTACTTAATGAATCAGTGTGCCAGGGCTTTCACTGAGAAGAGGGAGCCCTTGGAGACACTCCGTGCCTTTCCCAGCTGAAGTGAAAGGAGAGCCTTAGAAGCACTCTGTGCCATTCCTTTCAGGGGAGAGGGGGTCCTTAGAAACACTGTTGTCACATTCCCAGCTGAATACTTAACAAATCAGTATGCCAGAGGTTTCACTAAGGAGAGGGGGACCTTGGAAACACTCTGCCACATTGCCTGCCAAGTACTTAATGAATCAACATGCCTGAGATGCAGCTTTCATGAGGAGAGGGGGCCCTTGAAGTGGGGGAACAGTATGTAATGGGGGTTATGCCAAGCTTGAAAAATGAGATTTCATACTGTACGTCCAAGTGAAAGGCAATACTCTGTATCACTGTGTATTGGATTGAAGATAACTACCAGATTCAGAACCACAGACTTTTATAGAACCACAAATGTAACCAGACCTGACAGGAAGGGAAGAGTGGTAACATAACTGAAGGGCAGAGCACCTGTGAGCAGAAAGAGATAGGGAAAGGAAAATGCTGAACCACGAGTAAAACACCAGAGTTTCAGAAAGGAGTTCAAGGAATACATGGTAAGACAGTCTGTTTTGGTCTGGCATCTATATGCCATGTGCTTCCTGCACCATAGAATAAACTTAAAAAACTCTGAATTTAGTATTTCCTGTAAAGCTGTCTACCTTTAAACTGCTATATGCACACTATTAAGGAGTCCTGTGACTGCTTCCACTGATCTATGGTAATCAGGGGCATGTGGTACCACTAGTGTGAGCATAGTCACCTGTCCCTCTGCACTACACTTCCTATATGTATTGACTCTACTTCCCTCTAACTCCTCTGACTCCTTCTGAAGAATAATTGTAAATCTTGCCCATGTTTCTTATGTTTTATTGTACATTCAGAAATGTTTTATTGTAGATTATGTATATTCCAATCTTGTTTCTTCATGTACAGATTGTCTATGCTGTGCTATGTATTTGACCTGATGTATTTTTTTTTTTTCCTTTCTTGTGATACTGTGCTGTTTTATGCCCAGGCTCACCTTGCAAATGAGTTTACCTCAATGGTGTTTCACCTGGTTAAATAAAGATTGATTGATTGATTGATTGACTGACATTCTTTTGTATTATTGTTTTGAATAATACTATTCTAATAGCTCTCAGCTGCTATGAATTTCATATTGTGCTCTGAATTTGACACAAAAATTACCTTTGCTTAATAAATGCTATATTTACTGATGTACATTATAATGTTAACGCTATTTATGTGCATACAAACTACCAAACATTTAAAGTAACTTGATAGAAAGTGTTCTTAACATATGTTGACCACAGTTTTTAAAAGTATTATTCTTTGTCCAGGTGTGCCCCTGTCTAGTTTTCCAGATGGGTGCTCAGTCAGACCCTGGTGAGTGTAGTTCACAAAATATTCTGTTTTAAGTATTTCGACTGTAACTGTATTTCATTGTTCCAAACAGTGTGATAACATCACCAGGGACAATGAACTGTCCTTTTATAAACAGCTTGAAGAACCCTCACATCAGTGTTCCATGTACGCGAGGAGGCACCAGCACTGGGCAGGGCAGCACCCAAGCAGCAGGTCCATCCAGAGGACATGGTAGCACACAAGCAACTGGATGGTCCAGAGGACATGGAAACAGCCAAGTAGCTGGCCCATCCAAAGGACATGAAAGCACCAGAGCAGCTGGCTCATCCAGAGGATAATGAATTACCTGAGCAGCAGGCAGACCCAGAGGACCAGGAAACACCAAAGCAGCAGGTGGAGGGCACATGAGAGGAAAGGGCAGCTATAGAGCATGAAAAGACAGGTACTGATGTGAAAACAGCTTGAACACAGAACAGAGTGTGAGGGAGAGACAGATTCATGCATTTGATGTGGAAGAGCTTAAAAGAATGGAAGCAGAAATGCCAATAGAGGGGGGATACAATGGAACACCTAAAGACAGGGTAACTCCATTTGCATGCAATGATTCAAGACTTGAAAATGAGAATGAAGGAGATGCAGAAGCAAATGTCAATAGCATGGACATCATCACCACTAGAGAGGCACAGTACAGCTCATCTTTTTGAAGATACTAACAATACAAAGGTGGAGGAAATGCAAGACTCACTGCAAGACAGTGACACAGTGCAAGAGGCAATAACAGATGAAAGGGTAACTGTGTCAGTTCCACTGAGAGCAGTACATGGGAATGGGCACAAGTACAGTGAACATTTTGCCCTATATGGACATTGTGCCACTTACAAGTGAAAAAGAAAGGGATCTCAGGTGCTGGAGCTAAAAGAAACCTGAATGCTTTGCAGCACTGATTATTTGTGCCCTTGTGCCATACAACATATATGTGCAAGAGCCGAATAAAGTAAACTATGATGACACAACTGTGGGTGGGGTTTTGTTGAATAAATGACTCTGTACATTTGTATCTGTAGTTTGTAAGAGAATAACTTACAGTTTTCCTGTGTTCTGATTGGCTGAGAGTAGATACCTGTGGTATAATTAAGGGATAACATTCATCTTGTAGTAGTATACTTGCAATAACAATCAACGCCGAGGCAAAGCCGAGGCGTTTAATTACCACAGAAGCTGGTTATTTCGAGTATACTACTACAAGATGAATGTTATTACTATTATACCAGTAGGAGTTTCACAGATTTTTTTATGATAGTAGCAGTAAAAAACGAGGAATACTACAGGTTGAAATTAGGGAAAGCCGTGATTCTGGGCACATGCATTAGTGACAGAAGTAGTATGCGTAGTTAGTCCTAGTTTTAGTTTCAGATGTCTTTTTTTCACATGTATTGCAGTTGGCCAGTTTGTGTGGGCCTTTCTAAAAACGTTTTTCTGTCTCTCCTTCACCCTATCGTTATGCTGTCGCCCTCATGTTGTATTCGTACTGAGCTTAGCTGAAGTAGAAAAGTCCTCACTGCAGTTTCACTTTGGTTGATGAGTCTGCTGAACAAACAAGGGAGAGTGAGATGATGAGTAGCGAGATGCTGAGTGGTGACTGGTGAGACAGCTGTAGAGCGAAACCGCATCTATAGTAAGGTCAGATTTATTGTTGGAGATAGACACTTTGCTGTACTGTAGAAGGGGTAATATTAAAACATCAAACTGCAGTGTACAAGGGCTAAGATTAAGTGTGGGTGTGCTTAGAGGGCGATTAAACGACTGTGGGTGTAGCCAGATGGTCATTAAATGACTATGGGTGTGGCTAAAGGGCCATTAAATGACTATAGTTGGGGTTTTGTTGAATAAACGACTCTGTACATTTGTATCTGTAGTTTGTGAGAGAATAACTTACAGTTTCCTGTGTTCTGATTGGCTGAGAGTAGATACCTGTGGTATAATGTTAGTAAAAGAGCAGTTGTTTACTTCTAATAAGTAGACAACTGACTATTTTATTTGTTGTTTTTATGTGTTTGTAATTACTTGTTTACCTTTTGTAATAAAATATTTGATAGTGCACTGAAACAAGGGGGTGTAAAAAGTAGTGTTGCTTGGACAGTGCCGCTGTGGATCTGCCAGTGATCTGGCAAATGGTGGCAGTATTCGAGTTGGATTGAACCAGGGATCTGCCCAAATATGGAGGTTGGATCCTGCTTTCTCCAGCACTGGATCCAGGGATCCAGCATTGGATCCCTGGATCTGGCTGTTGGATAACACAGGATCTGACCAGGGATTTGAAGGCTGGATCCACTGGCAGATAGTGATGGTATCCAGTGGATCCACTATCCTGCCGCAAAGGGCAGGTATTTGCTAGATCCAGATTGGTGCAGATCCATCCAAGCACCACTAGTAAAAAGAATGCTTACTGATCACTTACTCTTTAAAGTAGCTGTAAATTGTTTGCTTGACTTTCTAGCTACAGTAGATGCAAGGAGGGGAGGGGAGGGGAGGAAGGTTGTAAGAGTGACCTTACACAAAGTACAAAAATGAGGGCTATCAAACACAAATGTGTATTGGTTATCAGGTATTGCATCTTAAATGTGTGCTCCACATCGCCAGTGGCTATGCAACCAAACCAAAGCTTTGTAAAGGATCACAAAATGCCTAACAATAAGCTAAAGAATTATAAAATTCAGCATTTGCTCCTCTGACATCAGATGGCACGTTCATGGACCAACAGTGCACTATTGTGCACTACACAACATATGGTATCTTTGAAAGTGGCGATGGCTACCACTGGAAGTATGCATGCAGGACCTCATCACATGATATGATGCTTATGAATATACCCATAATCTGGATGCCTGAACTTGTTACTGTCTGCACGTGGACTTGGTAGGCTCATAATGCGACTTAAGCAGTGCAAGTGACAATTAAACTTTGTCATTTAAGGTGAGCTTTACGTGTTTCAGGCCCTTCTCTTCCACCCACTCCAAGTCTTGTACACAAAGCACACAGACACAGACACACGCACACACACACATATACACACACACACACACACAACACAGCAGCAACAGTCCACCAAAATGTAACCATCCTTATAATCTCTTTTCCCCTCTAAACAGCAACAACTGTAACACTGATGAGACCACATTTGCTTTGCTTTTCAATTTTTTTCTGTGTCTGACTAATGGTGGATCCTAACCCATAGCCTGGAAACATCAGCAGTCGCCTAATGGTTACTGACCCAAACACTGGTACCTGGTGCCATGAGCTTTACCCACTTACACAAACAGGTGGTACCCATTGAGCCAGCATGATTTTTTACATGGAAGCTGATTTGTAACCCTTTACTTGTCAACCGACTAATGTAAGCAATGATCTAAATAAAAAAAACCTAAGGCAGAAGGACTGTTTTATGTTAAAAACATCTAAAATGAGAGAAATTGTTTTCAAAAAATGTTAATGGCCAAGAATATGTATATCACATTGTAATAACAGTAATAAGATACTACAGGGTTATGCTCATGTCCAGTTAATCACCGCCTATGATCATTTGACACTCGGCTTGCCTCGTGCCACATCACTCCCACAAGGGATGATTAAGAGGACATAAAAATAACTCCTGTAATACCCTATTGCTTAAATAAATTTCATTTGTAAAATGGATACAATGTCCAACAGCTCAAAGGAAAGTGTAAATAACTAAACAGGTGATGCATATCTGATTATAACATGGGCAAGATAAATTATGTGATTTGATTAGCAGAATCCAGTCTCAACATGGAGTAGTATTTTGGCATGAGTGCACTGGTTAGCTAAAATGTCTTTTGTTGTTCTCTTGTTCACCCATTTGTAAAATATATTGGATTTCCTTTATTTGGAATCCCCACCAAGAATACAAAGGTGGAAATCTGGAAACAGTGAAAACTGCACATGCAGAATTATTCAACAAAACTGGGACTAGATGTATGCTTATGATAAAAGCAGGGCTATGCTATGCTATGCTAGATATATGGCAATTTATGGATTATGTAAACCATAAATCTCTTTTTAATACAAGGCCTGTGAGATCAGTGCTGGGACCGGTCCTCTTTAATGTCTTTATAAGTGACATAGCAGATGTGCTATAAGGGAAGGTCCAACTCTTTGCAGATGACACCAAAATCTGCAATGGTGTTGAAACTCCAGGGAAGGGAAAGTAAGGTAAGTTAAAATTTATTTTTATAAGGTGCCCTTCCTGAGCTCAGGGCACCTTTACAAAATTTTTACATAGCAATTTTAAAATCTGTAATAATTAAAACACATTTAAACATCGTAGACATTAAGTCTGGGGTGGAAAGAATGAGCAAAAACCTGAGAGAACTCAAGGAGTGGTCAAGGCTTCAGCAGCTGGGTTTCAATGCAAAAAATGTGTAAAGTAACGCTCTTGGAGCACAGAAATACAAGGGTAGAGTACAGAATGGGAGGAGTGGTACCGATAACCACCAAGCAGGAAAAAGACCTGGGGTGATCATATCAGATGACCTAAAGGTGGCATGCAGTGCAATATGGCAGTTGGGAGGGCTAGTGGCTAGTGGCTCTCATAGGTCTTCTCATGCAATCCCTGCACCATTTTAGTTGCCCTTCACTTGACTGCCTCCACCCTGTCTTTGTCCTTTCTGAGGTGCGGCCTCCAAAACTGGAGACACTTCTGCAGGGGGGTCTCACCAGGGAGTGATGCAGTGGCAGCAACACCTTCTTCCTTCTGCTTGAGATGCCTCTTCCTATGCACTCCAGCATCCCACTTGCCCTACCCACTGCTTTTTCACTCATCCCTGTCCTTTTGAGGTCACCAGTTATTATAACCCCAAGGTCCATTTTCTACTTTGTGCCTAATCCCCAATCCTGTACTCCACTCTTGGGTTCCTGTGCCCTGGGTGCATGATTTTACATTTTTTGGCACTTAACCCCAACTGCTATGCTTTTGACTAATCTTCAAGATTCCCAAGACCCCTGCTTATTCTCTCTACCTCCTCTTGAGTGTCCACCCTATTACATATCTTGGTATCATCTGCAAAAAGGCATACTGTACCTTCTCTTCCAGTTCTTCTGCAATATTGCTTATGAAGACACTGAAGAGGATCAGGCACCGTACTGAGCCCTACAGCAACCTGCTGGTCACTCTCCTATCATTAGCACCTCAAAGAGGACATAGACAGGTTAGACACCTTTGGTTTGTTCTAATACCACTGGTCCTATTGTCCTGTTATCTTATTATTTAATTAATCCTGATTGCTAACTTGCACTTTTAAGCTGTTTTAGTTTATAGTAATTTGTTCTGTTTTTACTTGGCTGATTTTATTGTTATGCTGCACAGTGCCATCGCCTCTGTGATTGGGTGCATGCTATATAAACAAAAATACTACTAGAGTGAGTGTCGTTAACCACCACCCTCTACCGTCTATCTGTTAACCAGTTTCTAACCGAGTTTGCCACTGTCTATCCTTAGGCTGCACAATGTCTTTATCAGTCTCTGGTGCAGCCATGTTGTCCAGTAAGGTCACATCCACTGCTCTCCCCTGATCTTTTCCTCAGTCACCCAGTTGAAGAAATTAATAACATAGAAACATAGACTTTGACGGCAGATAAGGACTGCTAGGCCCATCTAGTCTGCCCATTTCCCTACCTACAGGATAGGCCACAGATCCTAGTTAACCAACAGCCTATTTCTTCCTAACCCCCACAAGAATTGCCTTATGTCTGTCCCATGCATTTTTGAATTCTCCCACAGTTTTAGACCCCACAACCTCCTCAGGAAGGCTGTTCCATGCATCCACTACCCTCTCTGTGAAATAATACTTCCTTACATTGCCTCTGAACCACCCTCCTTCTATCTTTAAATTGTGTCCCCTTGTTCTTGCAAGTCTCTTTTCTGAAAATGCTACCTCTGGACTTTGTTGATTCCACTGAGGTACTTAAAGTTTCTATCATGTCCCCCTCTCCTTCTTTCCTCAAGGGTATACATATTAAGCTCCTTAGTCTCTCCTCATACGGCTTCTCTTGCAGACCCTGCACCATTTTAGTTGCCCTCCTCTGACTGCTTCTATCCTGTCTATGTCCTGCAGAGATGGGGTCTCCAGAACTGGACACAGTACTCCAGATGGGGTCTCACCAACTGTCTGTACAAAGGGATAACAACTTCCTGTTTTCTGCTGCTGATGCCTCTCCCTATACATCCCAGTATACCCCAGCCCTCCCTACTGCCTTCTCACATTGCTTGCTAACCTAAGGTCATCTGATATGATTACCCCAGGTCCCTTTCCTTTTTTGTTGTTACTACACTCCCCACCCATTGTGTATTCTTCCCTGGTTCTTGTTTCCCAGGTGCATTATTTTGCACTTCTTGCATTGAATCCTAGCTGCCATACTTCTGACCATTCTTCCAACCTTGCCAAGTCCCTTTTCATCCTTTCCACGCCTCCTTGTGTATCAACCCTGTTGCAGATTTTTGTGTCATCTGCAAAAGGCATACTTTTCCTTCAGTCCCTCTGCAATGTCACTGATGAAGACATTAAAAAGGACTGGACCCAATACTGAACCCTGTGGTACCCCACTAGTAACCCCCTTTCTTCAGAATGGACTCCATTTACAATTACCTTCTGTGTCCTGTTGTCCAGCCAATGTTTTACCCAGACTACCACCCTGGGTCCCACTCCCAGGCTGGTTAATTTGACTATTAATCTTTTGTGTGGGACTGTGTCAAATGCCTTGCTAAAGTCTAGGTAGGCCATGTCCACAGCCCCTCCCTGGTCTACTACTTGGTCACCCAGTCAAAGAAATCTATTAGATTCCGCTCTGAGATGACCTTCCCGCTGTGAACCCATGCTGCCTTGGGTCCTGTGCTCCACTGGTCTCTAGGTACTGACTATTCTTTCCTTCAGAAGTGACTCCATCACTTTCCCTACCACAGAGGTCAGACTGACAGGTCTGTAGTTTCCTGCCTCTGTCTTGGACCCACTTTTGTGAAGGGGAATCACATCCGCCTTCCTCCAGTCCTCGGGTACCACACCATCCTCCCATGATTTATTAAAAGAGTAGCCAGTGGTTTCACTAGTTCCTCCTTAATTCTTTTTAGAATTCTGGGTGAATTCCATCAGGACCCATTGCTTTGTCCACCTTCAGTTTTAGGAGTTCTTGCAGAACCCTTTCTTCTGTGAAAGGACTGACTGACCCTCATCAAGAGTGCTTCTGTTAATTAGATTAGGCACTTCCCCCTCCTCTTTTGTGAATACTGAGCAGAAATATTCGTTCAGTATTCCTGCTTTTTCACTGTCCCCCTCTGCCCACCCACTGTTTATTCTATTCAGCCTCACTATCCATCCCTTTGTCTTTCTACACTCGCTGATGTACCTATAAAAGGTTTTATCCCCCTTCTTAACTGAGTTGGCCATCTTTTCCTCAGTTTGGGCTTTGCTATTCTGACTTCCTTCCCTGCTTCCTTCTGCCTTAACTGGTACAGCTCTCTGTCCTGCTCCTTCTGTGTTTTCTTATACTTCCAGAATGCTATCTTTTTCTTCCTGACTTTCACAGCCACCTCTTTTGAGAACCATAGTGGCTTTTTCTTTTGTTTTGATTTGTTCATTTGCTTCACACAAGGCTTGTTGCCTCTGTGATGGCAGTTTGATAATTCCCCATTGTTGCTCCACACCTCCTTCTAGCCTGTTTGCTAGTGCTTTTCTGAGGCACTCTCCCATCTTGCCAAAGTCAGCCCTCCTAAAGTCCAGTACCCTCACTTTTGTATGGCTTGACTCTGTAGCTGAGTTTAACGTGAACCACACTGTTTGATGGTCACTTGTCCCCAGATGGAAACCTACTTCTAGATCTGAGATCCTCTCACTGCCCCCGTTTGAGAGAACGAGGTCTAAGATTGCTCCCTCACGAGTGGGTTCGAAACTAACTGTCTAATGCCCTGCCACCTGTAGGGCATCAAGAATGGCCCTGCTTTGGATGTGGCTGCAGCAAATGTGCTCAGTTAACATCTGGCATATTCAGGTCTCCATCAACAGTATCTCCCTTTCTCTGCCATTCTAAGAATGCCTTCTATCATATCCTTGTCCATTTCTTCCCCTGACATGGGGGTCTGTACACAACCCTGTGCGGATTGTGGTGCCCTTTCCAGTCTCCAAGGTGACCCACAGTGCATCCTCTCCTCCCTGTTTACTCTTTTGTTCAGTTGCTTTTATCCCTTCCTTTACATAGAGAGCTACTCCTCCCCCTCTTCTCCACTGCCTGTTTCTCCTGTAGGTTATGTACCCAGGTATGTTAACATCCCAGTCATGGTTCTCTGTGTACCATGTTTCTGTGACTGCTACGATATCCAGGCATCCCACTTCCATTAAGGCCATCAGCTCAGGGAGCTTGTTGCCCAGACTATGGGCATTGGTACTCATTACCCTCCATTTCCTGATGGCCTTACTCCCTTTTACCCCATCCCTGTCCTTCTTGCCTTTGTCACTTTCTTCATTTACCCCTGCCCTTCTCCCTATCGACACCTCTATGTTGGTGTTTGCCGCACTTACTACCATGATTATTTGGTGGGGGTAGGATTTTCCTGCTCCTTTCCAGTGCCTCCCCCCTTGGCTAGTTTAAAAGCTTGCCAATGAAGCACTTAAACCTATCACCTAGGATCCTGGTTCCCATCCTGGACAGATGCAGCCCATCATGCCAGTATAGGCTTGCATCACTCCAGGTGGACCCCTAGTCGCCAATGAAGCCAAATCCCTGAGCTCCACACCAGTTTTTCAACCACTGATTGAATCCCATGGTGCGGAACACCCCTAGCTTCTCCATGCCATAGATAGGTAGCACCTCCGAGAAGGTTACCGTGCGTGCTACTTGACTAAGGCCCCTCCCCAATTCCACAAACTCTTCCTGCACTTCTTTAATCCCTTTCTTAGCCAGGTCATTTGTCCCTAGGTGGACAATGACATCCAGCTCCCTCCCCTGTGCAGCTGCTCCGGCAATCCTGAGGATTCGCTTCCTGTCCCTGCAAGCCATCGCGTCAGGCAGGCACCTTACTTCCCTCTCCCCTTCCTCCCCCAGTTCTACCTTCCTAACAATGGAGTCCCCCACCAGGAGTTGTTTTCTTCCCCTGCAGGGTCCCCTGCCACCCTCCTGTGGGTCTCCTTTGTGGAGGTTCCCAGCATTCTCCTTGGTCTCCACTGTGGGTGCCAGAATGGCATAGGAATTGTGGAGAGGTACAATGGGAGGGATGCGCCTCTGTTCCACCACCCTCACCCTCCCTGAGCCCACTGTGGTCCAACCGCTCCTCTTTCTTGGCAACCTCTGAGGCAACGGCAGTGGCACTGGTGGTCCCTGGATGGAAGAGGAGGTCCCACAAATCCTAGCCAACTCATCCTGGAGATGAGCAACCTCCTCCCTCAGCCCAGAGATGTGCCTGCAGATGAGACAACACCGCATCCTCCAGAACATCTCCCGGAAGACCGCTGCTCCACAGCCACTGCACTGCACCACTCCAATCATGTCTTATTTCTGGCCCCTTAACTGTTTGCAATCCTTACTCTTTCCTCTGTTTTCTTTTTCTCTCTCTCTCCTTATTTTCTGCCTGTGTGCCCTTTAAGCTCCTGATTGTCCTGTTCTGAGACAAGAATATCCTATATTTCGCATTCAGATTCAGCTGGCATGATATCCCCTCTGCTCCTCCCCACCCCAGTTTAATTATGGCTATCTGTGGTCTTGCTGGCCTTGGATTCAATGTGCTGCACCAGCCTTTCCTTAAGCAGGGTTGCCATCAATTTTCCCAACTCTGAAGTGAGGCTGACTGGACTGCAGTTGTTAGCCTTCTCCGTGCTGCCACTCATATGTAGAGGGACCATGGCTGCTCTTCTCCCGTCCTCCAGAACCATGCCTGTTTCCAGAGAACTGTTGATTTGTACTCACCAACTGGCAACTTGACTGCAGCAATATTTGGGGATGTCCTCCAGTCTTGTTCCACTGGCAACCTGGAGTACAGCTATAGGGTATCAAAAGCTCTAGAGACAACAGCCACTGCCATAGCACCCATCCTAGCAACACCTAATAAATATCCCTTTCCTTATGTCCCATCTGTTCTCTCCCCTCCCCAACACAGTACAAGAGCACAGTACTCCTTTATTTTCAGCACACTGATTTTTCTATGATTTTGTACTTATGATACTGGCCTCATAAAATTATAAAAACACAAAGGCAAACATTTTTGACATTGCCAGTGCTCATTAGCCTTTGGCAAAGCACCTGAGCAGTGCAAGAGGTTGGGGTCTGTTTTCTGGGAGGCATCTGTACTCTTTTTGATTGATTTTGAACATGGAAGTTTTTAACAATAAAGTACTTATTTATTGCATATCCCATATATTGTGGCATGCTGTTTGGCTTTAGCACTGTGAGATAGCACAGCAGCCCCTATCCTCTCCCAGCTTAACTGTTGTAGTGATTCTTTCCCGGTGCACTTGAAAGGTGCCAGTCATTAATCTGATAGCACTGGAAATTGAAGATCTCTATTTGGGAGTAATAGTTGTGGCCGGATCTCTAAAGCACTCAAAGCAGTAAACAGCAGCAATCAAAAGGCAAATTGGATGCTGGGATGCATTAAGAGAGAATATAATGCAGGTCAAGACAGGTTAAATTACCTAAGTGCACGGCAGTGGTTAGGCCGCATTGGCAGTATTGTGTGTATAACAGGGCCCTGTGATGTTAAAGGAAATAATGGAGGAGCTGAAAAATGTGCACAATGAGACTTCTAAAATGATAAGAGGGTTAGACGGATTAAAAGGACAGAGTTATGAAGAAAATATGTAGATCTGGGGATTTTTGTTTATGTTTTGGAAAAGAGAAGACACTATTTGAACTTTGTCCAGGTCCACAAAATAAAGAAAAGTCATGAGAAGATTGCCATAGCAAGTGATTCACTGTAATACATGGTAGTAGAACACAAGGGCATGGGGCAGATAGGGTAGGGATAACATTATTTTTTTTTGTAGAACGGCTAACTGAAAGGGGTTGTAAAGGCACGTAGTTCATAGAGTTTCAGTGCTAGGCGAGGTTAGTCCTAGTAAGAGAATATCAATGGTTATGACAGTTCATATATTGAGGGCTGGACTAGATGGAGCTTTGGTCTAACTACATCTCCACACATTACTGTTTGTTTTTATCCTCATGACAGGAATAGCATGAGTGGCCATGGTGTAAGCTTGTCCACACTGACCCTCACTGCCCTGCCAGTTACCACAACCCAGTAATGAAGAGACAACTCTAGTAGGTGGGAAGGTTGTTTAAACTCAGTGCCCATTCTGTTCTTGACTTCTCGTTTTAGGTTGCCAAAAGGACTGCATACTTCACAGATTGCAGTAAAGAAACTGTGGTGTATTTTCAGGGAGGCTGAGTCTGCATTCCCCATTTTCCTCAGTTTTTCTGTGAATCCCTACATGTTGCATTGGGCAACTGCACCTGCAGACTGGTGTGGTGCCCATTTTAGCTTTTCTTGTTGGCCCAGGAACAAGTTAACCCATCCCATCTATTGGTGGATGCTGAGTATTAGGCACTAAGGGCCCAATCCTCAAAACATTTTTGCCATTGGAATAGAAACATTAAGAGGTCTTGCTAGAAAGAAGTAACATACAGTATAATTGTCATCAGATGCCTTTATTCTATTATTTGCTCATTTTGTCAAGTGTATTGGATTTCTTTCCTGCTTTTCCCTTAAGAACATGAGGGTGATTATTAAGCGCCAGGCAGAAAGATCTTTCCATATAGCAAATGTACTGTGCTGAAGTTATGATTGCTTATTACACAGGTAAAATTTGCATATAATAGTTTGGGCCAATAAAGATCTTGTAAGTCAGAGCACAATTCCTTATAATTTAATGATGTCAAGTCACAACTGTGAATTGCACTTGTAATTCACAGTTGTAATGTCACAATGATGAATATCATTCTGCATATGTTGTCAGACTGAGATCAAAACTAGCCACCTAAAGACACTTTTTCAACTGTCTCCCATACCCTGCCCATGACTACCAATCTGATTAAAGCCCCTATCTCAGATCTGAGTAGGGTTATTTTTTTGTATTACCCCCCCCCGCCACCCTGCCTATGCACCCTATATCTGTAAACATCCCATCAATTCCACACATTTATTGTTTTTATAACACCCCTTCCCCACTGATGTTCAGCATTTTCTATTTGAAATTGTTGTGTCAATTCTTTTTAAAATTATTCTTACACCCTAATTACTCATCTCATAAGAACCTCTAACCTGTCTTCATATCATTTTGCTAAATTTAGTGGAATTAACTTTTAATGCCATCAGAGGGCATTGAAGCACCTTTCCACTGCATTTGTGTGAACTATGCCTGAAAGTTAAACCCCCTCAGAATCAGTATACTATAACGTTCAAGAATCGTTGCTGTGGTTTGTGGCACATAAAATGGCACATGCGTTAAAATAATAAAACATGCATCATTTTTTTAATGCAAGCTGCAGTAAATTATGGGAACTGTCAAAAATGAATCAAAATGTTTAAAAAGAGCATTCAAACATTTTGGAGTATTTCATAAGATACAAGCACAACCTCAAATCCCATCCAAAGTGCAAGAATTCATCCTTGACCCAAGCATTGAATTCACCCAGAACAAACCATCTGGATAACTCCAAGGCACTGTCAGTGATGAAGTCTGAGATTTCCCACAAAACGTGCCCCCCCCCCATGCAGGGCTGCAGCTATGAATTTTGGGGCCCAGGACAAGTCAATGGAAATGGGCCCGTTTCCCAAACCAGCTAATGCCAAGGGTAATACCAGCTCCTCAGGTGGGCCCATCCAGAGCTTGGGGACCCAGATAACTTCCCCACTCCCCATTACTGCAGCCCTGCCCCCATGCCCCAGAGCCCAGTACACAAGAAGGATCCCACAGCCTGCACCTGGACCTCTACACACAGGCATGGTGAGATGATGTTTAGCCTAATGACATTTAGTCCAATGACATTGGCATATGATATTTGGCTTAATAAGACATTTGGTCTAATGGCTTTTTGCCTAATCAGCCAGCAAAACATACAGCAGCATTGGCATTTGCAATTAGAATTTGTTAACCTTTCACCAGGAGCACTCAGTTCAGCAATTCCTTTTTACAACTGTCTGTCAGCAATTAGTTTCTCCTTCCACATACCATTAAAGACCAGTGCACACTTGTGGGGGGATTGTGGGATGACAGATGAACCAGACACCAAACTTCAGGTTCAACAAACAATCTCTGTGTGATGTTTATTCAGAATACAGGAAATAAGCTTCAGCAATAGCATATTCCTTCTTCAGTACATCAGTTTGTAGCAACAGACTATGAATGTCCTTTCTCTGCACTTAGCCAGCACCTACTGGCACTGATCTTTGATCTAACCACTTTTGAATGAAAACCCTTTATCTCTATGTGGACCCTGTTTGCTTGAGTAGTGGGGGCTCAAAAGGAAAAAAGAAAACAAGCTAGAAACAAAGAATCTCAGTGCAGAAACACTGAAACATGGGTTACCCCAAAGGGCATTGGCAACAAATCAAGTTTCAAAGAAATACAACATCATACATACTTCCATAATGCAAAGCATCATGGGATATATGCAAATCACCATGCGATTTCAGACTTTTTCAGTTTACAGCAATTTACATGCATTTTAAATAGCATAACTAACTTAATTTCTATAATAGTCACCTAGTACTTTTTAGTAATATCGAAAACACAGTGCCATGGTATTTTCAACATTTACAGGTTTCATAAACATAAGGTATATAGATCAAGGTATTTTATGACATAATGCTATTACATACTAAATCCAACAATGATAAACACAACCTGTTTACATACGTTTGGAGGTCACCGCAATAACCTCCCTGTATGAGGACCTGAGAGAGAAAAGGAAAATTAAAGAGGACACTATAGCATAGTCAAGAAAGGGTAGCGGGTGCCCATAGGTGGCCAACTTTATGGATTAGAAATTGCAAAGAATAGATAAGGCTAAGAAATAGGAGAACTGCTGCAACAAATTTAAGAAAAGTCAGTCCTCAAGAGTGGCAGGACCTCTCTGTCACATATTCCCGACCTTAAGAGGGAAGCAGTTATTGCAGATTGCTTACCACCTTCTTTTCCCAGGAAGGGATGGAACTTCTACCCAGCCTTCTTCAGAAGCTCAGTCTCAGGGTCCCTATTAACGATAAACATTCTATCATAAACATAGTGGATATCATCATTCTTTACCCTGATGCGTTAACACATTTCTCAACCAAGACTAATGGTACCGTCCCATCTCCTTTTAGGAAAAGTCTCATATTTCTTAACCAAAAATCTGGATGGCTAAAAAGTCCAGTACCATAGAAAGACTTTCTCTGGGGTGAGTAATTACCTGTTCCAACCCCACCAGACATGCCAGTTTTAAGCAGGGGCCCTGGCCTAGATTCAACCCCTCTACATAAACCCACTGTCTTTTGATCCATTCATTGCACTTGCTACTGATACAGACACCTGAGGGTAGACACTCTAGGTGTTACCCCAACACAGGTTCCAATCCATTTTTCATCCACCTCCTCCTTTGTAGGTTTTTTATCAAAAAAAATAAAACACATGTACCACCTCCTTGATCTTAACAAATTGTAACATTTTGGCGATATTAGCATCTTTAACCCGCAGTATACCCCAGTTAATACTGTTAATAGATTTAACTGTGTCAATACAAGATAAAGTCCCTTTGGCCTCATAGGCTTCTTCTTGCTTGTTTGGAGTCTTCAACCCCAGCACAATATCACTAGGTACAGTCTTACCTGGGGTCTCAAATTCAAGTTCCATACTTGCATCTCTGACCTCCAACAGGTACCATCCTAGGATCAAAGGCAACAAAGGAATATCCTGCTCAGTAAGGAGGTCCTCCTCAAACTGAGCACATGAAAAATCCTCCTCTGACTCTTTATCCAAACTCTCCATCAGGAAACTCTCGAGCACCTGGCACTGGTGTTATGCCTCTCTGCACAGTTGGTCTGCCTCCAGCCATTGCCAACTCATCCAGTGAATCATCCTCATCAGGGACTCCACCTCCTGAGTGTTGTCTCTCACACCTCCAGTCTGCCTCGACCTGCATTTCTTCATCATCTTCAGGCTTGGCCTTCTTCTGAGCTCCCAGGTCCAGCCCAGGCAGCAGCTTCTCTCTGTCTGTCAGCCATGGTTCTGGGCAGAACCCCACAGACTTTCTTCTTCTCCTGGTGCATCGGTCCACCTGGGATATCTGGGCAATATCTACCAGAAAACGTCCCTCTTCAGTCAGTCCAGATGCTTCCAGCAAGTTATCCCACTTCTAAAATCAAGTCTGTGGAGGGGTTGTGGGATAACAGATGGACCAGACACCAAACTTCAGGTTCAACACACAACCTATGTGTGATGTTTATTCAGAATATGGGAAATAAGCTTCAGCAATAGCATATTCCTTCTTCAGTACATCAGTTTGTAGCAACAGACTATGAATGTCCTGCACTTAGGCAGCACCTACTGACACTGATCTCTGATCTGACCATTTTTCAGTGAAAACCCTTCATCTCTATGTGGGTCTCGTTTGCTTGGGTAGTGGGGGCTCAAAAAGAAAAAAACAAAACAAGTTAAAAACAAAGAACCTCAGTGCGGAAACACTGAAACATGGGTTACCCCAAAGGGCATTGGCAACAAATCAAGTTTCAAAGAAATATAACATCATACATACTTCCATAATGCAAAGCATCATGGGATAAATGCAAATTACCATGAAATTTCAGACTTGTTCAGTTTACAGCAATTTACATGCATTTTAAATAGCACAACTAACTTAATTTCTATAATAGTCACCTCGTACTTTTCACCATTATCAAAAATACCTAGTGCCAGGGCATTTTCAACATTTACAGGTGTCATAAACATAAGGTATATAGATCAATGTATTTTATGACATAGTGCTATTACATACTAAATCCAACAACGATAAACATAACCTGTTTTACATACGTTTGGAGGTCACCACAATAACCTCCCTGTATGGGGCCTGAGAGGGAAAAGGAAAATTAAAGAGGACACTATAGCATAGTCAAGAAAGGGGATGGGGTGCCCATAGGTGGCCAACATTATGGACAAGAAATTGCAAAGAATAGATAAGGCTAAGAAATAGAAGAACTGCTGCAATGGATTTAAGAAAAGTTCGGTCCTCAAGAGTGACAGGAGCTCCCTGTCACAACATTGATTTCCCCTCCCTTTTTTTATCCCTTTTATTTTATTAAAAAGATTGTACTCTTTTTTTGTGCAGTTATATTTCCTTCTTGTAAGCAGTGAACAGTGCTGATTGAAAGCACTGATCAACCGGTCACCAAAGAGTTTATTTTCTCGTTGAAATGGATCTTATCAGCTGATGAATTGTTTAAACAGTTTCATGAAAGTAATGTAAAACTGTAACTCCTTCAGGGTTTAAACTTGTGTTATCCAGCATTTCCAACTCCAGTCCCACATAAATGGCACATGGTGTGACTTTGTTTCTTGTTTAGGACATAATCAAAAACAGGGCAGTGTAGTCATTTTCTGCATCAGAGCAGGTTTAGCAGCTCCGCGGGCCCATTAACTACTTTTCTTTGAACAGGGGGAGAGCAGGATACCTCAATCAGCAGAAAACAAGCTCCAATAAAATTAGTTTTTAAAGACTTTTTTGTAGTTTCATAAAAAAGCCATAACCACGTTAGCAGATAGTGTTCTGAGATGCCCTGAGGGTATTGTGCTCTCTCCCTCATGCTATGTTGCTCCTTGGACTGGGCCCATTACATCTTGACATGCTGTTAGAGTTTTTTCTATACACTACTTGCTCGAGTACTTAAAATGTACCTTTTGTTTTCAAGTTTGGTGCCATTTTTCATTTGTTTAATTTTTCTGCTACTGCTTAGCCCGACCTAAATCTCCTGCCACAAAATATCATGCCACACACTGCGTCCATTGGTGACATGAAGTTTAGCATAGCATTAGATGAGTTGTTGTGCTTGGCAAAGTGTCAGTATGCAAGAAGGATAATTCCAAATGTTGTTACACCAGACGTTGTTAGGCTAAGCGCCATGGAACTCACAGACACACATTCAAATGATGAGGTGCCCCCCACAGGATTCACAGTAAAGTTCAGCTTGGATCTAAAACAGATAGCCAATCCCACCATGATCCCTCTGTGAGCATAGTACCATGGAGAATCCAGCTTGGACCACCACTTCCAAAACTGTGCCGGCATCATCTCTCAAGCCAAGACTCTATGATGTAAGCAAGATTGACCAAGAAACCCAAAATTAAAATTGCCATAATGACAGAGTAAAGCTGATCTGTAATAAGGCATGCCGTTTCATACTTGGTGCAGATAACCACACTCATAGTTGTACCCTTACACACTCACTAACTGGCTACCTTTACCCAGCAGAATATAGCTTCAGACCTGTTTGCTAGGCAAAAAGGGGTGTCCAGTGAATACAGTGAATCAATTAGAGTGAGTCAATTTGGGCAGGGTAAGAATAGCGAAAACAAAAATGAGGATGTGTCTTTAACTGTGTATTACTGGTACAGTGATTTTGTTTCTATTGGGAGTGAGTCGGGGGTGGTTTGCTGAAAGTTTGTAGTCATTTGACTGTCTGGTCCTGTGGTCAGAATCACTGCCTATGGTGCCAGAGGACCTGAGTTTGGGACCTGGCAGTGGGGAGATGTTTGTTGCTGTTTAATGGCCAGAATTTGTTTTGGTTTTTCTGTTGTCCTCCCCCATTGTGCCTGTCCTGTCACCTCATCCCCCTGCCCGCAGGTTGCCCCCAACTTTCTCCCCCTCTCGGCTTGTATCCCCCTCACGAGTTTCATCCCCTCCCCAAGTTTCTGTTCTTTGAGATGCACCCCCCTCGGAGATTGTTATTATAAGTTGGGGGGTGCAAGGGGCTTAGCCCTCTACATCAAAAGTACCTGCAGATCCCCCCCAACAAAGAAGGTAAGTGCCCATCGCTGATTTTAGTGGACGCTGTAGTGCACATCGCTGTTTTAACTTTTCAGCGATGTGCATTTGCTATTTTTCTTCCCACTGTTTTTCAGTCACCAATATCACATAGAACCCCTAAAAGGAGCTCTTATGCCTAACACCCCCTGCTTGAACAAATTGCTTCTACACCATCTCCAACCAATACAACATGAGGAACATGGCCAGGAGTGCCCTTAAGCCTCCTTTCAGGCATACTCAGCTGGGCAAGCGGTAATTTGCTGTCAGGGCCGCTGACTGGTTTAATGAATTAAACTTTAACAGCAGATAAGGACTGCTTGGCCCATCTAGTCTGCCCATTTCCCTACCTACAGGATAGGCTGCAGATCCTAGTTAACCAACAGCCTATTTTTTCCTACCCCCCACAAGAATTGCCTTATGTCTGTCCCATGCATTCTTGAATTCTCCCACAGCTTTAGACCCCACAACCTCCTCAGAAGGCTGTTCCATGCATCCACTACCCTCTCTGTGAAATAATACTTCCTCACATTGCCTCTGAACCACCCTCCTTCTATCTTTAAATTGTGTCCCCTTGTTCTTGCACGTGTCTTTTCCTGAAAGATGTTACCCTCTTGGACTTTGTTGATTCCACTGAGGTACTTAAAAGTTTCTATCATATCCCATCTCTCCCTTCTTTCCTCAAGGGTATACATATTAAGCTCCTTTAGTCTCTCCTCATACGGCTTCTCTTGCAGACCCTGCACCATTTTATTTGCCCTCCTCTGGACTGCCTCTATCCTATGATGTCCTTGAGGAGATGGGGTCTCCAGAACTGGACACAGTACTCCAGATGGGGTCTCACCAACTGTCTGTACAGAGGGATAACAACTTCCTGTTTTCTGCTGCTGATGTCTCTCCCTATACATCCCAGTATACCCCAGCCCTCTACTGCCTTCTCCACATTGCTTGCTAACCTTAAGGTCATCTGATATGATTACCCCCAGGTCCCTTTCCTTTTTGTTGTTGTTACTACCTCCCACCCATTGTGTATTCTTCCCCTGGGTTCTTGTTTCCCAGGTGCATTATTTTGAACTTCTTTGTATTGAATCCTAGCTGCCATACTTCTGACCATTCCTCCAACCTTGCCAAGTCCCTTTTCATCCTTTCCATGCCTCCTTGTGTATCAACCCTGTTGCAGATCTTTGTGTCATCTGCAAAAAGGCATACTTTTCCTTCCAGTCCCTCTGCAGTGTCACTGATGAAGACATTAAAAAGGACTGGACCCAATACCGAACCCTGTGGTACCCCACTAGTAACCCCTCTTTCTTCAGAGTGGACTCCATTTACAATTACCTTCTGTGTCCTGTTGTGCAGCCAGTGATTTACCCAGGCTACCACCCAAGGACCCACTGCCAGGCTGGTTAATTTGACTATTAATCTTTTGTGTGGGAATGTGTCAAATGCCTTGCCTAAATGTCTAGGTAGGCCATATCCACAGCCCCTCCCTGGTCTACTACTTTGGTCACCCAGTCAAAGAAATCTATTAGATTCGTCTGACATGACCTTCCCGCTATGAACCCATGCTGCCTTAGGTCCCAGCCCCACTGGCCTCTAGGTACCAACCGCTCTTTCCTTCAGAAGTGACTCTATCACTTTCCTTACCACAGAGGTCAGACTGACAGGTCTGTAGTTTGCTGCCTCTGTCTTGGTCCCACTTTTGTGAAGGAATCACATCCGCCTTCCTCCAGTCCTCGGGTACCACACCATCCTCCCATGATTTATTAAAAAGAGTAGCCAGTGGTTTCACTAGTTCCTCCCTTAATTCTTTTAGAATTCTGGGGTGAATTCCATCAAGACCCATTGCTTTGTCCACCTTCAGTTTTAGGAGTTCTTGCAGAACTCTTTCTTCTGTGAAAGGACTGGGATCGACTCCCATCAAGAGTGCTTCTGTTAATTGGATTAGGCACTTCCCCTCCTCTTTTGTGAATACTGAGCAGAAATATTTGTTCAGTATCCCTGCTTTTCACTGTCCCCTCTGCCCACCAACCGTTCATTCTATTCAGCCTCACTATCCCTCCCTTTGTCTTTCTACGCTCGCTGATGTACCTATAAAAAGTTTTATCTCCCTTCTTAACTGAGTTGGCTATCTTTTCCTCAGTTTGGGCCTTTACTATTCTGACTTCCCTCCCTGCTTCCTTCTGCCTTAACTGGTACAGCTCTCTGTCCTGCTCCTTCTGTGTTTCCTTATACTTCCGGAATGCTATCTTTTTCTACCTGACTTTCACAGCCACCTCTTTTGAGAACCATAGTGGCTTATTCTTTTATTTTGATTTGTTTATTTGCTTACACAAAGGCTTGTTGCCTCTGTGATGGCAGTTTTGATGAGTCCCCATTGTTGCTCCACACCTCCTTCTAGCCTATTTGCTAGTGCCATACTGCTGCATGATATACTGCTGAATCTCCCCAAGTTTAATCAGTTTAAGAGATCTTTGTGGTCTGTCGTTACAGTACAATGCAACTGTTACCATTAAACAGCTGTATTTGGTTTCTTTCTGTACATTACCTGTGACTTTTTCTACAACAATCTGTGATTTTCCTTTTGTTTGTTCAAAACTGTTTGTAATGGTTCTGCCTTAAGTGTTTTGAGCCTGACTGAACTGCATTTCCTCTGGAATTGCTTATTGTATTTGTAATGTTTTTTTGTGACTCTGCATTTGACATGGAACCTTTCTAAATAAGCACTTGTTGGATTTTTAAATAATGCTCGTAGTGGCTTACCGCATTGAGAGAGAGAGAGAGAGATAGTAGTTATTTGGGTCTTTAAAATGACTGCCTAGTTGCTCATTACGCAACACCTTTGGAAGGAATGTGTGTGATTCATTTGGAAAATTTAGGAGCTTAAGTGTCTGAGACTTTCATAGCTCAGATGGTTAAGACCTAAGGCATGGATTGCTAAGGTCCTGGGTTCAAGTCCTAGTGAAAGTCACACTTTTCCTTTTATTTCCACAATTGGATTTCTAAATAATGCCTCACAGTGGCTTACTGCATTGAGAGAGAGAGAGAGAGAGAGAGAGGTAGGTATTTGGGTCTTTTTAATTATGTTCAAAGGTAATTCTCTAAAGTTTTCAATAAGTAAATTTAAATAAATAAATAGTCTTATTCCTCATCGATCTCGCATTGGAAAGCATCTCCCGTAGGGGATGGAGTGAGGCAGTTGGCATAATGGCTGCCTGTCCACTCAGTCGTATGGGTTCCCTGGGTGTGGGAACCAAATGCATCTCACCTCTATCTAGCTCCCATTTCACCCCAGGGCATCTCCTGCTCCTAACCATCCTAACAATGCCCCCATCATTAGCACCCCTTGTACCCACCTGCTGATCACATCACTTCCTCTTGATCCCCACTTCCCTGCACTGATGAAAAGCAACTTTCAGCGAGGGGTGGTCCTGAAAGGGGCATAGATCATGCTGCTGAGAGGAGAAGTAACAAAACCTAGAGTGTCTATGGCCATACCCGACACATACTTAAAACTGCTAAACTTCAAAAACAAATAAAACCCCATAACCCCACACAAATCTCTACCCACAACCACCCTTTAAATAAAATAACTACCCTCCCACATCACCTACTAATACCATGTTTTATATGCTCACAATACCCAAGCCTCAGATCATACACCATACTCACCACTAAATACTATACACACAAAAATACTCTCACACCCCATTACAATAAACAGTATTACCCATAACTCACACACACAAAACCATTTACCCTAACATAACCACAGAATCCAAATGTCCACACAAAAAAATTCTTAATAACAATATATAATACTGCCACAGTGTCTGAGGAAACAGAATGCAATTTTCGAAAGTCCATAAAGTTGTATTGCACTTCTACAGCAGGAGGGAAAAAAATTACCCCAACAGCAAATTTCTGAAGTAGTAGTACAGGCAGTACTCTCACATACAAAGTGTGTGCCTGAAAACAGTACAAAAGATTTGAGTCAGTTAGCAGTCTCACCATTAGCTAGCAAAATCCTCCACTTGGTAGACAAATCCTCCCCACTCTTGGCAGGGGAAAGAGCAAAAGTTGTCTGGCCCAAGCAATTGGTAAATGGATGATTTTCACCGTGCACACCAGCCCTGGCCAGCTTGAAGTCACAGGCCTGCCTCCAGTAAGTTCCTGTGACTCGGTATTTCACTTGGTATCTCATTCCACAGCTAGGGAGAACTTCAAAACTGTTCCTCAGCAGTCTGCCCTAGCATCAAGGACTAGGAACTCCAACCCCATCCTTAGCCATTTCCCCGGTGACTCCACTCCTCCAGTTTCTCTGTGGTCAAGTCAGGTGATTCAGCAGTTGCCACAGACCTGCCACTCTCTTTCCCTCCACCGAGAGCAGGGATTTTGAAATTATAGTGTAGCTCACAGAGCTCCAGAGGCCATCCAGAGACCAACTACTCCCTGTTGCTTGTTACTGGCACAAAACACCCAGTATCCCAGAAAGAATGGGCATTGAGTCCAAAATCAGGGCAAATTAAACTGGTGGAATATAACGAACTACATCATGGCACTGTTTAAAAAACTATACTTAAAACAACTAAACTCCTGTCATTCTTATCCCTGACTACTTCTGTACACCGATTTACATCACACTATGCTACAATTACATTAAAAAACTAAAAGGTCACTAAAAGCTGCAAGTACATATGTACATCAAGCACTGTGGCTATAGGTATCTGGTTAAAATACTGTTGGGATTTTAGAGCAGTTAAATATGCACAGGGAAAATAGCATTGGTAAAAATGGTGTCAAGGAGAGAAGAGCATGGGGATGTTACCGCGAGTCTCTCCCGCTGACTGTCGCACCCCCGACTGTCACCCTCCTGAAGTTGGGAATAGTACATAGTGCCCCCCCGACTGTCACCCTCCCAGGGTTGGAAATAGTAAGCTATACTACTTGGACAGTCCGACAGAAGGCAAAATACTAGCTTAGGCAAAATTAGGAGACACAGGATCCCAGAGCTCGTTGCAGTCAGCCTGCCCAGCATGACAGTGTATTGGTTAATGCATTTGTTACTTCTAGGATTGACTGTCACAATGTTTTTTATCAAGTCCTCCTAACTGTAAACTGGATAAATTGCATTATTTGTTGAATGCTGTGGCAAGACTGGTCGATAATGTGGGTATTCAAGACCATATTACTTTGGTACTCGGAGACCTCCACTAATTGCCAATTAAGTACACGACTGATTATAAAGTGTTACTCCTTGTATATGAATGTTTACCTGATTGTGGCCCCAGTTATTGGTCAGATTTAACTGTGGAGCATTTTTCCTGCTAGAGCTCTTAGCTTGGCAAATCTTAAGTGGCTTACAGTACCTAAGTTCACCCTTAAAGTGGTCTGTGGTCAGGCTTTTGAAAGTAGGGCACTTACATGGAATGCCCTTTCATTAGGATTAAGGTCAACAAATTCAATTAAAAGTTTTAAATCTGGTTTGAAAATGTGGCTATTTGCCCAAGCCTTTGATTATCACTGAAATGAGGTCTCTCTTTTCTTGGAAGTTGAAGATAGGTTTTAGGGTTAGTACACGCCTATTCATTTTAGTGTTGAATTTGCCTTGAATCTTGGCTTTTGCTTAAATCTCTGACTGTTAATGTTTTCATCTATGTAAGGTATGTCTATTTTATCGGTTTTTATTTTAATACCTGTTATCTATTATTATTATAATGTTTACTCACATGTTCAGGATGTGTCTGATGATTTTACTCTGTAAAGCACTCAGAGTTTTTTGGATGAGTACATTATTAATCACATTCGACTGAACTGGCTTGGGTTAATCTGAACTATTCAGAAGCTGAAACATTTCTCCTAAAATAGGGGATCTTCAAACACAGCCTCCATCATCCATACTCTTCACAGCTGTGGACCAGTGATCTTCCTTCACACAGGGCCTACCCTCACATTCTATAAATGAAGATTATCTTCATACCATCTCCACAGTGTTTTCCACATGCATTACTGTTTTGATCCCACTTTTGCCTCATATCCTAATATCCTAATCCACATGTTTATTACTGCCCACCTCTCCAAGCTTCAGCATGTCTAAAACTATGCTGTGACTCCTCACTCAAACCTGTAAATGCAATTCTATCCTTTCTATAATCAGAGGCACCCTCTCCCCCAACTCTGGATCCACATTAGAATCCATTTTTAAAATATACCTACATGTCTTTAAAATACCATACAGATGGCATTCATCTGAGAGTACTATGGGAATTGGTGGACATACTGGTCACTTAAGACAGGGAGGGTACCTAGGGATTGGCGAGAGGCACATGTAGTGTCAATCCATAAAGGGGGATGAAGAAAGTACCAGGTAACTATAGACCCATCAGTTTGACCTCAGTGGTGAGAAAATTAATGGAGATTATACTAAAGGAATGATTGGGGGTGTACTTGGAGGAGGTGGGAGGTCTGGATAGTCAGCAACATGGGTTTGTGCCAGGTAGATCATGTCAAATCAATCTTGTGGAGTTCTTCAAATGGGTAACATCAGAACTGGACAGGGTAAAGCCTGTGGATGTATTATTCTTGGACTTCAGCAAGGCGTTTGACTCTGTCCCCCAAAATGGTCTGGTGGAGAAACTGATGGGGTTGGGAGTAGGCCCTTTGATGGTCAGATGGATTGAAAATTGGCTAGCTGGATGCATTCAAAGAGTAGTGGTCAGTGGGGAGCTCTCGAACTCTAGAGAGGTTGGTAGCGGAGTACCACAGGGTTCGGTCCTGGGTCCGATCCTGTTTAATGCATATATATCGGACATCAGGGAGGGTATAGGGTGTGAAATGAGTCTCTTCACTGATGACTCCAAGATGGGAGCAGTAGTTGAGGGGGAAGAGGGGAGGTTGGCACTGCAAGGGGACCTGGACACCCTGAAAAGGTGGTCTCACACATGGAAATTAAATTTCAATATCACCAAGTGCAAGGTGTTACATCTTGGTCGGGGAAACCCTAAACACAGATACACCCTGGAAGGGGAGGCACCGGAGGCCTCAACAGGGGAAAAAGACCTAGATGTCATGGTGGATGCATGTATGAATAACTCTGAGCAGTGCAGGAAAGTGGCTAGCAAACCAAACAGGATGTTGGGATACATCGTAAGGGGGATCACCTCTTGGAGCAGGGAAGTGATTCTGCTGCTGTACAATGGACTAGTTAGACCACACCTTGAGTACTGTGTACATTACTGGAAACCACACTTGAAGAGGGACATACAGCTCCTGAAGAGGGTTCAGAGGAGGGCAACTAAGATGATATGAGGACTAGGGGATTTGACGTATGAGGACAGACTTGAGGAGCTCTGCCTGTTTTCATTGGAGGAGAGGAGGGACAAGGGGAACATGATTGAAGTCTTCAAGTACCTCAATGGAATAAACAGGGTAAACACGGAGAGGATCTTTAGACTAAAGCAGGGAGGTGTCACCAGCGGGCATGGTTTGAAATTGGAAGGTGTAAGGTTGAGGGGGGAAGAGGAGGAAGTTTTTCACTGAGAGGGTGGTGGATCCTTGGAACGCGCTGCCTGGAGAGCTGGTTCAGAGATCCACAGTGGAGGGCTTCAAGAGAGGGTGGGACAGACACAGAAAGCGGATGTATCAGATGATGGCCTGCCCAGGGAGGTGGGGATTGGTGATATTGGTTTCTGGAACACAAGAGGGGGAGGGCCTCGGTACCCAACTAGGGATCTCAGGTTCGAACAGACTCGATAGACCGTAAGGCCTAATCTGCTGGCAATTAGTATATTAGTATTTACACCACCCTACCTGACTAAAATGCATTTTACCCCATATTATCCCTTCCATTTCCCAAGACTGTGTTTCCTGTTACAGCCTTTACCCTTAGTATAGTACCACTGGATTGGCAAGGCTTTTGCCTTCTTTTCCTCCACCATCTGAAACAGCCTTCCAACTTATCTCTGACTCATTAGTTCACACATCTTCCTATACCAATGCTCCTCTTTCCCCATTAGTTTGCCCACCTTGAGTTTGTAAATACTGTTAATTCTTTTGCAGGTTGATTTGTGATGCATATGTTTGAAAGATGCTATACAACTTTTTCTGTACTTTTGTTTATTGGATTGGGACAGTGTTCCTTGGGGCTTGGATAATGTCTCATAGCTTCTCACTCTTTCAATGCACAGAAATTTACTCACACGCCAATACTTTGGGAGAGGGTGCCAACGTTAGAGTAATGCTAGCACTGCTTTAAGCAATTGTTCAACATCCGAGAGACATCACACCACACATTCATCAAGATACAGAGGAATTTTTATCCTAACATTACTTTTTCCTGCTTTTGCAGTTTTGTGCTTCAGCCATAACTGGTGCCTAAACATATTTTTTCATGAATTTCTGTCATTTTTTAACTTTGTCCCAGGCATCCAGCGGAACCCCCCTCACCTTGCTTGGCCAAGCAGTCCCTAGTATCCAGTAGATCCTTCTCCTTCACCCAACCCCAAGCCAAGCAGTTCCTGGCATCCACTAGCACCCCTTTCCTCATGCACCCCAAGCCCAACATTCCCTGATGTTCAGTGAAGCCTCCTTCCCTCACACATACCAAGCCTTTCCTGGCATCCAGTTGCACCACCATCATTCACCCACCCCATGCAAATAAATGGTATAGACAGCAGGGAAAAGTAGGTACTACCTCCATATAGGTCAGTGGTGATGCTGCACTTAGAATAGCGTGCTCTGTTCTGGAGTCTTCACATACAGGAGGACATGGACAGGCTGGAGACTGTGCCATGCATGGTGACCAAGATGATTCAGGGTCAACAGGGCAGTTCTTATGAAAATCATCTCAAGGCACTGAATATGTACTCACTGGAGACCAGGCGAGAGAGGGGGGGATATGACAGAGACCTTCAAGTTCCTGATGGGAATAAACAAGGTAAACTATGAGGAAATATTTAGCAGGAGTTCAGAGTGAAGAACCCAAGGTCACAAGGGAAAACTGGTAGGGGGAAAGTTTAAGAGGGATAAAAGTTCTATTTATGAAAAGGGTAGTGGAACTGTGGAAGAGTCTGCCAGCAGGGGCAGTGGATGCCAAGACAATAAATTATTTCAAGCATGGCTTAGACAGAGTGAAAGATTTAGTGGTTGCTCATGTCGGTAGCAGTAGAGAAGGGAGTGGGAGATGGACCGAGATGGATAAACCCCCTGTATATACAATAGGTCCCGGGGCAGATAGGGAACTCCAGGCAGACTACGTGGCTCTTTGGTACTTATCTGCCACTATCGTCTATGTTTCTATGTTTCTGAGAGCATTCCTGATGTCCAGTGGCGCCTCTTCTCTCACTCTGCCCCAAACAATGGAGTCAATAACATCCAGGTACACCCCCTCCTTCACCCCCAACAGATGCCAGGAGTGTCCCTTGTGTCCAGTGGCTCTCCTTCCCTTACTCTGCCCAAAGACAGTCACAGGCTGTCTGCGGATCCCCCCCCTCATCCTGCCACAAACCTAGCAGTCTCTAGAATCCAATGGCACCCGCTCCCTCATCCCAACCCCCTCTCCACACCTGCCTCAACCCCGCCCATGGCTGCCACAACCCCTACAGTTTTCTCCACAGCTGTCCACCATCTGAATTTCATTATCACAAATGCAATGTAATGAAATAGATGTGCTGTCTGTGCTTTTCACGAGCATCTCTACTTTTTGTTGTCCGGCTTCATTTCCAACTGCCTCTGCAGAAGACAATGCAACTAGAGTTTGACTCTTGTCATCCATGTTTTAGTCTTTTCATTCAGTTGTAAAACCTCATTATTGGTATTAACTACAGTAAGTCTTCAGCATGCCAGCTTGAATGTAAAGTATATCATGTCTCACCAAACTTTTCTATCCATATTTTTTAAGAGAAATTAATTGGCTTACTGAAGAGCTAATGTATATGGGTGTTCAGTTGCTGTCACTGTAGGTACCGAGTTTTTTGCTAGTTCAGGGAATTTAGCATAGTATCCTGTTCAGTTGAAATCAGAGTACTAGGTCTGTTCGTGGTGTTACAGCATTTATCATTAAAACCTATAGCCAAGCCCAAGTGTAGCACCCGCAGTCATTACCTTGGGCCCACCTTTGCCACTTGCCAGGGCTGAGATCGCTATTCCCAAAGTACAGTACCTATCCAACAGACTGATTTTGCTGAAAGAAATCTCTGCAGTGGAAGATGGAGTTGAATTCCTTGCATTTTTTGTCTTCACCTGCATTAGTCTTCATTTCAGGTAAAAGTAAGCACTGCAATTTCTAGCATGTCAGCCAGAGGGCATACCTCAAACAATCAATTGCTGTTGGCCATCTTGAATCCCCAACGAGTGCTGCAGTCCCACCCCTACAAATTACAATTTGATGACATGAAGTAGGGAACAGGGCTGCAAGTGCGTTACATATAGAATAATGAAATCAGGGGAAGGGGGCTCTCTAAACATGCCGACAGTTTCTTTGCTTGTAATTATACATGCATGTAGCTGTAATATATATCATATAGGTGAAAGAGTCTAACATGTTTCAATATAAGAAAAATAGTAGGACAAGAGGACACAGCATGAGATTAGAGGGAGGCTGATTAATGGGTAATGTGAGGAAGTTCTTTTTCACAGAAAGGGTGGAGGATGTATGGAACGGCCTACCTCAGGAAGTGGTGGATATGAATACAGTGCAGGGCTTCAAACAGGCATGGGATAGGAATAAGGGAGCAATACAGATGAGTATGAATTGATAGGCCATTGACTGAGCAAAGGCCAATGGCACATTCATAAGGTAGAAAAAGAAATGGGCAGACTGGATGGGCCTAGTGGTCATTACTGCTGTCAACTTCTATGTTTCTGTGTTTCTATATTAGTCTCAAACATGTACAACTGGAAGTAAAGAAACCATCGGCATGTTTAGATAGTCCCCCTCCCCCGATTTCATTATTCTATATGTAGCGCACTTGCAGCCCTGTTCCTTACTTTATGTCATCAAGCTGCAATTTATAGGGGCAGGGCTGCAGCGCTCGGCAGCTGCTCGGCTCGTAGTCGGAAGTTACGAGCTGGGCAAACAAATGTAAATATTTAATTAACTTCTGCATAGAAAAAATCCATTATGGACTAAAATAGCTCCTTGGCCAGGCAACTCCTCAGTATGAGTTGCCTGCCCAGAACATGCCAGTTGCTCTTTAATAGCTATTATTATTTTGTACTGTTTTAGCTAAGGTTTTCAGGTAGTCTGTCTCTTACATTAGAGGGAAACTTGCATCGTGAATATAGGGAGTGTGGTAAAATATAACTGAAACTGATACCATGCAAAATGTTTCTAGAAACATAGAAACATAGACTTTGACTGCAGATAAGGACCGCATGGCCCACCCAGTCTGCCCATTTTGCTACCTATTGAATAAGCTGCAGATCCTAGTTTTACCAACAGCCTACTTCCTCCTACCTCCCACTAGAATTGCCTTATGTCTGTCCCATGCATTCTTAAATCCCCCCACTGTTTTTGACCCCACGGCCTCCTCAGGAAGGCCGTTCCATGCATCCACCACCTTCTCCGTGAAAAAATACTTCCTCCTGAATCATCCCCCCTCTGTCTTCAAAATGTGCCCCCCTTGTTTTTGCACATCTCTTTTTCTGAAAGATGCTACCCTCCTGGACTTTGTTGCTTCCCTTGAGATACTTGAAAATTTCAATCATGTCCCCCTCTCCCTCTTTTCCTCAATAGTATACATATTAAGCTCTTTTAGTCTCTCTTCATGTGGCTTCTGGTGCAGACCTTACACCATTTTAGTTACCCTCCTCCAGAACTGCACGCAGTACTCCAGATGGGGTCTCACCAATTGTCTGTACAAAGGAATAACAACTTCCTGTTTTCTACCGGTGATGCCTCTCCCTATGCATCCCAGTATCCCCCCAGCCCTCCTTACTGCCTTCTCACATTGCTTGCCTACCTTTAGGTCATCTGATATGACTATCCCCAGGTCCCTTTCCGTTTCTGTTGTCGCTAATACCCCCCCCCCCCATTGTGTACTCTTCCCTTGGGTTTTTGTTTCCCAGGTGCATTACTTTGCATTTCTTTGCATTGAATCTAAGCTGCCATACTTTTGACCATTGCTCCAACCTTGCCAAGTCCCTTCTCATCATTTCCACCCCTCCTTGTGTATCAACCCTGTTGCAGATCTTTGTGTCGTCTGCAAAGAGGCATACTTTTCCTTCTAGTCCCTCCGCAATGCCATATATAAAGACATTAAAGAGGACCAGTCCTAGTACTGAACCCTGCAGTACCCAGCTAGTAACTCCCCTTTCTTCAGAGTGGACTCTGTTTACTATTACCCTCAGTATCCTATCGTCTAGCCAATTTTTTACCCAGGTCACCACCCTGGGACCCACTCCCAGGCTGGCTAACTTGTTTATTAATCTTTTGTGTAGGACTGTGTCAAATGCCTTGCTAAAGTCTAGGTAGGCAGTACACCACATTCACAGCCCCTCCCTGGTCTACTACTTTGGTCACCCAGTCAAAGAAATCTATTAGATTTGTCTGACATGACATTCCCACTGCAAATCCATGCTGCCTTGGGTCCTGTGCCCCGCTGACCTCAACAATTCTTTCTTTTAGAAGTGATTCCATTATTTTCCCTACCCCTAAGGTCAAACTAACAGGTTTGTAGTTTCCTGCCTCTGCTTTGCTCCCACCTTTGTGAAGGGGAATCACATCAACCCTCCTCCAGTCCTCAGATACCACACTATCTTCCCATGATTTGTTAAAAAAGGTAGTCAGTGGTGCCAGTAGTTCTCCCCTTAGTTCTGTTAGAATTCTGAGGTGAATCCCGTCAGGCCCCACTGCTTTGTCCACCTTCAGTTTTAGGAGTTCCTTCTTGACACTTTCTTCTGTGAATGGACTGGTATCAAACTCCCTATCCAGTGTGCTTCTATTATTTGGTTTAGGTACCTCCCCCTCCTCTTCTTTTGTGAATTTGGAATTATGCAGAGCTTTCCAGTGATACCAGTGATTCTTGGAGGTCATGCCACAATCTTATTAGCAAATCTTGCCATTTGCTTTCCATACTGTTCAAACCTAATGTCCAAGTACTGTACTACAGTGTAACAACATAGATTCTTTTCCTGGACATTTTCCAGGGACTCACATGCCTAATTCGTGATCAAAATGTTACCCATGCACATACTATAGCAGATCAGTTCATCCTGATATGCATTTTAAAATATAATGAGAATCAGGGATGAAGTGAGTCACATTTCTAATTAAATTATTGGCACTGCTAACTACTGTACTGGCAGCGCAGTTCAATGCAATATGAAGGCCCGATACATAGGGCTGCAGGTGGTTTATGCAGACACATTGCAGTGCATTGGGAATTCAATGTGAAAGCCTCAAGAAGTCAGCTGGATGTCAATACACAGTGCACACTACATGCAGTGCAGACATGGACTGGGTACACATCCATACGGTGTAGCAGCCATGCTCCTCAAGTGGACGTTCCCAACCATATGCATGAATCACGTTTATGGATGCTGACACACAGAGGAGTTAGGCATTTGCATGTGTGGATCTCGGAGCCAGAAACTATACCACCAAGAGGACTGCAGTAGTGATGACACAGCCCTGTAACAACATTGTGTAGAGGCACGGGGTCATAATGTTGCAAGACATTATGTAGCAGCAATATACTGCGCTACCAATACAATGCAATATATTGCCTGCGGCATAAGTCTTTGTTTTGTGGGGGGCCACCTCCCATTATGTGGGGCTGTGTGTGATAGTTAGAAACAAGGCTATGGCATCTCTTTCTGATCCCCTGAAGACTACTGTAGTAGCATTTCTAAACTTTTCTGAATAACTATTTTTCATTTTCTTCTACTATGGGTAGGCCGCCCATGATAGTACCTCTTCTCCCTTGGCTATTCCCTCTTTGTATTCATTTTCCTCCCCTGCCATATGTCCTCATGAGAACGAGCACTAGAACAGTAAACTGACATAAAGAATAAAGACTAAATAATAATAAACAGAAATAATCTGCACAGAGTTGGTTTGTGTTCTTGTGTACTGTGTTAGATTTCCTTAATTAAATTAATAAATGATTAGTCAGAGACAGGGCAATGTCTTTTGGGCACTGTTGTGTTATTTGTTGTTTCATCGTTCGGCTGCGCATTTGTTTACGCTAAGTAAAGTGCCCTGAGTAAAGCTTAGTGCCCTTATGAAAAGCTGCACTCCATTTCAAGAAATGTTAAGCAGCTGATTGTTTTTATTTCCTTTTTGGTCTGCAAGGATAACATTAAGGGAGTACTGTGGTTTCGCTTCCTAGCAGCAGTGGAGGAGGTAGAGCGACTGGTTGCAGCCGTCGGGTGTGTTGAATACATACGTGGGAGTTGTCTTTTTAAAGCAGTTTGTATATAAACACCCTAAAGAAGGCATAACTAATGTGCAGAAACTAAATATAGGAGTGTTTCCTTTAGTATTCTATGCAGAGAGTGCTCTTACCTGAGCTAAGCCTTCTGGGGAAAAAATGTACTTGTAGGAGCCAGCAGCCCCATGATGAGACTGTTACAAAACAGACTCCCAGGCTGTCACTCAGCTGAAAAGGGGTGACATTTTATATAGAAACATAGAAGCTGACGGCAGATAAGGACCACAAGACCCATCCAGTCTGCCCATTTCTTTTTCTACCTTATGAATGTGCCAAAGGCCTTTACTCTGTCAATGGCCTATCTATTCATACTCATCTGTATTGCTCCCTTATAACTATCCCATGCCTGTTTGAAGCCCTGCACTGTATTCATATCCACCACTTCCTGAGGTAGGCTGTTCCATGCATCCACCACCCTTTCTGTGAAAAAGAACTTATTCACATTACCCCTTAATCGACCTCTGTCTAATCTCATGCTGTGTCCTCTTGTCCTGCTATTTTTCTTTTATTGAAACATTTAGACTCTTTCACCTTGTTAGTGTCCTTAAGATGTTTGAATGTTTCAATCATATCACCTCTCTCCCCCTCCTCTTCTCTAGAGTATACATATTGAGCTCAGTTAATCTGTCCTCATATGTTTTCTGATGCAGTCCCTGCGCCATATTGGTTGTCCTTCTCTGAACTGCCTTAATTTGGTTAATGTCCTTGTGAAGGTGTGGCCTCCAGTACTGCACACAGTACTCCAGATGGGGCCTAACCAGTGTCTTGTAAAGAGGGATTATTACCTCCCTCTTCTGACTTCTGATACCCTTACTAATACACCCCAGCATCCCTGTAGCTTTATGTACTGCTTTAGTTGTCTGCTTGGATGATTTCAGGTCATCGTTGATGATGACTTCCAAGTCTCTTTCTTCCCTCGTGACTGCCAGCAACTCCTCTCCCAGCCTATAGGTGGCTTCATGGTTTCTCTTCCTTATGTGCATGATCTTGCAGTTCTTTGCATTATACCCCAGTTGCCAGTCCTCTGACCATTTTGCTAGTTTATCCAGATCTCTTCTCATTCTGCCCACCCAATCTGGATCATCTACTCTGTTGCAGATCTTGGTGCCATCTGCAAACAGACAAACCTTACCCTCCAGTCCATCTGCAACGTCACTGATGAAGATATTGAAGAGGACCGGCCCCAGGACTGATCCCTGAGGTACCCCACTTGTGACTTGCATCTCTTCTGACTATACCATTTACCACCACTCTTTATTTTCTGCCTGTCAACCAGTTTGCCACCCAGTTGACCAATGTCTGACCCACCCAGAGCCTACCCAGCTTATTAATCAATCTTCTATGTGGAACAGTATTGAAAGCTTTGCTGAAGTCAAGGTAGGCAACAACAACTGCTCCCCCTTGGTCCACCACTCTAGTTACCCAATCAAAGAAACCTATGAGATTAGTTTGACAAGACCTTCCTTTTGTAAATCTGTGCTGTCTTGTATCCTGTGCTCCAATGGATTCCAGGTGTTGCACTATCCTTTCCTTAAGGAGTGTCTCCATAGAAACATAGAAACATAGAATTTGACAGCAGATAAGGACTGCTTGGCCCACCCAGTCTGCCCATTTCCCTACCTGACAGATAAGCTGCAGATTCTAGTTAATCAACAGCTTACTTCCTCTTGCCCCTCACTAGACTTGCCTTATGCCTGTCCCATGCATTCTTGAATTCTCCCACTGTTTCTGACTCCACAATCTCCTCAGGAAGGCTGTTCCATGCATCCAGAACTCTCTCTCTGTGAAAAAATACTTTCCAACATTACCTCTGAGTTGTCCCCTCTCTATCTTCATATTGTGCCCCCTTGTTCTTGCGCATCTCTTCTTCTGAAAGATACTACCCTCTTGTACCTTGTTAATTCCCTTGAGACACTTGAAAGTTTCTATCATGTCCCCCCTCTCCCTCCTTTCCTCAAGGGTATACATATTAAGCTGCTTTAGTCTCTCCTCGTATGTCTTCTGGTGCAAACCTTGCACCATTTTGGTTGCCCTCCTCTGAGCAGCCTCCACTCTGTCTATGTCTTTGCGGAAATGGAGTCTCCAGAATTGCACACAGTACCCCAGATGGGGTCTTGCTAACTGTCTGTAGAGAGGGATAACAACTTCCTGTTTTCTACTGTTGATGCCTCTCCCTACGCATCCCAGTATCCCCTCAGCCCTCCTTACTGCCTTCTCACATTGCTTGCCCACCTTTAGGTCATCTGATATAATTACTCCTAGGTCTCTTTCGATTTTTGTTGTTGTTATTAACTCACCCCCCATTGTGTACTCTTCCCCTGGGTTTTTGTTTCCCAGATGCATTATCTTGCAGTTCTTTGCATTGAATCTGAGCTGCCATGTATTTGACCATTCTTCCAGCCTTGCCAAGTCCCTTTTCATTCTTTCCACCCCACCTTGTGTATCAACCCTGTTGCAGATCTTTGTGTCATCTGCAAAGAGGCATACCTTTCCTTCCAGGTGCTCTCCAATGTCACTTATAAAGATATTAAAGAGGACTGGTCCCAGTATCTGGCCCTCAGGGTACCCCGCTAGTTACCTCCTTTCTTCACTGTGGACTCACATTATTACCTTTGCATCCTGTTGTCCAGCCAGTTTTTTATCCAGGCTACCACCTTGGGACCCACTCCAAGGCTGGCTAACTTGTATATTAATCTTTTGTGTGAGACTGTGTCGAATGCTTTGCTAAAATCTAGGTAGGACATATCCACAGCCTCTCCCTGGTGTACTATTTTGGTCACCTAGTCAAAGAAATCTATTAGGTTCGTCTGACATGACCTTCCTGCTGTGAAACCATGCTGCCTTGGGTCATGTGCCCCACTGGCCTCTAGCTACTCAACAATTCTTTCCTTCAGAAGTGATTCCATCATTTTCCCTACCACTGAAGTCAAACTAACTAGTCTGTAGTTTCCTGCCTCTGCCCTGCTCCCACTTTTGTGAAGTGGAATCACATTTGCCCTCCTCCAGTCCTCAGGTACCACTCCATCCTCCCATGATTTGTTAAAGAGAGTAGTCAGTGGTGTTACTAGTTGTACCCTTAGTTCTTTTAGTATTCTTGGGTGAATCCCATCAGGCCCCATTGCTTTGTCCACCCTCAGTTTGAAGAGTTCTTTCAAAACCCTTTCTTCTGTGAATGGACTGGTATCGACCTCCCTATTCACAGTTTCCCCCTTGTTTGGTTTAGGCACCTCCCCCTCCTCATCTGTTGTGAATACTGAGCAGAAATATTCGTTCAGCATCCCTGCTTTTTCACTGTCACCCTCTGCCCACATTCCTTCCCCTTTATTAAGTCTCTGTATTCCTCCCTTGGTCTTTCTTCGCTTGCTAATGTACCTATAAAAAGTTTTATCCCCCTTCTTAACAGAGTTGGCTATCTTTTCCTCAGTTTGTGCCTTTGCTATTCTGACTGCCTTTCCTGCCCCCTTCTGCTTTATCTGATAAAGTTCTCTGTCCTGCTCCTTCTGTGTTTCCTTATATTTCCTGAATGCTATCCTTTTCTCCTTAACCATCCCTGTCACCTCTTTTGAGAACCATAGTGTTTTTTCCCTTCGTTTTGTTTTATTGATTTGCTTCACACAAAGGCTTGTTGCCTCTGTGATGGCTGTTTTGATTAAGCCCCATTGTTCCTCCACCCCTCCCTCTTGTCCATTTGCTAGTGCTTTTCTAAGGCACGCTCTCATTTTCCCAAAGTCAGCCTTCCTAAAGTCCAGTACTTTTGTTTTTGTATGGCTTGACTCTATGGCTGTGTTTATTGTGAACCACACTGTTTGGTGGTCACTTGTTCCTAGATGGCTACCATAATATAATCTCCATAATATTGCTCACTACTGAGGTAAGACTGACTGGTCTGTAGTTCCCTGCCTCCTCCCTGCTACCACTCTTGTAGAAAGGAATCACATGAGCCCTTCTATAGTCTTCTGGGACCTCTCCTGTGCTCAGAGATTCACTAAGCAGTTCTGATAATGGCTTTGCTAGTTCCACCCTTAGCTCCTTTAGTACCCTGGGATGTATGCCATCTGGTCCCATTGCCTTGTCCACCCTGAGCTTATTGAGCTTTTGTAGGACCCTTTCTTTTGTGAAGGGACTAGTGCACCCCCCCCATGTCCATGGTGTTGAGCTGTGGGCCCTGCCCTACCTTCTCTTCAATAAATACTGAGCAGAAGTATCTATTTAGGATAGATGCTTTTACATGGTCCTCCTCCTCACATGTCCTCTTCTCCCCTTTGATCATAGCAATACCCCCTCTGGACTTTCTCCTTTCACTAATGTATCTATAGAAAGTCTTGGCACCTTCTTTTACTGTTCGTGCTAGTGTTTCCTTGGTTTGGGCCTTTGCCTGCCTTACTGTTTTCCCTGCTTCCCTTAGGGAAGTCTGGTATGCCTCCATATCTTCGTCCCGCTGCATTGCCTTATATTTCCTGAAGGCCAGCCTTTTGGCTCTGACCTTTTTCGCTACTGTGTTTGAGAACCAAAGTGGTTTCCTTCTTCCTTTGCACTTCCTTTTCTCACTAACACAATGGAATGTTGCTTCAAGTATTGCATCTTTAATGCTTGCCCACTTTGCCTGTACCCTCTCACCTGTATTTCTTTTTATCAGGGCTAGCTTAACTCTGCTGGCCATCTTATCAAAGTCAGCTCCACTGAAGTCACATATTTTTGTCTTGGAATGGGATGATTGTGTTCTATTGAACCATACCATGTGATGGTCACTGGCACCCAGGTGACCTTCTACCTGGAGATCTGTGATCCTTTCCCTGTTAGTCAATACTAGATCTAGGATAGCCCTATGATAGTTTTCTTGTTTACAAGTAATTAAGAAGTCTTTCTCAACAGCTTCCGTGATAGAGTGTTAAAGGCAGAATGAAATAACACCTTATGATTACATGTTTTCCCTCTGTATATACAGTCAGTCTGATCCCCCATATGTGTGTACTAGCCAGAATATTCCCCTGTATTAGAAAAGGAGCAGATCAGCTGACACTAGTGTCATAGGAGGACTGCACTATAAAAAGCTGCCACTGAGCTAAGGTTAGTTAGATCATCCTGGAAGAGTGTCCTGAGGGGTTGGTCTGAGAGCACAGAAGTTGGTAGAAAATTGTACTGGTTAAAGTATTCCACACTGTGGCAGAATCACTGAAGGGAAGTGATTCTGTAGCTCAAAGAGAGCTCATTTATTTATTTATTGTTTTCTTTTATTTATAGTCTGAAGTTTAAGACAGGATTACTTTATTGATTTGTTTTTATTTTTGTATAGCATGATTTGCTCTATGTTATGTTTACAGAAATAAACATCACACAGAATTTGTGTATTGAACAAATTTCTGAGTACCGTGTATGCTTTCATTCACCTACCCCACAATCCCTACCACACTGTGCCCCCTGAATCCCCCCAACTAATATAACTAACTGCAGGGTGGGGGGTTCACAGTTACTATCGCACAAAGTGTAAAAAAAGAAAAAATTCCATGCGTGTGGGACCAGGAATCAAAACCCAGTCCCAAATGCACTGGCTGCCTCCCTTGCTGCCAGTGGCTCATCCCATCGAGCCACGACAACTGCTTGGTGGACCCCTGTCCCAGCAGGATTCTTATCCTGCACTGGGAAGAGTGAGAGGGTGCACTACTGCGCATACTTCCTTTCGTGGTTTTGCACCCTCTCGCTCTTCCCTACCACGGTGTTCCTACCTCATAGTCATGTCATGCGCTGTAGGGTGTATGACACATTGACCCAGTAGGTGTGTAGATACCAGAAGAAAAACAATTACAGTACACTAAAAACCCATGTACTGTACTGTAGTGCTATGTCATACTTAACACAGCACATGTATACACAGGCAAGGTCAGTCCTCTTCATACCTTTCCATGACCTGGTTCTGTCTTGTGCCAGAGGTGGTGGATTCCCCAGGGAGCTTTGGTCACCCTTCCCCCCACAGCACCAGGGTGTGACTGGTATGAATGGAGCCTGTAACAACACAATGAGGTGGCCTTCAGCACACTTGGCATATACCCGGTATAACAGTTTTCTGTAATGGTCCAGATATTTTCATTTTTCATTTTTATTCTATTTTCTTTACCAAAAAGTGGATGACTCCAAAAAGACTAAATTTCAGCAATGCTTGGTAATGGTAGACAATAAACAATACAGCACACTGTACATATTCATATATACAGAAAGCATACATGATTATGTTGAAGTCAGATCATTAGGTATGACATAGCTACTTTCCAGGAATGGCTCCACCACCCATCGCAAATCTCTGTCCTGGTCCCTGTAGCCTTGCCTCTGTAGGTTAAGGGTGGCAGGGATATGGGCTTTATGTGGGACTAAACTGAGTGGTGGTTTCTACCTGTTCATGCACCCCATTTTGTAATGAGGGTCAGGTGCACAGTGGGCATGTACCATCCATTACAAAGACCAGACATGGACCCATCCCCCTCATGGTGGTCACTGATTGGCCCTTACCTGTACTGTGAGGGCCTTAAAGGAAATTATAAGTCTAATTGTCCCAGGATCACCTCCCTAGTAAACACACTACAACCATGCATGTGGGTGCTCAGTCAGCAAAATTTTATTCACAAATTCCTTTACTTACACCAAAATTATTTTTTTATCTGAATTATATATTTCAACATTCCAAACATATATTTCTTGTATCATTATTAAACATTCATCTTCTCCCCGATGTATATCGGGGGTCCTCATCTTCTGTTGTTACTCTTGGGTACATATGGACACCCATACCTCTCTTCTGTTCTTGTGGCCCTCTGGGTGTACACCCAGAGCCGCCTGTTCCCCCCAATCTTGGTGTACACCCAGGCTGGGTTTGTCCTTGTATCCCCTTCCCCCCTTTATCTTTTTTTTCCAAACCTAAAACTTTGCACTCTTTTTGCCGCACCCTTTGGCATGCACTTAGGGTTCTTCTTCCCTGTGTATTCTGTTGACAAAACTGCTGTCCACCTTCAGTTCTCTGTCTCCCTAACTTCTTCTTCTCCCCCCCCCCCTATTGATTCTATCTCACTTTCTTCCTTTGTTAAAAAAAGGGTTGGGTGGGTAGGAAATACTAGCCAACAGAATTGTGAGGGAGACTGGTCAGGGCAGCCCTTTTTATAGCCCCTTCCCCAAACTCTCTCTCTCTCTTTTCTTAGCCACTCATTTTCTTGTTATGCTTGCCCTGGCTCCGCCCCTCCCTTGTGATGTCATTCAGACTTCTCTTTTCCCCCCTTCAGACTCTTCCACCTTTTACTCCCTAAAACCCTACCCCCTTTTCTTATCTTGCTCTTTGCCACTGAGATACCTTGGTTAGGGGCCCTGGAACAAATGGTCCTGCCTTTAAAACAGTCAAACCTCCTTGTCCCCGATCCCCTCCCCAATAAACACACTACAACCATGTATGTGGGTGCTCAGTTGGCAATATTTTATTCACAAACTCTTCTATTTACACCAAAATTCTTGATTTATCTGAATCATGTATTTCAACATTCCAAACATATATTTCTTGTATAATTATTAAACATTCATCTTCTCTTCCAGATATATATCTGGGGTCCTCATCTTCTGTTGTTCCTGTTGGGTATGTATGTATAACCATACCCCTCTTCTGTTTTTTTTGGCCCTCTGGGTGTACACCCAGAGCAGCCTGTTCCACCCAGCCTTGGTGTACACCCAGGCCAAGTTCATCCTTGTGACCCCCTTCCCCCTCACTTATCTTTTTCTTCCACTAGCCCACCTCAGTTTGCATAGGAAAATGCCCCCCCCCACACACACACACCCTGCTCCTTTGTTTTTTTTTTGTTTTGTTTCTTTTATATGATTTTTTTTTTATATATATATATGATGGTCACTTTTCTTCTCCAACTTTGTAGAATGCTTCCTATCTCTGCATTGGAAATGTCCACCCCCAACTTGGATAAATGTACCCCATCTGAGCTGTATAAATCCTGGAAGTCCTCCACTGTCCCTCCATGCCTTATGATCCTTCTCTGTGTCGCTGTGAATAATGCCGCTACTCTCTGGTTCATCCTTCTCATTGCTTTTTATATTGTTCTGTGTTTTTTTTGCATATCATCACACCCTCTGTGGCAACATTTCTGAACACTCCAATGTTATATTTGGTCACCATTCCTTTATCTTTGCAATGTCCTTTTTTATTTGAAAAAAATTTGTCCAACCATGGCCTTGTGTCCCGGTCGTTGCACCACAAGTGTATTATCAACAAATACAGCTCTGGTCTTGTTGTCCAAATATCCTACAACAGTGGAAGTAACTGTGCCCAGCGCATCCCTTGAGTCCCCTTCTACTACAACTTTATGCTGTTCCAGTCCTGGTATAATTGCCTTCCCCCAGCTTTCACCGCTGCTCTGCGTTCTGCCCAGTATACATATAAGTGACTGCAAATCCATACCTCTAGCTTCCCATTGTGACTTGCAATTAAAGTAGAAAACCATGAGATACTGGTTGCTTTCTTTTCCGTCCTTTGTGCCCGCTCTTTTCCATGGCTGATTGGCTGTCTCCTGGAAATAAACAGAAAAACATAATCAGTGAATTAATTGTCTTACACAGGTTTTATAGCAGTCTAAGGCCCATCTTCCCACCTCGCTTTATGTTGGGAAGTAAGATGGCAGTCACGCTGGGCAAGCCTCTGCACAGTCTCTGGTTTGTTCATTTGTTTGAGCTCCTTTGATACCATTTTAGCACCTTTCAGCGCATTGTATCATTCTATTATTATTTATTTGTTTTATTTTATTTTTGTTTCATAGTCTTATGTATAGACTACCGATGAATTCCTACTGTGGTGACCGTTTGCTGTTCTCGTTGACGACTTGACATGTTGGAGTTTTTCTGACAGTTTGTAGTGGCGTTTGGACTCTGTGGTCTGATTTTTGCAGCTTGCACAGTATATTTTTCATTTTTGTGTGCTCTGAAATTGTCTGAGCTGGAATTCGACTTTGCGGTAGAATGGACCTGATGGCTCTGTGACCGGCACATGAACTATCTGGACTGGCGTTTGCAGTTTGTGCAACATGTATTCTTCTGCTCGGGAAAGTGCTCATCTTGGATTGTAACTCTGGATTATGTGGATTGGGGGGAGCTGATATTACCTGATTGGACTATCGTGAATGAGTTTGATGGAGTACTCAGGAACTGGATTCTGACCATTTGGTGTGGTGAGCCTTTGAATTAGTGGGGAGCTTACATCTGTTGGATTTTTTTCTCTGCATTTGCATTTCTCAAAGCCATCATTACATTTTCATCCTGTGTTACTTCTGAACTTGGGGTAATTCTGAAATGTGAGTTGTGGGGTGAGCTACCTGGGGTGGTCGCTGCTTTGGCTGGGTTTTGGATGGGCGGTGCCGGTTCCGAGCCTGCTGAAGGGCAGGCATGAGTAATTGGTGCCTCCTAGGCCTACCAGGGGGACCCACTGGTGGGTGGTTTCATTGCGGGGGGGGGCGCTGTTCTGAACTTGGCTGGGGGCAGCGTGCTCCTGTTTGGTGGTCATTTTCCCTCACAATTCCTGGTATTGGATCTTTATATCTGCAGGCCTTGGAAAGGCTAATACACTGAACTGGCTATAAACTAATGGTACTCCTAAATATCTCTGGTGAGAGCAGAGTCTTAGAATAAAGTCTGGTGCAGCTGGGGAAGTGAGAGGTCCCTCATCCTATAATAATAAAGAATGTTTGATGGCTAATGTTAATGGTGATGTTACCTGTCAGGATTTATATGAATAGATCTGGACAAAAAGGGGACTGGACTCTTACAGGATTCATAGGATTTAATCGGATTATAAACACAAATAAATTTATTTATTTTATTTTTATGTGATAATAACTGATTCTGTTTATTTTAAACTAATTTGTTACAGTGTGTATGCATGACTGATTGGATATTTGTGTGGCTGTGTGGTTGTGTGGGTTGTGTTTGTTGGAAGTCGATGTATATATATGATGGCTAATTATATTGTTGCAGTGTAATGGTATAGTTTGGTTAGTTATTAATTGCTTGATTAAGATGTACTGAGAGGGTCTTAAGACAGTCAGGCATTATTCTCCCACTCTGCTCCGGGATCTGCACCCATTTCACTGTCCCCCATTATTAGCCAATGTCTATAGAAGATATTGTGCATTGGGGATAGTGAGGAGATATTTGAGGGGTGGATGGACTGGGCAGAGTGGGAGAATGGAGAGGGGTGGGCAGATAGGGACAGTAGGGACTAGGAGATGCCCTGGGGTGAAATGGGATCAGAAAAGGGGTCCTCCATGCCTGATTCCCATACCCAAGTGCTCCGCAAATTATGGGCAGATCTTGGGATCCTCCTTAAAAATCCATGCAACCCAGGCAGTGTTGTGTAATGCCAGGTCAATTAGGGACAAGACCACAATTATAGCTGATTTTGTTGTAACATCTGACCTGGCATGCATCACCGAGACCTGGCTGGATGAGAATGCAGGCCCTATTTTGGCATCTGCTACTCTGTTTGGGTTCTCTGTAATACAGCTCCTGAGGTTGGATTGTAGGGGCAGGGGTGTAGCCATTTTCTTTAAAATGGAGCTGGGTCTTGTGGATATACCAATGGGTAGCACTCAATCCTTTGAGTGTATCCTGGGAGTAGGTGTAGAGTTCAGGATTTTCCTCATCTACCATCCACCCGGTGGTGGTGGAGAATTCCTGAAGGAGTTTGCGGACTTCATTGTCGATGTGGCATTGGAGTCGCCAAGGTGGTTAATACTGGGCCACTTCAATGCCTGGGTCGATGATGAACTCTTGTATTTTGGAAATAACCTCTTCCATCTCATGACTATGTTGGGCCTTACACAGGTGGTTATCTCTGCTACCTATATAGGGGGTCACTCGTTGGACCTAGTGTTTCTTCTGGAGATGGAGATCATGCAATTGGGGGTGGAACCAAATGCCTGGACGGACCATCACACCATAAAATTCAGCTTTGGGGCACCCTCAAAAAGGCCTCCCCCTACGGAGATGGTCCAGTATCGCCCTTTGAGTGGGATTACCCCAGAAGGCCTATTGGCTGTACTGGACCTATCGGGTGTATCAAGTGAGTGCATGAGTCCAGGGGACCTCGGACTTGCCTATAATAAGGCGGTGGATGATGCACTGGAATCAATTGCTCTTGTTCGTGTTTGTCCACTCAGCCAGTGCCCGAGAACCCCCTGGTTTGATGGGTCTTTGAAGGAGCTGAGAAGAGTGGGGAGAAGGCTAGAGAGGGCTTGGTGGAAATCCGGCCTGGATACTGACAGGCTTAGATTGATGGACCATTATAGTGTCTATCAATCAGCAATCATCCGTAAGAAGGCAGAGTTCCTGTCCGGGGAGATTGCTGCTTTGTAGAATCTACCAGCTCAACTCTTTCAGACTGTCGACAGATTGTGCAATCCACTCTATTAGCAGTCTGGAAGAGATTTTTCACAAACAAAGTGTGATGAGCTTACTTGGTTCTTCACAGATAAGATTGCCAGCATTAGGTTGGGCATCAACCCAGCTCCCTCTTTAAGGGACTGCGGAGATCGGCAGGAGGAGACGAACACCCGTGCTACCTAGTTTGACTTTAGTAGGCCAGAGTTCATGGACATTGTGAGGATTGTTCAGACTACACGACCAACCAGCTGTAGTTTGGATCTGGGCCCTACGCCACTATTATTAGGTTGCATAGATATTATCTGCCCGATCCTTGCTGAAATTGTCTGGAAGTCCTTGGAGCAGGGGGTCTTTCCTGATCCCCTAAAGGAGGCGGTCATTCGACCACTCCTTAAAAAATCCTCCTTGAACCCAGACTGTCTAGCTAACTTCAGACCTATCTCTAACATACCCTTTGTCAGAGACTTGGCAGAGAACAGGAGGAAGGGATGCTGTGTGACTGGACTTTTCTATTGAGACTAAAGAAGTAGAACTCTTCTACTGGGACCTTCAATTTAGGGCAAAAAAAACATAAACAAAAAAAAAAGTGTGTTTCTCTTAGTTATCTGAAGTGAATGGTTATCTGAGCAATTATCTCAGATAACTGAGCAGTTATCTAAATGTAAATCTCAGGTGGCTGCAGGGGATTGTTATCTGTGCAATTTAATTACATGTAGAAAGATCTATAAAGTAGGGGGAGTGGCCTAGCAAGAAGGAAGCTAGATTTAAACACTGCCCTAGATAGATTCTGCCAGAGGCTTGGCAGAGAACATCAGGAAGAAGGAGTGCTGTGTGACTGGACTTTTCTACTGGGGCTATATTGCCCTCCTTCCCACCCAAAGCTAGTTCTACTTTTATAGGCACAGGATTTGACTGACGGCAGGAACTTCCTGTTAGGGAGCAGGAAGTGAATGATCACAGAGCCACCAAAGATTCACCATCCTAGAAGGGCAAAAGTAGCTATCTGCCCCCCCCCAGCTGCTGGAGGTCTGCCTCTGAGCAAGTAAGGGGTCTACTGAGAAATATAGGATCTTCTTATCTCAGAACACTACGATCAGGAGCTTAAAGGACACAGAGACACTAAGCAGGGAGAGAAGAAAAAAATGAAAAACAGAGGAAAGAGTAAGGATTCCAAACAACAGTGAAGGGGGCAGAAGTAAGACATGATGGGAGTGGTGCAGTGCAGTGGCTGTGGAGCAGTAGTCTCATCTGCAGGCATCTCTCTGGGCTGTGGGAGGATGTTGCTTATCTCCAGGCTGAGTTGGCCAGGATTTGTGGGACCTCTTCTTCCATCCAGGAACCACCAGGGCCACTGCCATTGCCTCAGAGGTTGCCAAGAAGGAGGAGTGGTTGGACCACAGTAGGCTCAGGGAGGGTGAGGGTGGTGGAACAGAGGTGCATCCTTCCAATTGTACCTCTCCACAGTTCATATGCTGTACTGGCAAAGTGTGGTTCCTCTGTGGAGGCACCAGCAGTGGAGACCAAGGAGGATGCAGGGAACCTCCACAAGGGACACCCACAGGAGGGTAGCATGTAACCCCACAGGGGAAGGAAAACACTCCTGGTGGGGGACTCCATTGTTTGTAAGTTAGAACTGGGGGAGGAAGGGGAGAGGTAGATAAGGTGCCTGCCTGGCGCCATGGCTTGGAGGGACAAGGAGCGAATCCTCAGGATTGCCGGAGCAGTTGTACAGGGGAGGGAGCTGGATGTCATTGTCCACCTAGGGACAAATGACCTGGCTAAGAAAGGGACCAGAACAGTGCAGGAAGAGTTTGTGGAGTTGGAGAGGGGCCTTAGAAAAGTAGCACGCACAGTAACCTGCTCAGAGGTGCTGCATGTCTATGGCGTAGGTGAGGCTAGGGTGTTCCACACCATGGGATTCAATCAGTGGTTGAAAACCTGGTGCAGAGCTCAAGGTTTTGGCTTCATTAGGGACTGGGGATCCACCTGGAGTGATGCAAGCCTATACTGGCATGATGGGTTGCATCTGTCCAGGAGGGGAACCAGGATCCTAGGCGATAGGTTTAACTGCTTCATTGGCAAGCATTTAAACTAGCCAAGGGGGAAGGCACTGGAAAGGAGCAGGGAAATCCTAGCCCCCCCAAAAAAGTCATAGTAGTAAGTGAGGTAAACACCAAGATAGAGATGTCGATAGGGAGAAGGGCAAGGGTAAATGGAGAAAGTGACAAAGGCAATAAGGACAGAGATGGGGCAAAAAGGAGTAAGGTCATCAAGAAATGGAGGGTACTGAGTACCAGTGCCCATAGTCTGGGCAACAAGCTCCCTGAACTGGTGGCCTTGATGGAAGAGGGATGCCTGGATATCGGAGCAGTCACAGAAACATGGTACACAGAGAACCATGACTGGGATGTTAACATACCAGGGTACATAACCTACAGGAGAGACAGGAAGGGGAGAAGAGGGGGAGGAGTAGCTCTCTATGTAAGGGAAGGGAAAAAAAGAAACTGAACAAAAGAGTAAACAGGGAGGAGAGGAGGCACTGTGGGTCACCACAGAGACTGGAAATGGCACCACAGTCTGCACAGGGGTTGTATACAGACCCCCATGTCAGGGGGAGAGAATGGACAAGGATGTGATAGAAGGCATTCTTAGGATGGCAGAGAAAGGAGAGAGACTGTTGATGGGAGACCTAAATATGGCAGATGTTAACTGGAGCACATTTTCTGTAGTCACATCCAAGAGCAGGGCCATTCTCGATGCCCTAGGTGGCATGCCTCAGACATCTAGTTTTGGAACCCACTCATGAGGGAGCAATCTTAGACCTCATACTCTCAAATGGGGACAGTAAGAGGATCTCAGATCTAGAAGTGGGTTGCCATCTGGGAACAAGTGACCATCAAACAGTGTGGTTCACGATAAACTCAGCTACAGAGTCAAGCCATACAAAAGCTAGGATACTGGACTTCAGGAGGGCTGACTTTAAGTAAGATGGGAGAGTGCCTTAGAAAAGCACTAACAAACAGGCTAGAAGGAGGGTTGGAGCAACAGTGGGGGAAACATCAAAACTGCCATCACAGAGGCAAAAAGCCTTTGTGTGGAGCAAATAAACAAATTAAAATGAAAGAAAAAGCCACTATGGTTCTCAAAAGAGGTGGTGGTGAAAGTCAGGGAGAAAAAGATAGCATTCAGGAAGTATAGGAAAACACAGAAGGAGCAGGACAGAGAGCTGTACCAGTTAAGGCAGAAGGAAACACGGAGGGAAGTCAGAATAGCAAAGGCACAAACTGAGGAAAAAATAGCAAACTCGGTTAAGAAGGGGGATAAAACCTTTTATAGGTAAATCAGGGAGCATAGAAAGACAAAGGGAGGGATGGTGAGGCTGAATAGAATGGACGGTGAGTGGGCAGAGAGGGACAGTAAAAAAGCAGGGATACTGAATGAATATTTCTGCTCAGTATTCACAAAAGAGTAGGGGGGTGCCTAATCCAATTAACAGAAGCACTCTGGATGGGGGAGGGGTCTCAGTCCTTTCACAGAAGAAAGGGTTCTGAAAGAACTCCTAAAACTGAAGGTGGACAAAGCAATGGAGCCTGATGGAATTCACCCCAGAATTCTAAAAAGAATTAAGGGGAGAACTAGTGAAACCACTGACTACCCTTTTTAACAAATCATGGGAGGATAGTGTGATACCTGAGGACTGGAGGAAGGTGGATGTGATTCCCCTTCACAAAAGTGGGACCAAGACAGAGGCAGCAAACTACAAACCTGTCAGTTTGACCTCTGTGGTAGGAAAAGTGATGGAATCACTTCTGAAGGAAAGAATTGTTGAGTACCTAGAGGCCAGTGGGGCACAGGTCCCAAGGCAGCATGGTTTCACAGCGGGAAGGTCATGTCAGACAAATCTAATTGATTTTGTTGACTGGGTGGCCAAAGTAGTAGACCAGGAAGGGGCTGTAGACATGGCCTACCTAGACTTTAGCAAGGCATTTCACACAGTCCCACACAAAAGATTAATTGTTAAATTAACCAGCCTGGGAGTGGGTCCCAGGGTGGTAGCCTGGATAAGACATTGGCTGAACAACAGGACACAGAAGGTAATTGTAAATGGAGTATACTCTGAAGAAAGAGGGGTTACTAGTGGGGTACTGCAGGATTCAGTACTGGGTCCAGTCCTTTTTAATGTCATTATAAGTGACATTGCAGAGGCACTGGAAGGAAAAGCATGCCTCTTTGCAGATGACACAAAGATCTGCAACAGGGTTAATACACAAGGAGGCATGGAAAGGATGAGAAGGGACTTGGCAAGGTTGGAAGAATGGTTAGAAGTATGGCAGCTTGGATTCAGTGCAAAGAAGTGCAAAATAATGCACCTGGGAAACAAAAACCCAGGGAAGATTACACAATGGGGGGAGGTAGTAACAACAACAAAAATGGAAAGGGACCTGGGGGTAATCATATCAGATGACCTTAAGATTAGCAAGCAATGTGAGAAGGCAGTAGGTAGGGCTGGGGGGATGCTGGGATGTATAGGGAGAGGCATCACCAGCAGAAAACAGGAAGTTGTTATCCCTCTGTACAGACAGTTGGTGAGACCCCATCTGGAGTACTGCATCCAGTTCTGGAGACCCCATCTCCACAAGGACATAGACAGGATAGAAGTTGTCTAGAGGAGGGCAACTAAAATGGTGCAGGGTCTGCAAGAGAAGCCATACAAGGAGAGACTAAAGGAACTTAATATGTATACCCTTGAGGAAAGGAGGAAGGGGGGACATGAGAGAAACATTTAAGTACCTCAGTGGAACCAACAAAGTCCAAGAGGGTAGCATCTTTCAGAAAAAGAGATGTGCAAGAACAAGGGGACACAATTTAAAGATAGAGGGGGTGGTTCAGGGGCAATGTGAGGAAGTATTTGTTCACAGAGAGGGTGATGGACGCATGGAACAGCCTTCCTGAGGAGGTTGTGGGGTCTAAAACTGTGGGAGAATTCAAGAATACATGGGACTGACATAAGGCAATTCTTGTGGAGGGTAAGAAGAAATGGGCTGTTGGTTAACTAGGATCTGCAGCTTATCCTGTAGGTAGGGAAATGGGCAGACTAAGTGGGCCAAGCGGTCCTTATCTGCCATCAAATTATATGTTTCTATGTTTGTGGGTAAGGTTATTGAAAAGGTGGTTGCATCACAGCTAGATAACCATCTTACAAATCACAGTGTCTATGATACTCTCCAGTCTGGGTTTAGGAAAAGACATAGCACCGAGACCGCTCTTGTCCTGGTTTTAAATGATCTCCTAATTGCGAGAGATCAAAAGGCTCATACTGTTCTAGTCCTTCTTGATCTCTTGGCAGCATTTGATACTGTGGACCATGGTATGCTTCTGGAGTGCCTGTGGCTTCTTTGTGGGCTGTCTGGTACAGTTCTACACTGGTTTTGATCCTTTCTCACAGGCCAGACATAGAGGGTTGTCACTGGAATTTATTCCTCTGACGCCATCTCTCTGTCCTGTGGGGTGCCACTGGGCTCCATTTTGGCACCCATGTTGTTCACAGTTTACATGCTGCCATTATGAGATATTAGGTGATACAGTCTGGGTTTTCACTGTTACACAGATGATACCAACTGTATCTGTCCTTTATTCCTGGACAAGATGATGTGATCTCGTGCTTAACAGCTGTCTGTCTGAAATCAAAGACTTGATGAGTGCTAGCTAGCTGAGGTTAAATCCGGATAAGACGGAGGTGTTGGTTGTGGACCTGGGTCGCCTTGAGGTGGGCCATAGGGCTGGGCTTCCATCAGGCCTATGACTTGATGGTTTCCAGCTATGGACCTCAGACCGGGTGCATAATCTGGCCGTTACTATTGACAGCGGTTTGACCCTGAAATCACACGTGTCTGCCGTTGTCAAATCTTCCTTTTATCATTTTAGGAATATCGCCTGAGTGAAACACCTAGTTCCTCTGGCTGACCTTCCTACACTGGCCCATGCCTTCGTGACCACCAGCCTTGATTACTGCAATGCCCTGTACCTAGGGCTACCGGGGGTTGATATCCACCGCTTGCAGCTAGTGGAGAACGTGGTGGCCAGGCTTTTGACTGGGACATCCAGAGCTATCATATTACACCTGTGCTGCATGGACTGCACTGGCTGCCGGTTCAGTGGCGGATCACCTTTAAGGTCAGGTTACTGACCTATAAAGCCCTGCATGAACAGGGACCCCAATATCTGCAAGATCTTCTTACTCCCTACTGCCCCTCTCACTCTGATCCGCCATTGAGGGATTGCTAGAGATTCCCAGGGTTCATTTAAAGACATCAGGGGCATGTGCATTTTCCTATGCTGCCCCTGCCCTGTGGAATTCTCTACCTCGTCGGATAAGAGAGTGCCTGACCGGCGAGAATTTTAAATCGGAGCTCAAAACGTTTCTGTTTCTTAAAGCCTATGGTGAATGATTTTACAAATGTCTAATTGTTTGTTGTTTTTTGAATTGTTAGTTTTAATATTTTGTACAGCACTTTGGTTTTGAAAAGCACTTAAAAATAAAGTTTTTCTTACTTACTTACTTCCTCACTTCTTCTTTAGAGTCCCCCCGGGCTGCGGTCTCTGAACTGCGTCAATCCAGAAAGAATGGGAAGAATAACAACCAATTGGGTCTTCTCCCAGGAATTTTAGACCTTTCTTTAGTACTGATACCTGCTACATGTCCGACACTTGTGTCCCATCCCCATGCTTAAACAATGATTCCCTACCTGCTAGCCTGACTGTAGTATAAGCCGTTAATGCTCGAACCGGGCATATCCCAGTTTTCTCCTGCCACTGGTGCATTATGGTCACCCCTCTCCTATCCTTATCCATTTTGGATCTCCGTAACCTCAGGCCAACCCCTTCCCCTTGCCATGTTGTCTCATCCCATAGCAACCCACCCTGCTCCCCTCCCCTTCCATGGCTCACTACTTCGCTGACCCAGAAAACCCCTAGAAACATTGCCATGTATATTGCCACAAATAAATATGCCTCATTCCTGGAATGGCATATCCTTGGTAGGGCTGCAACCAGGTGTTCTAATAAGGCTCCCGAAGTGGGACGACTTCCACCTGGTAGCTTCCCCTGTACCCTTAACCACTTCTGCATCATTCGTCTTACCATATTACTTTTCCCTGGGTCTCCCCAACCTCATAAATTACTGATTAACCCTATGGCTGCAAGGTGTACCCCCATGATGGTGTGCTCTATTCCTTTTCTCCAGCTGCTCACTACAAATTTTGCCACTTGCTCTTCTGTGATTGCCTCACTTACCTCCATGCATTCCCTCCCATGGAAAGCCTGGAACACTCTCCAGGAGCCTTTGTATGTCCTCAGGGTCCATGGTGACCAAGAGTTCCAGAATAAGACCAACACCAATCAATCTCCCATGTGAATGTGGGTACTGCTGTTTTTCTGCCTTCTGCCCGAGACAATGTCCCGGAACCAGTCTAACTGCTGATGGAAGAGGCTGTCACCTACCATGTTCTGCACCCCTTCAACATGTTTTGCCCTAAACGACATATTCCGCTTCAGACCCTGTAACACTAGCTGCTGAAAAACCCTCATCACTGTTTCAGACATGACTCCCCTTTTGTTCAGAATATCTACTGCTACCCTGTTATCACCCCACAAAGTTATCTTTTGATTTTGTTGTTCCTCCCCCCATACTAATGTTGCTATCCATATGGGGAAGATCTCCAGAAAGGTGATGTCCCTTATCATCCACTGCCATGTTCATTCCTCTGGCCACAGCTCTGAGAACTATTTTCCTTTGACATAGGCTCCCATCCCTATCCCCCCAGTGGCATCTTTGTATAGGTCCAGGTCAGTGTTGAAAACCCATTCCTCCTGCCAGAAATTTACCACATTGTATGCTTGCAAGAATTCTTCCCAAACCTCTAGGTCCTCCCAGATCCATTTTGTGATATCCACCCAATGGTGGGCCTGGTGGCACTCTTGTTGCCCTGGCCAGATGACATGTAAACATTCGCCCAGGGGCTATCGCTTGGCATGCAACATTGAAGTGCCCTATAAGCTGTTGTATCAAATGTAGAGGTGCCCTTCTCCTCCCCTTCATGCTTTCCAATAATCCTTTACATTTTTCCATTTTTTTTCTGGGCAACCGAAAGACACCTTCCTCAGCATCTCTCTCTATCCCTAGGAATTCGATCCAGTGGCTTGGCCATTCTGTTTCATCACCTGCCAGTGGTACCCCCTAGTTCCTCACACATTGCTCCAAACTGCTCCAGCATGCAGTCTGCAGCAGTCTTCCCATCACCAATCAATAGGAAATCTTCCAGATAGTGGATGACCACCCTATGCCCATAATAGGCCTCGAATACCCATTTAGCCATGTGCTGAATGTCTTGAATGTGGCACATGCTATAGAGCAACCTATGAGCATCGATTTATCAAAACAGAACTGCCCCCCAATATGAAATCCCAGCAAGTCCCAATCCTTGGGCCAAACTGGAAACAGTCAAAAAGCTGCTTTAGTGTCCGTCTTGGCTAACCATGCCCCTTTTGTTGCCCTTATCCTTACTGCCTCCTCCAATGTTGCATATGTGACCATGCTATCTTCCTCCTTGATGTAGTCATTTACTGACCCTCCCTCAGGGTATGATAAATGATGTATTATCCAGAATTCACTCAGCTGCTTTTTGAATACTAACCCCAGTGGCTATACTCTAAAATTATTAATTGGGGGAAACTCAAATGGTCCTTCTACCCTCCCTGCTGCCACTTCTTTCTTTATCTCCTGAGCTAAAAGCTCCTCTTTGCCGTTTATGGATTCCAAATTCTTTGCATTTGTGCCCACTCGCTCGCCTTGAAAATGTAAGTTAAACCCCTTATGAAACCCTTCCCTTGATACTTTTGCAGCCCATTGATCTGAGTACTCTTCCACCAATTGCCTTAAGATTTCTAATTTTATCAGTGTCCTTCCCATATGATAACTGCCACCTCTATTGTTCCTGTCAGTTGCTTCATTTATTCCATGTCCATGACTCCTTCCCCCCAAAATCTCTTCCACATGCCCCACTCCCCCAGTTTGCTCCGCTGTATCCTGAGTGACCGGCCTGAAAGGGTTGGCTTCGGTAGCTGTTCCCATTGTTCCTGTCCCCGTAGGACCTGCACCTGGAAGCCAGATGGGACCCACCACATATGGAACAGACATGCCTGAACCAGCAGTTCGGCCAGGAGCACTGGGTTCTGTTGTACCCCAACAAAAATTTTTTTGTGCCCCCCATCCACCCCTTTTTCCACTCTTCTTTGCTCCCTCCAGACACGGTCATGGTTTGCTGCAGGACAAAATACAGCTCCAGCTGAAAGGAGTGTGCACAAAGCAAAAATCAACCAAACATCATACAAAAATGTATTGGTTAAAATAATAGGAAGTCATCAGCACTGACCAGCAACCTTCTTACTTCAGCCGCACAGACAGGTCCCGATGATGTACCTGTCTGAGCGAAACTGGTAGAAGGTTGCTGGTCAGTCATTGCTGTTGTCGTCCTATGTATTTTAAGTAATACATTTTTGTATGATGTTTCACAAGATCCTGGAGTAGTGCTGGAACTTGTTCTTCGATGGTCAAGGTTTGTAACCAAATGCCAGAATGCATAGTATCCCACTGTATATCTCCATGTGATGCCATTCTCTGATGAAACATTTTGTCATAGTGCAACCAATTAGTACCCTTCCCCCATTTTGTAGGCACTGCGCATGATCAGGGGCTATGCCAGGAGTGGTGTTGCCATTTCAGGCCTTTTCTACTGTACAATAGTACTGTAGTAGGTAAAACCCACTGACCATGTGTCCCATGTCTTCCCCTTAGTTGCTCGCTCCTCCTCCCCCTACCCAGCAGCACCACTGCCACTGCCATGTCTTTTTTCTCAAAGCCCTCTTTTTCATCATACTTTTTAACTGTCTCTTTGTTGAACAATGCAAAGATGTCAATTGGAAGGCTCCGCCTATCGTTCTATGGACAAGCAGCCAGCAACTCCTACTTCCTGAGCTATATCAACAGTTCTCCTCAGCCTCCTTCTGAAGCACTTTTTCTTTGCCCCGCCATCCTCCACACCTCCTCCTGCAGCAGCGCCTCTCTCCTGGGGATTATTCCTAAGGCACCTTTAGCTAAGGGAAGTGTCCCATGGCACCTCTAGGGGTGAAACCCTCTAGAAGGTTCCTTGACTTTGGTGCCACTACAGGGTGATAATTCCTCTGGGATAGAGAGTGCGAATGGGCAAAACCTAAGTAACAGAGTTGCACAAGCATAACACTTACTGGCTGTGTAGGCCATTGAACATATTCACCCTTCCATATTTTCTCCTTAGTAGCCAACAGTACATGGTCCCCAATTCTAACCCCCAGAGTATCTATCTCACTCCCTTGGCTCCCCATATTCCACATTCCCTTAGAATCTGCTCCTGGTTTGGTCACTTTCCCTTTTTTAATTTCACTCAGTACCTTCTTGAATTCCCCAATTCCATTATCTCTCATAGAACCTATCATCTGTTCAACATATTCCTTTATACAGCTTTCCAATGTCCCCTCTAATACTGTACCTAGTTTTGGCACCACCGGTACCGGTGCCGGTATCGGGAGTAATGGCAGATTTGGTGTTTCATTGTCTGGCAGGAGAGGTGCTTGGGGTGGTGCTGGGGGCGGAGGCCCACGGCTGTTGTGGTGAAGGTTGGGATTGTGGCATCAGTTCCAGCTGTGGCTGAGGTACTGGCAGGCAGGGTGGGATGGGTGTTATCGGGTGTGGTGGTAGTGGTCTAACCGGGGCCACTGGTTCTGGAACTCATGGGGCTTCTTGTTGTCCTTTTCCCCTGGTGCCCTTCCACCCTTCCACTTCTTCCCATGCCAGCACATCCTCCACAGCATCGAGAATTTTTTGTATCTTCTCCACTAGCTCCATCGCTTATCTCACCGCCTCTTCTTTTGTGTTCTTGTTTCCTCTCAATGCCATTTTTATCTCTTGCTGACCACAGTTGTAACAATATTAAGTTAACCACTGCCCTGTAACCAAATACTGCCTCATTAAAATGTTCCTCCTTTTTTTTTGACCATTGGCCCTTATAGGCCTGCAGCTGGCCACTTGGCCCTCTAGACCCTTTCTCTGGTCGAGGCCTCCCATTTTTTGTCCCAGTATACAGGTAATAAATATTTGTGTTGCTGCTCGATATATCTTATGCATAATTATTAGGTATTCTCTTCCCAACGTTGCCAGCTTGTGACCCTTTCCCCCACCGCTAGTGATTCTGTTTGTAATAAAACTTTTTTTTTGTTTGATTTGTTTTATTTTGCTGTAATAGCCAGTTCTAAATGCCTGCCTTCTTACAGGATTGATCCATTTTGCTAGGCCGCACCCTATTACCATGTCCCATTATGGCTGAATAGTGAATTATTTATGTCCCCAATACCACCTGTCCATTTTTTTCTCTCGCTGCAGGGCTTTACTCATTGTGACCAGTGAAAATAAAATTACCTCTCCTTGTTCTTTCCCTTTAAGTTGTACATTTTTTTTATCCTATCTTGCTTTTTGTCCTGTTTTCTAAAATGGCAGACCCACCAAGTGATGGGCCTGGTCCCCCTGAAATGGTGGCCGACCCTGCCACCCACCCACAGGTTTAAAATGGTGACCTTCCGCATGGTCTGCCTGTGCACTTAAAATGGCAGCCGACCAAGTGGTTCCACCCTCTGAATCTCTGGTGTCTGATAAAAAATTTTTCACTTACCCATATTTATTGCTCCCATATCTGCCTGTTCAAATTCTGCCCGCAACCGGACACCCTTCTGCCAGCCACCATCCGATTCTCAAACCTTATTTGCTTAATTTCTAACTACTCTCGTGTGACCCAGCTATATCACAATAACGTTTGAAGTCCCTAAATTCCACACCAATTGCAGTAAAGCCGCCATCAGTCACGCTGTCCCCCTTGCATGAAACAAGCTGTAATCATCCCTCAAATTAGCCAACCTAGTCGCCTTAAATGCATTTAAAAGCCTGTCACCAAGTACAGAAATGACGTGTAACCCCTAGGTGGCGCTATCCCAAGGGTTACTACCCCTGCCTGCTCGGCGACTAACAGGTTGAGGGGCCTAGGTCCAATGGCGGGTGCCTTCACCCAGAGGTCAGGGTTTGTAGTGGTTAGACTAGCTTGGTCACAGCCCTCCGGGACACCGTGACCCCCTTTAGTTCCCTCCAGTGGCTCACACAGTTTAATTACAATGTCCTTACCCTGAATACTTACCCGCCCGGCTCGAACCACTCCGCTCACTCCAGGGACCCCCTAGAAAGTAAGGTACAGTTATCAAATATTCACAGTGCAGTATATCACCAGTAAAACACAAACCAGCCAGCTGCATTTTGCAAGACAAACAATCTGATTTATTTAAGGGAGAATAACAAGGACCAGGGAAATCAGGGTGATTATTTACCAATTATAATATACGCTTTTGTTCACCTAGGGCTCTCTGCGCACAGGCCTGACCCACAATTACTGTCTATGGCTATCCAAGCCCTAATGGCTAGTCCCTCGATGCAGCTGGTTGGGGCCCTGACACACAATGAGCACTTGATTCCTAACAAGATCAACTCAAGCCAGCAGGCTCAGTATGTATAGCCAGCAAAGTAACCAGAAGATCGTGTCCTCACTAGGCACAAACAAACAGGGAGCTACCCTGATTCAGTATTCATAACTCCAGAAAAGAGAGCGCTCTCACATCACTCACAGGGCTGGGCCTGGGCTCCAAACACTTCTCCACACATTTATATGGAAAATAACAGAGGGGTACCATACCAGGCAGCTGCGGTACACTTTCCCGATTTCTGACACTGCACACACCGGGCCCAATGACGCAGCTTTGTTCATCCTGACAGACTGAGTGCGATTAAAGCAGATTCTCCAGTCCTCTACAGGATTAGTGTGGTAGGTAGCTGTGCTCTTTACACAGCCTCCTCTGCTCGCCACCTCACGGATTCAATCCGATGCTAGCCGGCTATGCAACAGCTGACTCAGACCTCTCACGTGCTTCCTGCACAAACACTCAATGCCACAGGAGCCTGGAGCTCCTTCCTCTTCTACAGCCACAATGTCTCTGCTCCTTGGCAGTTGGAGCAGAACTCTCAGTTCGGGTGCCACCCAAGCTCATTGGTGGGCTGCAGGCACCAGGCACTTAAATCTCTCTCTCTCCATTGGTGCGAAAAGGTGCCAGGGTCCAGACTTCACTTCCCAGAATCACTAGCTGTGTCTTCATTGGTCAGCGGGCTCCCTTTTAGAGTTCTCACTTATTGATTGGCCCAATTCAGCAGTTCAGGATCAAAATGAGGTAACTGATCAGAACAGTCCTTGCTGCAATTAAGACAGGTTAGGACAAACAACAATATCTTTCTCACTCCAAATAATTATCAGTAAACAGTTACATCTTTCCAGAGAACTCCCTCTGCACAACTAGCGATGGCAGAATGGAGCGCTTACTCAGCAGCCCGGGTGGGACTTGGGCATAGAACCACACAGTCCCCCCCATTTCAACTAAATATGACTGCAAGCAGGCAGCCCTTAAAGAGACAGTATGGGGAGGCTTTAAAAGTGCTCACTGGCAACAACATTTAAGTGGCTTTATGCCGAACACCAGCCAGGCATGGAGCATTTAAGTAAGTTCCGTGAAAGCTTTTAGGAACCCCCATTTGTAGGGGGGTTACAGACGGTTGCCGCTGTTTCTCAGCTTAGACCCTCTAGCCTTGCTTTCCTTCTCATCCTCCCTCTGATCCTATCATGTAGCTCCTCCCTGTTGCTCCCTCATATCCCTTAAATCTCCTTATGTGCATGCCCCCTTCCCCTTTCTTCCACATTCCATCCCCTTTGCCCATATTGCCTCTGTGCTTCAACTATCAGCTTAGAATATATCATTATTATAAGTTACTTGTTTAGCATTATTATCACATTATGTGCTGTTGTCTGTCATTATGTACGTATCTGTAACTATTGCACTTGCCTTTTTAACTGTGCCTGCTCTGTTTATTATATATTTACATTGTACTATTTAGTCATTTGTCCACATGGGTCCTCCTTGTAAATGTACTTGCTCAGTGTGGTCTTCCTGGTGACATAAGCTTGAATTTTGAAAAAAAAAATTGTGCCTCTTCTGCCCCGTCGACGTTCCACCCTGCTATCACCTGCTTTTGCACTATCTGGGCCACACAAATAAAAATACATAGTCCATCTATTGTACAAAGAGGGGGCTTTCCCCTCCCTAGCCGCATTCCTGGTTCAGGACCTCACATTCTTGCCTCGCTCATGCATCCCCCGGCATCCTGTTCTCCTCTTACTTGATTCTTTTCTTTCTAGCAGAGGCAAACATGCTAACATCTTAAAAGACATGAGCAATGCCGCTGTCTCCATATCCCCGGTTTGTTTAACATTTTTATTTTGTTCCCAGTCTACAGCTCTCTCCCCAGCTATTGTTGCAATGCTCTGAGAAAACAGCCCTGAGGTTTGTGAAGGCCCTGTTCTAGCCCCTTCTAATTTCAATTATGCTGGCTAAAAGCTCTGTGAAAACTGTAGCATTTTAGAAAAAACTGTTATAAATGATCACAACCAATCCTGATCCAAGCTGCTTAACTAAACATTTTAACCTTTTAAAACTTAGGCCTGCTGGCCCAAGAAAAACTTATTATTCAGGTTAAACTTAAACATCATCACATTATTCAGGCTAAACTTAAACAGCATCACATTTAAACATTTTAAATCACTCTGTTGATCTATATACAACCATCTTTGTCTTACCATATTCAATGAATTGGATACTTACCAGTGGTAAATCACACACTTGTTTCACCAACTTGACTCTGGAACAGAAAATCTGCAACAAAATCTCCAACAAAAAATCTGCAACAAAATTTTCCCAAATCAGCCAACTGATGTGCTCGCTAGCCGGAAAAAAAAATACTAGCCAGCAGAATCGTGAGGGAGCCTGATCAGGGCAGCCCCTTTTAAATCTCCTTCCCCACTCTCACCCTCTCTTTCCTTAGCCAGTCATTTTCTTGTTATGCCTGCCCTGGCTCCTCCCCTCCCTTGTGATGTTTTTCAGACTTCTCTCTCCCCTCCTTCATACTCCTCCTCCTTTTACTCCCTAAAATCCCCTCCCCCTTCTCTTCTCTTCTCTTCTCTTGCTATTTGCCACTGAGGCACCTTAGTTAGGGGCCCTGGAACAAATGCACCTGCCTTTAAAACAAGCAAAGTTCCTTACTTATTCATGAGCTATAGCTGCTCATTGATTGGCTGCTGTGCCAGTCTGCAATCTCTTAGAAGTGCCCAGCACGGCAGCCACACAGCTGATCGTCCGCTCTAGGCTGACAGCAGTGGCATCAAAACAAAACATACCTTTTGGTACTCGTGCATTGTGTCATGAGGCGGTTTAAAGTGGCTATCCTGGAACTGTTTAAGTAATAATGGCCAGGAATGAGAAAGTGTTCCTTTTTTTCTCATTTTAATTTACCAGTTTTACACAGTAAACTGGCTCATCAAGATTACTCTTGTTACAGTAATGAATATGCAATGACAACACTTAGTAAACTGACCAATCATAAGTGATGTTCTTGTTGAATAATTTATGACGCTCCACGGGATGTCACTAGTGATTGGTCAGTTTACTAAATGTTGCCATTGTATATTCATTATGGTGACAAGAATCTTCTCACCAAACAAAATTTGTCAAATTAATTTTGTTAAAAAAGGAACACTTTCACAATCATGACGCTTATTAAGTAAACAGTTCCAGGAAGGTCACTTTAAACTGCCTCACGATACAATCCTGAATACTTAAAAAGTATGTTATCACAACCAACAGCAGACAGCATGTGGCAGTGTGAGCACGCACCACAAAGAAAAAAAACAGCAAACTAAATAAAAAAAGTCCTCAAAAAAATGGCATTACTGCGATTAGACTTATAATCACAATAATGACCTCACAGTCATTCATTTCCTGGGGATTAATGACAGTCTGGAGGGAGTGGGCACTTGGCTGCACCTCAGGCTACCGTCCCCCAAGCCGGTCATTAATTCCCAGGAAATTACCAGTTGTCTGGTCATTATTGCATAATTATGTAACCATATCTCAAGTAGTGCTTGCAGATGCAGGATATTTACAGTGTACCCTGTGCTCTAGTAAGACAAATATCAGTGTGAAGATCATCTCCATCAGTGCCAGACTGAGGCTGTTCAAGATTATATCTGTTGGAATGATACACATGATACTTGCATTTGCTTCAGTCTATTGTCATTTATTTAGTAAACAGGGAAGTAGAGGCTTTAAGACCACTGTATTAAATTCAGGCAGTACTAATAAGTCATTTCAAGTATGTCAGCACAAGTGCATGGATGAGAAATATTTATAGCCACAACATAGAGTACAAGAAACATAGGGAATTAATAATGGGTTGCAGTGGAATAACACATTTATCTTCACTAGTGAGTGGTATGACCCATTAATCATGACTGGTAAAGCCTCAAGTTAGTTTTGAATGTCTATTCCTTTTACAACTCATTATGTATTTTAAATATACCACTCTATTTATAATTTTTTTTTCACTGTTTTACTTCATTTTTCATTAGGTTATTGCCTAATGCACTTACCTTGTAACCAAAAGCTAACAAATTTATCTTAAAACTACTTATCTTTCAATTGTGAGCTCCCTATCTGATCCACTGCTCTGTGTCATATTTCCAGACTGTAAATAGAAATGACATGTTCTAGTGAAAATATTTATCCCAAAAAAAAATTACGTGATTTACAGTATTTACCAACTTTATTTATCACTGATACATTGAAAAACTTCATCTTATAAATAAGTAAATCAGGCCATAAAGAACTACAAATGATATTTATTTAAAAGAAATCAAGCTTTTTATATATTAAAAAAAAACTTTGTTCAACTCCATCAAGCAAACAGTGCTAGAAGAATTGGATTCTCCGTGCTACTGCTGCTAATCGAAACAAATCAGTCAGACTTTATTGGGCCATTTATAGCATGTAGCTTTATATGATACCTGACTTGACACCACAACAGCAATAGTACTGAATTTATTCTTGTCTGTTACTTGTCTAGAGGATACACAGAATTATGGGAAGCTTTTGAGTGGGCAGTATGCTAGTGTGAGTGTAATGGATGGTTCTGACGCCATATGATGTCTACTGGACCCAATGAGTTAAGAAGCCAAAGCGGTTACTGCAGTAAAGGCTACAGTACAGACTCCTACACTGTGCTTCTCAGTAATGAACTCATCTGCAAAATAACCACAATTTACCAAATACTGATGCCACAATCTGTGCAGTAACCACAGAACACAGCGATCATCAATATTCTGGAAAGTCAGCCATCAGAATAAGTTTTCTATTGAAGCTCTCCATTATGACACAGTAAGGATAATTTGGGGATTTCATAAAATAACACTATATTCCCAATCTTGTTTCATGGAAACAGCCGCCTCTGTGGACATGAAGCTTCACATAGAATGTAAATGTGACAACACTAAAATAAATGTAGTTTTTGTAGTATACAGTACATCATTTGTTTGGAAGGGCATTAAGCAAAATTGGTTATCATTTCATGTACTGATTTAGAAAAATTAATTTGCTAGCTATACTATAAATATTATAATATTAATATGCTTATAATATTGATATACTTAATGTAAATATTAATATAAATATTAATTTACTAATATTACTACATAGAAACACAGACTTTGATGGCAGATAAGGACCGCTTGGCCCACCTAGTCTGCCCATTTCCCTACCTACAGGATAAGCTGCAGATCCTAGTTAACCAACAGCCTATTTCCTCCTACCCCCCACAAAAATTTCCTGATGTCTGTCCCATGTATTCTTGAATTCTCCCACAGTTTTAGACCCACAACCTCATTAGGAAGGCTGTTCCATGCGTTCACCACCCTCTCTGTGAAAAAATACTTTCTCACATTGCCCCTGAGCCATCCCCCTCTATCTTCAAATTGTGTCCCCTTGTTCTTGCATATCTCTTTTTCTGAAAGATGCTACCCTCTTGGACTTTTCATTCCACTGAGGTACTTAAAAGTTTCTATCATGTCCCCCCTCTCCCACCTTTCCTCAGGGGTATACATATTAAGCTCCTTTAGCCTCTCCTCGTATGGCTTCTCTTGTAGACCCTGCAACATTTTAGTTGCCCTCCTCTGAACTGCCTCCATCCTGTCTATGTTCTTGCAGAGATGGGGTCTCCAGAACTGGATGCAGTACTCCAGATGTGGTCTCACCAACTGTCTGTACAGGGGGATAACAACTTCCTGTTTTCTGATAGTGATGCCTCTCCCTATACATCCCAGTATCCCCCCAGCCCTCCCTACTGCCTTCTCACATTGCTTGACAACCTTAAGGTCATCTGATATGATTACCCTCAGATAATTTTCCATGTTTGTTGCTGTTACTACCCCCCCCCCATTGTGTAATCTTCCCCTTACTAGCTATGATGATTCACCTGTTGCCCGAGGGGACTGGAGTGGAAGAACTCCCAACCAGGAGGAATGGGGCTATGGATCTGCCAGTGCAGCATCCCTTACAGTGGGCAGGGGAACTTGCTTCCTCCCCAGAGTGTTACAGCATGTGTGCAAGGCCTGATGGAGCACCACACAGCACCAGTGGTAGGTGGGAAGATCAAGGGGCTGGGAGAAAAAACTCTATGTCTCTCGGGCAGCCTGAATGATGGTACTGTATTCTTGGACCCATATCATGTGGATTCTGACTGGTTCCAACAGTGGGGAGAGTCTCACATGTTGCTTATATTGCTGAACACTGGCCTAAAGCAAGGCAGAGGTGGCAGTATGGGGAGCACAACAAAAAATAAGAAAAACACCAGTGTAGAGTTTAATGTTTGCATTAACAACAGCTAAAATAATAGACTGAACTGAATTAAAGGGACACTGTCAACTCTTTTTGCATCATACTGTTTCGAATCGAAAACCCACATTTTATGATTGCTTACAGTACCATCTGTAAAATTCATTGGTGTTGCTGGTGGTTTAATCTGCCTACTTTCTTAGTAGAATGGAAATGCAAGGTAATAGTGTAATTATACCTAACCTAGTTTTGTTTCACATCTTTGATCTGCTCTTACTGTTCACTTCCTGAACATTAGGAACACTCCCAAAGAGTGCAGCCACTAGTGATGCAATAGTTTCTGTGCTCCAACTGCATCCTAAGTGGCTAGATTGTGTTGAGGTGTTTCCAAGACCAGGAAAGATGCAATATGAGTTGATTAAAGAATGTAAACAAACACATTTTGGTGCGATAACACCAGTATGGTGGGCAGTCTGTTTTTCACTTTGAAAAGGAAAAAAGGAATCAGAATCAAAATTCTAGCCATATCAGCACATTCCACAGTATGCAAACAACCAGAAAATATGCTTTTTTATGTTTAGCTGCATGCATGTGCAAGAAACATAGTGCCATTATCCGAGTTTTTGAAGGTGTGGCACCCTGTCTTTCAATTCAGTCAGTGTGTTTGCAGGCATGGCCACAGTTCACAAATGAAAGCTGCAGCTGTCTATGACAGTAGTTGAAAATGCAGTGCAATGCAATTGAAAGGGAGAGCTCTGCTTCAGTGATAGTGTTGATTAGCATATTGCCAGCAGTCCTGCTTGTATACGTGTCTGCTTTCTCTTCCTGGAACATAAATTCATTTTGAAGTGAACTTTTCCTAGGATTATCTTTCCAGGACGAGGCAACGGGGGTGCCCAATCCCCTGTCTGCTCAATTAACCCCCCCCAGAAAGAAACAGACTTCCAGTTGCCACACTGGGAGCCCACCCCAGCGTGGCACACATCTGTGTGGCCGATGGGGCTGCCCGATCCCTCGTTGGCTCCACTGCCCCCCCAAAGAAAATCTTACAGCTGACATGTTGGGAGTCCACCCAAGCATGGCACAAGCCCCGCATCATCATCCTCATCTTTACTGCCCCCCCCAAAAAAGTTCCAGCTGCCACACTGGGGACGCACCCCAGCGTGGCACAAGCCCCGCGTCATCCTCCTAAAAATAAACACCTGAAAAGAAAAAAATGGTCCCTCGTTGATTGTCTTGCCCCCCAACCTGTGCCCACCTTCTGTGCATCCACCTCCCCACACCCCTGTCTCACTCCATACTTACCTCCGGAGGCCGTCGAGACGATCTTCGGTGGACCGGGTACACATCTGCACTCTTCAAAGCGGACCATGAAGTGAAGAAATGTCAGTAAGCTGTATAATGGAATAAATAGTTTTTTTCCAACTTTGATGCATATCTCAGGCATTTTTTGGAATTTTGGCACCAAATTTTCAAGATGGGGTTTTTGGGACCCCTCCTCATGAATTCTGGAACTGTTGTGGTGTTAATCGGCTCCAAAAGGTGATTTCGTAGTCACTACATGGAACGACCTTTCAGGACTGATTTACAAAACAACAGTGTCACAGTTCATGAGGTAGGCCAAAACCCTATGTAATTTGGTGAAAATTCCCAAAAATGACTGATTTATGAGCGTGCATTGCACAGTTCCGATGCACACTCGTAAGTTTGTGAATTTTTTATATTTTCACTCTAGATTTTCAACATTGCCATTTTACCACACCTCCTTATGTGAAGTACAGCTGTCATTTTCACATCTCGCCCAAAATGTGTTTCCACACACATAGCACATAATGGCGCAGTCGGTGTGTGAAATCAATGTTTGGGACAGATTAAGAAAATCACAATGACACTTTTCATGAGCAGAGATCTTAAAACGGCTATGTTAAAAATTTGGTGACAAAAGTCCATAAAATGACTGTGTTATGAGTGAGCATTGAGCAGTTTCCACGCACCCTTGTAAGTTCATGAATTTGTAATATTTTCAGTCCAGATTTTCACCACTGGCATTTTTTCACTCTTCCTTATGAACAGTACAGCTGTCATTTTTCACACCATGGCCGAAATGTGTTTTCACACTTCCAGCGCAGAAATGTGTGGTCGCTGTGGGACATCACTGTTTGGGACAGATTAAGAAAATCACAGTGACACTGTTCATGAGCTAAGGTGCCAGCCTGTGTTGACAATCTGCTGTAAAAAAATCCCCAAACTAGTTACATTACGGGTGTGCGTGGCACAGTTTCTACACACGCTCGTGGCTTCGCCAGTTTTTTTTATATTTTCACTGCAGATTTCCAAGCTGTCATTTTTCACATCTTGTTCGAAATGTGTTTTCACACCTGTGGTGCCAAATGGCCTAGAAGCTGTGCAAAAGCAGGTTTCGGCTAACAGACTGATATTGCCACTGTTCATGAGGTGGGAGGTCACAAAAAACCATGTTGAAAATTTGGAGTGAAAATACCAACGAACGCCTGAAGTGTTAGGGTTTCTGACCATAATGCCCCACCCTGAAGAGGATGACAGGCATCGGGGTGTGACTTGGGATTGTCGTCTGTAATGCTTATACCATTCCACCCCCACCCACACCCTGCAGCCAGTCAGAGGCATCAAGGTATGCCGTGTACTCTTCGGCCCCAAAGTTCACCCCATTCTCCTATACAACACCCATCTCACCATATTTCCTGATGGAATGGGGTGAACATAAGGGCCAAAGACCCCAAGGCACACCGTGACACTTGTCAGTGTCTGCAGGGTAGAGTGTGGTGAAATGGTGTGGCCGTTATGCCTGATGACACAAAGGCACACCCCAATGCCTGTCAGTATCTGCAGGGTGGTAGTGGGGTTAGTTTCAGTTCAATACTTCACTGCCATTCCTATTATGTAGCTCTGTAACTCCTACACTACCAATACCAATGCCAGCAAGCAAACATTTAGCATTGACAAATGCTTGTTAAACTAGGGACAGTTTCAGGCGTAAAGGGTTGATGGTGTCCCTTGAAATGCACATACAATAAATGTACATTTTATAACTACTGTTTTAATTTTAACTCACCAATAGTTCTAACAGCAAAGTTCTGGAAACATAAGAAAAGAATTAAAGGAGGAAGGGAAGGGGAGGAGTGAGGGGTAGGGACAAAAAGAAGGAATAAAGGAAGGGAAAGAGTAGCCAGAAATAACAGTGATCACAAATCTATTTAGGAACATCTCAACAGTAGCAGAGAATGATACCCAAGTGGCAGTCCAAGATATAAAAAAAATAGGAAAGAGAAAGAGATTACAACAATAAAATAATATGACAAAACTATAATATTAATTAAAACTCTTTAAACAAGCATTTGTCAATGCCGAAAGTCTGTCGTGCATAGAAATCAGGTAGTGTATGAGAGTGTAGTAGTACAGGAAAAGTTTTATTGATAATGAGCAATAGGAAGTTGTATGACAGCTGTACTGTTTATGAGGTGGTATGATAAAAAGGCTATACTGAAAATTTGGAGAGAAGATATTGCTAATGACCAAAGTTACACGAGTGCATAGAAAATTGTGAACAACCAGGTGTAACTTGGCCATTTTTTGGAGTTGTGTCACCTCATTTGCAACATGGCCTTTTTGATACACCACCTCATGAAGCATGCCACTGTCATTTTGTTCACTTGTGTCGAAAGGTGATTTCACAGAGCGACTGCGCCATTCTTTGCCATAGGTGTGAAAATGCATTTCAGGCAGGATGCAAAAAAATTACAGCTGTACTGTTCATATGGAAGTGTGAAAAAATGGCAATGTTCAAAATTTGGAGTGCAATTATTAAAAATTGGCAAAGATCTGAGTGTGCGTAGAAACTGTGCAATGCATGCTCATAACCCAGGCATTTTTGGAATGTTTTCACATTATTTTAAACGCTTATTTTTTGGGACCTCCCCTCATGAACAGTAGCATTGTGATTTTGTTAATCCATCCCAAAAGTTGATTTTGCACACTGACTGTGCCATTCTGGGCCACAGGTGCAAAAACACATTTTGGGCAGGATATGAAAAATGACAGCTGTACTGTTTATATGGAGATGTGAAAAAATGGCAATGTTAAAAATCTGGAGTGAAAATATAAAAAAATTAGCAACGTTATGAGCGTGTGTAGAAACTGCACAATGCACACTGGTAATGCAGGCATTTTGGGAATTTTTTCCACCAGATTTGCAACATGGGCTTTTTGGGACCCCACCTCATGAACAGTGGCACTGTTGTTTCGGTAATCGATCCTAAAAGGCGATTCCTCGCAGTGACCACGAAATCACCTTTCGGGACAGAAAAACAAAATGACACTGACATGTTCATGAGGTAGTATCCCAAGAACCCCATGTTGAAAATTTGGGGCCAAAATTAATAAAAATAGCTGAGATATTAACCTAAGTTGAAACCCCCCGTTGAGTCCCATTATACAGGCTTTCCCGATTCCTCAGTTCCTAGTTTGGCTTTGAAGAGTGCAGACACATCCTGGGCCAGTGAAGATCATGGCTCCTGACCTCCAGTGGGTAATTATTGGTGTGGGGGAAGGTGTGGAAAGGTGGCTGCACAGAGGAAGGGTTGGGGTGGGGAGGAACTGGGGAGATGACACTGGAAGGTTTTCTCTTTTACAGGTAAAATAAAAAAAAAAAAAAGACTTTGGGTGGATGGTGTTTCTATTTTACAGAGATTTTTTTTAAACATTTAGGCACACTGGGGTGGGCTCCCAGTGTGCCACAAGTCTGTGTGTGTGTGTGTGTGTGTGTGTGTGTGTCTCTGGGGAGAGGGGGTGTGCCATTGCCGACATCGGGAGTGGGCATCCTGATGTTAGAAAAGGGAAATTATTTAACCAGGAAAGACACACTGAGCTGCAGGAAATGGGGAAATTGTTTGACCAGGAAAGGGGTTGCAGGGACTGGGGAAATTGTTTCACCGGGAAAGACACACTAAAGGGCTACATGGAATGGGGAAATTGTTTAACCAGGAAAGACACACTGAGCTGCAGGTATGGGGAAATTGTTTAACCAGGAAAGACGCACTGAGCTGTGGGAATGGGGAAATTGTTTAATGAGAAAAGACACACTGAGCTGCAGCTGAAGGGCTCACATTTTAAAGGACAGAGCCACGTGCAGCGTTGACTCTGTCCTTTGAAATGTTTGCCGAGACTAGCCCCATCAGCACAACAACATTATCCGGACACTGCCTTCTGATTTGCTGGCCACAGTCCAACCCCTGCAGCACTGCTGGCCATTGGGCTGGTGCCCCTCACACCCCTGTTTAGCAACTTTCATATCAGCAAGTTCGCTCGTGCTTGTGCACTCGATGAACTTAAAAATGACACTCAGTCCAAAGCATCATTGAACCCCTGTAGTTTAAGGGCATAAAAGAGTGAATCCATCTGGCTTTCATGTGTAGAAGAAGCTTCAAACACTCTCTCCCCTCTTGGATGTAAAGCCAAGTGTTTAATACTGCAGAATCTAAAGCCTGAAGGACTACTGTTGCAAACCTCCTGAAAGTGGACTCAGTGCATTATTAACCAGGTTTGCATTTTTAACAACTATGAGATGCTCCCACATCCTTAGTTTCAATTTTCTAACTGTCCAACCCATGCATAGCTTCAGGATGGACACAAAGTGGCACACAATACGTAAGTAGTGTTGAAGCAGACAAAACTGCTATTCTGAAATGTTAGTGAATGACCTTGGAGATAAACACTAGCACCTGTTTGTACAAATTGCTATTTAAGCTGGTCTCTTGGTTTCATGTTTCACTGATGTTTTTGTTGGGGTTCCTGATAGTAACTCTGTATCGTCAGGTCACATCAATTCATGCTTTATAAAGCCTGATGTGGCAATAAATCTATTGCAAATCTACCTTGAAGATTTAAGACTGTTGCGTTGACTTTCATTTGCCTCTGAGTGCGGATTTTCTTTGTGTTTTTTCACATCAGTGCTTTCCCTGTTTAAACTAACTCTCACCTCTTGAGAAAAGGATGCCCAATATCTGGATCTTTTGAGGTTAGATGCCAATTATTTTGAATTCTTTTTTGCACAGCAGGTTGCTTTTGGTGTAATCTGGTAAAAAAAAAGAATTATTTCTTTACCATTCACATTACATTGCTTCAGTATCAGTGTGTGCGCCATAGATGTGACTTTTCTTCTCTGTGTGCCATGCTAACTGCTGCAGTTGAGTCCCATGCTCCTGAAATATCTGCTTTTAGTTATTCCACTTGCACGTCAAGGTTCCCCTGGCTACAGCTGTTTTAGTTTATTCAAATAAACTGACCCAGCAGAATATTTTTTTCATAGATGGTGTGGCTGGGTACTCTCTGTCTTTAACAGGGTATTACCTGCTGTGGTTTTGTGCACAGTATCAGTTTGTACAGTAAGTTTCTGGTAAACACTGAAATTCATATGAAAAAAATTAACTGTGTTTTAATTCATTGTAACATTAAGTGATAAATGTAAGTAAAAGCTTACAAAGCACAAAGCTTCCTGTGGAATCTTCTTCCAAATCATGATAGAAACACAGAATTTGTTGGCAGAAAAGGACCGCGTGGCCCACCCAGTCTGCCTAGATGGTCCCTGCCTACTCTGTCTCCGCAGGCCTAACTGATCTCCGTCAACCCTCTTTCCTCCATGCATATTTATTTATATTCGCCGATGTCTATCCCACACCTGTTTGAAACCCCCTACTGTTTTTGCCTTCATCATTTCCACTAGCAGTCTGTTCCAGGCATCTTCCACTCTTTCAGTGAAGTAGTACTTTCTCACATTCCACTTAAATTCAACCCCACCCCACCTCACCCCCACTCCATCACGTGCTGTCTGGTCCTGGTGCTCTTCCTCCTTTAAAAAAGACTCCCCTCCTGCACCCAGCACAACCCTGTGAGGTACTGGTAGGACTCTATCATGTTACCTTTAGCTATCTTCTCTTCCAGGGTATACATGTTGAGTTCCCTCAGTCTCTCCTCATACCCCTGCACCATTTTAGTTGCCCTCCTCTAGATTGCCTCCACCCTATCTGTGTCCTTTCTGAGGTGCAGCCTCCAGAACTGGACTCAGTACTTCAGGCATCTTCCACTCTTTCAGTGAGGTAATACTTTCTCACATCCCTCTTAAATTCCCCCTTACCCCCCACCCATCTTCATCACAAGCCTTCTGGTTCTGGTGCCCTTCTTCCTTTAAAATAGACTCCCCCCCTCCTACACTCCATTCATGCCCATGAGGTACTTGTATGTCTCTATCATGTCATCTCTAGCTCTTCTCTCTTCCAGAGAGCACATGCTGAGTGCCCTCAGTCTCTCCTCATAGGGCTTTTAATGCAATCTCTGCACCATTTTAGTTGCCCTACTCTGGACTGCCTCCACCCTGTCTATCTCCTTTCTGAGGTACAGCCTTGAGAACTGGACACTGTACTCCAGGTGGAGTCTCGCCAGTGAGCGATTCACTGGCAACTCTTCCTCCCTCCTCCTCCTAGAGATACTTCTCCCTATGTATCCCTGCATCCTAGTGGCCCTACCTGCTGCTTTGTCACACTGCCCTGCTACTTTGAGGTCATCAGTTATGGCAACCCCAAGGTTCCTTTCCTGACTAGTGACAGTCAGTAGTTCTGCCCATGCTATACTCAGCTCCTGGGTTCCTATGCCCTAGGTGGATGATTTTGTGCTCTTTGGCATTGGCACCCAACTGCCACGTCCTGGACCACTCCTTGAGTTTATCAAGGTCCCTACTCATTCTTTCTATGCCCTCCTGATTGTCCTCCCTATTACAGATGTTGATGTCATCTGAAAAAAGGGATGCCTTCCCTTTCAGTTCTTATGCAATGTCTTTTATGAAGACATTGAGGAGCTAGTGGAACCAAAACAGGCAGACTTGAAAATAATAAAAATTTTAAGAAGTAATCAGTTGTAACTTTCTATTTCTGAAGTATTTTCCTTTTTCCTTTTGCTTATTATAGAGTATTCTATATGATATTTTGTTGTATATGTGGAACAGCTCTCAGCCTGGCAACCGACACATCCCCCTCTACCCCCCAACTACATCACCAGCACCGTGATCCTGCTGACAGTGACATCACAGGTGACTAATCTGGAAGCTACTGAATGGCTGTTCCTAAACAGCAGTGGTGTCACAATCAGTGAGGTCACAATGCTGATGATGCAATGGAGGGGGGATAAAGATAGACATGTCAGCCGCCTCGCAGGGTGCTGTCCCACACATCACACCTACTAACATCTGGTAAACAATTTTCTAATTAACCAAATGGAAAACAAAAAGTACCTCAGATTTAAAAGGTAATGGATGACTGTTCTTAACAACTAATATTAATTTTAGACAATACACTAGCTCTTTAAAGAGGACCAATCCCACTACTGAGTCCTGTGGCACCCCACTGGTCACCTCATAGAGTGAGTGCCATTAACCACAACCTTCTGTTGCCTATCCATTAACCAGTTTCTAACCAAATTCACCACTTTGGATCCCACCCCTAGGCTGATCAGTTTCTTTATCAGTCTCCTATGTGGCACAGAACTGAAGACCTTGCTAAGGTCCAGATAGGACACGTCCACTACTCTCCCCTGATCTATTTCCTTTGTCACCCAGTTTAACAAATTAATCAGAATCATCTTGCATAACCTCCACCTCCCCACACACCCAAATTGATCCATGTTGCTTTTGGTCTTGCAGCCACTGAATTCAAAATGCTGTACCAACCTCTCCTTTATCAGTTTTTTGATTAACTTCCCCGCCATGTAGGTGAGACTGACCAGCTTATAGTTGTTAGCCTGTTCCTTGCTGAAGCTCTTATGTAGCAGGACCACATCTGCTCTCCTCCATAGAAACATAGATGATATCAATAAATTTATGCCAAGCAACAACCCTATCATAGTATGGATTTAAGCTATAATTAATTACAAATAGTTCTTTCCACCAGCCCAGAAGTAAATTTTCTTATGATGGGACTGTGGTGGCACCATTACTGTGACCCTGAGCTGATGACAATTAAGAAAACAATTATGGTGCAACATAAATTACAAAGCCTCCAATAGGAAATCAATTGGCATTGATTCACCACCTTGAACTGATGTTAGAAAATGCCTAACATTGTTTATGCCAGCATCATGGGTAATACTAGTATATGGAGAAACCACACCTATGGTGAGCCACACATAATCAGGGTGACACTTAAAATTCTAAAATGTTTTAAAACGTCCATACTTCTCAGACATAGGCTGGCAAAGTGGTCACCATCTCTTTCAAAATGTAATCAACATAACAGCAGATTGTTAGCTGCTCTCTGTATTGCCCACCTTATGAAATAATTTTCAAATAAATAAATAAAGCAGTTTTTAGTTATTTAACCAGGTGAGTCACACTAAGCTGAAAGCTTTTTACAGGTGCAACCTGGGAGCACAGGAAAGTTAAGTGACTTGCTCAGGGTCACACATTTTAAAGGGTGGAATCTGTGGAGTCAAACCCAGGTCTGGTCTGCTGGATGTCACCAGATTTGCAGCTCAGAGCCTTAAACCACTGCACTATACTGCATCCCTAAAGTTTTTTTCCATCAGTGTGACAGCTAGAGTTTTGCAACAGTATAAAAGCTACAATATCTAAAGGTTATGGGTTGATATTATTAACTGTGCCTTTTGGTGGTTTTGTCACTTTAAATCCATTTAATTAAAAAAGCAAAACAAAATTCAAATGTACTGCACAGGTGCAGCACAATAATAAAATATAATAACTACAGAATAATGGCAGAGGAGCAAACATGCATGATATTTCTTTTTTCTGTGGAAAAACAAAACAAGGTAACCCTGTAGTTAACTATCACAATAAAGTAATACACAGTAATGTAATACTGTGTTGAGTAACTCAGTAGGACAAATCACATAGCATTAGTTCAATTTATAAAATAACGATGGAAAATAAAGCAATCCGATCGATCATCAACATACCAACAATGTTTTTATTTTTCATGATTTTGGAATCCTGTACTTTAACATTAAAAATTACATTATTTTATAAATGCAAAGCTACTCAGCAGTCAGAAGGGAGGTTGTTCATGATGGGATAAATGCGTTCTTGAGTGGTTTAATGACATTCAGGTTCACCTCATACCAAACAACCATTGTAGGTGTGCATATATTCCACCGCGACCACATACATTGTTGCAGTAATGGCCAATACACTTGTATTGGGATCCATTTAGTGGATCTCAAGAAGCTCCGACATCCACCAATAATAAAGTGAACAAAAAGTACAATAATTACTCTCATCATCTGTAAGGATCTTCATTGACTAGAAAATGCAACCTTTGTCCCAAGATCCCCCCCAAATCTCTTGAGATCCCCATATTAGCCACCACTGTCTTGTTGTGTGTCACTGCTTACGTAATCTGAAAGCTTATGGTATTGTAGAGTATTGTACTGAAATAGTAGGCTACAATAACTTTGGTGTGTTGCAGCATATAGAAATAATTCTTTGAGAAGAACGACGTTAATGTAGACATTGGGGTTGTAGAACGTAAAAGCTCACAGAGAAGGGCAATGAAAAACATTAGGGATTTGGGTCTCCAGAGTATTGGTGAATCAGTGCTGGGATCTTACTTGGGGTTGTCAACCCTAACACCCACCCCTTTCCCCAACCCATAGCCTCCTGTCCGAAGCACAAGATACAGTTCCAACGTCTTGACCTATAGTGGTACAGTATGGCCAACATAATCTGTTGGAGCTTTCTAGGCCCAGCATGAAGACACCACATTTGACCTCATCTGATCAGGGAAGAGGTGGGAATTAGGGTGATAACCCCAAGTAAGTCCCTAGCACTGATCTGCCAATACTCCGAGACCCAAATCCTAATGTTTTCATTTCTTTGTGCACTTTTGCATTCTACAACCCTAATGTTTGCATTAACATAGGTTTTTTGCAAAGAATTTCCCCTTCTTTTTCTGATAGTGGAATTGTATCCTCCAAATGAGATAAATACAATATTGAAAACAGCCCTGACCCAGTGCATGGGTCCAACAGGCTTTGGCATGCATGTTGATACTTTGTGGGTGAGGTTCCCTGACCCACCACAGGATGTGATGTCTGCCGCAAAACACTGCTCCAACCCTACCCAAGCCAGGACTGGTGCTGCATGCTGAAGCACCTTCCCCATTAGGCTTGTCCCATTAAACCAGCTTTTTGAGTTCACACCTGAACTCAGCTCACTGGCATGGTAAGGCAATGTGTTCCCCAGTGGTGCAACGCACATCCCTGCAAACCAAATTAATTAATAGATTCTTTGATTTTTTAATATTTTGACCCAAAACTTTCAACATAGTCTTCTTATGACCCCACCTCATAAACTCAATAGGTGAACATTTTCAGATCCCTGCCGAAATGCCATTACACACCACAGGTATAAAAACAGATATCAGACAGGATGAGAAAAATGACAGCTGTACTGTTCATGATGTGATGTGAAAAAAATGGCTATGTTGAAATATTAAAAATTACCCAAGTTAAGCCAGCCCAGTAGTGCTGAGGGCTAAGGCACTGGACGCCTAACCTCAAGCTACACCGGCGACCTGTGTTTGGGAACGAGCATGGGTCACCGGGGGTTGGCAGGGGCAGAGCAGGATGGAGCATCCGATAGACTGCTCTCCTGCTCTGGGGAGGGGGGATCTCTCTATTCAGTGCTTGATCACCCCCTGGCAGAGGTTGGGGGGCTAGGCACCAAGTAGCAGCTTGGGGAGGAGTTTGGGGCAGATGCCTGGAAGGAGCGTGTGTAGACGCTCACACACTCCCCTCTGCTGGCATCATTGCATGCCCCAGACTCCAGGGGACACATAAAGACAGAAATACAGCACCTTTCAAGCTGCTGATGGCCGTCCATTATGGCTGGACTTCTGCACTGCACTGGATCGAGTTCGAGGAGAGTTGGGGTCTCCCTGCCGCCTGGTATGGGGGTAAGCCACAGGGAACAAAGGTGTTGGTGTGGAGTTCCAGTAGAGGTGGACAGTGGCTAGACCCCAATAAGAGATGCGAGGACATGGGAAGCAGAAGGTGGCTGAGGAGGGTAAAAATGAATAGCTTAAAAAAATTACCCAAGTTATGCATCGTGTAGAAAAATTTCAATGAACATTTATACATAGCCATTTTAGAATTTATTTCACCAAATTTTCAACATGGCCTTTTGGGACTTCACCACATGAATGCTTGCAGTGAAATTTTATTATTCGGTCCCAAAAGGTGATTTCATGCAGTGACCACAAAATTACCTTTTGGGCCAGATTAATTCTGCTAGTGTTTATGAGGTGGAGTCCCAAAAATGTTATGTTGAAGATTTGGTGAAAAAAATTCCTAAAAATGGCAAAGTTCTGAACATAAGTTCAAAACACCATTAAAATACATTATTCAGCACTTACCTCTATTCCTTAGGTCACGGTTCAGCTTTGAAGAGTGCAGACATGTCTTGGTCCACAGAGGATGACAGTGTATGACCTCAGCAAGAAAGTATAGGGTAAGGAGGGGTGGTAGGAGCTCAGTGGGAGGGTCAGGATGGGACGTATGGGGATGGTGGTGACAACGAGGAACTGTTTTCTTATTATTTCAGAAAAAGAAAAGACGGGGGACATTTCTTTTAGGAACCCAGAACAATCATAAACTGTTTCAGGGCAGTGGGGGTGGGCTGCCCAGTGTCCCACACCACTGGGGAGGGCTTAAACAATGGCCTGCATTGCCAGCCCATTAGTGTGGAGGGCTGAGGCATCCGTGCCTTATCTTCTGCCATGCCGGTGACTTGTATTCACGGTGCAAGCGGGCCACCAGTGGTTGGCTGGGGAGGGAGAGGATTGAGCATCTGTAGCACTGCTCTCCTCTCCTGGGGAGGGAGGATTGGCACTCCCACCAAATGACTACCCCCAGGTGGAGGCCTGAGGATAGTTCAGGTCTGCTGGGCACCAAGGAAGGGAGGGTGCTGTGGGATTTCTCCGGATGTGTGCATGCCTCCCTGTATGCACATCTGGCATGTGTGCCCCAGCAACTCAAAGAAGGAAAAAATGAAGGAAAAATCCCCCGGCTGCAGATGATGACAAACCCTCCACAAGCTCTTCACCCAGTGACCAGGCAGAAGGTAAGTCCCAGTGACACCAGGGTGACAGGGCTGGTGGGGTCCATCAGAAGGAGCAGCTAGGGGCATAGGAGGTAAAAACCTATATGGAAAATAAAACAATAAAAACCTATATGGAAAAATAAAAAATCTGGCAGCGGGGTGGGCATCCCAGTGTCAGATTATACAAAAATGTTAAAGTAATTAATAAATACACTGCCAACAGGGTTGGGGTCCCTGCTGTGCAAATACAGATTAAGGCACAGCACAGTCAGGATGGTGGTGGGGCTATAATGACAGTAGCCCCATCCCTGACATATGAGTCATGACACAACAGTAGTTGCTATAAGAAACAACTGTTGTTTGTTAATAAACAACAGCTGTGTCGTATAGTGCAACCAGCTGTTGTCAAATGTAGCTATCCATAGAACGCTGATTTTTTTAAACATGGTGGTGCTGCTGGGGAGGGAGCTGATTTGGGAGGTAGTAACACCAGAAAATGTTCACTAATCTATTTCAAAAAAAACAGAGAGAGAGCAACAGGTTTTTTTTACCGTTCTGTGTCATATCATAATACTGTTGTATTGTGCTGTACGACACACCACAGTATATGATATGAGACACATAACAAAATATGACAACAAAACATCACACTTTCACAAAAAAACAGCTTTGCGCAGAATGCTGATTTTCTTTGAACTGCGCATGCTCACAAACATAAATTTTTTCTTAAATAATTGAAAAACTACTGAAGTGCGAGAGGTAAAAACCACAGAAGCATGGACCTTGGGCCAAACTCTATCAAACCTGCAAGTTTCAGGTTTCAAATCCTTATATTTTTTCAAGTTATTAAAGAGCAAAAAAAAGTCTTAAAAATTGAGACTTTTATGTTCTTTGCACCTCTGCAACTTTGCCCCCACTGAACATGAAATTTTAAGCATCAAGAGATCCGTGCGCAAAGGCCACACTTTCCAAATTTCATGTAAATCGGTTGGTCAGGGGCAAAGTTACTAAGCTGCAAAAATTGGGGTTTAACATTAAAGTGCTTTCTCAGTCCTAATATACAGGTACCACCGTGTCTGTATAATACATATAGAACAGTGGATGAGTGACCATCCACAACAAGGCTGTGATTCCATTGAGGGAGTTGATGACATCATATGGAACTCGAGAGTGAAGCTTGAGAGGTCTCTATGATGTCATCAGCTCCTGAGATGGAAACTCAGCCTTAGTTGTGGATACGAACATACGAACATACGAAATTTGCCAGCAGATAAAGGCCTAGAGGTCTATCAAGTCTGCTCGAATGTGCAGCTAGCACCCCTTATTCTGCAGCTGCCCCTCCCTTCCACCCTTCCATCACCCATCACCCATCCATTGCTTTATATAGTATATGGTTCCACAAATACTACAACAACAGAAAAATTATTTGACACGGTATCATATCTTTTGTGCACAGTACTATTTGGTCCTGGCAGTTCAGTTGGCTCAGTGTGGTCTCGCTCCGCTCTTATTCCTTCAAAGCTTCCCAGCAGCTGTTCTCCACTCCCAACCCCTAACACATTTTCTGTAGAAATTATTTTTAAAAACAACTGACAAAATTCATGCAGTTTGGAAACACAGGGCCGACTATGGCTGTCCGTGTCCAAACTGTCTCAGTGAGATTCTCACTAAACGGCACTGCCATGTCTCATTTAATTTTTCTCAGCACAGCACTATTTCCACCAATCAGGTGGCAGAACAAGGCTGAAAAGTTGTTACACTATTGATCTGACATCAGAATGATAGTATAACAACTTTTTTGACCTTTGAACTGTCCTACAACAGGATTTTGAAAGGCTCTGATTTTGATCCACAATAAGCTCTAACTATAAACTTTAATATAATTATGTGATATGTATCCCATCATATTTATGTAACGACTGGGGGCTAAGAATAGAGAAAACAAGAAGTTAGGATAAAGTATATATACATCTGTAATAATTACTGGTAAGTCTTGTTAACACATGGATTTTGAAAGCTGTAAATATTACATGGATATGACATCATCTCAGCCTCACACTAATAACCAGCTGTAGTCAAAAAGCCTTTGGCACCACTCAAAATACTACAGCTGTGCAGCTTCATATTACTCCTATTGCCTCAGTACAGGCTAGTTTTAGAGATGTACTGTGAGGGTCTCTTAAAAGATGGTGCTGGAGGGTTGGATCATTGGCATAGTGGTAGAGCTGCCACTCACAATGCCCAGCAGCCTGGGTTGACACACCAAGCCAGGATCATCAGAGGGCCTGCACAGGGAGACAGAGTGAGCATCTCAGAAGTTGATAAAACCAAACATTGGCTCTGAGACCAAGAAATATTAAAATTCTGTCAGAGGACTGCCAGTCTGCCTGGATTATGCCTAAGGAGACGGGCAGAATGAAATGGGGGATTTGTGATATTGTCTCTACATTTGGATTTATCCCTATGATACTGTTTCCTCTAGATGCTGTTACACTGCACATGCTTACTGTATTTCTGTTATTGTTATACTGTGTTAACACTGTACGCATTGTTTAATGTGTAATGTATATTCGTCTGTGTTGTCATCTCCTGGGCTGTACCTGAAAAAGGTAGCTTCTGCCTAGTGTACCTACCTGGTTAACAAAACTACATAAAATAAAATAAATAGAAAAGCCTTAAAGGGTGGGGAGGTACATCTGAATTCAAAGTACTTTGCATACCCTTAGCCTTAGTGTCATGGTTTCCATTGTTCAATTATTTCTCAGAGATTCCTTTAGTTCTGTAAGACAATGGTGCAGCTTCTGGATCAACACATACAGTAATATTACTTTATTTTCAAATTTATTTTTAATAGATGACTTCACAAAATTGTTGAGTCAAGCAAAATTGATGTTACCCAGTAGATCAATATTTATGTATAATGAAACCAGTATTTGCCTCTCTCTTGATAGTGATGCAGCTTATGATGTTGCAATGCAATTGAAAATGTACTCTCATTAGAATGGCAGAGTGCATCATTTTGCAAGCGTAGGCAACTCCTCCATTCTAATTTCATTCCTACAGCAAGCTGTGTTGCCACCAGATGCTATCATGCTGTCTGCACACCTTAAGAGGCAAACAAGGTAGAATTAGGTAATTTCAGTGAACTAGTAAGGTGCCCATTTTTCTGCTCAGTTACAAAAGAAATGCAAAACAGCAGAATTTGAAATAGCTTCTTTCATGCAAATCTATTACAAAATGCTTTACTTTGTAGACATTTACAGTAACATCAGAGCCAAGGTATGTGGTGATCTAATACATAAGATAATATTTAAAGGAGAAAAGAGGATGACATGGAATATGAGTGCTACAAATTATGATACAAGGTATTTTTTAACGGGAGAGATGTACTAAGCTGAAGCTTGCTTACAGGTGCAACCTGGGAGTACAAGGAAGTTGTGACTTGCTCAGGATCGCACAGTATGCAAGTGGGGCTGTGGGATTCAAACCCAAGTCTTCAGGTTTGCAGATCAAAGCCTTAAACCACTGCGCTACACTGAGAAAAGATATAATCCAAAACTGTTGATAGTGCTATAAGGATCTGCCAGTGCTGAATTTGAATTCAGTAATTGTGCCACAATCTGACATTTTGGGCACCAGTGAAGGAAATCTAAAGAAATTTGTTTTCTGTGGTTCTTCAATGTCATGATGCTGCACTTTTAGAGAGCACACACACTGAGCATGCCCAAATTGTTGGCAAGCCACATGACCCTTAGCAGCCAATCAGCAACACTGAAGATCAAGAACTCATGCTGCACACATCTCTGCCATTTCCAGTAGTCTCTCCCAGGTGAAGGACCTGTGGCAGCAGCTACTGAAGGCACTCATTTCATGTGAAAAAGAGTTTTGATAAAAAAATCAGAGAACTGATTCCAGTTGGCTAATTATCACTATATCAACTGTAGTTTCTGGCAGTCCGGCAGGCTAGTAAAATCATGCTGCAGGAGCGGTGAGCATGCACAATGTGAGCCTACACCAGCAGCTGCAGGCCCTGCAGCAGGAGCGGGACAAGGGTCTTTTTATTAGTTTCCTTCCTCTGCCCAGCTGTGGCCCCATCTGCATTTCAGAGGCAACTGCCCTGCCCTGTCCTAGACCCCAAAGCCCCCCACCTGCACCATGGGGAATCCTCCTGTGGTAGGGGCATTAAGGATGGGCCAGTCCCTCTATGGTTTTCATGGATTTGGTGGTTTGGGGGTGCACCATTCTGCTGGATGAGCAGGTGGTACATGGCATGAGCATGCCCCCTTCAGCCTCCTGACATGGTAGAGTGGATTTCTCCTGTTCTCTCATCCTCTGAGACTCTCAGCTGTGAGCATGTGCTGTGCCATGTCTCCCCTCTCACTGCCATCCCTGACTGGCTTGCGCCTCCTGCACACCCCCAGGTGGTGCTCATGCAGCAAGGATCAGATGACCTCCCACCCCAAGGTGTAGAGCATCCTATGGGTAATCTGCCATTCTCCCCTCACTGGACCTCCAGAGCCCCAGGCTCATTCACAAACCCAGGTTGTCAGTGTCATGAACCACAACTCTGCCATTGTTGTGATGGGCAAAACTACAGATAGCAATTTCTCTGTAGTGGGTCCAGGGAGGGTGCAGCTTCAGAGGTAGCTTATAATATTCAATGCAAAAACTCTCACTTATAAATCCTTACAATGCATATGATTTTTTTTAAAGATTTTCAACTCACCCAAACCCGGTGATTCAGTGTTTTAGTTACATGTATACTGCTCAGGTAGTCATGGATGGAAGAATCCTCGCCCAAATGCCATTACAACATGTGCTGACTTGCACCTCCATGTATGCTTCTTATAGCACCATGCTGAGATGTCAGCCTATCACACTGACATGATGCAATGGCACAGACTGACACAATGATGTCAGCTGCATAAAAGACATTAAATAGCCAGTGATGCCTCGAGAAAAACTTTGAAAAACATAATATTTGGACACAAAACAGCTCTCGTTAGCGATGTATGTTTATCCCCAGTATTTATTACTGACATCAGTTGTTCATTGAGGATTCATCAGCTCCTGTTGCTTCTTCCCAACCTGATGTGTTAATACTCTGCTTGTGACATCATAGCTATTCCCATGACAACCAACTGTGATGTCACAACAAAGCACTGTAATTTCAAGTAGGGAATAAGCTATAGATTTAAATGAACTCTAAGGGATGAAGATCTTGTTTTCATGAGAATTTCTTCATTAATAAATAATGGAAGGGAGAAATCTACATCAGATATATCAAATAAAAGCTGGATTGAACCAGCCCTATGGCGTAGAAGGCTGAGGCACTGGACACCTTACCTCTCACTACACTGGCAACCTATGTTCAGGAATGAGCATGGGATGCTGGGGGTCAACCCGGGGGGCGGGGCTGGGTGAGGATTGAGTAGTCACTGACAGCTCTTCTCTCCAAGGTAGGGGGGGTCATCTCTCCCGGCTTTTGACCATCACCACTTGGAGGTGTGATGGTGGTGCAGCCAGGGCATGGAGATGGGCACTAGGCCAGGAGTGGGTGGAGCAGAGTCAGTCTGGGCCAAGGCATGTGTGCACGTCTCCATGTGCACCTTAACCTTGTCTAGGGGCTCTGGGGAACAGGGGAAGAAAAACATGGAAAAATCAAGGACCGATGCTGGATGAAGCCCCCTGCATCAGCTCCAGTGGTTCCATTGGGCAATAGAGGAGGTGCCCGAATGACCATGGAAGTCCTGTGTCAGATGGCCAACACAAGTCATTGCCCACTGCAGAGGACAAACACTGGATGGAAAAAAATACAGGCTGGATTGTGTTGGAATATTATGTTTTCCAAAATTTTCCCATTGGCGTCAGCAGCTCTTTAACCACTATATAGAGTTGAACCAGTATAAAAATGTGAGCTCTGCAAAAAAAAGATTCCAGGAGGTCTCCGCTTCTGTAGCCTGACCACCTGGAATGGCTTTTGATGCATTTACTATTTAGCAGCTGAGTCATTATTTAAAGTGGGACTTTAAAGTATTAAGTCTCCTTTGAAGTGGGACTATTAACCTACAAGGCCTATATGGGTTGGGCCTGGGCTACCTGGCTGAGCTCCTGCACCCTCATATACTCACGTGCCCACTATGTTCCACTGAGGAGGGCCTCCTGGTGGTTCTGAGGGCAAGGCCAAAGACTTTGGGGGACAGAGCCTTTGAGGTTGCAGGCCTGGTCCTCTGGAATTCCTTGCCTAGAGCTTTGAGGGAGTCCTTTTGGTGGAGCCCTTTAAAAGGGGCCTGAAAATGTTTCTATTTCAGCAGGTGTTTGGGGTGACTATGTAATATCTCTGTATCCTTAGAGAGCATTTTATTATTTTATAGATATGTTTTATTATTACTGTGTTTTAATGGGTTGTAACTGTGATTGTGGTTTATTTTACTTCTCTGTTATTGTAATGGTGCCCTGAGCCTCTGGAGAAGGGTGCCATAAATGAAGAATTAAATACTATTACAGTGCTCCCTCCTTTATCTGCCCTCCCTTTTATCTCATACTTACCGCCAGTGTGAACTCCTGTCCCATTTTCCAGAAATTTTATCTTCCCCTTTAACTACCACCCTCTGTTATCTGCCACTTTCTTTTATCCACCAAAATTTTGGATGTACGGAGGTTAGCAGATAAAAGAGGGAGCACTGTACTTTATAAAGTTTGCATAAAAAATGGTTACATGTATAATTCTTAAAAGTGGTAATCCAGTGCTTGTTTCAAACTACCGTCCAATTTCCTTACTGTCTCCCATTTCAAAATATTAGAAAAATAATCCTTAATTAGACTATTGAACACCTTGAAAATATACATTAGTTTGCTCACAGAATGTCAATGTGGTTTCAAACCAAAGCATATATGAGAACAGCATTGGTGGAGTTCCAGGCTACACAGGGTGCCCTTGATAAAGGGCACTCTTTTGCAGCCATATTTGTGAACCTCACCAAGGCCTTTGATTTGGTAGAGCATCATCTGTTTTAAAATATTATTGATTTGCACTTTTCTTATGATGTTATTAAGTGGTATTCAGATTATCTTAATAATAGATCTCATAGAATCAGAATAGAAGGAAGCCTGTCCCATCCAAAAATGATCAAATATGGGGTCCCCAAGGAATCTATGCTGGGTCCACTTATTTTATTCTATATTTATGTATTCCACACCCAATATATGTACCCAAACATCAATGACTTTGTATGCTGATGACGCTGTTATTTACAGCCAAGGCCCCTACTTTTCTGCGGCACATTGGGACCAGGTTCTGCGGCAAGATTACCATTTGTTGCAGAACTTCTGTGGCTGTAGTTTGTAATTTCTGTGGAAGTTCTGCGGTGCTAACAAGCTATTACATCACAGTGTCAGCCTGTCATCCTGATTTCACTTCCATGGCAACGGTTATAGCAATCAGGATGGGGAAAGCACTGTAACACTAGTTCAAAAAATAACAGACTTAGAGAAATTATTTTATGCCTAAAAAAGCAAAAAAAAAATGTATCCCATAAGGTTCTAGCCTATTGCATAAATGAAATGCTCAGAGGAGATCTTATGTGATAAATAAGGTATTTCTAAACTCATGCTGTCTATACCACTCATGAGGTCCCTACTGTGTATCACTTATATATTTATATGTGCTGTCTACTCCACTCATGAGGTCCCCACTGTGTATCACTTATATATTTATATACAATCTGTAACATACATGCAAATATGTGTGTGTGTGTGTATATATATATATATATATATATATATATATATATGTATATATAGTGAGATATACAAATATATATATATATGTATGGGATACATGATAGGCAGGAGTGGGATATGGAAAATATACTCACTCCTGCAGAGTGAGCTGTGTATTCTCACGAGTGCCGAAGGCAAGAGTGAAAATACACAGCTCACGAGGCAGGAGCAGGAATATTTTCCATATGCCATGATCTGCCCATCATGTGAGAGATTTATACCACAGGGGTGAGAGTTGCAGGAACATTTTTCCTGAGACTGTGTGTTACCTGCTCATTCTGTGTGTGCTGTCAGTGTGTGTGTGTGTGTGTGTGTGTGTGTGTTCTGAATGGAATGGGAGTCAGAAACACAGGTGAGCATGTTTTGCAAAGCTAATTGAGTGAGTCAGAGGCTCAGTGAGAAAGACAAACTGCTGCAAGTAGCACTGAGAAACGGAATCTGCTTTGTAAAAGATTTTCATTTAGAATTCAGGTTGTTTTGAAGCTGAGATCAGCACAGTAATGGGCTAGCAATTTTAGAAACACAATGGGACATAGGTGAGCGTCTTTTGCAAAGCTAGTTGAGTAAGTTGCAGCTTCAGTGAGAAAGAGAAACTTTTTCTGAAGCAGTTTCCTTTGAATGCAAGCTGCAGTGCATTTATCCTCACTCTGGTGACATCAGCAGAGTGTGGATATATGTTGGTATCCTCACTCTGCTGATGTCATCAGGATTTATCTTCACTGCAGTGGAAATAACACAGGTTATCCTACTGAGAAAGCTGTCACCCCGTGGTGTGTGTATATATATATATATATATTTTTATTATTTTTTTTATTTCCATTAAATTGTATCCTCATTCATACAGGTCCCTTTGGAAATGGAATAAACAGAATAAAGGAAATATTGCAAAACTCATTTTTCATGCCAACCTGTTTCCCCGACACACTATGTAACACCATCAGGCCATTACATGCATGTGAACCCATTGTGAGATGAACCTCTCCAGCCCATCACAATGTGTCCCCCACGTGACAGAACACTGTGCCATACCTTCTCAAGCTCAGAGCAGCATGTGTTCCCCCAATCCTTGTGCTGCCCAGCCAACTCCCAGAGCTCATCTCTGAGTTGCCGGCATGGGAACATAACATGCTACCCTCTGGCCCAACAGCTGGCCCTGCACATAACATTTCTCTATAACTTTTAGGTGATTCTATCAACCAATGACAATATGTAATCAATAACCCAGGCAAAAATGTATACAGAGCAATTATTTAGTTAACAGGTCTATTCTTTCAACAGTCTACATATTATTATATTCCACTTTTCTGGGCATAATTACTTTATTTTTCTTAAAAATTACAGGTTAATTCATTTTACCAGTTAGTCATTTCAGATGGCATGTCAATACCTTAAAGGCAAAAATAAGTTTGTACAAAGTAAGGTATGGACTTAACAGATCTATGCTATTGTCAAAGTTTTCTTTAAGTTGGCCCTAGTGTAATAACGTAAGACTGAAAATTGTATTAGGCTGTAGTGCAGGTTGAGCAAATATCATCGTGCCTGATGTGCTCTGCCACTGCCTCATGCAGTGGAAGGTGTGGTAGATAACTGACTATTCATTTCTGTTGCAGAATGCAGCCATTTCATTAGCTAATGTACAATGTTATAGCATTGATAACATTACATTCTGAGCATAGAGGGGGTTTGGATATAAAAAGAGGGGAAGGGAACCAGGTTCTATGGATAAATGGAAATACTAATAAAGAATCACCAAGAATAGTGAATTCTGTAGCACTGCAGAAGTTCTGCGGTAGGTTGTAAGTTCTGCACAAAATTCTGCGGCCGCAGAATTCTAGGGGCCTTGTTTACAGTGGGAATGCTAGACCCAGTGTTGTGAAGGAGAAAGTACAAACTGATTTTCACATTTCTCAAACCTGGCTTAAATCAAAATGCATGGTATGAAAAAAAAATATGCACTTCTTGGGGCCCAGAAAGAAACTGGAAAACTTTAATCCCACTGTAGATCTTAGTGGCAAAATTATTGAGCTTGTTGAAAGCTTTCGATATTTGGATGTTACGCTGGATCCCGATCTCACTTTTGAATTGCATATTAATAATCTTAAGAAAATACTACAGCAAATACTTACTTGGATTGCTCTAAAGAGTTAAACCTTTCCTGGCCACAGAATCCAGGAAATTACTCTCTCATAGCTTCCTTCTGAGTGCGTTAGATTATGAATTGATTATTTACACAGCCACAACCAATAAGCTTCTGGACAGACTTAGGGTTACGTATAATTAAATCCTAAGATTTATGACATGCTCACCAAGTCGAACAAATCATTGTGAATTGTTAAAGTCATCAGATGGCATATCTCTAGATAACAGGATAAAATCAAGAATGGGGATTTTCCTTTTTATGGGTATTATGTCAATGTTTTATTTTCTAGATTTACCAATAAATGTGATACCAGATCCTAGAATGGATTTGTATTTAATTTACCATTGTTTAAAAAGGCCTCCGGACAAAGGTACCTATTATATTGTGCTCCCCCCCCCCTTTCTCAATATCCTATTGCCCTTCCTAATCTGCCCTTCCTCAAGCCACCTTTACCTACCAACCCTCCTATTGTCCTCCCTACTCTGCCATTCCCTCCACCTTCTGTCTCACCCTTGCTACTTTTCACCCTCACTCTCTTTCTCTCCATTAACTTGCCAGGTCCCAGTGCCCTGACGGGATTCTCAGCATCCTGAGGGGAAGTAGGTTTTTGCTGCCTTTTCTCCAAGTCTCTGCACTTCCTCCACCCCTTCCCCCACCCTGCAGGTTTTGCCATCTTATTACATCTCAATATAGCACTTAGTCTCCTCTCTCCTTCCCTTCCTTCTATACTCTCATTTATTACTTGTAAAGCATGTTACTTACCTGGTTACTTGTCTGCATTATCATGTTCTTAGATTGTATTTGTACTGACTTGTCTTGCACTGTATTTTGATTTCACACTATGTTCTTTGTTGATTTTGCTCTCCCCACATGTAACCCCTCCCCAGAACGCTTCGGAAATTAGCTGTTTACAGTTCATGTTGTCTGTCCTGGTAAAACTTTTATAAATAAAATAAATAAATCTTTCCTATAAATATATTTAATTGTTTGACAGTACAAACTTTTAAAAAAAAACTCAGAACCTGGTTTGATGTTCATAATGAATGTATCTGTTTCACATTACAGAACATGAATTTTTAGCCAGTTTGTATCTTGTACTTTACATAAATAGTTTTTTCAAATTGTCATATGTTTGTATTTACATTTGATGTTTTATGTAAAACTTGTGCATGTGAAAAGCGTAATAGTGCTCATCATGCTTACAAGTATGAAAAATAAAAGATGAAATGAAATGAAAATGTATATTATATTCGCACTTTCACACTTCGAATAGCAGTTTCCTACAGGAGGTCACCTCATTTTACCAAGGCATACCGGTTGAACACTATATACTCCATGATGTCTGTGATGATGTGGCTGACATAATCACATTGGCGTGTCATCGTGTCACATCAGAATGACATGTCAACATCTCATCGGTGTACTACAAAAAGCTCACTTGGAAATGCCAGTCAGCACATGCTGTAATGGGCCTTTGACTAGGATTCTCCCAATTGTGACTACATGAGCAGTATACCATTTTTTTTTGTCCTTATTAGTCCCCATCCTCTTACCTGGAGCCTAGTGCAGTCCATCCCCCATGTAGCCTTGGTTATACCCCCCAGGTGGGGTATGAGGTGTGGCCCTTACACCCCAAGGTCTTTCCTGTTTTCATCGGGATGCGTCACCTAGAACAGGTAGGGTCATTGGGAATCGAGAACTTGTGCTCCATCTACTGGCAGTGCTGCAGGATGTTTTCCCATTTCTTGGTGTGCTGTGTGCCTGATGTCAGGCGCTGAGCGCTGACATCCAGCATGCTCACCCTTTTCACTGGCTTGGGCTTGCGTACCTTGGGTCTCCACCAAGTCAGACATGCACCAAGCCCTGGATCCCCCCTCTCCCCAGAGAAGGTGAGTTGCTCTTAGGATGCTCAAGCCTCCTCCCCCTGGCCAGCCCTCCAGCTCTCGGGCTTGTTCCCGAACCCGGGTCGCTGGCGTCACATGTGGAAATGCAACCACTGCGCCAGCAGGCCGGCCATGAACAGTATACCTGCTACTTAAAAACACTGAATCACTGGGTTTTGGGTGAGTTGAAAATCTTTTTGGAAAATCAAACAAAAAGTAAGGATCTATAAGGGACAGTTTTTTGCTCTGATTATTTCATGTATACTCTGTGGGCTTGATTCTCAAAACTCCGAAGCTGATGCAACGTGCCTGCATCACACAGCATTGACACAAGAGGCACCTGGCATCAAAACTTGTGGAGTTCTCAATTCAGAGGCCCCCTGGGACAAATCTAGACCAAGTGTGCCAGATTCATCCTGTACCAGGTCTGTGCCAAGCTGCTGGGTGCACCAGGGCACTAGGGACTTGTGGCAGATGCAACCTGCCATATTCCCAAAACTAGGATTCAGGAACTTCCCAGTGGGCACACATTCAAGTACCATTAGATCAGCCAGGGCTGATCGAATGATCTGTGTGCCACCCTGGAGCCCTCCATGGACTGGAGGAACATGTGCCACCACCTGCCCAGCGGTCTCCGATGGCCCCACAACAGCATGGTATGTGCACTGGCATTGTATTTGCTTAGTGCATGAAAACCAGAAAGTTGCAAGCACTCAGAACAAATGTAATCCAAAATCCAGTATAAATGAAAAGGTTTATTTCTTAAATAAGCAAATTCTGGAAGGACAGGCCCATCCCTCACCACCCAGGGTTTTCGTGTGGCTGGGCTGGCTGCCTGCCTGCCTGCCTGCACTTAACACCAGTCTTTCCCCAGCTTCCAGCAGTTCTCTGGACTCTTGTTTGCTTAATGCACCAACCATAAAACAAAACAGACTACAGAAACACATATGGAGCTCTTTGTGGTGCGGTGCCTGTGATGGCCCCTTTGGTGCCCAGCATGTGGCACCCCAATACACTGGCATCATGGTGGCCCCCTGATGCCCCATCGAGTGCTGGTGTCACCCATCTCATCACCCATCTGTGTGCCACCAGCCCTTCCCATGCACTTCCCCATCCCCCACAAGCCCAGCAGCCTCACCATGGGTCTCTTTTCCTGGGCACAAATGCCACCCAACTGCCCTGCACCTTGCGACAAACCTCTCAGGTGCACCACCTGTTTGCTGCATGGCCACATTTGCCTCAAGCTGCAGGACTTTGACATCGGGACCCTACCTGATAGTGAATCAGGCACAGGGTTCCTGGCATACCGGCGATCAGCACATGCCATCGTTGGTGTGGCTTGTGCCAATCTTTGAAAATTAATCTTGTATTTCTAGGACCACAACCTTGAAAATGCTGCTAGATGTTTTCAGCTAAATGTCCAACTGGATTTTGCAGCCTGATAAGCTGATAATTTACTAAGTGAAAATACTAATGAACTCATAAGCAGTCTGCAAATGTGTCTGTGTCTTTGATCTACTTTTGAACTGTCCGCTATATACAGACCTTGCAGGCTATTCATGAAGATAGGCTCAACAGCACTCTGCTTTTGAATCCTGTATATGATCCTCTGCTTGATTTTACATTTTCTAATACCTTGATTATAATCCATTTGCCTCCCAACACACCTCCATCACTTTTATCTGCTGTTATTGTACCTATTACTGTGTATATTAAATGGTATCCCAGGTATTTTCCCCATATAGGTCCTAAAAGGGCTCAACTCTCAACTTTATGGCTACTATTATCAGCCTTATCACACAGTATCTGGTGACACTGCATTAAATCCTGGTCTCCTTGATACCCCAATTGCAGTCTCTTAGATGTGAAATAACCTAAAATGGCTTGCAGTTGTCCATCTTAATATCCATAGCCTTCTGACTAACTTATTGACTTGGAGGCTTGAATATCTTATTTTAACCCTGATGTATTTGGTGTTACTGAAACCTGGCAGAAATCTTTATCCCTGACTCTGCCTTCTCTCGTCCCTGTTACATTATTCCACTGGATCATCCTCCTCCAAAAGGGAAGCGATTGTCCTTTCTATTACAGACATCATCTTACTTTGACCAGCTTGAACTGTCCCCATCTCAGCAGACTCCCTGGTGATCTCACTGATTTGATAACTCTAATTTAGCTAGTTGGTTCTAACATTCACAATAGTGAAGTTATCCTAAGCAGCCATAATTTTGATTAACTTGTTACTAAACCCAAAAGCTAAGAACTTATCTTGGTGAGACTTAATCTTCTCCAATTGATTGCTGACCCCCAGTGATCTTGTCCTGATGACAGGCAAAGCTTACTTGGCTGGGTTCAATGTAAGGAGTAGAATCCATTTTGCAGGTGGATTTCTGGATTCCATTAGTGATTGCTTGGCTACTTACTGTCTCCTGCATTGATGGACCCAATCTTTAATTGCCTCTGTATTACCTTACATCATTCACTTGACTTGACTTTTCATATAAATGCCACCTACTAATTAATCAGTCCTCAGATGGGTCTTGCCTATGCAGTCACACATAATATTACTCACAAAGCTCATCTAGCGATTGCCCATGGGATCCTTCTGCCCTGCTGGTAATAGGGCTTGTTGGCCTATTTTAACACCTCCAAAGGAAACCTGCTTAAATTGGACATGGCATACAATAATGTAAGTTGTTTCACCCTTGTGGTCAACTGCCTCACCCACTAATGTTTGCTGTATTCTGGTTTGGGTTGGTTATTTCACACTAATAGCTAAGACCATTGTGGTTTATAAGAAAGATAAGGAAGTTGTAAAGGCAAAAAAAACATTTAAAAGGTACACATCTAGGCAGAAGGGGGCAGAGTGTAGTTTGATAGCAGGATGATTAGGAAGGCTAAAGCTGACACAGTGCACTGAAAACAGCAGAGGCATTGTCACAGAGTGGCTCTGTGAGAGTTGGGAATTTCAAACTATTGGGTTAAGGCATTTGTTTCTCCTTACCTTGGGTTAGAAGAATGGGTAGTTACAAAAGAATTAAATAAATGAGTTAAAGATTTATTGTTAAATATGGTTTACAGCTTAAAAGTGCATTTGTGCCTTGATCCGTTGCTTTAAAAGAATATAAGGTCAAGCTATAAATAAACAGCAGTCCCCTTTTTCATTAGGCTACTTCTTGTAAACCTCTCTAGTCAGGTAGTATTATAAAAATAAAGTATACAGTCATGCTTTATATAAAACTAAAGTTGTAGGAATAAAAGGAATGTATTAAATAAGGTATGGGACACCAAGCATGTTTTCTTGGCTCCGGTCTTTGATAGTGAATTATAGCTTCCCTGTATTAAAGCTAGCGTTTTTTGCTTTATTCAAAAAGCGAGTGCTTTGTTTGATTCTTGTATTCTAAACCACAGTTTAAAAGTAGTAGATAATGGTTTAGGAGAAGAAGAAATAGAGTGCTCTGAAGTTACAAAAGAATTTTAAACTGATAGGCTGAAATACCAGCCATCAGGATAAAGGCGTGCATAGGTATTGCAAGTACTGTACTAATAATTAGATCCTCTCCTGTTCCACTCGTTTCATATGGGTGTTTGGAGCTTAAGTTATGCTCTGGTTAATAGACATAAAACATATTGAATAGTTTCCAGCTTCTGAGATTCCCCACTCCGAGGAAGCCTGTTTTGAGGATTTTATTGCGAGGAAACAGCCCTCTGTAAAATTCTTTGCAAGGTGCTGTATAGATAAATAGTTGGAGCCCTGTTATGAATTTTGCTGCATTTTTAAGGACTTGTTTGTCCCTTGATTAGTTGTAAAATAATAGAGGATCTTTTGGTCCACTCTTTTGTTCTCTGTTTTGTCTTGTCACAAAGAGCTTTTAGGTAAAGCAGCTTTTCTATATAGACTTGCCGCTGAGCTCCAGTGCGATTATGCGTATACGAGCGGCTGTTCCTGCTCGTTAGTGCGCACAGTCGTGAAGGCATTTAGCCCTCTAGTTCTTAGTAAATGCAACTTTCCCCTTTTAGAAACATGGAGGATCACTCCTCTTACCCTTCGGAGGCGAATTCCTTTGGGTTGGAGTTGATTTGGTGTTGGTCATGAAGCGAGGGGATTTGGGGCATTGTGGAGCTCTGGAGTTCTTCTGCTCGGCTGTAACTTGCACTTAAGAGCCAGCCGGCTGATTTTGCCATTCATTTATGCTAGGGAAAAGGGGTGTTGCTTCTTGGGGTTAGAAATTACATTAAAACCCCGAAAGAAAGAGTGTAATTTACTTCTGCAAACAGAATTAAGATGTTATAATGAATTATGTTTAGACATGTTCTATAAATTTAAATTGATGTACATAAAGAAATGCTGTTTAAAATAAAGTATAGGGGAGGGGTTTATGAAGTCACCTGACCCCTTCAGGGTATAAAAGTTGCACATATGGTTCAGGTAAATCAGATCGATTCTGGGTCTGGAGGTGAATTCAAGGGAACTGTGTTAAAGTGCCTCTAAGGAGTGAAACTGTGTTTATTTTCTGTGCTAAAATTAAGACTAAGCTGTCAAACTTAGTTCGTTGTACTGAATTTGTCCTGCTGCAAACAACTGTTGAAGAAGGATTAAATAAAACTGGAACTTTAAAAAGAACAGCTGATGTGTCACGGTACCTGTTTGCCCACTTACACCTGCTCCCTCCCACAGGTATGAAGAAGGGACACAATACTTTCATTCAGTATACACAGGAGAAAAGGAATACTAGGCAGGGAATAGTCTAACTGAAGTAGGGAGTGGAACGGGAAGACGAGGTTAAAGGAAAGGCAGACATCTTGAACAGATATTTTTGTTCTGTATTCACAGAGGAGGAGGAGGGGCCAATGCTTGACCATGCCATTGTCATGGAGAGGGGAGTAAATAGAGATCCAATTTCAGTGAAAAAGGTTCTTGAAGGCTTAAGCGTACTGAAAGTGGATAAGTCTATGGGCCCAGACGGGTTACATACCACAGGCTGTTTAAGAAAACAAAGCGGATACTAGTTGAGCTACTAATGGAACTATTTGGTAGCTCACAAAAGACAGGGATAGTACACAGAGACCTGAGCACAGCAAATGTGGTCCCCCTATATAACAGCAGGAGCAGGGAGGAACAGGGGAACTACAGACCTGTCAGCCTAACGTCTATCGTTGGTAAGCTGCTGGAGACAATTTTAAAGGAGAGACTAGTATGTAAGTTTTCTGAATGCAAATGGCCTGCAGGACAAAAAAAAACGTTGGTTCATTGGGGGGAGGGGGTAATGTCTGTCAAACCTGATTGATTTCTTTGATTGGGGGACAAAGGCAGTGGATGAGGAACACATACTGTCAGAAATCTAAAAACTAGAATAGGGAGGTTGTAGTGGAGATAGGGTTACCACCTTTTAAGAAGCCCAACGTGGGACATTTCTTACTGAAACATGATTTTTCGCAGGACAGCACCTAACCTCGACCGATACAACAGACTTGTTTTCTCTATATAATCAGAATTAAGGCTAAGTGCAGAATGTTTCCGAGTTGCTTCCATTGTTTCTTATCATTTTAAGGTGTTTTAATTAAGGTATTGTAGTTTCCTGCAACATTTAGTTGAAATTCAGAAAATATTTTTTTTTTACTATAAAATCAGGACATTTAGTATTTTTCATATTTTTTTTGCAGGACACAGCTACTCAAATCAGGACTGTCCTGCAAAAATCAGGACAGGTGGTAACCCTAAGTGGAGAGCACTACTGAGGAAAAGGACCTGGGAGTAATAACACTACAAAATCTAAAAACAACAGCACAATGCAGTAGGGCAGAACGAAGGGCAAATATGATTGTTAGGATGTATAGTGAGGGGGTGCAGCAGAAGAGAGAAGAGAGGTGCTACTACCACATTACAGGTCACTAGTTCATCCTCACCTGTGATACTTCATACAGTTTTGGAGACCATATTTAAAGAAGGACAGTCAGAATGAAGGCAGTACAGAGGAGGGTAACAAGGATAATACAGGGACACCGGAAAGGACCTATGAAGAGGGGCTGGCAGATCTAAACACGTATAAATTGGAGATGAGAAGAGATGGGGACATGACTGGAACATACAAATACCTCCATGGGATGAACAAAGTGAATATAAGGGATTTGTTCAAACTGAGTGGGAACACAAACACCAGAGGTAAGCAGAAGGGGGGCAAATTCAAGAGAAATACCAGGAAATATTTTTTAATGGAGACAGTGCAGGAGAGGTGAAATAAGCTGCCAGAATAGGTGGTCTGTGCAAAGATGGTACGGAGATTCAAAAATGTGGATGGGAAAGATGCATAGGCTAGTAAAGACATTACAAACAAGCATTTGTCAATGCCGAACGTTCACTTGCAGGTATTTGCAGTGGTGTTTGGCATGTATGGTGCTTTACCCTAATGCCCTGTGCGATTGCTGGTATTTGCACAATTAATTGTCAGCATGACCTTTTTGTTACCCCCATTGTGCGCTACATAGGCGGAAACACATTTTGGGCAGGATGTGAAAAATGACAGCTGTACTGCTCATAAGGAAGTGTGGTAAAATGGCAATGTTGAAAATCTGGAGTGGAAATATTGAAAATTCGCAAACCTAGGAGCGTGCATGGGAACTGTGCAATGCACGCTCGTAAAACAGTCATTGTTAGGAATTTTTTCACCAAATTGTCAACATTGGCATTTTAAAACCTCTGCTAATGAACAGTGTCACTGTGATTGTCTTACTGTGTGCCATACATTGATTTTGCAGACCGATTGCGCCATTGTGCACTACATGGGCGGAAACACGTTTTGGGCAGGATGTGAAAAATGACAGCTGTAATGCTTATAAGGAGGTGTGGTAAAATGGCAATGCTGAAAATCTGGAGTGAAAATATTGAAAATTCACAAACTGACGAGCATGCATAGGAACTGTACAATGCACACTTGTAAAACAGTTATTTTTAGGAATTTGTTCACCAAATTTTCAACATAGCCATTTTAAGATCTCTGCTCATGAACAGTGACACTGTGATTTTCTTAATGTGTCCCATACACTGAGTTCACACAGCGACTGTGCCATTGTGCGCTACATGGGTGGAAACACGTTTTGGGCAAGATGTGAAAAATGACAGCTGCACTGCTCATAAGGAGGTGTGGTAAAATGGCAATGTTGAAAATCTGGAGTGAAAATATTGAAAATTCGCAAACTTATGAGCGGGCATAGGAACTGTACAATGAACACTCATAAAACAGTCATTTCTAGGAATTTTGTCACCAAATTTTCAACACAGCCATTTTAAGACCTCTGCTCATGAACAGTGTCACTGTGATTTTCTTAATGTGTCCCATACATTAAGTTCGCACACGGACTGTGCCGTTATGCTACATGGCGGAAACACGTTTTGGGAAGGATGTGAAAATGACAGCTGTACTGCTCATGAGGAGGTGTGATAAAATAGCTATGTTGGAAAATCTGGAGGGAAATATTGAAAATTAAGAAACCCATTTGCCGCATGGAACTATGTAACGACGTCAGAAACAGTCATTTTTAGGAATTTTTTCACTAAATTTTCAACATTGCCATTTTAAAACCTCTGCTAATGAACAGTGTCACTGTGATTTTCTTACTGTGTCCCATACATTGATTTCGCACACCGACTGCACCATTGTGAACTACATGGGCGGAAAGATGTTTTGGGCAGGATGTGAAAAATGACAGCTGTACTGCTCATAAGGAGGTGTGGTAAAATGGCAATGTTGAAAATCTGGCGAAAATATTGAAAATTCGCAAATCCCACGAGCCGCATGAACTGCACAACGACGCCTCAGAAAACAGTTATTTGTAGGAATTTTTCACCAAATTTTCAACATAGCCATTTTAAGATCTCTGCTCATGAACAGTGACACTGTGATTTTCTTAATGTGTCCCATACACTGAGTTACACAACGACTGTGCCATTGTGCACTACATGGGCGGAAACACATTTTGGGCAAGATGTGAAAAATGACAGCTGCAGTGCTTATAAGGAGGTGTGGTAAAATGGCAATGTTGAAAATCTGGATTGAAAATATTGAAAATTCGCAAACGTACGAGTGTGCATAGGAACTGCGTAATGCACGCTCATAAAACAGTTATTTTTAGGAATTTTTTCACCAAATTTTCAACATAGCCATTTTAAAACCTCTGCTCATGAACAGTGTCACTGTGATTTTCTTAATGTGTCCCATACATTGATTTCGCACACCGACTGCGCCACTGTGCACTACATGGGTGGAAACACGTTTTGGGTGAGATGTGAAAAATGAGAGCTATACAACTCATAAGAAGGTGTGATAAAATGGCAATGTTGAAAATCTGGAGTGAAAATATTGAAGATCACGCAAACTTACTGAGCCTGCATAGGAACTGCGCAACGCACGCTCGTAAAACAGTCATTTTTTGGAATTTTTGCACAAAATTTTCAACATGGAGTTTTTGGGACCCCTTCTCATGAATGATGTCACTGTCATGGCATTATTTGAGCCTGAAGGATGATTTCACACAGTGACTGCGCAGTGCCTGCAAAATCACCCTTTGGGCCCGAATAACGCCATGACAGTGACATCATTCATGAGAAGGGGTCCCAAAAACCCCATGTTGAACATTTGGTGCAAAAATTCCAAAAAATGACTGAGATATGCAATAAAGTTGAAACCCCCTATCTAGCCCATTATACAGCTTACCGGCATTTCCTCAGTTTGAGGTCGCCTTTGAAGGGTGTAGACATGTTCCCAGTCCACCGAAGATCGTCGCGCCGGAGTCCAGAGGTAATTATGGGGTGAGGGGGGTGTGTGGGGAGGCTGGGTGCACAGTGGGTGGGTGTGGGTTGTGGGAGGGGGCTGCGAGACAAGCCATGGGACCGTTTTATTTTACAGGTTTTAAAAACAAAAAAGGACGACCTGGGACATTTGCCATGCTGGGGTAGGCTCCCAGCGTGGCAGAAGATGGCTGTGGGGGTGACAAGGAGCTGACGGGGGATTGGGCACCCCCGTCGGCAAACTACATGGGGGGGCCGAGGAGCCGACGGGGGATTGGGCACCCCCATCGGCAAAACAAAGGGAACGATTGCCACGCTGGGGTGGGCTCCCAGCGTGGCAGCAGGATGGCGTGGGGGGCCGTGGAGCCGACGGGGATGGGCACCCCATTGGCAAACAACGCTGGCTACTGCTGGGGTGGACTCCCAGCATGGCACCAAAGCTTTGGGGGGGCAGCATGACATGCACGGGGGGGAGCGCATAATGCGAGAGGGTGACGGCAGTGCTAAGTATGGCAGTGGTGCTTTCCTTTGAAGCAGAGGAACACCGCTGTCATACAGAGCTCCTGCACCCATTGGTGCAGGACCGCCACACCTGCTCAAGGGAGCAGTGCATTGGATGGGAGAGGCACTCCTCCAAAGTGTGCTACTCTCCCAAAACGTTCCTTGCGCATGCGCGCAAGCGAAAGTAAAAATGGAAGGGAGGGGGAGTGAATTCACTAGGGCGCTCACATTCCACATAAGATAGGCAGATATGGGGCAGACACAATGGGTCATGGGACTTTTTATGCTGCAAATTCCATGTTTACTATATATGAAATGAACCCTCCTTTATGCTTGGCTGCTTCATAGATAACATACTTCGGTCTCTGGTAACTTTCTTCTTCAGCTGAATTTCGCCATTGTCATCCTTGTACTTACCTCCTTAGAACACTGAATATGCCTTTACTTTGTGTTCCAAACTTTCCACCAACTTGGAGCGGCAAACCTCCTTTCTGGACCCTCATTTCTGGAATACTCTCTGCTTGTAGCAATAGCTATGTCCACTCACCAAGTAATGGGTCTTACATTCAGGGATTATTTGCTTTTCACATACCGTATGTCTGCACCTGTTCCTGCAACTCATTCCAGTGCTATATCTTTGTATGCGGCATAACCCCATTATATATGACTCCAATCTGAACCGCACTATCTAATGAACTCATAGTCTGTCCCCTACTCTTTACTACAATGAGTTAAATGCTAACAGCCATTATCAGAAGAATGAAGATGTCTATATTAAGCAATTCATAATGTGCCAGACAGAACAAATACTTTATATCATGAAGTATCCATGTGATGTAGCATATGTATAAGGAAAACTACAAGAGCATTCAGAATTAAAACCAATGAGGCAAAAACAATACTAAAAGAGACTACACGGCACATTTCTTAGCCAGACACTTTATCGAATCAAACACAATATTGCCGCACTGAGATTCAGGAGTATTAAGAAAGTTTTCACCACCGCTCAAGGAGGGGATGTAATACAAAGTTATTGCTGAGAGAAGCATACTGGATTGAGAGGTTTGGGACTTTGGGCACCTGTTATGGCCTAAATGAGGGCATAGATCGGATTTGTTATAAATCTTTATTCTTACAGTCCCCCACTCCCTCAGGTTCCTATTTAAAATGGTTTAGCTCTTTTAGATTTATTACCCCTTTCACCTTCTATCTCCTATTATTGTTTCTCTCTGGAATCTGGTTACCTGCCTAGGGTCCAGTTTATGTGGTTTGCACTGGCCATTTCCATTTCTGATCTTTTTCCATTGTTCATTACTGTCATTGGCCACCTCAGTTTTAAAGTGAAGCTGGCCATAAGAGCAAATCATTCCTAAATTCCCCTTCCCTGTATTCTTCCCCTTTCATCCAGGTTTCTACTTTTCAGTGGGACCTTTCTGAGTGGCAGTTGATGTCTCAGTATTTAATATGTTTTCATTAGCAGTCCTTTTATGAAATCCCTAATCAGCCATCCCTTTTCTTGTTGATGGTGGCCACTATGGACCTCAAGGAGGGTCAACTGGAGGCCAGGACCCAGGGCTTGCCTCATGTTGGGTCCTGTTGTCATGGACCAGCATTTTCTGTATCCATTTTGGAATGGACCAATGTGTAATAAGTTTCACTGAAATTACAGAGGATAGAGAGTCCACCTTCATGAGCAATGTTATACTGTGTCTCCTACCCTGGATACCCTACTAGGAATTAAAAATAAAATAAAGGGTAGGCTCATACCTGCATAGATATATGGAAATTCTTGCCTACCCTATAAACAATGAGCTCCTCATGTTAGGGCAGTACCACATAGTGCGGGTTACAAACTCTTATCAAGTAGTGACAGCTTATTCAAAGAAGTTACAAAATACACAGTACAAACACTAAGTGTCCTTTACCACTGTTGCAAAGAGCAGCACTCTGGTGCATATTTCAAAGCACTACTGTGGAGAGAAATCTTGTAATGGCATGATGCTAACAATAGGGGCAGCACTTCGTACCAGAATCAGTGATCCCGACAAACGAAGTGCTTGCTGTGCTACAGCATCTAAATTAGATGCCCATTCAGAGGCAATAGAACTTATTGATAGGGCAGTTTCTACCATTTTTTCTTTAGGTTATGTGAGGGTCAACTAAAAATTTTAAATAAAATGAAAGTACATTGAAAAAGTCAAAAGTATGTGTTTTAAGCCATGCTGATGTAGGTGGTTAATGGGTTCTGATTTTTTGGCAGGATGATGACTTAGTACACAGCACAAAGGATGAGATGTTGCAAAGAGTAACTAGCACAAGGTATACAAAATGTTGTTCTAACACTAGCAGGTAACACAAAGCAAATTCAAAAGAGTTAAATCTAGATTCCTTTTCCCCCAATGTAAGCTAGCGGTATAAACTGTGTATAACGAGCTTAGGCTGTAAGTGGGACTGCACTGGGTCAAACCCCTGTGACATATAAACTCTCCATAAAAATGATGTATAAAAATAAATACTGTTGCTGGCCCAGTGGCGCTGAGAGTTGAGATGCTGGACACCACACCTCATGTCATGCTGGCGGCCTGGGTTCGGGAAATGACCTTGGGTCGTCAGGGTGCCAGCACAGGGGGAGGATGGGAGCAGGATTGAGCAGTGCCTTTCCTCTCCTGGGAGGGGGAGTTGCCCTCCCACAGTCCCACCATCAATGGGTGAAGGCCCGGTGGTGGCGCAGGTGGGTCAGGCGACTGGGAGGGTGGGGCATCCCACAGTACATAGCATGCACGTGCCTCCACATACATGTGCTTGTACCAAGGACGAGAGGGCAGAGCGATGGGAACAACAGGGAAAAAGCACCATAAAGACATAGTAGGGAAAAAAAAGAATACTGCTGTAGCATACATATGAAGAGATTTACAAGATGCAAACTGCCGTTATAGTCTAAGGCTTTTATAAATCAAATTACTAAAATTATGCATATTGTGTAATGGTCAAAGTGATAATATATAATTACAATAATTATTGTAAGTTAGGATGAGAGACAGCTGAACAGTAATTGTATGATGTTAACTTAAGAGAAAGTTTGTTTATTAAAGGGGGAAAGATCTTTCATTTTTGTTTGCATATTATATAATTTTTTATGACATCTTTTAAATTGTATATAATTAATAGACATCCAAAATATCCTGAATAAGTGGTCAGTAGAACAACAAAACATTGATTTTTTGGTGTACCTAACAGCCTGTGCAGAGTTGTATACATATTTTCTTTAAATAAATATTGAAAATATACACTGGTGAGTGAGTTTCTTTCTCCACTGTGGAACACATTTGTTCTTGAGATTGTGGAGCAGATCCCTCCTGATGTTTTTGATTGTCTTATCAGGTAAACAGGGTCATACTGCTCCTGTCTTCTGGATATTAGAGATTAGAGCTCAGCAAGTTTCATGGAAAATTACCAGCTGTGAGAACAACAAGAAGTGGCTCTCCTCTTGCTGTCTGCAAATTTTCCCATGGGCTAGAGGGCAACAGAAAATCTAGCACAGGGGGCTTGAATTACAGTCAGTCAGTTTGAGTACTGTAATTTAGTAATTTACCATTTACAGTTTTTATTGCTTTTTACCCAGGATAGCCCAGTTGAGTTACAACATTTCTTATCCAGTTGGATCCTGCTACCACTCATTTCTGCAGCTGGGTGGACAGGAGCACTGGGAGGCTATGTGATTTGCCCAAGGTCACACAGTGAATATTTGATATTATTTGCGTCTAGCAAGGTTTGAACCTTGGGTTTCTGGTTTCCAAAGTCCTGTGCTAAGCAGTAGATCACACTGCCTTAACTGAGTCATGGTTATTTTGTGGTCAATTCTGGGACTACAGCGAAGTTCAAAATACAATGTCACACCTTTAGGTGGATTATTAGGAAGCACTTCTGGGACATGGCTGGATTTAAAATGCAATGGCACAACTTTTAGGTGAGTTATTATGAAGTAATACATTGTAGGCTTCAGAACAGGCTTGAGGGAGTTATGGGCTCCATTCTCAAGGTGTCGAATGCCACAAGCCCCAAGGGCACCAAACAGATGGCACATGGGCCTGCAGCATTCCCTGACTGGCAACTGGTATACTCAATCCTGGTGCCATGCTGCGAGTTAGACCAGTTTTGCTGGTCTAACTTTGCATCAATCATGGGACCTTTTTATGGGGTCTGCACCAAATATTTAGCGCAAGCTGCTGTAAAGGGGTAAAGTGTTGCAAATCTATTATTTATTTATTTAGTTGTTTAACCAGGAGTAACGCACTAAGCTGAAAGCTTTTTTACAAGAGCGACCTGGGAGCACAGGGAAGTTCAGTGACTTGCTCAGGATCATGCAGTATGCAAGTGGAAGCTGTGGGATTCAAACCCAGGTCTGGTCTGCTGGTCGCAAATGCGCACAATGTTTGAGAATAGGGCACAAGGTGCATCATTGTGTTCAGGGTTTGGCACAGGGCTTATCACAAGCCTGCGTCAACCTTTGAGAATCGATCCCTAGACTGTTTCTGACTTTATTCTTGTATGTTTTTATGTTTCTATTCCTATGAGGTGTCTTTGGTAATTCAAAGTGCTAATATTCTGCATTTTTAAGAAGTAAAATAAAAATATATGTGCACTTTTGTGAACATAGGCTTTAACAGAAAATGTTCAAGACCATCCTCTGAAGGCAGATGACTTTTTGAAGTGAACATTTTGATGCTGGTTTTTTTATAATTTGAAATGCCAGGTTATTTTAAGTAGAGTTCACAGCTACGCAGAGTATTTAACAACTACTCCTGTGAAATGACAGTGGCATCAAACACTACATTAATTTAGGGTGCTTTTTGGTCGTGTGAACACGTGTTAATGAAATGCAATATGCATTGTTAAAAAAAGACTGCTGTGAAGAGAGATAGCAATAGAGAAGCGTGAATATGTTATAGTCAAGTTTTTAAATACAGTATTTAGAATAGATATGTATATTCATTGTGCTTGTGCATTGGTCTTGATTTTAGCCTTCCCATACATGCAGTATAGAAGCTAACAACTGTGAGTTGTAACAAGCAGAACTTCTTTTTGAGCTACAGAGTTCAATTCTCAGTTTGTGTTAGAAAATATAATTGAGGTCATTAGGGCTATCACGAAACTCAGATTATTGTGAATGTAAGTGGTATTTTCCCTTTAACTTGTATTTTTTCTTATTGTACAGTACATGGCGGACTGGAGTTTTCAGCTGAAACAGAAACTTGCAGAGTTTAGGGTTTATAGCAGATTGATTTAAAATGATGTAGGCGGAATTTTTACTTTGTTCATGAAACTCATTATGTGTGGGATATTTGATTTAGGTGTGTGATCTGCAAGGTTGAATAATTTATGAAATATAGGTATATACATTCAGATTTACAATCTGGTGAGGAAATGATTTGATTCATAAGACTGGAAATGTGTGAGGAAACTAAATAACAGAACCACAAGGATGGCAGTTAATTTCTAGGCTTAAAATCAAAAAGTACAGTAACAACAAATGAAGAGACTAGAGACCCTGCATGGACTTCTTACCTTAACTAAACAGCAATATAGATTCACCATCATCATATCAAATATTTCTGGGGGGCAGTGTTTCATTGATACATCATTTTTGAAGTGCAGTATTTCACTGATATAATCCTGAGTGGATGGATTAGGGACAGGTTACAGGGTACAACTGCTGTCTTTATCAACCTTGAAAATGTCTTCAGTACTGTTGCCACACTCCCCACCCTCTACTAGTCAAGCTTGCTAAGGCTGGCCTCTCTGATCTCTCAGTTAAGTGGTTCAGTTCCTAACTGGTGAACAGGTCTCAAGCAATCTCAGTAGACAATGTCCTTCCACTTGATCCCCAGTAAGGTCAAGCACCACCCTGGGATACATTCTGGATCCTATCCTATTCTCAGTTTTCTAAATGTCCAACCCAGTCCTCCTAGAACAACCGCATTTGTGTGGATGACACAGTGCATTTCACCTGTAGTTCCTCCATTCCTGAGTTGGCTGTGCAACTCCAGCACGATGTTAAAATGTCTATGTACATCACTGGTTCTGTGCAAACCAACTCACTCTTAATGCACCCCAAAATAGTCACTTATGACCTTTGGCACCAAGCAACAATTGGCAAATCAGGCCCCACCCCCAAAGTCCTCAAGACACTGAATGACTCTCCTGGAAGTACTGCAGTATACTTTAAATTTCTGGGAGCCTGATTTGAAGGTCTCCTTAACTTCTCCTGCCACATAGTCATCGTCCAGAAAAAGCTCCTTCCAAAACACTCAGGGCATTATATCAGAACAAATTCTGTCTCCCTTCCCCATTTGCTAGAAGATTGCTGTGAAAATGAGACAAGCCCTCTTCACTCTCCAACCATCTTAAGTACTTAACCATATGGCTCGCCAGTAATAGAAAACCAGGGACAGGAGGCGGAGACCCCTCTGTCCTTTGGGGCGGCTAGGTTATGATATGCAATTCTGGGTTGTTTTTTGGCCCAGAGAAAATTAGTTATTATTACGTTAACTTTGCGGAACCATGCATAAGGAATCCATATGTTGAGCAAATGTAAAGGATAAAAAATCCTAGGGAAGAAATTCATCTTGATGAGGTTTACTCGTCCCCAGAGTGTAATGGATAACTTGGACCATCTTTTCAAGTCTACATCTAATGTTTTAATTAAATCGCCCAGATTGAGCTTGAAAAGTTGTATTGGATCCCTCACCACCTGAATACCTAGATACTTCAAAGAGTTCGATGACCAGGACATTCCACTCCGGTTAACTAGGGCTTTATTGACTCTATAATTGAGCGGGAATACCTGAGATTTGTCTATATTCAATTTGAAATTGGAAAGCATGGCAAAATCTTGGATCACCTCAACAGCACCGGTATTGAATTGCTCGGATCTGTCAATTGTAGTAATAAATCATCCATATCGTAATATATTTTAATCTCTAACCCTTGGATAACCACCCCATATTAAGGGACATTGCTTGACCCATCGGATCAGGGCTCCAGATATAAAATAAAGAGCAATGGTGAAAAGGACAGCCCTGTCTGGTACCAGAGTATAGTGAGAACTTATCAGAAATCACCCTGTTTACCATCACCCTAGCTGAAGGGACACTGAAAAAATTCTGATCCAATTTTGAAAAAGTTGGGGAAAGTTGCATGCATTCAGAGTCCTTATAAGGAAATTCCAGTCTACCCTGTCGAATGCCTTCTCCTCATTCAGGGAAGCTAGAACTGCCAGATAAGGGGCGTCTCTGGATGCAAAGAGAACATGCGACAGGGTTCTTAGGTGATCCGTTGACGACCGCCCTCGTACAAATCTGACTTGTTCTGGCCCAATTAGATCAGGGATAACTGACAAAAGGTGATTTGCTAAGATCTTGGCTAGGATTTTAGTGACTTGATTCATTAAAGAAATTGGGCGGTAACTAGCTGGCGACTCTGGGTTTTTCCCGGGTTTCAGGATCAACACAATTAAGGCCTCCCACAAGATTGGGTCAGTTTGAGCCCCTGATAGGATATGTTGGAAAAGGGACACTAACATGGGAAGTAGGAGATTTACAAATTTTTTATAAAGTTACGAAACCCGTCAGGGCCAGAGTTTGTCTGAGGGTAGGGCCTTGTGACTTGAAGATCTCCTCCCTAGTTATAGGGGCAATTAGATGGTCCTGTTGGGAATTCTTCAGAGAGGGTAAACCGGTAGTCCCAAAGTAATAATCAATACTAGTGTCCGGGGACGACTCTTTGGGGCTATACAACTGGGCGTGCATACCTTTGAAACTCCAAGACTATCTCCTCGGTTGATGTTAAGAGGGTGTTGGTGGTCAGGGAGCGAATTGCCAGAATGTGCCAGTTTGCTTCCATTTGTCTGATCCTCAGTGCCAGCAACTTTCTGGCTTTTTCCCCAGTACCTGAATATGCTGCCTTGGCCCTGAGGATTGCACACTCAGCTCTATCCCTCAGTAACTCTAGATACTCCTCCTTAAGTTTGATTAATTCCTGTTTTTCAAGATCAGTTAGAGGTGAACTAACACTGGCTTCTTTGTTCTGTATATCTCGTAATAACCCTTTCAATTGTCCCTCTTTTTCTTTTTTCCGGAAAGTAGCTAGGCTGATCAAGGCACCCTTCATAAATGCCTTAAAGGCTCCCCACAGCATATCTGGTCTCTCCACAGAGCCAGAATTAGTTTCTATAAACTGTTGGATATGTTCACCGATTACTCGGGCCATTTTATCCTCTTTTAGCATATTTATCTTCCATCTGAAAGATTTCTTGGGTGTATTTAAGGACACTAGGTGGCAGACTACTAAAGCATGGTCAGATGGGGGGCCGGGTTGTAGAAGGGCTTCGACCTTCCTGGGGAGAAGACTATGCGAAAGAAAAATATAATCAATACGGCATGAAGTGTTATGGACCGGGATGTGAAGGTAAATTCTTTATCTTTAGGGTGGAGCACTCTCCAAATATCACAAAGAGTATACAGTTCTAAAAACTCAGATAGAGCTCTTTGAACTGGTGAGCGTGCTCTGCTTGTAGAGGTAGAACGGTCCATTAAGGAGTCCATTACCACATTCATATCCCCCCCACCACCACCATCGGCAACGAAGAGTATGGCTCTAGGGTGTCAATTAACTTCATGAAAAAGTCGGGGGAGTCGGAATTGGGCCCATAGACTGTCCCCAGCAAAAGCTCAGTAGCCCACCAAAAACCATGGATAAAAAGAAAATGGCCCTGTGGGTCTTTGATTACTTGTTTCGGTACAAAGGGGACCTTTCTGTCAATGATTATGAGAACCCCTGCACTATTAGTGGTTCCTTCCGCAGGAAAAAGCATGGCCAATCTGCATTTTTTTCATCCACCTCACCTCCACATCTAACAACTGGGACTCTTGGATAAAACCAATATCAATTGATAACAAGCTAAAATGCTTAAGAACTTGGTATAGTTTAACACTGCCATAATCCCTTGACGCTCCAAGTGGCAAACTTCATGCCAGTGGCCCTATACAGCACTTAGGAAGAGAAAGAAAACCTAACACAGCCCAGGCCTCTGGCCCTGCAGATGTATCACTACACCCCTTGAGCTGTGCCAGGACCCTCCCCCAACCCCCTTTGAACACCCCCAAACACTAAAGATAAGTGCCGCAGTATTATGATCCCCTGATCTAGTCCCCAAATACAAAACAAAACTCCTCCACCACCCTTCAAACTACTGAGAAACATATTACCAAGATCCATAAGTGACCCTTTATAACAGTGTTCCCCAACCCTCCTTTCGCAGTTACACAATGAGGCAAATCCCTCGGACACCTGCCATGGCCCTCCCGCCATCTCATTCCCTTGATGTACTTAACCCTCTTAGGGGGGAGTGGTATCCCAGGACGAGTACCTGAATTGACATCCAGATTTCTTGACCAGGACTTATGTATCTGGCCACTTTGGAGCCCTAGCACTAGCCCCTTCTTGTATGACCTAATTGGGGTACCTCCTGCAATCCAGTTTCACTCGGGGGAGATCCATCCATATCCCTATCCATAACCCAGGTTCAATAGGCAGGTACATATAGTGGCCCCAACCTCACCTCAGGGACTCCGTAACTGGCCTGGACTTGGGCAGCGTTTAGGTTAAACAAAAATATATCACCCGCCCATGCGCCACCCCCCCAAACCGATAAGTCACATTAACCATGATAATCTAAAATGTCCATCAGTCCTCTACAGCCAGGACTATAATATTTGTGATAATAACCCTCCAAACGAAAGTTCAAGAATGGAAACCAAAAGTTCTTTTCCTTCCTGGCTCAGCAACCAGAAGGAGCCGTTACAATCTGTATTGCATCAAAAAGAAAATTAGCCATCCACGCTGATTCTTTTCAGACAATCTTCCCTTCAGCTCACTTCACTTGGGTCTGAACAGATCTTGGAGCTCCTTCTGCAAAGTCTTACTGGCTGAATCCATGTCTTCAAAGGATACCCAGGCCCCGGACATCATCACTTGTGTTGAGCCGGGTACCCCATATGAAATTAATGCCTGCCGCTATAAGCCTGTGATGGTAGGGTGGAAAAGGCCCTTCTTTGTCGTACTGAGGCTGGCAGGTCATTTGTGACTCTTATGGGCTTGTCTTCCCAAAGGACCTTCTCTAACTCTTTCATTTTGTCAGTAGGTACTGCTTTTCTTGGTAATTCAGCAGTTTGACAATCAGGGGCCTGGGCTGCTGGCCTGGGGCTGGCATCGGCAGCACTTGGTGAGCCCTCTCGGGGTATCGTTTGACCGTGGGGTGAGGGACTGGCAAGCTTATCAAACAGCTTCTGCAGAAATAGGATGGTGTTTTGACCTTCTTCTTTTCAGGCACTCCAAAAATGACCAAATTGTTCCTCCGGGATCGCCCTCGAGGTCCTCTACCTTAAGCTCTAGATTTTTGAGACATTGGCAGTCATTCATTGCAGTTTTCTCTGCTCAATTCGATGCTTTCTCAACAGACGTTATCCTGACATCCAAGTCTGCGACCTTAGCATTCAGGTCCTCCAAAGACCCTGCCAAATGCTTAATTTCGGAAGCAACTGCTTTCATCTCGTCTCTCAATGGCAGCAATTCTCGCCATTGTAGTTCCAAAGTTAGCGGAGTTGCTTCTGGCTCCAGTGCCCTCTGGATTGTGGTAGTAACCACCTTGCCACTGCTAGATGTCTGAGCCTTAGGCCTCTTCCCTGATTTCTCGGGTGAAACAGGCGGGGTATGTCAGGGCAGCACTGGCTTCATTTCTGCCTCCATCTCACAGAGCCAACTTTCTCCCTCCTCTTGCAAACGGCTACCGCTTCTTTTGCAGAGTTGTAGAGGCTAAAGAGAACAGTTTATTTCTGGAAAAGGGTTTTAGATAGTGGAGCTCTGACTTGGTCCAGCTCTCGGCAGCCTCATCACGTGTCCCCCTATTTAGTTTTTGATAGCCGAGTAGGTGCACTTGACACAAAAGTGACTATTTTCAGGTATGACCCGGAGGTCACAACATAGATAGGTACAGGTACAAGGCAAATACAATGTCAAAAATATACAACATATCACATGTAGGAATTACAGAAGAGTGGATAACAGTTTAATAGTTGCAGTACCAAGGCACAATAAGGATATTATACAAGCATATGGTGAGTGCCCATGTTTACAGTTAGAGTAGTAGACAATTAGAAGTGCAGATGTGCCAAAGAGTAAGGTTTGAGCATCAACTATGTCATACAATATGCTAGCTACACAATATTCTAAGGAAAGAGGAGCAAGAAGGCAGGGAAATTGAAACTGTAGGATATAGCCTGGGGAGAGTAGAGAGGAGAGAGAGAGAGGGGATGGGGAAAGGAGGCAGGGTAGACAGGTGGGGAAGTAGTTAGAAGCAGGGGTGACATTAATACAAGAGGAAACTATGGAGCAGTATAGTGCAGGGAGCCAAGACCTAGGGTGGGTTGAAACAGGTGCACTGGGCATGCCCAGTAAGGAGGAGTGATTTTCTCCCGAGCCCCCTCCCTACTGATGTGGCTATGTCGGTGTGCATCTCCCAACTCATATTGCCCTCCAGTCACCACCAGAGGGCAATCATTGAGAGGGACAACATGAGACCCTCCCCCTGAGACAGGAGAGCAGCCCTCTGGATGCTCAATCCTCTCTCTTCCCCCCTGCCGACTCCTGGCAGCCCGGGCTCGTTCCCAAACCCAGCTCGCGGATGGTGCGAGGTATGTGACCAGCACCTCAACCTCCAGCACCAATGGGCCCATATTTTGTCTTTCAAGAAGAACCATGTTCAGCCTGTAAGTTTCATGTCTCTGAAGAGTTTTTGTTTTTTAAACATGGGTTACAGTTCTGTTTTGTTCCCTCTTTATTATCTTCTTAGTAAACTCAGTGGGTATTTCTAATGTACGCACTGATGATGAGTGCAATTTTAGAATTGCCTACAGTTCTGTAGTAGAACAAATACAGTATGACAACAATGTAAGAGTTTATCAAGGACATAAACTACATTACACAGTTATAAAATGGTCTTTACCTCTGGTGTGCTAATCAGAAACTCCCACTGAATTACTAAAAGGCCAGTTAGGCTAGAACAAAAACAGAATGCAAAGCAATATTTGAAACACAGGTTCTGCAGAAGAAAATAGCTTACAGGTCCAAAACAGTTCTCCTTTAAAGAGCACAAGTTCACTTCTAATAAATATACAACTGATTATCTTATTTATTGGGTTTGAGTGTATTAGTAATGACTTCTTACTTTGGAGCCAGCCACGCCAGTGCAGCAGTAGCGCTTCTCGCACGTGATGCTGACAATCCAGGTTCGGAAGCAAATATGGGATGGTGGAGGACCAGCCGGAAGGAGGAGGATCAAGCATCCATAGAACTGCTCTCTTCCTCTGGGGGGGAGTTGTGGGGCCTGGTTTAAGATTGGCTCCCAGCAGAGGCTGAGAGCATTACACCAGCATGGGACCACATTGACGGGGGCAGAAACAATGGTAGATGTCTGTGGGACATGTGTGGGAGCATGTGTGCTCCCCCCACTCATGTTACTGCATGCCCATGTCTCCAAGAGGGGAACCTCACACAACAGAAAACCCCTGGGCTAGCCACACAATGATGCCACAGCACTTAGAGAACCTCTTTGGGCCCGCTCTGGGAGACACCAGAGACCAGATTAGCATCTCAGTCCTGTCCCTCTTGGGTTCTGAAGGAGGAAACCCCACCACTGGGGACAAGCCACAGTCTTCTGCTTCCCCAGTAGATTCCTGGAGATGGCATAAAGAGGCAAAACCAAACAGTACACCAATTAGATTATATTGGGAGTATCCAAACAGGAATTATGAACTGTGGTACGTCTATATGATTTTATAATTTTTTTAAATGATAATTGACATCCCTTTTTTTACCCCAAGTAAAATCTGGTTAGAAAAAACTGTCACCTGCTAAATCAAAACAAAAGACTGCATGTTCTGCAAAATCACATTTTTCTGTTAAATCTATAAGATTTTAGTGGAAGGAAGTTTTACTTCTCTATAAAAAAATATGAAAAAGATTTGCAGTTTCACAGTGAAATACTCCACCAGCATTTTCAGTAAATATTTTCTGACTTCATAATGCAAGGATTCCACTGCATTAATTTTTTACAAATAGTTGGTAAAATAAAAATAAAATAATGAAAAGGTAAGTAAAGAAACAAAAAAAAAAACAAATGAAATGATTATCAAGGCATCATCTCAAGACCCTAAACTTTCATTCTTTAAGATATAACATCCTTACTAAATGCATGCTCTTTGACACAGTTTTACCTAATGGATAGTCATATTTTGAGAAGATGAAATATTTTCTGAGAGTGTGCCAGGTACAATTTTAGTGCAGCAAATGCCATTCATGACAACCGGTAATTTTAGAAATTCAGAAAACAGAACTCATGCTGTCTGCACAGTTTCTTTCTACATCACATATACAGTGTAGTACCACCTTCTGAAGAAGGCATAGAAAAGATTTTTTTGGGGGGGATGGAATCCCAGATGCCCATCCAGTCCCTAAAAGGGATGCATGAGAAGGTTAGGTGGAGGAGTCTGCCTCTGGATAGGTGCAGAACAAAGTACAAGGGGTGATGGAGACTGACTGCAAAGTGAGTTCTGCCAAAATTGATTGTATTATAGGTTCATATTCAAATAGCCACCTCAGATCATCAGAGAAGATTGTGAAAGATAAGATTCAGTAGCAATCCCACAAGATGAAGATCAAAAGCACACTGCACATATTAACAATTGTTTGTTCAAAGGCTTTCTGTACTGAGAACAGAGGCTATGTAGTGTGTGACTGCAAGAAATGGGGGTTTGTTAACATGACGAACTAACAGGGCTCCCTATCTCCCTCCATATGAAGATTGTGCTCCTAGCTTCCATCCAGCTGGGCCCCACTACAAGGGACACTGGGCCCCACTACAAGGGGGACGTGAGTACTGTATGTTGGTGAGGGACTTTGGTTCCTTAGTAGGAAATGCCTGTAGCTGTTAGATGGAAGATAAAAGCTTGCAGGGCTATGGTATCAGGTTACAGTGTGAATCCTGAACAGCACTGTCTAAGCCATACTGTCAGGAATGCAATGTCTGAATAGCAACAATGGTGGAATAGCCATATATCAACTGCCACTACCCCTGTAGCTATTCAGGCACTGGTGAGGATGCAAAAGTAGAAGAAAAATGTAGTTGTGGGCTAAGCTGCTCCTGTAGGGTGGTAGCCTGGGTAAAACACTGGCTGGACCACAGAACACAGAGGTACCAGTAAATGGAGTCCACAGTGAAGAAAGGGGTTACAGGTACTACAGGGTAGTACTGGGTTAGTCCTTTTAATGTCTTTATAAGTGACATTGCAGAGGGACTGAAGGAAAAGTATGTCTCTTCACAGATGACACAAAGATCTGCAAAGGGTTGATACACAAGGTGGGGTGGAAAGGATGGAAAGGACTTGGCAAGGTTGGAGGAATGGTCAAATGTTTGGCAGTTTAGAGTCAATGCAAAGAAGTGCAAAGTAATGCACCTGGGAAACAGAAACCCAGGGAAGAGTACACATGGAGAGTGAGAAACTGACAACATCAAAATGGAAAGGGACCTGGGGGTAGTCATATCAGATGACCTAAAAGTGGGCCAACAATGTGAAAGGCAGTAAGGAGGGCTGGGGGCATTCTGGGATGCATAGGGAGAGACATCACTAGTAGAAAACGAGAAGTTGTTGGCCCTCTGTAGAGACAGTTGGTAAGACCACATCTGGAGTACTATGTACAGTTCTGGAGACCCCGTCTCCGCAAAGACATAGACAGGGTGGAGGCTGTCCAGAGGAGGGCAACCAAAATGGTGCAGGGTTTGCACCAGAAGACATATGAAGAAAGACTAAAGGAGCTTAAGATGTATAACCTCGAGGAAAGGGGGGCAAGGGGGGACATGATAGAACCTTTCAAATACCTCAAGGGAATCAACAAAGTCTAAGAGGGTAGCATCTTTCAGAAAAAGAGATGTGCAAGAACTAGGGGGCACAATTTGAAGATAGAGGCGGGACAGCTCAGAGGTAATGTGAGGAAGTATTTCTTCCCAGGGATAGTTGTAGATGCATGGGACAGCCTTCCTGAGGAGGTCATAGAGTCAAAAACAGTAAGGGAATTCAAGAATACATGGGACAGACATAAGGCAATTCTAGTGGGGTGTAGGAGGAAGTAGGCTGTTGGTTAACTAGGATCTGCAGCTTATCCATTAGGTAGGGAAATGGGCAGACTAGCTGGGCTAAGCGGTCCTTATTTACCATCAGATTCTATATTTCTATGTAGCAGACAGGATTAGGGCAGCAGCAGTGGCTCACCCAGCACAGAGTGGAAGACCAGGGCTTTGTTCCTGGTCTCCCAACACAGTGGTTTCTCATTTTCCCCTGCCCGAAGTGTACTGTTATTTTTTTCTAATAGTCAAAAATTGATTCCATGGCCCCAAATTTCTCCTTTTCCCCAAGGTGCCCCCCAGCAGGTTGGATATTTTATTTACGGGGGGCAGAGTCCCCTGCTAAAAAGGTGAACAGTGTGGTTGTTGGCAATGGTGGCGGTCATCAGTGTGGTGTGACCGCTATCACTGGCACTGTTTTTTTGTGATGGTATTATGTCTTGGAGATGTTGTTGACAGCGCTGTTTATACTGTGCTGTTCTTGATGCTGCTTTTCTTGCCAGCCCTGTTCAAACCTACTACCCAGGGCTACAGCTGCACAGAGATAAATAAATCAAAATCAAATACTGTATTCATCATAGTTCTTGCAGATGCATCAGCTCCTCTGTAAGGTGATATTACCCTGCTCACTTCTCTACCGCTTCGGGCGTTGGTCTGCTTATCATTCCATAAGTGTATAGGCTTGATAGGTACTTTGAAGAAAAATGGGATGACAGGGTGTTCCCAATAAGATGTTGGGAGGAATAACTTGATGAATCAATGTATTTTTTTTTCTTTCCTGAAATCAAATGTTCATCTTTAAATTTTAAACTCTGTGGGTAGCCATTCTTTTAGCCTCTATAATGAACTAGTTTGGGATGTTTAAGAGACTAATTATTCTACTGTAATGCATCTTTAAATTAAGAGATATAGACAATATGGCCAGATAAAGTCCACAGATCCATTTAGCCTGTCTTCTCCCTATCTTGGTCCAGGTGCCCATCTAGTATTGGCTTAACGAATCCGCTTAAATTATTTCTACCAGCACCAGTACCATTTGCCCAGTCTCTAAACTTAAGACCGATTTTTATTTGACTGTTTTAGCTCTCTTTCCCCATTTCTCTCATATATTCATCCTGTTCCCCAACACCCTGTTCAGAATCCTGCCCAGAACTGCTGGTTCCATTACCTGAGTCCTGATAAGTCCATGCCAGTAAATAAGCAAACCTAGACCATATGTGTGCTCACTTGGGACCTGTTCATATCTGAAGCCTCACTTAAGCACTCTCCTGCTTCCTGGCCTTGCTAATGCCCATCTATCTGAGACATCACTGTGCCTGGAGGTAGCACTACAGCAATGATGCTTCTGCCCATTCGGCTCCCTCCATCTTTGCCACTACAGTGTAGACACAAAGATGCCACATGCCTTCCCTGGAGACTGAGTGCATCTACTTACACTGCACCCCTGCACCTTGCTGCTCCAACTAGGATTCCATGTCAGTGGAATATGATCCAGGATCTTATATGGGATGTGAAAATGCTCAGCATTATGTTATCATCGGGTGGCCCCCTTGTTTGACTTGTGATGTATAACTTGGTCTTGCTTGAACCTACTTTATACTTTTTAATCCACTTAGATTTGAGTAGTGTTCTAATTGACTGACTGATTGATTGATTGACTAGTTGATTTTTAAATTTTGTCTTTGTAATTTTTACACCCAAAATTTGGTCACCTCTACCGTTAAGTACCTATTTCACTAATGACATACAACTCACTATTGCAAAGAGTATGCTGCTTCTTAGTGTATGGTGCCCCAATTCTTCAAGCCCTTATGAACTCTGAAATAAACAAACTCAAAATCCTGTACAACAAAATTGGGCTCTTTGGCTCCAGTTCTCTACCTGTTAACTTCATTGCAATGTATTGTCTATCCTCAACTGCCCTTCTCTGGAGGGGAGTATGACTTACTCCCTTCTTTGGCTTGTATTTAAAATGATCAAAGTCTACACTCACCCAAGCCTCCTAGGTATCATTGTTCCTAAACCCTTTGAGTGGTACTGCATTTCTCAAACTGCATTCTACTGAGGTTCCCAGGTTTACATCAGGCTCGGGCAAAGGTCTTTTGTCACTTCAGCTCCATTCCCTTCAAACACTCTCCAAACAGAACTACAGAACTGTTCCTCCCTTGGGGGCTTTAAGAACTAAAGACTTATGTACTAGCATGCAGCCAATGCACCTGTAATCATTGGATTTGTACCCATAATTTGAGTTCATTATTTACTTGCCTTATACTATTAATTTTGCCTGCTGCCATACTGTTGCAATTTCTTACTTTGTTTTCTAATAGATGACTTAAGAACCATTGTGTACTTTCTTGTACTAGATTATGTGCAATTGCAATTGTTGCACCATCTTCTTCTGTGTTATTAATTCTGGTCACCCTGAAAAAGGGACTTTTAGCCTAAGTGGATCTACCCAGTTAGCAACATTTAATAAATTAAATAAATACATACATACATACATACATAAAACCAGCTAAATCATCTTTTAGCAGTCTCTTGTTATACCAGTAAGCGTATTTCTTTCTCTTCAAACCTCAGTATATTTGGATTCATGCATACATGGCATGTTTGTACTGAAGGGTATATTGCACATATTCATGTGTAGGCATGCTCAGATAGGCATTTGTGATATGTACGCATATCCATATTTCTTTCCTCCTGGTTTTCATGACTCCTTCGCCCACATTTGTCACCTTTAGCCTTCTAATTATATTCACTTATTATACCCTGCTTAATGACTCATCAGCTGTTCACTCTTTCTGTTTCATCCACACTGTTTTGTTTTACAGCTTTTATTTTTACACTTGTCTTGCCTGTGCCTCTATTTCTAACTTGCCTATTATCTCATTTTCTATGCTCCACTCACTCATTTTCCTACTCACATGCACATCACTGATTTCTCTCTAAAGCTAAACTAACTTTGCTTATTTTTTTCTTTATAGATAATTCCTGAAGAAAACCTATAGTCAAAACATTGATTCTATGTCCTATTTTCAGTGTGCATCTAATACTACCCCTTTATAGTGCATGTTAGGACATTGTTAACCTTAGGAAATCATCATTTCCTAAGGTTGTTATACCATTGTTGTGATGTAGAACTGTTGTTAACCCATTGATGTTACGTCACATCGACGGGTTAACAATGTGGAATCCAGTCACGTGGCCATCTCTAAGGACTAGAGATGCAGCAAATTTTTAATCTGCTGGCAAAGTGGACGTGAAGTGGCCACTTTGCGTTAGCGGAGCACAATGTGAAGTGGGCACTGTAAGGTGCTCACTTCGCGTCATTATTATTACCACTTCACATTGCCATTATGTCTTAATGCGAAGTAAGACGAAGTGAGAAGAGAATAGGCACCCCCCACACATTACATGGCTTACAGTACTGTAAGTCACATGCTTTAGCCAGGCAGGAAGGAAGTGAGTCAGAGAAGCAGTTTCACTTTTCCTTTGCATTTGTAGAGGGAGAAAGCATTGTGAGAGGAGAGGAGACTAGGAGTTAAAGTGCTTGATTGCCTTGCCACTTGCACTTCAGAAGAAAACCAACATCTTTTTTAAAAGCTATATATTTAGTTTTTGTATTGTATTTGTGTTTTTTTTGTTAGTGAATTTTTTTGTGTAAGTTTTGTTTTGTTTTGTGTGTGTGACAGACTGTGTGCATCAGTGAGTGTCAGTGTGTGTCTGTGTGTGTGTGTTGGCCGGGACTTGTTTTGTGTGTCAGGATGGACCCAGGAGAAGGCGAGTCGCTGGCCCATGGGTGCAGTCAGACGGGAGAGCGGGCCCAAGGGGGGCAGGGTGGCTGTGTCTTGCTGGACCACTTCCAGTTCCTGGGTGTTGCTTCCTCCCATATTCAAGCAACAGGAGCAGCAGCACCAGTGCCACCGGTGGCTGCTGTGCATCCACCTTCTCTGCCACTACCACCACCACCACAGGTAGCAGCAGCTGTAGGGGCTCCAGCAGCACCCCTTCCACCACCTCCACAGCCACAGGAGGTGGCCCTGGAAAATGTAGGTGGTGGTACTCATGCGAGGACTGTGTCTGGTCCCCACCACAGCTCCCCAGTGTGGGAGTTTTTTATCTCTGTGGGGGGAGACAGTACAGTGGTGGTGTGCCATCTGTGTGGTGTGGTGGTGCGCCGTGGCCCCCATGGGACACATTTGGGGAATGGTGGCCAGCGCACCCACATGCTGAACCTCCACAGGGCAGAGTGGCAGGCTGCCACGGAAGGGACCAAGCGTCCACCTGCTGGCCCTTCTGTGTCAGTGGCCAAGGGTGCTACTGGGGTGGAAGTTGTGCCTCATCACCACCTCAGCAGGAGGAGGGCTGGTACAGCAGCTGTTCCACCATCACCACCACAGCCACCAGCATCACCCTCTCCACCACCACCCCCACTACCTGGATTCCCTGCTGCAGTGGACCCCACCACAGTCCCTGCAACACAGTCTGACATCGCTCTGGTGTGGGCAGCTCTTGAAGAAAACAATAAGTGGTTCAGTGTTTTGCAGCAGCAGGTGAACAGACTAGAACAACAGCAGCAGCAAATAGTTTCAATGCTGCACCTGCTGCTGGACCACCACGGCATCCCACGGCCACAGTAAGTTAGGGGATTGTTTTCTGCCCCACTCCCACTCCACCCCACTACTGTGTTGTACTGTTTTTGTGTTTTTCTTTGTTGATGTTTAATCCCACACATTTTCCCTTCAGGGAATCTTTCTTGCACCACATAGTGCAATACATTTGCGTGAAAACTGCCCATAATTTCATTACAATTGTGATCGACAGAGGAATTCCATTCTGAAAATCTGCTCATTCTGCCTCCCTTCTCAGTACGGTAGGACATGATGGCAGGGAGAGCACGGTGCGTGCTCCTTACAGTGAATATCCGATTGTCCAGCAGCTCTCCGAATGTTTCTTAATGTTATAATGGTCAGTTTGTGGTGAAACATGGGCACGCTTCCAGTAAGAAGAGCCTTGTTAATGGAAACATTCCCACATTTCACCACAAAGTCAACCTTATAACATAAGAAACATTGGGATAGCTGCCAGACATTTCACTATAGTGGAGCATATGTACTGCCTCCCCTGTCATCATGTCCTAATATTGCTGAGAAAGGGGAGCAGAATGTGGGTGGTTTTCTGGTCGGTAATTCCTCCATCACATGACACACTGTAATGAAATTTTAACATTTTCAGAAATATATTGCACTCTGTGGAGCAAGAAATATTCCAGTGGAGTAATGCCCCACATATTAGTGTATGTACATCACCATAAGTTTGTAATATGATGAATCTCTGTAAAGCAGCACACAACAGTCTGTTGAGAACTCTGACCTATATTTTTAATTCTGTTACAACTTCCTTTACTTACATCCTGACTGACTGGAATAATACACGAATTTGCAGTAGTTGAGTCTGCTGTACTACCTTTTTTATGTATGAAATAATGAAAGGAGCATTCCTTTTACATTGGTGCTGACCAGGTCTTTGTCATTGTTTTCATCTTCTTTTCTCCATCACATCAATTAGTTGTTATATATCACTTCTGTTGTTAATTAACAGTTATGCAGCAGGCATTGTTTTATGACACCATGAAACAATAGTTATTGAAAAGCAGCTGCAAATAAGTACAAACCTGGTCCGAACAATATTGGAAGAAGTGCTCATTATTTTTTCATACATGAAAAAAGCAGACATAAATTGTGGAAAGAAGCATATCATTCAAGTCACAACTTGGAGGTAACTAGTGGTGGCTGTGCAATGTAAAGTAGCATAAAAAAGTACAGTTCAAAACTGTCAGGACATTCTTGCAATGCTGCTTTAATTGTAAAAATGTCAGTATGACATCATGAGCTCACATCAACAATCACAGAACACACAAAAGTGGCACAGAGTCCCCAGATTTTTTCTACAGGCCCAAAATGCATCCTGCGTGTGTGCAGAAAATTGGCAAGTGTTAACAAAGCGGAATGAGAGTGTTTTAGCACATACAAAGTCCCCCAGAATTAATGGTGCACTCAGTCATGCACGCAGTGGTGGCACAGAGTCCCAGACTTTTTCTGTAGGCCCAAAATGCATTCTGCTTGTGTGCAGAAAATTGACAAGTGTTAACAAAGTGGAATGAGAGTGTTTCAGCACTTACAAAGTCCCCCAGAATTAATGGCACACTCAGTCATGCGCACAGTGGTGGCACAGAGTCCCAGATTTTTTCTGCAGACCCAAAATGCATCCTGCTTGTGTGCAGAAAATTGACAAGTGTTAACACAGTAGAATGAGAGTGTTTCAGCACATACCCCAGTATAAAATGATGACTGTGAGTGTCGTGTTGCTGGTCCAATGTGTCCTGCAAGACGATTCGAGCAAATGCAATGTGATCATCTCAACTGGATTGAAGGGTGCCCTTTGGCTGTACACTAATAGTAGCCTTGGTGAGTAGATATATATTTATATAGATATATGGTTGTGTATTTTGTAGGTGAAGAGGGGGGTTGACATGGACATGTACTCATGGTATTGTTCTGCATCACAGGTCACACAGAAACTGCTGGTATGCCAATTCCAGTGCTCAATGAGAATTTTTTGCTCTGAAATTGGAAACAGATAACTCTCAAGCACATGAAGGTAAGTATTTTTTTTGGGGGGGGTTGGGGGGATCATATTTGAAGGTTTGTCTGTAACAGTTTCTTATTTTGTTATTTCTTCACAGATTTCATCAGCATCCTTCTGGAGTCCGGTTGTTAATTATGGTCATGGTCATCTAATGCAATGACTTCTGCGTGTTGTATGTGTGCCCAAGCTCAGGGAAGGGGGGTGCCTGATGTTGAAGAACTTTTTGGGATAAAGCCACTTTGATAGAACAACACAGCATCTGGAAGTTTCCTAAAAAAGAAATGAATGACTTCTTACAACTTAATTGTTATGTGTCCCTCCCTCCCTGGTTCTCAAATCTCAATCTAAAGTCAAGTTACATTTCAAACCCACATCTTGTCAACTAACACAACCTGTGTGCAATATTTGCTGCAGTCTTTCCAAAACAATGAAATGGATGAAATAAAATTTTCATACTTACCAGAATGGATTTCACATGAATATTACATCACCTTCTGTCTGTACAGTACTGCTACAGTACCATTCCCAACGAGTTTTAGCGACGGAGCCTTTTTTTGTTACCCTGTAAAAGAAACAAAATAAGTATACCATATGTGTTTTACCATTGCAGCTCTGAAAAGCTACAGAAAACAAAACATACAACTAAAGGAAGTGAGGCAGCATAACAAACATGAGTACACATACTCTATGGTTTAAATATTAAGAAGCTTTGTGTCTGTGGCTGATGGATGTGGTGGACCGGATAGACTCAGGCTCAGTGGTGGCAGTTGCTAACATCAGTCCCGGTGGTGGTGGTGGTGGTCCGGGAGCGGACAGACTCAGGCTCAGTGGTGGCAGTGGCTAACATCATTCCTGGTGATGGTGGTCTGGGGGGCAGACAGACTCAAGCTCAGTGGTGGCAGTGGCTAACATCAGTCCCAGTGGTGGTGGTCCGGGAGGCGGACAGATTCAGGCTCAGTGGTGGCTGTGGCTAACATCAGTCCCAGTGGTGGTGGTCCGGGGGGAGTGGACAGACTCAGGCTCAGTGGTAGCAGTGGCTAACATCAGTCTTGGTGGTGGTGGTCCGGGGGGCACACCACCTTTTAAAAACTTCAGTTAAAACCTGCCAACATTAACCACATCATCATCCTCATAAAGACAGCTGCCCTCACAGTCATCGATGTCTGAAGTCTGACCACTGGGAAATTCTTTCTCCATTGTGTCATCATCTACATCAGTGGTGGGCCGTTTCAGGCAGCCACTGCCAGTGCCACCAGGATGCTCCATTTCCATATCAGCAAGACCACCATGACTAGTCCTGGGTACGAATACTGAGGTTGCAGTCTGTGCTGGTATGTGCCTCTCATTCATTTTAATGAATGTTAGCAAATTAACATTTGCAGGAGACAGGTTTGTCTGACAATCCCTGACTATTGCACCTGCTGAGCTGAATACCCTCTTAACACTTACACTGGAGGGTGGGCATGTGAGGTACTTCTGTGCCAGTGCAGTCAGCTCTGGCCATTCACTGACCTTTCCGCTCCAGTACAAAAGAGGATCTTCAGTTATTGTCACATGCCTGTTTTCAGGCAAATATGACTCAACCATTCTCTGTGCCGCACTAAGTCCAGTTGTTGAAGCATCATCCTGTTCTCCCAAATCATTTATTTCACAAATACCCACTTGGGACAAAGCCTCCCAAAGTGGGTTGATGCCCGTCACTTGGATGACAGACCACCTGGAACTGCAGTCCCTTCCCTTGCAGGATATGCTTGATGGTCCTCCAGGTACACCTTCAGCTGGATTATGTTGCTGAGGTTTGCTGACCTTGGCACGTGACTTCTGTGCCCCATGAACCAAGCTCATCAGTTGACCACTGATATTTTAACCTGTTCAGGCCCTCCATCCAGTACTAATGCAATTCCACGCTTGTATCTGGGTCCAGCATTGTTGCTATAGCAAAGTTGTCACTACGCTGAATGCTCACAATGTGATGATTCTGGTCGAATACTGTCAACATGTGTTGCAGTAACATACTGCTACCACCGTCTCCGGCAACATCAAGGCCATGCTGTACATTCACCAATGTCTGCCTCAGCACTCACAACAGTGGAATTGATTGGCTACTGGAGGCAGACTCACCACTCACTGACTGTGTGGCATGTTCAAAAGGCCACAAATTATTTATTACAGAGTCCATGAGGTGCCACTGTTCAGTCGTCATAGACATGGAGGCCCCAGAACTGTCACGGCTAGTGTGCATAACAAGATATTCTGAGATGGCTTTGTATTGTTCATATAACCTCTCTGCCATGTATAAAGTGGAGTTCCATAGGGTGACAACTTCCAGCTTCAAGCGGTGCTGAGGCAGGCTGTTTTGTATCTGCAAATGGCGGAGTTGGTCATGGGCCTTTCCAGATCTTGAAAAGTGAGAGCAGATACGTTGTGCAATGGTCAGCATTTCCTTTATATTAGGATGCTACAGAAACTCCTGAACCACAAGATTCAAACAGTAGGCCATGCATGGAACAAGAAAAAAAAACACAATTCATGATGCATTTCACCACATTTGACCCATTGTCACATGCTATGAACCCAGTTCTCAGGGACAGAGGGTTTAGCCATCTGTCAATTTCAGTCAGTACCATGTCCAACATGTTCTCACCAGTGTGTGAACAAGTCACACTGTGTATAGCAATCGTTGCATGCTGTCGAATTCCTGGAAGATTTCTACCGTGACAATCCACCTTACTGCACTGATTATTCACACTACCAACATCATAAACAACCCCCGGCACCTGTGCCCAGTATGCAGTTATACACAGATATGAACTCCCCGTTGTTTTGCCACTTGTCCACATATCCATACTTATATGGATGAATGGAGAGGAGGAATGTTGAAGGGCATGTCTTACTGAGTCAGACATAGTGTGGAAACATTTTGGGGACAGCACGGGAAGAAAGTATGTGCTGGACAAGCACGTGCAGCAAACCACCAGAACCCAGAATTCTCCATAAAGGAGAAGCCAAAAGATCAATTGCCAGCATTTCCGCTACAGCAGAATTAAGTTCACCTGACACTGTATGATTCGGGGGGTACGTCAGTTTATGAGCAAAAATACTCTGTAACGTGGCTGACAAACGTTTTACATGGGATGTGTTGATCACAAATGGTTGTGCTCTGTGATGAATGGCATTGACAGTGGGTGAAGTGTGGACATTTGACGAAGACGGTTGTGCAGGTGATGATGACAAACCCAGAAATGCTGTTATTTTGCCAGATTTGCCAACCGGGGTTGATGTACCACTTGCACTAGACATACCGCATTCACCACCACCACCACCACCACCACAAAACTGCTACTCTCACCAGCACTGGACAACATTTCAAAGTCATTATGGTCCTCCACCTCATCACACCTATAGTAATCCTCTCGCTCTTATTACCGCACTCTGCATGTTTTAATTTTCTACTGGGCTTAACAGTCATGGAAGGGGATAACATACGGCTATAGTTGCCGGTTATGAGGGTGAATGCCCCACTGTGGTATTAGCTGCCAGCTTGTACTGGGTCCACAGTGCAAAGTGCCTATTCTTAAGATGTGTATGCTGTCCTCCTATGCCCAGGTGGCTCCCCTTTTACCTCGACTCACATGCACATGGCAACCTGGAAGACTGCAACTGATTCATCATTTGCATCTTGAACAAAAAATCCCAAACAAGGGATTGTGATGCTCTGCTTTAACATGTCTATGATGTGGCTTATTTAAGTCTGTTATTTTAAGCACTGAAGTGGGGAGGCACATGATGTTTCGGCACTGCACACCTGGACTGCAACTGACCACCATGACTACATATCATATTGATTACTGGATCATCATCATCATCAACTAAAACCGGTAGATCACAAGTTTCTACGGGGGGGATTCCTGCAAACAGACTAAGACACAGCCACTTTTAATTTCTTTTTCTTCGGTTCCCAACTGGGGTCAATTACATCATCATCATATTCATCAATGTCACACATATCCACATCTTCTGCTTGGATGCTAGCATGTGGACTGCATGTTGCAACAACAGCAACATCATTGTCATCATCACATTCATCATCAGCATCTACACCACCATCACCTGATATTTTTTCACCACGCTGTGAATCACTGCATGGAAAATGCTTGATGTTAAGTGCCACGGTGCATGGAATATCACATTGTATGCTATCGTTGACATGATTATCAGAATCCTCAGGTTCAGTTACTAGGATGTTACTGGGAAGTATGACATCATCTACACTGCCACTCACTTGCACTGCTTCACACTCAATATTTTTGGATATGGTACACTGGTCAGAATTAGAACTTGATGCAACAATACTAATACTACCTCCACCAGTAACACTAACACCACCGGCTGGGAAAACATCATCTCCTTCAACTATGAGTAAAGCTACTGATTGGGCTATAAAAAAACATTGTAGGAGAAATGCCTTTCCTCACATCAGCAATGCACTTATGCGTCTGCGTACTACTACCATGCCCACAGACCATCTTACTGCCAACATTGCCATGGTGAGAAACAGCTTTGCTTGCACATCTCTTTGCAGGCATTTTGGGCGATCAACCATAATATTATAGCCAAATTCAGATTTTGATATGTTCACTCTCTGATTGGAGGAACGCTGGATGTGAAGCCAAATAAACAACTGTGGCTTCAGCAACAAATAAGAGACTACTCTGAGACTGTCTCAGAATTAAAACAACTTTAGTAACCAGTGGTGCTGATGAGGTCCCAAAAACAATCCAATCTGGTAAAAAATACTTTTTGAACATGTGGGCCGGGGGCAGCACTGAATGCAGACAGTGCAGATTTTTACGGCACTACAAGCAGCAAAACTAAGAACAGATACCACGATCACAGTACAAAATCAGGCAGCTGCAGTGGATAGCAGGTTCACACTGCTGTGCCTGCAATTACACTAGTCTGTGGCACAATAAAAGGTGTATTATTTGATGCACGCAACACTGCACACACACTCAAACACAGAACAGTTTGTGTACAATGCTGAATGAGGAATGCGTTGCAAATGCCAAAGTTCAGTACTATGCCATGTTATGTATTGTAAATTTGTAATGTAAACAACCTGAACTTTTGAACTGCTGCACCACATCCACACAACAAACAGCAAGAAAATGACAACTATTACCAATAATATTACTGTGTACATTAATGCAGTCAGTTATATAACAAAATATAACCAAAAACAAAGAAATCACTATTTCTCCAACTTAAATCTACCTACACCACAGATACGCCCTCCCCCAAAGCACACTTTCACTGTCTTTCACCACACACACTCAATGTTGCAAATTAACATTCAAAATCCACACAAAACACTTCGATGATATGAGCACAGGAGGGTTTCCTACAATCAATTAACTAAAGTTGATTCCCAAAAAATGCAAAATGCATTTTGAACAGCTTTTACAAGATTCCTATCATAGACAGCTATCAGAGCACACTGTCTCCTACTTGTTCCTACTCATACTACCCCAAACTGAGGCTGTGCAGATCAGTATAGAGCCCATGTGACCTGAAATCCATGAATCACTGCAAAATTTGCCTTCGGAGCTCAGAAACAAGGCGAAGTGAGGCAAAGTGCACTGCCTGCCATGCATTTCACCTTAAATTTGGCAGAGTAGTGGTCTGGGGAGGCGGAGTAATGTGAAGTCATTGTTTCCAATGGACTCGCTCCTCAACATAATGCTAAGTACTTGCTTCACATGGTGAGCACTCATAATCCACTTTGCTCCGCTAATCACTTTTGCAGAGCAGATTGAGTCCACTTCACCCACCACTACTAAGGACTTGTGGTCAGCTGCGTGTTTCAAACAGTACTTTTATTTGAATTTAGCAGGCCAGGCCTGCCCCTGCCCACCAGCCCGATGGAGTGTCAGCCCATTCAGACACACATAAATACTTGTCTTTCAAAATTAATCAGCCGCTCAGCGTCATCTGGGTAAGGTAGGGGCAGTACTTGTTTTATTAATTGATGCAGGTCTGTTTGTCAATATGTGCCACATGCATTGCTTGCAATGATGTCCATATGATGCCCATACACTATAAAGACAATGTATAGGCAGAGCAACCTTACACATAACCTCTCGTGGTTCCCATGGCAACCTGCAGGAACGCTCCTGCTCGCGCTCGAGGTTGAGCTGGTTGTTAAGGAACCACTCCATGCTAGCATAGTGTGGTTGCTCACGATGCCCATATATTATCCTCTATGTTATATTAGGACATAATAATACAAAAATGTGGATACAAAGCAAGCAGATAAACAGTGAGATAAATTCACCACTATGTATTTGTTTGTTTTGTATCCACAGTTTTAAATAAATCACCAGAATTGAATGTCAACTATGATTTTATTTATTTTCATTTAAATTTTGGTAACCGGATAAGCCAACTGAGACATAATGTCCCTTTTTCAGGGGCGACCTTGAGTAGGGTACATAGGTAGGTACAGAGATACAATAAGTAACAGCGTAAGAAAATATACAATGAGCATTACATCTGATGATTACATCTAGATGTCAACTACAATGACATTCAAAATGTTACAAAATACTTTATAAACTAATTTTAATTCATTTTTTTTTCTGTAAACAAAAGGAGATATCCATAAGAGGTGTTCTGTAATATATCAGGAAATACTTGACTTTTTCAGGACATGTACTGTACATAATTAAATTATAGTATATTACTCTGTCACTCTGAAATGCTAGCTTTTATGAGCCAAACTAGTACAACTCTATCAAGTACTCTATGCAAACACTTAAAATGCATGTACTATACAGGAAATACTGTAGGCAATTACTGTACAAAGTGACGTGTGGTGGCAGCATTAATAATGTGTGGACATACAATAATGTTCCTGCTCTATTGAGAGGGCACACTTAGAATATATTGTCCAAAATATGTCATTAAGAACTGTCAGTCATTGATCATTGTCTGAAATACCCCATCACTTTCAAGGGGAAAGCAATTGTCCTCAGAAGTCAAAAGGCAGTTCTGTGGCAGGCAACCCAGTTTATTGGAAGCAAGCAACTTGAGATTATTACATTTTGGATGAGACATTTTCATCCTGCATATAGCAGTACTCAGGTTGTCAGTCTGTAGAAAAGTGTTTTATTTTAGAAAATTTGTACCTTTCACGAAAACATAGAAACATAGAAATTTTTAACAGTTAAGGACTGCTTGGTCTACCCACTCTGCCCAGTTTGTCCCTACCTATACTGTCACCGCAGACCCTACCTGATCTCCAGCTGCCCCCCCCACACACTGCTTTCCTCCCAAGATTCCTTTGTATCTATACCATGCATGCTTGAAGTCTACCACTGTTTTCATTTGCAGTGAGGGTTATAGAGTGACAGATAGATAGACAGGTAGTCATACAGGCAGACAGACAGTTTCATTGCAACAAATTGTTTATACATCAGTTTGGGTTAAAGTACAAAGCCTCAGATGTAGGGAATGATGTTAAGGTAACAAAGTCCCCAGACTCTTGTTGAGTACATTATTTGGTGTGGTGTTCCACAGGATTTGAATGATTGCTCACTGCAACATTGGCGTTACCCCAACTCCAGCCCTCTCAAAGCACTGGTGTGTAAGTAAATTTAGGTGCCCTCAGAAGCTATGCTACAGTTAGAGCAATGCAAGTGCTCTCTAGATCAGTTGTTCAAAACCTGAGGAACACCACATGACAAATTTATCGATTGGCTGGAGATGTTTTTATCCTGCATCTAATTTCCCTGCATTTTTGACTTTTGCTTCAGTCATAACTGATTCCTAATTATACAATGGCAAGAAAGAATCTTGGACCCTGTTGGGTCCATCTGGGGCTAGACCCACGATGTTATCCCAGTACCTAATGGATCTAGTCCAAGCACACACATTACTGTTTTACATAAACAAACCATGCTGAAAATCGCTACACCCCTGTTTCAAACATGATGTTCCCTGACTACTTATACTGTCAATTTTGTACCATAATTGTTGGTACCAGAAATACCTGCCATCAGCATGTTTTATCCCCCTGAAAAGAATCATAATCAGAAAACTTAAAATCAGACAAAAACTAAACCATAACCATCTGCAGCTTTCTCTTCAGTAGAAAGTATAATAATTTTACCACGTGCGTACAACACCAACACTCCAACGTCTCATCAGCCATGCTTCCCTGTCTAGCCGCAACATCATTCATTTTAAAAAAAAGGCAGCAAAATTAAGAAAGCTGCAACTATAATCAGCTTTCTATCTGCTAGTCTGCACGATCATTCTGGCATGTCCATAATACTGCCACTATCGGCTCCACCCACTTATCAGCTTGGTTACCCCATTTCTTAATGCTGACATCAGTTGCAGCCGAGGTCTTAACACAACAACATAAATTACTTACAGTAGATGAGGAGACTTGCAGGGGCCACCATTAAACACTGATGGTGTGAGAGACCCACAGCCAGACACATACTTGTAGGGAACTAACAAGAGGGAAAGAGAAGGCATTATGAGAAGGTATTATGTACTGGCAGCACCATCTAGTGGACAAAGCAGAAACTGTGGACTTTTTTAAACATGTACCCACACACATGAAAATTAAGTAATAACATATCTTAAAAAATATTTTTTAATCTTTTTTTTATTTCTTCAAATAAGCCATTGTATAATAACAGTAAGGCACTCCAAGGTGTGTGTTATTGTGTGACAATATCACTTCTTGGGCATTGAACACACTTGGCCTGCAGCCTTATGCTTCAACCACCCGAGGCACAATGTTAACACACTAACACACACTCTGTTGTACCTTTCTGCTTAAAATGTAATTTGTTTGCAATGAATTTCCTTTTTATTTATAAGGCACCTTTCAATTGCCAAGGCGCCATACGTCAATACAGATTAAAACAATACAAATCATTAAAAAATAAAACTTTGTCAAAACAATTTTTACAATCAGTATTCTAAAAATGGAGTTTTCCATAAAAAAGTCTTCAAACCTCTCTTAAAGGTCTCCACAGAAGTGCACTACCACAACCGACGGGGTAGAGAATTCCAAAGGGTGGGGCCACTTACGCAAAAGCCCAAGCACCCGAAGATTTAAAATTCACCCTTGGAACTTCTAGCAACCCCTCTTCGGCCGAGCGGAGTGATCAATTAGGGTGATGGGGAATCAGAAGTTCTTTCAGATAGACTGGTCCCAGATCATGTAGAGCTTTGAAAGTCAGTAATCCGACTTTAAAGGTGATCCGCCACCGAATTGGCAGCCAGTGCAGTTCGCACAGCACCGGAGTAATGTGACAGGACCTACTAGAACCTGTCAAAAGCCGGGCTGCAGCATTCTGCACTAGCTGCGTGTGACAGATTTCAACCCCAGAAAGCCCTAGGTAAAGGAATGTATATGCCTATAGACTAAACTAGAGAGAGAGAGTTATAAGCTGCCCGAATTTGTAAAAACTTACAGAAGTCCTGCTTAGGAAGTTTCCATGAGACCTGCAAGTCTGAGAATGATCTAAGAGTGAGCGAATTCTGGTCCCAGATATCTCCGAGAAAGAAAATGCCTTTGTTCCTCCATGTACGATGGAAAATTGGGTGATCTTCTAGAGTGAGAAGTGGATTGCCCCATAAGGGGGCATAAAACCAGGGTGTTGGATTGGATTTCAGGAATTTGTGGGTTGCATTGCAACCCATAGTGATGAGTGAGAGAAGGGTTTATGAAACCATTTAATGGTTTGGGCCATTCAGAAAGCCCAGAGGTAGCCTTTGAACCAGGGGAGTCTGAATCCCCCTTTTTTCCAATGTGATCGAAGTCTGTTGCAGTTAAATCTCGGTGGTTTCCCATCCCAGATAAAGTTACCTATTAATTTATCGATTTTAGCAAAAAAGGAGGCTGGTAAGACTAAAGAAATATTAGCAAAGAGGTAAAGAATCTTGGGAGAAATGGACATCTTAATGGCTGCAATTTTCCCCATGAAAGAGAAATTAAGAAGCTTCCATCTGTCCAGAATTGTTTTGATGTTATCAAATAAGGGGTTAAAGTTAATGCCCCATATCTTTCCTAAGTTACTAGTAATTTTGATTCTGAGATATGTTATACCCTGTGGTGGCCAGCGGAATCCAAGAGGTATGTTCATAAAGGTTTTACAGTGGTCGTCAGGGGGCATAGTTTGTGATTTGCCATAATTCAGAGCAAGGCCAGAAATACTAGTAAAATTATTAAGCAAATCAACCAACAGGGGCCAGCCTCATTCAGATTTTTGAGGAAGATTAAGAGGTCATCCACGCAGGAGAGGGAAACGTATCTTGAATTGCTTACAGGTTTGCCCATAATGCCAGAAGATTGACATAAACAAGCAGTCAGGGGTTCCATGGCTAAAATAAACAAGGAAGGTGACAGGGGACAGCCTTGTCTAGTTCCCCTTGCTAGATAAAAGTAAGAGGAAAGGGTGGAATTAGTAAGTACTTTAGCAACAGGGTAGTTATATAATAGCTTGATCCAAGAGCAAAAGATATGAGAAAGACCAAAATAAGTAAAACTTGATAAAGGTAGTCCCAGTTTAAGGAATCAAAGGCCTTCTTGAAATCAATAGCTATGGCTTCAGATGGTGTCTTGAGGGATTTAGCTTTGTGAATTAAATTAAATAAGGAATGTAGGTGATCAGAACCAGATCTATGTTTAATAAAACCAGCTTGCGAACAATACGTTAGCTTGGGAATCAAGTATTCAAGTCGACAAGTTAGTAGTTTAGCAAATATCTTCCCATCCGTGTTTAATAAAGAGATGGGTCTGTAACTTGCAGGGTGAGTAGGGTCTTTCTCTTTCTTAGGGATTAGGGTTATGACTGCTTTGGTGCAAGATGGGAGAAGCTTGCCAGTATTGGAAGCTTCTTGATAAACATTAAGAAGAAGGGGACATAAGGTCTCGGAAAACATTTTATAGAAATCGATAGGGAATCCATCACCCCAAGGGGATTTGCCAGATTTCAAGGAAGACATAGCTTTCTGGACTTCCTGAAGCAAGAAGGGTTCAACTAAAGAATTTGTTTCAAGAGTAGAAAGATGAGGTAGATGTAACGATTTAAGGAACTGTTGAATTTGTAAAGAAGATGGAGGATTTGTGTTAAAGTTTTTGATAAAAGGCTTTCATGATACGATTTATAGAGGGGTTGTCAGAGTAAATCATACCCTGTTCATCTTTTAGGCTTTGGATATGTCGTTCCATTTGTTATGCTTTGAGCTGGTAAGAGAGGAGTTTCCCATTTGTATTGCCGTGTTCCTAAAACTTATATTTAATTTTAAACAAGTCCAGTTCGGTTTTACGAGAAATTAATTTGTTAATTTTAACTCTAATTTGAAGAATTTCAAGATGAAGTTGAGAATCAGGACAGTGCTTATTGGAAGAAAAGTATAAATTCTCTTTAGCCTTAAGAGATTTTTCCAAGTCAGCCAGCTGTTGTTCCCTTACTCTTTTCCTATGTGCAGCATAACTGATAATTTTCCCTAGAAACATAGCTTTAAGAGCTTCCCATACAGAAGACATAGAAGATTCAGTTGGGATATTGTGAAAGAGGAGGTCCTGAATTTGTGCTTTGATCATGGGTAGAAATGGAATCCTTGAGAGGAGAGGGTCCAGCCACCAGTAAGAAGATTTAGCTGCTAATGGGCCCCACAAAAGTTGCACTTTGACAGGGGAATGGTTCGAGATTATGATGGGAGAGATGGATGAATCAATATTTTTTTCCATTATAACAGGAGAGGCTAACCAGTAGTCAGTTCTACTGTATGTCTCATGTAGAGAGGAGTAAAAAGTAAATTCTCGATCGCGGGGGTGAAGGAGGCGCCATACATCAGCTAATCCAACATCTTGCATTAGTTATGAGAGGGCTTTAATACTTCTAGTGTGGACCTCTGTAGTGGGGCTACTTCTGTCAATACTGGCTTCTAAAACTAAGTTAAGATCCCATCCAATAATAACTGGTGTATTATTAGTGTTAAAGGATAGAATCTGTTGAGCTAAATTATGAAAAAACTCTGGGGAATTGGAGTTGGGTGCATAGACATTAACAAGCAGAAGAGGACCAGAGTTGGTATTCAATTTGACCATCACACATCTGCCATCATTATTGGAAACGGAGTTTACAAGGGACCATTTGAGACTCTTATGAATAAGAATAGCAACTCCTCTTTTTTTTTGAGGTATAGGATGATTCGTAGATCTGACCGACCCAACCTTTTTAAGTCTATGAACATCCTCTGCTAATAATTTTGTTTCTTGAAAGAAAGCAATTTGTGTTTTATGTTTTTGAGATGTGAAAGAATTTACTTCCCTTACAAGAAGAATTAACTCCTTCACATTCTATGTATATAAAAGTATGTCACTATTATTGTTAGAGTTAAAGAGGACAGGAAATAATTTCTAGCTGGCAACTATTTATAAACCACTTATTCTCAGACATTATATGCATTATATGCATTATAATAATTATTATAAACTATTCATATTTCAGTGTACCTGAATAAAACTATCTGAAAAACTGTATTTTACATTGTTTTGTTTTTATGGACAGCATTCTGTTACAGTTCTCATCATGGAACCAATAATTTTGAGTTTTAGCTATGTCACAGTTTGTGCACAGAACTCTAAACAGGGTTCTAATAGGCCAACAGCTCATAATAAGCATTCTGTACACAAACCGTGACATAGTAAAAACTCCCAAATTACTGGTTCCATGATGAGAACCGTAACAGAATACTGCCCATAAAAACAAAACAATGTAAAATAAACAAGGCAGAGGATGATTAGAATACAATATAAGGAGCTTACGTATATACAGAGAGTGGCATGAACATTCAAGCCAAAAAAAAGTGAGATATATGATACATGACTGGTACAGATATCTTATTAAAGTTAGAATAGAGATGAGGAAGGAGAAAAGTCATTAACAACAACAACAATACTAGTAAGCTAAATAACAAAAAAGTTTTATGGGTGTGAGGAGATATAAGTCAGCCAACTGGCTAAGAGACTTTCTCACCACACTCTGGGGCGTCGATGTAGAGAGGAGACTAGGGAGGACCGGTTATAAATATCGGCCCAAACCTAAATCTGATCCCAGTAATATAATAAAGTAAGTATTCCTGATAAGCTAAACTGAAAGGGAATAATACCAAGAAAGGCAGGGGACTGTAATAACCTCAGCTTAATTGTAAGTTAACAGGACAATGTATAAGGATAAAGCTAAACACCAGAACTTATTTATAAACATTAGTATAAATAGTACAAGATATACCAACTCGAAATAACAGTAAATTAAAGAACCATATATGAGATGTCAGTACAGCCTAGATATAGAGCAAGAAATTCAGGGAGACAGGTGGAATGCAAATGAACAAATATAAAAGGAAAAGAAAATCATTACCACATTAGAGTGACTCTGAGTATATTTTGCTGTGCAACAGAATAAGTACATAATCAATACAATATTGAAGGGGAAAGTAGAAAGGGAAGGTCAATTTAGCCCTTACGCTTCAGATCCAAATACAAATTGGGATTATGTGGAGAGGTATAGGCTTTGGTGATAACTGTAGAAAGAAGTGATAGTCAAAGTAAAGATCAGCCATGGTTACTCAAAATCACCTAAATAGGTGTTATATGGGGTGACTAGGTCTAGAAGACGAGGCCCAGTGAGCCCCAAAACAGATGAACTACACAGTAGTGGGTTTCCATAATATCTGTAGGCTTCGAGTAAAATAAGGAGCATAAGGAAGATGTAGATTGACAGTCCTTTGCAACAGTACACCAAACATAGCCCACCTCTTTGAGTGCCAATGATAGTTCCATATTGTAAACAGGAGGTAGTAAGAATAATGGAGCGTAGGGAAGGAGACAGATTAAATGTAGTTGCCAATAATACTTAAGAACCTGTCATCAGGAGAGGGAAGGGGTAAGTTGCTTTGTAACATATAATAATTCACGTATGAAAAAAGAAAAGGCAATAATCAGGATGCATACCGATTGAAGATATGCGACTGAACAGCCAAAAGACTATAAACCTGATGCACTGCTAAAGTGGAGAGTAAAAGGCTAGATACAGAGATCCTATTTAGTAAGGTAATGTATAAGATCTAACAGTAAAATAATGGGTTAGAAAAGCATTGCTGATATACCAAAGTTCCCTTGAACACCTTTAAGCTGCTCGTTTAAACACTGCAACAAAAAGTAAATTGATTAATACGATGTACAGCCTTTGCTTTCTGCACCCACTGGGAGGGAAAGCAACCAGGTAGCATAGAAACATAGAATTTGAAGGCAGGTAAAGACCGCTTGGCCCACCTAGTCTGCCCATTTTCCTACCTAACAGATAAGCTGCAGATCCTAGTTAACCAACAGCTTACTTCCTCCTACACCCCACTAGGACTGCCTTATGCCTGTCCTATGCATTCTTGAAGTCCCCCACTGTTCTTGACTCCACGACCTCCTCAGGGAGGCTGTTCCATGCATCCACAACCCTCTCAGTGAAAAAATACTTCCTCACATTACCTCTGAGCCGTCCCCCCTCTATCTTCAAATTGTGCCCCCTTGTTCTTGCACATCTCTTTTTCTGGAAGATGCTACCCTCTTGGACTTTGTTAATTCCCTTGAGGTACTTGAAAGTTTCTATCATGTCCCCTCTCTCCCTTCTTTCCTCAAGGGTATACATATTAAGCTCCTTTAGTCTTTCTTCGTATGTCTTCTGGTGCAGACCCTGCACCATTTTGTTTGCCCTCCTCTGGACAGCCTCCACTCCGTCTATGTCTTTGCAGAGATGGGGTTTCCAGAACTGCACATAGTACTCAGATGGGGTCTTGACAACTGTCCCATAAGAGGGATAACAACTTCCTGTTTTCTATTATTGATGCCTCTTCCTAGCGTCCCAGTATCCCCAGCCTTCCTTACTGCCTTCTCACATTGCTTGCCCACCTTTAGGTCATCTGATATAATTACCCCAAGTCCCTTTCTATTTTACTGTTGTCAGTATCTCACCCCCATTGTGTACGCTTCCCCTGGGTTTTTTGTTTCCATGTGCATTACTCGCACTTTGCATTGAATCTGAGCTGCCATACATTTGACCATTCCTCCAACCTTGCCAAGTCCCTTCTCATCCTTTCCACTCCATCTTGTGTATCAACCCTGTTGCAGATCTTTGTGTCATCTACAAAGAGACATACTTTTTCTTCCAGTTCCTCTGCAATGTCACTTATAAAGACATTAAAAAGGACCAGTCCCAGTACTGAACCCTGCGGTACCCTAGTACCTATGCTAGTAACCCTCCTTTCTTCACCGTCTACTCCATTTACTACTACCCTTTGTGTCCTGTTGTCTAGCCAATTTTTTATCCAGACTACCACCTTGGGACCCACTCCAAGGCTGGCTATCTTGTGTATTAATCTTTTGTGTGGGACTGTATCAAATGCCTTGCTAAAATCTAGGTAGGCCATGTCCACAGCTCTTCCCTGGTCTACTACTTTGGTCACCCAGTCAAAAAAATCTATTAGATTCGTCTGACATGACCTTCCCATCATGAATCCATGCTGTCTTGGGTCCTGTGCCCCACTGGCCTCTAGGTACTCAACAATTCTTTCCTTCAGAAGTGATTCCATCATTTTCCCTACCACTGGGGTCAAACTAACTGGTCTGTAGTTTCCTGCCTCTGTCCTGCTCCCACTTTTGTGAAGAGGAATCACATCTGCTCTCCTCCAGTCCTCAGGTACCACCCCATCCTCCCATGATTTGTTAAAGAGAGTAGTCAGCGGTGCCACTAGTTCTACCCTTAGTTCTTTTAGAATTCTTGGGTGAATCCCATCAGGTCCCATTGCTTTGTCCACCTACAATTTTATTAGTTCTTTCAGAACCATTTCTTCTGTAAATGGACTGGCATCGACCCCCGTCTTCAGAGTGTTTCTCTTGTTTGGTTTAGGTAACTCCCCCTCCTCTTCCTTTGTGAATACTGAGCAGAAATATTCGTTCAGTATCCCTGCTTTTTCATTGTCACCCTCTACCCACATTCCCTCTCCTTTATTAAGCTTCAGTGTCCCTCCTTTGGTCTTTCTTCACTCCCTAATGTACCTATAAAAGGTCTTATCCCCCTTCTTAACAGAATTGGCTATCCTTTCCTCGGTTTGGGCCTTTGCTATTCTGACTGCCTTCCCAGTCTCTTTCTGCTTTAACTGATAAAGTTCTCTGTCCTGCTCCTTCAGTGTTTCCTTATATTTCCTGAATGCTGTCCTTTTCTCCTTAACCTTCCCTGCCACCTCTTTTGAGATCCATAGCGTTTTTTTCCTTTGTTGTGTTTTATTGATTTGCTTTACACTGTGATGGCTGTTTTGATCACTCCCCATTGTTTCTCCACCCCTCCTTCTTGCCTGTTTTCTAGTGCTTTCCTGAGGCACTCTCTCATTTTCCCAAAGTCAGCCCTCCTAAAGTCCAGTACTCTTGCTTTTGTATGGCTTGATTGTATGGCTGTGTTTATCGTGAACCACACTGTTTGGTGGTCGCTTGTTCCCAGATGGCTACCCACTTCTAAATCTGAGATTCTTTCTCCATCCCCATTTGAGAGTACCAGGTCTAAGAATGCTCCCTCCCGAGTGGGTTCCAATACTAGCTGTCTGAGGCATGCCCCCTGTAGGGCATCAAGAATGACCCTGCTCTTTGGATGTGCCTGCAGCAAAGGTGCTCCAGTTAACATCTGGCATATTCAGGTCCCCATCAACAATATCTCCTTTTTCTGCCATTCTAAGATAGCCTTCTATCATTTCCTTGTCCATTCCCTCCCCTGAGATGGGGTCTGTATACAACCCCATGCGGATTGTGGTGCCATTTCCTGTCCAGGTGACGCAAAGTGCCTCATCTGCCCCTGTTTACTTTTAGTTCTGTTTCTTTGATCCCTTCCTTTACATAGAGAGCTACTCCTCCTCCTCTTTTACCCTCCTGTCCCTCCTGTAGATGTGTATCCTGGTATGTTGACATCCCAGTCATGGTTCTCTGTGTACATGTTTCTGTGACTGCCACAATATCCAGGCAACCCTCTTCCATCAAGGCCACTAGTTCAGAGAGCTTGTTACACAGACTATGGGCAATGGTACTCATCACCCTCCACTTTTTGATAGCCTTACCTCTTTTATTCCCATTTCTGTCCTTACTGCCTTTGCCTTTTTTTACATTTAAATCTGTTCTGCTCCCTAATAACTTCTGTACCTTGGTGTTTACCTCACTAATCACCATGTTTTGTGGGGAAGCTGATTTCACTGCTCCTTTCAGTGCCTCCCTTGACTAGTTTAAATGCTTGCCAATGAAGCATTTAAACCTCTCACTTAGGATCCTGGTTCCCCTGGACAGATGTAGACCATCGCACCAGTATAGGTCTGCATCCTCCAGCTGCTCCCCAGTCGCCAATGAAGCCAAACCTCGAGCTCCACACCAGTTTTCAACCACTCATTGAATTCCCTGGTGAGAAGTGCCCTAGCATCTCCCTTGCCATAGACATGCAGCACCTCCGAGAAGGTTACTGTATGCGCAACTTGTCTAAGGCCCCTTCCCAGTTCTACAAACTCCTCTTGCACTGCTCTGATCCCATTCCTAGCCAGGTCATTTGTCCCTAGTTGGACAATGACATCCAGCTTCCTCCCTCATGCAGCTCCTCCCACGATCCTGAGGATTCGCTTCCTGTCCCTCCAAGCCGTGGTGCCAGGAAGGCACTTCCTCCCTCTCCCTTCCTCCCCATTTCTCCCCCATAATGATTGAGTCCCCACCAGAGTAGTAAGAAAAAAAGGCTAGCAACAGGAAGTTGTAATTTGACTCACCTGCTTTTATAGTGTCTAAACCACACCCCCAGGTAAGCTCTCTTTCCTCCTACTTGTTTAGCAAAGTCAGCTGATACAGTACCCTTCCCAGCAAAGAACACACACTGACTTTCTTTCTTTTCTTTCTTTTTTAACCCTAAATAAGACCCCTTCTACTTCTAATAAAGTTATCTGTCTACTTAATCTTAACAGACACTGACTCCTGCTGAGTTATAAGTTTTAAATTAATAAGAAAATGTAGCTTCTTTTAGTTAGCTGCTTTCTGCTCTACAAGCAAGGCTAGCAACAGCAATATACTATAACAGCAATATATAGTATGCATAGACTGCAGAGTGGGTGGCTAGGCAGAAAAAGTGTACTGGCACTCCCTTTAAGTATCCTGGAAGCAAAACCTACCAAGATATAACAACTGTGACCATATTACTGACCATATAAGCTCATGACACCTTAGATTTATTAGCAGGATTGTGACTATTGATGTTCTTGCATTTGGTCTTTGACTTATGTTTCTTTTTGGGTGGCTCTAAAGATTTGAGGGAGGAACTTGCAACAACTTCTGCCCATGAAGTATCAGCAGAAATACATCCCTGAGGCACAGGACCCAAATTAGAGGGATGTTCATCAGAAATTTGCTGGGAAAGATCCTCCTGCGAGGAGTGCATGTCATCCTCCAAGAGAGCAAACATATTGCTCAAGAGAATAGAGGGGTTGATTTGAAGGTGAGAGGCTGCAGCTTGGGGTGTTTGGGATGAAACCCCACTAGAATAGCATGAAAGTCTTGAAGAATAATGCCCCGACAGAAGCTTCTCTTGCAGCCATGTTGATTGCCTTGGGGTCAAATCAGTTGCAGCATTGCTGCTTGGAGCTGCGAGTTCTGTAACACTTTCCCCATGCTCCTGTACCTTGTCCTCCACCCTCCATGCGGATACCAAAGCTGTGTGTGGGTTGTCAATTGCTGCTGAACCTCCCAGGGTAAGATTACAGAGAGAGACCTCCAGATAGTTGGTTAAGGTGTCAGGGGTTTCAAAATCATTGAAGGAAGAGCCTGAGAAAAGGCATAGTGTTGCGAGGTAACATAGAGCAAATTTAATCCTTCTTTGGTGGAGGATTTGTTTAAGTGGATTGTAGGCCTTCCTTCTGATGGTTAATTCTGATAGTTGGGCTAGCAGTATAGCTTAGAGGTTAGAGAATGAGGTGTGAACGAGTTTGATATATCCAGCAGAGAAACCTGAGTTTGATTCTTACAACCTCCACTTGCATACTGTGTGGCTCTGAGCAAGTCATTTAACCGTCCAATGCTCCCAGGTCGCCCCTGGTGGCTAGTGAGCTTTACCCAGTTACCAAAGACTAAATTAAAAAAAAATCTTTTGAAAAGTCTCTGTAGATGGAAATATTAAACTCTTGCCACTGAAGCTTCCCCATTTCTCTGGCTCATTTCAGTATTAATTCTGTATGGGAATAGTTCAAGAAGCGAGCAATGATGGGCCTTGGTCACTGGTCTGATGTTGGCCTGGGACCCAGAGTGTGGTGAGACCACTCAATGATTAATGTTAGGTCAGGAGGCAGTTTAAGCATTGCAGGCAGCACATGTAGTAAAAGCGTAGTAGTGTCTCCTAATTCTACACCTTCAGGGAAGCCAAAAAATTGTAAATTGTTGTAATGATTACGATTTTCAATATCGTCAGTTTTGGCTTGTAGGGATTTAATAGTTCAGTCTTGATTGCGGACAGTAGCCTGGAGGTCATGAATAGTAGTAGTGTTACAGGCCATTGCTTTCTCATTAAATGCAATTTTCTGGCTAAACGTTTCAAGAGTGGTCGCCTTCTGTTGGGTGGAGGTTTTTAGATTATTAATCCCAGCCATCAGTTTAGAAAACATTACTTCTACTCTAACAAGTGAGCTTTGCTGTGCTTGGAGATCTGCCATAATGCTGAAGGATGAGGCCTAGTATGCTGCAGTACAGTGTAGAATAATTGAATATAAGTGGATGACGGATCAAAAATGACTTACAAACTGTGTCAGGCAGTAAGATTACAGGATGGTCACAGGAGTTGGCACCAAAGAAAGGTCTGGTGAAGGCTGGATGAGGTTAGATTGCAGTCATTCCTGCAGAGATTCTGAACTATGCTGCCATATTCTGCCTGGCCAGGCCACGCCCCAGGTTTCTACACATTTTCTGATAAAATCAAATTGCAAAGTAAATGCCTGGGCCCAAAAAATATAACAAACCTGACAGTTTCAGAATTCAGCTGTCAGACATTTTTGGTCTATCAGTGGCAGAAAAGAATGTCTTAGAAACATATTTTTCATGTTTTCAACCTTGTTAGAACTTTTAAACCACTAAACCAATTCCTACTGTTTGTTTTGGACAGAGATCCTGGCTCTGAGAATAAGCATGGCAAATTTAAACGTATTCTGTCCAAGGATGACCATGGTATTACAGTGCAAATATCAAGGAAACCGAAGTTTAACATAAAAGTGCCTTTACAACCCTAGCTATAATTGCACATATATCTATATTTGCAAATGAATTGAGTCAACGTACCAGTTAGAGTTCAACTTAGCACCATAAAAGTAGGGAAATGTGCATCTGTTCATGCAGGTACCAAATGGACCGGCATGAGGATATTATTCCACTGTCTCAAAAAGAATGGACTTTCTTTTCAAAAAAACTGCATTAATGCACCAGTTGGTGTTCATTTGAAAGTCACAAGAGTAGGGAAATGCAGCATTATGAGTTTCCTAACTCCCCACTCCCATCCTCACCCCCAAAGCAGCAAAAGGACAAGACCTCACAAGCAACCACAGACAGCAACAGATCAGACAATTCAGAAATGAATGTCAAGAATTCATGGGGCTTTCTGGTGGGACCTGTGTGAATAAGGATATGATTCCAGTATCTCAAAAGGAAAGGAATTCTTGGTGAGGGGCGCTAGAGAGTCATCTTCCAGGCAGGATGCACTCACAAGAGCTCTCTTCCCACCGACAGCTATATTTTGATAAAAGTACTTTTGGAGTGAACTTCCTTTACTTAGCTCGACAAATCTAAGTACCTTACCATCTACTGCTCATTTGATATTAAATGTGCCATGGGACATCCAAAACACAGCAACCAGGATTTTCAAAGGGGTCACAGCCCTTGACCAGCAAGGCCATTGAAACTTCAAGTTCAGGGTGGTCTAATACCATATCTGGAGTCCTGGAACTGCCATGGCAGGCAATGATAGAGTCCATGCAGGCCATGGACATTAAAACTGAAAAATCATTACAAAAGCTGGAGTCACATGATTCAGTGATTCAGCAGCTTACTGGCTCCATTGCAGAATCAGACAAGTGGGCCACCTCTTTGCTTGCGGGGGTTGCAATCCTCACCAAGGAAAAAGGGGCAGCTCCAAGGCCGCTTAGAGGCCCTTGAGAATGAGGTAAGATCAGGTAATGTCTGCCTAGTCAGTGTCCTGGAGGGCATCGAAGGAACATTAGTGCTAGCTTATCTAAAAACCTGGCTTGCTCAACATTTAGTGGTATCAGAAGGCTTTGACTGGATGGAGTTAAAAAAACCTTATAGACACAATCCCAGAATTCGCCCGCAGTCATCAACTCAGCCCTGTACTGTTCTTTTGTGGACTACAGGGTCAGAGACTAGAGACACTTTAATTGCTGCAGTGCAAGCCGTGCACCTGCTGGAAATTGATGGTTTCAATATTAAGTGTTATCCTGACCTCTCCTTTCAAACCCGAGCCCGGAGGAAGCATTTGATGCCACTCACCAGCGTCTCTGGTCTCTGGGAATTGTACACTCTTTTTTGTTTTCGGCTAGACTGCGCATCATATACAGGGAAAAACTTAGCAATTTACAGATCCGCAGGATGTGGGTCACTGGATACAAAAGACTGAGGTTGAGTTTGTGACCCGTTCAAGAGATCGGAATGGGGTGCACTCTAAACCACAGGAGGACTGATTGTCTTTTTCTTTAATACTTCCTTAGAATTACTGCCAGCATAACAATCCTTGTTGCTGTGTTTAACCCTTTTTCTCTTAATGGTTACAGGGCATGTGTTGTTTTAAGGAGGGCGAATGTGGGGCTGGTTATTTAAGTACTGGGGATAGTACTGTTTCATATGGCACCATTTCTTAAATTGAACAGTGGGTTGGCTGTAATTGGTCATCTGCCATTTTGGTAGGTGCATGTGCTTTCTCCAGCCCTACACATTCAGAAAGGGATAGGAGGATGCTACCATCCCCCCTAGACAAGTTTTCTTATGATTGCCAGTATGCTGTGTTCTCAATTGTTAGATATTTAGATAAATCGAGATACAATGTTGATGTGTGCTTCATGAGTTCTCTTAAAAGTTCCTCCAGTTTACAATCCAGTCGAGGGAGGGGAAGAGCTTTATATGTGGGTCTATAACCCTGTTGTTTTACCCCTTATTCTTATTCAGGTTTTAATAGCAATCTTTATGATTGTGTGTTACACCTACTACCTATATGTTCTCCCTATGTTACCACTTATTGCCACTGAAGATGGTTAGCATTACCTATCTACATGTACTGTATGTTCATTTTTCACTTCAACGTTACCCCCCACTCCTACGGTACCAGACCATATGGCTTTTTCTGATGTTAATCTATAGTTCCTACAATGTAATGTTATCTTTACATCCCTGTACCTATTGCCATGTGTGAGACTAGCACTTCTAGTTTTGTATGGGTATTACAAACTAATAAACATAAATTAAAAAAATAAGAAAGAAAGGAATTCTTTGTTAAAATATGTGTTAATACACCATTTAGAGTTCAAGTTAATGCCATAAAAGTTGGGAAATGTGGCATTAGGGTTTTCAGACCTAACTCCCCACCCCATCCCCCAAGCTGCAAAAGGAAAAACATTAGGGTTTGGGGTCTCCAGAGTCTTGGAGAATCAGTGGCGGGTCTTTCTTGGGGTTGTAAACCCTAATGCCCACACCTTCCTCTGAACAAACAAGGTCAGATGTGATCTCTTTTAATCATGCAGGGCTCACAAAGCCCTGCATGAAGAAAGCTACAACAGATTCAAGTGGCAACATGTAATGAGATATGTATCAGTGTGAGGTACTGATTTTGAACTGTGACTTGTGCTTTGAACTAGAGGCTATGGGCTTGGGAAGGGGTGAGAATTAAAGTTGACAACCCCAAGGAAGACCCCACCATTGATTTGCCAAGACTCCGGAGACCCAAAACCCTAATGTTTTTTTTCTTTTGCTGCTTGGGGAGTTGGAAGTTAGGGTTGGAAACCCTAACACCACATCCCCCTACTCTTGTGGCATTAACTTAAATGCTAAATTGTGCATTAACACTTTCTTTGCAAAAAACCAAAATTATATATATATATTTATTTATATCTCATTGAGTATGGTACATTAAGGATACAAAGTCATGACTGTCACTAAGGAGTCCTGAAACCACTTAGAGACAGACCCCTTGTGACTATGTACTTAGGCTTGGATCTTCCTCTTAGCTTAGCTGCTGGGGGAGCTGGACAGCAATATGGCCTAGCCCTCATTCTGACATGAAAGAGCACATCACTGCCAGGTGCAGTTATTCAGTCTCATGTGAGCCTCTTCTGAGCTTGGTAATTTCATTTTTAGTAAATATTTCTGATGCAACAATTTCATTTGCATAAATGCAGTGTGTTTTTTGATGTGTTATGCTTGAAGGTGAGTGAGCTTTAGTAGTTGTACATGCTCAAATACTGCCTTGTTGGAGCAGCTCCACCTGCATTGCTGTGCATATCCCTCACCTGCTGTGTTGTTCTCAGCTACTGTGTGGAAGACCTAAACTCATTCCTAACCCCAGGTCAGCTGGTGGTGGCAACACTGCTTACTTCTCCTGCACCACATGGATGACTGTCTTAAACCTTGGCTACTAACCATATTTAGGTCTTTCTACATCCCTGTATTCTCTACTATGAGGTTCTCACCCCTTTCTCCCCTGACCATCTGTTCTCGCCTATGGATCATCCCTTCCCCTGCACTATCTCTCTCTCTCTTGCTACCTGCATACTGCTCTAGGCTCCCAGCTGCTAATCATGTGTCCTAAAATGCTTCACTAAGGTGCCGGCACTTATCCCTTGTCATTGGCATCTGGGGCTTCAGCCTCACTGTGCATTGCGTATTATATGTTCACCTGATCATATTCCTACTATTGCATATATACTTTCAAGTGTTATTGACAAAACCTTCAGGCAGTTTCTGTAGATGGACTAGTGACTTGTATATTCATTTCATAACTATGCCATTGTTCATTTGGTATCTGATGTGTTATTGACTAGGCCTGTTGGCTGCTATTGTTCTGTTTCCCCTTGTCCCCCCCCCATTGACGAGAACCCTCTGTAAATGAGCTTTTAGCTCAAAGGTTTTGTAATTCCGATTTTCAAATAAATAAATAAATTAAAGGTGAACTCTTAAAGGATACCTAAACAACATTTTGACAACAAACTATTCAAAAATCTGACTCCGTCAGTGACTAAAAGAAAGGCTGCTGTATTCATTAATGCTAAAACTACATGTAAGCCCCCCATCCCTGCCTTTTTGCAAATGACAGGTGGCAAAAACTACATGTAAGCCCCCCACCCCTGCCTTTTTGCAAACGACAGGTGGTATGCTGTTTAAATCTGACAGCAGTACCAGGTGGGGACTGGGTTCGGGGAGGAATAGGTCACTCAGCACAAAGGCTAGATTTGGCTACTCTGCCAGGGCACCAAGTAATTCTGAACACAGTAAGCAATAACTGTAATGTCCAATACCAGAGTGGATTCTAAAGTGTGGCTTTATTCACATCCAAACAGAACAAACAAAGCATAGATGGACCCCAACGGGGCTACACTTCTGGTAATTCAGATTAAGAGAAACAAGAACCCTTCTTCAACACATCAACCCTTAGGCTCTGAACCCACCGGGCACACTGCCCGGACTTGCACACTGCTTTGGGTACACAGCCCGAACTTGTACACTATTCTGGGTTGTCCCTGGCTCGGCTCCCCTGCTGGCCACTCGGATGCCTTCCATATGTCATGGAAACCTTTTCTGGTGGCTCTCTAAACCACCTAAGAGCACCTCAGCTCTATCAGGGAGTTCTCCTTTTAATCCCACATCTGGGTACTTTCCTCAGGCACTGACCAAGTACCTGAGAGAAAGTTAAGGTGCCACAGAGCAAATCCGTAGAGGTGAATTTGGTTACTACTGATCAGGGGTCTCCCACCTCTCGCTTCCACAATTCATACCCAGCCATTTCTCTGGACATTAAACATCTCATTCTGTAAAGCTTGGTAATGTAGATTAAGGCTAAATGTATGTCACATTTCCTCTGCTTGTCTTGCTTTCCCATTGTGCTGGACTTGAACAAATTTTTACTAAGCAGCCCATTGCTCTAGGCCCCTACTGATTAAGCAGTCCAATCCACACTTTACTTCACTCTTTGTGCTGGACTTGAACCTACTTGAGTTAACCAACAATGTCTATTATACTAGACCTCCTATAGATTAAGTAGTCCAATCCCATGTTTCAACAGATCAGGTGAAAAACATATGCCTTCTGTCAGAGCAAACTCATCCTTTGGTTGCAGGTGCCTCACAGGCGATTCCTCACAGGAATTTTTCTCCCACAGCTTCTGGTGCCACAGCACAACTTAGAAATAGGCAGCATCTTCCTTAGCCAGAACCAGGAGGGTTGCCCTGGAAAACAGGCAAACCTTTCCACCCCTATCCCCTCAGGGATGGGGCACATGGACCAGTAACAGTGGTCTGCACCACTTCAACAATCAGCTTACTGTGTTCCTCTTTTGGTGGAAACACACACCTCCCTTACGTAGCTCTAAAACAGAGCTTAAGGCTCTGAGAGCCTGCACACAGACTGGTGTGCTGCTCCTTTCTCCAAAACTGCACACAGATTCTGTTCAAAAATCCTCAACATTCTATCCTAGCTTCCAACTGCAGCATTCCAGTGTGGCTCATGCAGCTGCGAGAGCTGTATGGTGATGTCATCCTCAGTCTCAACTGAGACTGAGAACAGAGTGAGACAGTGTGAAATCCATTTAACTGGAGTTTCACAAGCTGCCTTCCCTGCCTACTACTAGGTCTTACTGGGATTCTAGTAACCCCGGGTAACAGGGGGGTTACATACATTTACATAATTTACCTAAATATGGTTCTAGAGCATCTGAAAATTGTAAAATCAGCCTTCCAATTTCAAAAAAACTCTTACCTGCTTCCTAAAATGGCCGTCAAATGTATTATGTGATGATATCATTGGAGCCAAAGTCAGAGAGATATATGGCTCTCTATAGTGCTGACTAGTTCTTTTTTCCCTTTGTATAGAATTGTTTCACCCAAATGGTCAAAACCATGTGTATTATTTTGTATAATGTACATGTTAGGCTATGGTTCTGTTCATTTTCTTTACTTTAACATGCTGAAAATGTGTTTTAATCCAACCGACTTTCTCTGTGGCAAACCACAGTGCAGTACAAATCTTGAATAACCTGGTGGTCTAGTGGTGATGGTGGATCCATTTTGCTACAGTGGTGGTGCTGGGGTGGTGGGCATGCTTACTATGCACTTTTTAAATTTTTTATTAAAACTTTATATTTTCTGCTATTATTCTTCTCTAGTAAATTTTTGACAGAGCCTACAAATGTAATCCATAGTTTGAAAGTAAACATTTGTACAATAAAAAAAATGAGATTTCTTCAACAAAGTGAAATGCAGCAGCAGCAGCAGCAGCAGCAGCAGCAGCAAGAAAGTACATTACTATGTGGGGAGGGGGTTGCAGCCATACCCTTCACCACCCCCTAGAGCCACCACTTTTTTGTATCAAAGTTCTTGTGCAGTCCAATGTTAGAGTTCATACTTTCTCAAAACTCAAAGGTATGCCTGTCTTGTCTTCTTTTTCCATGGGAAATAATAATAATAAGACAAATCAGCATTTATACAGTGGTTTTCATACACATTGTATCCCACAGTGCTTTACAGGCAATACTAGGCAGGTAGTGAAGTGACTGAATGTCTAGTGGCAGCCATTTCATGCATTAATATCCACACACAGCCTTGGATAATTGCATGAACTGGTTTTTATTGGAAGAGAATGTAGGCCAGGACAACGGGGTCAAGTAGTGATCAAAGGTGCAGGCAGCCCCATCTTATTTCTCACATGTAATCTGCTCATGTTCTCTCCTTCTGTCTTCCCTCTTCCCTTCCCTGAATATAGCAGTACCTTGCCTTTGCAAGAGTGGCCTTCTCAGTCCCCCTATGGTATTCATTCTTCACTATTCCTCTTCACACTGAAAACTTGGTGAGCTCATTACCCTTCTGCTTCATGAATGCAAGCAGTACAGTCCCCATTTTATTTTGACATATCAAATATAAACATATTTTCAGTAAGTCAGGCTCATAGCAACAGGGAACAAGAGGAATGATGGGCTTTCCTATCATTAAAAGATCTAGGCTACCTTTGATTAGGCACTATTAAATGGTGGGTGTGCACATCATTATGCACGTCATTTAACAGTGCCTAATCATAGGTGGCTTAGATCTTATATGGGTAGGAAAGACTATTTTTCCACTTGTGCCATGCTGATATCAGCCTGGCTTACCAGAAGATCATGTTTATTATAATATGTAAATATAATATGGGAGACTGTACTAACCACATTCATGATGAGGAAGGGTAGTGAACTCACTAGTTTTTGGTGTGGGGAGCAGGTGAGAAGAATGAATGCCAGAGACGGACTGAAAAGGCCATTCCAGCAGGGTACAGCTATATTCAGGTTAGTTGAAGACATGAAGGAGGAAGTTGAACAGATCACAGTGAGATCTGAAATGTGGGGTTGCCAGCATCGTGATCGCTACCTGACTGTGGATGAGAGTAGCCAACAATGACAAATACTCAGAGTGGCAGGGCTGCACCATAACTGTTACTTGAATTCAGTGTAGGGAGATTACCGTCTGGTGCGGAGGGGGTTGACATTTGTTAGGACAGTATTGAGGGAGTTGTGTACAGCTCATTCAAGATTTGGAAGGGTGGTAGCCAGCCAACCTATATTGTGGAGTAGAGCACAGAAAAGTACTGGAGAAGAATTGCTAGGAACTGTCCTAGGGGGTTCTGCAGATCACAGGTAAAGGGGTAGATTGACACTGGAAGCCAGGTGGATACGCCCAAGGTATTAGTATGCCTCTCCTGCTAATAATATTGTTAACCATTGTAAATGCAGCCCTTCTAAGGGCATGAACAGCAGTTTTTCTGGTGGGTCATGATGCTTATTTCTTGGCCCTCCAGGTAGACCTAGATGTTGGTTAATGAGGTGGGGAGAAAACAAACAGCAGGGCACTGTACACACTACCTTCACTGTGCAGAAGGGTGGCGATACACTCAATGTTTACTGTAGGAGCAAAAGTCAAACACTGAGAATATGGACTGCTGAGTGATTTGGGAGGCATTTTTTAACAGTGCCAGCTAATGATACGTATCAGTACAGATGTGTACAACTCTCTGAGGCACAAGATTACAATCTGAGGTGTAATAATTCTCTTCATGAGCCCACAAGCTCATATGCGGCCCAAGGCAGTACTAAGGGCAGGGTATGGATGGTGGGGTGTTCAACAGAAGGCATGCTAGATGCAGGGGGTTCACATGGAAAAAGAAAGCCTTATTTGTGGATTAACAAAATTCAGTGCACCATATAACCACTAGATCCTCGGGTATTTTAAGTGTTGTACTGTAATGCAGTTTGCCAAAGAAAAAGTCATCTGGATTGCAAATCATTTTCTACAAGTTAAAGTAAAGAAAATGAACAAAATCTAGCCTAACGTGTACTGATCAAAATAATCCACAAGGTAATACATGGTGTTGATCATTCTGGTACAACAGTTCAAAATAAGGAGGAAAGAAGAACTAGTTAGCAATATAGAAATATATGTGGATCTCTGGCTCTGGCTCCAATGATGTCATCATGACTCATCACTTAACACACTTGGCAGACATCTTAGGGAGACACCAAGGCTGTTTTTTGAAAGTGAAAGGCCGATTTTTACATTTTCCAAAAGCTATGAAACTGCATTTATATTATTTACATAAATGCAGTTTTAACGTAAATGTAAACAGCAGCCTTTACTTTACCTCACAATGAAGCAAGATTTTGGAGTCTGCAGTTTTAAAAAACTGCATATTTAGGAACCCTTTCAATCCCCATAACTCATGTGTAGGGACCTCTAGGTCCCAATTAAAAAATCCACAAAAAGAAAAACATTTTTCTTACTTTTTCCCTTTTGTACAACCTTTTTAAACTGCTGTGCTTTGATTGGGCACAGGGTTCTGCCTGTCCTTTGCCTTTAACCAGTAATTTAATGTGATAGTATAGAATCAACATAATAAATAGCCATATAAACATGCTTCCTCCATAGAATAATAATGAAAAAGCTTGCTAGAATGGGTAAACAATCGGATAATGTGCTGATGCAACCATCTAAAATAGAGCCTGTAGGGGCAGGGGCAAGTTAAATGACAGGACTTTGAGGGGTCATCAATAAACACATATATGACATGTGATCACCTGGCAATAAAGTGTTTTGCTGAATATTGTACCTATTTCATTTTATGGCAATGACAATAAATGCTTGGCTGCCACATAGTGTGTACACTATCACTTGACGTCACTGGCTATAAATATTGTGAGATGCTGTTAGAACCCCACCCCCTTTTAAAGTATAGCAGGCACAGAATGTTGGAGTGTTCTGTCAGGTACCCTCCAAACTTACATGGCTTACCTGTGTGTCTATTAAACTTTTGTCAGTATCTAGCAATGTGTCACAGGTCATTGATTCATTATGGGAAACATATGCAAATCATTATCATGTAGGACTTTAGGCAGACTAGGCTTTAAGCAGGATGGTATGGTGCCAAAAGGCTGCCCAAACAATCTGCAAAGGCAAAAACAGCAAACTACAGATATGTGCTTCGTCATTTGGACTCGAGCAGTGTGCTACAACTGTTGCCCCACTCTACAATGCAGGTCAGCCAGCCAAAGGTTTGTCTCATGGTGAGCCCAAAAGAGAAAAGTTATTCAAAGGACAACAGCCTCAGTGCAAAAGCATAGTTAAAGCGTACTGATAAGTGTTTGTGGTTTGCTGGTTTAGCCTTTGCAGGTTGTTTGTGAAGCTTTTTGGCATCATATGTTTATGAAACCTTTTGGCACCTTACTCTCCTTCCAAAATCCTAATCAGTTTAAGTTCTGTAATGGTAATTAGCATCCTTGCATTATTGAGCATGTGTGATTTTGTGCATTTACTGTATAGCCAATGTGCTCTTAGTGTAAGCTTTACTTCAGTATTTTTGCACTGAGGTTCTTGTCCTCTAAATGTGTTCCCTTTTTTTGCTCATCATGACCCAAACCATTGTTATAATTTGCCTGGCTGACTCTGCATCCAAAGCTAAGGCAAAAGCAATAGCTAGCTGATGAGTCCTAAAAAGGACAAACAGTAAGGGCTGGGTGGAATTCAGGTGGAATGGGAATTCCACCAATGGAATAGATTTCAGAAATTTCCAGTTCAATCCACGAAATTCCAAAAGCGATTGGCAGACTGTATTCCACAGATATGCATTATTCTGCAGATTATTGTTCTGCAAACATTACATGCGATGACCATAAAAGCAAGAGGGTGATTTTTACTGAAAATGTGCCTGATTGCTTCCTATTGGCCATGACATTCCTACCTGGGTATTCATTTGAGCCACTCCCCTGGGTGCCCATTTGAGCCACTTCTCAATTTAATTGTTCAGCTCAGACAAGATGCTTGTGGCAGTGTTCTGCACAGCATCCATACATGCCATGGTTAATGTGGCCTGCTGTTGCACACCAGCAATTCCTGGGATTCACTCTCTTACTTCCTCAACTACCTCCTCTGGTGCTTCTTCTTCTAACAGATTATGTTGAGACTCCTCCACCACCGTCTCCTTTGTTTCAGACTCAGCAATACCCTAAATCTGTGACATTTGCATTTACAATGACCCTCCCTGTCAGCCAGACGTCATTAGCATTGCTGTTACATCAGCTTGAGTGTCAGCCCCTTTCATCCTTTTTCACTGGTATTGCATGTGCCATTAAGTCAGGAGCTAACTGATTTTTTTATGTATGTATATATTTATTTGAGTTGCAGTGAGTTAGAAAAGACAGAGTGGTGAAAGCAGCAGTTTTATGCTCTTAGCGGCCTCCACTGAAGCTCGGGAGTGTCGTGTTTGGCTTGCTCATCACCCGTCAACTAATACGATATTTTAACAGTTTCAACCATTGTCAAGTGGGGAAAGAATGTTTCTTTGCTAAAAACAAAGCCTAAAACATAGAGGAATCTCACCCGAAAAGCCCAGCCATGATACCTGGGTATGCGCCTATTCATATGCATACATGCATGCCAAGTATCGCAGGCGCGGCTTTTAGCCATAATTTCTGTATGTTTTGAAGCTCATTTAAAAATAAACACTTTCCCCTTGACAACTGTTAACTGTAAAATATCATATTAGTTACAGATGATTATGCGGGCTGAGCACGACGCTAACTGGTCTTCAGTGCTGTGGCGGCTGTCGCACTGCTACTGAAAACTTACAAACGGTTTCAGTTTTGGGGGTTGGTATTGATTTTTAGGTGATGGGGCTGATGAAGCTGATTGGATCTTTTTCCTGTGAGTTATACTGGGATTTACTCACAATTCACGGATCCAGCCAATCAATCAGATTGCTTGATTTTACTTAGCCATTGTATAATTGCAAATATAACCCATGTTACCTTGCATTAAAGGAGTAAATGTAAATTTTTTTCATTAATACTTGGTTTAAAGAGCAGCTGAAATTATATACAGTCTCAGGCAGGCAACTTATACCAAGGAGTTGTCTGCCTGAGGAGCTAAAGTTGCCATGTTTTGAAATGTTTTTAGTCAATAAAAAAATAAATCTGTACCTTAATATGCCCAGCTCATAACTTCCATGTACAAGCTGAGCGGCCATACAGTGTTGCAGTCCCACTCCTAAAAAAACACTTTTTGATGATGTGAAGTAGGGAACAGGGTTGGTGGTGCTCTATAGACATAGCAGGAGTATCAGGGGAGGGGTGCTGTCTAAAGATATATATAGTATCTTTGCTGGCAGTTATACCTCCCCCAATCCTATTGCATTGTCTATAGAGTGCCTGCTGCCCCATTCCCTACCTTGCATCTCATCAAAAAGTTGTTTAGAGGTGAGGCTGCAGTGCTGTTCAACTGCTTAGCTCATACAAGGAAGTTATGAGCCGAGCAGGTTATGGTACAGATTTATTTATTATTGAGTAAAGAAAATTCAAGAAATAGCAATTTAGGTCCCTAGGCAGGCAATTCCTTGGTATAAGATGCCGACCCGGAACACGTCAGCAGCTCTTTAACAGCCAATATGCTTTTAGTGTAACTCTTGCTTCATTGCTTTTGCATTGAGGTCATTGTACTTTAAATTGATTTCTATAAATTACAAAGCTTTGAAGATGCAGGTAATGCTGTCCTGCTGAGTAAAACACATTAAAAATATAGCCACTGAACGCCAACGCACAGCAATACATAAAATCCTGTGACAAATGTTTATTATATTTGGGGAAATGTAGATTAAAGGAACTAAATGTAAACTATACTGGACTGAAAGGTTGAATTACAAGTCATTTAATTCCTTTGAACTAAGGGAATGTCTCCATCTACTGGGAGTCTTAGATAACGAGTCCCTAAGGATTACCATCTATCCAGTTTTCAGAAATATAATTTGTATTTTACATTTTTGCATTTTGCAACATTTATGCCAACTAATTGTTTTGTAAAGGAAGTACATGGCTCAATCTGCAAGAACCCTGACAGAAGGTTCATGACTCAGTCTGCAAGAACCCTGACAGAAGGTACATGACCAGTCTACAAGAACCCTGACAGAAGGTACATGACTCAATCTGCAAAACCCTGACAGAAGATACATGGCTCAATCTGCAAGAACCCTGACAGAAGATACATGGCTCAATCTGCAAGAACCCTGACAGAAGGTACATGACCCAGTCTGCAAGAACCCTGACAGAAGGTACATGACTCAATCTGCAAGAACCCTGACAGAAGGTACATGACTCAGTCTGCAAGAACCCTGACAGAAGGTACATGACCCAGTCTGCAAGAACCCTGACAGAAGGTACATGACTCAGTCTGCAAGAACCCTGACAGAAGGTTCATGACTCAATCTGCAAGAACCCTGAAAAAATTTAATGAAACATTTCCCCAAATACAGTTTCCTATGTTTGCTTTAGTTCAAATAGCATATACGGGGAGAGGGATATGTATTTGGGTGTTTAAAAAGTACTGTTTGTATAAGGGCTGTATTTTGGGTGTTTAAACAGGGCTGATAGTTTAGGGCTGTATTCTGGAGTTCTATTATGTGACAGTTGAGAAACAGGAAATTGTAGAGGTAGACTTGGGGAAGGGGTAGGAGATTAGCCAGAGCCATTTTAAACTGATTCAGTTTGGAGCTGAAAACTGAAGAAATAAGAACTACAGGAATGTGTTTGCTCCTGCCTGAGGATAGGGGCTGAGATGAGGCTGATTGACTTACACGAGAGTGACAGTGAGCCCTAATCCCACCCTCCCCCACGGGAGTGGCAGTGGGCCCTAATCCCACCCTTCCCCATCCATCACTCCCCCAGCTTGTCTGCACTTTTTGGGGAGGTGCTGCATTGGGATTGGTGGAAAGCACTACCAGGTGCATCCACTAATGTGCCCTAACAGAGGGGATTGTTCTTTGTAATGTTATAGAGTGATATGTAGCTCAGGTTAAAGAGGTAAAGAGTAACAAACTTATAGACAGTACTGTATTTTTTACTTGGGCATAGCACCTCAAGCTGTATTCTGCTGGGAAATGTATGGATGGTATGATATCATAGTTAGTAGTATTTTATGCTTCTTTGCTAGTGGAGTTGGTATTGTATTTTTAAGTAGGGACTAGGCTGGTTAGGAACTTATAGATAGAACTGTATTTTGTAGTTAATACTGGTATCATGGGTAGGATAGTGGGCTGTAATGGATATGGGGTGGCAGTTTGGATTAGCATATCATGGAGGCTAGGAAGGTGTCCAATCTGTATCTGGTTGAAGAGGCTGGAGGAGGAAGTGCTGTGGCTTGTTAAAGAGCTGGAGAGGATGAGGGAAGGGGAAGGGGCCTGGAGGCAGGAGGCAGGAGGGTCACATCCAGGCAATAACATGAGAACACCACAGGGGGAAGAACAGTGGCTTAAGGGAAGTGATGGGGAGGGAGTGCAAGAGCGGAACAAACAAGGGGCCTAGCATTAGCATGAAGGCTAGACTCGGGGGGGGGGAGTGAGCAGAGGTACAGCCAGGCAGGATGGGCAGGAAATAGGTTTACTGAGCTGGCGACACTGGTGGAGGAGGAGAGAAAGAGTGATCTCCTGGGGAGAGTGGAAGTGGGAGGAAGAGGAAAATCCATAAGGTGCAGGAGTCAGTCAGAGGAGGGTGACATGGGTGAAGGGGAGAGAAGCACTGCTGATGGGGTGGAGGACGGGCAGAGTGAGAAGGGGAGACCAGGGAGGAGGAAGGATGTGGGGATAGGGAGGGAGCAGTGATGGGGCAGGGAACAGAATGGGGAGAAGGGCAGACAGCAGTAGGGAGGAAGGGTAGAGTTAGTGAGCTGGCATGCTCTAAGAGTGGATACCTGAGAAGGGGTGGGGTCAGGGACAAGGAATGAGGAAGGGGTGTACTAGTGCTTTGTGATTCCATTCTTAAAGGGATCAGATGGGCGACAGTGGGAGAGGCATAGTAGAATATGGGTGGAGGCTATACCCAGGCTAACGGATGACAGGGTGGTGAAGTTAGTTCTTAAGTGCACAAGGAGGGGCAGGAAGAAACCACATGTAGTGGTGCATGTGGGCACTAATGACCTAGTGTGGAGACTGTGGAAGTAGTGATACGGAGGTTTGAGGAATTAGGAGGGCTATGTGAGGAAGTGGGGGAATCAGTGGCCTTTTCAGAGGTGTTCCCAGTACCCTGCATGAGTACAGGAAGGAAAGGGAGGATTGGGGAGTTCAGCAAATGGCTGGGGTACAGGGTAGTGGGGGACTGGGGTAGTATCTGGGAAAATAAGGATCTATATGCAGGAGCTAGGCTGCACCTGAGCAGAGAGGAGAAAGGGGTATTAAAGCAGAGGTTAGAGGGGTACAGAACATCAAGGATAGATTTAAGCTAGGTGGGGTGGGTGGCAGGAGGACAGCTAGTAGGCAGGGATCCCAGAGGGGGCCAAGCATGCCTACCCCAAGCTATCAGGAGGTATTTGAGGTGGGGACACAGGAGATTAGGAGGGAGGAAATCAGGGTGGGGAGAAAGACATGGTCGAAGGGTGGTCGCTGAATATAAGAATCTTAGGTAACAAATCAGCCAAACTACAGGTTCTCTTGGCTGTGGGAAGGTGGACATTGCAGCCATCCCAGAGACATGGGCCACCCAGAACCAGGACTGGGATATGATGAACCCAGGGTACAGGATATTCAAAAAGGACAGGTTTAGGGGGAAGGGGGGGCATGGCAATCTATGTGAGGAAGGGGATAGGGTATATGAGAGAGGAGTGGGTGGAGGGCAGGACAGGGGTCCTATGGATGCAGTTTCAAGACTCTGAAAGAAAGACACTGAGGGTGGGGGTAGTGTACAGGTCACCAACTCAGGAGGATGACCTGTATAGGGAGTTGGCCGAGCAGATTAGAAGAGTCTGTAGGAAGGGGGACAGCGTAGTGGTGGGGGACTTCAACTTACCTTGGGTGGACTGGAACACCCCAACCACCACATGTGCAAAGGAGCAGAGATTACTAGATGCATTTCAAGACAGCTTCCTGGTGCAATTGTTCTGCTAGCCTACTAGGGAGGTGGGACTCTGGACCTGATATTAACAAATGGGAGACTGTAAGGGATCTGGGGTGAAGGACCCCCTGGCTGGGAGTGACCATCATACGTGTGGTTCACACTCAATATGGGAAAGGTAACAGGAGGAACAGGTACCAGGGCGATCAATATTAAAGGAACAGACTTTAAAAGGATGGGAGAAATTAATTTTGGTTGAGCATCTGGTGGGGAATTCAGACATCCATGAATGCCAGCCAAAAATGGAATATCATTAAGAAAGGGCTGACAAACTGCATGAGACCTGCACCAGGACATGGAGCAAGAAGGAGAACAAAGAAGCAAAGCTGGCTGACTTGGGAGGTAATGGAAGGGATAAGGGCCAAGAGAAAAGTATTCCGGAGGCTTAGGAAATCAGGGGGGCAAGGAGACAAAGATGAGTACATGAAGAAGTTCAGGGAGGTTACCAGGCTAGTCAGAGTGACCAAGGCTTCCAGAGAGCTGAGACTGGCACAGGGAATCAAAAACAGGGAAAAGGACTTCTTCAGATACATTGGCAAGAGAAAAAGAAACAAAGACCAGATTGTGAGGATTAAAAAAGATGGGTTGGTGAAGGGGAGGACCAGGCAGAGACACTGAATGAGTACTGTGTTCACAAAGGAAAGAGAGGGGCAGATACCCCATGGGAAGGGTGGAGTGGGTGGGGGGTGGGGGCAACTGATATCAGAATTACAGAGGACAGGGTGCTGCAGGGACTAAGGGCAATGAGGGTGGACAAGGCTCTGGGCTCAGATGGCATTCACCCTAGGGTAATTAGGGAGCTAGCGGAGATCCTGGTGGGACCACTGGCAGACCTGTTCAGTACATCAGTGGACACAGGATGCATGCCACAGGACTGGAGGATGGCCCATGTGGTGTCTATTCATAAAAGTGGTCAGAAGGATGATCACAGCAACTACAGACAGGTGAGTCTCACTTCAATCGTGGGGAAACTCATAGAGTCCATCCTAAAAGAGAGACTGATGACCTTTCTGGAAGACAATGGGCTCCAAAATGGCCACCAGCATGGTTTTGTATTGGGCAGATCCTGCCAGACAAACCTAGTCAAGTACTATGACTGGGTTACCAGGGAACTGGACAAGGGTTATGCAGTGGACGTCCTACACTTGGATTTCAGCAAGGCTTTTGACACAGTGCCACATGGGAGGATGCGGGAAAAACTTGAATACATTGGGGTGGGGACAAAAATGGTCAACTGGATCACCAACTGGCTGAGGGATAGGCAGCAAAGGGTGGTGGGGGGAGACTCTCATCACCAAGGGACGCTACGAGTGGGGTGCCCCATGGTTCAGTACTGGGACTAATGCTGTTCAGGATATTCATAGCCATATCTCAAATGTGAGCCAGAGTAGGATCAGTCTGTTAGAAGATAATACTAAGATCGGTGCAGTGGTAGATGACATAGAAGGGTGGAGGGGCTGCAGGAAGACCTGACCAAACTACAGGAATGGTCGGAAACATGGCAGTTGGGGTTCAACACCAAGTGCAAGGTCTTGCACTGGAGCAGGGAACCAGGGCAGGAAATATCAATTGGGAGGGTACAATTGGTAAGCACAGTGGAGGAAATGGATCTGGGGTACTAACAACAGGGAGTGTGAACCACTCAGCTCAGTGCACTAAGGTGTCTGCAAGGGCAAACAAGATGCTGGAGTGCATAGTGAGGGGAATCTCCTCCAGGCACAGAGAAGTGATCCTACCCCATATAGGTCACTGGTCAGGTCACACCTGGAATATTGCATGCAGTACTGGCATCCATTCCTGAAGAGGGACATCAGATTGATGGAGGGGGTGCAGCATAGGGCAACGAAGATGATACAGGAACTTGAGGGAAAATCCTACAAGGAGAGGCTGGGAGAGCTGCAAATGTATTCCCTGGAAGAGAGGAGGGATGGGGTATATGATCTAAACCTTTAAGTACCTAACAGGTATTAGCAGGATTACTACAGAAAGGGTTTCAGATCAGAGGGGAGGGACATGAGAGGGCATCAGCTGAGATTGGAGGGAGTTTCAGGAGGAAATAAGGACACTTTTTCACAGAAAGGGTGGTAGATGAGTGGAACACTCTGCCCGAGGAGGTAGTATCGTGTAGAATGGTGGGAGGATTTAAGAGAGGGTGGGACAGAGTAAGGGGGATGGCTATGAGGAGGGAGGATGGGGCAACACATAAGGTGTGAGGACTAGTTGCACAATCCAGGCAGACTCGATGAGACTATGAGGCCTGTTTCTGCTGGCATTTTGTATGCTCGTATGTTTTAAAAATTTGGCTTCACAGGGTTTTAAACAACACGCTATGTGGCTAGATGCCCTGTAATTGAATTCATGTGGACTTCAAGGTCATCTAATCAATGGTAGGAGCTTTCTACTTTAACCATGTGCTCTCTGAGTTCTCTCACTACACTTCAGTCAAATCAGACAAATTGTAGCCCAAACCATTTTTAGTAAAGGAGGGAAAGGGAAAGACTATTGCTGCCATTAGGTGCACCGAAAATCCAAGACTCACATAGACAGACCAGAGAGAGAGAGAGAGATGAGTAGAATAGGTACCCTGGGTGATCCAGTATTGCCAAATACCACCGCTGTTGGGGATTACTGCTTAGTCTAGTGGAACAATAGCACCACTATAGTTAGGTTTTGAGTAGGCTGCTTAAAGTTAACCCCCTAACTTTGCACCTTAATAGCTTTGCCCCAGTCGACGAAAGTGCAGGAAAGCTTGTATGCACAGTCGTTGGAGCATGGTCATGCAGGCATTTCATTGGCTTGGTGACAAAATATTAATCCATTCCCAGGTTATAAGGATTTGAAATTTCAGTTCTGAGCATGCTCATTAAGGTCTTTTGTATAGACGATTGACAGTGATGACAGAAAAAGAGCAAAACGAAAAGCATTTTTTCCTAAAAATGCACTGTCCAGGTTCTGAAATCCACACATTTGACTGGAACGAAACTTGACAAATGAAGATGCCTTTCCCCCAAGACTGTGCATGCAAAATGTTGTGCAATACCACTGAATGGGGGTAAAGCTATTAATAGATGTATATACAATATCTAAATCTATATACGGTAATACAGTGGCACGGTAACACCCTATGTGGTTAGGGTTGGGTAGACTGTTTAATGTTAAACCCTAACTTTGCACTTTAATAGCTTTGCCTACATTCAGCAGGATTGTATGACATTTTGCATGCAGTCTGGTGGACAATGTCTGTTGGTTTACCAAGTGTTGTTCCAGTCAGGTGTGTGTGATTCCAAGATTTTTAGGAAAATTGGGGGTGGGTGTTGTTTTTCTGTCGCTGTATACAGCCCAGATGGTTTGGAATTTGGTCTGAAATTTTCAGGGTAGAAAGGACTTGCCCTAGAATTGCACATTTCAATGGTTTGGTGAAAAAATATTAATCCATTCCCAAATTATAAGAATTTGAATTTTCATTTCTGAGCATGCTCTACAGGATATTTTGGAATGAAATTTGATACCCTACTGAGCATGATCAGAACCAAAATGTCAGATCCTTATAACTTGGGGAACGGATCAATATTTTTCACCAAACCAACAAAAGTCATCATTTTAGGCCAAGTCCTTTCTACCCTGAAAATGTCAGACCAAAATTCCAAACTGTATGAGCTGTAGGTGATGACAAACAAAACAGCAAAAACACAATATTTCCTAAAAAGCACCATCCAGATCTTGGAATCCACATATCCGACTGGGCATAACTACAAATCAAATACCTTACCCCCAAATTGAGCATGCAAAATTTCGTGCAATTCCATTGAACAGGCAAAGGTAATAATTATAGTGCCACAGTAGTGCCACCATAGTTATAGTTGAGTAGGCTGTTTTAACGCCAAACCCTTAATTTTTCACCTTAATAGCTTTGCCTCCATTCAGTGGAACTGCACAAAATGTTGTAAGCTTAGTCTGGGTGAAAGGTTTCTTGATTTGCCAAGTTTCATTCCAGTCAGATGTACAGATTCTGAGATCCAGCATTTTAGGAAAAATCAGGGAGTGCTGTTTTTGTCATTGCTACAGCAGAATAGTTTGTGAAAAAATATTAATCCATTCCCAAGTAACAAGTTTGAAATTTTGGTTCTAAGCATGCTCAGTAGGGTCTTCTAGATAGATATTTGACACCCTACTGAGCATGCTCAGAACAAAAATTTCAAATCCTTATAACTTGGGAACGGATTAATATTTTTTCACCAAAACAATGAAAGATGCCATTCTGGGGCAAGCCCTTTACACCCTGAAAATTTCAGCCAAAAATTCTAAACTGTCTGGTTTGTAGGTAATGACAAATAGAAACATTTTTTCCTAAAAACTCACTATCCTAGTAACAGAATCTGCATATTCAACTGGAACAAAACTTGGCAAATCAAGACACCTTGCCCCCTAGACTGTGCATGCAAAATTTAGGGCAATTCTGTTGAACAGAGGCAAAGCTAGTAATATATTTATATACTGTATATAGATCTACATACAATGTTAAAATGGTGCAGGAATGCCACTATAGTAAGGGCTGTTTAGGTTGGTTAATGTTAAACTCCTAACTTTGCACTTTAATGGCTTTGCCCTCATTAAACGGAATTGCACGAAAGTTTGCATTTGCAGTTGGGGGGAGGACAAGGTCTCTTGATTTGCTAAGTTTGTTCCAGTCAGATGTGAGAATTCCTGAGATCAGGAGAGTGCATTTTTAGGAACATTTTTTTTCTTTGTTATCACTTAGTTTATTAATTTGTTAGAACACTATATCTCATTGTGACTCTAGGCACTTCGTAGATACCTGAATAATATAGACAAGTTAAAAGAAAGCATACATAAATATATAAACAATGCGTGATAAGTTAAAAGAAGGAAAAAGCTTTACTAATTAAAAAGGTCTTCAGATCCCTCTTGAAGGCACTAACCAAGGGGGCCTCTCTAAGCAGCCAGTGCAGTGAATTCCACAGGGTAGGTGCCTTGTCCAAAAAAGCCAGGGCACCAAATGACTTCAAATGAACTCTGGGAATCACTAGGAGGCCCGCCTCAGCTGACTGGAGGGGACAAGAGGGGTGATAGGGCTGTAGGAGGTCTTGCACTTACAGCCCAGGCAGTTTGGAATTTTAGTTTGAAATGTTCAGGGTAGAAAGAACTTGCCCCAGAATGGTGACTTTCATTGGTTTGGTGAAAATATTAATCTTTTCCCATGTTATAAAGATCTGATATTTCAATTCTAAGCATTGTCAGTAGGGTCTTTTGGATAGATGTTTGATACCCTACTGAGCATGCTCAGAACTGAAATTAAATTAAATTAAATTAGTTTAATTTAACAAAATTAATCTGGAAGGTGGACTTCAGCTTCTGGTACTATAAGGACACTAAAAAATAAATCTTCGTTTTGCTAGTTATCTCAAGATATTTGACATATCATAACAGGCTGCAAATGCGGAGTATGCACAATCTGTATAACATAGGCAATAACAATCATAATACAGTAAGAAGAAATTTCACACACACACACACAGTCTGTGTCACACACCAGCACTCAACTCAAATGGTAAGTTTCCTATATACAATGGACAATCCATTAAGACTAATGCTATTACAGAAGACCATACAGAGTGAAATGAGTGGTTATGAAAAAGGAAAAACATGCTGCATGCTGGCATTATTCATCTCTGAAGAACACGCTTAGTGAGCTGATTATATGAATGCCACTGCATAACCACCTGACTGTCACTAAAATTGAAATTGATGAACCAGGATCAATATGCAATGAATGAAAATAGAAAAATTGAAATAGCATAAGTATAAAATATAACATTACTGTCACTGATCACAATTTGGAGAAATCAGCAAGATAACAACGTTGTGAATGAAAGCTTACAGCACACACTGCAAGCCCATTGATCAACAATATCTACCAATGGGCATCTAGGTATACTATAAGCTGTCATTCACTGACAGCTCAGTCAGTGGACAGCCATGGCAGTGTGTGAAGGGATGTGCTGCCCGCCGGCTCCATGGCCAACTGACCATGCTGGGTTGGGTGAAGCAAGGTGGGCTGTGGCACCTCAGTGGGTGGGTGGTGGAGGGTCCACTGGACCACCAGGGATACTGGGATTTGTGTATACCCTATGGTCAGGTTCAGGGACAGGCGGGGCCACTAGATAACTGGGGAAGGATTTACTAATTGTTTCTGATTCGATTGTGGATTTGGGGATGGGTGGGGGCACTAGACTACCAGGGTTGTTCATATGAACATTTGTACATTACAGATGGGTATCAGGGAAGGGAGGGAGGCCACTAGACTACCAGGGAAGGGTTAACTTATTACTTTTGATTCGATCAGGGATTTGGGGTGGGGGGGCCACTAGACTACTAGGGACTATGGGCAGCTGTGTATTAAGGTGCAAAGTAAGGGGTTTAACATTAAACAGCCTACTCAAACCTAACTAAAGTGGTGCTTAGTGCCACTGTAATACTGTATGTTGATATCAACTACAGTATTACAGTGGCACTACAGCACCACTTTAGTTAGGTTTGAGTAGGCTGTTTAATGTTAAACCCTTTACTTTGCACTTTAATAACTTTGCCCCCTTCAACAGAACATCACACAATTTTGCTTACACAGTCCAGGGTGCAAGGTTTCTTGATTTCCCAAGTTTTGTTCCAGTCGGATATGAGGATTCCAAGATCCAGATAGTGTGTTTTTAGGAAAAATTGTGATTTTTTGCTGTTTCCTTTTTTTTATTTTGTCCTCACCTACAGCCCAGATGGTTTAGAATTTTGCTTTTAAATATTCAGGGTGGAAAGGGTTTGTCCCAGAATGGTGCCTTTCATTGGTTTGGTGAAAAAGCATTAATCCATTCCCATGTTATAAGATTTGATATTTCAGTTCTGGGCATGTTCAGTAGGGTCTTTTAGCTAGATGTTTGATACCCTACTGAGCATGTTCAGAACTGAAATGTAATAGCTGGGGGAACAGTTGCTCACACCAATTACTTCTGAAGAACTCCAAGGATCGATCAGGCTCTCCAAAACAATAAAGGCTCCCAGGCCCAATGGCTATGGTGCTGAATTCTACAAGCATACAGAGGACAGCACGATCCAGCCACTGCTTGCCGCATGCAATGAAATATTGAAAGGCGGTTCCCTCACCCCTCTTGGTTCCAAGCAGTAATTTCGGTTATCACCAAGACATGTAAAAACCCACAATTGTGCCCTTCATATCTCCCCATCTCAGTGCTCAACACTGACTACAAATACTTTATGTCGAGCCTGGCTAAACACCTGGATGGGTTGCGCCCATCACTCATTAACCGGGATCAAACTGGTTTTGTCTGCTCTCGTATGACATTAGACAATATCCACCGCACCTCCATATTCTACACCAACTGCAGCAATCTGCATCTCCTTCCTTACTTTTTTATTGTCGCTATTCAAATACCACATTTGGCATACAACAGTCAGCAAACAGTTATATAAAATAGAGTTAACAATTGGCAGTAGGGTAAAAACTAAGGTAGATGAATAAGTCTTGCACCACCTCCTAGGAATGAAAATACATTAAACAATTGGTTTCAGTTACTGTACAATAGGATCAGTCAGTTTATTGCTTATGTTGGAACAATATTATCCTTTGTTCTATTGGAAACCATGGGCTGGATTCTACAAAAATCTGAAGTGCTGCAGGGGACTTGCAACAGGGTGTTTGACACAACTTGCAATTTGCATCAAACATTGCGGCAAGCACAACTCCAAAAGGTGCTTGGTGCAAAAGCCCTACTGCAGGTCTGGAAAGCAGGTCACAAGGAGTTAGACCTCCTACTCCATGGTCTAGCATTTCATCTGGGATCACAGCACTTGCACCAACCCTTTGGTGCAAAAAGTTGTAAAGTGGGGAAAATGTCGCAAATGCACCACCCCTTTGAGAATCATACTGCTCTATGTTTGAGGGGCTTTGGCACATCTGCAACCCCCTTTGCATCTGATGCAGGGCTTGTCACAAACCCTGCATCCCCTTTCTGGAATCTGGCCCTACATCTCTCAGTTATAATTGTGTGTGGTCCCCTTAACATAGATCCTTCTGTACTCCAAATCTAATTCATTGTATAAAGTCAGGGTTAGTTTAACTCTGGTAGAACACCCAGCATCTCCAAACTTCCTTCACTTTAGCAGATCTGCCACTGGCAGAGGCTGCAAATAGCTCCATCCTATAGATACTATTAACTAAAGTTACCCACTGAGACAGCTGAGAAGTCACCTTCCACAGCCAGAACTTAGTTATAGGTTTTTTTGCTGCCAACAATAGGATTAATAATGATTTTTGACTGGCCTCTCTGATGGTCCAGAGGACAATAGAAAGAAGAGCCTATTGAGGGGTGAGAAACTTTTGCTCAGCAATTAAGGTATTAAAAATGGCATCTGGACTGGAGCATTGATGTTTCTCAAGGTAGGTCCTCCGGCAGTATAGACTGTAAAGGGAGTGGGATGTGTTGCTGTGGAAAAATGCACCCCAAGTAAGGACAGGCAGCTATTCCATTTGGTAATAAATGTTAAGTGAAGAATTTAAATAAAATGCTTTAGCAGTCAAATAATTCATGAATATTTCTGATAATCAAATGGAATAAACTTACAATAATTAACAATTATGATTAAAACTGCGTACTTTGCTGCTGGCACCATGTTCCACTTCCTCTTAAGTTCAAGAATTTGGAAAATCAAACTCGATACAAAAATTGGAATCTGCCTTTCAGTCCCAGAGGGAAAGAGTCAAGGATATTTTTCTAAAGTTTTCTAACTCCCTGAGCATAACTTGTCTTTCCTGACCAAAACATTCAGTGTAGCAAAAATCGAAGTATTATTACAGTATATTTAACTCCATCAACTTTGGCAAGATTGCGTTCCAGCATTACGTGTATAGATAAATCCCCCACTGAAGCCACAGTAGGAGCCAGGACACTCATGGAAGATGATTCACACCAGCCATATTGTAGTGCTAACTTTAAAAAATAAACCTGACTGGAAAATGTTGGATGAGCAAGTCAAACATAGTATTTTTGTTTGAGGAGATCTAAATAAAATGAAAAATAGAAACAAACTGCAGTCTAAAGTACTTCCATTTTTATAGACTGGAGGTTGTAAGCCTGAGATGAAGAGCAAATGCTCAAGAGGCCATCTTGGTCATGGCCAAATCAGCCCCGTCTTGTCAGGACTGACCAACTATTATATTTATGCATACCTTTACACATGGGTATACTATCATTAAGGTTATCATATTGTAAGTTTTTATTTAAAGTGGGAAAAAAGAAGACATGCTCTAACATAAAAGAGAGTATCTTCCTGTTTAGTAATATATTTAATAAAAGAACTAATTAATTACGTATGTGCTTTTTCGTTATCCATTACCTGACCAATGCCATTTCTGCAGGCTAGTATAAATTGTTTGGGTCAGGGCACCCCAATGGCACAAGAATTCTAGGTGCAGTGTACATATGATCTGTCACATGCTTTGAGGGCTCCCACCTCTCCATAAGAATTTACTAAATACGTTTCTGAATATCTTAATGAAGTCTATAGAAATGCCCCCCCATGCTTGAGATGAATACAGAATATGTGCCAATGCCATCATTTTAAGCATCTCTATTCTCTCCCAGATGGATCATGAGAGATTTTGCAATCTGTCCTACAAATTAGATGCTTTCTTTAAGATGTCTAATATATTGATTTTAACAGGGGTTTTTTGTGTATCATGTCAGAATGATTCCTAAATATTTTATTTGGTTTTCCATTTTGATATTTTGTTGTTATCTCTGAGGTTTCTTTGGAAACAAAGTTTATGGTAGTATAATGGATTTACTTCTATTAAGTTGACAAACGGGACACATTCTAAACCCCTTCTGTATTATGGTATTGGTCCAATGTGGTTAAATATTTAGAAGACTTGCTGAGAACCACACTCTCCACTCAAACAGACAGCCGTAAACTGTTATTGATGCTTATAAAAACAGTTTATTCCATTTTCTCACAAAGGACAGGCAACAAGTAACAGTGCGAAGCATTTGTTACTAGGACAATCTTATGTTTCACCCTGCCATCAGGTCTTCATCAGAGATACTGACACAGGGTAACAAACATGCATTATACAGAGTGTATCGATTATCTAATTAATGTTTTATCCAATGCTGTTATACAAAGGAAATTACTTCATTCCCCAAGGATTTCTCTCTCAATAAAAATGACAGTGCAAGCTAATATATCTCAGAACACTGAATAAAGTGATTTGTGCTGCATCACATGAATAAAAACTTTTGTTTACATTCCAAATGCATTATTCTCCTTCATTTCATCACCAGCACATATTTTATTCACATATTTAATCAAACATCATATACAGTAAATATAGTGCACCAGATGCCCCCTTGTGTTTATTTATTATTATTTATTATTTATTATTTATTCCTGCATTGAAGTACCTAAAAAACAAACATAGAAAATATTATAAAGCGATTAACAATGGTTTAAATAACCTGTCAATTATTTTCTAAAGGATCTAATGCTTACTTCTAAACAAAATAATCATTATGCTTGATCCATCATTATTTATTATGGCCATAGGAAATGTCTATACTTAACAATAAAGTCTGTACATGACAGTATATATACATACATTATGGCAATAAGGTAGGGATTGACTTATAGGAGAATAATTATTCTATGGTCCTTAATGTAAGGACAGACAGCTTACCACTCTTATGGTTACTATGTTCCTAATTGGAAACTTAAGATTTAAGGACAAGATTTGTGTGGGGGGGATGGGAATGTGGGGGGAAGAAAAAGGGGAAAGGAAGAAGGAAGGGAGGAAAACTTCTAAGAATGTTACTTTCTTTTACCTTTTCTTTCTGATAAATGATGTCAATTCAGACTTTAAATTAAGTCCAGGCAATTTAAGAGCATTAAGTTTAAAGATCTATTTTTGTTCAGCACAATCTAAATCATTCTCTAAATCACCTCCTCTCACATTTCTAACCATAAGTTCTATGCCCATAGCTGTTGTTTTATGTTTCACACCTCACTCAAACAGACAGCCGTAAACTGTTATTGATGCTAATAAAAACAGTTTATTCCATTTTCTCACAAAGGACAGGCAACAAGTAACAGTGTGAAGCACTTGTTACTAGGACAATCTTATGTTTCACCCTGCCATCAGGACTTTATCAGAGATACTGACACAGGGTAATAAACGTGCATATATACAAAGTGCATCAATTATCTAATTAATGTTTTATCCAACGATATTATACAAAGGAAATTACTTCACTACCCAAGGATTTCTATTTCAATAAAAGTGACAGTGCAAGCTAATATATTTATATTTCAGAACACTGAATAAAGTAATTTGTGCTGTATCACATGAATAAAAACTTTTGTTTACATTCCACATTCATAATTCTCCTTCATTTCATCATCAGCACATATTTTATTCCCATATTTAATCAAACGTCATATACATATAGCGCACCATATACTCTCCCTTGTGTATTTATTCCTGCATTGAAGTACCTAAAAAACAAACATAGAAAATATTATAAAGCTATTAACAATGGTTTAAATAATCTGTCATTAATTCTTTGGTTAAACAGGACACATTTGTGAATCCCAGTAGGAGGGAAAACAGAAGTTATTAGAGGTGGGATAGATTGTAATTCAGAATGTGTCATCTATTTATTGCAATGCTCTTGTGGTGCCTACTACATAGGAAGGACTGAAACACAAATTAAGGTCCAGGGTTTATGAACACATGCAAGCCATTAAAAATAAAAACTTGACATATGCAATGGCTAATCATGTTGAGAAAAATCCAGGTGTGAAACCTAAAATAGCAGCTATGGGCTTAGAACCTATGGTTAGATATGTGAGAGGAGGTAATTTAGAGAATGATTTGGATTGTGCTGAACAAAAATGGATCTTTAAACTTAATGCCCTTAAATTGCCTGGACTTAATGAAAAGTTTGAATTGATACCATTTATCAGAAAGAAAAGGTAAAAGAAAGTAACATTCTCAGAATTTTTCCTCCCTTCTTTCTTCCTTTCCCCTTTTTCTCCTCCCTTAATTCCGATTTTTCTCCTTCCCCGTCCACCCCACATCATGTCCTTAAATCTTGAGTTGCAAATTGGCACTCTACTCAAGCAGCAAGCTTCCTACATACAAATAACAGTCCATTAAGATTAACATTATTGCAGAAGATCATACAAAGTGGAATGTGAGTATGGCTACAAAAAGAAAGAAAAAATGCTGCATTTTGACATTATTCATCTGAAGTAGAACGCACTTTATGAGTTGATTATATGAATCTCAATTGCATAACCACCCTGACAGTCACTAAAATTGAAACAGATGAACCAGGATCAATATGCAATACATGAAAATAGAAACATTGATTGGAACAGTATAAAATATAACATTACTGTGACTGTTTGAAATTTAGAGAACTCAATAAGATAACTTACAATTTAATGTTTACTTCATTACAGTGCTTACTGTGCTGCTCACAACCCAGAATAAGTGGTTGTACTTGTATGAATAACCCTCAGACAGTCACATAAATAAACAAACTCTAGCCAGAGCCAATAGGGCTGTGAAAAGCTTCCAAGTGACTAAAGTTACACATGTGCATAGGAATTATTCAATGCCTGGGTGTAATTTGGCCATTTTTTGGAGATGGTGCACTAAATTTCAACATTGCCTTTTTGGGACCCCTCCTCATGAAGATTGCCAGTGTCATTTTGTTCACTTGACCCAAGAGGTGATTTCATAGTGCAAACACACTATCCTGTGCCACAGGTGTTAAAACAATTTTGGGCAGGTTGTGGAAAATGACAGCTGTACTGTTTTGAAGGAGGTGTGCAAAATGGCAATGTTGAAAATATGGAGTGAAAATATAAAAATTGTCAAAGTTAGGAGCATGCATACAAACTGCACAATGCACACATATACAGTTATTTTTGAAACTTTTTATCAGATTTATAATGTGGACTTTTGGGACCCCACCTTATGAACAGTGGCACTGTCATTTAGTGAATCAGTCCCAAAAGGTGATTCTGCAGCAGCCATAAAATCACCTTTCACGACTGAGTAACAAAATGACAGTGACAGTTTTCATGAGGTGGGGTCCTAAGAACCCCATGTTGAAAATGTTGGGCAAAAATTTCAAACAATGGCTGATTTATCAGTATAAGATGAAAACCCCATTGAATGGCATTATAGCATGCTTACCTTAGATTCTTCAGTTTGTGTTTCAGCTTTGAAGAGTGTAGAAGTGTCCCGGTCCAGAGAAGAAGATGGTGCCAACCTCCGGAGGTAAGTATAGGGTAAGGGGGTGTGTGGGGAGGTGGGTGATCAATGGAAGGGTGGGGATGGGAGATGGGGACTGTAGCGACAATGAGGGACTGTTTTCTTTTTTATAGGGAAAAAAAATTAGTGCAGCAACTACGAGGGCCCTTTTCTTTCTGATAGAAAATGATTACATTTGGGCACTGGGGTGGGCCCAATTAATACTCACATAACTGAGGAGGGTTGTACAGATACCAAAAGGGGATTGGCACCATATCATCGGGGTGGGGGAAGAAAGGGAAGAAATTAGGCACACTTGGGTGGCTCCCAGTGTGCCGCATGAGTGGGGGAATAAACATAATGCTGACATGGGATTGAGCACCCGATGTCAGTGGATAAAAATACCTTTGGGCACACTGGGTGTGCTCTCAGTGTGCCACAGGTTGGGGGTCACAGAAATCTTTCAGCACACTGGGGTGGGCTCCCCAGTATGCCATTTGAGTTGTTGGAGGGGCACAGAATGCCACAGAGTTGGCGCCTGTGATGCAACTGCACATGCACAGTTGCAATGAATGGCATCTTGCCATTCACAACATGATGGCGCCACCAGAACTGTGCATGTGCATGAGTCACGCATGCGCAGTTCATGCACCGGAATGCAGAAGTAACAGCTGAAATAGTGCAGCTGTTATTCCATAGTGGCCAATCGTGGCAGACAGGTTCAAGCTCCATTGTGCTTTTGGAAGGATACTTCTAAAAGTCCAACGAAAAGTTCCATAATCGGCCATTTTTTAGAGCTGCTGAGCGATCACAATAGTGCTGTAGGCTCTTCCACAGCCCTAAAAATGAAGTTGTGTTTCAAGTTTTTGAAAATTAAGAGTGGGTCAGGGCTAAAATCTTACTGCACTTCCTAATTACTGTATTTCACAGTGGGTCAAGATGTGTGTCATTGCCTAAGTGGTGTGAAACTGAAATGTATGTTGCCAGAGCACGTTGTCCGTAGTTGCAAACTCAAAAAAAATGGTGATTAAAATTTGCAGTAGTGTAGTAGTAGCCACAGATACTGTTCTTTTTTTGTGTTGCTCTGCTGAGGCTCAGCCTCAACCCACCAGGACCGTGATACGTAACATAGGAAATGCCAGCAGAAACAGGCCTCACTGCCTATTGAGTCTGCTCGATTGTGAAGTTAGCCTCAACTTGCAGCTGCCATACCCTCCCCTCATAACAACCCCCTTATTATGTCCCACACCCTCTTAAATCCTCCCCTCATTCTACACGATACCACTCTGCAGACTATTCCTCTTGTCTGCCACCTTTCCATGAAAAAGTGTCTCCTGCTTTCCCTCTTGAATCTCCCCCCTCCAATCTTAGCTGATGCCCTCTCGTGTTCCTCCCCTTTCTGATATGAAAAATCACTTCTGTATTAGTCTTGTTTATTCCCTTTAAGTATTTAAAGGTTTCGATCATATCCCCCCCATCCCTCTTCCCCTCTCCTCCAGGGAATACATGTTCAGCTCTCCCAGCCTCTCCTCATAGGATTTTCCCTCCAGTTCCTCTATCATCTCCATTGCCCTATGCTGCACCCCCTGTAGTAATCGGATGTCCTTCTTCAAGAATGGATGGCAGTATTGCATGCAGTATTCCAGGTGTAGCCTGACCAGAGACCTGTACATGGGAAGGATCACCTCTCTGTTCCTGGAAGAAATTTCCCTTCGCTATGCACCCCAGCATCTTGTTTGCTTTTGCAGCCACCTTCCTGCATTGAGCTGAGCAGTTCATACTCCCATTATAAGTACCCCTAGATCTTTTCCTCCATGGTCCTTTCCAACTGTACCCTCCCAGCTGATATTTCCTCCTGGTTCCTGCTCCAAAGTGCAGGACCTTGCACTTCATGGTGTTGAACCCAACTGCCATGTTTCTGACCACTCCTGTAGTTTGGTCAGGTCCTCCTGCAGTCCCCTTCACCTGTCTATGTCATCTACCACAGCTCTGATCTTAGTATCATCTGCGAACAGACAGATCTTACTCTGGATCCCTTTTGAGATATCAGCTATGAATATCCCAAACAGCACCAGTCTCATTACCGATCACTGGGGCACCCACTCATAACGTCCCTTGGTAATGAGAGTTCCCCACCACCACCACCCTTTGCTGCCTACCCCTCAGCCAGTTGGTGATCCAATTGACCATTTTTGTTCCCACAGTATGTATTCCAGCTTCCCCTCCATCCTCCTAAGCAGCACTGAGTCAGAGGCCTTGATGAAGTCCAAATACAGGACGCCCACTGCATGACCCCTGTACAGTTCCCTGGTAACCAAGTCATAGTAACTGACTAGGTTTGTCTGGCAGGATCTGCCCAAGACAAAACCATGTTGTTGAATATCTTGAAGACCATTGTCTTCCAAAAGGTCATCAGCCTCTCTTATAGGATTGACTCCATGAGCTTCCCCATGATTGAAGTGAGACTCACCAGTCTGTAGTTGCTGGGATCATCCTTCTGGCCACATTTTTGAATGGGCACCACATAGGCCATCCTCCAGTCCTGTGGCATGCATCCTGTGTCCAGTGATGTACTGAACAGATCTGCCATTGGCCCTGCCAGGATCTCCGCTAGCTTTCTAAGTACCCTAGAGTAAATGCCGTCTGGTCCTGGTGCCTTGTCCACCTTCAGTACCCTTAGTCCTTCCAGCACCTTATCCTCTGTAATCCTGATATCAGTCACCCCTGCCCCCCCTGCCCACTCCACCCTTCCCATGGGGTATCTGCCCCCCCTTTTCCTTCATGAGCACAGAGCAAAAGTACTCATTCAGTGCCTCTGCCTAGTACTCCCCTTCTCCACCCACCCCACCATCCTTCTTAATCCTCACAATCTGGTCTTTATTTCTCCTTCTCTTGCCAATGTATCTGAAGAAGTCCTTTTCCCATCCTTGATTCCTTGTGCAGTCTCAGCTCTCTGGAAACCTTGGCCACTCTGACTAGCCTGGTAACCTCCCTGGACTTCTTCTTGTACTCGTCTTTGTCCCCTGTCTCCTGATTTCCTGAGCCTCTGGAATGCTTTTCTCTTGGCTGTCTCCCTTCCATGACCTCATGAGTCAGCCAGCTTGGCTTCTTTGCCCTACCCTTCTTGCTCCGTGTCCTGGTACAAGTCTCAGTTTCCCTTGCTAGCCCTTTTTTAATGATATTCCATTTTTTGCTAGCACCCATGCATGTCTGAATTCCCACCAGATGTTCAACCAAAATTTCCCCATCTTTTTAAAGTCTGCCTCCTTAAAATTGATTACTCTGGTACCCATAACTCTTGTTTCCCTGCCCATATTGAGTGTGAACCACACAATGTGATGGTCACTCCCAGCCAGGGGGTCCTCCACTCTCAGATTCTTTACAGCTTCCCCATTTGTTAATTCCAGGTCCAGAGCCCTTCCCACCCTAGTCGGCTCATGAACCAATTGCACCAGGAAACTGTCCTGAAATACATCTAGTAATACCTGCTCCTTTGTACTCGTGGTGGTTGGGGTGTCCCAGTCCACTACAGGGAGGTTGAAGTCCCCTACCACTACTGTGTTCCTCTTCCTACAGACTCTTCTAATCTGCTTGGCCAACTCCCAATCTAGGTCAACTCCCTGAGCTGGTGGCCTGTACACTACCCCCAGTGTCTTTATTTTGGAGTCTTGAAACTGCATCCATAGGACCTCTGTCTTGCCCTCCACCACCTCTTCTCTTATACACCTTATCCCTTCCCTCACATAGATCACCACCCCTTCCCTAGCCCTGTCCTTCCTGAACATCTGGTACCCTAGGTTTATCATATCCCAGTCCTGGTTCTGGGTGGCCCATGTTTCCATCATTTCCACAATGTCCACCTTCCCCACTGCCAAGAGAGCCTGTAGCTTGGCTGATTTGTTATCTAAGGTTCTCACATTCAGTGGGAGCATCCTCCAGCCTGTGTCTTTCCCCCCTCCCTGGTTCCCCCTACAACCCCTCCTTGTGTCCCCACCCCAAATACCTCTCCAATAGCTCACCCCTGGAACTTACCCAATGCGGTGATTAATCCAGGCCTACCCCCTCTGTGTGGGGCCATTGGGCAGGGTGACTCCACAGAACATGGTCAGGATCCCAGGACATGATGTGCAATGACATATGTGCCTTAGCACAACAGCGACAAGCCTCCCCAACTCAGTGGCATTGGCACCTGGTCATTCCCCTGGCCTCTGCTAGGGCATCACCATGCTCCAAACACTCTCACAACCCTCCGCCCAAAGGAGGAGAGCAGTCTCTAGGACACTACATCCTCCTTTCCCTGGCCAGCCCTCCAACTCCCTGTGTCCTTTCCCGAACCTGAGGCATCAAAGTCGCAAGTGGATGCCTGACCACTTGCCGGCAGACCTGCAGACACTTTTCTTCTTAACTGCAAGCACATAGGTCCCCTGAAATCAAAGCAGTTCTACTTTAAGTGACCATGTTTCTTTCTCCCCCCTCCCCTCCAAGTCGCCCGCCCAGCGATTTCGACCAATGTACTATACATGCTACTTGTCGTGTTTATTAGGGCAGTCATGAAATGACTATCTTGAAAATCTGGGGTCAGAATTAACTAAAAAAAATTAAAGAGTGAATGTGCCAGACCCTGTACTTCTGTGAGTGGACAGAGTTTTCCCATGGCACAGGGTCCATAGGGCTCTGCACATCTGTACCTGTTCACGCAGGCCCTGTGTGAATGAGGATACAATTCCACTGTCTCAAAAAGAAAGTAACTTCTCTGCCAAAAACTTCATTAATGTACCAGTTAGGTTAAGTTACTCTATTACTCTAACTGGTGCATTAACAAAGTTTTTTGATATATACATATATATATATATACACACACACACACACACACATGCACACACACATCTCAAAAGTAAGGAAATACGATGTTATGGTTTTATAAACCTAACTCCAGACACCCCCTTGCACAGTCCCATGAACTCCACTAAACTGAATGCCAAAGCATAATTCAGATGCTAATCCCAAAGGGCCCTGACCAAAGCAAGTTATTCTCCTTACTTTTGAAAAAAAAATGTGTCATAACTTGCCCTTCTTTATTTTACCAGTGGTGGGTGTGAGTTCACGCTGCCAGTGCCCTTGCTGCTTGTCAACCCAGTGGCTAAATAACCCCCGCTCTTGTCTATCCTTAACACCCATATCATCCCACCAGTACACATCTTGTGTCCCAGGTTGTTGATCCACTTTCCCTAGATGGCAATTGTTTATCCCCTGCTGCATTATCACAAGTTCTTTATGTTACTAACAGCGGATACCCAATCTCACCACTGGTACCTCTGTTGCTTAGCCACCCAACAACTGAAATAACCCCCACCCTTGCCAAACCTCTAGCACACATATCAACATACCTCTTCAGAGGGCCTTGTGCTAAGTAGGTTAGGACTTACCTCCTGTATTTTGGATCCATGCTAAGTTATCACCCTATCTCTTGACCACATTAGTGGCACTTGGTAAATCTGACCTGAAATGTGTTTTGGGTGCCTCCCACAAATAAAATATATATATATATATATATATATATATATATATATATATATATATATATATGTGTGTGTATATATATATATATATATATATATATATATATATATATATTTTTTTTTTTTGGGTGACAAGGTGATACTTATGCGGTCATGAGCTGGAGTGGCAACCTGGCCACTTTGCAAATTTGGTGGCCAGTATGGCAAAAAATAGCTAGGTTATAGCCAAATGAAAAAAGTCCAGAAGCATGTTTTGAACAACCACATAGGGGACCTGTGGTCTACTTCACTACATGTCACTATACTGCCACTTCATGAGAGGCTCACAAAAGCACTCGTGAAGCAAGCTAAAGGTCTGGTGCAATGCTTGTCATCATGGAGTTGCTTCATGACTGGCCGTTACAGATGTCTTCATACTTGGGTCCTGTGTACCATAAGGTACCATGGCTATCTATAAAAGATAGGCAATTCATGGCAAAAAACTAGGATAATGCACAAGTTAGGGCTTTTAAAATATCAGAGGTAAGGCAATCCAATGTTAGTTTTTTTAACCTTTGCTTCACCCACGTACCCATATGCACCATCTTCATGAACTTCAGCAAATTGAATGCCAAAGTACAATCGAGATCCCAATCTGGAAGGACCCTGCACAAAGCAAGTCACAACTCTAATTTGTTTTTAAGAAGTAAGGAGGTTAACTTGCTACATGCAGGGCCCTTCAGACTTGGGATCTGGATTGTGCTTTGGCATTCAATTCAGCAGTGTACACAGGGCTGGTGGATGGGGCTAGGTGGAGTTAGAGTTAAAAAAACAATTTGGATTTACTTACTTTTGATGTTTTAAAAACCCAAACCTGTATATTAACATAGTTTTCTTGCCATGAATCAATCTATCTATCTATCTATCTATCTATCTAGCTACCTGTCTACATATATACTATACACACACACACATATCTATATTTTAATTAAGAATGTGATAGCAACCTTATAGTTAGGATCCAGTTTAAATGTTAAACTGTTGCCAGCCCAGTGGCTGAGGCAGCGATGCCTTACCTCCTGCCATGCCGGCAACCCGTGTTCGTAGTGCAAGCGGGTCATCGGGGACCGACCGGGGTGGGAGAGGATCGAGTGTCTGGAGGACAGCTCTCCTCTCCCGGGGAGAGGGGGAACAGAAGCCAGTGATTGCCTGACACCTAGTGGAGGCTAGGTGTTGGCACACCTGGTTCTGTACAGTGGGGCACAGAGGCGGAGCCGCTGGCAGGGCACGCAGCATGTGAACACGCACATGGCATGCACCCCCCACCGTCAGCACTGCATGTTCCGCCTGCTGACAGAAAACAGAAATTGGTGGCCCTGGTTGTGCAGCTTGATGGCCATCCATTGAAACATGCCACCTCCATAGGGTATCACCAAACACTGGATCTATTCCTGTTGGGGAGTTTGGTGTCTCCACGCCATGGAGGATAAGCCATGGGGGTAGCTTGTGTTGGCCGAAGGTGGAGGATGATGGGATGGATGATGGCTGGAGATTCCAGGAGGATGCCAGGTAATGAGATGAGCCAACTGGGGCTGGGGAGAAAGCATAACAAAAAAGTTAAACTGCTAACTTAGCATCTTAATAACTTTGGCACCATTCAGTGGAATTGCTTAAATATTTGCATGCATGGTCAGAGTGACAAAGTCTCAACACATGACTAGTTTCAGATATCCAGCGAACATGATGACTGTGATTGAGTGACTGCAAAAAGGGTGACTCAATCATGGCACCTGTCTGTGTTTTGGGCTACCTGGCAGAGTAGCAATGGGATATGGGGTAGGCAACTAAAACGACAGAATGTCGCTATATATACACACATGCAGGGGGGAGGGACCACACCACGGGATGGGTGGAAGGGGGGAGAAAGGGTATATGGGGTGTAGTGCAGCAGTCAGCTGCCGAGCTGGCCTTGTGGTGTGGTGAGTAGGGTGGCAGGCTGAGGTTGGAAGGGTGCCGGGTTCGGATCTAGGGCGGGCTTCTTTTTTGCATTGGGCAGGTTCTTTTTTGCATTGGGCAGGTGGTATTTTTTTTTAAGTTTTACACACACACCCCTGACATGCATCCCACTGAAGTTGAGAATCCTTAGGTAGGAGGGTGCGTGGGGCACAGCCCCCTGCATATCCAGTAATCCCGTTGCTGGTTTTGTGGTCACCTGTAAGTATATTCACCAAATTTCTTTTCGGTGATATACACTCGCATAATAGCGATAGCCGTAATGTATTTGCTATTATGACATAGAACCCTAGTTTCGTGACAGCACCTTTTGCAGTTGCTGAGATCTGGAATGCTGATTTTTGGAAAACTAAATATTTTTCTCTATAGACTTATTGTGTTTTTTTTCATGCACAGCCTAGATGGTACAGAATTTTTTCATGCAACTTTAGCAGGTCATATAGCCTAGTGATTAAAGGAAAGCGGTCATAATGTTAGATACCCCTACCCTGAAAGGCTTACCCCCGTTACCAGTTTCATAAATAAAACACCTTTTCAGTGTTTGAACACTTGTTTTATTTGAAGAAGTCCTGGACTCTGCAAAATGGTGCATGCTAATGCACTTCCATTTCAAAGCTAGTGCAGCGATTGCCATCAGCTCCCATAGATGTGTATGGAGCTGAGGCGGTGCTGTCACTTAGCTTTGAAATGAAGCACGCAGCGTGCACCATTTTATGGAGGCCCAGACTTCTTCAAAATAAAAATAGTAGGTTCAAACACCTGAAAAAAGGTGTTTTATTTGTAAAACCACTAATCGGTGGGGTAAGTTCTCTAGGGGTGGGGGTTCTAACATTATGACTGCTTTAAGAACACTGAGCTGCCAACCTAGAGACCTGGTTTGAATCCCATCAGCCCACTTCCATACTATGTGATCCTGAGCAAGTCACTTAACTTCCTAGGCTCCCAGGTCACAAGTGGAGACAGGCTCCAGCTTAGTGTGCCTTTCCTGGTTAAACAATTTCCCCTTTCCTAACTTTCAGGGTAGAAACAGCCTGTGCCAAGGTACAGTAGTGCCTATTAAAGGTTTTGTGAAAAAAATGTTAAACAGTTCCAAAGTTATAAGGATTTAAAGTTTACCTTTTGGATAACCCTCTGATATGAATGGTAAAAAAAACCACTGATAATGAGGACTTATTTTTCATGATTTAGGAAGTGTAATAATCTTGAGCACTGACCACCTCTTGTAAAATTACTCACACCAACTGTCATAACACCAAACTGACTACATTTATTAATATAAAAATAATGAAAGCAAGTGATGCAGGCAACTACAGCCTGACGTTTTTGAAACTTACTGTTCCTTTATCAAAGGCTGAAGAATCATATAACAAGACTGTTCACTTGTGACATCACTATGACGTAATTTAAAAATACAGCTGTTTCATTAGTTAATAATGGAATACCCAAGTAAAGGTGCTGGTGAATACCTGTAACATCAATTAGTAACCATACAACCCCTAAATTCCCAGCTAATTATTTTTAAAATGTCTAACAGTGCAAAATTAATAATGTACAAATGCTTTCACAAAATGTAAAGTGCATATAATAACAATACAGAAGTCTATCAAATAAGGGGAACTGGGATGTGGAGGAAGAAAACAAAAACATTAAGTTCCAAAATGCATCAGGCTGTAGTTGCCTGCATCAATTGCTTTTATTGGGTGCAATTTGTATGCAGGTACGTGAAAAAATCATGTACTCCACCTGCACAGCTATGCACCAATGGAAAGGTGCACCCATACTGGCATGCACAAAAGCTGACCACCTGTCCATGGCTCCACCTACCTGGCATGCAGGACTCCGCAGGTCAGCCGGGGGAGGAGTCATCGTCCTAGGCGGGCATCCAATTGGATGCCTCCCTGGGACACCTAGTGGATCCCTCGCATAGGGAGGCATGGGTCTGGAGCTGTGCATGCTGATTGCAGGTACCCAGACCCACACAGCACCATCCCATCCAGGTGCTACCGCCCCATTCATTTCCGGCACTCACCTTCCAGCTGCCCCTGCCATCTCCAGCTGCCCAGCGGACAGGGGCAGCATGGAGAGCCCTGTCCCGGTCTCCCGGTGACCAGCTGCTGGTGTTCATGGGGGAATGTAGTGAGTTACAGCAGGGTCTCCCCTGCCATAACCAGTGCCCCACTTCACACCCATGCAGTCAGCACTATGCGGGATACCTCGTAGTGCTGGCATGCCCCCGGAATGCCCCCGCATACCCCCAGTGCATTGCTGTCCTCACAGCCCAGGGTTCGGGTGCATAACCCCTGTGCACCCATGTCATGAATGCCTCACAGCCACTGCTCCACAGCATTCATGCACACGATGCCAACACGCCCAGCTTACATAGGTGCTTGGTATCGTGTATAGGACCTATTGTTTTTATATTAATAAATGTAGTCAATTTAGTGTTATGACAGTTGGTCTGGAGTCATTTCTACAAGAGGTGGTGAGAGCTCAACTTCATTACACATGTCTTGCATTTTTGTCTGGAAGCACCACCATCCCAGTGCAACCTTTCCTTGTGATCTGTTTTTCATGATTTACTTGTCGATAAATTATTTACTTGTTGTGAAAAACATACCAATCCTGATGCAGCCATCTTGTTTATTTTTAACTAACATACATTGAAAATATGTAATAATTATGTATTTTCCAGAAAACAAACACCTCAACTTAGATAAACGGGACCCCTTTATCCAGATTCTGGTATTAGTTTTTTGAAAATATGTCAGGAAATATAATTTCTGAGCACCCAAATATCCTGTGTGCCAGCTTAGTGACATGAGTTGTTCACCCATGTTCTCAGTATGAGAACAATGTGACTTTCTTGAATTTTGAAGCCACAGCTGGAGTCATGACATCGGCTTCAATTGGAGCACTGAGTCAGTGATCTCCTGCCTCTCTGTCTCTGTCTATTTCTCTGTCTGTATATCTATCTCTATCTATTCAAATTACAGCGGACTGGAGTGCCCACCCTGTTACTGCTTCTTTCTCCCCACTCCCCAAGGTTCCCCATCCCTTTCCCATGTTTAAGTTTAATTGTAAAAAGCAGACAGGTGTGCCCACCCCCAGTACCACTTCTCTTCACCCCTCTCCTCCAGTTTGCCCACCCTTTTCCCATTATATACATGGCACCCATGGTGCCACCGAACAGTTGCCTGATGCTGGGGCACCAAATCCCCAGTGGTGAAAAGTCACCTGAAACAAAGAAACTGTCCCACATTTTTGGGGGGTTGTTTGAAACTGTAAAAAGAAAATGGTCCCTTGCTGACTTCACTGAGCTGACCCCCACACCCCACCCACCCCACCCTGACTGCACACTCAACACCCACCACCCCACACCTTCCACACACCTCACTGACTTAAAAGTATTCCATGGTGTAGAGCCACTCACTGATCAAACATCTGTTTTGCTGCTGGAACCGACGACATGCAGATAAGAAAATCAGGTAAGTGCGGTTATGAACTTTTATTCTCAACTTTGTCATTTTTCACTATTTTTACACCAGATTTTCCACATGGCCTTTTTGGAACCCTCCTCATGAACAATGGAGGAGAAAATGTTCATATCTTTCCTGAAAGGTGATTTTGCAGTCACGGCGTTAAATCATCTTTTGGGTGGGATTTGAACATTTTCATCTATCAGGTTTATGAAGTAGGGTCATAAGAAGGTTATGGTGACAGTCTGGTGGAAAATATGGTAAAATGACTAGCTTATGAGTGAACACTGACTTATTCCAACATTCACTCATAACTTCAATGTTTTTTTACATTTGTCCACCAAACTTTCAACATAGCCTTTTAGAGCCACCTAACAAACAATGCAGCGGAAAGTTTTCCATAATCTGTAGTTTATCCTCATCAACTGCTATTTCTGTAGCTTCAGAGTTGTTTGCTTGCAGTGTCACTTACGTGCCTGAAAGATGTCCTGACCAGGCAACAAGTTGTTGTTTCCAGTCACCACTGTCTGAAAAAGTAGCAGTGACTTGTGGGTCACAGCCCGTGCCACTAGATCATTTAGCCTCTTAGATGCACTTGAGTTGGACGGGAGCACTAGAGCCATGATGGCTCCATGTTGTGGGTTCCTCAAAAATTTACTGTTCACATGACACAGTATTGGTTTTGCCCTAACATTGGTACCATCTTTCCAAGCATTGCTCTGAGAGTATCTTTATGTGCCTGGAAGGGCAGTACCGAAGTAAGGGAGATGCCAGTGCTGTGTCACACTGTCATTCAGACCCGAGGGGCCAACAGCATGGATTCACCAGGGCTTCAGTCACTTTTTTCCCAGGCTTTTCATTCCTCTACTTTTTGTGTTTTGCAATTAAACCCTAAGAGATGCATTAATATAGTGTTTTGCAATTAGTAGTAAAAGTAAAACTTTCTGTAGAAGCTGCCATCACCTGAAGAAGGGCTCTGTATGCCTGTAAGCCAAAACCTGTGTATGAAAATTTCTTGTTGGTCCAATAAAGATATCGAATCACCTGCTTTGTTCACCAACTGTACTCAGGAAGATGCACTGTGCACTGAGTGGCCCACATGTTCTCTATTGACTTACAATGGAATTGAAGCCAGAGTTTAAGTTCCAAATCAAGCCATATACCAGTCTGTCTGTAATCATGTTTTGAATTATTTTTTTTAATTATCATCTTAAGTAAATTCAAATTGCTGCTCAAAATTTAATACAGCATAACTGCAACAAGAGTTAAAAACAGTAATTAAGTATAAGATAGGCCATTAATCAATCTATAGCCATTTTTAAAAACAGACGGTGAGTCAAATCCTAAGTGGTATGCAACTGCACAACACTGAAAGCAAGAATTCCAAAGGTCAAATACTGTATCTCAGGAGATTCACAGGATGAACACAAAGGAGATATTAATTAGCTGAAGAAAGAATATAGGCAGGGACATTTGGTTTAAATAGATTTAGCACATAGACAAGAAGTCCCTGACTGCTTGAAAAATATGAATTTTTTAGTATTATATTAATTGTCTGAAGTTCTTTAAGCAAGGGAATAACATGCTCTAATTGTGGGTTTTGGAAAATACAACTTTGCTGCAACATTTTGAATAGACTGCAAACTCCAAACAACTGAAGTTAGAAGTCTGGCAAGAGAACTGCAATAAACCAAGTAACAGATCACTACTGCATTTTTTTTCAGCAAAGATTTTTATTACAATTTTTTAAAATTGCTCCAAATACATTGCACAAACACCATAAATTTTCCAATTATGTACAAAGGCAGTATTGACAACTAGTACATTCTCAGGATGACTTAAATGCATTTAAAACTTATAATAGCGACCGGTGCTTCATAAAACAAGGTTCAGAATCTACCTTAGAGAACGTGGGTTAACTAAAAGTAAGCAACTCTATAATACCAGCTTACTGGAACTGCTACTTACAAGGGAATCCCTTAGATTAGTCCCAATTGCTGAGTCTTGTGATCCGACATAATGATGCTGGATTAATGCTTTCATCTCCCTTCAAGTATAACCAGTATAGGTGACCAGATGACATCAAAAATAGGGAGTTTGCCAGAAATTACATGAACAATATGCTTGTTATTAATAATTTCACTCAATTTGTTACAGCATTCCTGGAGTGTTGGAGGAGAGTCTAATTTCCAGTTGGAAAGTAGGATTCTTGTGAATGCCAAGACAGAGGCCTATACTCCTGCTTTCTGCTGCTTATTAAGGTGCAGATCCCAGGGTCTAAGCCAAAAATAATGACTTCCGGGTAAATGGTATTGAAACACCATAAGCATCCGTACAAAATTTGTGCACTGTCTTCCATAAGGGCAGAATGTGTGGACAGTCCCATAGCATGTACAGTAAACTGGCATATTTTTGTTTACATTTCCAACAGAGACCTTCAGAGAGATAGCCCATTGACTGTAATCTCAGGGGAGAGTAATAACAATAGCACAAGATCTTAAACTGTATTGTTCTCCCTAACACTTCTTTGCTGGCTGCACATGCATTAGACCATGAAGCAGACCACTCTAAGTCAGAAATGCCTACACCCAAGTCACTTTCTCTACTACTACTGCTGCATTGAACTGTAGAAATATTATTTTTTTTTTTTTTACCAGGAGAGACACACTAAGCTGAAGCTTGTTTACAGGTGCTACCTGGGAGCACAAGGAAGTTAAGTGACTTGTTCAGGGTCACACAATATGCAAGTTGAGGCTGTGGGATTCAGACCCAGGTCTCCAGGTTTGCAGCTCAGAGCCTTAAACGCTGCGCTATACTGCCTCATTAAATAGGTGAAAGCAACAGAATTGTAATTTTATAACTGGAAAAGGCACATTGAGCAGTCACAGTTCATTTCTAGGTGCATCCCGGGAGATTGATCTGTTTCATTGACAGTGGAACATTGGTCATGACACCAAGGATGTTCCTCTACTCTTCTTCAACAGACAAGGCAAAGTAAGGCAATGTATTTCTGTAGTGCCCTATTTCATAGCTCAGTGCACTTCACGATATATAAAACAGAATTTAAAACAAATACCACAAAATCAGCATTAGAAATAAATACAACTATAGATTAGATGTAGGAAATTAAAACAAAACCTTAACATGACACAGTCTTAAAATTAATTAATTAACATATTACAAATACTTTCTCAAAGAGGCAGTTTTTTTTCAGCCCTTTTTAAATGCCTCCATTGAGGGAGCAGTCCACAGGCCAAGCAGAAGGGCATTTCAGATTAATAGTGCTGCTGCAGAGAAAGCCATCTGCCCAGATTGTCTGACTCTAGATCTAGGGATGGCCAATAGGTTGTCCTCAGTGCAGCAGAGTAGGCAGCTCTGAACATAAAATGCCAAGCAGTTTTTTAGGTAGTCAGGACCCATTCTATGTAGGGCCTTGTAAGTTAACCAGACAGCCCTAGGTACAGAGCATTGCAGTAGTCAAGCCTCAACATCACAAATGCATGTACTAGGATCACTGGGTCTGCATCGCAAGAAAATGGTGCTATGTAAATAAAATTCCACTGGCAGAATTACTGTGACAGTCAAATTTTGCTTCTGCAAAATTTCAGAGCGAACTTTGGCAACTTTCATGAAATTCTGACTTGGAATGGTGGAATTAATGTATTATTTGTGGATTAATGTAAGACTGCAGAAATAAATTCCTTTGACCTGATCACTGAACTGTGGAATGATTGCATGTATGGTGGATTGATGTATTAAACTGTGGAATGGAAACTTGCAGAAATGTAATTCCACAGTTCATGGGTATCATTCCGCAATTCAGCAAAAAAATGTTGTGGAACAGGGTGAAAATTTGCTAAACACATTAGGAGGATTCGGATTTTGCCAAAGTTGGAATTTTGGAAAATTTAACAAAGTTGTGAATGTCCCACAACACTAGCAGAAAAGGAATTAATACAGATGATATTTCACAACTGTAAAATAATACAGATGATATTTCACAACTGTAAAACACACTATGAGCCATCACCACCACCTGGTGATTTAAACACAGGCTAAAGTCCCTGATGACCCCTAGATTCTTGACCCTATCAATAGCTCACAGCAATACATTGTTTAGTGATGGACATTGTGAGACCAGTTGATCATCGCCAACCCACGAAAACATGGTTGCACCAGCAACACCTTTGTCTTGCCTGGATTTAATCTGAAACAGCTGGACACCATCCAGTCAGAGATTTCTCACAGGACTTGATCTAGAGACCGCATCATGCCTGTCAGGTGTAAATAACAGATGTAGCTGGGTTGGGATCATCTGCATAGCAAGGAAAGTCTAACTTATACCATCCAGTTACTTCTTCTGATGGCAACATGTACACAGCGAATAACACGGGCACAGAATCAACCTCTATAGCACCACACAGCTTATCACAAAGTGTTATGAGGAAAAAGTCCCTACAGTAACATAACCTGCTGTGATCTGTAGGAAGGAATCAAACCACATATAGGCTGACCCATAGAGTCCTCCATATTGCCACAGGTGACCCATCAAAATCCTATGATCCACCAAGAGATAGAGAAGAATAACCACAGAGCCTTCTCTTCTATCTGTTGCTAGGATACAGTAATTAAACACCCTGACAAGTGCAGTCACAGTGCTATGCCTAGACCAGTCACCAGACAAGAAAGGTTCATAGATGTTATATTTCTCAAGGTGAGCTTTGAGCTGCATCACGACTACCTTCTCAATAATCTTCCCCAAAAAGGAAAGGTTTGAGACAGTCCTCTAATTTGCCAGAACATCTGGGTTCATTAAGAGGGTCTTTTTATTGCCTTTTCAAGGACAGAGGGAAATATAACTTGTCAAGGGAACACCAGACAATTCATATAACAGTAAGACTAGGCCACCCCAACAATCCACCAACAGCCGGAAGGGCTTTGTTCAAAGAACAGAAAGTTGGACTCAGCCCAGTTATCAACCTGAGTACATCTTCATCTGACACTGGGTGAAATCTGCTCCAGGACCATGATGGGTCAACTGGCTTTGAAGTATGAATCATGCTATCCTCTAACACACCACTTGTAGAGATTCTGACTCAGATAGATGACACTCTGTCCAAGAGGAACTGGCCAAACTGCTCACACTTAACTGCTGAAATCTCTCCTATTAATTGTAGACAGGGCAGATGCAACAATCTGTCTACAGTGTGAGAGAGCTGAATAAGTGCCATGGAATCTTTAACTTCAACCTGCACAGTGACCAAAGATTGGCAGAAGGGACCTTGGTTTAATATTTTATTCATAGAATTGCACCTCAACAGCATAGTACCCCCTTATGCTGTACCACAGTATCAGTTATGTGCATTACCCGAAGTGCCTGGAGTAAGAAAAGAACACACAACCTTCTGATCTTCCAGCCCTAGAGGTGAGCATATTGCCTAGTGGGCTGCTGCTTTAAATTACAGAAGCAATAAGTCTGTGATGTGAATGACAGATCCAAATTACTTAAAACATTATGATTCTCAAGAGTAAAAGATTTTTCCATACAATATGAATTAACTTTTATCTTTACTGATTTAGAAACATCCAGGTCAGAATAAGTCATTTCTGTTTTGTCCATGCTAAATTTAAGAAAGTATGTCTAATCCAGTTTGAGACATCAGTCTAGCATAGATGCAGAGAAGAATTTCAGCAGTGAGGAATGGGGCAGAAATAGATGCGAGTATCATAACGTATAGGTGGCAGTGGTACTTGGATCCATTTGCCTTCATGTAATAACCCCTGGAGGCTGAGCATACACAGAGTGAAAACAGAAAGAGCACAAACACAGAGCCACAGGAACTGCAGCATGTGAACAGTCACTTATTTCTGGTAGAAGCGATCAGACAAATAAAGAGAAAAACAATTTAAGTCCTACCGACAAAAAGAAGAATAATAGTTAGCATTTGTATAATGCTTTTCCTCCACATTGTATCCCAAAGTGTTTTACAAGCTTTGCAAAACTGGTAGCAAAGTGACTGTAAATGTGTAGGGGTATCCATTTAACACATCAACAGCCACACAGCCTTGAGTGGTTACCTAAACTGATTTTATGAAAAGGGGAATGTTATCCATTGTACCAGGGAAAATCCCCTACGCTAACACAAAATGTCATGGGTTTGTTTACTTCCACCTGGACACCCACCAGGACAGCACCAAAGATGGTCAGAAAGGGCCTCAGTTTAACATCTGATCTGAAGGACCGCACACCTAGACAGTGCAGCATCCCCCTAGTATGGCACTCTGGTGCCAGTGTTTATAGTATGAGCTCAAGTCCTGGTGTGGGACTGCAACACATGACATTCTGGCACTAAGGTGGATTTGTTCCCAACTGAGTCATGCTGACAACAGTCAAAACCAAAGGTCGAGGACAATCTGAGAATAGCACTACATGCTAAACAATATACACGAAGATGCTACACAATACAGACACATACATGCATGCAAGCACACACAAATACCTCACAGAATAAACAAGCATACCCTTCACAAATGCAAACTCTGAACTTGTACTGGGAATCAAACCCAAGCTCTGAAGTACTGCCCTGGTGCTCTTCCACTATGATATTAGTTGCAGGGTTTCTAGGCAGGTGTGCTTGCTAAAGTCATGCATATCCTACAACTGACTGCACTGATTTTATTTATAGCCACGCTCCAAAACTGTTTTGTCAAGATGGATACTCTTTAACCCTAGGTTGCGCTTATCCCAAGGGCTAACTAACAGTGCCTGTTTGGCTAGTAGCAGGTTAAGGGGCCTGAGCTCTGAAACGGTTTCCTCCACCCAGTGGTCAGGGTTGGTAGTGGTCATGCTAACCTGGGCACAACCCTCCGGAACACTGTAACCGCCCTCTTTCCTTACTAGTGGCCGGAACAATATAAAATAATCACTCTCACAATACCCCTGATACACCACACAAGTACCCATACTGTTTGCACTTACCACACAGGCTACCCTCTGGCCCAGCCCTGGGGATCCCCTGTAAAACAAGGTTATGCACAGCAAATAACAGCAGTACAGTACTTCTTGCACAAACTGGAACCACAGTCAGGGTACATGCAAAAAGTGTTAAATCTGATTTATTTAAGGGACTTGAACAAGGGAGGCGTAATCAGGTTCATTTGCTTAAAGGCTGTATCTAATCAAACAGTTATGCATGCACTTCCGGGTCCATAAACAGTCACACACTCTGGGTACCCAGATGGAGAATGGTGGGCTAGCCAGGAATGTTGCAGCTGGTTGGGGCCCTGTGATGGAAGAAAACAACATGCACAGCACACACTATTTGTAATCCGGAGCCGGAGGGCTCAGTTCGTGAAAAGAAAACAAGACAATCAGATGACACACTTTTAGATTAGGCTGCTATTGCAGGGAGCTACCCTGATGATTACTCATGATACCCAAGACTGGACACAGGCTGGATGAAAATCAAGACAGCAGGTGGTTAATCTGGAGTGCCAGGAGAAGCAGGGCCCACACGAATTGCTGAGGCGTTGTTGCTGTTCAAGTGTGGAGCAGGGGGCTGATCCCCAGGCAGGTCTCTTTTTGATGGCTTTCTCTGTGCAGCGGGTAGTCTGGCTGGGCCAGTGTAGCTTGGCCCTGGCCAAATGGAGACAAATTCGGATACAGTTTGTTTTGGGCTGGATACAGCTTCCAGCAAGCACAACACAGTTCACACAGTGGGGAACCAAATCATGACCCACTAACAACTCACAGCACATTTACATGTAAGGAAATTCTACTGTACCAGGCAAACCACTCTCCGGTCATGATAGCAAGGTCTCTGCACAAACCGGGGATTCAAAACCAACTGAAAATCCTGACAGGCTGATCGCATTCAGCAAAATCTGTGGTCTTCTTCAGGTATGAGCCTGGTAAAAAAAAATCAGTGGCTTACTTCGTTCTCACAACTCGGATTCAGCCCAAATAAACTATGCTTTCCCTCTCAGGGACAGCAGGCAGACAGGCCAGCCAAAACTAAGCCCTTTCACAGTTCTTCCATGCAAAAACTACACAGAACTGCTGCTCAAAATCACTTGATCTGTTACTTCTTCACTTCTCAGCTCAAAAACTGAAACTAGCTGCAGCAGCCTGGGAAGTTCCCCAAGATCCAAAAGGTTTGGTTGGCTGATCTGTCTGTCAGTCACAACATAGGCTCCCCCTTCAGGTGCAAAAAGCCCAAAATTACAATTCCTACAGATTTTGACTCCAGACAGCTCCTGTAGTCCGGCTCCATTTTAGGTCCCACCAGTACTGATTGGTCCAATTCGCAAGTCCAGGACCAAGATAGTGGAGATAAACAAAAACAGTCCTTGCTGCAAAGAAGGCAGGTTAGACAAACTACATTATCATTATCACTCTAAATGATTTTCAGCAAATAGTTACATCTTTCAACAGAACTCCCTCTCAGATTACTTATGAGTGCAATCCAGGCAGCTCTTAAAGAGACAGTACACAAAGGTTATACAGGCACTCTCTGGCTATCAAATTTAAACTGCTAAAATGCTGGATACCAGCCTGGCAATGAGCATTTAGGCAAGCTCAAGGAGACTTTTCGGAATCCCCATTTGTGGGGGTACACTCTATACCACATGGCATTACAGTTTATCACTAGAGCTCCATTTTATACTCACCACTGCTCCTTCTATGCACAACTAGATTGGACTTCATTTAGCACTAGAAGATTAAAAAACACCTCTCTCTAGGTTTACTAACAAGCTGCTTCCTACATCACTGACCTTTTCAAATACACATCTGGAGTTTACCTGCTCAGAAGATATTCATATATTTTGTTGTATGGCAAGGCAAGGCAAGTTTAATTTTTCGGGCAACCAATCCCGGAGGCTCTGGGCGGCGTACACAAAATACAACTATTTTAATTAAATAAAACGGATACATAAGTAAAACACTGATAAATAACAAACCATCTAAACATAATTAAAAATAGTAACAATCGGTAAAAGGCTGTCCCGCTGAAATATGCTAATCAGTGTCAGAGAAGGCCTGACTAAACAGGAGGGTCTTGAGGCGGGCCTTGAATACTTCAACTGAAGAGGCCTCCGTTGCAGATGGAGGCAGCGAATTCCACAGGATGGGGCCGGTGACACTAAATGCTCTGTTGCTGGTGGTTTTAAGCCTTGTCCTGGAAATCACAAGGAGGCCCCTAGAGGAAGAGCGGAGGGTGCAGACCAAGGCAGCAGGTGTCAGAATGTCTGACAAGTATCCAGAGCCCAGCCCATGTGGGCCTTAAAGGTGAGCAAGCCCACCCTGAAGATGATCCTCCACCTAACTGGCAGCCAGTGCAGTTCATGCAGCACTAGGTTGATATGGCAGTATTTAGGCTGCCCTGTTAACAGTCTAGCAGCTGCATTTTGCACTAGCTGCAGCCTGCAAAGAGTACCTCCTGAGACCGCAAAGTAGAGCGCATTACAATAATCAAGCCTGGACGTTATGAAGGCATGTACCAAGGTGGGGAGGTCCATGGGCGGAATTAGGCATGATCCTGGCTACATTCCTAAGATGATAAAAGCTGGTCCAGTATTCTTACTGTCCCACCCACTCACTCCGATCCTCTGGCAAGAGATTGCTAGAATTCCCAGGGTATCCCTGAAAACATCGGGTGGAAGATATTTTGCCTTATGGCACCTTATCCTGTGGAACTCTACCTCACCAGATATGAGAGCCTGACCATGGAAGGATTTAAAAATCTTAAACCATACCCATTCAACCAAGCATTTGCAGGGACTGATTGAGTGATTGTAGAGAGTTTTATCTGTTTTAATGTGTATTGCTGATCGATTTTTGGAATGTATATTGTTAAGACGCCCTGAGCCTAGAAATGGCACCTCATATAAATGAAATTTTACTTTACTTTACTTACTTACAGACAATGGATGACACCTGAAATTCAAATTTCAATTCACTATCAAAGGTCACACCAAGATCGCACATCCTAGAGGAGACCTTTAATGGCACAGAACCCAGAAATAAACCTGTTGCTGCACCACAGGCCATCCTATCACACCTTCTGTTTGACTCCACCACCAGTGCCCCCATCTTACATAGAAACATAGAAACATAGAATCTGACGGCAGATAAGGACCGCTTGGCCCACCCAGTCTGCCCATTTCCCTACCTACTGGATAAGCTGCAGATCCTAGTTAACCAGCAGCCTACTTCTTCTTACCCCCACCTCCCAGAATTGCCTTATGACTGTCCCATGCATGCTTGAATTCCACCACTGATTTTGACTCCACAACCTCCTCCGGAAGGCCGTTCCATGCATCCACAACCCTCTCTGTGAAAAAATACTTCCTTAAATTACCTCTGAGCCGCCCCCCTTCTTCAAATTGTGCCCTCTTGTTCTTGCACACCTCTTTTTTTGAAAGATGCTACCCTCTTGGACTTTGTTGATTCCCTTGAGGTACTTGAAAGTTTCTATCATGTCCCCCCTCTCCCTCCTTTCCTCGAGGCTATACATATTAAGCTCCTTAAGTCTCTCTTCATATGTCTTCCAGTGCAGACCCTGCACCATTTTAGTTGCCCTCCTCTGGACAGCTTCCATCCTGTCTATGTCTTTGCGGAGATTGGGTCTCCAGAACTGCACACAGTACTCCAGATGGGGTCTCACCAGCTGTCTGTACAGAGGGATAATAGCTTCCTGTTTTCTACTGGTGATGCCTCTCCCTATGCATCCCAGTATCCCCCCAGCCCTCCTTGCTGCCCTCTCACATTGCTTGCCCACCTTTAGGTCATCTGATATGACTACCCCCAGGTCCCTTTCCATTTTTGTTGTTGTTAGTATATCACCTCCCATTGTGTACTCTTCCCCTGGGTTTGTTTCCCAGGTGCATTACCTTGCACTTCTTAGCATTGAATCTAAGCTGCCATACATTTGACCATTCCTCTAACCTTGCCAAGTCCCTTCTCATCCTTTCCACCCCACCCTGTGCATCAACTCTGTTGCAGATCTTAGTGTCATCTGCAAAGAGACATACTTCCTTCCAGTCCTTCCGCAGTGTCACTTATAAAGACATTGAAGAGGACCGGTCCTATCTGAACCCTGCGGTACCCCACTAGTAACCCCCCTTTCTCCTGAGTGGACTCCATTTACTATTACTCTCTGTGTCCTATTCTCCAGCCAATTCTTACCCAGGCTGTCATCTTGGGACCCACTCCCAGGCTGCCTAACTTGTATATTAATCTTTGTGTGGGACTCTGAAATGCCTTGCTAAAGTCTAGGTAGGCCATGTCCACAGCCCCTCCTGATCTACTACTTTGGTCACCCAGTCAAAGAAATCTATCAGATTTGTCTGGCATGACCTTCCCACTGTGAATCCATGCTGCCTAGGGTCCTGTGCCCCTCTGGCCTCTAGATACTCGACAATTCTTTCCTTCAGAAGTGATTCCATCATTTTCCCTATCACTGAGGTTAAACTAACAGGTCTGTAGTTTCCTGCTTCTGCCTTGCTCCCACTTTTGTGAAGGGGGAATCACATCTGCCCTCCTCCAGTCCTCGGGTACCACCCCATCCTCCCATGATTTGTTAAAAAGGGTAGTCAGTGGTGTCACTTGTTCTACCCTTAGCTCTTTTAGAATTCTGGGATGAATCCCATCAGGCCCCATTGCTTTGTCCACCTTCAGTTTTAAGAGTTCTTTCAGAACCCTTTCTTCTGTAAATGGGCTGGTATCAACTTCTGTATCCAGAGTGTTACTACTGTTTGTTTTATGTACCTCCTCTTCATTTGTAAATACTGAGCAAAATATTTGTTTAGTATCTCTGCCTTTCACAGTCTCCTCTGCCCACCCTCCTCCCTTTATTAAGCCTCACTATCCCTCCTTGGTCTTCCTTTGCTCCCTGATGTACCTATAAAAGGTTTTATCCCCTTCTTAACTGAGTTGGCTATCTTTTCCTCGGTTTGGGCCTTTGCTGTTCTGACTGCCTTCCCAGCCTCCTTTTGCTTTAACTGATACAGTTCTCTGTCCTGCTCCTTCTGACGATTCCTTGTACTTCCTGAATGCTTTCTTTTTTCTTGAACCTTCACTGCCCTTCCTTTGAGAACCATAGTGGTTTCTTACATCATCTTGTTTTGTTTTTTGCTTTACACAAGGCTCGTTACCTCTGTATCAGGGGTTAAGTCACAACCAGCTGGAGCCATCCAGTTGTTGATCTTGGAGAGGCAGCTGTTTAGCACTTCCGCTGCATTGGGTGTTCCAGGGGCAAGGAAAGATACAGTTGGGTATCATCATCAGCATAGCAATGAAAACCCAAACTGTATTTCCTAATGAGCTCTCCCAGGGGTAGCATATACACAGCAAACACCACTGATGACAAGAACCAACCCTGAGGTACTCCACATGATAGGTGGCTATAGGAGAAGGATAAATTCTCCATCACTACCCGTTGCCTCCTATTCATGAGATAGGACTCAAACCAGCAGATGACAGTGTCAGCAAGTCCACAGAGTTCCTTCAGGTGGTTGAGTAACACCCAATGGTCTACCATGTAAAATGCTGAAGAGAGGTTGAGGAGAACAAGACTTGTCCCTTCTCCTCGATCTTGGGCCCTATGGAGGTCGTTGTGCACCCCAACTAATGCGGTTTCCATGCTATGCCTCACCCAAAATCCCAACTGGAGGGGTTCATACAGGTCAAAGATCACAAGGTGCTCCTCAAGCTGCTGAGCCACAGCCTTCTCGACAACTTCCCTAAACATGGGGGGTTGGAAGGTGGAGATTGGATGGTAATTTGACTTGACATCAAGGTCTAAAGATGGTTTCTTCAGAAGAGGCCCAACCAGTGCCTCCTTCAAGGCATCTGGGAAGTCCCCCTCTGAGATAGAACACCAGACAATCAAGGTGAATACCAGGCCAACATCTGGGATTCTGACATAATTTCCTCTGAGGGCATACGACTTTCATATCCTTACCAGCACAGCACACTGCATTGACAGTAAAAGCTCACACACTATTTAACAAAAAAAAAAAAAAAAAAAATTTTTTTACATGGGGTACACTAGAAAGAAGACAGACATGTGGGGAGTAGTGCAATATACTGGCTGTGGGTCAGCAGTCTTCCGGGAGACTTTTTGGAGGCAGAGATGCTGCCCTATTTGCAGGCAACTCTCTGCTCTGAAGGAGGAGGTTGCCCGTCTCCAGACCAAACTGGACAGGAGTACAGGACCCCCCCACTCAGGGAACACCAGGGCCACCACCTCTGCTTCAGAGGTTGCCAAGAAAGAGTAGCGGTTCAACCACATTGGGCTCAGGGAGGGTGAGGGTGGTGGAACAGAGGCACACCCCTTCGGATGTACCACTCCAGAATCCATATGCCATTCTGGTGGAGCATAATTCCCCTATGGAGGCACACACAGTAGAGAATGAGGCTGCTGGCAACTGTCACAAGGGAGGCCCACAGGAAGGTGACACAGGATGCTGCAGGGAAAGAAAGCAGCTCCTGGTGGGGGATTCAGTTATCAGGGGGATAGAACTGGGTGGGGCAAGGGAAAGTGAAGTAAGGTGCCTGCCTGGCGGCATGGCTTGGAGGGACAGAAAGCGGTTTCTAAGGATCACAACAGCAGCTGTGCAGGAGACAGTGCTGGATGTCATTGTCCACCTAGGGACAAATGACTTGGCCAGCATGGGATTAGAGCAGTGCAGGAGGAGTTTGCAAAGTTGGGGAGGGGATTAGACAAGTAGCTCATACAGTATCCTTCTCGGAGGTGCTGCCTATCTATGGCATGAGTGAGGCAAGGGTACTCTGCACCATGCAGTTCAATGAATGGTTGAAAAACTGGTGTAGAACACAGGGTTTTGGCTTCACTGGGGACTTTGGTTCCACTTGGAGGGATACCCACCTATACTGGCACAATGGTCCACATCTGTCCGGGAAAGGAATCACTCTTCTCAGTGATCAGTTTAAATGCTTCATTGGCAAGCTTTTAAACTAGCCAAGGGGGAAGGCACTGATAAGCAATAGGGAATTCCCAGCTTCCCCCTCCAAAACTGGGTACTAAATGAGGTAAAGACCAAGGTAGAAAGCTCAGTAGGGAGCAGGACTGGGGTAAATGGAGAAAGCAAAGTCAGTAAGGGCAGGGATGGGACTACAACAGGAAAAGCCTTCAAAATATAGAGAGTAATGAGTACAAATGCCCATAATCTGGGTAACAAGCTTCCTGAACTAGTGGCTTTGATGGAAGAGGAGCATCTGGATATAGTGGCAGTTACAGAAACATGGTTCACAGAGCCATGGCTGGGATGTAAACATACTAGGGTGCACTATCTACAGGAGGGACAGGAGGGTAAAAGAAGAGGTGGAGTAGCAGTCTCATAAGGAAGTAATCAAGCAACAGAACAAAAGGGTAAACAGGGAGAGAGGAAGCACTAGGGTCAACTTGGAGACAGGCAATTGCACCACAGTCCACACGGGGGTTGCATACAGACTCCCATCTCAGGGGGAGGAAATGACAAGGAAATGATAAAAGGTATCCTTAGAATGGCAGAAAAAGGGGATATATTGTTGATGGGGGATCTGAATATGCCAGATGTTAACTGGAGTGCATTTGCTGCAGCCACATCAAAGAGCGGGGTCATTCTAGATGCCCTGCAGGGGGCATGCCTTAGACAACTAATACTGGATCCCACTCAGGAGGGAGCAATCTTAGACCTGGTACTCTCAAATGGAGATGGAGAGATGATCACAGATGTAGAAGTGGGTAGCCATCTGGGAACTAGCAACCATTGAACAGTATGGTTCACAATAAACACAGCAGTAGACTCAAGCCATACAAAGGCAAAGATCCTGGATTTTAGGAGGGCTGACTTTGCCAAAATGGGTGAGTGCCTAAGGAATGCACTAGCAAATGGGCAGGAAGGAGGGGTGGAAGAACAATGGGGAATAATCAAAACTGCCATCACTAGGGCAACAAGCCTTTGTGTGAAGCAAATAAACAAAACAAAACGATGTAAAAAAATGCTATGGTTCTCAAAGGTGGTGGCCAGGAAGGTTAGGGAGAAAAGATAGCATTCAGGAAGCACAAGGAATCACAGAAGGAGCAGGACAGAGAACTGTATCAGTTAAAGCAGAAGGAAGAAGGAAGGCAGACAGAACAGCAAAGGCCCAAACCAAGGAAAGGATAGCCAACTCAGTTAAGAAGGGGGATAAAACCTTTTATAGGTACATCAGGGAGTGAAGGAAGACCAAGGGAGAGATAGTGAGGATTAATAAAGGGTGGGGGTGGGCAAAAAGTGACTGTGAAAAGGCAGAAATACTAAACAAATATTTTTGCTCAGTATTCACAAGTGAAGAAGGGGAGGTACGTAAACCAAATGACAGAAACACTCTGGATAGTGGGGTTGATACCAGCCCATTCACAGAAGAAAGAGTTCTGAAAGAACTCTTAAAACTGAAAGTGGACAAAGCAATGGGGCCTGATGGGACTCTTCCCAGAATTCTAAAAGAACTAAGGGTAGAACTAGTGACACCACTGACTACCCTCTTTAACAAATCGTGGGAGGATAGGGTGGTACCTGAGGACTGGAGGAGTGCAGATGTGATTCCACTTCACAAAAAATGGAAGCAGGGCAGAGGCATGAAACTACAGACCTGTTAGTTTGACCTCAGTGATAGGGAAAATTATAGAATCACTTCTGAAGGAGAGAATTGTTGAGTACCTAGAGGCCAGAGGGGCACAGGACCCAAGGCAGCATGGATTCAAAGTGGGTAGGTCATGTCAGACGAATCTAATAGATTTCTCTGACTGGGTGACCAAAGTAGTAGATCAGGGAGGGGCTGTGGACATGGCCTGCCTAGACTTTAGCAAGACATTTCACACAGTCCCACACAAAAGATTAATATACAAGTTAGCCAGCCAGGGAGTGGGTCCCAAGATGGTAGCTAGGGTAAAAAAAGTGACTGGAGAACAGGACACAGAGGATAATAGTAAATGGAGTCCACTCTGAAGAAAGGGGGGTTACTAGTGGGGTACCGCAGGGTTCAGTTCAAGGACTGGTCCTCTTCAATGTCTTTATAAGTGACATTGCAGAGGGACTGGAAGTTAAACTATGTCTCTTTGCAGATGACACAAAGATCTGCAACAGAGTTTATACACAAGATGGGGTGGAAAGGATGAGAAGAGACTTGGCAAGGTTGGAGGAATGGTCAAATGTATGGCAGCTTAGATTCAATGCTAAGAAGTGCAAAGTAATGCACCTGGGAAACAAAAACCCAGGGGAAGAGAACACTATGGGGGGGTGAGATACTAACAACAACAAAAATGGAAAGGGACCTGAGGGTAGTCATATCAGATGACCTAAAGGTGGGCAAGCAATGTGAGAGGGCAGTAAGGAGGGCTGAAGGGATACTGGAATGTATAGGAAGAGGCATCACCAGTAGAAAACAGAAAGTTGTTATCCCTCTGTAAAGACAGCTGGTGAGACCCCATCTGAGTACTGCATGCAGTTCTGGATACCCAGTCTCCATAGCGGCATAGACAGAATGGAGGCAGTCCAGAGGAGGGCAACTAAAATGGTTCAGGGTCTGCACCAGAAGACATATGAAGAGAGACTTAAGGAGCTTAATATGTATACCCTCGAGGAAAAGAGGGACGGGGGGTACATGATAGAAACGTCCAAGTACCTCAAAAGAATCAACAAAGTCTAAGAGGGTAGCATCTTTCAAAAAAAGAGATGTGCAAGAACAAGGGGAAACAATCTGAAGATAGAAGGGGAATGGCTCAGAGGTAATGTGAGGAAGTATTTTTTCATGGAGAGGGTTGTGGATGCATGGAATGGCCTTCCTAAGGAGGTTGTGGAGTAAAAAACAGTGGGGGAATTCAAGAATGCATGGGACAGACATAAGACAATTCTAGGGTTTGGGGATAGGAAGAAGAAGGCTGTTGGTTGACTAGGATCTGCAGCTTATCCATTAGGTAGGGAAATGGGCAGACTGGGTGGGCCAAGCAGTCCTTATCCGCCATCAGATTCTATGTTTGTACGTTTCTATGGGGGACTCCAACGTCTCACCTACAATGAAGTCAACCACTGTACCTCCTACAGGAATTCCCTCCACTGCTCCGGGGGGCAGTAAACCAGGAGAATCCTGCAGCCTGCTCCTGGACACCCACGTATGGCCACACATTCAAAAGAACCCAGCCTTCCTCCCTGGTGCACAGTGAATCTGAGCTCAGATCTAAAACAGATGGACACACCCCAGCCCCTGCATTCCACTCTGGGACAGTGCATCACCAAGTATCCAGGGGGGACGGCAGCCTCTAAAACCAGGCCTGCATCCTCACCCACCCTGGTCTCAGTAATGTAAACCAGATCAACGGAGGAAACCAAGTCCGCTATAATTGCAGTCTTGTTCCTATTCGATCTGGCATTGCAAAGCACTACCCTCAGGGGATTGGTGGGTAATGTAGCCCTTCTGGGTACTAGTCCACTCTATCTAGTGGAGACCCTGGGGATGGGAACCAAGTATGTCTTGCCTCTTCCTACATTCTGCCATCACCCAGGGTGCCTTCTGCACCTGATAACCTCTATCCTGCCCTCATTTAACGTGCATGGGGCTCCCTGCCATAATCGATCAATATGAGGCCTTCTAATTCTGACCTCCCAACAGTGGCTAGCTGTGGTGATGGAAACTGGGAGGTCAGAAAAGGGCCCCAGATCGAAAATCTGACACACCCCATACACAATCCTGGCCTGCCTCAGACCCCTTGACTTCCCCAGACACATACTATCCTAGCCAGGAGTCTCAATAAACAGCTGGTCACTACCAGACACACAAAGATCCACACAGGCATTATATACAAATTTAATCAATCATATCACACACGTTCATTAAAACAAAACTCCACACCCTGCTTACCTCCCTACTATACCCCAAAACACCCCACTAAACCCCACCAGAAAGACAGTAAACCAAATCTTAAAATTCTACAACTAGGAGAGCAACCTGCAGAGCTCAATCAATCCAGATGGCCCTTTTACAACAGGGCCAACAGTTGTAGACCAGACTGATAGTTTTTAATATAGAGCTGAAAGATGACAAAAAACACCAACTCAGCAATCGCTAAGTCCTTACAACCATCCAACTCCTTCTTCAACAGTCCACTCGGAGAGTGCAGGTTGAGAAATAAAGTAATCCAACTGGCACAGCAACCAGCAAAGCAGTGACCACGGAACTGGCAGATGAAATCATTGGTTCATGGACAGTACGAAGGTCACACCAAAGGAAATTCTGTTCCCCTGACCCTGGGAAGTAGAACCCGGCTGATGCCCTCTGAAGCTCTCATTCTCCCATGATGACAGTCCAGCTAACAAACCAGGAATCTGAATGCAGACAACCCTCTTGTTAAGATGGAAAAGAGGCACAGTCCGCAAATATTGAGACCCTTTCTGTGGTTTCCAGTAGGACAGGAGAATTGGAGGACACACTGTCCATGGAACAGAAAAACTCCCGATAGACATCAGTCCCTTCAAGGAAAAGAGCACCTCCAGGTATCAGGCAACAAGTCCGCTCCATATCATTTCGTAGTTGCTCCGAGGTTGGCCACTGTGAATGACATGCCCTCCATTAACCAGTAACAACGAGATGGATTAAACAGATGCAGTCACCGGACAACAGCTCATATCAGCTTTCCACACTTCAGACATGTAAGAAGTGCAAGTTGTCTGCAGGACTCTATACTAGAAAATAAAAAACTAGCTTCTGTGCTAACTCACTTCCCTCGCTCTACCGACACTAAAATTCCTGGCTGAACTCCTAACTATTGTACAATTCACTAAATATTTTAGGTTCTTGGGTCAAGCAGGTGACCACAAGAATAGCCAATAAGAAGGATCATGCTGTGCAATCACAATGAAGGGGGTGCTTGAACAGAAGGTCACTAGCCTTGGAACATTTCAAACAAATACAAAACAGTGAGCACTCCAAACAATATAAAGACACATCAAGTCCAGTAAATACACAGGTGTGTGATTTATTGCGGTGCAAAAATGGTGAGCCAGCTACCCCAGCGCTTTGGCGTTCAAGCCTTCGTTGGGGGGGGGGTCTAGATGAACAAACAGTGCATCATATATACAAGGGGGTTACATCATCAAAGTGCGACTTAAGTACTAAGTAATTCAAAGAGATATACAAAGAACTTTTTACAAAGAACCTAGATACAGTTCATTAGTTCCATAAGCTTACATATACAGAATGCATAATGTCCTATTACAGGACTGAACTATTGGTTTAGAATGATAAGCAGTACATTTTTACATTTCAATTTGTTACATTCAAACATAGGCTCAATCTATGTAGCTTCAGTCCTAAAACAAAGAAACGAGACTTAGGGCATAAACAATTTCTAAGAGGTAGGCAAGATTACTAGACAGGAGAAAAACTGAGACAACTAGCCCTTAACAAGTAAGTATAGAGTAATGAAGAAGAGAACAATTATAATGCAAAGGTTTTAGAAGATAAGCCAGAGAAAGGGGGGATAGGGGGAAGGGAGGAAAGGAGGAAGGGAACACCAGAAAACGGAGAGGAGGAGGGAAGGGGAGATGGGGAAGGGGGTGAGAAGAAGGGGAAAGAAAAAAGGGATGAAGAGGGAGAAAGAAGGGGGAGAAACAGGAGGAAAGGAAGAGGAAAAAAAGAAAGAAAAAGAAAGAAAAGTGGGGGAAAGGGAAGGAGAAGAAGTAGAAGAGTATAGAAAGCATAAAGGGGACTGGAGATATGTCTTAATGTGATCACCATGTTAAATACTGCCATCCAACAGAATAGTAGTAATACACCTCCATTGCAGTGGGAATCTACAGGAGCACAATCTCATCTGGAAATCTGAAAAGAAAGAGGAAATATTATATCTAACCAGGCACTGTAAACAAATTACATAGATACATTTATTTCTTCTTATCCTTCAGAAATGGTTTCAGATCCCATTGATGATTCAATCCATAATGCATGACAGTTTTAAGCTTATAAATCTAACTACTCTCTCTTTTGAGTAGTTCATTTGTTCTATCCCCACGATATTTCTCAAAGGTGGTTGCCAGTCAGTTCCCATAAATTTCAAACACCTGGTGTCAAAATTATGATACGTAGAAAAATGTTGGCCCACAGGAGTATCTATTCTAACATTAGTGATGCTCCTCACATGTTCCCATACCCTTTGTTTTAAAGCCCTTGTGGTCCTTCCAATATACATAGTTTGGCAATCACACCATAAAATGTAGATCACAAAAGTGGTATCACAATTAATGAATTCCCTGATGTCATATTTTACTTTTGTGGTGGGGTGTACAAATGCTGAACCTGGACTGCAATGACTACACACATTGCACTTTGACATTTGACCCCAAGAATAGGAAGTCAGACACAGCTCTCTGTTAAAATCAAATTCAGCTCTCCGTTAAACAAAACAGCACCAAGGGGACTGCTCAGACACTGGTACAGCACTGCCACCATCTTGCTCCTCCTTTTTTTGACTTGTTTTTAGATATACCCAGGAAACATACTCGCTATGGCTCCTCATCCCTAATCCATGTCCTCCCACCCTCTGGAATACCCTGCAAAATTCCTTAAAACTCACGCACATTGTTGGGATGAACACCTTCAAATCCACGCTTAGACAATCACTGAAGGAAAACTGTAACTGCTATGCCTAGCCAGCACCTCAATTAAGGCAAGCCCTTTTGATCTGCCTACCAGCACTTACTGTACTCCCTTAGCTGTTCGTAGACACTACTGTAGTTGTCTTCGCCATCTGTGTCCTCAGTTCCACAATCCCCATGAACTTCCCTCCCTCTTCTACATTACTAAATTACCCGCCTTCCTGTTCTACACATTGTCTTGCTCAACCCTAAAAGACTATACTAATCTGTACATGCCCTGTTCCTTTCTCAACCCTAATGATGTTGTTCACGGTGTATATGCTGCCCCTCAGAGACATTGTAAGAAGGTATGGGCTGAAGTTTCACTGTTATGAAGATTATAACCAGCTCTACCTTTCTTTTACACCCAACCAGGATAGAGCCGTCTCGGCCTTTAACAGCTGCCTTGCTGAAATCCAGAAGTGGATGGATGCCAGTTGGTTAAAGTTGAACTCCAATAAGACCGAGATATTGGTTGTGGATCTGAGTCACCGGATTGGGGGGTTGAATGGGGTTCACCCTCTGGTCTTTACTTTAGGGGTGTGCCGTTCTTGACCACTGAATGGGTGCGGAACTCCCGGGGGTAATTTTCGATGAGAGGCTGGCCCTGCATTCTTAAGTGTCGGTTGTTGTTAAATCCTCGTTTTACCATCTGAGGAATATCTCCAGGATCACGCACCTAGTTCCATCCAGTGACCTTTCTACTTTGATTCACTCCTTAGTGACCTTGTGTTTGGACTACTGCAACTCCCTGTACCTAGGGCTACTTGGGGTGGAAATCCATCACTTGCAGCCAGTGCAGAATGCTGCAGCATGGCTTTTGATGGGTCCTGTCATATTACACCTGAGCTGCACGGACTGCACTGGCTGCCAGTTCAGTGGTGGATCACCTTTAAAGGCAGTCTTCTGACTTTTAAAGCCCTACATGGACTGGGCCCGGACTACCTGAAAGAGCTCCTGGTTCCTCACTGCCCTGGGTGATTGCTCTGCTCAGCCGATGAGGGGTTGCTAGAGATTCCGAGGGTATGTTTGAAATTTTCTGGAGCGAGAAGATTTATGTATGCTGCCCCTACCCTCTGGAATTCTCTAATCCATCGGTTATGTGAGTGCTCGACCCCAGAGGGCTTTAAACAAGCTTTAAAAACCTACTTGTGGAACCAAGTTTTTGGTGATTGATTAAAGTTATTATTAGTATTATCATTGTTTTATGCTGAGATGTTTCTATGTGTATCATGATTTTAATTAATGTTAAGGTGCCTTGGTTTTTTTTAAAGGTGCCATACAAATAAAATGTATTATTATTATTACTATTATTGTACCTGTCCTGCTCCTTCCTTGATTTCTCTATCATATCTGTAATCCTCCTGAACACCATTTCCACACCCAGGTTCCTATCTCTTTTGAACACCTTTTTTCCCACCCACCCCCCATCTTGTTTTAACGAACATCCCTTCTGAACCTGGGAAGACTATCATATCTAAACTGTTTTGTTCATTTTCTATGAATTGAGATTTATGATGTTAGTTTCATCAATATACAATCACCCTGTATTTCCCTCTTTGTGAATACTAGTATCAGGATGTTAGTTTTTTTCTAAAGTGCATTTATTCCTGTATTGTTAAACATATTGCTAAAATTATACTGCCCTTGTATGAAATGCTGTTTTCTGTATTATCCCTTATGTTGCGTCCTCCCAGGACCACCTTGTAAATGAGCCTGCTTAATGGTGTCTTTTCCTGGTAAAATAAAAAAATTAATTGAATTGAATTAGGAACAATCACAAAGGCAGTTAGAAGTTTGGTTCAGTATTATCCGCAGCCAAGTAAATCACTAATTGTAAACAGAGAAAGAACAACACATACAAATAATCATTAAGGAATTCAGCAATGCTTGTCTTTTTTGTATCAGTCTGTAAGTGAGTTCTGAGTGCAGATCTCCCCCCCCCATAACTAGAAGGAATGCTTCTCACCAACAAGCCTCAGAACCTCATCCAGAACTAGTTAACTTGACTGCAACATTAAACTAACAGTTGCATAGTCTGAAACCTTACTACAAGCCCTGAAAACCTATAACTGAAATCAGCAATGACATCTAACAGTTCTCTCATACAACATAAACTGTAGTGAGAGAGGAAAACTGTGCTCTACAGGAAATTGAACCTTGGCCACCTTGGTCACCCAAATACTGTCCTAGTGCTCTGCTACTGTGCTGTTGGTCACATGGTTGGACACAGGGCTTCTAGACAGAGATGCATGCTATGGTAATGCATATGTTGCAACTAGGAACAGTCTTGAAGGCAATTAGATGTTTGTTGCAGTATTATCCATAGCCGTGCATGTGAATCACATATTATATTCAGAGAAATGACAAAGAAATAATGTACAACATGCAAAAAAAAATCATCAAGGAATTCAGCAATACTTGTTTTTGAGTATCAGTCTGCATATGAATTCTGAGTGAAGAGCACGCCCCCATACATAGCTGCAGTGTAGTTTAGTAATGAACTCTCTGCTGTAACTAGAAAGAATGCTTCCCACCAAGTTACACTCAGACCTACACAAGAATCAAAACCTCAGCCAGAACTACTTAAGTTGACTGTAACATGGAACTAATAGTTTCATGATCTGAAACCCTACTCAAGCTCTAAAGTCCTATCTTTGAATCTAACAGTTTCTCTCATACAACATAAATTGTGGTGAAAAGGAAAAAAATGTGCTCTACTGGGACTTGACCCTAGGCTTTTGTAGGTCTGGAACCTTACTCCAAACCCTAAAAGCCCTATCACGAAAATCAGCAATTATATCATGCAGCTGAATCCCTCAGAGTGAATGTAACCTTAAACTTTAACAGATTCAAAAAAGAGTGTGCATGACCACAGTAGATGCTTACAAGCTATGCTTTCTGATACCTAAAAACAAGACCAGCCTGGTAGGCACCAGCAAGGTCATGTTGTATTTATTTATTTTCAGCCTTTACAGGTGGTTGGTAAGGCCTTTTGGCACCATACAGCCATGCATAAAGCTGACTCAAGTTAAATTACTTCATGGTGATTTGTATATATGACCCATGATGGGTTGCATTATAAAGGTACAATAAGTAATTTTGTATTTTTTTGAAACTTGGCATTATTGATAACACCTTTCCAGCGTAACCCACTGTTTGGTGCTTTTGCTAAGTATACTGTATGTATGTATGTGTATTTTTAACCACAACAGCAGCTCTTCCTGTCTCCCCTCTGAAGTGTCTTATTCTAATGTTTTAAACAAAATTTAATTGAATGTTTGTTTTTCTTCTATAATTGAGCTCTGTCCCCTTGAATGTGTAGCATTACCTTACAATGCCAGGTGAAGTGCTGCTGCATGGCAAAGCCATCTTGCCCATAGTGAGGTAAAACTTTTTGGACTAAAGAAACCTTTTAAAGTGTCATTATGCGTTTGCCTTTTGTGTTCCTCCCAAATTATCTGGGTGTGATGAGTCTTCAGCAAGAGCTGACTGCGATGCAGTTGTGTGCGCTGCAACAGGGCTGGAGAGCCAAAGGCCACTGTTAAACCTGGGCATTCTAAATTACAGCACAAAGAGCTGCCAGTGTGCTGTATGTACCCTGGCATAGCTTCTGACACTGGTTGCTGGAATTTGAAACAGTTACTTTGGTATTTGTAGGTTTATAGTTTTAGTAACCAGGAGTGTATGTCCCTGGAATTACTTCCAAGGTTCATGTTTATATGATGTAAGTAATGTTACTTTATTCATATCTTGGCAGTAGTTGTAGCAGTGTTTACCTGTAGTCAGAGGACAGCTGTATAGTTTGTATATAGCTGGCTGTATAGAGAGCAGGATCAGTGGACACTGCTGTTAGATTTTAATCAGCAGAACACTCTCAACAGAATTATTGCACATCACGCACACTACATAGTAGTATGAAAACACAGAGTGGTGCCAGGGGGGGTTGGTTAGCTGAAGGGAATGCGAAGCAGCTATTTTCCAGAGGGTGCTCAGCTCTAGGTGAATGACTGCTGCCCAGTATATAGTCAGTTTAGATTCTGGCTTCTTAAACTAGTTGCCACAGGGGCAGTGATTCACCTCATTGGGAGCAGCCCAGGGCACACGGTCAGGTTGCCTGCTACTCTACTTCCCAAGAGAACACCTAGAGTCCATAATGGAGGATGTAGGGTAGTATATAGGTGGAGACTGGTGGAGAGAGGCACTAGAGTGGGGGAGACCCAAATGGTGACTAACAGAAATTGCCTTTAGATACTAGTTGAAATGGGTCAACACATACCTTCCAAGGAGGAGTTGGAAGCTGTCCTAACTTGTTCACTGAACCAAATGAGTTTCTCATGCTCTTCCTATTCTATCTGGCACACTCTCCTATGGCCCCTAACACTGCATTCTTAATAACTTCCCATTTGTTCTCCAGTCTGTGTTTGTGAGAGAAAGGTTGTGTCAAATAATATAATGATTTCTTCAATTTGGTGACACAGTTGGTGGACAGAGGCCAGGCATGTATTTCTGTTACCTTAATTTCAGTAAGGCCATCAATGTTGTTCCATACAAGAGGTGGGTAAAGAAGGAGGAATATATGGGGTTATAATGAAGTTTACCAGGTGGAAAAGGAACTGGTTGGACAGTAGAACCCAGAGGGTGGTCCTAAATGACAAATTCTCACAGGTAAAAGAGGTTAGCAGCAAGCACCTCAGGGATCTGTTCAAAACCCAGCCCTTTTCAAAATGTTAACTATTCCATCCAAATGATTTAGGCACTTCACTTCACTTCAAATGAATGCAGTAATAGCCAAAACAAACAAAGCGATATGGGCAATAAAAATAAATATTACATAGAGAGATAAAAATATATTGCTTCCCCTCTATAGATCTTATGTCCGTCATCATGTGGAGTACACATCACAACTTTTGCACCCATATAAAAAAGGTAATAGAGATAAGCCGGAAGGGTACAAAGAAAATTCACAAAGTTTGTTAAAGGACTGGACGAGAAGAGTTATCATGAATGGTTGCAGTCACTTAATCTAATGTCTCTGGAAATAAGATATATATGTGGTGACCTACTGTTTATGTATGACGTGCTACAAGATCCGTTTCTTGTGACAGAATTAGGGATCTCCTTTAAATCTACTAATAGAGAAATTACAGGACATCTCTGCAAATTATGGGGAATATATTTAAACACAACAAACGGAAATATTTCTATACAACACAGGTTGTTAACCCATGGAATTCACTACCGGTAGAGATTATTATAAGTAAAACCAGGCTAGAATTTGAAAACAAACTCAATAAATATATTTTATCTGGAAATGTTTTTAATTATCATCAAGACTGAACTCCATTGGATCACTTATGGGCATTTTGCCTTTTCACTCCTTAAACACCTTAGTATGAACCTTAATATGTACTACAGTGACTTAGAAGAAGGGATACAGGGCAAATTGTGTCTCTCTGCAAATTATACCAAACTGTGTGGAAGGGTGGACAATGTGGAGGGTGTAAAAATATAAAAGAGGATGTAGGAAGGCAGTAAAAACAGTCAGTATGCCAAACTGTATTCCCTTGGCTCTCTTGTTGATAGTATTTTGAGGTCTCAAACTCCCAAGACCTTAGCTGATCTGTTTATTCCTCAGACATCCAGCTACATCCTACGCTTGGCTGAAAAATCCCTCCCTTGTGTCCCAAAAAGTAAAACCTCCAAAGGTGCCAGTGTTTTTGCCCACCATGCTCCTCAGCATTGGAACTCCCTCCCTTTGGCTGTCTGCCAAGCACCCACACATAATGCCTTTAAAAAAGATCTCCACAACTACCTTTTCTCCTCAAATCAATGCTCTTGCTTTAAACCTGCTCAGTCCCATTTTTCATTTCTCCCTGGTGCACTCGACCTGCTTTCTCTGCCTATATACCGCAGCGTTATTGTTCTCTTTCTGCCTGTTCACCTGCTTCTCCTCCTTTAATTGATGTACTTTTCTTCATCTGCCTGTACTAACCCCTTTAACCTGGCTGCTACCTCCTGCTGGCTTTCCCTTGATCCTACCTTGCTTTTGATCTGCCCCAACTCTGCTTATCTTTGAGCCTTGCCCTGTCCTGCCACAGCTAATTTCTACTCTCTGATCCCTGTAATTATACTCCCAAATGCTCTTATTTGTAATGATTTTGTGCTCTATCTCCTGAACTATATGATATGTTCTCCTCCTGGGTTATACCTGCCATATATTTTATTTTATTTTCTTTTTCTCAATGTATCTGTTGATTCCTTGCAAGTCTATTCCCCTGCTATCTGGTATATCTAGCCCACTGTATTACTCTTGTTCCATTTTTTTTATCCCTGCCATGTGATTTATTGTATCTATACTTGCTAGCCGAATGTTTTTATCTCGTTGTTGTTATTGAAACACATTGTTTTGTACTCTGCTGTCAATACCTTGTTTTGTATTTTGCTATAAAACCTTATTTTGTATCTCTGTAATGCTACTTTGTAACCTCCTGGGTCATGCCTGAAAACAGACATTTCTATGGCTAGTGCACCTACCCAGTAAACAAAAGCTAAACAAAATAAGTGTATGGTAACTGAGATTTAATGCCAAGAAATGCAAGGTCATGCTCATTGGTAACAAAAACCAAAAACAAATACTAGATCAATTTTGTGAAGGTAGAACAATCAGGTGGAAAAGGATTTGGGGATTAAAATTAGTGACAATATAAAGACCAAGTCCCAGTGCAATAAGGCATATGGGAATGCTAGTAGAATGCTGGTTTGTGTCAAGCGGGATTTGACCAACTGCAAGAAGGAGGTGATTCTGTTGCTTTATAAGTCTCGGGTGAGGCCACACCTCAAGTGCTGTAATCAATTCTGGAGACCCCACTTAACATAAGAAGTACATGATAGACTGGAGACAGTCTAGAGGAGGACCACTTACTGTAAATGATCCAGGGACAATATAGAAAGCCATATGAGGAAAAATTAGCAAACCTAAATATGTACTCACTTGAGGCAAGAAGGGAGAGGGGGGGAGGACATGATAGAGGTGTTCACATTTCTGGATGAGTTTAAAAATGTAGACCACCATTTTCCAAGTGAATGGGATTGCACCACAAGGGGCATAATTTTAAATTGTTGGGGTAATTCAAAGAGGATGTGCAGAAGTACTTCTACACAGAGTGGGATGTATATACATGGAATAGTTTGTTCAGCACAGTAGTTAAAGCAGGTGCTGTTCCTGGGTTCAAAGTTGGATGGGATGGTTTCAGAGGAATAGTCAAAAGTAGGGAAGGGGGCCAAAAGGGCAATAGTTTGAAGGTAGGGTCCCAGGGAACTCTGGACGAACATTGTGCCTTTATCTGTCCATACATTTCTCTGTATCTGTGCTTCCATCTTACTAACATTGTCAGTTTTGGGTTAGTCTGGTCATTTGGTTATTTATAAATGCTAATATTCTGATTTTTGCTGCACTGAGAAATAAAGATCACTGGCAACATACATTAATTTATAGTTTGTGTTCAATATTCACTTGTAAGGTGCAGTGATAGCAAAACATTTTTATTAAACAAAAATGCTGAAATCTACTTTGATATTTAGTTTTGTCACTGCTTTATATCCCCCGAGTCCTCTGAAAGAGCCACAACATTCTGTGGGCAGCAACATAACACTTTCATAACAATACCGCTGTTCTCCAGCTAAACAGAGGCAAATCAGACTTCCTAGTACAAGAATATTCAGTTCTTCCAATACAATTTTATGTGTTTTTTTTAATAGCTATTAATTGAAGCATGAAACAAATAATTAGGGACTAGGAAATACATTGCCTTCATTAAAAGATTCTGACTGGATCTGAGATATCAGAAAAGAAGAAATAAAAACACAGTTGTAAGTCTGAACAATGTTTTAATTAATGCAGTATTTTATTAGTAGGGCATGTTACTATATTTGAAGTGGCCAGTGGTCTTGAATTATTGTACTCATTTACCTGTTGGCTTTCTTCCCTTATTAATATCAGCGCTAACATCTGTTCCTTGCTTGGCAGCAAGGATTCTAGCATTCACATAATACTGACTATGTCATGCAGCCATCCTGCAAAGCTAAAATTGATTTGTAAATGTTACTGTTGACTTAAAAAGCCTTCAGTAACCTTGTCCCTGACTATCACAGTGAACTATTTATACCGTGCTTTGTAGCTTGAGCTCTGAGGTCAACTGAAGCTTTTTTTATATTATGGCTTTCTCATGGCTTTAGACCCAGAATAACCTAGATGCTGTTGCAAGAAGTAATGCAAAGTGGTCACAAAGTCTACTTTGTGCTGGCACAAACTTTGCACCCTGTTGAGCCATTTAAAACCAGGTTGTAAATCTTTGTGTGTCTGCAAACTCCTCTGTGTGCACACAGGAAGGGATAATGGGACAACTGAGTAAATGGCCCACACAAACACAGTTACAGCACACGGTACCTCTTACTCCACTGGATCACAGGCTGCTAACACCCAATGTAGACTTGGAAGGGAGCACTCACAGGTGTGTGAGATGAGGAAACTAAATAGTCAGAGAGGGGAAGGGGAACTAATGTACACCACTGTACACAAAGGAAGAGTGCCATGGGGTGGGCAGAATGTGGAACCCTAGAACACCAGGGAAGTGTACTTTTGGGTGGGGGCAGGAGGTGGGGCACTAGATGCAAAGGGAATATGCTATTTTGGTCAGGAAGGAGGTGTAGTCACTGGAAACAAGGGATTGCTTGTATTGCCAGGGTGGAATAGAGGCCAAGTGGGGAAAAATAAGGGAATGCATAATTAGGGCAACAAAGTTCTGCATAAAAAAGGTAAGTAAAAACAGAAGGGAAAGGAGACTGTTATGGTTCTCCAAGGAAGTGGCAAGGGTGGCAAAAGAAAAACGTGGTGACATTCAAAAGGTATAAAGAAATGCAGAGGGAGGAGGACACAGGTGTACCAAGAAAATCAGAAGGAAGCAAGCAAGGCAGTTAAGGTAGCAAAGATGCAGACAAAGGAAATGATTGCTAGAGGGGTGGCTAAAGGAGTTCAGACTTTTTTCAGGTATGTAAGTGAGAAGAGAAAGGCAAGGGGAGGGATATTGAGGATCAGAAGGGCAGAGGGGGAGAATGTGCGGAAGGAGATGAAGAAAAACTGACATCTTAAACAGATACTTCTGCTTGTTCTTCACAGTAGAGGGAGGAGGAATGAACCTTCAGGGAAAAGCAAGAATGTGGGTGGGCGGGGTGGGCACAAGTCCATGTTCAGAGGAAGGAGTCCTGAAAGGACTTGAGCCCAGAAGGTGGATAAGGCTATGGGGCCAGACAGAAAACACCCAGGGTACTGAAAGATATCAGGAGGTGCTAACTACCCCACTGACATCTTTGTTCAACAGCTCACTGGAAACCAGTGTGGTTCCAGAGGACTGGTGAAGGGAAGATTTGGCCCCTCTACACAAGAATAGCAGTAGTAAGTCTTGCCAAACAAATCTAATAGATTTCTTTGACTGTGTGACCAGGGAGATATATCTGAGGAAGGCAGTGGAAATGGCCTATCTGGACTTCAGCAAGTCCTTCAGAACTGTGCTACACAGGAGGAGGATTAAGAAATTGAGCGGCCTAGGAGTGGTGTCCAAAGTGGTTAACTGGGTTAGGAACTGATTAACTGATAGGAGACAAAGGGTAGTGGTTAATGGCACTCACACAAAGGATGGGAGAGTGGGGTACCACAGGGTTTGGTTGTCAGCCTGGTAATTTTCAGTGTCTTCATGGGGATATTGCAGAAGAACTGCAGGGAAAGGTATGCCTTTCTGCAGATGACATCAAAACCTGTATTACGGTGAACACTCAAGAGGGGTGTAGAAAATGGATAGGAATCTTGGGAAACTCAAAGGGTGGTCACAGACATGAAAGATGGGGTTCAATACCAAAAAGTACAAAACCATGCACCTAGGGCATTGAAACCCTGGTGCTAAGTACAGGATGAGAGGGGAGGTACTGACAGTCACTTGACAGATAGAGGATCTTGGGGTTATCATATCAGAGGACCTCAATGTGACAGTACAGTGTAATAAGGTGGTGGGCAGGGCTAGCAGAATGCTGGGGTGCATAGGGATGAGGATCTCCAGCAGGAGGAGGGGGGAGGTGGTGCTGTCATTATATCTCTCCCTGGTACACCCCAACCCAGAGTACTATGTCTAGTTTTGGAAATCGCACTTCAGAAATGGCATAGACAGGGGTGAGGCTGTCCAGTGAAGGGCAAGTAAACTGGTGCAGGGTATGCAAGGAAAGCCCTACAAGGAGAGGCTGATGAATCTCACCAAGTACACCCTGGGTGAGAGAAGAGAGAGAGAAGAGACATAACCAAGACCTACAAATGCCTCACAGGGGTGAACAGTTTGCAGGTGTGCAGTCTCTTTCAAATGAGGATGAGCATCAGGACCAGGGAACATGCAATGAAGCTGAGGGAAGGGGAAGTATAGGAGAGATGTGAGGACATATTTCTTCACTGAAGGGGTGGTAGATGCTTGAAATAGACTGCCAGCAGAAGTGGTGGAGGATAGAATGCTGGGGGGCTTCAAGCACTGATAGGATAAATATAGGTTATATTAGAAATGATGCAGGGCAGGTGGAGGGTCACCGGAGATCAGTTAGGATATGCAGAGGTATAATAGATAGGGGCCCCTTGGGTAGACTGTGTGGGTCAAGTGGTCCTTTTCTGCTGACAAATTCTATGTTTCTATGTAATAAGGAGGTAGGAACCATTGGATGCCATGGACTTGTGGATGGGGAAACACTGAATGCAAAGGACTGCTTGGATCAAGAGTATGGGGCTGGTAAAAGGGCCACAAGGTGACTGTGTGCCTGGATCAGCAAACATAGCTTGTGAATGAACCAAAACTGAAGTAGACTTCAGTGAAAGATCCAAATAACAGCAATTTCTGCTTTGAAAATTGACTGTCTGGTGGCACTTTCTCACTTCAGCCAAATGATCTGGGGAAAAACCTAAGCCCTCCTCAGGTTGCAGGACTAACACTGTGGCCAGCCCCTCCCAATCCCAGTAATTTCCCACTTCCATCTCCTTCCCATTTTCTTTCACACATCTGTTTAAATGCCAGCTTCTGGCACCATACCAGGAGACAACCACATCTTTTTACACACACACCCTCTTAGCCAACCCCACGATCTAAAAAAAATAATAAGTTATTATAGAGATAACAATCCTTCCTGACCCCAGACCATGGTACTGAGGAGGGGGGAAAACAATCAATAATTCGGACTAATTGGGCCATGCCTTCTCCCACAGTGTGCCTGCTCCCATATGATTTGAGATATTTGACTGACATTACAAGCAGGGTGCACAAAAAAAAAAAAGTACATAATCATGTGGGGAGTAGTGCAATGTAATGGCTGTGGGGCAGCAGTCTTCCGGGAGTCTTTCTGGAGGCTGAGATGCTGCCCTATTTGCAGACAACTTTCTGCCCTGAGGAGGAAGTTGCCGTCTTCAGGCCACACTGGACAGCAGTAAGGGAACCTTCCCCAGGCCAGACTGGATGGTAGAGAGGAACCTCCCCATCCAGGGAGCACCAAACCACCACCACTACCTCAGAGGTTGCAAAGAAACAGCAGTTGGACCATAGTGGGCTCAGGGAGGGTGAGGATGGTGGAACAGAGGCACACCCAGTCAGTTGTTCCACTCCACAATCCATACACCATTCTGGGGGAGCAAAGCTCCCCTATGGATGCACCCACAGAGGAGATTAAGGAGGCTGAGGACACCTGTCACAAGGAAGGCTCACAGGAAGGAGGCAGAGGACACCACAAGGAAAGGAAGCAGCTCCTGGTGGGGCACTCAATTATTAGGGGGATAGAACTGGGGGGAGCAGAAAAAACTGAAGTAAGTTGCCTGCCTGGTGCCATGGCTTGGAGGGACAGGAAGCGCATCCTCAGGATCACGAGAACAGCTGCACGGGAGTCTGAGCTGGACATCATTGTCCACCTAGGGACAAATGACTTGGCTCAACATGAGATTAGAGCAGTGCAGAAGGACTTTGTAGAACTGGGGAGGGGCCTAAGACAAGTAGCACACACAATATCCTTCTCAGAGGTGCTGCCTGTCAATGGCATGAGTGAAGCAAGGGTACTTTGCACTGTTCAGTTTAATAAATGGTTGAAAAAATGATGTGGAGCACAGGGGTTTGGCTTCATTGGGGTCTGGGGTTCCACTTTGAGGGACACCAGTCTATACTGGCAGGATGGTCTGCATCTGTCCAGGAAGGGAACAAGTCTTTTGAGCAATCGGTTTAAATGCTTCATTGGCAAGCTTTTAAACTAGTCAAGGGGAGGCACTGATAAGCAGCAAAAATCTCAGCCTCTCCCTACAAAACAGGGTACTAAATGAAGAAAATACAGAGGTAGAAAGGTCAGTGGGGATGCTGCAACAGAAGGTAAAGCCATCAAAAATAGAAAGCAATGAGTACCAATGCCCGTGGTCTGAGTAACAAGCTCCTGAATTAGTGGCCTTGATGGAGGAGGAACATCTGGATATCGTGGCAGTCCACAGAAACATGGTTCGCACAAAACCATGACTGGGATGTAAACATACCAGTATACACTATCTACAGGAGGGACAGAGAGGGTAAAAGAGGAGGAGGAGGAGGAGTAGCTCTTTACATAAGGGAAGGAATCAAAGCAACAGAACAAAAGGGAAAACAGGGAGAGAAGAAGCACTGTGAGTAAGTTGGAGACCAACAATGGCACCACAATCTGCACAGGGGTTGTATACAGACCCCTTCTCAGGGGAGGAAATGGACAAGGAATGATAGAAAGTATACTTAGTATGGCAGAAAAAGGGGAGATATTGCTGATGGGCGATCTGAATATGCCAGATGTTAACTGGAGTGCAGTTGCAGCAGCCACTCCGAAGAGTGGGGTTATTCTAGATGCCCTACAGGGGGCATGCCTTAGACAACTAGTATTGGAGCCCACTCAGGAGGGAGCAATCTTAGACCTGCTTCTCTCAAATGGAGATGAAGACAGGATCACAGATGTAGAAGTGGGTAGCCATCTGGGAACTAGCGACCATCGAACGGTATGGTTCACAATAAACACAGCAATAGAGTTAAGCCATACAAAGGCAAAGGTACTGGACTTTAGGAGGCTGACTTTGCTAAAATGGGTGAGTGCCTAAGGAATGCACTAGCAAATGGGCAGGAAGGAGGGGTGGAAGAACAATGGGGAATAATAAAAACTGCCATCACAGAGGTAACAAGCCTTTGTGTGAAGCAAATAAACAAAACTAAATGATGTATGGTTCTCAAAGGAAGTGGCCGTGAAGGTTCAAGAGAAAAAGAAAGCTTTCAGGAAGTACAAGGAATCACAGAAGGAGCAGGACAGAGAACTGTATCAGTTAAAGCAAAAGGAAGCTGGGAAGGCAGTCAGAACAGCAAAGGCCCCAAACCGAGGAAAAGATAGCCAACTCAGTTAAGAAGGGGGATAAAACCTTTTATAGGTACATCAGGGAGCGAAGGAAGACCAAGGGAGGATAGTGAGGCTTAATAAAAGGGAGGGTGGGCAGAGGGTGACTGTGAAAGGCAGAGATACTAAACAAATATTTTGCTCAGTATTTACAAAGGAAGAGGGAGGTACCTAAAACAAACAGTAGAAACACTCTGGAAACAGAAGTTGATACCAGCCCATTTACAGAAGAAAGGGTTCTGAAAGAACTCTTAAAACTGAAGGTGGACAAAGCAATGGGGCCTGATGGGATTCATCCCAGAATTCTAAAAGAACTAAGTTTAGAATTAGTGACACCACTGACTACCCTGTTTAACAAATCATGGGAGGATGGGGTGGTACCTGAGGACTGGAGGAGGACAGATATGATTCTCCTTCACAAAAGTGGGAGCAAGGCAGAAGCAGGAAACTACAGACCTGTTAGTTTAACCTCAGTGATAGGGAAAATGATGGAATCACTTCTGACGAAAGAATTGGCAGTATCTAGAGGCCAGAGGGCACAGGACCCAAGGCAGCATGGATTCACAGCAGGAAGGTCATGCCAGACAAATCTGATAGATTTCTTTGACTGGTTGACAAAGTAGTAGATCAGGGAGGGCTGTGGACATGGCCTACCTAGACTTTAGTAAGGCATTTGACACAGTCCCACAAAAGATTAATATACAAGTTAGCTAGCCTGGAGTGGATCCCAAGATGACAGCCAGGGTAAAAATTGGCTGGAGAATAGGACACAGAGTAATAGTAAATGGAGTCCCTCTGAAGAAGGGGTTACTAGTGAGTGCAGGAGTTCAGTATTAAGGACCGGTCTTCAATGTCTTTATAAGCGACATTGCAGAGGACTGGAAGGAAAAGTATGTCTCTTTGCAGATGACACAAAGACCTGCAACAGAGTTGATGCACAAGGTGGTGTGGAAAGGATGAAAAGGGACTTGGCAAGGTTAGAGGAATGGTCAAATGTATGGCAGCTTAGATTCAATGCTAAGAAGTGCAAGGTAATGCACCTGGGAAACAAAACCCAGGGAAGAGTACACAATGGGAGGTGAGATAATAACAACAACAAAAATGGAAAGGGACCTGGGGGTAGTCATATCAGATGACCTAAAGGTGGGCAAGCAATGTGAGAGGGCAGCAAGGAGGGCTGGGGGATACTGGGATGCATAGGGAGAGGCATCACCAATAGAAAACAGGAAGTTATTATTCCTCTGTACAGACAGCTGGTCAGACACCATCTGGAGTACTGCGTGCAGTTCTGGAGACCCAGTCTTAAAAGACATAGACAGGATGGAGCTGTCAGAGAGGCAACTAAAATGGTGCAGGGTCTGCACGGAAGACATATGAAGAGAGACTTATGGAGCTTACTATGTATAGCCTCGAGGAAAGGAGGGAGAGGGGGACATGATAGAAACTTTCAAGTACCTCAAGGAATCAACAAAGTCCAAGAGGGTAGCATCTTTCAAAAAGAGGTGTGCAAGAACAAGGGGCACAATTTGAAGATAGAGGGGGTGGCTCAGAGGTAATTTAAGGAAGTATTTTTCACAGAGAGGGTTGTGGATGCATGGAGCGGCCTTCCGGAGAAGGTTGTGGAGTCAAAAACAGTGGTGGAATTCAAGCATGCATGGGACAGTCATAAGGCAATTCTAGGGGGTGGGGGTAGGAAGAAGTAGGCTGCTGGTTAACTAGGATCTGCAGCTTATCCAGTAGGCAGGGAAATGGGCAGACTGGGTTGGCCAAGCAGTCCTTATCTGCCGTCAAATTCTATGTTTCTATGTTTCTATGTAACAGAGAGGGAAGGAGGTAGGGATGAGCAATAAGTGCCACTGCTGATGCCAGTAAGACTGACCAGTCATTCAGTCTAGCATCACCAATGACATAGATTGCTGTGACTCTCCCCTTCCCTGGCCACATGCCTGCATGGAATCTTAGTCAGATGACTGAATGCATATGGGAGCAGGAAAGCTGCAGGAATGAGGATGAGTGTACTTGCCTAGATGTTTGACTTCTGAATCTCATCAAAAGAAATCATTGATCAGGAGTCAAGAAGGGGATGGAGTTTTGTAAATTATTGGAAGAAGGGAATCTTGTAGCCCTGTTTGTAGTCTGCTTTATGCCACCGCACTCCTTCTATAGAATCGGGATAATCTGGTTGTTGTACCATGTCCAAGAGGCACAAAAAAACAGCACTACTCATCACTATGTAGCTAAAGCAAAGCAAATTTTATTTTCTAAAACACCATTCCAAAAGACCATGGCATTATACATAAACATATCTGAAAACATAATTACCGTAATAACACATACTTAAAATCAATTATAAAATCCGCAGGAACTAAACTTCAGGAAAAGTGAAATTAAAAAGATAGGTCTTCAAGGCAGATTTAAAGGCCTCAATGGACCAGCACACTCTGATCCGACCAGGTAGAGAATTCCACAGGGTCAGTGCTACAAAAGCAAAAGGTCTAGCTCCAGACATAGTCAGGCGGATCCTGGGAATCTCTAGTAACCCCTCATTGGTGGAGTGGAGTAGGCAAAGGGGGCGGTAGGGGCAAAGGAGATCTTGGGCCAGAAACCCGGGCCAAGTGTACACCTTCGGGGGGAAAATGCTTCAAGTCTTGATGGCTGAGAGGGATCTGGGGGTGGTGGTGGATGTCAAGATGAACAACTCAGAGACTTGTAGGAGGGCATCAGCCAAGGCCAACAGGATGCTGGGATGCATCGCTAGGGGGATCACCTCCAGAAGGAGGAAGTGATACTCCCTCTGTGTTGAGGACAGGACCTATGAGGAGGCTCGAAGAGCTAAATATACACATTGGAAGAGAGAAGGGACCGGGGGACATGATAGAGGTCTTCAGGTACATGAAGGGGTAAATAGAGGAGGAACAGTCAGGGTGCTTGAAGGAAGGAGGAGGGCCACTAGAGGCATGGGTGGAAGCTGGAGGAAGATTCAGGGAGAAAGGAGGAGGTGCTACTTCACTGAGAGGGTGGTAGAGCCATGGAATGTGCTGGCTAGGGGGCTGGTGAAGGCAGAGACGGTGGAGGGGTTCAAGAGGGGGTGGGACAGGTACAGGGGAAGGGTTCTGGAAGCAAAATCCAATGCAGCGAGAATATCCGGAACTGGGAAGGGAGAAGCCAGAGAAGGCGAGGGGGTCAGCAAGGTCAGCTCCCAGGGTGGGGACTGACCAAATGAGCAGACGCGAAAGACCGTTAGGCCAATTCTGATGGCATTTTAGTATGTTAGTAAATACTGTGGTTCCTGTCTGTGTAGGCATTATAGGTCAGCAAACTGACCTTGAAGGTGATCCTCCACTGCACCAGCAGCCAGTGCAGTCCACGAAGCACAGGTGTGACATGGCAAGATCTTGACAAGCCAGTCAACAACCTGGCAGCTGCATTCTGCACCAACTGCAGCTGGTGAAGGTCCACCCTTGACAGTCCTAGGTATACAGCATTGCAGCAATCAAGGTGTGAGGTCACAGAGGCATGGACCAGAGTCGGAAGATCATCAGGACGGACTAGGTGCTTTATCCAAGTGATGTTCCTCAGATGGTAAAATAAGGTCTTAACAACAGCCGACACCTGAGACTTCAGTGTTAGTGCGTCATCAAGCACAATGCTCAGATTCCACAACCAGTCAGAGGTCAATAACTGGTTACCTCCAAGCCAAATCCCAGAGGGTTGCCCAGCCAGTGACTCCTCTACCCAATGACCTAGGTCCACTACCAACACCTCAGTCTTATCGGGGTTTAACCTGAGCCAATTGGCACTAATCCGCTGTTGAATCTCAGAGAGACAGTTATTAAAGAGCGAGACAGCATCATTTTGTTTGGGAACAAAGGGCATGTACAGTTGAGTATCATCTGCATAGCAGTGAAAACTCAGCCCATACCTCCTTATAATGTCTCCCAACGGCAGAATAAACACTGCAAACAACATTGGCGAAAGCACAGAACCCTACGATACTCCACATGGCAGGGCATGAGGAGTCAAGGAAAAAAACTCAGACTCCACTCTCTGCATGCTGCCAGTAAGAAAAGATCTAAACCATCTGAGGACTGTACCAGTCAGTCCACAGAGTAATCACAGGTTCTCAAGCAACACCTCATGGTCCACAGTGTCAAATGCTGGAGAGAGATCAAGGAGGACTAAGATGGAATGACTCCCCCAATCTCTCATTATCAGGAGATCATTAAGTGCCCGAAGCAATGCCATCTCAGTACTATGCCTCTTTCTGAAACCAGACTAGAAAGGATCATAGATATCATGGGTGGTAAGATGCTCCTCGAGCTGCAACATGACTGCCTTCTCAATAATCTTGCCCAGAAAAGACAGGTTAGAGACAGGCCTGTAGTTGGTGAGACAGTTGAGGTCAAGGGAAGATTTCTTCAAAAGGAGGCATACCACCGCTTCCTTCAGGGTGTCTGGAAACACCCTGGTCTTTAATGAACACTCAACAATCTCAGCCAGGACCAGTACGATGACCTCTACGCACTCCACTGGGAGGCACATTGAACCTGGGTCCAAACTACAGTAAGCTGGTCACAAGCCCTGAATAATCTTCACAACAGCCACGATTGCCAACTGTTCAAAGTCAGACCATACAGGCTGGGTGACTGTAATCTCCCACCGATCACGACTCTGCCCATTTGGATGAGCTGTACCGATCTCCAACCTGATGTTGGCAACCTTATCTGCAAAAAATCGAGCAAACTCATCACACTTCTTCTGTGAGAAGGCTCCCCGGTTCTGGAGACAGGCTGGATTGCACAGTCTGTCCACAATAAGGATGAGCTGAGCTGGTTGATTTCGCACAGCCGCAATCTAGCTGGACAGGAACTCTGCCTTCTTATGGGAGACCACGGATTGATAGTCCTTATAATGGGACATCAATCTAAGTTTGTCATTAATTAGACTGGATTTCCACCAGCGTCTCTCCAACCTTCTCCCCACTTTCCTCAACTCCCTCAAGGTCCCATAAAACCAGGGTTACTGAGGGCGAAGACAGAGGGGGTGAACCTGGACAGGAGCTATGGAATCCAGAGCAGTCACCACAGCCTTATTATAGGCTAACAGTAGCCCCTCTGGATCCATGCTAACATTCGGACTCCCTTTCTAGGTCCAAGACTGCCATAAGACCATCAGGGGTCAATCCCCGCAAAGAGCAGTATTGGATCATCTCCATAGAGGCAGGCCTATTGGGGAGCTGCGAAACTGAACCCAATAGTGTGGTGATCCCACCATCCAATGGGTTGTGCCACCACACTGGAGATCTCCATCACCAGCAGAAACACCAAATCCAATGAATTACTTTGTGAGTGGGTCGCAGAGGTAGTCACCCGTGTAAAGCCCAATGATATCATCAGTTGGAGGAAGTCCTGTCAAAAATGCGAGAGTTCATCATCGACCCAGGTGTTGAAGTCACCCAGGAACACCTACCTGGATGAGTCCAACACCATCTCGATGATGAAATCTGCGATTTCCTGCAGGAAATCTTTCTCACTCCCGGGTGGACTGTGAATGAGAAATATCCTGCAACCCACACCTGTGCCCATGATACATTCAAAGAATCTAGTGGCTCCAACTGGCACATCTACAAGGCTCAGTTTTGACTTAAAACATATGGCTACCCCCCATCCTGCCCCTACAATCAAACCTCAGGCGGTGTATCACCAATTACCCAGCTGGAACTGCTGGCTCCAGAATGGGAGCCGCATTCTCATCCAGCCAGGTCTCGGTGATGCACACCAGGTCAGATGTTCCAACAAGATCAGCGATAACTGCTGTCTTGTTTCTAATTGATCAGGCATTGCATAACACCGCCCGAGTTGGATGAGCAGCCATGGTCAATCGCGCTACTTGCCCATATAAGGTGGAGCCCTTGAGTATGGGTACCAGGCAGGGCAGACCCCTTTCCTGGGCCCATTTCATACCAGTGCACACCTCCTTGACCCCACAACTAGTTGTCACCTTCCCTCCTCTGCCAGGCTCACTGACCCCCCACCTCTATGACACCCCCTCGGTATGCCTAATGTGCGAAAGCACCTATAAACCTCTCCTGGAAGCAGGGGGCAATCAAAAGGATGGAGGACCTGCAGCTCAGTGGAGGAGTAGTGCCCCCCCGTCGAAGTCCTCTGCCAACACATCCTGTCATTACCTAGTAACCAGAAGTACTAAATAAATTCTTTATCAGACACTCACACAATCTGCCATATACTCACTCACACTCTCTTAAAAATCCTCTAACTCAGCAGAAAACTACCCCCCAATTAGCATAACCCAAATCCTAATCAAACTCACAAAATAACAAACACCACCCAAAAACAACAAAAGTGCACTAAATTATTCTGGTTTATAGAGAATAAAATTATATTGCCCACTGTAATCAGAGATTTGTCTTTAGAATTGACCAATGAATCATGCCATCTACTCCAAATAATTTGGAACAGGGAGGGGGAGCTCTCACCTACCTCTCACTCACAAAATCTGTCTACATGTGGTGGCCCTGTCACTGCCATGCTATTGTACTAAAGAGTTATAAATCAGCAAAGAGGCACTCTCACTGCCTCTTCCACAAGTGTTGTATAAATTACAGTACCAGCCAGTACAGGGAAGTTTGAGGTAGAGCTTGCCACAGTTTACCAGGCACTGAAGGTCTTCTCACTGGGCTGCTCCCAAGAAAATGGATCCTCCACAGTCTATACAGCCAGCCCCTGGCCTCCCCTAAAGCAGATGCCTGAAATTGGAGAATCTACCACCACTTAAATCACCGGAATAACCTAAAATTAGACAGGCAGCCCACAGTGGCTCCAGGGAACAAGTCAGATGTCCACCCTCCAGTTAGCACCCCTAATCCATACCGGGAGATCCCCAGACCTGACACCCACCTCAGGGTCAGCCGTCCAGGCTAACCAGGCCACCAGACGGTAGCAGCGATCCTTCTCGGTTCCAAACAGCTCAGTTTCACACAATCCCATGAAAAGCAGCCCAACAATCTCACTGAAATTGCTGCTCTTTCCATTCATGGTTGCTTTTCTGGAACACCAAAACACTCTCTGGCTCCAGTTGGGCAATCCTACAGCTGTTCCAAAGTAATTGACCAGTATCTCCCAGGTCAGCTGCCTCCGTAGTGGCCCAGCACCAGCAGTTCTCTTGGCAGTCCTCTCAAAAACTCCAGTGGCCAGTAAGTTATTGAGGCTCTAAAGACATCAATATGATGCATCCAATACTACTGACACAAAATGTAGCAGCAGTGGCAGATAAAGCTCGCCATTGATTTTAAAGACAGCAATAGACAGTCCAAGGGCCGTTGGTCAAAGTAGCAAACACGCGACCGCGGCTTCACTAAAAATTTGCCCTAATGTTGTATTTGGCATAAAACTGAAAAGCTCCCAACTTAAACTTAACAGACAGTAAAATAAAATGCAAACTAAATGTAGCACAATTTAAACAATTTAAAACAAATAAAATGAGTAACTAGTGCTCACTAATCTGACAGCTAGCCCAGCGTGGCTGCCATCAGATTAAGGGCTAGGTTGGGGGGCAAAGGCTGTGCTTTACTGACATACAAAGCTAAAAGCTACTTAAATAGTTGTGCAAAACATGCTTGTGAGGATAACAACTTCCCTCAAACAAATGGCCAGACCAGTTTCGCACATGTGCGCCTCATTAGGAGACTGACCTGTGTAATTACATGTTCTTTATGTTCTAGTGTGACCCAAAGTGCAGTGACTACTTTAAATGAGAACATGTGCAATAAAACAAGAGGTTAAGAATTCAGTTACAGCTGTGGTTCATTAATACTACATCATAGAATAAACTGTGCCTCCACAATTCTTGTTAACTGGCATACGGTCTTGTTCTGTGTTACAAATAAGGTACTAGTTATCCAACAGACTATATACAACAAATCTTGATCTGTATCATTCCAGTCTGTACTGTTTTGTAAATGGAAGCATTTACTGTAGCCCAGTAGCCTGGCACTGAAATAGAAAGAGACACATATACACTTTAACTACACTACAGTAGATCCCGCTTAAACGCATACCCTCGGGATGGAAGAAAAGTATGCGTTTAAGCGGGCTATGCACTTATGCGGTCCTATATCCTTTACACTCTGCATTTTTTGGGGGGATCGCACAGTATATGCACTATGCGTTTTGTATACTTTATAGCCACTTTATGGTTTTAATAGGTGCAGTCACATTAAATATTGTGTTAAGCGGTACTTCTGTAGTAACTTTGGTAGTGGGGGGAGGGTTGGTGTTTGTGTTGTGCTTTACATTGCTTTTTTGTGACTTTGTGCTTCGTGCTTTCTGTTAAAAACATTAACTTTATTTAAAGTAATTAAAATCAGCTTTGTATGCCAAAGATTTCCATAATTGTACTTTGCCGTGTTTTTCCAGTTGCTGTTGCGACGCAGAAATCTTCGAGCTGGTAAAATACAGCAAGGTTGTCATTACAGACTGCATTGAGCTCTACGTAACACCACAGTTTGCTTAGGCATTGTTGCACCTCGGAGTCTGTTGGCACTGCAATTTCTAATTTCTCCTCCTCCTCCTCCTCTTGACCCTTCTCCTCCTCCTCCTCCTGCTGCTGTAGCACCTGTTTTGCTATTTCTGAGTCACTGATTTCCCCAATCCAGGCATTCTGGTTTGCCCTGTAAGTGACAGGTAAACGCTGGATATCGAAGTTGCATGGCAACTTGACTCTGCATTACCCCAGGCAGATCTAATTCATCAAGGACAGCAATCTTTTCACCATAGGTTAACTCCTTTTTCTTTGTGGAGGCGGAGACGGGATAGGAGTGTGATGTGGCCATTGTATGAATCTAAAGGGGTCAAGCAGAACACTGTTCTTTTGTAGCAAATCCAATTAGTGGTGATAACTAGATAACAAGGTGCAGCGCTCCTATGGAGGTTTCTCGGTGCTGTTCTCACACCTGCACCTCGTTAGAGTATTAAAGAAACAATTGAATGCTAGGGCACATTCACAGTCAGTAAGATACTGTCCATTAAGACACATATAAACATTGCCTCTGGCCAAAAAAAGTATGCATTTAAATGGGATCTATTATGCATTTATCAGGGCTATTTTACATGAGAAGCATATAGAAAAAATCGGGACTACGATATTTTACGCATTTAAACAGTCTGTGCATTAAGGCAGTATGCGTTTAAGTGGGCTTGACTGTACTACTACCAAGGTACAGAATAACTTAATAACCTATAAATAAATTAACATAACTTTTGAAAACCTACTGCCCTCATGACTGAATGAGAGGCAGCTGGTCAGAGACTAAGGGGGCTTGTTTGGGGAAGAAACAGAATGTAAAATGAGTGGGCGTTTAGTTGGGCGTAAGTGAGGGTAGTGAGAACTGCAGAAAAAGAAAAAAGGGTAAGCGTGAAGGGGTGGAAGGGAAATATGTTGATATATAATATCTGGGAAAATATATAATCCCTATCAATAAAAAAGCATAATATTAAAAAGTGTTAAACTATACAGATATGAGGACATACAAAACATAATGCTGTCATATGCCAAACTAATAATAACTGATTCCATATAACTGACTGTTTCAAAAATATCATGATTTGAAATTGATCATTCAGCCCTGGAGAGCACAGTGCATCCAGTTCAAATATCCAAAATGCATCCCTCTTTTGAATTTTATACCCAAGTTTCCACCCCTGATACCTATGGTCTCAAGTTCTATGCCACAGAACTTGAATTTGTGGTATTCTTCTCCACATTACCCAATATTTGTTTGGCTAGTGCATTGTCCTTCTTACCACATCTGAGTTCACTGAGGTGCTCACCTGCTCTTAGTTTAAATGCTCTTTTGGTTTTGCCAACATAACATGCTCAGCAAGAGCATGTGGCCAAATAAATTATGCATTTGCTTGAACAATTCACAAATTGACAAATGTGAAAAACCTTAGATGTGTTAGCCATACGAAAGTGTATGTCTTCATCAACACATTGCTGTGCTTGCAATGACCACACTGAAAACAGCCTTTTGGCTGATCAGGTAGACACATACTAGGTGTGTGTTGAAGTGGTTAAACAGAATGTGCCAACATTTCTGAAATAGTTTTATACTGTATGTGTAAGATCACCAGCCTGAACAAAGCCCAGGGGTGGGCAGCCTAGTCAGGTTGGCATATCTTGCACACGTTTGACAGAGTTGCACTAATAAAGTAATCATTTGAATTTGTAATTGAAAAGTTTCTGTCTACTCCTTGTGACAAGAAGCACTCTGTTCTTTCGATTGGCAAATTGAATTATTTGAACTGGTTGACTGCACATTTTGTCTCTCTTAAATTCAGTTTTCAGATGAATTTTTTAAGGTCTAAAAATAGGTCAAATTTATTGATGTTACAGGAGGGCAGGATGTAGAGTCCTTTGTGCAGCACATTAATTTGTGAAGATGTTAATTCTTTATTTGACAAATTAATAGCATTCCCTTTGCTCTGCCTTTTGGTTGTTTCTGGTTCTTCTTGGGGTCTGACACATACTGCTATATCCCTCCTGCCTCTCTACTTGTCCTCCATTTGGGGTGCTGAATTTGACCAGCTGATCTGACCTCCTTGGGTATTGAGTACCTCCTGATGTCCCTTCCCTTAAAAAAAACTCATCCCCTGATTCAGTGCCAGACTCCAATGCTGAAGTGTAATAACTGTTTTTTTTTCTTTTGCAAATCATAATTTTTATTGAGAGATTCAAATCATTAATATATTAGATACAGTTAACACAGATTGGTACAACAAAAATGTTTCACATGAAGAATAAACTAGCCAGTTCTGAACATAAATATTTAAATAGAATTGTAATTATTTTGTCATTTCATAGCCATAAAAATTATAAAGCCTAATACTGAATAACAGAGGACACTGGAATATGAATCAAGTCCCCAAGTGAGCACATACAACAGTTTGTCACTCAGTATGAGGGATTAGGAAAGAGACTGAAAAAGAAGAGCTGAGAAGACCAAATCACTACTGGAGTATTACAATTTAACCAGAATTTGTCATCAGTGTTAAAGAATTCAGCTCTGTATAGTGATGTAAAAAAAACTGCTTCCATTCACCTTGTGGGAATGGAATATTTGAGTTATCCTCCTTCTAATATTTGAGAATTAGTCTTCTAACTGCAATTATGTTCATTCTTATAGTTTCAATATCATTATTGAATAGTGTATATTTATTAAAAATGTCCAAGATAACTGAAGTAGCATCATATTGAATATATTTATATATTTTGGTCGTATTGTGTAAGAAAGTAAAGGAGTCTGTCCATCATATAGAGGTCTGCCTACATGACCACATAATATGGGCTAAATCAGCATTTTCAGTCTGACACTGCCAACATCAGGAGTCTTCTTTTAAATAAAGAAAGCTAATATTCTTCAGGTGAAGCAACCTCTGGCTGGAAGCTGCAATACTAAACATAGGATTTGCAAGAAAGCGAGTTGTGCTCACAACAGATATAGGTGAACCTTACAATTGTCTTTGGTTTGTAGCAGATATTCTGCAGGTGGAGGCTACTTCTAACTGAAAGGTGAAATAAGGAACTTAGAATTATCAGGAAAGACATCCTTTTAAGCAACAGCGGGAAGTGGATCTAGCTTTACTTTTGTTCCAATTCTTAAGATTTTCAGTTCAGGAAGAGTTTAAACCCTGGGCTAAGAATTTGTCATAAGTCCTGAAGTAAGTGCAGGTACAGGCTGTGTATTTGACCCAGACAGTGCCCAAGCAGGTGGAACCTGCTTTTTGTGTTAATCTGTGTGTGCCTTAAAAGGCCAGGCCAGACTGTGTCAGGAAGTGCTTACATCATAGCTACTTATCAGCCAATAGCTTTGGAAGAGTCTTACAGACCTGACAACAACAGTATTATAAGCAAGTGTTTTATAGCAAACTGATCAGAACAGCTAATATTCTTCAGGTGAAGCTACCTCTGGCTGGAAGCTGCAATACTGAACATAGGATTTGCAAGAAACCGAGTTGTGCTCACAACAGAGTGAGGTGAACCTTACAATTGTCTTTGGTTTGTAGCAGATATTCTGCTGGTGGAGGCTACTTCTAACTGAAAGGTGAAATAAGGAACTTAGAATTATCAGGAAAGACAGTCTTTCAAGCAACAGAGCGAGGTGGATCTAGCTTTACTTTTCTTATAATTCTTAAGATTTTCAGTGCAGGAAGAGTTTAAAGCACAGCTGACTTATTTTGGGGCTGACTGTTTTCAGAGCACAAACCACCAGGCTGTTTTGGGGCTGGGGAGGTTTACCTGTGTCTGACTTGAATGTCTGGATTTTTCTCTGTTTGATTAGCAGGATATTTTCTCTGTCAAATTGTTGTGTAGGGCATCTTGCTGACAAGAAGGCACTCATTGCAGTGGTGGGTCAGAGCTTTTAGCTGATTGTTTCATGAGGGCACAGTTTAGGCCCAACCCTGCCCATCCCTCACCCCACCCACCCCTGGAAATAGTTCCTTTATACCTGGGGTTCTGACATCATTTCCTCAAGTGTGCAAGGTGCATATCACTGTCATATCCTCTCTAGCACACTGCACTGACAATATAAGCATACACATTGTATAATATATATATTTCTATATAACAAACCAATCACACACACACACACACACACAAAAAGAAAGTAGATAAACATGTGGGGAGTAGTGCAATGCAATGTAATGGCTGTGGGGCAGCAGTCTTCTGGGAGTTTTTCTAGAGGCTGAGATGCTGCCCTATTTGCAGACAACTCTCTGCCCTGAGGGAGGAAGTTGCCGTCTTCAGGCCACATTGGACATTAGTAAGGAACCTTCTCCCAGGCCACACTGGACAGTAGGAAGGAACTTCCCTCATCCAGGGAGCACCAGAGCCACCACCGCTACCTCAGAGGTTGCAGAAAGCACAGCAGTTGGACCACAGTGGGCTCAGGGAGGGTGAGGATGGTGGAGCAGAGGCACACCCAGTCAGTTGTTCCACTCCACAATCCATACACCATTCTGGGGAACATAGCTCCCCTATGGATGCACCTACAGAGGAGACTAAGGAGGCTGAGGACAACTGTCACAAGGGAGGCCCACAGGAAGGAGGCAGAGGACACCACAGGGAAAGGAAGCAGCTCCTGGTGGGGGACTCAATTATTAGGGGGATAGAACTGGAGGAGCAGGGAAAACTGAAGTAAGGTGCCTGCCTGGTGCCATGGCTTGGAATGACAGGAAGTGCATCCTCAGGACCATAAGAACAGCTGCACAGGAGTCTGAGCTGGATGTCATTGTCCACCTAGGGACAAATGACTTGGCTCATCATGAGATTAGAGCAGTGCAGGAGGACTTTGTAGAGTTGGGGAGGGGCCTAAGACAAGTAGCACACACAGTATCCTTCTCAGAGGTGCTGCCTGTCAATGGCATGGATGAGGTGAGGATTCTTTGCACCACGCAGTTTAATGAATGGTTGAAAAAAATGGTGTGGAGCACAGGGGTTTGGCTTCATTGGGGACTGGGGTTCCACTTGGAGGGACACCAGCCTATACTGGCTGGATGGTCTGCATCTGTCCAGGAAGGGAACAAGTCTTTTGAGCAGTCAGTTTAAATGCTTCATTGGCAAGCTTTTAAACTAGTAAGGGGGGAGGCACTGATAAGCAGCAGGAAAATCCCAGCCTCTCCCTACAAAACAGGGTACTAAATGAGAAAAAGACAGAGGTAGAAAGGTCAGTGGGGGATGCTGCAACAGAAGGTAAAGCCATCAAAAAATGGAGAGCAATGAGTACCAATGCCCGTAGTTTGTGTAACAAGCTTCCTGAATTAGTGGTCTTGATGGAGGAGTAACATCTGGATATCGTGGCAGTCACAGAAACATGGTACACACAAAACCATGACTGGGACATAAACATACCAGGATACATTATCTACAGGAGGGACAGGGAGGGTAAAACAAGAGGAGGAGTAGCTCTTTACATAAGAGAAGGAATCAAATCAATAGAACAAAAGGGTAAACAGGGAGGAAAAGAAGCACTGTGGATAAATTTGGAGACAGGCAATGGTACCACAATCCGCACAGGGGTTGTATATAGACCCCCTTCTCAGGGGAGGAAATGGACAAGAAATTATAGAAAGTATACTTAGAATGGCAGAAAAAGGGAGATATTGCTGATGGGTGATCTGAATATGCCAGATGTTAACTGGAGTGCCTGCAGCAGCCACTTCGAAGAGTGGGGTTATTCTAGATGCCCTACGGGGGCATGCCTTAGACAACTAGCATTGGAGCCCACTCAGGAGGGAGCAATCTTTGACCTGGTTCTCTCAAATGGAGATGAAAAGAGGATCACAGATGTAGAAGTGGGTAGCCATCTGGGAGCTAGCAACCATTGAACAGTATGGTTCACAATAAACACAGCAATAGAGTCAAGCCATACAAAGGCAAAAGTACTGGACTTTAGGAGGGCTGACTTTGCCAAAATGGGTGAGTGCCTAATGAATGCACTAGCAAACGGGCAGGAAGGAGGGGTGGAAGAACAATGGGGAATAATAAAAACTGCCATCACAGAGGTAACAAGCCATTGAGTGAAGCAAATAAACAAAACAAAATGATGTAAGAAACCACTATGGTTCTCAAAGGAAGTGGCCGTGAAGCTTCAAGAGAAAAAGAAAGCATTCAGGAAGTACAAGGAATCACAGAAGGAGCAGGGCAGAGAACTGTATCAGTTAAAGCAAAAGGAAGCTGGAAAGGCAGTCAGAACAGCAAAGGCCCAAACTGAGGAAAAGATAGCCAACTCAGTTAAGAAGGATAAAATCTTTATAGGTACATCAGGGAGTGAAGGAAGACCAAGGGAGGGATAGTGAGGCATAATAAAGGGAGGGAGGGTGGACAGAGGGTGACTGTGAAAAGGCAGAGATACTAAACAAATATTTTTGCTCAGTATTTACAAAGGAAGAGGGGGAGGTACCTAAAACAAATAGTAGAAACACTCTGGATAAAGAAGTTGATACCAGCCCATTTACAGAAGAAAGGGTTCTGAAAGAACTCTTAAAACTGAAGGTGGACAAAGCAATGGGGCCTGATGGGATTCATCCCAGAATTCTAAAAGAACTAAGGGTAGAACTAGTGACACCACTGACTACCCTCTTTAACAAATCATGAAAGGATGGGGTGGTACCCGAGGACTGGAGGAGGGCAGATGTGATTCCCATTCACAAAAGTGGGAGCAAGGCAGAAGCAGGAAACTACAGACCTGTTAGTTTAACCTCAGTGATAGGGGAAATGATGGAATCACTTCTGAAGGAAAGAATTGTCGAGTATCTAGAGGCCAGAGGGGCACAGGACCCAAGGCAGCATGGATTCACAGTGGGAAGGTCATGCCAGACGAATCTGAAAGATTTCTTTGACTGGGTGACCAAAGTAGTAGATCAGGGAGGGGCTGTGGACATGGCCTACCTAGACTTTAGCAAAGCATTTCACACAGTCCCACACAAAAGATTAATATACAAGTTAGCCAGCCTGGGAGTGGGTTCCAAGATGACAGCCTGGGTAAAGGATTGGCTGGAGAATTGGACACAGAGAGTAATAGTAAATGAAGTCCACCTGAAGAAAGGGGGTTACTAGTGTGCAGCAGGGTTCAGTATTAGACCGGTCCTCTTCAATGTCTTTATAAGCGACATTGCAGAGGGACTGAAGGAAAAGTATGTCTCTTTGCAGATGACACAAAGATCTGCAACAGAGTTGATGCACAAGGTGGGTGGAAAGGATGAGAAGGGACTTGGCAAGGTTAGAGGAATGGTCAAATGTATGGCAGCTTAGATTCAGTGCTAAGAAGTGCAAGGTAATGCACCTGGAAACAAAACCCAGGGGAAGAGTACACAATGGGGGTGAGATACTAACAACAACAAAAATGGAAAGGGACCTGGGGGTAGTCATATCAGATGACCCGAAGGTGGGCAAGCAATGTGAGAGGGCAGCAAGGAGGGCTGGAGGGATACTGGGATGCATAGGGAGAGGCATCGCCAGTAGAAAACAAGAAGTTATTATTCCTCTGTACAGACAGCTGATCAGACCCCATCTGGAGTACTGTGTGCAGTTCTGGAGACCCAATCTCCGCAAAGACATAGACAGGATGGAAGCTGTCCAGAGGAGGACAACAAAATGGTGCAGGGTCTGCACGGAAGACATATGAAGAGAGACTTAAGGAGCTTAATATGTGTAGCCTCAAGGAAAGGAGGGAGGGGGAACATGATAGAAACTTTCAAGTACCTCAAGGAAATCAACAAAGTCCAAGAGGGTAGCATCTTTCAAAAAAAGAGGTGTGCAAGAACAAGGGAGCACAGTTTGAAGATAGAGGGGGGGGCAACTCAGAGGTAATTTAAGGAAGTATTTTTTCACAGAGAGGGTTGTGGATGCATGGAACGGCCTTCCGGAGGAGGTTGTGGAGTCAAAAACAGTGATGGAATTCAAGCATGTATGGACAGTCATAAGGCAATTCTAGGGGGTGGGGTAGGAAGAAGTAGGCTGCTGGTTAACTAGGATCTGCAGCTTATCCATTAGGTAGGGAAATGGGCAGACTGGGTGGGCCAAGCGGTCCTTATCTGCCGTCAAATTCTATGTTTCTATGTAAATTTGCCTGCATCAATTTATATGGAAATATATTAAGATGTTTATTTTAAAATGTATTGATGATCTCTGCAATGGTGTAGATTATTGGGTATCGTGGGACATACGCTATTAGTGTAGAGCTCAGTTCGCTATTTGGTCCAGTCGCTGGTTCATTTACTTTTTATTAGTTTATTTGAGTTGGGGGCTTCACACCTGCAAAAAAGGGTGGAGTGGGGGTAAAGCCCCACAGCTCCAAATAAACTGACAAATAACACTGTATTCAGGAAGCTTTTAGCACGCTCACTACATGCCCAATAATCTACACATCATAATCTCTAAGCTTTGTATGTGTTTATTATAAATGGAATCTGTTCCCTTTAAACATCAGTAATATTGACATCTAAGACTTTAGTCCATTTGTCTTTAACTATTTTTAAAAGGCCAAATTAGACCAAATAAAGGGACAAAGGAGTAAAGTTTCAACAATTAATATTTGAAAATACTTTTCCATTTTTTTAATTTTTCAACCTTCTCTGCTCTTCCTCCAACCTTTCATTTAAGCAATAAGTAGGAACTCTTTCCCATCTTGTATATTCTTTCAGATAGGTATTGCGTAATTGCAAATATTTGCAAAATTCCATGACTTTTAACCTGTATGTTTTGCATTGTTTTAATTCTAAGAACTTGTTATTATGCATGAAATCCAACTATCTGTAAATATCTCTGAACTTCCACAAATGAAAATTTATAGTTTTACCATTTATACTTATGTATGGATTATTCTGTAGCTTACTTGATTTTCAGATTTTTATATTCATTTTGGTTCTAGACTGATACATTTTTTACCAGTGTGCAAATATTTTGAATTATATAATGGCAAGAAAATTTCCTGGACTCTGATTTGTCAATGTGTGCCTGAGAGAGTGATGTTATTACGCAATAACATCACTGTATTGATTTTATGGATGAGCATATGGAGCTACTGGATTTTTTTTTTCAGAAACAAAGATACGCTGCCTCACTAAAAATCTACTAAAAAACATTTTTATTTTTATTTTTTGTTTTCTATAACATTGAGCCATTGTATAATAGCAATAAGGCACTCCAAGGTGTGTGTTATCATGTAATAATGTCTCTTCTGGGGCGATGGAAGCACTCGGCTTCACCTCGTGCTTCAACCCACCCCAGGAGTGACGTTATTACACGATAACACACACCTTGTCTTGCCTTATTGCTTAATTATACTACTATCAATTTTCTAGAAAAAAGTAGGAGCATGCCACAATAAATCTAAAGAGAGATCCATATTTGAATGTAAAATAACTAGAACATTTTCTAAAACTAGATCTGCTGAATGTGTTTCTGTTGCCATAACTGTATACTTTACAATGTAAGTTAAATAATAACCACCTAAGTCTTTGGGAAGACTATGCCTTTGCAAGCAATTCTTGTTTTTATTTAAGTCCCAAATAAACTAAATAGTTTTGTTATTTTTTTTGATGTCATTTATATGTAATGTGTATCAGTAAAGCTTGAAAGATATATGAAACAAATGAAATGGCCACCATTGTTTAAACTTGTATTTTTCCAAAGAGAGTGTAAGCTTTGTCCATCCTAATATTTTGTTTTTAAGTTCATCTAACAAAGGTATATAGATATATTTATATAAATTGTCTATGGATGTCACCAGCTTTACACCTTAACAGTCCTTGAAATCAGTTTTTATTGTGGCATCAAAGACAGCTTGAAGTTCTGCTGCTGATTTTATATTAAACATGAGTTCTGATTTATATTAATTTATTGTGTTACCAGAAAATGCTGAGAAATAGTACATTGTGGATTTCACTTCACGCAAACTTTCTTTAGTACTCTCTAATAACAAAAGCCTTGTTTTATCAGGAGTACTATAAGAGTTACCATAACTATTGCACTTGTGGACCCACAATCCATTGTCCACCGCCAAGCCTTGTCACATTTTTTTGATACATGTTGTATTTAGTAGTTACACTATCACTGTTAGTTGCTCTCCTATGTATTATTATAACTCTAGTATCATTTTGGCATTGTATTCTGCTGTTGCTATTTGATGAAGTGCTGATTTTGGTGTATGTCTATCCCTATGTTTTGGTTTATTTGCTGATTTTTGATGTATGTATATCCTGTGTACCTTCTCCCAGGATGCACCGTGAGATGAACAACATGTTGCTCAGCGTGCCCTTCCTGGTAAAACTCTTAAATAAAGAGAGAAATAAAACATCAACTGTATATGCTTGAAGCTTAATAACTTAATTACCATAAACTATACCTTTAATTTTTTCATTTTGTCTAATATCTAATAGTAAAAATAGTAGAAATAGCCATTTCCCCAGCATCCAACAGAAAAACCTCGACCGCAAAGGGTAGTTGGTCCAGGAGGTTGGCAGGTGGTTAGGAGGAGCAAATCAGGTGCCCCATCACTCTCTGCTCTCCAACACATTACCTCCAAAAACCATATAAACACTACAAACAGGTATCTGCCTCTATCTCTGAAATCAAATAAAGAGGCAGAAGACACTGCAGAGCAGGACACTGCGGCACAGGAGCTAGCACAACAAAACTCACCCAAATCAGGAACCAAAACAAAACAAGCACAAAGAAATCCAAAAACTTCTGACCATAGGAGACTCCATGATTCGGGGAGTTGATACCCATCTCCAGCCGGGGTGATGGTCAGATGTCTCCCAGATACATCAGCATGGAGAGACACTGACCGCATTCCTAAAATTGTTCACAAAGCAGGAGAAAACATTGATGTCCTAGTACACATAGGGACTAATTATCTCGCCAGCCGGTCAGTTGTGGAGACCAAGGAACACCTGACTAGGCTGGGTGACAAACTATCATCTATTTCATCTGGCATCTCCTTCTCTGAGATCCTGCCAGTCTGGGAGAGGGGAGCAGATGGATGGAAGGTCAGAGAAGGGGAGATAGGGGAGCTAAACACGTGGCTCAAGGGCTGGTGCCAGGAAAAAGGACACAGATTTGTAGGGAACTGGCAACAGTTCTGAGAGCGAAAGTTCTTTAAATTTGATGGACTGCATCTGACTAAAGAGGGAGTCAGTGCATTGGGGCAGAAGTTTGACGTCTTTGCAGAATATTTAAACTAGCAAATGGGGAGAGGGGTGCAGCACCCCATACGTCGAATGGGAAGAACACCCCTCCCCCCTCAGCTAGTGGTCAAACAGGAATTCAGCATGTTTGCCGTTCATTTGCATCACCAGGTAAGAAAAATTTGTCTCCCCATACGACGAGACAGGGTAATGCCAACTTCACCCAACAACTAACACACCAAAATCTGGCCAATGGAAAATCATGTACACAATGCTCACAGCCTGGGAAATAAGATCCCAGACCTGCAGGCAATAATGTCAGAGGCTAAACTGGACATAGTAGCAATTAGTGAGACGTGGTTTACCAGTAACCACACTTGGGAGACTTCAGTACCTGGCTATGTATTGTTCAGAAGAGACCGAGGTGCAAAAGGGGGGAGGAGTGGCCCTGTATGTTAATGAAAATATCAAAGCTACAGAAATTCAGAATACACATAAGGAGCCAGAAGAACTGTGGGTCACCCTGGAAACAGGAAATGGGACAGCCATAAGAACTGGGGTTGTCTACAGGCCCCAGACCAGAGGGAGGACATAGACACATTACTGTTAGAAGATATACAAAACATGACAGCTAAAGGGGAGGTTCTGATAATGGGAGACTTCAACATGCCGGATACAGATTGGTCAATACCAGCAGGAACATCTGCCAGAACTAGACTCATAGTGGATTCCCTAAAGGGGGAGGGCCTCAAACAACTGGTACAGCAACCCACAAGAGACAGGGCTATCCTAGACCTAGTACTGACTAACAAAGAAGGGATCACAGATCTCCAGGAAGAAGGTCACCTGGGGGCCAGTGACCATCACATGGTATGGTTCAATTTGGCTACTACATCTAAATCATCCAATTCCAAGGCAAAAATATGGGACTTCAGAGGAGCTGACTTTGATAAGATGGCCAACAGAGTTAAGCTCCCTGGCAAAAGAAACACAGGTGAGGGGTACAGGTAAAGGGAAAGCATTAAGGATGCAATACTTGAAGCAACATCCCATTGTGTTAGACAGAAAAGGAAGTGCAAAAGAAGAAGGAAACCACTTTGGTTCTCAAATACAGTAGCAGAAAAGGTCAGAGCCAAAAGGCTGGCCTTCAGGAAATATAAGGGAACACAGCGGATGAAGATAGGAGGCATATCAAACTGCCCTAAGGGAAGCAGGTAAGGCAGTAAGGCAGGCAAAGTCCCAAACTGAGGAAACACTAGCAAGAACAGTAAAAGAAGGTGACAAGACTTTCTATAGATACATTAGTGAAAGGAGAAAGTCCAGAGGGGTATTGCTAAGCTTAATGGAGAAAAGGGAGCATGTGAGGAGGAGGACCCTGTAAAGGCATCTATCCTAAATAGATACTTTGCTCAGTATTTACTGAAGAGAAGGTAGGGCAGGGCCCACAGCTCAGCATCATGGACACAGGGGAGGGAGGTGAGCACTACTCCCTTCACAGAAAGGGTCCTACAAGAGCTTACTAAGCTCAGGGTGGATAAGGCAATGGGACCTGATGGCATACATCCCAGGGTACTTAAGGAGCTAAAGGAGGAACTAGCAGAGCCATTAGCAGAATTGTTTAGTGAGTCTCTGAGCACAGGAGAGGTCCCAGAAGACTGGAGAAGGGTTCATGTGATCCCGCTACACAAGAGTGGTAGCAGGGAGGGGGGAACTACAGACCGGTCAGTCTTACCTCAGTAGTGGGCAAGATTATGGAGGCACTCCTTAAGGAAAGGATAGTGCAACACCTGGAATCCATAGGAGCACAGGATCCAAGACAGCATGGGTTTACAAAAGGAAGGTCCTGTCAAACTAATCTCATAGATTTCTTTGACTGGGTAACCAGAGTGGTGGACCAAGGGGGAGCAGTTGATGTCGCCTACCTTGACTTCAGCAAAGCTTTTGACACTGTTCCACATAGAAGATTGATAAATAAGCTGGGTAGGCTCAGGTGGGCCAGAAGTTGGTCAACTGGGTGGCAAACTGGTTGACGGGCAGAAAACAGAGAGTGGTGGTAAATGGTATACAGTCAGAAGAGATGCAAGTCACAAGTGGGGTACCTCAGGGATCAGTCCTGGGGCCAGTCCTCTTCAACATCTTCATTAGTGACCTTGCAGATGGACTAGAAGGTAAGGCTTGTCTGTTTGCAGATGACACCAAGATCTGCAACAGAGTAGATGATCCAGATGGGGTGGGCAGAATGAGAAGAGATCTGGATAAACTAGCAGAATGGTCAGAAGAGTGGCAACTGGGATTTAATGCAAAGAAGTGCAAAATCATGCACATAGGGAAGAGAACCCTGAAGCCACCTATAGGCTGGGAGGGAGTTGCTAGCAGTCACAAAGGAAGAAAGAGACTTGGGCATCATCATCACTGATGACCTAAAATCATCCAAGCAGACCTCTAAAGCAGTAGGTAAGGCTAGGGGTGTTAGGGTGTATTAGTAGGAGTATCACAAGTCGTAAGAGGGAGGTAATAATCCTCTGTACAAGACACTGGTTAGGCCCCATCTGGAGTACTGCGTGCAGTATTGGAGGCCACACCTTCACAAGGACATTAACAAATTGAAGCAGTCCAGAGAAGGGCAACAAAATGGTGCAGGGACTGCATCAGAAGACATATGAGGACAGATTAACGGAGCTCAATATGTATACCCTTGAGCAAGGAGGAGAGAGGTGATATGATCGAGGCATTCAAACACCTTAAGGGCATAAACAAGGTGAAAGAGTCTAACATGTTTAAATATAAGAAAATAGCAGGACAAGAGGACACAGCATGAGATTAGAGGGAGGCCGATTAAGGGGGAATGTGAGGAAATTCTTTTTCACAGAAAGGGTGGTGGATGCATGGAATGGCTTACCACAAGAAGTGGTGGCTATGAATACAGTGCAGGGCTTCAAACAGGCATGGGATAGGCGTAAGGGAGCAATACAAATGACTATGAATAGATAGGCCACTGACAGAGCAAAGGCCGATGGCACATTTATAAGGTAGAAAAAGAAATGGGCAGACTGTATGGGCCTTGCGGTCCTTATCTGCCGTCAACTTCTATGTTTCTATGTTTCTATGTTCTATGTTAGTAAAGTTTCTAAGGCCACAGCAAATAGAGCTGGGGAAAGAGGACAACCCTGTCTGACTCCCCTAAAAGTAAAACATTTTCCGTGAAACTTTTATTAATTTTGAGCCTACAGCAGGGTGAGTCATACAGGGCTTTAATCCAGGTTAGTAACTGATTTGGGAATCCCCATTGTTTCAGTGCAAAAAAGTGGTATTGCCATTTAACCATGTTGAAGGCTTCAGTGGCATCTAAACTTAGGATGGCTGCTTCCTTATCCATTATTTTATTAGTTCTGTGATATATTAAACATTATGAATACTAGTGTGAGTTTGTCTGCTTAGAATAAATACTGTTTGATTTGGTTATATAATGTTTTGAAGAAAAGGAAGTAACCTATTGTTAATGATTTTTGCTACCAATAAGGTAATCATTGTTTAAAACTGCTATTGGTCTAAAATTATGTACTCTTTTAAGGTAAGTAAGTAAGTAAGCAAATGTTTATTTTTAGGCACCCAATCCTGGAGGCTCTGGGCACTATACATACAATTCTAGAATCATGATAAAATCACAATAAAATTACAGGATGCACAACAAATCCAAAAATTCAAGCAGCATTAAATATTACAGTGTATCTTCGGGGTATGCTAGCTTAAATAGGTGAGTTTTGCCATGTTTCGGTAATAATGTAGCAAAGGCTGATTTGTAAGATCTGGGGACACTATTGTATTTTTTGATGGCTTGAAATAGTAAAAATAAAAGGGGATTTAATGCCTCTAAGAGTTCACAATAGAATTCAATGGTAAAACCATCCTCTCCAGGACTTTTCCCTTTTGACACAGATTTAATAGTGATGTCTATTTCTTCCAGAGTAATGGTGTCTTGTGATGTAGATGCATAGTCTCCTGTTCATTTAGCTTATAATTTTGCAGAAGAGAACAATGGTACTCTAAGTTTTCCTTTAGCGAATGTCCCTGAGACCCATATAGATCACAATAATAGTCTATGAATCATAGACTGATATTGTTTTCATTCTCTGGTTGATAGATTTTAATCTGTATGACAGATATTTTTCAGAAATTGCACTTGACATATGCATATCTTTTTGTGTTTTAACAAATTACTTTTAATACCAAATACTTTAGTATTATTTGTTTTTTTCATGTTTTCATATTCACCCTTTCTTGAGACATCTCCATTTGTACTTTTGTTCCCACATCCTTTAAACTCTTATTATAAAGCTTTGGTTTTCATTGTTTTATTCCACTAGGATGCTTCTGTAATTACCATCCCCCCATACAGTTGCTTTAAGGGAGGGCATCCCATATTGAGATAATGTTCTTAACATTGTCTTTAAGAAAATCTGAAATTGTTGTCTGTATTTTTTGTTTTTAAAGGCCAAATCTTTTTAGAAGGTTTTTATTAAATCACCATAAAGATTTGCCCTTTGGCGTGAAGTCTATCATACATGTAAATGTTACAGGACTATGGTCTGAGATTGTAGAACATTCTAGTTTTGAAAAATGACATGAGGTCTCCTCCAGAAAGGCTGAAGATAGGAAAATATAGTCCAGCCTAGAACTCATGGGCCAGATATCCAAAAGTTTGCCCCGGGGCTAAATTAGCACTGCCTGGTATACTAAATTTGCCCGGACCCAATAGCCTGCTATATTCAAAAGGAATAGCCCCGGTGCTAATCCTGCTGAATATAGCATGCTGAGGAAGCTGGGCAATCTGGGCTGGGAGTGCAGTGCAAACATGGCCTGGGAATAAGACAGCTCTGAATATAGCAACCAGGAAGTGCACATCACAACAGCAGCCAAGTACATAGTGACGTGAAGGAGGGTAGAGATGAACTATGTGGCCAATGTGTGTGCCAGCAAATGCATGGACTCAGTACAGCAGCAGGCAGCAGTGCATGTGAAAGTGCATCATGCAAAACTGTACAATAGGTCCGAAACATTTGCGTGGCACTAACCCATTTGCACGGGTTTAGCGCGGAGCTAAGCCGTTTGCCCGGTGCAAAAATGTTTGCCCAGGGCTAAACTTTGCTATATTCACAGGTGACATGCAAATGAGCCTACTTAGGAAGTCTCTGGACAAACATCCAGATTAGCATCTCATTATGCCCTAATTTGCATGTAGTTTACCCAGCCTTTCTGCAGGGTCCCACAGCTCCACCTGTAGGTCAGTCTGGAAGTACAGGGGCTGGCTGGGTATTCCCACAGCTCCACCTGTAGGTCAGTCTGGAAGTACAGGGGCTGGCTGGGTATTCCCACAGCTCCACCTGTAGGTCAGTCTGATAGTGCATGGTGGTAGCTGCAGGCATCTATACAGTACAGCATAGCATAATGTGCCCCAGAGGACTACACAACACAGGCGCTGGTGGTGGTGGTGGTGATGTTGCATGCAACTGTAAAACTGTAGGTCAAGCTACAGTGCACAGCAGACACTACAGTAGCAAGGTGGCCAGTAGTGTGAGGGACACAGCAATGTCTATGGTGTGTAGGGCAGTGATGACCACTGCACTGTACACAGTGACAGGCCCAATTTGCAGGTGTGTGCTGACAGTGGACATTACTGTTATGCTGTTGTGTGATCCACAGATGCTGCACCACTGGCATGGGATGCTCACAGTGACATATACATGGTTGGCTGTCTGTGCTGTGGTGGCTGTACAGCTGTGTGGTTTGTGGCTGGGTGGGCACATACCATCAGACAGGCAAACTGGTGTTGCGGTATTCCCAACACTGGCCCATGTGCACTGCGTGATGTGTCCCAGCCTTGTGGCCGCACCCAGTCTGTGGTGCAGCCTGGCCACTGGTACACCCTCCCATCAACACCCTCCATGCCCACAGTGCTGCATGTGTGTGGTGGTATCTGTTGGTGTCCACTGAGGGGTGGTCTGCAGGTGTGTGCTGTATGGTCTCACTGCAATGGTGTCCGCTGGCAGCTGGGTCACCCCTTACTGCCTGGCATGGCTGGGACTAGTGGCAGATGATGGCATCATTGTGATGCCATCAGCGAGCAGCATGTTTCCTCTATGTCTGGCTTTTTCTATGTGTCATACTTATTGGTTAGGGTTGCACAAAGCTGCTCAAAAGCTGCACTAATGTCGTGCAAAGCCACAAAGTTGCACAAAGCTGGTTTGCCCAGAGTTAAGACTGCCTTTTCCTGGGTTGTAATTTGCACAGCGCAAAGTGTTGTGCGGTGCTACTCGCTGAATATAGCATTGCGCTGACACGCCCCCTCACTTTGCCCCTTGCATACATTATACTTTTGCCCAGTGCTAATGCAGTTTGCTCATGCTATTTGCCCTTTTGAATATAGTGGACATGCGGTAACCCGATGCTAAACCTGTGCAAACAGTTTGCGCCCAGCGCAGAGTTTTGAATATCTGACCCATATTGTGTCTTGAAGGAAAATAAGCATACTGTTTCCCTTTTTCTTTTTAATAAACACATTTTATTGAATTTCCAGGTTATGACAAACATACAAACTACTATTTACATACACTATAATAAGACATAACATTGTCCAACATGATGTAGTGGTTTGAGAACAAAAAGAAAAAAACTTAAATCATGACTGGCAGTCCTGCCTAGGCTGAAATTCATATATAAAGGTTTCCTTTCTATGTCATACATATGTTCTAAATACTTTAAATTATTTGGTTTTCCATATTTCCTTCTATATTATAATAATAATAATAAGCTTTATTTCTTTTGCACCTTTTTAAAATCAAGGCGCATTACAATAAAATGACAATCATAAAAACATCATAAAACAAATTAAAATCCAGATTAAAATACACAACATTAGTCAATATCCATATCACCGCCAAATGCCTTTTTCTATATAAAGGATTTTAAGCCTTTTTTAAAACCCTCCACCGTCATGCACTCTCTAATCCAATGGGGTAGAGAATTCCAGAGGGTAGGCGCCATGAACACAAAAAGCTCAGGCTCGGAAGATTTTAAAACTACTCTCGGAATCTCTAGCAACCCCTCGTTGTCTGAGCGGAGTGGTCGTGTCAGAAAGTAAGGCACCAGAGTAGTCAGGGCCCGGGCTGTGTAGGGCTTTATAAGTCAGTAATCCGACTTTAAAGGTGATCTGCCAATGAACCGGCAGCCAGTGCAGATCCCGCAGCAACGGTGTAATATGGGAAGAACGTGAAGTCCCCATTAACAACCAGGCTGCTGAGTTCTGCACTAGCTGCAAGTGGTGGATATCAACCCCAAGAAGCCCAAAATAAAGGGAATTGCAGTAGTCCAAACGGGAGGTCACAAAGGTGTGGATCAGCGTGGACAGGTTGTCGGACGGAACAAGGTGCTTGATTCTAGCGATGTTCCTTAGATGGTAAAAGGATACCTTAACAACCGCCGACCCCTGCGCATGCAATGTCAGCTGATCGTCATGGATCACCCCCAGGTCATGCACCCATTCAGAGGCAGGGAGCTCCACATCCCAAAGGAATAAATCTGAGGTTTGATTTGCCCCCAGCCCTTCAATCTCGTGGCCGGGATCCACAACCATCACCTCCGTCTTCCCAGAATTCAACTTCAACCAGCTGGAACTCATCCAACCCTGGATCTCGCTGAGACAGTTGTGGAACACTGAGAGTGCTCTATTCTGGTCAGGTGCAAAAGACAGATAGAGCTGGGTATCATCGACATAGCAATGAAACTCCAGCCCATTTCGTCTTAACAATGTCTCCAAGGGAAGCATATACACCGCAAACAACATGGGGGACAGCACAGAGCCCTGAGGCACCCCACAGGACAGAGAGGTAGGATCAGAGGAAAATATCCCCGATACCACCCTCTGAGTTCTACCTGTGAGGAAGGAGGTAAACCTTCTGTATACCAAACCCGACAACCCACAGATGCATCTCAGGCGCTCAAGCAACACCCCATGGTCTACGGTGTCAAATGCTGCTGACAAGTCCAGAAGGACCAAAATGGACTGTTTTTTCTGGTCTCTTGCCATCAGGAGATCATTGAGCACCTGAACCAGTGCAGTCTCAGTGCTGTGCCTCTTTCGAAAACCTGATTGAAGAGGGTTGTAGATGTTATGGATGGATAAATGGTTGTCTAACTGGGCTGCCACCACTTTCTCAATTACCTTCCCCACAAAGAGGAGGTTTGAGATAGGTCTGCAGTTAGCTAGGGAGTCTGGGTCCGGAGAAGACTTTTTCAACACTGGTGTCACCACCACTTCCTTCAGGGAACATGTCTACCATTTTTTCTTATATTCTATGGTACAAAGGATGGATCTACTGACATAGCATACATGCACCATCGATTCCATCTATTTCTCTGTTTCTCTTCCTGATCTCTCAGATTGTAGGTCATAGAAACTTAGAAACATAACATAGACTTTTGGCGGCAGATAAGGACCACTTGGCCCATCTAGTCTTCCCATTTCCCTACCTATAGGATAGGCCGCAGAGCCTAGTTAACCAACAGCCTATTTCTTCCTACCCCCCACAAGAATTGCCTTATGTCTGTCCCATGCATTCTTGAATTCTCCCACAGTTTTAGACCCCATAACCTCCTCAGGAAGGCTGTTCCATGCATCCACTACCCTCTCTGTGAAATAATTTCTATTTGATATACAAAGTTAACCAAGGCTCTCAAGTCTGCTATACTTGGTATTTTATTTGTCAACCATTTTTTGCTAATACATTTCTTCACAGCTCACATGCAGATACCCATTACATATTTTTATAATGGGTCTTCCATTTCCAGAGGGAAAATATGAAAGAGCATCATCTCTTTTGTTAGCTATATTTGAGGGTTGAATATTACCCCTAGGGCACCTTCTAGTTCTCTGTAAAACAAGGTTAGGTAGGGCATTCCCACATAACATAGAAAAGTGTGGTCCTGACCACTTCATATTGCCTCCAACAACTTGCATTGGCTACAGGGCTTCCATGTCCTTGTTTCACTGGAGTTATAAAGAAGCACACCAATACTTCCATCCAAACTCCCTCCAAGTCATGGAGGAAGAGATTCTGTGTGTGTTTCTACAGCTGATTTCCCATAAACCTTGATCTAAGGGGTGTCCCATTTCTTGCTCCCATTTTTTAAATGCTTTCAATGGCAGGTATTCCTTTAGGTGTTATAGGGCTTTATACAAGCTCGAGACAAGGTGTGGGATGTCCTGCCCCTGCATAGCCTCTTTTACTATTTGGAGCAAGAGGTTGGAAGCATTTGCTAGGTCCTGTCTAGTTTCACTTGTATTATGTATGCCATGGCCTGAAAATATCTGAAGTTTTCATTGCTGGATAGTCCAAACTCCTGCATGAGAGTCTGAAGTGGTTTAATTACATTACCCTGAATCATTTGTAAAGTGCACTGTATGCCTCCTTGGAACCAGGTTTTGTATCCTGAGTCTAGAGTGACCAGTATGAATTTTGTGTGCATATGTATGGGTAGTAGCCACCTTATTTGGTGTTTTAGGTTACCCCTATTCACCCACCTCTTCCATATCTGTAGTGGGGTACGTATGCAAATTGATGTGCATTTGTGCAATAGGTTTAGGGAATTGTACTTCCAACAAGTTAACTTCTACTGGACTTATGGGTAAGCTTTCCTTTTCCAGCGCTACCCATTGTTGGTCTGGGTCATTCCACATCCAGTGCACTACTACCTGTAACTGTGCTGCTTCATAATATGTCTGTAGGTCTGGGAGTGTTAGACCTCCTTGATTTTTGGGCCTGTATAAAGTTGTTAACATATTCTTGGTTTTTGACCTTGCCACAGGAAGCGTGAGATGCTTCTATTCCATTTCCTTCATGCATCCTGTGGAACAGGGAGCACCAGGTTCTGGAATAAATATAGAAATGTTGGTAATACTATCATTTTTATAGTCAATATCCATCTCTCAAGTGTTAAGGGCAACGCTGACCACTTAGCTAGATCTTTTTGGAGTTGTGCCTGAAGTTGGCCATAGTTGGCCTCATACAGTTGTGAGATTGTTGCTGTTAGTTTAATGCCGAGGTAGGTCATTTGTGTGAGGTCCCACTTAAAAGGATATTGTGTCGTAGTTGTTATGGTTGAGGAGTAGTGTATTGCCAGGGCTTCTGTTTTACACTCATTCAATCTGTAACCTGAGATGACTCCATATTGTCTAATTATTGACCAAACACTTGCTAGGTCAATCTCTGGGTTAGTTAGAAACAACATTATGTCGTCCGCATATAGTGCAATATGAGGTTCAGTACCTTCAGGTCTTGTGTGCCGTGTTATAGCTGGATGAGAGCATTCAGCTTGTGCCAGGGGCTCTATATAAAGAGCAAAAAGTAGAGGGGAGAGGGGACAACTCTGTGTGGTGCCCCTTTGTAATGGAAAGGGATGGGATAGGTGTCCATTAGCCCTCACCTATGCTACTGGGGTTCGATACAGAAGTGCTATCAGGTCCTGACATTTTTAGGGAAGCTTAATTGTGCCAGGGTAGCACCCAGAAATGTCCAGAGCACCCTGTCAATGGCTTTTTCTGTGTCCAGGCTGAGAGCCAAGAGGGAAGAGCCTGTTCTAGATGCTTCATGTATAACAGAGAGGGATCTTTTGACACTATGCATAATCTGTCTTAATCTAATAAATCCAATCTGGTCTGCGTGAATTATTTGGGGTAGTATTGTGTCCAACCTTTTTGCCAATATTAAAGTGAAAATCTTATAATCAGCATTCAAGGCAGATATTGGCCTATAGGATTCACACTTCTCTAAGGGTTTTCCTGGTTTGGGGATTACTGAGATGGTCACATTGCTTCGGGAGGGGAGTGGGGTTTACCCTTCACTATCCAGTTAGATACTCTAAGGAGTATGGGTTCCAGTTCTGGGGCAAATTTTTTATAAAATTCGGCAGAGTAGCCATCGAGTCCTGGGCATTTATCAGTCTTAAGATGACCTATTGCTGTATGTATTGCTTCCCTGGTAATGTTAGCTTGGGGCATTCCCTGAGCAGTGGCATCTATTTTTTGGAAGCTTTAAATGGAGTTAGAAAATCTGCTATTGTCTCTGCTTGGTGGGGGGGGGGGGCACTTCATATAATTTCTTGTAATAGTCAGCAAATGCCTCCGTTATTTTTTGAATCCCTTTTTGTGTTTGTTTGGTTACTGGGTGTTGGATCTTGGGGATTGTTGCCCTCAGTCATCAATCAATCAATCAAAATCTTTATTTTGCCTGGTGGTACATCATTGAGACAAGCTCATTTACAAGATGGACATGGGGAAAAACAATTGCCAACAGGGTAAAGACATAACAGGTTGAGTGAACATACATAACAATTACATAGTGGTAATACTAACAACATAATAACATATAACCATCACATGTAACAAGATACTTCCACTAGAACATAGCAATAGGTTCAACAAGAGGTAGTGCCATTTAAATACAATTGTATAGATGCAGATATATGGACGTAAGGTAATGAGCCCTCTTAATATATGAGCTAGTAGCCTTGCTGCCCTAGGACCTCCGTCATAGTATTTCTGTTGGAGATACATGAGTGTTCTCTCTGTTTGTTGCAGAGCTATACTGTCTAGTTTTTTTTTTTATCTGCTCAATCTGCTGTGGGTCCACCAATGTGCCTAACTGATGCTAGTGTTGTAGGAAGAGGAGGGTTTCAGTTAATTGTTTTTATGAGCCTTCCTTTCTTTATTCTTTTGTGCAGCATAGCTTATCAGATGTCCCTGAAGCACAACTTTTACTGTGTCCCATAAAAGGGTAGGTTGAGTATCTGGAGTACCATTCATTTGCAGTATGTCTTTTATTTGATCCTGGACCATTTCTAAAAATTCTACATGTTTTAGACAGAAAATGTCCATTCTCCAGAGCATTCTTTTTCAAAGAAGTCCCAAGTCCATTTCAGCAATGACTGGGGCGTGGTCCGAGAAATAAATAGGTCCACTCTTGCATGTGGAGATTTTATATAAATCTTCCTGCTGAGTAAATATATAATTTATTCTACTGTAGGTTGGGTATGGATTTGAGAAGTGGGTAAATTCTCTATTTTTAGAATGTAACTCTCCAGACATCTCTCCATCCCAATGAGGCCAGAGTCCTGCGGAAATATTTATGTGCTGCTGGGGAAGGTGGCTGTGTGATAGCAGTGGAGTCTTTAACTGGGTCCATGAGGGGATTGTAATCTCCTGTCATTATCAGGGTCCCTCTTACTTTACCATGTTCAGTAGGCTTCTGATACTTGGTGTACCAGAGCCCGGTGGTATATATAAGTTAGCAATGGTTATTGTGGCACCATCAACCTCCCCCTGCACCAGTACTCTGCAACCTTGTTTGTCTCTCACAACCCTGACCTACTGAAACATTAAATGTTTACCTATTAGAATTGTATTTATTTATTTAGTTTTTGTTGACCGGTAAGTGCACTAGACAAATCCTGCCTATTTTCAGGCACGACCCGGGGGAGGGGAATACAGATGAATGCCAACTGACCTTGAACCAGATTAAGCTGTTGGTTGTATTTTTAGTGAATAAGGGAAATTTGGCCAGGACACCGGGGAAATTCCCCTACTCTTTCGATAAGTGCCATGGGATCTTTAACATCCACCTGAACTACCACCAATCCAGGCAGATGGGACCTCGGTTTAACGTCTCATCTGAAAGACGGCACCTCAGCAGTGCAGCACCACTCTCATGCTGCACTACAGTGTCAGTACTGGGATATTAACCCAAGTGCCAGATGTGGGAACTGAACCCACAGCCCTCTGATCTCCCGGCCTCAGAGGCGAGTGTGAATTGCTACTCCTCCTCTATGTTTCCCTGGCTTATAAGAGGACTAATAAACATTTGCATAGCCATACTTAGTAAGTTTTGCTGCTTCAGTTTAATTCAGATGTGTCTCTTGTATACAGGTTATACCTGGGGTCTCCCTGTGTATGGTGGCAAACACCTTGGAGCATTTTATTGGGTTATTAAACCCATTAACATTTATAGAATACACTTTAACCTTAGAACCTCTCATACTGATTGTTTATGTTTACTCTGCTTCCCAGTGATAGTCTAAGTTAATGTCTGCTTACTCCCTATCCCTTTCTGTATCTTGATACTAGGGTTTGATCTAATTCCTGTATCTGTTTTCTCCAATCTTCTGTCTCTGTTAACTTGCTAATTTCATTTATCTAGTTTGTATTTATTTTTACTTATCGCAGGTTTCATTTTCTGACACCAATTCACTTGTTTCAACAAACAAACACATTTAACAATATACAATTAAACTATGGTCTTCCAAGGTAGGGGCCACTTTTCCTAGGGGCCCTGTGACTCAGGAGGTCCAGATGGATTCTACCTCAGTCTGATTCTGGAATTGTGTGGGGTAACGTGTACCTCAGCCTCCTGTGGGGTATCGTAAACCCCAAGATTTGAAAGAGGGGGGGTGGAAGGGGAAAGAGATAAGGAGATAAGATAAGGGGTAAGAGGTGGGGGCAAGATAGGTTAGGTAAGAGGTGTTAGTGTTGGATATATAGGGATGATGGTCCTCTTCTCAGCGGCTCTTACTCAGCAGCCGCTCATTTGTTTCAATTTCTATGTGTAACCCTCTATTAACTAGAGCCAAGGACACAGCCAAGAGGGAAGTGCAGGGTATCCTAACTCCTTTTTGTGGTGCAGCAGGGGAGTATGTGTATGTATCCAGTGGGTTTCTTGGCATTGCCAGCTGTTTGCCTCTGTTGGGCAGTCTTCCTACCTGTGTTCAGTTCCGGAGGGGGGCAATGTCAACTCGCTATGCGTTCCTTCTGTGTTTTGCTCATCTGTCATCTAAACCAAGGAAGGAAAAAAAAAGTAAGGGGGAAGAAAAAATTTCTCCCCCACCCTCTCAGCCCATTTGGGTTAATCATCCCTCAAACAAGTACGAGCAGAACTCCTTGGGGAAGGTGGAGACTGGTTCTATTATACCTCCCCAGAATCTTTTTCATTAAACCTGTACTTATTGTACGGCTCCTTCCTTGGGTCCCTTGTGATAAATTAAACTACCATTTCTTGCCTTTGGGGCTCCCTGCCATTCTCTAAAAAAAACCTGTTTCTCTTATTGGGGTCCCTTACTCTATACTGGGACAGAGGGGTCTCTCTAGAGTCAGGAGGGGGTGAACCGCATGGCAGAGATCCAGGCCCACACATCAGCACAATTTCACCATGAGCATTCATTTGGAGTCCCTGATGGGCTTTTATCGGGTTTTGTTCAGGGGAGTCCCCCTAGCACACGTGTGCCCTGTCCCTAGTGCATCTCCCCCACAACTCCGCTCTTCTTTTACTTTGCTGTGGAAATCAAGTGATGCACCCAGACCCACAGCACACACTGTAGCCACCATTATGGACTTCTACCCCCTTTGTGATAACTGCATCCCTGCTCCCCCTGCCCCCACTTACCTGGTGATCTGGTCTTCATCCTGTAGAGTGGCCCAGATTATCTAGTCCCCTTATTGCATCACGGCAGGTCCCCTGGATTCTTCATATAGGCAACAGGAACAGAATCTAAACATTAAGTAGAGAAATAAAACAAATAAATTCAACAGTCTCTTTCAAAAGGTTTCACCCTTGGTATTCATGTGAAAAGGGTCATGTTTTCCCTTCATGTGTCTATGTCAGTTGCAAATTCATCCCCATGTTTATCTTCTATGTCCTGCAGGTGGGCAATTATGTCTCTCTTTACCTCTGCCATGTGTTGTTGCCTGCTGGGCCCTGCCTCAGACCTCACTTCCCTTGGTGCTTTAGGTAGTGGTGTTGTGTCTTTCCGATTGTTGGGTTGAAGCAATACTCTTTTGTAAGTTGTCCTGGGTCTCCTCAGCCATCTTATGGGAGAAGCGTCCCTCTGGGTAAAAAAACAACAGCCTCGCAGGATAAGGCATCTGAATTCAGAGTTGTTGCTGCCTCAGGATCCATAGCAATGGAATATATGTGGGTAGTCATTATCACTGAGTACCCTGTTTTGCACCAGCTTTATTATTTTCATCTGCCATGCTCTATTTAAAACCGCTTGCTTAATTTTATAGCTTTAGAACTTTGCTATGATGGAGCGTGGCTTAGCGTTAGGTGCCATGGGGAAAGGGTCAAGCACTCGATAAGCACATTCAATATCTAGCTGTTTGTAGGGGTTAAATTGTAGAGCTTGCCTGATGAAGTCTGCAACAAAGGTTTCCATGTCTTGTCCCTCTGTTCATTCAGGAATACAGTACAGCTGGATATTATTTCTCCTTACTCGACTTTCGGCATCTTCCTGCCTTTCCTGCATTTTTTTACATGTGGCCTGGAGTTGTTGGACTGTTGCTTCTAATTTGTGATAGTTTTTGATCATCTGCCTCATCTATTCTTTTGGTAAGCATTGTGATTTCTGCATTAATATTGTTTATTTTATCTGTGATTTCACTCTGGAGGCATATAATTAATTCAAAATAATATCCATCTTTTTCCTTCTTCTGTTTTGTGTTTTACTGGGGGAATCAATTTCCCGTTCAGCAGAGACAATTGATCCCAATGCACCCAAGGCCTCAGAGTCATTCGGATTTGGTTCCCATTGTTTACCATCCTACCACACCTCAGCCTTTCTAGGTTTTCTGTTTTCCCCATCGTAGTATTTGTATACTCCCTTCACTGCTTCAGCTGTTTTTCCTGTGATGTGTTCTGTTTTAAAGAGTTTAATTAGGAGGGCCACCAAGGAGCAAATCATCTAAGCTGCCATATTAGAGGGTGATGTCACCGGAAGTCCCCTGTTTTACTTTTCCATTTACGTCCTTCCAAACGTTCACCAAAGAGTTACCATTTAAAAAATTGTTAGGAATGCAAGATTTAAAACTGTCTCATCCTTTTGGAGAGGATGATTTATCCAATTCTATATTAAGTGAACTGTTCATATCACTACCAATAATACTATACTCACAATACCATGCACAAAGAACCTTATTAACTTTGAAAGTGCCACCCCATTACTATTACCTTTTTGGGAGTGAGAAAAAATATACTTCCTTGATCACCCTTTTTTTTATTTTTGAGATCCTTTCTTGCCCAGATTAGTTTCTTGGAGCTCTGTGATATACATTTTTTCTCTCTAATTGTCTGAGGACTTTGTATCTTTTTATTGGGTTATTTATTTCATTTACATTCCATGTCATAAACTTCAGTAAAGACCATATTCTATATTACTAAAAAGCATCTTATGATCAAAGTTTGCATCTTTCAGTATTATAAATATTTCTATTACAGAAAAATGTTTCATAAGTCTCTCTCTTGATTTTTTCCTTCCCCCTGACAAGGGCTACAACCTTTCCCTTCCCTCTTGAATCCCTTCTCTGGGCCCTAATGCTTGTGCCATGGAACAAGTCTGGCACAGAAAATCCCAATACTTGGCAAACCAGTTTGCCTAGTGGCTATTGCACATCCCCCAGAGGAAACACATTTCATTGACATTAAACTTAGTGAATTGTTCTAGTTATCAATAATTATACAATGGCAACAAAAATTCTAGCAACCTGATTGGCTGCTGACCCCTAGACACAGTGATGTTATTAGGCAATAACATCACTATATCTAGGGCAGGCAAAAAGGTGGCCATACTACAGTAAAAATATTCCTCCCTCCAGGACTATCGTGAAGCCAACAGGGCTTCACGTTTCCCCACTGAGAAAAGCCATTTCCAATATTTCCAAATCTACACACAGAACACAAAAACATGACACCCAGCAGTGTCCTATATGCCCTCCAACACAATACGCAACTACAATATTTATAGTAAACTTTAAAAAAGGCCGTAACTCAAAATGGCTTCCTCCTCTCTTGCCACCATGATCAAGCCATTGTATGTGTGCCACACCCTACTCAACTCATGGATCATGTCAACTGTTACAAAGAGCCGTACTGCTTAGTGTCCCAGTTTAAAAATGCAAGGCATACCGAATGGTAGCAGCAGTCTGGCAAGGGGGACACTCCATTTCACAGTCCCTGAGCATGTAGCACAGTGAATAATACAGCCGGTGCGAGAGGCATCAGCCACACAGTGCCCCCCCACTCTCATCTCTGCTGCCTCAAACAACCTGCCAGAAAGCTCCATGCTGTGCTGACTTACCCAACAGCACCTTCATAACTTCACAATGTAAACGCAGCCCTGATTCAATAAAAGAAGTAGAGACCACACAAAAATACTTAGAGAGAGAGAGATATATGAGGTTTTCCAGTTCTCTGTAGCAGTACACAAAAGATGAACAGACAGAGAGGGGAGCAAGTGAACACATAGGAAAACATGAAATGCCACGTACTGGCCAGCAATAACAACAAGGGACTTTTTTATTTATATGAAATACTACCCATACAAAAAAATCTTAAAATGCATTTAAAAGGTTTTTCTCACTCTTTTTATTATTTTTATCAATTGAGCCATTGTATAATAGCAATAAGGATCTCCAGGGTGTGTGTTATTGTGTAATAGCGTCACTTCTTGGGCATTGAACGCACTCTGCCTGCAGCCTCGTGGTTCAGCCACCCAAGGCGTGATGTTATTACACAATAACACACACCCTGTCATGCCTTATTGCTTAAATATATGTCAATATTCTAATGAACTCTTCACTAACAATCAGCAACTTTAGCAAAAGGTCCACCTCTATTGTCCTAATTAGTGGGGAATAGTTTAACCGATACAGAGACCCCAATGACTTACCCACTTCTATATCCAGATATGTGAAGCTATTCTGCACCACCTTCAACCCCCACTTTTCATCTTCCCTCCCCCCTCCAGGGAAACAAAGCATCTCTGACTTCCCAAGGTTAATTTTATAACTGGAGAAAGCAGCAAACTCTTCGATCAATGCCAACAAGGGTGGCATTGAAGACTGTGGATCCTTAACAAACAGCAACATGTCGTCCGTATATGAAGTTAATTTATGCGGTGATCCCCGTATACCCCTAACTCCCTCAATATCCCCACACTGATGTATTGCCACTACCAATGGCTCCAACGCCATTGCGAACAGTAGCGGGGAGAGGGAACAGCCCTGCCTTGTGCCATGCTCCAGATTAAAGCTATCCGCTAGAACCCCATTTACCAGAATCCATGTCCTGAGGGACTCATACATAACCTTTACCCAATTAATATATGGATCACCCAGACTAAACCGGGCCATCACCTCAAACAGGTACTCCCATTCAACTCTATCAAATGCTTTTTCAGCATCCATAGAAACAATATAAACTTTCTCTTTGTTTGATTCGCCCTCCAGATAATATTAAAAAGACGGCATACATTATGGTATGAGGACCTCCCCTTGATAAACCTGGTCTGGTCTGGGCTAACCAGTTCAGGGAGAACATTCTCCAATCTGGAGGCCAGAACTTTCACTATAATTTTTAAATCACAATTCAGTAAAGAGATGGGCCTATAAAATACACATTCTGATTCATTCTTTCCTGTCTTAGTGATTAAGCAGATCATGGCATCATAACATGTCCCTGGTAACTTAAACTTCTCCTCCCTTGTCTCATTCTGGAACACCCCTCTTAACACCTCTGCCAACTGTCCCACAAGGACATTATAGAAATCTGCAGGAAATCTGTCAGGTCCACTAGCCTTACCACGCTGTAGCTTTCCAATGGCCCTGAAGATCTCCTTCTTTGTAATTGGATGACTTAACGGTTCTGCCTGTCTTTTACAGACCTTTGAGAGTTTTACCCTATCTAGAAAGTCCTTCATCAGGGATCCCCTACCCCCATGCTCCACCCTATATAGCTGTCCATAAAATTCCCTAAAACAGTTCCTAATTTGGTTGAAATCCCTACACAGATTTCCTTTCCCATACCTAATTCCTGTCACTCTTGTAGGACATTTACCACCCTTCATTAAACGCACCAAGAGGGGTCCTGACTTGTTACACCACTCAAATATTTGGCGCTTACAATAAAACCAAGATGTTTTGGCTTCTCCCCTCAACAGGGCATTCAGTGCCTCCCTAGTTACTGTGAGGAAACTCTCAGTCTCACCCATTTCTCCTCTGGCCACCCATTTTTCTAAATCTCTTAACCGCATCTCTAATTCCATTCTCTTTTCCCATTTTTTCTTTTTAACCCTAGCCATAAATTCTATTATAACCCTCCTCATGAAGGCCTTCCCCGCTTCCCAAAATGTGGCATTAGAGGTCCCTGATCCCAAATTTGCCTCCTCGTATGATTTTCACTGATCTACTAGGTGTTCCTTAAACTCCTTATTCAGCAACATATATGTAGAGAATGTCCACAGAGATGGGATATCCCTCTTTATCCTCAATGACAGTTTTGCTACCACCATTGCATGGTCTGAGACATGAATAGGGCTATCTGTGATATCTATCACCCTATCATTCCAACCCCTTGGCGGATATATATAGTCAATCCGGGACCATGTACTATGGGGATTCAAGAAGAAGGTATACTCCTTCACCCCTGGACTGATTGTCCGCCAACCATCCATCATGTCCATATCTGCCATTCCCACCTGCCATTGGCGCAAAGCCTCAGTTCCCTTCCCCTTATTCTCTGAATGATCCATGACTGGGTCCATTGTAATGTTCAGATCCCCACCCAGAACCAAGCCCAGAAACTGCTCCCTAATTAATAGATCCAATAAGGTAGGGAAGAATTGTGGGTCCGGAAGAGCTGGAGTATAGATGCTAGCAAATGTAACATGCTCCCCATAAAGCACCCACGAAACAAAAATATATCTACCATCCTTATGATCTTTGACAGCTTTCTTAACCTTGAATGGAAGGTGTTTGTTCAGGAGCACAGCCACTCTCCTCTTGTGTGCCGAGTAGGAGGCCACAATGCATTTCCCAACCCACCCCCAAGCTAGCTTGGCATGTTCAGGATCCGTCAGGTGTGTTTTCTGAATCAGAGCTACCTGAGCCCCTCTTCTTTTAAGTGCCATCAGGAGTGCCATCCTCTTAACTGGGTTGGCAATCCCCCGGACAGTCCACAAAATTAGTGCAATATCTTGTAGGTTACCCATATTCCCCAAGAATCCTCATCCTGCACACCCCATCTGGAAATGCCCATATTTTTTGCCCATAGCACATGGTCACTTTAATACTCAAAGCAAAGTTAAAGCCATATATCGCATATATTGCACCTGCAAACACATAAAACAACAAGATAAAGAGTAACAATAACAACAGCCTGCATCCCCACCCCCAAATTTCCCATCTTTGACACATACCTCCCTTCCCCCTTCCCCGAAATCATACATAACTTTCCCCTCCCAGCCTTAATATGCAACAGCAAGCATCCTAACAAATCCAACAGCCCCCCTCCAGCACCCTCCCACCACTCAGCTGACACTATTTGCTCCTCAAGCATGAGTGTCTGTATCTCCCTTTTGTAGATATACGATTCCCCCCACTTCCACAACAGCTGGATATCCCATGACTGTGATCCCTCCATCACATTACACATTAAACAGTATGCAAACCCCAGTCCAAATGCAGTGAAGTTCCTCACCTCCCCGTACATTGTCACAGCCAATGTGTATTCCATACCCCTTTCACAAAAGCATGCAATATCCCCTTTCAAACTTTTTAAACATGATGGAAACTATGAAAAAACAGTTACGAAGCAGGGAATGCACCCTAGAACCCAAGAGCTCTCCCCCCAGGCAGCAGGCCACAAAACCCATGAGGCGGCATCAAATCCCCAGTCCCTTTGAGCACAGCCCTTTCATCTGAGACTTTTATCAAGTACAGCCTAGAACCATTCCCCATAGTCTTGTCGTGGGAGATGGAAGGAAACCCCTCCCAATCTCTAGTTACCTTCTTCCATTGTCTCAAGAGGCAGTGCCCAGCGAAAGGCATGGGCTGCGCCACCATCACATGCACTAAGCCCTGCCTCTCTCCAGAAACCCTAGCTGTTGCCATCCACCTACTAGGCCTCTCACTTCCATTCAGCTGGCTAGGCCCTATAAAACCTGGCCTCCTTCCAGCTCGATACTTTCCTCCACGTCATGGGCAAATACCCAGTCCTCCGCCTTCTCTTCCCTTGACTTCCATCTGGTTTCACCTTTGATATATCTGCCACCTGCGAGTTCAGCTGAGCCCCCACCTGTGCACAGGTGGGACATTCAAGTTACCCACTGCAGTCGCAGACTCACTTCCTCCACCCCACCGACCTTAGCCCACTCTAGGGAGGGGGGCAAAGAACTCTTGGGTGCTTCCAGTGTTTACAACCAAACAGGACAAACCAACAGTCCAATTGTATAAACAGGCAAACTCCGAACCCTGGAAGCCTAACTTCCAATTATCCCATCTTCATCTGGAGCGCCTTCACAACTTTTTCGGCTTTATCAAGCTTCCAGAAAGAGTACGTTGCCCCTTCATGATGAATCTTGAGAGTCATGGGGTATATTAGAAAGTTCTCCACCTTTAGGCTGCACAGCTGGCTCATGAGCGGGTTGAACATTTTCCGTTTCTTCAATAAATGGGCAGAGTAATCTTGTGACAGGAATAGCCATCTCACTTCAAACTCTAATGCACCCTTCTCCCTATACACCTTCAACATTGCCTCCTAGTCCTGGAATGCATGGAATCTCATTATTATTTGCCATGGAGGCTGGTCACCCAGAGAAAATGAGGCATCACGGCACAGTGGGCCCTTTCTAGCTTCAGACAGCCACTCTTAGGTTGCAAGTCGAGTAATTCAGGCAGGGTCCTCACAAAAAAATCCATCACATTCCCCCCCTCCATACCTTCTGGTAGCCCTCTCAGCCACAAATTAAAGCACCTGTGGTAATTTTCTTGATAGTCAAAGGCATCCTTAAACTCCTCCAATTCTTTCTGGAGAGCTATCACTTGCCCAGGGACCACAGCCATTTCGTCTTCTAGTCTAGAAATTCGGTCCTCCGCTTCAGTGATCCAATTAGCATGCAAAGATTGTTGCTTATGGACCTCTTGCAGCCTAAGGTCAATTTTGCTCTCCAACTTCAAGAATTGTGGCTCCAGTGTGGCAAGGACTTGTCCAGTGACTTCGCAGTCTAGTGCGCTCACCTCCGCCACAAAAAATGAGACAATACCACGTTTTCACTCATGGTTGTGGCTGCCAGCTTTTTACTCATTTTATTCACCAGGCTCTGACTCTTTCCAGGATTTGGAGTCAAATATTCATCCATATTCACTTTGGACACCTTCCCACAGTGTTCTGGATATCAAAGAACAGGCTCTTATTTTATTTTTAATTAATCCAGCCATTGATACGGAGCAGTTCCTCTCAAGAAGTCTCAAGGTACATCTTATCAAGTTAGCTGCTCATCAATGCCCCTGGGACATAGATTTTAACAATGTGGCTACAGCTCAGCAATAGTGGCTAGTATCAGTGACCAAGTACCAGTAATGCACAGGGGTGATTTACTTAGCTACAGGGAGAGGAAAGAAGCAGGAGATGGTGTTATGCACATTGTCACTATTTACAATAACCTATCTCATGCAGTGCAAGATGTACTGTGTAAAAATTGTCACATACTGGCCTCTGAACCACTGTTAAGAGGGTGTGGCTGATGTACCACCCAGGATAGCATATAAAAGAGGCAAAAATATTTCAGATAAGCTGGTACATTCTCTCCAAACACTTCAGCACACACAAGGTGGATAAAGGCTGTTTTCAATGCAGCCATTGTATGCACTGTAATGTGGTGATGAAGACCCACACTTTCAGTACGGCCAATACATCTAAGGTTTTCAACATATGTGAATTTGTGAATTGCTCTAGGTAAGGGGTAATTTATTTGACTACATGCTCTTGCTAAGCATTTTACATTGGCAAAACCAAAAGAGTATTTAAACTAAGAGTAGGTGAGCACCTCAGTGAAATCAGAAGTGCTAATTAGGACAGTGCCCTAGCCAAAAATACCTTGGATAGTTGTAGAGGAGAACACCATTCAAGTTCTGCAACATAAAATCTGTGACTGTTGGTGTGATGGACAGAAACTTAGATGCAAAGATTCTTAAGAGGGAGGCATTTTGAATGTTTCAACTGGTTGCACTCCACCCTCCAGGGCTGAATGATCAATTTTCCATCATGCCATTTTTCAAATAATCAGTTTAATGAAATCAGTTATCAGTTTTGCATGTGACAATATTATTTTTATAAATCCTTACAGGTTTGTATAGTGTAACATTTTTTAATAATTATGTTTTTTTTCCTTTTTATTAACAGTGATTATACATTTTCCCATGTATAATACACCATTATATTTCTTTTCCCCATTCTCCTCCCTCTCCTTTAGCCTTTTTACATTTTCCATAGTCCTCACTGCCCTCAAGTACCCAACCAAACACCCAATCATTTCACCTTCTGTTTTTTTCCCCAAACCACCCCACCTCCCCCCCTTAGTCTCCGTCTGGCCTCTCTCCCTGTACAGTCTCTAGGTCAGTAGGCTTTCAAAAGTGACATCAAACTATTTATAGTTTATTGAGTAATTCTGTACATTGGTAGTAGTATATTTAACTTGTATGTGTCTTTCCCTTTCTATTCTGGTACATGGCTATTTGACTCCAGTAAATACTTCCATTTACAGGAACAGTACAGAATTGAATAATACAGCTCAAAAGTCATTATATATGTACTGTTGGATAACCAGTGCCTTATTTATAACACAGAACATGACTATGTCAGTTAGCAAGAATTATCTAGGCACAGTTTATTGTATGATGTAGTATTATGAACCGCAACTGTAACTGAATTTTTCATGACTTGTTTTTATTGCACTTGTTATCACTTTAAGTAGTCACTGCACTTTGAGCCATGCTAGTATTTAAGGAACATTTTTGCAAACAAGTAATTTGGGCACTCGCCACCACATATGATGCTGACACCGTATTTCATAAGGACGAGGAAAAATTGATTGCATACGTTTAAAAATGTTATAGCGCCTGCCTGACGCATTTCTGGTCCTGACTGGACCCTTTTTCAAAGGCTAAGGTCTTCCATCTAAACAAGTGCTTTATATACAGATGCACTAAATCAGGACATGCTGGCTTTATCAATTAATTAGTTAATTCTGTATGTTAACAATCATATATTGGTAAAATGTTCAGATTGCTATAGCTCCTCACTAGGACATATTAATCACCTCATGTTCCCTAATAGACAACACATATGTGTAGTGAATTAACATTAAAAAAATAAAATCAAAAAACTCTAGTATGAAGGAGTAAAAAACTATGCATAAATAACAACTCTAATATGAGGGCGTAAAGAACTATACATAAATAACACAATATTACAGTCATGCTACAATTCACACTATCTAAAGTTAGTATGTGTATATTTACATTATTTCATAACCTGTTATGGGTTAACATCATACCCTTTTATATATTTTTTTCAGAAATTGAATACTGTTCCTTAATTATGCCTAACAGACACTAAAACATGTTCCAAATCTTATCTGTATATTTATATGACTGAAAAGGAAGGGAGGGGCGGGAATAACACCATACAAAAATAACTTAAACAAGCATTTGTCAATGCCGAATGTTTGCTTGCTGACATTGGCATTGGTAGTGTAGAAGTTACAGAGCTGCATAATAGGAATGGCAGTGAAGTATTGAACTGAAGCCAACCCCACCACCACCCTGCAGAGAGTGACAGGCATTGGGGTGTGCCTTTGGGTCGTCAGGCATAACGGCCACGCCATTTCACCACACCCTACCCTGCAGACACTGACAAGTGTCACGGTGTGCCTTGGGGTTTTTGGCCCTTATGAACACCCCATTCCATCAGGAAATATGTTGAGATGGGTGCAGTATAGGAGAATGGGGTGAACTTTGGAGCCGAAGAGTCCAAGGCATACCTCGATGCCTCTCACTGGCTGCAGGGTGTGGAATGGTATAAGCATTACAGGCAAGAATCCCAAATCACACCCCTGATGCCTGTCATTCTCTACAGGGTTGGGCATTATGGTTGGAAACCCTAACACCTCAGGCATTCGTTTGGTATTTTCCTCCAAATTTTCAACATGGTTTTGTGACCCCACCTTATGAACAGTGGCAATATCAGGTTGTTAGCCGAAAGCTGCTTATGCACAGCGACTACGGCATTCAGCACCACAGGTGCAAAAACACATTCCAAACAGGATGTGAAAAATGACAGCTGTACTGTTCATGGGGAGGTGCATAAAATGGCAATGTTGCAAATCTGCAGTAAAAATATTAAAAAAAAACTGAAGTCACGAGCGTGCATAGAAACTGTGCAATGCACACCCGTAATGTAATTAATTTGGGGATTTTTTACAGCAGATTGTCAACACAGGCATTTTGGGACCTCCGATCATGAACAGTGTCACTGTGATTTTCTTTATCTGTCCCGAACAATGATTTCCCACAGTGACCACGCATCTCTGCACTGAAAGTGTGAAAACACATTTCGCCATGTTGTGAAAATGACAGCTGTACTGTTCATATGGAAGTGTGGAAAAATGCCACTGGTGAAAATCTGGACTGAAAATATTACAAAGTCATGAACTTACAGGGTGCGTGGAAACTGCGCAATGCTCACTCATAACACAGTAATTTTATGGACTTTTGTCACCAAATATTTGACATAGCCATTTTAAGACCTCTGCTCATGAACAGTGTAACTGTGATTTTCTTAATCTGTCCCAAACATTGCATTCGCACTCCGACTGCACCATTGTGCGCTACATGTGCGGAAACACATTTTGGGTGACGTGAAAAATGGCGGCTGTACTGTTCATAAGGAAGTGTAATAAAATGGCAATGTTGAAAATCTGGAGTGAAAATATTGAAAATTTGCAGACTTACAAGCGTGTGTAGGAACTGCACAATGCACACTCGTAAAACAGTCATTTTTAGGAATTTTTTCACCAATTTTCAACATAGGCTGTTTGAGAGCCCACCTTATGAACAGTGGCAGTGTTGTTTCATTACTTGGTTCTGAAAGGTGATTTCACGCACTGACTGTGAAATCACCCTTCAGGCTCGATTAATGTCATGACAGTGAGAGCATTCATGAGAAGGGGTCCCAAAAACCCCATGTTGAAAATTTGGTGCAAAAATTCCAAAAAATGCCTGAGATATGCAGCAAAGTTGAAAAAACCCTATCTATCCCATTATACAACTTACCAGCATTTCCTCAGTTCACAGTCGGCTTTGAAAAGTGTAGATGTGTTCCCCAGTCCACGAAGATCATCAAACCGGAGTCGGAGGTAAGTATGGGGTGGGGGTGGGGGAGCTGAGGCGCAGTGGGTGGGCCGGGTGGCTGGGTGAATGCCGAGGGAATGTTTTCTTGTTTACAGGTTTTTTTTTTTTACCAGGAAGACGACGCGGGATGTTTGCCATGCTGGGGTGGGCTCCCAGCGTGGCAGCTAGAAGGCTGTTTTGGGGGACTGGAGCCAATGGGGGATTGGGCACCCCCATCAGCCATACGGACTTGTGCCATGCTGGGGTGGGCTCCCAGCATGGCAGCTGTAAGGCTGTTTGGGGGGGATGGAGCCGACAGGGGATTGGGCACCCCCGTTGTCCATACGGACTTGTGCCATGCTGGGGTGGGCTCCCAGCATGACAGCTGTAAGGCTGTTTGGGGGTCTGGAGCCAGCGGGATTGGGCACCCCATCGCCTATATGGATGTGTTGCCACGCTGGGGTGGGCACCCAGCGTGGCATCTGGAACTCTGTTTGAGGGGGAAGCGCAGCGCAGCTGATGGGGGATTGGGCACCCCCGTCGGCTATACAGTGTGTGCATGGGAGAGGCGAGCACACAGTATGCGTGCGCGTGTGTGTAAGGGGGGAGCACACATGAGCAGGCGATATCTTTTCACTGCTCACTGAAGCATAGCTCCCTCTTTCAACTGTATGCCACTACATTTTCAACTGCTGTCATAGACAGTTCCAGCAGTGATTGGAGAACTGCGACCACACCTGCAAACACACTGACTGAACTGGAAGACACTGACACACCTCCGAAAAACTCGGATGATGGCACTATGTTTCTTGCACATGCGTGCAAGCAAACATAAAAATGAATAAATGAAAAAACTAACAACCAGAGGAAACTCACTAAACATATTTTGTCTGTTTATTTAAGGAACACTTAGTTACACAGGTTGGCCTCCTGACAAAGCACACATGCACAAACCAGTTGGGCCTTTTTTTAGGTATATTAGCATCCTCACAGCAGGCATGTTTTTCACAACTATGTACAGGGAGTAGCCTTTAGCTTTGTATGTTGGTAAAGTGCAACCTGTGCTATTTTTGCTACATAGTGATGGACAGTGCTGTTTTCTCATTCTTCTTCTTTTGCTACTGTTTAAGAAGCAGCACATCTCACTTTGGAGTGACTGCTTTATTATTGTGTACATTAGAATGTTGTATTCACTTAAAATCTAAATGTCCCTAGTCTTGTTGTACCATCAATGCGACGTCATGGTGTTGTTGTTGTACCATCAGGAGTATGTCACATCGATGGTACAACAGCTCAGATCAAGTTTGAGCATGTGCAAGTCGGGCTTCGTATTCATTGTTAAAATGGCCACGGCAGTTCAGCGTAGGCACTGGAGGACGTCCTAATTTAAAAGTAAGTGCCATTTTGTTAAAATCTTAGCCGACACGTGGCAGACCCCAATTATTTAATTTAAAATGCAGACCCAGAAAAAAGAGGAGTGTTGTCACCGACACGGGTTGGGTGGGGGGTTCCCCGACATCACGGCGCAACCGTGAAAGAATCCACAAGTTGTTTTTTTTTACTTTTGTCCATGCACTATAAAAGACAGGGGATGGGCAACAGTAAAGAACAACACTGTTTTCACTTCTCAAGGTTTCATGACAACTAAAAACCTCTCGAGCTTCGCTCTCGAGGTTTACATGGTTGCCATGACAACCTCTTGAAGTGAACAACAGTGTTGTTGTTCACTGTTGCCCATCCACTATCCTCTATGTTTTACTATTGTACCAAGCTCCTAGCCCTATCGTTGTGCAGTGAGGGGTTAGAAGACAGATTAGATACATAAATGACAACATTTTGGGGTAAATGTCTTTGACTCCATAGAAGTTACCATTTTGTGTCTCTCTGACTCCAAAAAACAGTGACTCCAAAGGGTTCCCAGAAAAGCTACCTAAGGGCCTCTGGAAGAAAGTGGGACAGTGGATCCCAGCACCTTTTCTGGACCTTTCAGATGTCATAGTAAGTGAGAGACAGTTAATGGACTAATGGAGGCTGTCTCCAAACTGTTGCTACAGTATATAAGTTAGACTGTGCAGGAGGCTGGCAGATGTGAGAAAGGACTCATGGAGATAGGGCCTGCTGCCCTGGGACAGAGCTTTGATCGATGCAATTTCAGGCCATGTGTCTGGGACACAAGTTGTGAAAGGAGCTGATGTATGTTTGAGAGATAAGGAATGGCTTTTGCATGCTAGCCATTATGAATGATGATTCTGAAGAGGGAGAGAGTAGAGATTGGAGACCCCGAAATCTAGGTCTTCTGACCAGGTCTCATAGCAGGTACTACAGCTAGATGTTAGGCTGCTGCCACCCTGAGGATTTTGGATTCTGGGACATGTGGGGCAGTCTGAAACATAAGCAGTTAAGAGAGAAGGAGGCTGACGACCCTCCAAGAGAAAGCCTGAAATGTCAACACCCTTGAAAGGTATAGAGAGTCAAAGAGGGAAGCCCTGCAGATCCAGAGGTAGCACAGAAGAGCTGAGTCCCAGGGATTTGCAGTACCAGGAGGAACCATCTGTTCTGAAGAACTGAGAGAAACATCAGGGTTTACCCTGCTTCAAAAAAATATCCATTGGTTGTCTAGCCATTGTTTGAAAGTTAGTCACTGGACCAAATTACAAATACCTTATTTTCTGAAGTTCGAAGCAATATTTGTAATTGCATGGCCTTTGGGGATAGGTGTTTGTTTTAACCATGTTGATCCATTTACAAAGTAAATAAGTGCACCATTGCTGGCCAACCCATGGCAGCATCTGTAGACCTGCAACGATTCACCCCTAGGTACCCAGGAACTGCATCAGAAAAGGAGCTCCCATAGTTAGGGGGAAGGTCCTGGTACGGGGGGGGGTGAAGGGTAGCAGCCTCCATACAGGAGGGACATTCCAACATCTGTATTACCTGCTGGTGTGGGTGGGGTGGGTAAGTGTGGCTGTGCCAAGCTAGGCCTTGTATGTAATACCAATAAAAGGGCATTGTTGCTGTGCCCTCTTAGAGCTTGACTCACTGCGGCCTGAGTAAAGGGTGGTGCAGTAGCTAGGACCACATGTTAAAAGGGTTGCTGTCATTAAATAAAATTGTGTTTAGCTGGTTAAACCTGCTATCAGTTATTACTATTGACTATGATAATGCTGTACATGCCATGTGAGGGAAACTGCTGCATTTGTGTAGCATCCATGGGGGGAGGGTGGCCACAGTGGTGAGCTGAGCAGGCACTGCATCCCAGGGGAGTTGTACCGATCTCCCTGAATCCTTCTCTGGGCGGAGGAAACATGCATTTGTTTTCTTTTGGATACATACCCACCTCACTGTTAAGTGAGGAAAGAACACAGAAACCCCTGCAAACATCTACGATAGCCTGGTAGCAGTGTAAGGTGGGGGCACATTGCCCTCTTAGTTTGTTGAGAGGGACATCTGCCCTGCAATGGCTTCTTTGGAGGCACTGCAGGAATCTATTCTGTTTATCAGCTGGTCACCCCCCATAGTCCATGTGTTGGCATAGACACAGTTGCCTTGTCACTCCTGAGAGTGAAACTGTTTGATTGGATCCATTATAGAAACAATTATGGCCTTTAAAGCAATAGAGAAGTTCCAGATTCTAGCCTAGAGGGAATCTGGAAGCTCAGAGTGCTACAGATGACATTTGTGGAGGGAACCTCAGCTGTGGATGTTGTGGTAGAAAGTGATAAGGAAGTGGACCTAACTGCCGTTCCCTTGGCCATTGCAGTTGAGGGTCTCACCATGACATTGACTCTCATTAGCTGGGAGAGTGCCACTGACAGTAAACAACCCCCCAACACTCCATTTAAAGCTGGCTCTGACTGGGACAAAAGAATTAACAATTGGTTGGCAAAGTAAGTTAAGTCTGTCAAAGATTTGAAAGATGTCATAACTCGACAGAGTCCCATACAACCCCTGTGGCTGCTATGTTTGATGACCTAGATGGGATTTGAGAGGGTTAGACCCCCACAGTGACAGCTGTCCTCCTCCAGCACAGAGCATGGTATTTCTGTGTGAATTCATGGAGAAACTGTTACCACCCTCATGAAAATATCATAGAATGCATGTTCTCTGGTGTGTGACCCACCACTACAAGAGGGGAGGTCTCTGAAATATGAAGAGAATTCATTGCGGGGTGGAAAAGGTAACACAGACAGCTTATCAAAAGGGGACACTTAAGGCAGCTGATATTGCTGTTACCTGCAAGGAATAATTGATAGTCAGGACTGTCTATGCTGATTAGATCCTAACTAACCTGTAGCTCTGCAACAGAGTTGGAACCACTCTTCACTAGGTGGAAATGATCAAGGGGGTTTGACAGCAGGAAGAACTCCTTGCAGGAGGGACTAGCCAACGAAACACACCTTGGGTGGTAATGGGAAGTACCCATGTAGCTGCTCATGGAGTCCCAGGAATGTTAGAGATCATGGAGTGTCTGAGTGTGCTTATGAAAGTAGTGAACAAACAGCAGAAGGAGAGGGACACAGGGAATATAGGACCTCTGAGTAGACTGGAGCACTTCAGATGATGGCATCCAACTCACTTCTGGCTGCATCAGGGCCTCAGGATGACTATAACTGTATCAGATGCAACATCTACAGGCATCACCATAGAGACTGTCAGAATCCTGAGACTCCCCATATGGTCACAGATTGGTTGTTCAACAAGGTACAAATTATGCAAGAAAATGGCAACAGAGTCCAGTGACAGCATTCTGGAGTCCTGGCTGCAAGACCCTCACCACAGATTAAATATAAATCACCTGTTGCCAAACCCTATGGGGCAAAAATCCATGTTAAAGACTGCTGTGGAACAACCATCCTGACTGTCAAGATTATTGGCCCAACATAAGAAGAGTTAATCAAAGTGTAAGGACAGTAGGCTCTGGCTGTGCTCGACAGCGGGTTCCAAGTCACCCTGATTTTCAATTACTTCTGTGAGCAACGTTTGAGCCATCTCCTTTTATTGCCATTGGAAGGTTTGGATTTATGGGGCCTCAGAGACAAGAATTATCCCTACCTAGAGTGTATTGCTGTGTACATTGATTTCCCCGACAAAGTGGTGGGGGTTGGAGGACCCATGGAAACCCCGTTGTTGGTTTACCCAGAATCAGGAATCTGCACTATGACAATGTTGCTGTGATGATCAGAAGAACACCCATATGTTTGAATGCATGAAACATCTCATCCCCTAAGTCGATTTGGTAGGACAACTAACCCTATAGACTAATTACATTTACAGCCATGCCAATTGCAACATTGTGAGACAAAGTTTTTTGCCTGAATTTTTAAAGTTGAATGAAAAAGAGGTTTGAACTTGAAGCCAACCTGTATTTACCACTGGTCACCTTCGCTCGTTCCAATGTAGCTGAACATAAAAATATAACAGCAGGTATCCAGCATGATACAGTGTTTTGTTGTACTGCATTTGTGAATGGCTGCTGGGACTGAAGCAAGTGTAATCCCCAACAGCACCTGCTAACATCTGGAATTACAATGTACATTGTATTACACTCACAGGGGGGACTCCTTCCCTTCAGAGTGTGCAGGCCCTGAGAGCAATTGTTTTAGGCAGCAGCATAAATTTGCCAACACAAAACACCTGTTTTGCATTATCTCTGTCTTTGACTCAGAATTAAGCCCCAGTGATCTGCTGCATAATATGTTCAAAAATGTCTAGAATTCCCTACCAAGTGGTATGTAAAAGTACATGTCTGCATCACTGTTTAGACTGCTAATTCACAGTGTTCTGTTTTCTGAAATCCTGGGTGCAGAATTGCTATATTGAAAATTATATGGCACCTTTTACCTTAACTAAGTTAACACACATTGCTTTGGACTAAATGAAAAATGGGTTGTTCTATAAACTGAAATCACATGTACATAACGGGGTCTATGCATGACCCTGTGGATTGCCTACATGCTGCATATCCATAGCACATAGGCAAACTTAAGCCTGAAGGCCATCAATTGGGGGTCCTGCGGAGCACCAGAGGCATTCACAGAAGGAGTACATACACCTTGCACACGCAAACCCCTGGCCAATCATGCATATAAGCATGTGCCCAGTCCGGAGGCATGTCTGGGGGCATGCCCACACTCTACGCCATTCACAGAAGTGAGGGGGGCACATGATAAACAGCAGGGACCCTGCTGTATTCATTGTTCACCCCCTCCTCCCAGATTTCACCCACTAGCTGCAGCAGAACAAATACCCTCCCCTACTGACAACAAAAACGGAAAGGGACCTGTGGGCAGTCATATCAGATGACCTAAAGGTGGGCCAGCAATGTGAGAAGGCAGTAAGGAGGGCTGGTGGGATACTGGGATGCATAGAGAGAGGCATCACCAGTAGAAAACAGGAAGTTGTTGGCCCTCTGTACAGACAGTTGGTAAGACCACATCTGGAGTACCATGTACAGTTCTGGAGACCGCATCTCCGCAAAGACATAGACAGGGTGGAGGCTGTCCAGAGGAGGGCAACCAAAATGATGCAGGGTCTGCATCAGAAGACATATGAAGAAAGACTAAAGGAACTAAAGATGTATAGCCTTGACGAAAGGAGGGAGGGGGACATATGATAGAAACTTTGAAATACCTCAAGGGAATCAACAAAGTCCAAGAGGTAGCATCTTTCAGAAAAGAGATGCGCAAAAACAAGGGGGCACAATTTGAAGATAAAGGGGGACAACTCAGAGGTAATGTGAGGAAGTATTTCTTCACAGAGAGGGTTGTGTATACATGGAACAGCCTTTCTGAGGAGGTTGTAGAGTCAAAAACAGTGGGATAATTCAAGAATGCATGGGAGAGACATAAGGCAATTCTAGTGGGGGTAGGAGGAAGTAGTCTGTTGGTTAACTAGGATCTGCAGCTTATCCATTAGGAAGGGAAATGGGCAGACTAGGTGGGCCAAGCGGTCCTTATCTGCCGTCAAATTCCATGTTTCTATGTTTACTATGGTGCCCCATCCTTCAGGGCAGACAAGGAGGGCTAAGGCAGCCTTTTGGGCACTTGCTTGTCTTTTTAGATTTTATAGGTTTGCACCATCCCAGAATCCCCTATTCATGCAGAGCAGGGGACTCACTCTGAGACCCAGGACAGGCATCCGACTGGATGCTGGGCTGTGTCTCTCAATCTGCCACCACTCCCCTGTGCAGCTGCATCCGGTGGGGGAGCAGGGCCACAGACAAGCATCCTGTGGAGGCATACTGTGTACCCTGCACCTGTACACAGGTGCGGAGCCACTTGGGCCAGGTACATGCAAGTCATGCATACCCAGTCCACAATGGTGCCCAGCTCCGATTATGAGAAACCCATTCAGCAGTCAGGCTGGAAGTATTTTCTAGCTTGAATCTGAAAAAAGTCCTTGAGTCCTATTGAGTGACAGTAATATCAATTATTAACAAAACTATCCCATCCATTTTGGACCAGATAAGCAGTAACAGCTCAATGTCAAGTTTTATTGATTAGGTTTCACACAGATGGGATAAGTCACAGTCACTTGTAGCAACAGACACTGAAGCTAAATTGTTGTAATTCAGATGTATAGTGGCCATTTTTCCAGAACTAAAAAGCCCATTGATTTAAGGGCAAAATATTTACACAGCTTCAGTATTAAACAATTATATTTCCAATTTGGAGGTTGTTTGATGCAGTGTTACAAATCTGATGGAAATTATACTCTATTTGTCTAGAAGTGATAGGCTTTTACTTATACAGTTCATTATCTTCTTTCTTGTTTGCTCTAAGAAATCTTAGCAGGGGCTGTAGGTGTCTATATGTATAGTCACTGTGTTTTTTATGCTTATAAGAGTACCTGGAATGAAATACTCTTGACTGGCTATGTGTGATGCCATATAGTGGGACTTACTCTTTGGTTCCCTAGCACCCTTGTTTCACCTTTTGGCTGCATGCTGCCAGCCTTACTGTTGCAGCAGCCCTAGGTTTGTTTGCTATGAGGGACAAATGTTTGTGTTTATGGACCCCAGGACAGACAGCATAGATGTTCAGACAGTCACGGCTAATTACCTGTACGTGGGACACATCTTAAAAATATTACAAAGTCTTGGGTGCAGTCATGTTTGACACATGATGTCCTGCAGGAGAACAGAGGGCACATTGACAGCCAATCAACTGAGAGGGCAGCAAATGTTCCAGGACTGTAGCAAATTGGTAAAACTATGATACAAAAGATGCAGGTACAAGGCATGCCTTGAATTTACTTACACATTTTCCCGGACATGAGGAGCTCTCTTAATGTGCAGGAGCAATGGCAGTACAGTTTGTAATGAATCCCTCTCTGGCTGGTTTCACATTCTCTCTCTCTCTCTCTTTCCCCTCACCCTCTCTTATGCAAAGGTCTCTTGTTTTTAGCTGGTGAACCAGCTGTGTCTCTACTCTGGGTCTAGCCTCTCCTGACTTCAGAATTCAGTATATGACTCTTCGTTCCATAGGGCAACTCAGCCTGTGAAAACCCAGTCCTACCTGCCCAACACACCCCATCCTGGCATCCAGTCTTTAGTATGTACAATAAGCAGCACTGGGCAGTGGTACTAACTCGGCAGCTTTCAGGATGAGCTGCAGTCTTAGTCACGGTCTTCAATTGCAGCACAGCAATCTTAAGGTTTCTACTTGATTGCTGCACCCTTCTGCTTCAATTTATGTATTGCCAGGCACTCAATTAAATCCTTTTCTGACAGCAGGAGTTCTGCTTCTCTCCCTGCCACTTGTAGACACACAGTTTGTCTTTGCAGCACAGCAGCAACAAGCTGACCCTTTCAACAGCACAAGCATTACTCTATTCTGCACTTGGCAGCAGAACTCAGTCTGAGCTAGTTCTGGAACAGACCCTGCTGTTCACTGGGGAAATAGCAACTGTTGATTAATTGCCTGATCAAATGTAAGCAGGTCTTAAGGTCTATCACATGACAAACGTTTGGGTGCTGCAAAGGTACCTGAATTAATAAGATCCAGCACAAGTCCACAAGTCCTTAAGGCCTCTCCTCAAGCAACCCAACCCTGATTGGTCGCCCAGTCTACCTCTGATGCCATCATTATGCTAGTTCAGTTCAGAGGTGACAAAGATGACCTCTGTTTTGTAGTCTGTAGGCAGTCTATCCATAAAGATCTGATTTATACACACCTCTGCAGTTTTACAACAGTTCAGGACCAAACCAGTACTGCTTGGATACTCTTACAGTACATATCCAGTTCAGTCAGGGCAGGGGATTCCTAGTCTAGTCAGGAGTGCTGAAGTGGCAATTTCATCGGCAGTAGTTGGTGCCTTTGATGTTCAATTACAAAGAAGATTTAAAGACAAAGCTGCATGGGTGAGCTACAGTTGCCAATGCAAAAGAAAAACTGAGTTGATGTTTAGCCCAGCCTAGAGACACTGATAATGGTGCCCTGTGCTACTGAGTGGGAGGTCTGGGAACACACCTCTAGGGTTAGGAGTAACATTGGAAATCTCAGGTGACCTCACGTAGTCCTGCCTCATCTCTCCCCAGCCAGTGTCTGGTATTTCTGCTAGACTCAAGAAGGGTGGTACTATATATAAAAGGACTATATACAAAGTATAAAGCCCTTGGCCAGACACAGTGACTCTGATGACAGGCTTGTCAACAGTTCCTGGTCTATCCCCAGCTCATTCCATTGCTGTGGGTGAACTAAAGTAAGCCCAAGCTCTTGAACAAGCATGCCCTCCGTGGCTCATGCCCACTATGAAAGGGTTTTCCCATGGTGTGTCTGAGGCAGTGGCAGTCTGACTGGGGTTCAGACGGTGATCAGTGACACTGGCAGCCATCATCTAGAAAGGTAAAAAAATCGGAAGAAGAAAGTAGGCAACCAGTGGGGTGAGGTGAGGGGGGAGAGATAGCAGGAAGCAGAAGTAAACACGGACGAAACTATGCTACTTTTTTTTTTTGTTTGTTCATGAAGTAGAGGTTTTAAAGGGAAAAAAACAATCATTACTTTGCAGTCCCCTTCTTGGATGGGATTTTACATTATGGACTATCTTCCTGCAGTTTTGTTATGAGGTCACCAATAAAGGACATCGGTGTCATTCCCTAATTGATTATTTGAAACTTTTACTGTAGCAATTTGCTAACTTTGATTTAGTAAATATATTGTTTAAAGCCGAAAAAAATGAAGATATGTGGGAACCCTATGAAGGCATCCTTTTAGTGATGATGTCATGGCCTCACCAGCCATAAGAGTGTGCAATGACTTGGGTGAAAATACATTGCTTTTTTTTCTTATGCCATATTTTTATTCATAAATACAAGTTCACATTACAACTGATAACACATAAAAAAAAACATTTTGAAATTATTTTATCATAATACTAAAGCCTAATTAAATAAAGCACAAAAATTATTTTTTAATCTTTTGGGGGGGTTAAAAAGTAAATTGTGTATAGAAAGCAGTTTTATTGTTTGTTTACACTTGGCCCAAGAAACAAACATCTGTTTTATAAATAATTCAACAGGGCTCCTGTCCACATAAGTAATATGTTCTCTCTTGTTTCAGTGCACCTATTTATTTTGCATTTTGTTCAGCAGGATAGTATAAACCATTAGACGTAAAACCCCATTTACAAGGGAGTCAGGAAGTGTTATCAGCAATAACATTACAAAGGTAGACAGTAAGACAAGGACAGATTAAGAACAATGAGACATGACAAAAACAGCAATGACACTCATGACAGGGCCACATTGCACATGTAAGCAATAGATACATGGGGAAAACATAATGGATTGCAGTGGAATAAAATATTTATCTCCTCCAGTGAGTGGGAAGACCCATTATTCAGTAGTGACTTACTTATAAACAGTACATGAGGCTTTTGAAGAGCTTAACAGAATGCAGGAACAAGTATGTTCATCAGTTTCCATTTTAGGATAAATTTGAAATTGCCTGTCTGCACTAGTGAGATCATGGCGGCAGCATCAAAAATTCCTTTCTTTTCTACAAAGTGTATGCCTCCATAAAAAGTCTTAGGGGATAAAAGCATACATTTCTGCCATCGCAGCAAATATCCCTGCAAGGCTGACTCAACTAAGAAAAAGCACACGTAACTAGATATCACTATTCAGGAATTTGAGAGTACAAGCCGCCTGTACAGGCATTAGATATCATTCAAGGTGCACTTAGCATTATAAAATGGGTTGGAACTTGCATACATCCTGATTGGCCAACATAATTTAGAACCAAGTGCCTTATGGGGTGACAACCACTGGTTCAAGAACCCTTTTGGCAATCATGATGCAATTTACACTTGTTTACTCCTCCACGTGTCCCAGTCCACCCAGGTCACTTCTGAAAATGACTGTTGTCTCAGCATTCTTGTCCCAGTTTTACATCAATACCCACAGCACAGGGTGAAGGTATAGTAGGAGGTAATCAGTCTAGGAGATCATGGGGGTTGGCCAGAGGATAAAATCTTTATGGGGAGAAAAAAAAGAAAAACAAAACACCAAAGAACAAAATAAATCCTGACCAGGCCATGCTCAGGGTCCCAGGTTCAAGACAGCCTCACATCCCCATGTAAACAAAGTTGGGTGTCATCATACATGCATTGGCACACGGGCACCGACCTCCCATTCATGCACACATCCTCACATTTGGCAGTCTGTTCAAGAGAGGCTGAGGACTGAGCTACAACTGGGATCAACCAAAGTGCTTTAAACCGTTCCTCATTAGGTAAACTATTCCCTTTTGTTGCCCTTTTAACCACAGGAATGTAACTCTGTCATGTCCATGCAAGCAGGAGATGAGATTCCATAGCACTGGCAGTACATGTTGCATGCTCCTCATTTCTGCAGGTTTTTGAGTGGCTGCCTTGTGCCCTGAAGATAAAGCCCTTGTGCTCCAGTTTTTATGTAAACTGGTATAGTTGGCAGCTGGGGAGCATTCTCCACCAGAGACAAAGCAAAACTTGACAAACCCTCTCACTGTAGGACTCCCCTCCCCACCCACAGGTAGCTCACTAGAGGAGCAGTAAAGGAGCATTGTTACTGTCCACACTGTACCTGCCCAGCCACCTTGTAATGTACCTTCCCTGTACTCTACCTGCCCTGCACTCTACCTACCCTACACTCTACCTGCCCTCCTACATTGTACGTGCTTCACACTGTACCTGCCCCCACCCTCTGTCTGCTCCACACTGTATCTGCCCCTACACTGTAGCTGTCCCACACTGTACCTGCCTCAGCACTCTACCTGCTTATGCACTGTTCTTCCCCCACACTGTACCTGCCCATGCAATGCTCCTGCCCCCTGCACTATACCTAGCCCCACACTGTTCTTGTCTACACTGTACCTGAATCCATACTGTACCTGCACCCACACTGTAAGTAACAGAGGATTTTCAGTCTCGAGTGCTATCAGCCCCTCTAGTCACCTTGCACCAAGGGCACTAAACACACCACAGTGTGGTAAAGCCTGCACTGTGCCTGCCCTGTTCATTGCCCTACAAACAAACAGAGGGCTTCAGCCTCAAATGCTGTCCAAACAGGGAACTTCAATCTCCAGTGCTGTCAGTGACCAGTCCCTCACTTTTCACAAGTATTAAATACTTCACACGGGGGCACACTTATTTTGTTCATTTAGTTAGTTATGCATGTATGTATTTATTTATTGATTGATTGATTTTATTTAAATTCTGATGACCGGGTAGGTCCATTGAGATGTGCAAGTCCCTTTTTCAGACGTGACCCAGAATTAGTTAACATGCAGAACTAGAGAAAGCTTTTTTCAGTGACTGCAGTGCAAGACTAGCTTACTGGTATAATACAATACACAGGAGAAAATACCAAGTAAATAAAAGATATTCTACATACAATGATAATCAGTTTATCACAAATTTGGGTAGACCTGCATGATAACTGTCCTTCTAGGTAAACAGAGGGCTTCAGTTTCCAGAGCTGTTAGTCCCTCACTTTTCACCAGCATTAAATACATCTCTCTGTGGGGAACCCTCAGCCTACCCTGTACTTGCCTGCACTCCCTAGAAATAAATAGAAGGCTTCAGTCTTCAGTGCTATTAGCCCCCACCTTTCACCAGCAACACATACACCACAAAGTGATTAAGGAGTCAGTATAGTGTAGTGGTTAAGGGCACTGAACTACAAACCTGGAGACCTGGGTTTTAATCCACAGCCCCAACTTGCATACTGTGTGACCCTGAGCTAATTACATAATTTCCTTGCACTCCCAGGTCACATACTAACATACTAAAATGACAGCAGAATAGGCCTAACATGTCTTTCATGTCTGCTCATTTGATCAGCCCCCACTCTGGGAGCTGACCTTGCTGCCCCCCTCACCCTCTCTGGTTTCCCCCTTCCAAGTCCCGGATATTCTCGCTGCACAGGACTTTGCTTCCAGAATCCTTCCTCTGTACCTGTCCCAGCCCCTCTTGAATCCCTCCAGCATCCACTGCCCTTCTACAAGTCTCAGAGTTGTTCATCTTGACATCCACCACCACCCCCAGGTCCCTCTCAGCCATTGAGACTTGTAACATCCCCCCCAGGGTGTACACTTGGCCTGGGTTTCTGGATCCCAGGTGCAGTACCTTGCATTTCCCTGCATTGAACCTCAGCTTCCACTTTCTAGACCACCTTTCCAGAGCCTCCAGGTCCCCCTATAGGGCCACCCTTCCCTCCTCCCCATCCACCACCTCCCCCAGTTTTGAGTCATCCACAAAGAGACTCATCTCACTCCTGATACCCTTCCTTATGTCAGAGATGTAGGCATTGAACAGGAGGGGCCCAAGGACCGATCCCTGAGGGACCCCACTAATGACACTCCTTGGGGATGAGACTATCCCATCAACCTTCCTGGAGGCAATTTCCTATCCATCTGATCATCTGGTTCCCAACCCCCGTTTCTCCCAGCTTATCCATCAGGCCCCCGTGAGGAACAGAGGCAAACGCCTTGCTGAAGTCAAGAAAGAGGACATCCACCAGTCTACCCAGGTCCAAGGCACTTGTCACCCAGTCATAGAACTACACAAGGTTTATCTGACACAATTTCCCCGGGACAAACCCATGCTGCCTATCGTCCAGGCACCCTGACCTTTCCAGGTCCCCCCCAGCCTCTCCTTGACAATGCCCTCCATCACCTTGCCCACCACCGATGTCAGGCTGACGGGTCTGTAGTTCCCTGCCACCTCCCTTGATCCCCCCTTGTGGATAGGCACTATATGCGCCACCTTCTGGTCCTGGGGCACCCACCTTGTCCCCAAAGAGATGCTGAAAAGCTCCACCAGGGGTTTTGACAGGACATCCGCCAGTTCTTTCAGCACTCTGGGATGTAATTTATCCAGCCCCAGTGCTTTTTTCTGTCTTAAAGGACCTGAGGGCTTCCCTCACTCTCTCTGCCGTGATTTCCACCTCCACTACCTCATCCCCCTGCTTTGCCTTCCCCCCTCCTGCCAGTGATGGCCCCCCCCCCCGAGCCGCCCGATCGGTAGGGGCTCTCCTCCAGTTTCACCATCTCCTCCCATGTATGATGCAGCCTCCCATTTTCCTTCGTGGAAAACTGAGGCGAAGTACTCATTTAGTACCTCAGCCTGCTCCCCTGGTTCTTGTGCCCATCCCTCCCTGGTTTTAATCCTGCTAATCTACCCCTTCACCCTCTGCTTTTCCCCAATGTATCTAAAGAACCCCTTGTTCCCTCTCCTAATTTCCTTGGCCAGGTTCTGCTCCTTCCTTGTCTTAGCCGCCTCACCACTCTAGTGGCCCTTCTGGCCATCAGCTCATACTCCCCTCGATCCCTTTCACTCCTTGAGCACTTGAAATGCCTATAAGCCACCGCAGTGGTCTAAGGCTCTGAGCTGCAAATCTGGTGACATCTAGCAGACCAGACCTGGGTTTGAATCCCACAGCTTCCACTTGCATACTGTGTGACCCTGAGCAAGTCACTTAACTTCCCTGTGCTCCCAGGTCATACCTGGAAACAAGCTCCGGCTTAGTGTGCCTTTCCTGGTTAAACAATTTCCCCCCCCTTCTTTCCCCATACCACCTGTTGAACCTCCCTGGTCCACCAGCAGGGTTTATGGGCCCTACCGCATTTTCGTCTTACTCTTGTACAGGTGCTGGTAGCATCCTGCACCCCCCATCTGATAATTTCCCACCTACTATCAACGTCCATGTCTGGCCCAATCCCATCCAAATGCTTCTTAATGATCCTTCCCATTTCCTTGAAATCCGCCCCCCTGAAGTCAGTTGCCTCCGTCTTTGTGCAGCCTTCTACCCCTCCTAGGTCCAGACAGAACCAGACCGTGACATGGTCGCTCCCCGCCAATGGGTCCCTTACCTCCAGGCCCCCAATCTGGTCTCTGTCTGCCAGGACTACATCCAGTATCCACATCTCACTGGTCGGTTCCCCCACCTGCTGAGTTAGGAACGCATCCTGAAAGACATCCAACAACCTCTGTTCCCTGGCCACCGAGGGTATCATAGTCTCCCAGTCTGTTTCTGGCATGTTCAAGTCCCCCAACACCACCACCCTTCTCCTTCCCAATCTGCAGTGTCTCCCCACATCTGCCACCAGACTCTCCTCCAGCTCCTCCACCAGCATGGGCGGTCTATACACCACTCCTATTTTTACTCTCTTGCCCCCCTTGTTATCAAGGTGACCCAAATTGCCTCCACAGTTCCCTCCACCTCCTCCACTCCTCCTATGCCAATACAGTTTTTGACTATTATTGCTACCCTCCTCCCTTCCCCCGTCCTTCCTGAACATGGTGTAACCTCCAGGTTCAGGTCCCAGTCATGCCTGCACTGGCCCAGATCTCAGTGACCACTGCCACATCCACCTCTCCCTCAGTTAGCATCACCTGGAGCTCAGACATTTTATTGCCCAAGCTCCTGGCATTTAGCAGGACTACCTTCCACTCTTTCCGTATACTTCCATTTCCCCTGCTCGTGTTCCCATGGGGATTCCATCTTCCCCCGGTCAGCACCTTACTAGTTGGCCTTTTCCTGCATTCCTCCAGCTCCCCAGAGGGGTGGAGACAGATTACCTTCTTTATCGGACCCTCCTCGACAGCCTTTTCTCCCATACCTCCCCTCTTCACAAGTTTAAACCCCACCTTTCACCAACGAACCCCTCTATTTTCAACTTAAGGATTTCCCTTCCTTCCAAACTGAGATGGAGCCTCTCTAGCATAAAGCCCCTTATCCTCCCAGGTCTCCCCCCAATCCCCCATCAACCCATACCCTCTGGCCCCCCACCATTCCCTGAGCCACTGGTTTATCTCCCTAATCTTCCTGTTGTGTTCCCCACTAGCTCTTGGCACCGGCAGGATTTCCAAGAAGGAAATTGCACATCCTATGTCATGGCAGACCCTGGCAAGCTCTCTGAACCTTGCCTGTATCTCTACCTCACTATTTCCCTCAATGTCATTGGTACCCAGGTGGGCCAGTATGTCCGGGGAACCTCCACAATCTTTTGCCAGCTGATATACCTCATGCTTGGCCCTGTGCACCATTAGTCCAGGGAAGCATTTTGTTCTAACTGGGCAGGCTTCCCCCTCCCTATCCCATTTGATACCCCTGATCATGGAATCACCCAACAGGAGCACTCTTACCGCCCCTTTTTCTCCATCTCCCCCCTTCCATTTCCCTCATCCTTTCTATCGGCCCTTCCTCAGCCGGCTCCTTTGCTCCTCCCTATCTGGGTGCCACCTGCCACCCCTCCTTATTTCACCCTGGCTGCCTCCCTCCCGATCCCATGCCTGTCCCTCCTCCTGGCATCCTCTGTAGCCCACTACCCTCCCATCACTGCTCGTGACTGTTCCCCTCCCTCCATCTGCTATACTTGTCTGGCTCATCCTCCCTTCCTTCCCGGCTCCGTTCAGCCCCTCCTTGCCTGTCGTGCTCCCCTGGACTAAACCCTCAGTTCCCTTTGCTGTATCCTCCTTGTACTTCTGGTCCCTCTCCTTGCCCTTTCCTCCCAACTGGATCAGGAAACAACTTTGTCTTACTGCGTCTTTGCTGGTTAAATAATTTTCCCTTTCCCCAAGTCTGCACTGTGCCTTCCCTCTCTACACCTCTGCCTACAAACAAACATACAGCTTCAGTCTCCAGTGCTGTCAGTCCCTCGCCTTTCACCAGCACTAAATACATCACACTGTGGGGAAGCCTGCACTTTCTCTGTCCCTGTAGCTAAACAGAGGGTTTTCTTTTCCAGTGCTGTTAGCCCCTTGCCTTTCTCCAGAAATAAATACATCACAGAGTAAGTCTGCACTGTCTGTCCTCACTACACCTCTGCCTGCAGACAAACATAGGCTGCAATTAAAAAATAATAATTTTCTACACAGAACAGTTCTAGCAGTCAGAAGTAAGTTAGTTAGAAGTGCTTGGGGGGAGCAGGATTTCAACTAGAACACCCAGATGCAAATGCATAAAACAACAAAAAATAATACTCACTTTCATTAGTGCCCAGAACCCCTAAAGGGAAAATGCAACATTATCCTTATTTTCAGTTGTGAATAAATAAGCCTTTGCCTTTCAAAATTGGGAGCTTTACCTGAGCATACATCACTGGTTCACCACAGAGTCTGGACTGAAAACTAAAGGCAAGCCAAGTGTAAGAGACCCTGGCTTACACAAACACATAGCAAGCAATGGCAGGCAGAGTGGGGCAGATTCAAAGAAACACATTCTCAGCCTAGCAAGACACTTGCCCTGCCAGTCCTTATCTTAATGATCAAATGGTATTTATATTATTTATGTTAAAAGCGCTTATTGAGACAGTAAAGCACCCCTTTTGTTTTGTGTGTGCATTGGAACTTAATTAACTTAGTCATGCTAGATTGCCCTAATGTTTCTTGGGTTGCTAGACACATGTGGGGGGGGTAGAATCTGGAGTCTTATCTTAGATGCTATATTGTTATTTATGTTAAAAGCATTTGACAGGTCTTGAGTTCCAGAAACCCAGAGAGAGCAAAGCACCTCTTCCTTGTTCTATGTGTGCCGTGTGCCAGACTAACTTAGGCTTGCAGATTTTTTTTTATTGCTTAAAGGCAAAGTGCAATCTCCTGCGGGTCATAAAAGTGACAGGGCTTTCGCCCCCCCCCTCACCCTATTGTTCCAACATCTATGCCCGTAAGACAAAATTCACATTAGCCTGTCAGAATGGTCATTTGCTGCTCAAATCCTGGCCAAAACATCCTGAGTTTTGAACTGGCTTCCTTCAATTAAGTTACAAGAAAGATCATGTAAGGTTTATGACTACATGAGCTGATTTTATTACTTCTGGGTCAGCTAGTCAGGAAATGCAATTAGCTCCTTGCCAAGCAAGCTGTTTTGCAGGGTACAGGACTATCAGCCATTAAAAAAAAATTCCCTTCTCTTCACATTGGCATTTACCATGTGGCCTTTTTTAAACATGTACAAGAATATAACAGAACACAACACCACACATCTGCCCATCTGATTGGCAGGGGTATAGCTTACCACACCCACTATGATTTTTTTTTTCTTGATTCTAACCCTTATCAGGTCCTACAATGCTATTTCTAAACCAAATGTGGCAACTATCATTTTTCCTGAGAGAAAAAAAACATCAAACATTTCTAAAGTATTCAGATGCTGGTGGAATTAGAAAATGTTGCCACTAAATAAAACTAGAAGATGCCTGGAACTTTTTATAGTGAAAAAAGGTAGGGTCACAGTTATGCCCAGTTTTGTTGCACTGCTGCTTTAACATCCCAACTTGCCAAAACTGTAAAAACAACATTTTGCCAAATTTAAAAAACTCCCCACCCTTAACCCCCAACAAATTCCTAAATGTAAAAAAATAATATTTCAAGCATCCACCAATCTTTTCATTTTTATTTTTCTCAGTCAAGTCTGTGCTCTGTACAGCCAGAAGATATTGCAGTGGTATCTCAATTCTCCACACCTCCCAACTGCTATGCCTGTCCAGTCATCCATCTGTTCCCCTCCCCAACAGAATGAGGAAGCCACCCACAAACCATTTATAAGCCTATTTTTTTAAAGTGTCTTTCTCGTACCGCCAGTCACACATTGCGGCCATATCTCCCGCTATGTCCCACTCCAGCTCACAACAACTGCAGGCATGCTTGTGCTCCATCTCACTGACAACTGCATGCTTGGTTCAGCTTCTTTCATTACTGGCATATTCAATTCCTCTGTTCAACCTCTGTTGAAGCACATACAGTACAATCCCCTACTTTCTCTATTACAGCACATATGAAAGTGTTAAGCATACTTGCTCATAAACCAGCTATTAGCAGACAGTGCCACATAGTGTCAAAACATGGAACAGGAACTATTTCTATTTGAAAATGTAATCAAAGCTCACTGACTAAAATTTGTCAAATGTATGTAGTTGTATATTGTTTTACCAGTGGGAGCCATTTGAGAAGCAGAGTATGACACTCCAGGTAATTGGTTGTCTGAGGTTAATGCACTTCCAGGTGCTAAAGGCATTTGGCGCAAGAACCTTGTGCCTTACTAGTCACCTGAACATGTATTAACCCCAGATAATCAACACCCTGTTATGTCTTATTGCTAACATGATGCATCACAGGGCATGTGTTGTGAGATTCACCTGCTCCTTGTGTGGTGTGGCACTAGGCACAGCCAAGTGCTGTAAACCACTTGAGAAGTTGGTAAATCCACCATGGAGTGTTTATTTATTTCTTTATATCAATCTAAGATTACAATACCTTTGAGCCGAGGCTCTTTTACAAAGGTTCCATGTCAGCGTGTGCAACAGTCATCATTTTTAGTTCCAAACATATAGTCACTGACTTACAGACATGTAATAACCAGTACAAAGACTTGAGCTATGAGCAAGACGGGGGTCGGTGGTGGGAGAAGTGAGGGTAGGAGATCGGGGTTAGGAGGTGCAGGGGGTAAGGGGGAGTATGGGAGATGGTTGGGGGCAGGAGCAGGAGTGGAGTGTATTACTATGATTATTAAAAGGGCCCTTAGGAAAAAAGATGAAAAATAACTGTGAGGAAGTTATTGATACAGTCAGAACTACTAGGTATTCAAAATACAAGTTATAGTGAGAAAAAAATGAAAATTTAACCTATGCACCCTCTGAATACCCTTCAGATGCTCACTTGTCCTTCTTTCTATATTTTATGATAAATGTTTAGATTTATTTATTTTATATGATTTAGCAATGGCAATGTTATTATTTGAATTATTTGTGTAATTTTGTATTTGTAGTAATCTCTTGAGGGAATCAACCTTACAAAGACTGATGTAGAATCTATGTGGGATAATGGGTCTGAAGGCCTATATGGCAAGAGGGCAATAATCAAAAACCTTCTGTATGGCATATCCCTATGGTAGCTCCAAGTTGTATGCCTTTGTTTAAAATGTGAGTTCTATCAAATGTTACTTCCCCGTATGATGTATCAATGGGAAGAGTGTCAATTGTTTTCCCTTCTTTGGTAAGAGTTGTCACTATATTATATTACCTATGTCTCGTATCCCTCTGTGGGTCAACTGCATTTACCTCCATGCTTGTTTTGACAACACAAAATATATATTTTTTTAAATGTGTATTTGTGATATAATAATTATTGTCTGATATTTGTAAAGACTTTGGGTCCAATCTTCAAAAGCTGGGGACTTGTACCACACAGGAATTACACAAGGGGCACCCTGAGCCACACCGTGTGCTAGTCCTGATTTTGGAAGACTGCATGCATCCGAAGCAGGGTTGCTTGCACCCAACAGGCTTGCACAGGACTTGTACTGATGATCCAGCAGCATCGAGGTGGAGATGGGCTCTGTGCCACAGGGGAGCTGCACCATCCCCTGTATTAGGATTATGGAAACCTCCACATCCTGACCATGTTGGAGCTGGTCTAAGGACCTTTGCACCACAACTGCAGTCCACAGTGGGCATGCACAGCAGACTATGGAACCGCACATGGCATGCTGCTGTAGGAAGGCACTGTCATGCACCCTTCGATGTTGTCCTCTGATGCAGGCCTGGCATCTGTGGCCACCAGGGCATGCATGTATAGTACATGGCAGTAATCTATGGTGCCCAGTATGCCGGGGATGGAAGGGTATATGACATAGCGGGGTAGGTCTCTAGGGTCTTACTCCAAATCTGATGGCTGTATAACATGTCACCTCATGGCATGTAGTCTGAGTCACTTCCCAGCAGCCTATAATAAAGATAGTGGATAGCTGTGAGTCCACTGTACAGTTACACATGGTTGTACACTCTGGCAGGACGCTAGTGTGCAGCACTCTGGTGGTCCACCACTGTCACTGTATCATGCTACTGTGGCACCAATGTATATACAGGACAGGCACACCACTGTATTTGTATACGAGCAGACATTGATGCTGTGGTACATCTATGGCATCAAGAACAACTGTCGGTACAAACCCAGACATGTGGTGCAGGAGGGTAGTACTGTGACCCTTGAGCTTTGGGGGGTACTATCGATATGTTCAGGTGTTCACTGCAATAATACATAAGTGAAGTGGGAGTTGGGACATATGGATATTACACACTGTAGTCCAGGCTGTGGGATACCTGTCCAAGGTATGACAGTCAGACATTGGCACTACCCAACATTCACAACTCTCAGTATGGCACCTGTAGGAGGCCCTCCTCAGGGAGCTTGTCAGTGACCTCTTCCTATGGTCAACACACTGAACATTTGATGCTGGTGTTCTCTGCCATAGGTAAGACCTGTACGATCAGTAGTATGGTAGTAGCAATAGAACCATGGTAGGTACTTTACCCCAATGCGCCTCGCCACTAGATGTCCACTGTACATGATGTCCTGTGCAGTAGGTAGCCTGTTTATTGAGTCCTATATTCCTTTCCATGTTGACTCTGGCAGGCACTGGCCAGTTAGTCCCATTTCACTCTGCTTATCAGACAGCAGCTGACTGCACAGTTATGGCAGTTCACAGTGGTTACTGGGTGACGGATGGTCACTAGTGCCACACCTTATAGTGCTACCCATCCCTCTTGGACTGTCAATGTCACATGGACACATGCTAGCCTGTCCCTACCCTGCATCCATGCCACCCACCACCTCCCAAGTCGACCCTTCCTGTCCCCCACAGCCTCTGTTGACCAGCAGTGCACACAGCTGGTGGGTCTCTGGCACTAGTTGCCGTGCCGCATAGCCATCCCACAGCTTGCAGCATTCCCCTCTTGTACACCTTCTGTTTATTGCATGGGGGCGGTTACAGCAAACTGAGACAGTTTGGCACCAGGACCTCTCCTGCACAAGAATCAGGTGCAGGGTCCTTGGCGCACCAGCATTCGATGCAAGCTGCTGTTTGCTGCAGTTTGCACCAATCTAAGGGCCCATTTGAAAATTAAGCCCGAGTCAAACAAAATAAAGCAATGTTGAAACCCTCCATATGAAATGTGTGTGTTTGTGATCTATCCATTATTCATGTTTTTTATTTCAAAAACTTTTCTTTATCCAGATGTGCTTTTGTCTTTAAAACAAAAAGGGAAAAAGAAAGTTGTTAAATGTTACTGAGCTTTCAGGTAGAAAGAAGAGGGTGCTTCACCTAGAACAGGTAGTACAACCTTTAATAAGAATTTTATAAAATATAAGAGACAATATATTTTAAATATCTAACTACAAAACATACTTTTGCACTACAAATAGGCTTTATTGATAAATTATAGTTGATATAAAACCATAAGATGATCCAATAGCATCCATTAAGTTTTCCTCAAAATAACAAAACAAGCTAAATGGATTGATATAATTTTATGAAATACAAACATTTCTATCAAGTATGTATTTCTAATTCTTTTATAAGTATTTTTAATTCTGTGGTAACCAGGTAAAGCTCACTAGGCACAAGGCCAGTTTTCAGGGGTGACCCAGGAGCACTGAGGAGGTTAAGTGACTTGTTCAGGGTCACACAGTATTCAAGTAGAGGTTGTCAGAATCAGCCCCAGGTCTGCTGATATACCAAGCCCATTCACAGTTCATTACTCTAACCTCTAGGCTATACCACCAAACCCAATGACACAGGATCACTAAGCTTTGAAAAATCAGCAACAGCACAATAGTATTAAATGTGGCCTATTTCCATTCATAAAACATTATTGAATTTATATGTAGTCACTGTGCAACTAGTGATGCTGTGTATAATACTATACAATATATGTATTTTATTTTTTGGTATAGTTTTATATATTTAATATCTCAACCTGCTTGGTGGTGAGTGAGGTTCTCCCGCCACCAACACTAAATAGGTGGCCTCTATAATGCATTGGTCCTGCAGTGGCCCAGGCAACATGACACCTGAGGCTGCTCCCAGACCTAATACTTCCATGCCACAGTGCAACATATCAAATGTGCTATAAGTACACAGTTTCCCGCAGTGCACAGACTGGTAAGATTTCTTTCTTTTCTTGTCAGACCGCTGCTTATATATTTATTTATTGAATACGTAAAAAAAATATATGCTGGATCATTTCAAACTAGGAAGGTCACATTTTCATTTTGAAACCACTTATAAGCAGTGAAGATTCCTGCTGAGGATTTATTATAGAAGAACCGCATTCACATATACTGTAAATTAGAAGTAATGAAAATGTTGCCAGCTCTACACTTATGTACCCAGCTTGGCACTTATTTATAAAAGTATTTTGTGGCTGCTCAGCAAAAGCAAACTATAGTTAACTATACATTTTATGATTGATGAACTTAATTTCTCCACCCATCACAATTAAATTGTCAGAGTCAGTATAATAAGCAGTATTTAGTGAGTAAAGGCATGCATATCTTCATTAATATTTGTACTGTTAGTGAAATAAGAAGTTTAATAACACCCAGTTCTTTTCCTTTTCCAGGATGATTTCCTGTTTAGTGTATCCATTCTAAGTGGAGTCCTTTGTACGGTTCTAGCAGTGCTAAAGTTTTTCCTGGGGAGAATCCTAACTAGCAGAGCATTGATAACGGACGGTAAGGAATAATTCTGCAATTGTACTCTGACTCAAAAGACAAATTAGAATGACTGAGCTGTCTTCATTTGTTGTGCAGTCTACATTCAGTGAACTGCTACCAGCTTAAACCTAGACATACTGTATAACATATCCCCTTATGCTCTGTAAACCCAACCAGACATACTTACATAACCCACACCCCAACATTACAGAACATTTTCTGTAAAAAGTGTTAAATACTGCAGGTAACCAGGGTTTTGTCAACCCTCTTTTTTCTGGTAGTCTACTCAGGACACAAAATAGCCTCACCACTCATAATTCCTCAGACCCCTTGGTCCTTCTCCTTGCCATGTGCCATTCATCAAGCCATGTACTTTAAACTGGAAGGGCAACTGGGACTGGCACAATGGTCCAGTGGCTGCAATGCTTCTTGTCATGTGGTAAAACTGGTTTCCATCCAGAGCCTAGGCATGATGCTTTAGGGTCCAGCAGGGGATGAAAAGCATCCCACTGGATACATTCAACCTCCTCCTCCTGAGTGGATGGGTATATGGCATTGGTGTCTGTTTGCCTATTGATGACCCAAGAGGCACTGGTATGACATCTGCTATCAGGTTGGAGAATGCACGTGTGACTAACCAATGAACATGCCATTGAAACTTAAACACAGAGCACTTCATTGTTGGGTGGGTCTTGACCACAAGACAAAAATCGGAAGGTCATAGGTAAAGACCTAAAGCCCACTGCATACTCCTACCCCCAATGAGTATTTTGCTAGCCCCATGATAGAGGGGCCCTCCGCTGTAGAGAACAAGCTGCAGGGTTTGGGTGAGTTGACAGTGAGTGAAGGATCACACAGGTGTGAATGTTGGCTAAGGGGTACAAGAAAAATACAAATAGCAAAACAAAATGTATGATTGCAGTGATTTGGGCTTTAACTCATATAGTTCCTTCCAGGTGGACTCATTGACGTACATGATGCTGGGGAAGCATTAGGCTAAAGTCCACTCAATTCAGATTCAGAAAATATAAGGCAGGCATAAAGGACCACTCCTTCCATCATAGCTTTTTATTCTGGTACCTGACAGCAATGCACATTGCAGTTATTCAGATGACACTGGCTAAATCTACTGGAATATCTAACAACAGATTCTGACTTTTTCAAAAACAATAAAACAGTGTTTTTGCAAGAGCCAGGGGGCCCAAATAAATTATACAGAAAGGACTTTTTCTGAATTTACAGGTTCTTTATAGAAGAGGCTACAGCAGTGTGGGAGACAGAAATTTAGTTTCCACAAAACACAAAAGGGGACATGTCAGAGATGGGGATATTTTCACAAGTGGAGTGAAAGAGGATGTGGCAATGTGGTATCTGAGTTGGTAATGGAATACCTAAAGAATGTTAAAGCTGAGCAAAAGACTGGGGCAGGATAATCTACTGTATGTGCAAAGGTACAAAATGAATTGATAAATAAGCCTGTAGCATCATCCTGTGTGGGTTACAATTGAAAGAGGAACTGGAGCACAGGCCTCTGCTGTGAATTTTAAAAGTAGCTGCAGTTCTGTACAGTTTGTATGGTGTATTTTAAACTTGTACAAACATAGAGAATAATGGATAGTTACCTATCGGTAACAAGCTGGTTAGTTCGTCGAGAGGTTACTATGGCGACCACATTAACCTCGAGAGGGTAGCTCAAGAGGTAAGGTCGCCATTGGTAACCTCAAGACAAACTAACACGGCTTGTTATCGAAAGGTAGCTAGCCATTGTTTTTTATAGTGTAGGATGCCCCCACAAGCAGTAAATGTAATTGGTCCTACTTTCTATTCTCTCAGTGCCACTTTCCTTCGACCATCTTTTCACCGCAGCCATTTCCTGGAAGTGTAAGGCACATGCACTAGCGCATTCCATGATGTTATGCTGTAGTGACTATGTAGCTAGTGCAGCATAACAGCTACGATGATGTAGCTACTACAGCATAACAATGTTTTAAAAGGTACCGATTTTCATCGGTAATAACGTTCCATCATACACTATATAGGCCTAGCTAGACAGAGTACCATTTCTTTCTGGTACTCTCCCCTTTTAAAGTCAAAAAGGACTGTGAGATATTGAAGGACCTAGGCCCTCCTCCACTGCCATTTTAAATAAAGCTCTTAAAAGCCCCAGGATGTGTAATAACTGTAGACATCAGTTATATACTGACAGGAATAGGCCATGCAGCAAGAAAACGTGATCCTTCCCATTTTTAGCCCCTAAACAGGAGTGAGCAAAACTGGAAGTACACTGGGCTCTACTTCTGGTTGGAAAACTATTTCAGCCAGGGCCTGTGTGAGCACCGGTGGAGGCAACAAGGCAGAGGCACTCGTCATGTCTGCCACATCAGATATGCCAGATTGGTAGATGGGCTACCCCACTAAGTCTTTCAAACTCTAGAATTGGGGTATTTTGAAGGCAGGAGTTACAGTTGTCAAACTCACTAGGGCATTAAGAGAAGGATATAGCAAACTATAAAATATAAATAGCAGAAGTGTCTTTTGTCTTAAAAAAAGCTTTCTCTTGCTGCATTCTGCAAAATGGCTTCATCTAGCATCAGTCCTCGAACCATGAAGGGTAAATATTTAGTGGAATGTTCCAATTGCAACATGTATGAGATTAAACAAATTGATTTCAATCAGTCCATTTTTGTATGTGAAAATGTACACTGAATAAGAAATTGATCCTAGAAATAGATAGACTGGAAACATAACTAAAAAGAATGCAAGAAATAAACCAGATTGAGAACCCTTTAAAATCACTGGAGGCAGAACAGCAAGTCATTATAGGGGGAGTGGGATTAGAAATAAGGGAGTGAAAAAATAAGAAAAGACGAAGATAACAAAAGGGGTAGAAGGGTAGCAAGGCATGAATTCTAGCCTATACACACACAGAATAGATTTGAGGCTCAAAATAAAGAATACGCAGGGCAAATAACTCTGCATTGCACTAATGAGCACAATGAACTAGCAAACCTCCCACTAACAGACGTAGTGGGACTCATTGAACCTCAAACTGTTGTCCCTCACCCTTGAGGAAGTGTTAGCACCTTTAACTAGGATCTTTAACCTCTCCCTTAGCCTCAGACAGTTCTATGACAGATGGAAATCAGCTACGGTTACCCTACTCCACAAAAGTGGTGGCAGGGCTCTCCATGTGAACTGCCTCCCCATCTGCATATTCCCTCTCCCCTCTCCAAGGTCATCGAACGCATTGTAGCTGACCAGCTTACTGAATATCTTGACAAACATAAGATCTTATGTGCACAGCAACATGGGTTCAGACAAGGGCATAGCACCACCACTGCCCTCCTGGAATTCACCAGTACCATCCACAGTTCTCTGGACCATGGTCACTTAGTCGGGTCTGTCTTTATCGACTTGACAAAAGCATTCAACACTGTCCACCACCTTCTACTACTTGAACAGCTACTAAATGTCAGGCTCTCCCCTGACTCCTCTGCCTTGTTTCAAAGCTATCTGGAAAATTGCTCTCAGAGAGAAAAATTGCAGATGTCCTCTCTGACTCAAGACCTGTTCACTCAGGAGTCCCCCAAGGATCCATCCTGGACCCCCTACTATTCAGTCTCTTTCTAAACAGTCTTCCACAATCCTGCCCTGAACAAATCCTGCTCTATGCTGATGATGCCATTATTTTCATAACCCACAAGGTCCCCTTACCCCTTTAAAGCCAGCTACAACTCAAATTAGCCTCAGTAGAGAAATGGTTTAATAACACAAGTTGGTCCTAAACTATAAAAAAACTAAGCTTATGCTTTTCAGCAGCTCCCACAATAAGCACAGGCAACATCGTCAAACTATTACCAACTGTCTTGGAACTGCCCTCGAACAGGTACAATTTTTTAAATATCTTGGAATCACAATTAACAGCAACTTATCTTATGGTGTGCACATAGTTAACATCGCCAAAGTTGCAAATACTCATATTGGTCTACTCTACAGACATAGGCATTATCTTACTCCAGAAGCCTTAAGGGTAGCTGTACAGAGCTCTATTATCTCCTTAATAGACTATGGTCTGATCATGTATGGCTCCGCCACTGTTATTGCCCTCCGGTACATCTCCACTGCTCTTAACAAAGCATGTCGTCTCTTCACGGGAGCCCACCATCTCACTCATACGTGCGACCTCTATGCTCAAACTGGCTGTTTACACCTCACAAACTGCATCAAATATCAAATGTGCCTGATGGCCAAGAAAATAGCCTTAGGCCTCTCACCTCCTGGAGTTCAAGATCTTCTTTACCTCCCTCATAATCCTAGCCACATCCGAGGCTCCAAGTCTCAACTCCTACAGGTCCCTCACTGACTTACCTCTCGAGGACAAAGATCATTCTCTCATAGGGCCCCAATCTGGTTGAATGCTCTCAGGAGTGACATTACCTCTGAATCCAAGCTTAGCCTATTCAAATCCAAGCTCCGACTGCTACTTTCAGCCTCAAACTCTTGCGACTGTCTCCCTTAATCCTCTCTCCAAACCTGGACCTAATCACTTGTTGTTAATCCTAGCAATTTAGCACTTCTACTATTAACCCAAAACCACCCTTTTTTCTCCCTTTGTCCTCCCCCTCCCTCTTCTCTACCCTTCCTCTCGTCCACCCTCCCATCCCCTCTCCCCCTTTCCCTACCTCTCCTCTCCTCTCCTCTCCTCTCCTCCTCCCTCCCATATCCCCTCTCCTCCCATGCTATTCTCTCCACCCCTCCTCCCTTTCTCCCTCTATACCCTGTCTGTCCTGACAACGCCTCTGACTGATATTGATTTGAATGTATACATTACCATGTTCTTGTAACTGACTGATTACCATGTATGTCTTGGCTTATTTACTTTATTGTCCTGTTTATATTCTTTATCTTATGACATGGAGCCTTTGCAAAAAAGAGCTCATAGCTCAAAGGTATTTGTAATCCTAGATCTAAATAAATAAAAACAGTGATGAGGAGGAGCAAGTGAAGATCCAGAAAGTCACAAATGGTGACTCAATCATTTGTTACATGAACTACACAGTATGCAAGTACGATTCACAGAATACAATTGTCAGCTGTTTTCTGGGAGCCAGAATAAGTGGTTTAACATTAAGAGCTGACATAATATTATAATGCTCAGGAAATAAACTGAAAATAGTAATACATGTAGGAACAAACAATGTAGGCAAAATGGCTAAGGTAGAAATAAAGAGAGACTTTGAGATGCTGGGCTGTAAACTGAAAGCAAAAGGAGGCCAGGCATTTTTCTGAGAGTCTGACAATTCCAAAAGTGTCTGCACACAGAGGCTAATTGAATAAATCAGCAAGTGGCTGAGTGAGTGGTGTCAAAAAGTGAAGGTTGGCTTTATGAGGAATTGGAACTCATTCATAGGCAGATCAGATCTCTATGCAAAGCACAGGCTTAACTTAAATAAAAAAGGCACAAGACTTCTAGGCAACAGAATACTGAATGCAGTTACAAAAAAATGTAAACTGAAGGACTCAGAGGCAAAGGGAAATAAAGAGCAAAGTGAGATGCCAGTTAATCAGGATGCTGACAGTAAAGTAGCTGGAGGAACAGATAAGATAAATAAGAGAACTTCTAGGGGGAAGAAGCAAACATTAAAGAATAAAGGGTGGAATTGTGGGCTGCTAAATGCATGTAGTCTACACAGAAAAAAAGAGTTACCCTCTCCGAGCCTATGTCCTCTGGTATCAGGGTTCCCCAAGGATCTATATTGGGACCCCTCCTGTTCTCAATCCATATCAACAGCATACATGAGTGTCTGAAACACTGTTCACCTATACTGTACACAGATGATCTTGCACTGTCAGTTCCAAAAACGTAAGTGACATAAACAAGATGTTGTCACATGATCTGCAAGGGATTCAAACCTGGCTGAAACAAAACAGACTGATCACAAATGCAGCAATGATGTAGGCCATACTGTTTGGCTCCCCACCAGAACTAAGCAAATGTCTAGCCCCTCTTCAGACTGCTTGTCTAGATGGGACTTTACTGGATGTGGTGCAGTCCTTCTGCTATCTTGGGGTTACCCTGGACCCCATGCTTGACTTTAACCAGCATATTTCGAAAACAGGCAAAGCAGTTAATTCTAGATTGGGTTTATCATACAGGATTAGGAATAACCTTGCCTACCATGTCTGCCTGTCAATTGAAGGGGGCATACTGCTCACCAAGCTCATGTACAATGTTGCAGTATATGCACCTTCAGCATCTAAGCTTACACTGAGACGGTGGGATGTCACGTACAACAGAATTTGTCGATTTGTGCTCCTTGACAGTAGATTTTTACATCACTGTAAGCTATATGAAAAGTTAAACTGGCTAGCCCCTAAAGCTTTGAGAGACCATGCACTAGGAAGCACCATCTGCAACAAACAGCAACCACAACAACTTGCTATGTGACTGCGGCCACATCACAGTCCGTATGCATTAAGATCCTCAGATTGTGGTCTGCTTGATGTACCAAAGTTGAGAACAAACATTGGCCTGCAGTGTTTCAGTACTTTGCTCCTAAACTATGGAACAATATCCCAGCTGAGAGTCGGGATTGCACCACTGCAGGGAGTTTTAAAAAATCCCTTCAGAAACACCTACTAGGTACATCCAAATGTAGATGTCCCCCTAAGAGGTGAACTGGGTACTGGAGCCCAACACTATTCTTGAGTCTGCTGGCCACTATGGCATTAGTATTCTAACTGTTTTTACCAACGTATTATAATAATTGCTATGCTGTATTGTATGTTATAGGTGATACTCACATGATGGCACACCTGCTTACCTATCCTTAAATGTTTCCATTTTGTCTATTGTCTGCTTTAATCTGAGAAATTGTTGTACATTGCTGTAACTGTAAACTGTCCTGGTGCTGTATTAACTATGTTGTAACTCTCCCGGGTCGTACCCGAAAACAGGCAGCTTCTGCCTAGTGTACCTACCTGGTTAACAAAAACTAAATAAATAAATAAATTCCCATTAGACAAAATGAATGTGTGATTGCAGGTATAACAGAGACATGGTGGAATAGTAACACAATTTGGGATACAACAATAGAAGGCTCCAGCTTACATAGGCAAGACAGAGAAAGAAAAAGAGGAGGTGGTATTGCACTGCATATAAGCTCAAATATTGATTCAGTGGATATCTCTAATAAAATTAGAAACGATCAAATAACAACTGAAACCTTATAGGTTAAATGTGGTACTGACATACAGGAAAGTTGTCAAGTAGGCCTATGTTATAGACACCCCAGCTCAAATGACCAACGAAACCAAGCAATACTAGAAGAAACTGAGAATGCATATGAACTAGGCGAGGCAGTACTACTGGGGGAATTTATTTTAACTGATGTAAGATGGGGACAACAAGACAGTCAAGTCAACATACTCCAGGAACTTTATTAAAATCATAAGGCAGTGTAACCTAACTCAAAATGTGACACAGCTGACTTGTGACCTATAGTACAAATCACATTAAACAATCTCACCAACTAGTTGCCCTAGTATGTCTAAACAAGTTACATAAGTGATCCTGGATCCAGCACAAAGTCAAACTTTTGCCTAACACTTGGAATTCAGTTTTGCCATGCATTATTACGGAACTCCAAACCAGTTAAACTAAAAAAAAAAAAAAAGATAATAGTTACTCTTGAGCTGGCCATGGTTTAAAAAAACAACACAATATGAGTTGCCAATGCATTTCCAGCTTTGAAAAACAATGCAAAACCAACTCATTGGTGAAACGGGTTAATGTGAATTGTACTGTAATCTTGGGCTCAAGTAATATCTGCATCAACAAATGTCAAGATAAACAACCCCTGGTGATTAGCGATCATGCTATAATTTACTTTGCTGTTTCTAGAAACATAAAAAGAAATATTGGGTGTACAGAAGTATTCTCAAATCACAAGGCAAATCAGGATGAGATTATTAAAGAACTCAGAAATGTAATTGGGGCAAACCATTCAAGAATAAAAATGCTAAAAACAGTTGGGTGATTTTTAAAACAAAAATAATAGAAATATGCAATGAACATATCCACAAGGTCAGGAAGTATAACAATAAAGGAAAAATGCCGAAGTGGATGTCAAAAAATATCAGGGAAATCAATAAAAAACTGAGAACTTGCCAAAGGTATAAAGAAAATGCAAGAAAGGATCAGTAGGAGGAATATAAAAATATAGTATGGAGATGCGGGAACATGCTTTAAAAAGACAAGTAAGGCCGGCCCGGTGGTGCAGAGGGCTGAGGCGCTGGCGCCTTATCTCACGTCACACCGGTGACTCGGGTTTGGGAATGACCTTGGGCCACCAGGGTGCCAGCTCGGGGGGGGGGTTGGAATGGGATTGAGCTATGACTCTCCCTTCCATCGGGGTGGATGCCTGTTCCACCGTAGTCCTTCTCCCACTGGGTGGAGTTCCAGTGGGTAGCATAGGTGGACAGGAGCAGCGACACAAGCCTGGGGAGGGACAGAAGGGGCCACCGGATCCTGGAGGGTTCATGCGCCTCCACACACATACATGTATGTGTACGCCATGGCCACGGGGGAGGAAAGGGAGTAAACAGAAAAACTGAAAAAGTATATATAGGAAAAAAAAAGAAAAAAGAAAAGTAAAATATAAATGAACTTAGCAAACATAGCAAATAAAACCAACAGTAAATAGTTTTACAGATATGTTAATTCCTTTAAAATGTCACATAGAACTGTTGTCCCTCTGCAAATAAATAATCAAATGATTGGTACACCTAAGGAAATGATTGAAGGACTAAACAAATACTTCAGTGCAGTATACGTAAAGGATAAAATAGCTGCAGGTCATGAGATGAAGAACAAGACAACAAGGTGGGATAAATGGACACAAATTGAATCACTCAGAGGAAATAAAAAAACAACAGTCTTAAGAAAAACTGTTCACCGGCCCAGACTATATCACTAGAAAATGATGGTCATAATGAAAGACCAAATACTTAGGCCCCTAAGGACAATATTGATAAAATCAATGGAAAAGGGCAATCTTCCATCAAATTGGAAAGGGGCACATATTATACCCATCCATAAAAAAGGTTCAAGGGGATAGATGGGAAACTATAGACCAATTAGTTTAACATCAATACTGGGAAAAATATTTGAAAGCATAATACAGGACCAACTACTGGAAGAATATATATTAGGTCATTGATAGACTCCCATCAACATAGTTTTTGCAGGTGGAGATCATGAATAATACATTTTCTCTCCTTTTCTGAAAATGTTAGTAGGAAATTGGATAGGGGAAAGTGAACTGATGTTGGCTGCCTAGATTTTGTGAAGGCATTTGACCTGGTATTGCACTAAGCACTAAGCAATAATCAAAAAACTCCATGCAATTACTCCAGATGGGGTCTCACCAGCTGTCTGTTTTAAAAAATAATTACTGCAGTTGGATTGCAGAATGGCTAACAGACAGAATGCAGCAGTTCAAAACTAATGGGCTCATGTCATCAGAAGCATTGATAACAAGTGTGGTCCCCCAGGGATCAGTACTGGGACCCATACTATTCGGCATACTTTTTTTAAATTTATTTTTTATTGATTTCAAAACAGGACAACTATCACATTTATCAACTTTCCTGGTATACAGAGCACATTATGGGCAGAAGCCACACAAACCCATAGTAGTATTCTAGACAATGGCCCACATTTTCAAAGGAGATGCGTGGCCCAAAATGGAGATGTGCAGCACATCCCAGAAACTACGCAGAATCTGATATTCGAAAGGGAGAGATGTGTCGTGCATTTCTGAATGAAATATTGTGCAGATATAATGTATGCAGTGCACAAAAAGGGTGTGTGTACATGAATATGCCGCGCATCTGTATATTCAGCCAAAATATGCGGCGCATCTGCCGCACATCTCAAAAATGCTCAGCGCAAAGTTAGGCATGTCAGGGGATGGCCTAAATTGGCTAGCCACCCACAGGCAGGCTGCAGAACTGCAGGCAGGCAACCCTGAGACAGCCCTCGAAGGTCCACCAGGACATGCTCCAGGCACCCATACACAGCAGTCATGTCAGGACAGATGGACCCAAAGCCACAGGTGCTGGCACATCATGGGCACCACCCACAGAGCCATCCCCCACAAGGATGTGGACATATAGCTGCCACATGCCAGTGCTGTTTTGTAACCCCTGGGCACACCAGTGGAGCAGATGGCCACACTACAGTATATGTACCAGGGGCCATGGACTGCACCTATGTGGTCTGCAGGGCACAACCTGGTGGTGGCATACACCCAGGGTGATGTTCCGGGGCAGTGGTGCCCAGGTAGCCTGGTGGTACTAGTGGCAGCATGGCATGGGCCAAGAACTGACCTGTGGCACACACCCATGGTGGTACACCATGGGTGCACACAGGTGGGAACCACCCACTTGGGTACCTGGCCACCTTTGCACGCTGCTGTTCCTTGCAGTTATCACCATGTTCCTGTCATACGGGGAGGTGTGGGGCATTGCAGGTGACTGTATGCTGCATATGGAGCAGGTGTATCGCATGCATGTGGTATACACTGATCAGACTGTGTCACCCAGTGCCCTCCCCTGTTGCTTGTCCAGGTGGGCCCCTGTGGCCACTGTCCAAGTGGGCCCCCTGTACCCCAGTCCAACCCTGTACATGGCTATGGGTAATAGCACTGTACTCAGACAAATGCAATCCACCCACCCACACACAAACATTCTATCACAGCTGCCTGTTAGGCTGCAGTACCTCCTGTTCAACTTTGTGGAGTGGTGGGGCAGCCCTGCAAAGCTGGAACTGCGCATGCCTTGGGTATGCAAATGGCCTCAATACATTCCAGTAATGAGCTGCTCATATGGGAAATGGGCTTGGAATGTGCAATGAGGTCATTTGCATATCCCGACTGAATACTGCAATTTTGCACACCGCGCAAGTGGCTTTGTATCACACTTTTCCCTATGCTCTGCCCAGGTCCCAGGTCACCTGCCACACCTCGCGTCTCCCACTGCACGATTGCGCATGTTTGGGGTATTCAGTTGGACATGTGCAATTGCATCTTATGGTACAATGTTTGAATATGCCATTATTTTGTGCCAGCACATCTCAGTTGCGCGGCACAGGCACTTGCGCGATGCAGCCTGGGACTTTTGAATATGGGGCCCAATGTCACCTGTGGTACCACATGTGTGGATACCAAAAGTATATTATTGCAACACTAGTATGTTCCATACTGGTTATATTGCAGTAAAGCCATGGATTTTGTTTTGAAAATAATGTCCGACAATTAAGTTAATGGTGCAATAGCACTGCTAATGTAATTTCTGGTTACATCAAAACTCATGTCAGGCTAAATTGCATATGTTACCCAACTGATGTTAATGCTTTACCAAACTGTGCTCCTACAATACTTGTTACATTCCTAACTCACACTACAAACTATATAGATATTGCCATTATAATAACTATTACTCTGAACAGCCACTATTTAAAACCAACTAATTGTTTTATAAGTTTTAATGTTTTAAATGACTATTTCAGCCAGAACATGTAATGTAAGGATGGAAATGACCACTGACCTCCAGAGTCGGAACAGTTAGGAAGAAATATCTGTTCTGAATGAAGCAGGTTTTGCTTTTCCCTGTAAAACATGCTGAGCCATCTGTGAGGGGAGCTCAAAGTTGCATGCCAAATGAGGTGGCCTGTGTGCATTGCAGCTCATTTACTCCAAAAGCCATGAAGAAGCAGTATATCTCTACCCCATTTTTTCATCAAGAGAAAGTGCCCGCGCTCATGGAAAAAAGGAAGATATGCTAAACATTTTAGGCCCAGCCTCATGCGCATCCCGCTTGCCAAGACCTATGTTCAATTACCACTTTTATTCTCAAACAAGTGGACCAGGGCTACATATTATAAATTAGTTACCTTACATACAGAGAAGCAACTCCTATTCAGGAGACAACAAGGACTGAAAAGCGGATGGTCTGAGAGTCTCACTGCACAAATCAGTCTTCCCCCTCAACGTGCAGGTCCAGAGTTAGAGAACTAAAGTCTTTTTTAAGTGCCTCCAATTTTTTTCCAGCTTCCACTGAATCAAAAAAGAGAAACGTTTTGCCTATATATTTAAGTTTGAGTTTGGTGGGAAATTGTAGGCTATGTACAATCCCCAGTATTCTGAGCCTGACATTGTTGCATCAAAAAATTTATGACATTTCTGGTCTCATACCTAAGATCAAGGAACAAGTACTATTGGACTCCTTTAGCAGTGGTTAACTGATGTTTTATCTTTGCAGCCATTAAGACAGAATATCTTACATGCAGCCCACTGGTCATCAGCAACAAAGTTCTCAGTTGTTCCTAATCTTCTGGACATTGATGAGGAGTCATACGATATGTCATTGTTATCTGTCCATTCAAATTTAAGTCAGATCTATTATTGAAGAGTTCAGTGGCATGTTCAATTGTTTGTTGTCCCTCAGCTGCCTCCATTAAACATTGCAACCACATGTTAACCATGCATGCACCATTAGGTGCTCTAATCTCGGTCTTAGGAGCTGATTCTCCCTCATGATCCTGACTACAGTAGTAGAGGTGGGGGTTGGGGGTTTCTCTAGCATGTTTGACCTCTGTGAACAGACCCGCCATTCTGACCTCCAAAGTTGTGAACCTGGTGCCAATTCCCTCTACTTTTTTATCCAGGGCATGAATGGTCTCAAGAAGTACAGAGTCAGTAGGCTCCCCCACATTGCTTGCTCCACCCACCTGGCTGATCTGTGATCGAGGTTTGAGTGGTTTGCCAACCTTCCCTTTGCTGGTCTCCTGAGGCACAGTTTTGTCAGAGTTCCCATATCCAAAATGCCCAAAGTTTGTAAAGTCACTCTCGATCAGTAATAGAAGCTGTTTTGTCAAAAGGAGTGGTGAGACAGAGAGAGAGAGAGAGAGAGAGAGAAAGCAGCAGCAGCCAGAGCTTCCTTAAATCAAGGAGGTTATTTACTAGACTACACTGAATTGAATTATTACTTTTTGGACCTGTTAAGTAACTAGTATTGATTCTCTGTTTTGGGGGTTGCTTTTTCTTAGTTTAACTTTAATTTGCCAGGGAGGAACTGTAGCTGGGAGATATTTGCAGTCATTTGTGACCAGACCTGTTACTTAACCTCTGTGAAATAGGTGTCTGTTAAGGGGAGGAGCTGAAAGGGGCCTGGTTGAACTGTGGATTTAAAACAGGAGTTGTTTGTGGTCTCTGTCTGCTGAGACACACAGACAGAGAGAGAGAGAGAGAGAGAGAGAGAGAGAGAGAGAGAAAGCACCCAAAGCTTCCTTAAATCAAGGAGGTTATTTACTAGACTACACTGAATTGAATTATTACTTTTTGGACCTGTGTAAGTAACTAGTATTGATTCTCTGTTTTTGGAGCTGCCTTTCCTTAGTTTAACTTTAATTTGCCAGGGAGGAACTGTAGCTGGGAGATATTTGCAGTCATTTGTGACTAGACCTGTTACTTAACCTCAGTGAAATAGGTGTCTGAAAGGAAGGAAGGAAGGCACTCCCCAGGGTGGAGGGTCAGAGCTGTAGTTGATTGTTTCTGGAGGGTACAGGTTTACTCCCACCCACCCTGCTCCTCACACCACCCATGCCAAGTGCACAACTTCCTTTATAGCAGAGGTTCTGACATCACTTCCCTAAAACTGCTAATAACATACATCTGTTCATATCCTTAAAGACACAGCACACTAAACAGGAGGTAGAGACACTCACAAGCGTGCACACACTAAAACAAGAACAAAAAAAAAGAAAAACATCTGTAACAGGAAGGGACACAGACATGTGGGGATTAGTGCAATGCACTGGCTGAGGAGCAGCAGTCTTCTGGGAGACATTCTGGAGACTGCATTGCTGCCCTATTTGTAGGTACCTCTCTAGTCTGAGGGAGGAGGTTGTTCATCTCCATGCTGACCTGGCAAGGATTCAGGAAACCTGTGGGCCCACCCAGGGACCACCCAGGCCACCACCACTACCTCAGAGGTTGCCAAGAAAGAGGAGTGGTTGGACCACAGTGGGCTCAGGGAGGGTGAGGGTGGTAGAACACAGGCACATCCCTCTGGTTGTGCCTCTCCACAATTCATTTGCCACTCTTGCAGAGCATGGTTCCGCTATGGAGGCACCCACTGTGGAGACCAAGGAGAATGCTGGGAACCTCCACAGTGGAGACCCACAGAAGGGTGGCACAGGACCCGACAGGGGAAGGAAACAACTCCTGGTGGGGGACTCAATTGTTAGGGGGGTAGAACTGGGGGAGGGAGGGGAAAGGGAGGTAAGGAGCCTACCCAGCACCATGGCTTGGAGGGCCAGGAAATTAATCCTCAGGATTGTGGGAGCAGCTGAAAGGGGGAGTGAGCTGGATGTCATTATCCACCTAGGGACAAATGACCTGGCTGAGAATGGAATCAGAGCAGTGCAACAGGAGTTTGCGGAGTTGGGGAGGGGCCTTAGACAAGTAGCACACACAGTAACTTTCTCGGAAGTGCTACCTGTCTATGGCATGGATGAGGCTAGGGTACTCTGCACCATGGGATTCAATGACTGGTTGAAAAACTGGTGCAGAGCTCAGGGATTTTGCTTCATTGGGGACTGGGGCTCTTCCTGGAGGGATGCAGACTTATACTGGTGGTCTGCATCTATCCAGGAGGGGAACCAGTATCCTAGGTGATAGGTTTAGATGCTTCATTGGCAAGCATTTAAACTAGCCAAGGGGGGAGGCACTGAAAAGGAGAAGGGAAATCCTAGCCCCCCCTCAAAAATCAGGGTAGTTAGTGAGGGAAACACCAAGATAGAGTAGTCAACAGGGAGAAGGGCAGGAGTAAATGAAGAAAAAGACAAAGGCAGTAAGGACAGGGATGGGGCAAAAAGAAATAAAGCCATAAAAAAATGTTTGTTTTATTCATTTCATTTTCATTTATTCTTTGGTAACCGGGTAAAGGCATTGGACCAAAGGTCCCTTTTCAGGCCCAACCAGGACAAAAAAACATACAAAAATACACAAATACAATCAACAGCAATACAAAACCAAAAAATACAAATTACAAATTGCAGTTACAAACAGATTTATATAGTAAATAACTTCTCAACCTTTGTTTAAAAGTTAAAATAGAGGCAGCAATCCTAACATCAAGTGGGAGTGAATTCCAATACAATGGTGCTGCTATTGAAAAAGCTCTAGAGCTTAATCTAAGCTGAGACCTGGGGACAAAATATAGGGGGCCGTCAGCCGACCTCAGGCTGTGAAGCAATTGTTTCATTACAAGATCAGAAAGAGGAAAAAGGGAGCCAAAGTAAAAACATTTATACATCAGATAGCCTACAAAATATTCTATTCTGCAACTAGGGGAAAACTACCCGAACCGAGAATAAAGATTACACCAATGTGTTCTATTGGGGGCTCCTAAAATAAATCTACAAATATTACTATAGGCCACAGTTAGTGCTTGCATTTCTTTCGTACCTATGTTATAATATAAACAAGAACTGTAATCAAAATATGGAAGAAGAGAAAAAATAGCAATTGCTAATCTAGGTGCTTGTGAGAGGAATGACTTGAATTTGTATAACACCCCTATTCTTTGATCTACTTTCTTAACCATTGACTGAATCTGAGGTGAAAAGGTCAAACTGGGATCCAATAGTGTGCCCAAATACTTAAATTGAGACACTTGTTCAAGCAGACCACCCCGAAAATCAGATATCCTCAGTTCTGGGGTGTCCACCAACATAAATTGTGTGCCAAATAACATAACTTTTGTTTTAGCTCAGTTCAAAACCATAGCATTTAAAGTAAGCCAAGAACAGATGGCACCAAAATCCTTTTCTAGGGAACAAGAAAGTTCAGACACAGAATTTGACTGAGCATAAATTACAAGATCATTTGCATAAAGTAGTGATTTACTAAACTTATAAACTCCAGGAAGCTGATTAATAAAAATAGAAAATAACAGGGGTCCCCAAATGGACCCCTGAGGCACACCACAACTAACTGACAAGACATCAGAAACCACAGAACCTACTTGAACAAATTGACACCTGTTACTCAGATAATGATAGAACCAAGAAACAGCGACATCAGAAAACCCCAGATCTTTCAATTTTGTGCAGACCAAACCATGATCAATCAACTCAAAAGCCTTGGTTAGGTCCACAAACACCACCCCGGTCATCAGACCCTTCTCAAACCCACGTAGGACAGTGTTCATGAACCCAACTAAGGCCGTGCCCATACCAAAGTGCTTATGGAACCCATGTTGTTGCCTTGACAACAAATCATGGATAACCAAATAGGCATCAATTTGCTTAGCCACTACGGAGGGTAATGAGTACCAATACCCTTAGTCTAGGCAAAAAGCTCCCCGAAATGGTGGCCTTGATGGAAGAGGGATGCCTGGATATCATGGCAGTCACAGAAACATGGTACACAGAGAACCACGACTGGGATGTCAACATACCAAGGTACACAGTCTACAGGAGGGTCAGGGAGGCAAGAAGAGGAGGAGTAGCTCTCTATGTAAGGGAAGGGATCAAAGCAACAGAACTAAAGGGTAAACAGGGAGGAGAGGAGGCACTGTGGGTCACTCTGGAGACTGGAAATGGCACCACAATCTGCACAGGGGCTGTATACAGACCCCCATCTCAGGGGGAGGAAATGGACAAGGAAATGATAGAAGGCATCCTTAGGATAGAAACATAGAAACATAGAATTTGATGGCAGATAAGGACCGCTTGGCCCACCCAGTCTGCCCATTTCCCTACCTAATGGATAAGCTGCAGATCCTAGTTAACCAGCAGCCTACTTCTTCCTACCCTACCCCACCCCCTAGAATTGCCTTATGACTGTCCCATGCATGCTTGAATTACACAACTGTTTTTGACTCCACAACCTCCTCCAGAAGGCCGTTCCATGCATCCACAACCCTCTCTGTGAAAAAAAATACTTCCTTACATTACCTCTGAGCGGCAGAGAAAGGGAAGATATTGCTGATGGGGGACCTGAATATACCAGATGTTAACTGAAGCACCTTTGCTGCAGCCACATCCAAGAGCAGAGCCATTCTCGATGCCCTACTGGGGGCATGCCTCAGACAGCTAGTTTTGGATCCCACTTGGGAGGGAGCAATCTTAGACCTGGTACTCTCAAATAGGGACAGAGAGAAGATCTCCGATCTTGAAGTGGGTAGCCATCTGGGAACAAGCGACCACCAAACAGTGTGGTTCATGATAAACTTAGCTGTAGAGTCAAGCCATACAAAAGTGAAGGTACTGGACTTCAGGAGGGCTGATTTTGTCAAAATGGGAGAGTGCCTCAGAAAAGCACTAGCAAACAGGCAAGAAGGTGGGGTGGAGCAACAATGGGGAAACATCAAAACTTCCATCACAGAGGCAACAAGCCTTTGTGTGAAGCAAATAAACAAATCAAAATGAAAGAAAAAAACACTATAGTTCTCAAAAAAAGTGGTGGGGAAGGTTAGGAAGGAAAAGATAGCATTCAGGACAGAGAACTGTACCAGTTAAAGCAGAAGGAAGCAGGGAAGGCAGTCAGAATAGCAAAGGCCCAAACCAAGGAAAAGATAGCCAACTCGGTTAAGAAGGGGGATAAAACCTTTTATAGGTACATTAGGGAGCAAAGAAAGACTAAGGCAGAGATACTGAGGCTGAGTAAAGAGGAAGGTGGTTGGGCAGAGAGCGACAGTGAAAAAGCAGGGATACTGAATGAATACTTCTGCTCAGTATTCACAATGGAAAAGCAGGGGGAGATACCTAATCCAGTCAATAGAAGCACTCTGGATATGGGGGTTGATATTAGCCCTTTCACAGAAGAAAGGGTTCTGAAAGAACTCTTAAAACTGAAGGTGGATAAAGCAATGGGGCCTGATGGGATTCACCCCAGAATTCTAAAAGAACTAAGAGAAGAACTAGTAACACCACTGACTACCCTTTTTAATAAATCATAGTAGGATGGTGTGGTACCTGAGGACTGGAGAAGGGCTAATGTGATTCCTCTTCACAAAAGTGGGAGCAAGACAAAGGCAGGAAACTACAGACCTGCCAGTTTGGCCTCAATGGTAGGGAAAATGATGGAATCACTTCTGAAGGAAAGAATTGTTGAGTACCTAGAGGCCAGTGGGGCACAGGGCCCAAGGCAACATCGATTCACAGCAGAAAGGTCATGTCAGACAAATCTAATTGATTTCTTTGACTGGGTGACCAAAGTAGTAGACCAAGGAGGGGCTGTGGACATGGCCTACCTAGACTTTAGTAAGGCATTTGACACAGTCCCACACAAAAGATTAATAAACAAATTAGCCAGCCTGGGAGTGGGTCCCAGAGTGGTAGCCTGGGTAAAACTTTAGCTGGACAACAGGACACAGAGGTAATAGTAAATGGAGTCCACAGTGAAGAAAGGGGTTACTAGTGGGGTACGCGAGGGTTCTAGTACTGGGGCCAGTCCTTTTTAATGTCTTTATAAGTGACATTGCAGAGGGACTGGAAGGAAAAGTATGTCTCTTTGCAGATGACACAAAGATCTGCAACAGGGTTGATACACAAGGTGGGGTGGAAAGGGTGAAAAGGGGCTTGGCAAGGTTGAAGGAATTGTTAAATGTATGGCAGCTTAGATTCAATGCAAAGAAGTGCAGAGTAATGCACCTGGGAAACAAAAACCCAAGGGAAGAGTACACAATGGGGGGTGAGATACTGACAACAACAAAAATGGAAAGGGGTCTGGGGGTAGTCATATCAGATGACCTAAAGGTGGGCCAGCAATGTGAGAAGGCAGTAAGGAGGGCTGGGGGATACTGGGATGCATAGGGAGAGGCATCACCAATAGAAAACAGGAAGTTGTTGGCCCTCTGTACAGACAGTTGGTAAGACCACATCTGGAGTACTGTGTACAGTTCTGAAGACCCCATCTCCAAAAATACATAGACATGGTGAAGGCTGTCCAGAGGAGGGCAACCAAAATGGTGCAGGGCCTGCACCAGAAGACATATGAAGAAAGACTAAAGGAGCTTAAGATGTATAGCCTCGAGGAAAGGAAGGAGAGGGGGGATAGGATAGAAACTTTCAAATACCTCAAGGGAATCAACAAAGTCCAAGAGGGTAGCATCTTTCAGAAAAAGAGATGTGCAAGAACAACGGGGCACAATTTGAAGATAGAGGGGGACGGCTCAGACGTAATGTGAGGAAGTATTTCTTCACAGAGAGGGTTGTAGATGCATGGAACAGCCTTCCTGAGGAGGTTGTAGAGTCAAAAACAGTTGGGAAATTCAAGAATGCATGGGACAGACATAATGCAATTCTAGTGGGGGTAGGAGGAAGTAGGCTGTTGGTCAACTAGGATCTGCAGCTTATCTGTTAGGTAGGGAAATGGGCAGACTAGGTGGGCCAAGTGGTCCTTATCTGGCATAAAATTCTATGTTTCAATGTTTCTATGGTGGTAGATGAGAACTACAGGGTTTTGGAGCGAAATAAGGTTTTTCTCAAAGGAGCACACTCTGAAGCATCTGGTCCTGCTGGCTGCTAACCCTTATTTGGCATATTTATCTTGAAGGTGGATAAGTATACTATCAGCTGGTATGAGAAGTATGCCAATGATACTAAAATCAACAAGAATCTACAAAAAGAGCTAGGCAAAATTAGTACTTTGGCTAATGTATGGGGTAGGAGTTTTAACTTGGAGAAGTGTGCAGTCATGCATTTTGGGAAAAACAGTGTGAAACAAGACTATAATCTTGGTGGGAAGGTGTTAAAATCAGTGGAATAGGAGGAAGATCTGTGCATATTAACAAGTAAACTGGAACCTCACACACAATATAGTGAGGTGATAGTAAAGGCAAATGGGGTCATGTAACAAAAAGAGCAATCAAGACTAAAACACAGTTGAACATCTTGTAATCTAAACAAACACTAGGCAAAGGAGCATCTTTGATTTTAGGAAGGCAGACTTCAGGAAGATGGATGAAGTGCTTAGGAGCCACTTGGCAGACATCAGAGCAGTGATAGGGGAGGAGCAAAAGTGGTTCATCATTAAGGAAGGAATACTGGTTGCCACAGAGGAGTGTGTTAGGCTCAGGGGGAAAAACACAAGGGCCAAAGCACCCAGCTGGTTCAGTTCTGGGGTCGCTCAGGCAGTACGGGAAGAGAGGTTAGCCTATAGGAAATTCAGGAAGACCAAGTGAGAGGCGTATCAGCAAAATTACCTAAGGTTGGCTAGTGCAAGCAAGGAAGTCCAGTGAGCTAAGGCACAGAAGGAGCTGCAGATAGCTGAAGGAATTAAGAAGGGAGAGAAGGCCTTCTTTTGCTATATAAGCAAAAAAAGGGACACGAAGTATGAGATTGTTAGGCTTAAGAAGGGAGAGGCATGGGCGGAGTATAACCAGGAAAAGCAGAGATACTAAATTAATACTTCTGTTTCATCTTCACCAGGGAGAGGGACAGACCAATGCCTTCAGGAGGGAGAAGAGGAGCGGGGGTGGACACAAATGTAGTGATAAAGGAGGATAGAGTGAGGGAGGGGCTGCTAGCATTGAAGGTGGACAAATCACCCGGCCCAGACAGTACATCCACAGGTACCAAGGGAACTGGTTGAGGAGCTGGCAGGGCCTATTGAATAGTTCACTGGAGTCAAGCATGGTACTGCAGGACTGGAGAACAGCACATGTGGTGCCCCTCCATAAAAGCAGTCCCAAGGATGACCCAGGGAATTACAGACCAATCAGTCTGACCTCAATCATGTGTAAGGTCATGGAGGCCATACTTAAAGAAAGGTTGGTAGAATGTCTAGAGGAGCATGGTCTCCAGGATGTGAGGCAGCACAGGTTCATAGTAGGGAGATCACATCAAATAAATCTGATTAACTTCTTTGACTGCATCACTAAGACAGTAGACAGGGGCCAAGCAGTAGACATCCTCTGTCTGGATTTCAGCAAGGTCTTTGACTCTGTGCCCCACAAAAGGTTGATCAGGAAGCTGGCAGATCTCTGGGTTGGGGAGAAAATGGCCAGATGGGGGAAAACTGGCTGAGGGATGGAACCCAGAGGGTGACTGTGGGGGAGAGTTATCTGACACCTGAGAGGTCACCAGTGGGGTCCTGCAGGGCTCAGTGATGGGGCCAGTGTTGTTCAATGTCTTCATCAATGACAATAGAAATGATATTAAGGGCAAAATGTGCCTATTCACAGATGACACCAAGCTCTGTGGGAGAGTGGACACAGCTGAAGGAATACAGGGTCTACAGGATAATCTGGAAAAGCTGGGGAGGTGGTCCAGGATCTGGTAGCTTGGCTTCAATGCCAAGAAATGCAAAGTTATGCACATTGGATCCAAGAATCCCAGGACAGGGTATTTGCAGCAGAGGAGGAGAAGGGCCTGGGAGTGATGATCACTAGTGACCTGAAGCAATCCACGCAGTGCAAGAAAGCAGCAACAAGGGCAAACAAGATGCTGGAATACATAACTAGGGGGATCAGTAGTAGGAGAGAGGAGGTTATACTGCCCTTGTACAGGTCCTTGTGGGGCCACATCTAGAGTATGGAGTTCAGTACTGGTGCCCACACCTCAAAAAAGACATTAACCTGCTGGAGGCAGTCCAGAGGTGGGCTACAAAGATGATAGCAGGTAAGCAGGGTAAAGCATATGAGGAGAGGTTGAGGGTACTGAACATGTAGTCCCACCAACAGAGCAGATACTACAAAATTGGAGTCTGGCAATATTATTAAGTTTGTAGCCCCCTTTCTAAACTGACCTCCTTCAGCTCCTAGACCTAACCTTAAACAAACTCATTGAAGACTTCCAAAAAGATCAGTTCACTGAATGGTATGCCAGCACTGTCCCTCTCAGATTTGCAAAGGCACATCAGCATCAGCTGTTACTGTGGGCCTGTACTTGATATACAATAATTGAAAACAGAACATGCACAGTGGCTGGTCTCAGAATTTGAGAAGCTGTGCCTGCACCAAGATGATGTGATCCAAATGTTTCGACTGGTGAGTGTCCAGGACACTCACTTCTCATGTGTGGATAGAGGATTAACTGAGCCTGAAAATTAAGAAGCCAAACTGAAGAAACTACACAACTGTAAGTGCAGCCTGGTTGCTGTACATTAGGAGAAAATTGAATTTGTCAGTAACACATGGGTTTACTGGACTATGACTCCTTGTCTGTATTTTGCATTTGACTTTGCTTTGAACTCCATTCAAGACTGCTTTCTGTTTTAAGTGAGAAATGACCTGTGCTTCAGTATAATGATTCTTTTAACCTTGGCTTGTGATCTGCTTGTGATCCATTTTGTGATCCCTTCCTATCTGCCTTTGTGTTTGACTTGGTGCACCCTATTTTATTTGTCTCTGTGCCCCCACATTTCTTTGCAAGCATTGATTTTAACATCAGTTTTATTACAACTTTGTTAACAAATATAGTGTTACTCTGTAAATGTAAACTTTTGTTTGCTGTATGTTTATTATTACACACTGTGGTTGGAGAGCAAAAATAGTGAACATTTGTTAGCAAAAATTACAGTTCTGAAGAAAATCTTTTATGTGCTGTTGTGGTGGATATTTTTCATCCACAGCATCTGGAACAGGCACAAGTCTGAAGAGTTTTAAAACAAATAGTATTCTTGGTAGCCCCGTGACATTGGCAACTGCGACTGGGTGCTTTTTAAAAGGGTGACTCAATCACGGTGCATGTTGACAGGGCTACCGATGAGGATGTGTGACCAGATTGGGGAGGTTCACACATATAACGACAGGATGTTGCTATATGTATATGCGCATGGGGTGGGGAGCGAGCACCACAGAAAGGAGGGAGAGTTTGTGTGGCATGGTTGGCACTGGGCTGCTGAGCTGGCCTCATGGTGTGGTGGGTGGGTGGCAGCCTAGAGCTGCGAGGGTGCCAGGTTCAGGTCTGGGCACACCTACATTTATGTATGCCCGGCCCCAATTTTTTTTTTTAAGAATTTGCACCACCCCAACATGCACTCCCCCTGGAGTTAATAATCCCCGTGGGGAAACCTAAGTCTCCAGTGCCCTTTGCTGTGCGCCGGGGTATGTACGCTCGCCCTAATGGTGATCGCCTTTCCGCAATCGCCATTACCACGTGGAACCATGTTCTCAAAGGTTTTCACTTTTCTATGTAGAGAGATAATTGCCTTAACAGTACACTTGTAATTGCCAGAGCATCTAATGTAGCAGTCTGCCATTCATTTTTCAAGACAAGCTTATTTATTTCAAAATTATCTTTTTAACTCTTGTATCGCTGTTTAAGAAACTTTAAGTTCTTTATCAGTGCTGTTGGATTTATCAATCTGGACATCAGTTTTTTTCTTTTTTATCAAAGTTAGTCAGAAGCAAGTCAAAAAAGGAAGAGGAGACTTTTTTGGGATTGTTTAAAGACACAGCTCCTCTGTTATTCTTAGCTATCATTAATGATTTGGTAGCTTGGGGTGAATGCCTGAAATATATCTTTGGTACCATGGTGCTCAACATTTTTCAAAACATTGACAACAGTAAGATGCCAGGAACCTGTAATAGATAGAATACTTGTCTAAATCAAACTGCATGGACATTAACCCAAGTGAAACCAAAGAGATTAGTTTTGGGAAAACCAGAAAGAACACCAATCTCCCTTGAATTTTTCAAGTAATAATGTCACAACAGATTGAACATAAAAATTATTGGGTAAATGGATCTAAAGTGATTTTACTAGAGGAAACAGGAAGTAAATGTGAGATATTCTTTCTAACAATCCTAAAAATAGCAGGGATTTATGAAAGTAACTTATATTGTATTTCTGCACACTGTAACTGTAACAAAACACCTGTTATGGAGTATGGGGGCCAGTATGACATGGCAGTTTGACCAGGAAAGACAACAAGAACCTAGAGACATTACAAAGAAAGTGTGATTAAAATAATCTGTGGCTGGGATGTCCCATATAGAAATGACAAGAGTAAACACTAATTAGAACCATTGAGGAGCATGGAGCAAGCCTAACTCTCAAGATTTAAAATAAGATACATTGAACCAAATCAAAGACTTTCTAGCCCTTTACCCTAAAAACAAACTGCAAATCGGAACCTGAGAAAAATAAGAAAATGGGAAAATATACCAATAATAACAAAAAGCTTAAAACTTCTTTCTTCACATTTTTGGATAACATTTAATAGAGGCTACTAAGACCCAAGACATTATAAGTGTGAAAGAAAAAAGGCAGGTCTGTAAGGCTGGGTCACAGACACCTAGGACCTACATGTATCAGTCTATGGATTAGTGTTTTTATACTAATTATACCAAACTGGAACAGTGAAATAATATGAATAATTAGCTAATGTAGGAGTTTTTAAATTAAATTTGTAGGTATTTGTTTGTGCATTTTTGCATACAACTGGGGGTAACCTCATGGAGTCTATCTTCAAAGAGGCCCTTGTAGAATATCTAGAAGCAAGTGGGCTCCTGGCAACATGGGTTTGTGAGGGAAACGTTGTGTTAGACAAACCTGATCGATTTCTTAAACTCTATAACCCAAGCAGTGGATGAAGGTCAAGCAGTCAATATATTGTATCTGGATTTTAGCATAGCTTTTGACTCAGTCTCACATGGGAGACTTGTGAAAAACAACTAGGGGACCTGGAGGTGGGTGAGAAACTCACCAGATGGGATAAGAGTTGACTGAGAGGGAGGATCCAGAGGGTAGTAGTACAAGGGGACAATGCTGGTGTTAGGAATATCAATAGCAGGGTGCACGGAGGTCAGCATTGGGACTGGTCCTGTTTAATGTATTCATCTGAGACATTATTGTAGGATAGAGAGCAACATTTCTCTCTTTGCAAATGACACTCAGCTCTGTGGCAGTGTGGACACAGAAGACGGCATGGTAGATTTGAAAGAAAATCTGAATTGACTGTAAAGATGGTCAAAGTTGCAGCAGCTAACATTTAACATGAAAAATGTAAGGCTATGTATATAGGCAAAGGAACCCGAAGACAAACTATCAGCTAAGGGGTGTAGAAAACAGCCTGAACAACAAAGATAAGGACTTGGTGGTAATCATTAGTGCTAACCTCAAATCATCAGCACAGTGCACTAAGGCAATAAGAAAGGCCAACAGGATGCTGGGTTACATAGGAAGGGACTTCACCAGTAGAAAGAAGCAAGTGGTACTGACCCTCTACAGGTCATTATTAAGACTGCACCTAGAGTACTGTGTCCATTTTTGGAGCCCATACCTCAAAAAGGACATAAGGTGCCTTTAATCTGTCCAGAGAAGAGACACAAAAATTATTACTTGTCAGCAGGGAAGGCTATTACGAGGAGAAGTTAGCCAGTCTGATGATTTACTCTCTGGAGAAGAGAAGGGGAGAGTGGGGATTTGATTGAAACTTCCAAAAGAATACCACATCTTCATATCTTTTAAATGTTACTTGTTTCCTTGTCAACAGACAGCTTTTCTTGTGTAGCTGTTGTGGATATACACTAAGTATTTGCTTTGGTTTACAGTCTATGTTCGTACACTTACTAGTCCACTATAAGTTTTCTGGGGGTCTCCATTTTCTGGTTGTTGAAATCTCATTGTCCATGACAGCTGCATTAGCATATAAGAACATGATGTCCCAGCACCCATTTTCATCATGTATCTCTATGATGAAATTACAAATAACCTGAAAAAGCTTTATGGAAACATACAAATTGAATGTAATTTAAAGGAAAAGAAACAGCATTATAACTCAGACAGTTTGCAAAACTAATCAAAGGTAAATGTGATATTTCACACCTTGCTGCAGCATGTTTTGTTGAACTCTATGTAACAGCCCGTTGGCTGCTCCAGGGCTCTCATGTTTCACCTAGACACGCCACCCGAGGGGGCCAGCCTGAGTTCAGTGGATGACAGGGTAAACAGGAGTTGAATGGTGTGGTGCCTCCACCAGTCCAAGGGTAATGATATGGGATAGCTGTTGGATAAATTCCAGGTTACCACCCCCCCCCCGGAAAATACAAAAACTTCCCCCACAGGCACTCACCCACAAAATAACAGTAACCACTTTGCAATAATCCACAATAAGAGAATGTACAGTTACAGGAACCAATTACAGTTTTTATTAGAAGGAGAGAGGGAGGGAGGGGGAAGGGAAAAAAGAGAATAACTTTTAACAATTCAAACAAATGACTGTGCCCCACTTCACCCCCACCTCCCACCTATGGGTAGAGATGTAAGTGCACAAACTTTGATCTGTGTAAATTTTGTGGATTGCATAGTCTGGTGAAATCCATAAAATCCAAGATCATGAGAATGCAGAAGTGTGGAATTTAGCCTGCGAAACTCCACACTCCACAGTCAGAGACTTTGCTCATGCCTCCCCTCAAAATATAAATCCCTGAGTCTAGTGGTCTCCCATGATCCCCAGACTGTTAAATTAGTGCCCCCACCCTGCACCCCATTGCATCCACATTCCACACACAAAGTAATGCAAACATAAAAAATAACATATATATCTTCCTGGTGTCTAGTCCCCCACTGCTGATTGCAGGGATCGCCCCACCACTCAATTGTCATGACCGTTTCAAGTCTGGGTACTCATCCCACCCTAACCCAACTGACTGTATCCTCCATAATAATTGAATCCTGGTGTCTAAGTGGATTCCCTCCCCTCACCACTCAGGTAGTGGCCCACACCGAGCACCGACCCGAGCCAGCCACTGGTATAGCCCTCCACTCACCTCTATGGCCAGCAGCCTGACTGAGCTCAGTGAATGAGCATGTACTTGTACAAGCACGCGCTCATTCATTGACAGCCCCAGTCACCTGCAATGGTTTTCTGACTGTAGAGAAGGGCAGTGGGTTTTTCTGGTTGTCAGTGGTGGTGGCAAGATGGGAAAATGGCATTGCTGACTAGGGGTCCACAGTACTATTACCTAATGGGTGACCAGAGAAGCCCCTGCCTTTCTCTACCCGAAAAACTGCCGCTGATGATAGAGTTGTCAATGAATGAGTGCGTTTGCAAAAGCATGCACTCATTCATTGAGCTCTGTCGGGCTGCTGGCTGTGAAGGTGAGTGGAGGGCTGTACTGGTGGCCTGCTCAGGGTTGGGTTTGGGGGTGCAGGGTGGGGGCACCCCCTGACATGGTGGGGGTGGAGGTCCACTAGACACCAGGATTAAGTTATTATTTTTATTATTATGGAGGATAGGGCCAGCCTGGTCGGAGTTGGATGGGTACCAGACTTCAATGGTCATGGCAATTGGGGGTAGGGGGTGGGCCTGCAATCAGCAGTGGAGGGCCACTATACACCAGGGAAGAGAGAGAAATATATATATATATATATATAAGCAACATTCTCTCTTGCAGATGACACTCAGCTCTGTGGCAGTGTGGACTCGGAAGACGGCATGGTAGATTTGAAAGAAAATCTGAATTGACTGTAAAGATGGTCAAAATTGTAGCAGCTAACACTTAGCATGAAAAATGTAAGGCTATGTATATAGGAGGAGGTGGAGGAGGTCATGGATTTCATCACCGACAGGGTGTTGTAGTCCCCCAGATGGTTAATTCTGGGGGACTTCAATGCCTGGGTTGATGACGAATCCTCACATCTTGGATGTGACCTCTTCCAGCTGATGACATCACTGGGCCTGACACAAGCAGTTGCTTCTGCAACCCATCACCATGGCCACACCCTGGACTTGGTGTTCTCACTGGGGCTTGAGATCATGAACCTCAAGGCTGATTGGGTCATTTGGTCCAATCATTGCATGGTAAAGTTCTCATTTGGGGTCCCTCCTGATAGTCCCTCCCTGTTGAGATGGTCAGCTACCACCCTTTAAGGGGATTTTCCCCAGAGGGACTTTTGACAGTAGTAGATTTGTCTGGTGTGAGTACTGCATGTGCGACTGGCGTAGGTGAGGTGGTGGCTACCTATAATAAGGCCATCTCCAAAGCACTCAATGCCATTGCACTGATCGGTATATGACCCAGATCATCTCGGGGCTGTCAAGGAGATGAAGATCAAGGGTCAGAAGTTTGAGCATTGTTGGTGGAGGACCAATTTGGAGGAGGACAAATACCACTCTTACGGTTGCAAGAGTGTTCTCACTTACATTCATAGGGTATCAGAACTGCTCACCTTGGGTCTGCAGTTCTCATGCCCTAAGAACACACATGTAACCAGTCCTACAACTGTAAGAGTGGCCTTGACAGTGGTATTAACATACCTTATAGAAAGATGTTAAAGTGCTGCAGAAGAGAAATATGAGGTTGAGCTTTAATCCATGTTCATGTTGGCTAACAGTTCATTGTTTCACTGAGTACTTAATACCCATGACTAATATGAAACATCCTAATAATGATCATTATAAATCCCTTACATGATCAGCCAATCAGAGCACACGAGCCACTGTACTTATTATCCTGCATGCAGTGGTATCTCATGCAGTAATGTTAGAAGTGGAGCATTTCACTTCGCAGCCAGGGTGAGGGCTATTTTATTTAACTTTTGAAACAAAAAAAAAAATACTTGAAACTTATAATAAATCACTGTAGCTAACTCAAATGATTTATAATAGGTTGACAGGGCCTCAACAAGATGTCTCTTACTGTGTAAGATATTCTTTTCATGAGGTTTAGGCAGCCAAAGCTGCTAAGCTTCGCAGTCATCTCACCAAAACGTTATGCTCGGCATCCCTTATACCATATGAGATTCACCACAGAGGCACTATTAACGTATACTAATATCCCTAGTTCACACAAATCATTTACTGAGGCCCCTCCCCCAGATTATTTTGCACTAATAGGTTACAAAGACTATTATATTAAGTTCTCTGTTTATGCTTATATAGGGTAAAACATATGTCATACTCTGTAATACAGATTTTGCATTCTGGTTGTGCTGTATGTCCCCGAGGAGTCATTCATTTGCTTGTTGATGAGTAATAGCAGTACCTGGCCAGGATTCACAGAGAGTTCAGAAGAATTACACATTGTATTGATTTGTGCATGTTCAGAGGTATCAGGAAAATAAAGGACTTGTAAATTATTCTGCTGGAAGTCTTTCACTGTGTATATGACTGTGGTAATTTGTGAATGCGATGAGGATTTTCAAGCTGGCAAAGTCGTAAAGGAAAAATGTGTAGGCGTGTGTTTGTTGTGCTGCTACAGAAGATGTATGACAGGAATATATCAAACTGGTCAAATTTGCATAGGCAGGAGGTTACATTTCACTGCAGATCTCCAAAGTAGGTTTACTTCTAGACACAATTGTACTCTGATTTTCACTGCAGCCACTGAAGCAGTACAATGTTGTGATAGATGTACGTGCACTGATAATTTGCAGACTGTTATGCTAACAGACTTATGTAACATTTTAATATCTGTGATAGCACTGTAAAATCTATGCAACATCTAAAAAGATGTATTATTCAATATAAGTACATTTCAAGAAATCATGTCTATATTGAGAAGGAATAGGTAGAAAGTTAAAGGCATAATGGTAAAGGGTATTGTTAAATGATTGATTTCTCCAGGAAGGCTAGTTGCCATTAACTACTCTTTCTCTCGCCAGACTGGACCAATAAAACAGACACATACTGTATGTAACCAAATTATCTTAATGCAGATTTTGAAGCAAGACAACTAGCTTACAGATCTGGAGATGTAAGTTTACCTGATGGTATAATTGGTAAAAACTAGAGCGCTATCTAGCTTTCCAAATTAATCCAGGTTTGAACTGAATTATTTTTTCAGTACTCATTTCATTGCATGCATTAGGGATGGTAATATGCGTCTCACAAATGGACGCAGATGGTACTTGTTTTTACAGTATACTAGCCACTACATGAAATCAAATTTGGTTCTGTTCTTTGTATTCCATTAGCACTGAGTCGCTTGGATAATTAGCATACAGTATATACTGCATAGATGGATAGATAGATAGATAGATAGATAGATAGATAAATAGATAGATAGATAGATAGATAGAGAATATGTAATAGTCTGACTTAAAATATGCAGTTTATCTTCAAGTGTGAGGGAGGAGAACCATCATTTATGTGTGACAGAGCCACAAGTAAATTATGAAAGTCCAGCCCCCTCTCAAGTGATGATAAACTGCATACAGTATTTTGAGTCAGACCATTGCATATTTGATTTATATAACATCAGTTTACTAGTTTAACTTTTAAATCTGTGGTTCATTTGAAGGTTAACTGTTTCTCTTTGATTTCAACTGCTGGCTTCAGTGCTGCACTAGTGGCGATGAACACGCTGAATGAACTCCACTCTAACCGCTGTTGTGTGTGCAAATATTCATTTTAATTTTTTCGAACAAACACACTTGATGGGGAATTTGTGGCAGTCCCCCTTCCTCAACCCCTCATGTTTTTTTCTCTTTTGGTGAATCTCTAAATCCCTTCTGTATGAATCCTACCCCCCCCCCCAAATTTTTTTTTATCATGCCACTGTTTGCATCTGTCCAGTGGTGGTACTTATCTCTTCCACCTTACAATTAATCCCATTTGTATATCTGACTAGAAGTCTGTCTTCATCACCACTAGGCACACTATTGGATTGGGTGCTGGTAAACCGGATCGAACACATCTCAGCCGCTGGTACTCTTGCTGATGCCTTAACTGACCACTCTCCTACTTTCTGCATCCTGTCCTTGGGGGGCACCTCCATCTCCTCCACCACGTCTCATCACTCTCACAAACTTTGTTCACCTAGACCAAGAGGCATTTCTGTATGACATCTCCAGAATTGATTGGTCGGAGATCTATCTATCACATTGTTCTCAGGATGCTCTTAACCTCTTCATCACTAAATTGCTTACGGTTCAATGTAAACATGCCTCAAAGATCACCCAGAGAGTGAGGGGTAAACAAACAAGATGGCTAAACAAAGAATTGCTCAAAAGTTTGCACCTTAGAGATAAACTCTGGAAGCGCTACAAAACATCAAGCCAGCAAACAGATTTCATCTCTTACCGTATACTACGGAATTCATGTAAAAGACAAGTCAGAGCTGCTAAGAGCAAGTACTGTAAAGACCTACTGATTAACTCAGTCAATGATCCCAGAAAACTCTGGGCACACATCAAATCCTTCCTAAGATCCTCACAGTCAACTACCCCTGGTGATATGCTGATAAATGATGTGCATTGCAATGACTCACAAACCATAGCTAATTCTTTCAACCTGCATTTCTCTGATCTCTCCCAATGTACCTCTTCCTTCGATCTCACTGCAGGGTCCTCCCACTCCTCATCAGGAACCTGTCTGGATAAGTTGGAAGTGCTGTCCCCTGTGCCTCCTTATACTCCTCCATTCTATTTTAAGGCTGTGTCTAGAAAGGAAGTTCTGAAGCTCCTGAGGTCCATCTCTGATCATACCAGCTCTGGCTCAGACTCCCTTGAACCCCCCCTCTTGAAACTTGCAGCTCCCCTTATTGCATTACCGCTGGCCAAAATGTATACATTATCACTTTCAGGTGGGGTGGTTCCCTGACCTCTGGAAAGCTGCTCGGATCACACCTGTACTTAAAAAAGGGGATCCTAAGGTTGTCATGAACTACAGACCAATTGCCATACTCTCGGTACTGAGCAAAATCCTGGAGGAAATTGTCGCAACTCAGACAACTGACCATCTACTTAAGCACAGCCTGCTCTTGGATACCCAACATGGCTTCAGGAAAGGACATAGCACAACAACTGCACTCCTTAAATTCACCACAGACACTCTTTCAAAAATGGATACTGGCAATCTGACTGGGGCTGTCTTTATTGACCTCACAAAGGCTTTTGACCTTGTTGATCACACTTTGCTTCTCTCCTCACTTCGACACCTGCATTTCTCCTCCTCTGCTGTTGACTGGTATGAAAGCTACCTGACAAATAGAACTCAAGTGGTGAAATTTAATTCCTCTCTATCGAACAGTACCACCATTAACATTGGTGTTCCTCAGGGCTCCATCCTAGAGCCCCTCCTATTCTCTCTTTATACAAATAACATTGGAGCTGCTCTAAAATCATGCTCTGCTATTCTATCTGCTGATGATCTTGTCATCTATACAAGTTCTACTAATATAGACACTATCAACACAACCCTTTTCTCTGCTTTTAACAATATCCAAAACTGGCTATACGACCACAAACTGGCTGTCAACACTAGCAAAACTAAAGCCATGCTGCTTGGATTGGCCCCAAAGCTCCAGGCTTGCACAACAGCACTGACGGTGCAGGACTTAGAAGGTCAATTACTAGAATGTATGAACTCTTTTAAGTACCTGGGCATCCTATTATATCAATCTCTTGATCTTAATCTTCATGTACAGTCTGTTTGCAGAGCTGTCAACTCCAAACTGGGTGTTGCATATAAGACTAGTCATATGCTCATGCCATCTGCTAAAATGGCCATTGCAAGGGGGATTCTGCTCCCCACCCTAACCTGTGGGGCTCCCTTATTTGGGGCTGCTCATAAAACTGACCTACTCGGATGAGATATTTCATATAACAACATATGTCGCTATGCCTCTTCTGCTCCTCGGCTTAAACACCACTGTTAGCTTTATAATGATCTTGGTTGGCTGTCTCCATTAGCTAGTAGAAAATATTACCTTGGCTCTCTCATTGATTCGATAATTTGAAATCAAACCCCTAGGTGTCTTGCAGCTATGCTTGTTGTTCAGGACACACGCCATGGTCTACGATCAGCTGATAAATCCTTTTTGAATTTGCAGAGGTGCCGCACTGGGAAAGGAACTGTTGCATTTGAGCATGCGGCTCCACAGCTGTGGAATTCCCTTCCCCTCGACATTAGACTTTCTAGCTCCCACACATGCTTTAAGAGAAAAGTGCTCTCGAATCTGCTGATTGCTGATACCTGTTCTGCTTTCACCCTACCTAATGACTGATGTCTCTGGCCATACAATAGTATTTCCTCACCTCTATATAACCCTCTTACTGCCTCAGCCTGTCCCAGCTCCTTTCCTGCCCATATACAATCTTGCACTGCAGGCATCTCCCTTACACTTACATACACTCATATAATCTATTTTCATGGCTTGCTCCCCTCTTCCTCACTTACCGACCTTTTCGTTAATGACACCCCCTGTTCTCAATGGTTATTTCTTCCTTTTGTATTACCTGTTTTTGTTTTTGTGTATCTTGTTCTGTTCATACGATATGCCACCTGATAATTTATTGTCCAAGGTCCTCTCTATTCATTGCATAGGTAGGCACCTATGAACTTATGAATGGTCTACTCTGTAAGTCTCTGATATATTGTGTCCACTTTAACTCATTGTATGTAAAGCGCTTTACTTTGTATGTTCTGATATATTGTATCCTCTTTAACTCATTGTATGTAACTCACTTATAATTTGTTATCTTGTTAAGTTTCTGCATGTCTGTACTCTCCCGGGTCATGCCTGAAAATAGTCATTTTATGGCTAGTGCACTTACCCGGTTAACAAAAGCTGAATAAATATCTGAATCTTTCATCTAATTATTTTATTTAGTTTCATTATAACTCTCCTCCTCTTCCATTGCTTAACATAGAAATATAGAATTTGTCGGCAGATAAGGACCGCTTGGCCCACCCAGTCTGCCCATTTCCCTACCTAATGGATAAGCTGCAGAACCTAGTTAACCAGCAGCCTACTTCTTCCTACCCACAACCCCTAGAATTGCCTTATGACTGTCCCAAGCAGCATTTTGTTTTAGGAGCTAAATTTAATGCATGCCTATGCAGCGGCTTCTCAGCGTGTAGAGCTCTTAATTGTAAGGTGGAAGAGATAAGTACCACCACTGGACAGACACGAACAGTGGCATGATCAAAACCATTTTTTTTGTTTGTTTGAAAAAATAAAAATGAATATATGCACAAGCAACAGTGGTTAGAGTGGAGTTCATTCAGCATATTCATCACATCTGATATCTATCATCTTTATTTTGGACGACCCAACTTCAAAAAAACTTTGCACCTCTGAATAAGAGGAAGGGCAACCTGAACTTTTACCAAACGTTCAGTGTTGCAGTAGACAATTGTTCTGTCATCAGCATTGTGAATGCTGCTCTTTGATTGGTTCAGTATTCCACTGCAACAATACTAACCTTCAAGATATCTATTGTGACAAGTAACAGCAACATATTCTTGATATTTTGCTGTTAATGTTGTCATCAGCCAAGATATCACCTTCATCTCGTCATTCTTACCTGCACTTCTGTTGTACTGTATATCTCTCTTTAAAAAATGTGTTTCACTTTTCCCAAGCTCTGACTGGCTGAGGCCCTTGGCAAGGTGGGCATCTATCAGACAACAGAACCTTGGTACAACAAAATCCAGTGCCAACCAGCCCTCTCACCAAAAAAAATCACTTGTCCACATTTTTTAAAAGTCTAATGTCCACCATTTTTTTCTCTCACTTAGTGAGCGAGAGATGGACTGGCTGCACAGAACAAGTACCCGAGCTGAGGACATCTTGAAACTTACATAGAAACATAGACTTTGATGCCAGATAAGGACCGCTTGGTCCATCTAGTCTGCCCATTTCCCTACCTACAGGATAGGCCGCAGATCCTAGTTAACCAACAGCCTATTTTTTCCTACACCCCACAAGAATTGCCTTATGTCTGTCCCATGCATTCTTGAATTCTCCCACAGTTTTAGACTCCACAACCTCCTCAGGAAGGCTGTTCCATGCATCCACTACCCTCTCTGTGAAATAATACTCCTCACATTGCCCTGAACTGCCCCATCTTTAAATTGTGTCCCTTGTTCTTGCCGTCTCTTTTTCTGAAAGATGCTACCCTCTTGGACTTTGCTGATTCCACTGAGGTACTTAAAAGTTTCTATCATGTCCCCCCTCTCCCTTCTTTCCTCAAGGGTATACATATTAAGCTCCTTTAGTCTCTCCTCATATGGCTTCTCTTGCAGACCCAGCACCATTTTAGTTGCCCTCCTCTGGACTGCCTCTATCCTGTCTATTTCCTTGCGGAGATGGGGTCTCCAGAACTGGACACAGTACTCCAGATGGGGTCTCACCAACTGTCTGTACAGAGGGATAACAACTTCCTGTTTTCTGCTGCTGATGCCTCTCCCTATGCATCCCAGTATACCCCCAGCCCTCCCTACTGCCTTCTCACATTGCTTGCTAACCTTAAGGTCATCTGATATGATTACCCCCAGGTCCCTTTCCTTTTTTATTGTTGTTACTACCTCCCCCATTGTGTATTCTTCCCTTGCGTTCTTGTTTCCCAGGTGCATTATTTTGCACTTCTTTGCATTGAATCCTAGCTGCCATACTTCTGACCATTCCTCCAACCTTGCCAAGTCCCTCTCATCCTTTTCACGCCTCCTTGTGTATCAACCCTGTTGCAGATCTTTGTTGTCATCTGCAAGAGGCATACATTCCTTCAGTCCCTCTGCAGTGTCACTTATGAAGACATTAAAAGGACTGGGCCCAATACTGAACCCTACGGTACCACTAGTAACCCTCTTTCTTCAGAGTGGACTCCATTTACAATTACCTTCTGTGTCCTGTTGTCCAGCCAATGTTTTACCTAGGCTACCACCCTGGGACCCACTCCCAGGCTGGTTAATCTGACTATTAATCTTTCATGTGGGACTGTGTCAAATGCCTTGCTAAAGTCTAGGTAGGCCATGTCCACAGCCTCCCTGGTCTACTACTTTGGTCACCCAGTCAAAAATCTATTAGATTGTCGCATGACCTTCCCGCTGTGAACCCATGCTGCCTTGGGTCCTGTGCCCACTGGCCTCTAGGTACTCAACTATTCATTCCTTCAGAAGTGACTCCATCACTTTCCCTACCACAGAGGTCAGACTGACAGGTCTGTAGTTTCTTGCCTCTGTCTTGGTCCCACTTTTGTGAAGGGGAATCACATCCGCCTTCCTCCAGTCCTCGGGTACCACACCATCTTCCCATGATTTATTAAAGAGTTGCCAGTGGTTTCACTAGTTCCCCCCTTAATTCTTTTAGAATTCTGGGGTGAATTCCATCAGGCCCCATTGGTTTGTCCACCTTCAGTTTTAGGAGTTCTTGCAGAACCCTTTCTTCTGTGAAAGGACTGGGATCGACCCCTATCAAGAGTGCTTCTGTTAATTGGATTAGGCACTTCCTCCTCTTTTGTGAATACTGAGCAGAAATATTCATTCAGTATCCCTGCTTTTCACTGTCTCCTCTGCCCATCCACGTTCATTGTATTCAGCCTCACTATCCCTTCCTTTGTCTTTCTACGCTCGCTGATGTACCTATAAAAGGTTTTATCCCCCTTCTTAACTGAGTTGGCTATCTTTTCCTCAGTTTGGGCCTTTGCTATTCTGACTTCCCTCCCTGCTTCCTTCTGCCTTAACTGGTATGGCTCTCTGTCTTGCTCTTTCTGTGTTTCCTTATACTTCTGGAATGTTCCCTTTTTCTTCCTGACTTTCACAGCCACCTCTTTTGAGAACCATAGTGGCTTTTTCTTTCATTTTGATTTGTTTATTTGCTTCACACAAAGGCTTGTTGCCTCTGTGATGGCAGTTTTGATGATTTCCCATTATTGCTCCACACCTCCTTCTAGCCTGTTTGCTAGTGCTTTTCTGAAGCACTCTCCCATCTTACCAAAGTCAGCCCTCCTGAAGTCCAGTACCATCACTTTTGTATGGCTTGATTCTGTAGCTGAGTTTAATGTGAACCACACTGTTTGATGGTCACTGGTTCCCAGATGGCAACCCACTTCTAGATCTGAGATCCTCTCACTGCCCCCGTTTGAGAGTACAAGGTCTAAGATTGCTCCTTCATGAGTGGGTTCCGAAACTAGCTGTCTGAGGCCTGCCACCTGTAAGGCATCAAGAATGGCCCTGCTCTTGGATGTGGCTGCAGCAAATGTGCTCCAGTTAACATCTGGCATATTCAGGTCTCCCATCAACAGTATCTCCCCTTTCTCTGCCATTCTAAGAATGCCTTCTATCATATCCTTGTCCGTTCCCTCCTCCTGACATGGGGGTCTGTACACAACCCCTGTGCAGATTGTGGTGCCCTTTCCAGTCTCCAAGGTGACCCACAGTGCCTCCTCTCCTCCCTGTTTACTCTTTTGTTCAGTTGCTTTTATCCCTTCCTTTACACAGAGAGCTACTCCTCCCCCTCTTCTCCCTTTTCTCCCTTACCTGTCTTTCCTGTAGGTTATGTACCCTGGTATGTTAACATCCCAGTCATGGTTCTCTGTGTACCATGTTTCTGTGACTGCTACTCCAATTGCACTTAATTTTTTTATGTTTGCTTGCGCGCATACACAAGAAACATTTCAGCACAGCTTAGGAGAGAAGCGGGGTTTTGGAGGTGCAGCACTGTAGGGGCCAATGGCCCCAATGCCTTTTGAGGCTTGGCCTGCTTTCCCCAATGTGGTGGCATGCTGCTGCTGACACTAGTTCAACCAGTGTGCCACCAACTTGAAACGAATCCGCCACTGCAGTGAGGGAGCGACCTGTCATCGCAGGGCGATACCTTGCCATCCCCAACTCAGTTCATTTGCTGACAGGGGAGCCCACTCCCTGTTGTCATACTGTAACCCCCTCTCCCATTTGTTGTATGCAGAGGAGGTACCCAATCCCCCTCGGCATCATGCGCCCCCCAACAGCATTTCTTTGCCGATGGGGGGCCTATCTCCATCGGCTTCAGTCCTCCCCTTCCCAGTTCAATTTGCTGACAGGTAGCCCACTCCCCATTGGCATAATGTCCCCCAATTTGTTGTATGCTAAGGGGTGCCCAATCCCTCGACTCTCCCCGGGTATATGCTGATGGGGTGCCCAATCCCTATCGTCTACAGCCCCCAAAAAAAACTCAGGTGGCACAGGAGCCCACCCAGTGTGCCAAATACCTGTAAAAAAAAAAAAAAAAAAGTCCTGCGGTGTTTTTTTAAACCTGTAAAACAGAAAACAGTCCCTCGTTGAGTTTGGTGGCCCCTCCCACAACCCATGCCCACCCTCTGTACCCTGCCTCCTCACACCCCCTCATCCCATACTTACCTCCGGAGCCCAGCACGACGATCTACGCTGGACCGGGAACATGTCTGCACTCTTCAAAACCTACTGCAAACTGAAGAAATGCCAGTAAACTATATAATTGCATAAACAGGGTTTTCTTCAACTTTGGTGCATATCTCAGGCATTTTGGGGAATTTTGGCACCAAATTTTCAACATGAGGTTATTGGGACCCCTCCTCATGAATTCAGCCATTGTCATGGCGTTATTTGGTCCCAAAAGGTGATTTTGCAGTCACTGCGTGGAATCAACTTTTGAGACTGAGTAACGAAATGACAGTGCCAGTGTTCATGAGGTATGATCTCAAAAAGCCTTTGTTGCAAATTTGGTGAAAAAAATCCAAAAAATGACTGTTTTTCGAGTGTGCATTGCGCAGTTTCCACACATGCTCATACCTTCGCGAATTTGTTATATTTTCACTCCAGATTTTCAATATTAGCATTTTTCCACACCTCCTTATGAACAGTATAGCTGTCATTTTTCACATCCTGACCAAAATGTGTTTTCGTGCTTCCGGAACAGAATAGTGCGGTCCCTGAGGGAAATCAGTGTTTGGAACACATTAAGAAAATCACAGTGACACTGTTCATGAGCAGAGGTCCTAAAATCCCTATGTTGAAAATTTGGTCATGAAAGTCCATAAAATTACTGTGTTATGAGCATGCATTGCGCAGTTTCCACGCATGCTCATAACTTTGCGAATCTGTAATATTTTCACTCCAGATTTTCAACATTAGCATTTTTCCACACCTCCTTATGAACAGTACAGCTGTCATTTTTCATATCCTGGCCAAAATGTGTTTTTGCACTTCCAGCGCAGAATAGCATGATCGCTGTAGGAAATCGGTGTTCTGGACATATTGAGAAAATCATAGTGTCACTGCTCATGAGCAGAGGACCTAAAATGCCTATTTCGAAAATTTGGTGACAAAAGACCATAAAATTACTGTGTTACAAGCATGTGTTGCGCAATTTCCATGTATGCTCGGAAGTGCGAAAATTTGTAATATTTTCACTCCAGATTTTCAACATTGGCATTTTGCCACACCTCTTTATGAACAGAACAGCTGTCATTTTTCATATCCTGCCCGAAATATGCATTTGCACATCTGGCGCACAATGGCATGGTCGCTGTGGGAAATTAATGTTTCGAACAAATTAAGAAAATCAGAGTGACAGTGTTCATGAGCAGAGGTCACAAAATGCCTACGTTGAAAATTTGGTGAAATAATTCCACTAAATGACTGCGGTACAAGCATGTGTTGTGTAGTTTCCACATACGCTCGGAACTTCGAGCATTTTTAATATTTTCACTACAGATTTTCAACATTGCCATCTCTTCACACCTGTCATTCTTCACATCCTGCCTGATCTGTGTTTTTGCACATCTTGCGCAGAATGGCACGGTCATTGTGGGAACTCGAAAATTCAGGACACATTAATAAAATCACACTGCCACTGTTCATGAGAAGAGGTCCCAAATGCTTTCATGAGGTGGATGTCACAAAAAAACCATGTTGAAAATTTGTAGTACAAATACCAACACACGCCTGGGGCATTAGGGTTTCTAACCATAATGTCACACCCTGTACAGACTGACAGGCATTAGAGGTGTAACTTTGGATCACCTGCTGTAATGCTCATGCTATCCCACCCCCACCCTGAAGCCAGTGACAGGCATCGATGTGTGCCTTGCACTCTTCAGCCCCAGACTTCACCCCATTCTCCTGTACCGCACCCATTTCAGCATACGTCCTTATGAAATGAGGTGACTGTGAAGCTGACCACCCCAAGGCACACCTCAACACTTGTCTGTGTCTACAGGATAAGGTCAGGTGAAATGCCATGAGCATTATGGTCAACGACCCACAGGCACACCCCAATGCCTGTCCATCTCTGCAGGGTGGAGGTGGGGTTGGCGTGAGTTCGGTACTTCACTGCCACTCCTATCAATCAATCAATCAATCAATCAATCAAAATCTTTATCCAGGTGATCACCATTGAGCAAGCTCATTTACAAGGTGGACCTGCTGTTGGCAGGGACAAATGTACAGATACAGATAAATGTACATAAGACAAAAGGAACAAGATGTTTACAATAACAATAGGAGCAGTATATATACATTCCAATGGCACATGTACAAGTAAGATATACATAAAACACCAGTAACATGATATATACAATACTCACAGGAGCAGGATGTGTATGGTTGTCATATACAAACAAAAGAAAAAAAGAAAATCATTTGTATTCCTGTCCATCAGGAACATGTTAATGGCCTGTATAGAAGTCCTTGAGCTATGGAGGTGCGCATGACGGTGTCTGGGGCTTAGGATTATGTGACAGGAGGGGGGGTTGGTGTGTAAAGGAGGTGCTGAGGGTGCTAGGTACGAGTGGGATGAGGGAGGGGGGGTAATAGTGGCAGAGGAGGACTTAGATGAGCAGCAGGGACTAGTATGGGTGTGGAGAAAAACAACAGTCAGGTGGCTAGAAGTGATGGAAGCAGTTACGGAGTTCTGCAAACATTTTGTCATAGAGGGTCTTAAACAAAGCAAGACTGACAGGGGGAGCTAAGTCTCAACAATTTTTGTATCCTGTTCCAGAGCGTGGGCAAGACAAAGCTTATGGCAGCCCTTCCAAAGCGAGTGTTGACCCTTATTCTGTTCTGCATCTGTGTAACTCCTGCCTAACTCCTGCACATCCAATGTTAATATCAGCAAGCAAACATTCGACATTGACAAATGTTTGCTTAAATACTTTCTGTACATCCCTCCCCCATTTCACACACCTAAACCATTATTCTAATCACACTCCACATTTCATTTGCCATGTCTCTGATCCCGATCATGACCACTCAGCAGTCAGTAACTGCTCAACTGTAGCTCCCCCACTCACAATCAAAAGTAACCCTTTTATTTAAACTAAAATAAATAAACGTTGGCCAGAGTCAATAGGGCTGCATTCAAGGAATTTGGAGAAAATATTGAAAATTACCAAAGTTACGAGCCTGGATTAGCAAAATCTAATGCAGGCTCATAAATCTGTTGTTTTGTAATATTTTTACACCAAATGTTCAACATAGCCTTGTTATGACCCTGCCTCATGAAGAAGGGCAGAGAAAATGTTCAACTCCTAGCCTAAAGGTGATTTCAGGCAGGGACCGCAAAATCAACTTTCGGGATGTAAAAAAATTATTTTGGCCAGGATTTGAAAAATGACAGCTGTCACATTCATGAAGTGCTGTAAAGATATGCCTATGTTGTACATTTGGGGTAAAAATACTGAAACTCAACAAAGTTATAGGCCTTCATTCCCAAAATTCAACTTAGGCTCATAACTTTGTTGTTTTTTAATATTTTTACACCAGATTTTTAACATAGCCTTCTTATGACCCCGCCTCATGAACAAGGGCAGAGAAAATTTTCAACTCCTGCTGGAAAGGTGACCACACAGGGACCTCAAAATGATCTTTCAGGACAGATTTGCCTAATGTCAGTGCAATTGTTCATGAGGCGGGGTCCCAAAAATAGCACGTTGAAAATGTGGGCCCAAAATATGCAAAAATGCCCAAGTTATGCCACTAAGTTCAAAACACCATTGAAATACATCAAACCACATACCTGTTTCTTCATTTCACTGTCTGGTTTTGAAGAGTGAAGTTGTGTCTGTGGTCCAGAGAGGATTACGGCATTGGACCCCCAAAGTGTAAGTAAGGGCTTGGAGGGGTGCAGGGTGGTGGGTGCTGAGTGGGAGGGTCAGGTGGGGGAACATGAATGGCTGCAAAAGACATTGGTAGATGGGTTTCTTTTTACAGGGTTAACAAAAAATGAGGATTCCAGATCATGACACTGAGGATTGGGCATGTTTCTTGGGGGAGGGTTGCTGAGAGGGTCAATGGTCGTGGCGGAACACAACACACTCTGCCATGTCCAAGATGGCTACCATACTGTAATGCGCATGTCCTAATAGTCGCACATGCACACTACAGTTTGGCAGCCATCTTGGACACAGCAGAGTGTGCCGTGTTCTGCCATGACTGCCAACACAGTAAAAATTGTGCAGTGCTACTTCCAATGAAGACAATGAGTGAAGTGCTCCACGGACGCGGAGGTGACTGTGGTGCATCTCCAACATGTTGTTCAGTTGGAAGGAATGTGTAGAGTCCTTTTCTCACAGCAAGAGGTCAGCAGGGCTATGCCCACTGCAGCCCTAAAGAGTGACCTTAGCACTAGTGCCATAAAGCACTTACTGTCTAGATCTCTCACTCTCTATACATGCTGAACAGTCAGGTGCTGTTACCAACAATACCACAGAACTCTGGCCACCTTCCTGCTTTCAATCTGGGGCTGTAGCAGTCAGAAAAATACCAGTGGACTCATAGACCCAGTACTTCAGTCACTTTGACGTCAGTGACAGTAGCAGAGCAGAGTGTAGACAGCAGCTATAAGTTAGTATCGGGAGGGTGTAAAAGGAAGCTGCAAGATTAAATTAGACATTTAATTAAGTAATAATGACTGAAGAGACAGTCATTTCCTAGAGATTAACGACCGGCTGGGGGGGAGGGCGACCTGAGGCACAGCTGAGAGCCACCCACCAGTTGGTCGTTCATTAATCGGAATGACCGTATGAGTCTTATGCGATTATAAGTCTAATCACAGTAATGTTTTTTCTTTTTGGTTTTGAGTGCTGAAAACAGTTTTGTTACTGTGCCACTGCTGTCGGCGTACAGCGCATGAGGCGAGTACCACTGCCATGCCGGTCATTTCTAAGAAATTTCAGACTGGCATGGCAGTCAATCAATGAGCTACTTCAGCTCATTAATAATTAATTAGACTTATAATTAAATATTAATTAAAGGAGAATTCAAGTATTTATGTGTAATCAGAGTGACAGTTATGTGGAATTGAGGTTAAAAGCTCATAAACACAGAGGAATTATTTTACAAAAAAAGGAACAAAATGACTCTCAATTCATTTTTACTTTTTAATTTTTATTTTTTTATATTTAAAATCTGTCACCTATAACTAAGTTTTTAAGTGCAATAATTCCCTCCAGGGTGGGTGGTATGTGCTATACTCACCCTTCCAGGGGCTATAAGGTCCTCCACCTGCAACTTCAGGCCTCTTTATGCCCCAAGCAGGTGGGTATAGCCCAATACCACCCACCCTCTTGGGTATTATTGCTTGCATATATTACTGGTGCACAATAGTGCACCTGCTGTATAGTTAGGGATACATATGCATTTGTATGTTAAACCCCAATCTTTGCATCTTTATACTGTAGCTATTTTTGGACAGAATAGCCTGAAATATGACAGGCATGTTCTGGGGTCCAGGATCTCTGGATCCTGAAATTTTGGCAAGTTTGGTTCAGTGATGTAAAATATTCTAGAAGGTTGAAAATACAGTACATAGAAATTTCCAAATTAAAGAGCTAGCGGAGCCAAAACAGGCACACAGAAAAATAATGCAAATTTTAAGAAGTAGTCAGTTGTAAGTTTTTATTTCTCAGTAGTTTTCTTTTTCCTTTTGTTGATTAGAAAGTCTTCCGCATGATAGCATTGTGCCAGATGAGTGGAACAGTTCTTAGCCTGGTAGCTGACATATCTAGCTCTATTGCACCCCCACACACACACACACAATCAGCTTTGTGATCTCACTGATAGTGACATCACAGCCAGTGACTGACAGGGCAGCTACAGAGTTGCTGTTCCTAGGCAGCAGTGATGTCACAGTCAGTCGTGTCACAATACTGATGATGTAGTGGGAGGCAATAGAGCTCGATATGTCAGCTGCCAGGCAGTTCCACACATCGAACCTACTAACAGCAGGTAAACAATCTTCTAATTAAACAAACGGAAAATAAAAAGTACCTCAGATATAAGAGGTAATGGTTGACTGCTTTTAAAAACTAATATTAGTTTTAGGCAGTACACTAGCTCTTTAAGTCCTTTTTTTGCTCAACTGTCACTTAAGAATGTCTGGCAATTGAAACTTGAAACTTTTATGTTTGTTGGAGTTTGATCCAAGCTGCTACTTTTGATTGCTGGTTTCACTGGGAAATGTTTATTTTTTAAATTACTGACATTTAAAAATGCTGCTTTCATACATGAGCAGTATGTTTTTTGCATGGAATGTTTATAAGGGTGTTTTTTGTGAAGACACTGGATTCATGTCATGAAAACGACTTTTGTTTTTAAAACTTATGGCCATAATGTTGACATTTGAGGATTGATTGACTCCACATTTTCCAGATGGACATATTGGCATCCCACCAAAATGTGTTTTGGGGTTCACCCTAACAACACGTTTTGAGTGGATTAACAAAATGACAATCATTTGACCATGAGACTGTGTATGAGATATGCCCACTATGAAAAATGTGAGGTCAATTGGACCCCTATTGGTCAAGTTACTGCCACATGTTATTTAAAAAGACAGTTTTGTGACTTGAATCATGAACACAACCCCCACCACTCTTTTCTTTGGCCACGGGAGTTCCCAAGCACACTAGCCCTTAAGCACCCCCTTGAGCTGTTGTGTGCCCCTTTCTTTCTTTTTTTTATTTCTTTTCTTTTGTTTTGGACAACAGAGCACCCATGCCCAGTAGTAATTGTTATAATTAAAATAGATTTAGCCACTGGGTTGCCCAGGCCACTGGCTATTAGTTAGCATTATGACCACTGGGGTGCCCAAGCCCACTGACCATTTACTTGATGTAACCCCCACTTCCACTCTCGTAACACCCATGCCACCCACTCCCCCCAGCATCTAGGTACTTAAAAAAAGAAAACTATCCACAAAGTCATTGCTTAATCCTGTCATAAAGAAAGTGATCCATCATTGTCTCCTCCATGTACCTTTAAAAAAGAAAACAGCTCATCCTCATGTCTCCTCCAACCGATTCCAACCCCACCCTGACCTCCTCTCTAGCACCCTGCTACTCCTAACCCCTCCAGTCACCCATTTACCTGATTATAGTTCTGCTGTTGTAATCCCCTAAGCAATCAGTGATGTGTTCCTTACCATATCTAAGACCCAACTGAACTCAATATAGTTTTTGAACTTATCTTTTTCATGTTTTTTGTATTTTTTATCCTAACTTTGTTTTGGTTTTTGTTTATATTTTAACCTCAAATGTTCAACATAGAATCTGATGACAGATAAGGACCGCTTGGCCCACCTAGTCTGCCCATTTCCCCTACCTCATGGATAAGCTGCAGATCCTAGTTAACCAACAGCCTACTTCCTCCTGCCCCCACTAGAATTGCCTTATGTCTGTCCCATGCATTCTTGAATTCCCCCACTGTTTTTGACTCTACAACCTCCTCAGGAAGGCTGCTCCATGCATCTACAACCCTCTCTGTGAAGAAATACTTCCTCACATTACTTCTGAGATGTCCCCCTCTCTATCTTCAAATTGTGCTCCCTTGTTCTTGCACATCTCTTTTTCTGAAAGATGCTACCCTTTTGGACTTTGTTGATTCCCTTGAGGTATTTGAAAGTTTCTATCATGTCCCCCCACTCCCTCCTTTCCTCAGGGCTATACATCTTAAGCTCATTTAGTCTTTATTCATATGTTTTCTGGTGCAGACCTTGCACGATTTTGGTTGCCCTTCTCTGGACAGCCTCCACCCTATCTATGTCTTTGCGGAGATGGGGTCTCCAGAACTGTACACAGTACTCCAGATGTGGTCTTACCAACTGTCTGTACAGAGGGCCAACAACTTCCTGTTTTCTACTGGTGATGCCTCTCCCTATGCATCCCAGTATCCCCCAACCCTCCTTACTGCCTTCTCACATTGCTGGCCCACCTTTAGGTCATCTGATATGACTACCCAGGTCCCTTTCCATTTTTGTTGTTGTCAGTATCTCACCCACCATTGTGTACTCTTCCCCTGGGTTTTTGTTTCCCAAGTGCATTACTTTGTACTTCTTTGCATTGAATCTAAGCTGCCATACATTTGACCATTCCTCCAACCTTGCCAAGTCCCTTTTCATCCTTTCCACCCCACCTGGCTTATCAACCCAGTTGCAGATATTTGTGTCATCTGCAAAGAAACATACTTTTCCTTCCAGTCCCTCTGCAATGTCACTTATAAAGACATTAAAAAGGACCAACCCCAGTACTGAACCCTGTGGTACCCCACTAGTAACCCCCCTTTCTTCACTGTGGACTCCATTTACTATTACCTTCTGTGTCCTGTTGTCCAGCCAGTGTTTTTCTCAGGCTACCACTCTGGGACCCACTCCCAGGCTGGCTAATTTGTTTATTAATCTTTTGTGTGGGACTGTGTCAAATGCCTTGCTAAAGTCTAGGTAGGCCATGTCCACAGCACCTCCCTGGTCTACTACTTTGTTCACCCAGTCAAAGAAATCAATTAGATTTGTCTGACATGACCTTCCCGCCTTTTCCAACCCCTCTCCCCATGAACATGACAACTGCCATTTTTCAAATCATGGCTGAAGCGTCATTTTGTGTTCAGTTGCTCAAAGGACAACAAAGAAGTGGAGGCTGCCTGGAGTCAGCCATGAGGCAGCCAGCAGCCAGAAATGCTGTCCTTTTCATCACAGATAAAACTCTACCTGAACGGATAACCATAATGTTTGCGTGAGTGCACTACTACTAGGTCCTAGCAGCAACCTGTCTGGGTGTGCACTGCAGGGTTATGAAGTAATCTGCCCCGCTACAGTAGAGACTTACCACTTAAGTAGGTTTCAACTGCATACTTGTTTCTGTGCTATAGCTATTGTAGGGTTCATTTGTTAGGCTGTTTCAGTGCTGTAGTAAACTCTTACAGCTACACCCTAAATGAGTAAACAGTACAAGGTAGATTACACACTGGCATTCTGTGCTTCTACTAGTGTAGGTTTATATTACTAAGCTGTTTTTGAGCTATAGTTAAATCTCATACTACACCCTATCTGGGTGAGCACTAAGTAGTTGTATTCCTGTGTTCTATGCTATAGCTGAGCCTTACAGCTACACCCTGTCTGGGTGAACACTATGAGTAAAGTAATCATCTGTGCAGCATATTAGCTTTTGCTAGGCTACGACTAAAATGTTAAGCTGTTTTTGTGCTACAGTTATAGCTCACACCTACACCCTATCTGAGTGTAGTAGTAAAATGTTTTTATTCATAGATATATATATATATATATATATATATATATATACACATACACACAAAGGATAAACTCGATTGAGCCTAAACTCATTTACAACGAGGTCCTTAGGTCAGCTTTGATACAGATCTTGTGTTATAATAACATACATTAACATACAACATACAATATTACATATCACTTTTCAATACCACTACATTTCAAACCAAAGTCAGCCCGGTGGCACTGAGGATTGAGGCACTGAATGCCACACCTCTTGCCACACTGGCGACTTGGGTTCCATGACGGGCTCAGGTGGCCGGGGTTCGGCAGGGAAGGGAGAGGATGAAGCATCTGGAGGACAGCTCTCCTCTCCCTGGGGAGGGATCTGGGGCTGCTTGGTGTCCTGGTGACCCCCAGTGGAGATTGGGGGTAATGCAGGCACACCAGCCAACATAAGGGGAGGAGTGTGACAGACGCCAGCAGGGCAGCCATGCACAGGCGTCATTGCACGCCGCACTCCTAGGGGGAAATGGAAAAATGGAAAAAACTCTGCCAGCCGGGTGAGGCGACGGCAGTCCTCCAGTGGCTGAAGCTCCACATGCCCATCACCGGCCACGATTGTGACTCTACCCCATGGGGAACCTTGGCCTTCTCCTACAGTTCCTGGGAGAGATGGGGATCCTGAACCCAATGTATCCATCAGTAGGAGTGGTTCAGGTGGGCGGTTAGGGGCATGAGAGATGCCCCCGACTGGTAGGAGAGGAAAATAGTCTACAGAAATTTTTTTTTAATCCAGGCAACTTCACCTTGTGTCATCATCTAATTGTAGCATACAGTACATTATTATATGTACATTCAGAATATTCATATAACATCATATCTCCCATGTAATGCTATTTACTCAATGGCCCTGCTAGCATCAAATAGGTAGGCAGCAATTGCGAGGTTCATTCTATTTTTTATCTAACCATACTTTTATATCCTTCCATCCGTCTTTCTCTCTTAGGACACTTAACAAAATTATCACAAAATGTTCCATGCTTCTGCACCCTTATAATAAATGGACATTCTATCAACTTCTAGGTTACAATTTGGTAACTCTAGGTCGATACCCGAGGCTGATCTGTGGGATTCTTGTTTTTGTCTGTGAGTACTACAGAGTATTTTTATTCCTGTATTCTGTGCTATAGCTGAACCTTACGTCTACACCCTATCAGGGTAAGCAGTACAAGCTAATTTAGTCATCTGTTTAGCACTTTAGCTGCTAAGCTTGCTGTTTGAATACCACACATTATAATCTGTGAATTTGTTGTGGTAGTCCACATAAGCTATATTTATGTTATTAGTAGGCCTGTACATGGTGGGGTTCAGAGGTGAGGCAGTCAGTTGTAATGGCTGCGGGGCGCTCTTCTCTAGGGATATGCTCTGGTGGAGGGGGCACTGCACCATCTGCAGGACCATGGAAGAGTTCCAGGCTCACTGGTGGCAGCAAATGCAGAAATATCTCAGCTGCATTACCAGCTCAACCGGAGTCAACCACATCCCTACTCCTCCAGAGACCCACTGGTCCAGGTGGGTGGAGAGTGTCGGGCAGCAGGAGGAAGGAGGGGCAGGGGTAGCAATAAGGAGGTTGTCTAGCCATCACCATCCAGAGAGTGAACTGCTTTTCACCCCTGGAGGAGGCTCAGGCAGTTAACTCTACTTGGGGACTCTGAGTCAGTTGATGGTAAAGGAAAGGACAACGTGATGGCATCCAGAGGGGGTAAGTCTACCAGGAGATTCTTAGAGGTGGGGAACTCAGTGTTTGGGGGGTAGTGAGAGAGAGAGAGAGTGATGGAAGAGGGATTGAACAGGAGGAAAATGGTCAAGGTCCTTCTTGGAGCATTGGCTATGTGGGATTTAGACAAGATAGGAAGGATGGTGGGAAGGGAGCAAGGGAAGTTGTGTGTGCCGGTACAGCTGGGTACCAATGATCTGGTGAAGCAGTCAGCAGACATGGTGAAGCAATGCTTCCGCAGACTGGGGGACAGATTGACAGCACTCTCAGTCTCCCTGGTCTATTTCAAAGTTCTTTCTGTATAGGGCAGGTAGACAAAGCAATATAAGATAAAGAGGGATGTAATAGAGGAGTTTAATGAGTGGCTTAACGGATGTTGTCAAGAGAAGTGGTACCACTTTGTGGGGGATTGGAGAGACTTCTGGGACAGGAGACTCTTCAAGGGTGATGGCCTTCATCTGACAAGAGGGGAGGTCTGTATGCTGGGGCAGAAGTTTGATATCTATATCAGACATTTAAACTGAATGTGGGTGAGACTTGATCTAGGGGAACCATGGTGGCAGTTGAGAGGAAGGGTACCCTAGCTAGTACTCCCCCACATCTGGGGACTTATACCAGCACAGTGGGTACAAAGAGAGCTGTGACCCTGACTGGACTAGGTAAGGGGACATTAGAGAGGGAGAATGAAAAGTGTGTAAACACCAAGAAGATAAGAAGACGAGAGATCAAGGAAAGCAAAAAGGTGGTAACAACGTAGGATCAAGGTTCAGATGGAAAGGGGTATGCAGTCAGTCACTTCACTACCAGTCTAGCACTGCTTGTAAAGTGCTTTGGAATACATTGTGTATGAAAAGTGCTATATAAATGCTGATTCTTCTTCTTCTTCTTCTTAACACCAGGAGCCTAGGTAACAAAATCAGCGTGCTCCAGACATTGATGGCAGACACTGAAGTGGACTTTGTGGCCATCACAGAAATGTGGGAAATAACAACTGGGAACTGATAGTCCCTGGGAACTCATTGTTCTAGAGGGATACAGAAACAGGTAGATGGTGAGGAGTAGCCATTTTTGCCAGGGATGGCACAGAGGTAGCGATAGATGGGTGCATAAGAGAAAGTAAGTAGGATACAGAGTCTCTGTGGGTGCAACTCTTGGCAGCCTCAGGGAAGAAACTCCATTTGGAGATGATCTATAGACCTCTGGGGCAATGGGAAGAGAGGTGCAGAGAGTGCAGGGAAGAACTTGAAAGAGGGGTGGCAAAAGGGGAAGTTAGTGGTGGTGGGTGGTCTGAAGCTGCCAGACATTGAGTGGGATGTTCCAGTAATCAGGAACACCAGAAGTCATGCCTTACTGGACACCTTCCAAAACTGTCTACTAGTACAGCTAGTTAGGGAACCCACCAGGCATGCTGCAATTCTTGCTGTGGTGCTCACTAGTTCAGAGGTGATAGGTGCTGTGAGAATAAGGGAACCACTTAGGAACAGTGACCATAACTCCTCTTGGTTTGAACTTGCCCTTGGGTCCAGAAAACCCCAACTGACAGCTGAAGTCCTTGATTTCAGAAGGGCAGACTTCAACAGGCTGAGGGAGCTGGTCGGGAAAAGTTAGCCACAAAGTTCATGTATGCCTCCACACACATGCGCAACCATGTTCTGGGGTCCCGGGCTTAACAGGGAGAAAAGCAGAAAAACGGAGAACCAAGGCAGGATAAATGAAGCCCTGAAGCCAACATGGTGGAAGGAACTCCTCCGAGAGATGATCATAGCCATGTCTGCCTGAGAGCCCTGAAGGGAAAAAAACTATATGGAAAAAAAAAATAGATAAGGCCCTGGGATCAGATGGACTGCATCCAAGGTTACTCTGGGAATGGGGCAGCAGGACTGCCTGAACCTCTGGTAGATCTGTTCAACAGCTCACTGAGGACAGGGAGGGTTCCAAAGGATGGGAGAGTGGCGGACATAGTTCTGCTCCCTGGGAAGAGACAAGGAACAAATGGGAAACTCCAGACCTGTCAGTCTTACCTCTATTGTAGGGAAGCTGATGGAGTCACTAGTCGAAGAGAACCTCCTGGACTACTTGGAGAGCAACAAGTCAGTGGCTCAGCAGGTAGCACACTCACTCCTGAGGCTAGGAGATCAGAAGGCTGTGGGTTCTATCCCCACACCAAGCACTTGGGTTAAATCCCAGTACTGACACCGTAGTGTAGCATGGGGGGGGGGTGCTGCACTCCTAAGGTGCCGTCTTTTGGATGAGACGTTAAACCAAGGTCCCAACTGCCTGTTCTGGTGGTAGTTCAGGTGGATGTTAAAGATCCCATGGCACTTCTCAAAAAGAGTAGGGGAACTTTTATTAATCAAACATAACAATACTACATAAGAAATCATAAATCAGTGTTACATCACACTCATAAGAACTATAATCATCAAAGGGGAAGAACAAAATCAAACATCAACAACTGTCATATCAAACTTAAGAAGGTGACTCTTCCCTAATCATAATGCGACTACCTATCCATTAATTAATTCCTTCTACTATTCATTAAATCAACTTTTAACTCAGTAAAAAATGTATGCCATTGTTACAATAACTAAACAGCCATTAAACATCGTGGTGCAGTTCGTGCTGTCAACTGTATGCAGAGATTGCTAGAAAACAAAAAAGGAAATAAAACTTCAAGTGTAAAACAAAACCTCCTGATCTGCACCAGTGATACTATCCTTCATCCACTGCCCCAATAGCCATAGGCCTGTAAAAACACAGTATCATTTCTATCATTATACATTCATGATGGTTCACAAATTGTAACTCAAACCCCCTCTCCCCCCCCAGAATACATTAATACCCTTAACAACATATCTGGACAAACACTCAAGTCTCATTTACTTACTCCCTTATTCCTTCCTTTATTTAAACTTAATAAAAAATGATAACTCATTCCACCATTTTTGTACCATATTCCCAGGATTGTCAACCACATCTTTTTTGTACACTGTAAGCATGGTCTGTTCTACCAACAGACTCACAGTATGGTATGACATCCATTTTTGTTGCAAGGACCATTGGCATCTTGTCTGCCACACATAATACTTTATGCAGCAAAAATAAAACATCAATGTATCATAGTGATATTTACACAATAAATGAGGACAATGACCTAGTACCAAGGATTCATGAGATGCTTGTGCCAGCAATGCCAACTTCCATTCTTTAGCCAACCATGGCCATAAAGGTTTAGTATAAGAACAATCGAACAAAAAATGGTCCATTGTTTCTACTGTGTTCTGGCACCCCGAATAAGCGCAATTTCTTTCCTCCAGGGGTTTATGTTTTTAGTTGCCCAGTACATTAAGTCTCCCATATATTATCAACCACAGGACGTCCCACATGTTTGGGGGTAGCCTTTTATTATTTAATTGTCTTAAAACACAACCCTTCAAATGATCAGGGCAATTCTTAAATTCTGCAATTCTGGGGTGAATGTTTCCCATAATTTCTATGTAAAATCGTCTCACTGAAACCTGACGTATCTGATCTTTAGTTACTTCCAATTTAAATAATTTCCACAAGGCCCCTTTGAAACACTCAGGTACTTGCATCCTCTTGGTTATTCTTGGGAGGAGTGGCCCTCCCCATGCATTCAAAAACCCTTCTATGTTCCGAGTAAACCATCCTTGTTGGAAGCTATGTCTACTTTCAAAGGCCATTTTAAAATTCTGAGACAGGAATAAGGACAAAACAAAGGTGATGGGGTCAATCATTCCCACCTCCCCGCCCCCCGAAATTAGATATAAAAAACACCTTTTTATGAGATTGAGTCTATTAACCCAAATCATTTGAAAAAACTAGAAAATAATCTAGCTTCTAAGTGACTAGGCAAAGGAAAACTCATTGCTATGTACAACAACGGAATTACAAATTGTTTTAAAGCCACAAGCCTTTTCAATTTAGACAGTTTCCATGATTTCCACCTATTTACTTTAGTTTCTACATTGGTGAGGACAAATTCCCAATTTTCCAAAGGTAGATTTATTGGGGAAAACCAAATTCCTAAAATTTTCACCCGATCACTTGACACATAAATCTGATTAATGCACGTTGATCTGTTGTCCAAATTACCTAAAAACAAACCCAAACACTTTGCTAAATTTAATTTAGAATTTGAAACAAGGGAGTATTTGTGGAATTTCTCAATTATTAATGGAATGTGCTCAACACTACACATAAATACGCAAATATCATCTGCATATGCTTGTACCCAAATCTGATCAAAACCTTCTACCAAACCTAACCATTCCTGAGATCCATGCAGGGACCTTACTAAGGGGTCCAAGGAAAAGATATATAATAACGGACTGAGAGGGCAGCCTTGTCTGACACTCGTCTTCATCACTATCCCTTGTGTAATAATTCCATCAATTATGGGGTATACTACTGCCCAATCATAAAGTAATTTAATCATTCTGATGAAGCCCTCCGGGATCCCATAGTGTGCCAACACCTGAAATAAAACACGGTGTCCTACCCAATCGTATGCTTTATTCTGGTCTAAAGATAGGATACAACTATTCCCACCTCTCTCTTCAAAAAAAGTGATAACATCCCTAATTAAAAACAAGGTCTGTTGGATTTTCCTATCTAGTAAACCATAGTATTGTGCCGGATGAATTAAATGTACAGCTGCTCTGCTTAACCTATTTTGTAATACCTGAGAAAAAATGTTATACTCGGAATTCGATATTGAAATAGGCCTCCAATTGTTAATGTCATACCTGTCTCCTGATTTAAATAAAAATATTAATAACCCAGCGAAAAACTCTTCCGTCACTACTTTCCCTCCTAAAATATCTCTGAAGACTTCCATGAGACATCCCACAAATTCTTTTGGAAACAACTTATATAATTCATAAGACAATCCATCAGGTCCCGGTAATGTTCCCCTTTTAACTGAGATATCACTGTCTCACTCTCCTCTACAGAGATGAGTGACTCTAGCCCCAATACTGCCTGTCTATGTACAGGAATATTTAAGGAACCTAAAAACTCTGAAACACAAGTTTGTGAGGGTTCTGGTTCAGTTTGATAAGAAAAAAACTGTTGTTCAATCAGTGCCGGAATCTTCTCCTTATCAGTTATCAAAAGACCTGTTTCATCTCTTATCATCTTAAAGTCCATCTTCTCCCTTCTATTTTTAAAAGCCTCAAAGGGATCACCTCCTGGGGTTTTCTGTGTCCCATACTTTAATTCAGCTTTCAAGGTCTTGGCACTGTCATAGTCTAACAGTTTCATCTCAGTTTTTAATTTGTCAATCTGCAGCTCATAACTCTCCCTCAAAGTGGCTTGGAACCCATACAAATGTTGTAATCTAGATCTTAAGTTTCAGGTATTGAAAATATTTAGATTTTCCTGTTACCCTCCCATATCTCATTAACCATTGTGCAATTTCACGTTTCGCCTTTAGCCACCATACAGTGAGATTATCATATAATTTACATACTGAAGTCCTGGCCCACATAAGGGATCTCAGCCCTTCATTAACCTTGGTATCTAATAACATAGCCGTGTTTAACCTCCATCTTTTTGATTTGTGGGTCAGCCCAACAGGGTGGTCAAATCTTTTTGTTACTGGTTTTAGTCCCTCCCTGTGGGAGGCCACAATTGAAATCCCCTCCTAGCACCACACAGGCCATTGTACATAAATAAGGTTGAATTTGTTTGATCAGGTCTACCCTGTCTGCTTTGGATTGATTCCCATAAACATTAATCAACCTATAAGATACCGTATCCCAAACCCCATCTAATAACAGGACTCTCCCCAGAATAAGATCAATCAGTCTGGTCAGTTTGATATTATAAGCATTCAACAAAATAGCTACCCCATCCGCCTTATCCGCACTGAATGACCAATACGAAGGGCCCCAATGCCATTCTGCCTTAAACATTCTGACTTGATCTGGGGACCACACCCAGGTTTCTTGAAGAAAACATATTTCCAAACCTTGTTGCACTACAAAATGAAAGAAATCATCTCGTTTCTTAAAATTACCCAAACAGTGACAGTTACAAGATCCTATCACTACCATGGTAAATTTAACTAAACCCACCTAAGGCCCTTTTTTCCTTTTTATTTTTCTTTTTCCCCTTTGTACTCAGTAAACTCCTGTCCTTCTATGTCTCCTGCTTGAGAAGGTACAGCCCCAGCTATCTCCATATCGGAGTCTTCCTCCACCGGCACCAAAGGGTTGAAAGGGTTTGATACTTCTATTCCTCCCTGCTCCATTTGTGAAGCTACTAGATTGGAATTTCTTGTTACATGCCTCTGAGGTAATGGAACCACCTCTCGCTTCTTTACTTCAGAAGAACCTCCACCTCCGTTATCATCCATGTAACAAACAGGCAGCAGGTCCGACCAGTTCCTGTCCTGGAGCTTTACGTCCCTTTTAGGTTCCAATTTAACCATCACCCCATCCTCTCTAACTATACTTTCCTCTAGTCCAGGAGGGACCAAAGGAATTACCTCCTCCTCCTTCTCTACCTCTGATGGAT